>CM062807.1:699053021-700433099 GCA_031772625.1 Pinus tabuliformis
CCCTAACATGTTGGTGGGTCCAACAATGTCAACATTTCTGGCACTAGAAGGAGGGCCAGATGACAAGTTGTGTCCTCTCATCTTGTTTTGAACCTTTGCATATCTATCATGGATTTTTGGACTCTTCTCCCTCTATTGGGCATGGAATACCCCCCACAACATGTTTTGGGGCTCAAAGCCCAAGTTCTGGTCAAAGGTTGTTGTAAGACTCCGCGAATTATGGGCATGGAGCGCGAAGTATAGATGAGTCATAGGGTTGTCTGGCCTAAAATATTGTAATGTAATGTGAAGTTATGTCAGCCTACCCATGGTCCACAGACCATGGGATTGTATAAATAGAGCGAAGCTCTAAGTGGATAGTAGAGTGAAGAGCGAAGGAATGGTTCAAGCTTAGGGTAGAAGTCTAAGTGTATTGGGTCATAGTAGTAGGAAGAGGCTCTACAGTTAAGTGCGTAGAGGCCTAGTAAAGTCCGCAGCTGAGTGCACAGACCCCTGCAGCTAAGTGCACAGGGCAGTGTCGAGTCTGTAATCGGGACTGAAGATTAATAAACAGAAGTTGATTCTTATTTCTGTGTATTTGTTTTGCATTATCTTCTTCATGTTTATATTAGTTTATGTATCGCGTGAACTGATATGATTTTGAATATGCTGTAATAACCATTAATATTACACACACAAATTAAGTAATCGGTTAATTAGCAAGGAACTTGGATATTATATGGATCATGCCCCAAGTAGGGTTGTGTGGAAATAGTAGCACGGGTTGCAAAGAAAGAGCAAGGGTGTGTAGCGATGGGTCAGAACGAAAATCTCCAGAAGCCCATCAGACATCCCCAGGGTGCGGAAGCCTGGTTCTAGCACCCTCCCATACTACTTTGGGTGAGACCTCAGTTCGCACTCTGTGGAATGTTGCTGAAAGGGCCAGTAGTACCAGGATTTACTCGGCTAAATCACCTTTGAACCTAGGTCAGGCCCATACAAGCCAACAAATGGTTTTTTTCCGGGATCGGATCTGCATAAGGGATGTCTGATGTCGTGCCACTGGAACCCAACAAAGAAAGAAATTGAAGAGTGGTTGGATAAGAAGATTCACGAGTTCGCAACATAGGAAAATAGAACTCAGTGAGTATCTAAGGAGCAGTGGTTGGAGCGCTACTCGTATACGGAAATCCATGAAATTTTCTTTGCATCCTTTCCTTCTGAACTGTATGAGTGGATCGTGAAGTTAGCAGACAGCCATGGAAGGTGTAGGCTCGACAAACCAATAGTGTGGGCTCCAGAATTAGTGCGCAGACTAGAAGCATCAAAAGATAAGATAGCATGAGTTGTGGACCGTTGGTTCGACTGGATAATAGGAGGATTTATCACTGAGTTCACGGTAGACACAACCGTCAGCTACAGTGACACAGAGTGATGTTTTCTCAAGGGACTGCGAGGTAAGTGTATTAAATCTTTGAACACTTGGATTAAGCTGTTATTGTGTGAAAAGCGAGTGATGAGAATAAATTAATGTTTGGGACTACATGGAGCGGGAAGATATACAAAAGTGGAAGCAGTGGAGAATTAGAAAACAATCCCTTAATTTCACCCTCACAAGAGAGCGAGGAAGAGCTCACGAAGGTTTCTCTGAGAAGCACAATCAGTTTGATAAGGCAGCGAATTCCATGTTTACCACCTCCACCCACACTGCCACCCATTTCACCCCCTCATCTCCATCTCCATCCACTCCACCTTCGCCACCATCGCAGTTCAGTATGGCAAGCGCGATCAAACTGACAGTGTTCAGAGGAGTAGGAAATGAAGATCTGGACCAATTCTGGACCATGGTAAGAGTAGCATGAGAAGCATAGGGCATCATGGATTATAATATTAAAAGGGATACGCTGGTGAGCAAGCTGAAGAATCACGCATTAACGTGGTATATCAAGCATTCTAATGACCACCCGAACACAGGAATTGTAGAGATCCAGGCCACGCTGAACAGGCAAATTAGTAGGCCAAAATCAGAAACACAATCAATCATCAGGTTTAAGGAGATCACAATGCTCCCGGGCGAGACCCCCTGCAATCTGCACCAAAGGCTGAAGAGTACGATCCGTGAAGCCAATATGACATTAACAGATGCACAACATTGCACATGGTTTGTGGCCTCGCTTATGCCACACTTAAGGGTGACGCTATCATAGCAAAAACTTTCCACCTAGGTGGAAGCATTGGAGATGGCAATAAGATTGCATGAGACCCCTATACAAGACCCTGATTTGGGATTCCAACAAATCCACGTGCAACTGAAAAATCTGTGTCTGGAATGCAAAGTTTGAAACAAGATAGGACACCTCAGCTGGAGGTGTGCAAGGAGGTATGGTGCATAAAATGCAAAGGCCAAGGGCACGACAAGGACCACTGTATAGTGTTTGCAAACTACTTGGCAAGAGGAGGGCCAATGCCATTAAGACCAGAGGCACAGGCAGGGCTGAGTGTGGCGTCGACATTATGGTGTGTGATCTACCAGATAGGAAGAAAACACACCATGGATAATTGTCATCCGTTGTAGAAGTATACGCAAATGTCCTAGCAATTGTTTTGTAATTTCTGCAGGTCGGTAGGCCATGACAAATGCACCTGCCAAAGCTATGATATAATGATGGATCAGACTCCAGCCTATAGGGTGCAGGCCGAAATGCGAGCCCTCAACCCAAATGTAGGGATGGCACATGCTGGGTTTCAGGGGTGCGATCGCGGTCAAGGGAGAATGGGACCAGTAAGGGGTCACAGCCAAATAATTCGTTACAATTGCGGAGGGCCAGGGCATTATGCCCGCGATTGTACAAACCTGACTAGGATATCATGTTGGTACTATAATCAGTTTGATCATGAGGTAGAAGATTTCCCTTCGCTAATAGTGAGGATGCGTGAAAGGGGGTACTCTAGCCCCCTCCGACCTAGAATGTACATATGATTAGGTCTGAGCCGCACGAAGAGGACCCGAATGTAAACATGATGCTCAAAAGTGGTATGACCATGGAAGGTGATAAGGGGAAGTAGCCAAAAGAAAGTGTGTGGGTTCACAAGGCTCCTATAAAGGAACCCGAGTTTGATTTGGAACACGCGAAGGAGACATTCATGGAAGCTAAGAAGAGCTTCACAGAGGCCTCCACTTTAGGTAGTAAGGATCAACTAGAACCAGGAATGGATCCTTCAATGCTCACTACCTTTCTAGAGACATGCATGAAACTACTACACAACATCAAGGCAGTTAAAGGACTACAAGAACTTATCACTAGGTGTGCGGGGTCAGGAGAACCGCGCGTGGTCCAGAAATTGGGAAAGCATGCATTGCACACTGGAAGGGAAATGAGGTTGACTGCGCAAATCGGCAAATATGAAATGGATCAGGTAGTCCTAGATCTGGGTTCGGATGCGAATGTACTACCAAAGAAAAAATGGGAGCGCATGGGCATACCCATGTTACAATGGTCTCCTATTCAGTTATGAATGGCGAACCAACAGAAGATTTTTCCCATGGGAAGATTGCAAGGGGTAACAGTAGATATTGAAGGTGCTAGCGCGCAGGCAGATTTTGAAGTGATAGATATTTTCGATGATAGTAGCCCCTATCCTGCACAACTAGGAATAGACTAGGCCACCGATATGAATGGAGTCATAAATATGAAAAAGTGCAAAATGATCTTTGAGAAAAAGTCAGTACGCGTGGTAGTACCACTAGATCTAGCTGAAGGAGTGCGATACACGGAACCAATGCGCGATGACGATAGTGATGACAGTCTCGACTATATTTACAAGATAACTACGCAAGGAGAGGATTGGGTGAACCCAACTATAGATGGGAGAATCTCGTGGGAGTGCGAAAGCTCCTGCACTTCAGACTCAAACGAAGAAGTAGAGTGATGGTAGAATTGACTGCATGAGGTAACGACACTTAATTGTAATATGATGGTTAGATCACTGCATTGCATGACAACAGTAGCGATTTGATGCACTGAAGTGGGCATTGCGTGCAACCCCCACACGATGGTGGGGTATGCATCAAGGAAGTTTTGAGGACTGGCACGGATGCAGAAGGATGATGCACCTATGTTTTGGAAAACCCCAGCTTCGAATAAAAGTCAGTCAACAGGGGTGGAACAACTTGCATGCCCACCTTTCTCGATGGGTAGAAACATATGTTGTACAGCCTGCACAAGCACACACTAGCCCTAGAATAGAGAATCGAAACAAATCACAGAAGCAGGAAAGGCGACGCGCACTACCAATTATCCACGGGGAAGCATTCGATAGGGTGTGCGAAGTACTGAACAAGATCCACCAGGCAAGATGAACTAATTGGGACCTACGCATGCTAGCGCTTCGATGGGCCTATAGTACCATGTGCAAAATTCTGAGCACAAAGATGATTCCAAAGGTGCAGAACATAGTAGAAACCATAATTTCTGAAGAGAATACAAAAAGGAATCCACGCATAATAGCTCCCTCAATTGTGATATTGCGCAAAGCTTAGGACGAAGGAATCACACAGCTATGCGAGCACGAACATATAAGGATTCAGGAAGCCATTCGGTAAGGGAACCTTAGACTTTGCAAACTCGAAGAAGATCAGGTACAATTAAGGAAGAAAAGCATGTTGATGGACGCTGAGATCAAAAGACTAGGAAATGAGATCACGCAAGCATGTCTCGTTGATAAACAAGGATGACAAGGAAAGATATGGATGGTCATACCACTGCATTCGAAGATTGTCACCGAGAATTTATGACTCTGCTACCATGGCTGTGACCGCACCTTACCAAGCGCCATAACCAGGGGAGCACACCACATAAGGTAGAGTGCGTGGTGCCGACTATCGCAAGGGAAATTGAGGAGTGTCCACGGATGATACTAGAAGGTGAATTGAAGTCTCGCACAGATGGTGCGACTAGCCGACTAGCCATAGGGAGCACAATCTCAGCGCTCCAAGCAGTTGAAAGAGAGCACGGGACTGTAAAAGAGTCTATGGGAGAGCTGCACGATAAGGGAGATGTGCACAGAATCAACATGTCACAAGGATCACGACCGCGCATGGGGGGCTGCATTGCCATGCAGGTAGACTGGGAAGTGATCTTTGGTGTCACTGTTCATGATAGGATGTCCGATTTAAGGCAAAAAGGAGCGAGCGGTGGGCTTTTAAGACACAAATTAAGGCTAAGATTGGGATGATCTGCTGCCAAGAAAGCATTAATGACTCAGAAGTAGGGGTAATGGTCAAATTCAAATTCAAAAGGCACTATAAAACTCCAAGGGCTAGCCACGAGACAACACTTGTTCATCTGAGATTTGACCTATTACATAGAGCATAGAGTGTTGAGCGTCAAGTGGTATTTGAGCCCCCAAGTTCACGAACAACCACAGACAGTTTGAATAGGATGACAGCTACTAGGAGAGGTGTGGGTTTTGTAGAGAGTACAGCCGAAGAAGCCACACAAAATCCTACAGTGCAAGATGTCCCCAGAGATGCTGGGGATGCACCTAAAATTCCAAATTCACCTCAGACGCCAAGAACCAAGAAGGATAAATAGGCAGCGGGACCAATCCGCATGTCCCCAAATCCACGGTTTGGTAGACTTTCCATGGAAGAAAAGGGCAAGGCTGTTACCATCGAGATAGATGATGAGGAGGAGTACCTACAGGCTCTTGTAGATGAGATAGAGGTAGATGAAGAAATGGAAGAAGACATCAAGCTGTTGCGCAGTGTAGCAAAATTTCCCAAGTACGTCCCTCTGTGGAAAGGGAAAGCTAAGGTACCCAAGTATTTGGATGCCACTAAAAGTTCACTCCAAACCCTGCTCCTCCCCGATGGAATAGTGTTTGAGGGCTCGCCCCTAGATCGTGTGCCCACAATGAAGTTTGAATATTGGGACCTCACGGACAGTGAGAAGTTCCCACATTTAGAAACTGACAACCTCATGAAGCAAAGGACAGAGGGGTCAGTTACAACACTAGAGCCGTCGAAATGGCTGCAGGGAGTAGAGAAGGCCTGACTACTTCATCTACTATGGATTCCACACTTTCACTGTGCACCTATCACAATTTTCGTCATCAGGCAGCTGCCTTGCCTGGTGCACGATGGGTACTTATGGCTGGAGGATCCTATTCCCATCACGACGGATCTTATCCATAGGATTTCCCGACTCCCCTGTAAGGGAAGGACCCCGCAGAGATAGCCAGAAAATGCGGACATTTGGCGCTTGCAGAGGCCATGAAGAAGAAGTACAAACTAGAAAAGAAGAAGAGGGGTTACGAAATCAGTAGCCTTAAAG
The DNA here is from genome assembly GCA_031772625.1 of Pinus tabuliformis. Lineage (NCBI taxonomy): Eukaryota > Viridiplantae > Streptophyta > Pinopsida > Pinales > Pinaceae > Pinus > Pinus tabuliformis. The sequence continues at coordinate 699,059,336 of CM062807.1, forward strand.
TTAAAGGGGTGTGCGTAGCCACCCAATTCCTAGTCAGGAAGGTGATGAGAAAATTCCACGAAGACGAGTTACCAATGCCGGTAGTTACGCTGGTAGAACAATGTATGGAGGGGGTCCAATTCAACTGGGCTGAGTTCCTCTGCGAAGAGTTCCTCACTAATTGTAAGGAAGCTCAAGAGCAGGGCAAGACATTCCACTACGCGTGGTTGCTCTTGTCAATTTTTTTGGTAATAGGGGAACTACCTGAGGACAGTCAGTTGCCTAATATTGAACAGGACTTACCAGAGGCCGCCAAGTACGCGTCGCTCTAGGCTACTAAGGACGCCACGTGGATCCACAAAACAAAGATCTTCTAGGTGCTCATGGAGGTGAGCGTCTAGATGTGGATCAACAGGAGGCTGCGCCTGTCCCCCACCATGTACAATAGTTTGCGGAGCTTTGCATACTTCAAGGCGGATATGCATAATGTGTATATCAAGGCGCGTAAAGATTTGGCGCAGAACTAGACCAAGCTCCCGTTCATCGCTATTGATGATGTGATCTTCTCCATGCTGGAATTATGGCCTCCCGAGTGGCGTGCCCCGGACCTCGCGGAGAAGGATAGAATAGTAGCACAAAAGCAAAAGGATGCGACCAAGTTGTGTGTCACGAAGTTAGACCAACAGAGGTGCAACGAACAAGCGGTCGCAGAGGTAAGGGCTGCCTGGGAAGCAGTGAAGGCAACCGCAAAATAGGTGAAGGCCACCGAAAAAGCAGTAGCAGCATAGGCAAAAAGGGCCACCGCGATGCAAGAGGAAGGAGGCTAGAATGTGTCTACAAGACAGGGACTAGATACAGCAGAAGGTGCGGACCCGAGCACAACATCCACCCAAGTGAAACGGTTGCGCGTCACGGAGCGATTAGGTCCATGAAAGAAGTCCAGGCATCCAAACTAGACATCGAACCAATTACATTAATAGAGGGTGACCTCTATGACATCGGCGACACAATTCGCGAGGTCACTAGGGAAGCACCCCAAGAAGCCATGACGGAGCAACAGATTGTGTGGGCGACCCTAAGTGTGCAGCTACAGGAACGTCAGGTGTGGCCCCCACAGGAAGGAGCAGTAGTTGCTTACAGTGTCGTAGGTACACCTGTAGTGGAGCAATTACTACACGCAAAAATGGCTAACACCATAGTGCTGCCAAAAGGAGCGTTAATAGTAGAGAACGAGGATGACAAAGCCACAGTAAGTAGGATCAAGGGAATGGGCCTTAACTTGGCTGCCTTTCCATGGGACACATTGTATTCACTATAGGATGGCATCACAATAGAACTCTGCGTCAGGGAGGGCCACACGATCCAGGTATTAAGTGAGTAGAAGATCAACATTGAACAACTCAACCTGAAGCATGATGAGCTAATGGCATAGAATCAGCAGATCACACAAATGGTTGATGAAGCATGCCAGCACATTCCAGAATTGTCCTTCGCCGCAGACCTACCCACAGAGATGCGGATCCACTGCCTGGCAAGTGGAGTCCAAAGTGCGCGTGAGGAAGCGACATGCGTACAACTGGAGCTAAACCTCTAGATTTTTGAGTTGCAGCTAAAGGCATAGCCTTCCACTCCTCTGGAAATTAAAGAATAGCATGTTAGCGCGATTCAGACAAGATTGGATGAAATTGGAAGGGTGATGCAGGACTGCACCATATGTTGGACCAAGCATTCGATGTCCTCACATCCTTGCAGGAGGACCCCAACATAGAGTGCCTGGAAACAGAGACGTAGAAATTGCAGCAACAGTATGATAGTGTCAGGGGAATGGCACAGACAGTCGTCCTCACCCAACGACTGGCAAAGATGCAACAAGCAAGTGCACTGAAGGAACAGGTGGATGCTGCAAAACAAAAAGAGGAACTTCTCAAAGCACACGTCCAGCCTTGGATTGATGAAGCTTTCACCATTACAGCCGAGATTGAGGGCAAGCTCATGCAGATGCAGGGATTATATGTGTTAAGACATATAGCAGAGCCTCATAGAGAAGCAATGAAAGAGCGCATGCAGCAATTCCAGCAAACAGCAAAACAATGTGCCGCGGACCTCCGGGTAGTATGAGACCAGTTGGAGGGGCTCTGTGCCAAGATCACTGCACCAGCAGAGTGACTCGAGACAAGTCACATTGATTGTGTTGGGGGCCTGTTGGGCATGGAATACCCCCCCACAGCGTGTTTTGGGGCTCAAAGCCCAAGTTTTCGTCAAAGGTTGTTGTAAGACTTCGTCAATTACCGGTGTGGAGAGCAAAGTATAGATGAGTCATAGGGTTGTCCGCCCTAAAATATTGTAATGTAATGTGAAGTTATGTTAGCCTACCCATGGTCTGCGGACCATGGGATTGTATAAATAGAGTGAAGCTCTAAGTGGATAGTAGAGTGAAGAGCAAAGGAATGGTTCGAGCTTAGGGTAGGAGTCTAAGTGTATTGGGTCGTAGTAGTAGGAAGAGGCTCTGCATCTAAGTGCGTAGAGGCCTAGTAGAGTCCACAACTAAGTGCGCAGACCCCTGTAGCTGAGTGCGTAGGATGATGTCGAGTCTGTAATTGGGACTGAAGATTAATAAAGAGAAGTTAATTCTTATTTTTGTGTATTTGTTGTGCATTATCTTCTTCATGTTTATATTAGTTTATGTATCGCGTGCACTGATATGATTGTTGAATATGTTGTAATAACCATTAATCTTACACGCACAAGTTAAGTAATCAGTTAATTAGCAAGGAACTTGGGTATTATATGGATCACATCCTAATTAGGGCTGCGTGGAAACAATAGCATAGGTTGCGAAGGAAGAGTAAGGGTGCGTAGTGACGAGTCAAAACATGAACTTCCAGAAGCCCATCAGACATCCCCAGGGTGCAGAAGCCTAGTTCTATGATCCAGGTGGATGTTGGTGGCCACCCACCAACCCATTTGGACCCCCACAACTGTCTCTTTCAGTCTTTTCAGTTTCCTTAATTGTAGCACAACTTACTATTTTTAGCAGTTTTTCGGGTCCTAAACTTCCGGAGCCGTTTTGAGGCCCTAAACGACGTTTTTTGGGAATCTGGGGGCAACATGGGTCTATAGACCAATGTTGCCCTTCCAAAGTGGTAGTGCTCGGATAGATCTTTCTAACGAGCTATTGTACGCGTCAAACGGAGATCGTATGCCAAAGTTACGACCCCGGAAATTGATGTACCAATTTACCCAAACGGGGCCCACAATTTGGCGTTTCATCTTCTAGGGTTAGGTTTCGGGATGTGAAGGGTTTTCCCATTGTTTCTCAACAATAAATAGGCCTTCGAGCCTCATTGTAACACAGTTCGGAACAGTTCAGAGGCATGTAGCCGCACATCTCTTCTCAGAGATAGCTACCATCGCCCTAGCTGGTTTATTTCCATTTCTGGTTGTATTCAGTATTTTCCATTAATGAAATGAATCATTATTTCCGCTGCATCTATGTGTTTATGGTTATTGCATCTCTGTATTTATGGTTATCTCTGTAATCTATTGCGTTCCTGTTTAAATTCGGATCAGTGGTATCAGAGCGGTCTGCTTTTTCTCTGTTTTTCTTTGCATGTCCCCAACGAGGTCGGGATATAAGGAGTTAGGGCTTGAACTGGTCGAACCTTTGCAAGACCAGCCTCGCAAATCCCGACGGCCTCCCATGGCGGACGAGAAGAAAGACGAGGGGGCAGGAGATCCCATCAAAATCTTGCTCGAAGAAGCGCTCGAGCGGCAAAGGAACGCGATGATGGATAGCTTTGCGCAGATTCTTCAGCGGCTACCCAGAGGCGACGCATCGGCTTCCAAAAGCGACTCTGGAAACGCCACACCCTTCAAGGTACAAGTTAATTTTGAAATCCCCATCTTCGAGGGTCAAATAGACGCAGATGTCGTAGATAAATGGTTAAATCTGCTAGATGGGTATTTTTCTGTTCATGAATTTTCAAGTCGGGAAAAGATTGTTTTCGCTCTTCTCAAAGCAGCCCCCCACGTCAAGGACTGGTGGGAAACCTACTGCGAGCAGAAGGATGAAAGTACAGGCTCACTATTTTCAGCCGCACCCACTTGGAATGACTTCCGAGATGCCATCAAGGAGCAGTATTACCCTGTCGGAAGCTATGAGGACAAATACATCAAATGGACCACACTGCGGCAGGGACGAGACCAAGATGTGCCGGAGTTCACAAACATTTTTCATACCCTTCGCACACAGTTGGGTATCAAAGATTCTGAGCTGCATCTGGTACTCAAATACCGCGGCTGCCTACACAGATACATCCAGGAAGAGATGGTGTTCTTGAACATCTCCTCGCTCGGCACGGCGTACCGATATGCTGTCAAAATCGAGCAAAAGTTCAAACAGAAGAAGCGAGACTTTGGATCTGCAAATCCGAAGCCCAAAGGACAAAGCCAAGGCGGGGTGACCCAAGACAACCCGTCGAAGCCGCAAGAAAAGAACAACACCATGAAGCCGAAGAAAGACACAGGGAAGTGGTGTGAGTTCCACAAGAGTCCCACTCATAACACAAGTGAGTGTCGGACCAAGCAGTCGCTGGTGGCCGAGTTGAAGGCTTCCGAATCAGATGCATGTTCCGACCCTGAGCCAGAACCCGACAAGGGGAATGGTAAAGGGAAGCAGATCATTGATGCGGACCCCAGCGCCACTGTTGCCACCGCCAAGATCCAGAAAGATGAGCCCGAAAATCCAGAGGAAGGGGAGCGTCTTTTCCACTCACAGATGTGGGTGAAGGGTTCGCCGCTACAATTCATTGTCGACAGTGGCAGCCAAAAGAACCTCATTTCAGCAGAGGTCGTGAAGCGGTTGGGCCTACCGACTACACCACACCCACAGCCGTACAGTATTGGGTGGCTTCATGAAGGACGAGATCTCAAAGTTCGCCAGCAGTGCCGCCTTCCCTACAGTATCAAACCATTCACAGACGAGGTATTGTGTGATGTTACACCTCTGGATGTTTGCGATGTATTATTAGGCCAACCATACTTATGGAGGCGACATGCTGTGTATGAGTCAAGGCCTCGTGCTGTCATTATTTCTTTAAATAATTCATTATACAGGATACCGGAGGTAGCCCCACCTACTGCCACATCCTTGATCACTACCAAGAAAGGCAGCAAGCTCATATCACAGACCAGGAAATTCATTTGTCTGGTTCACTCCCAAAGTAAGGGGAAGATCGTTGCTACATCCATGACCCCTGCAAAGGGTTCCTCCACGCAGCAGCAGCAACAAAGGGATACGGTCATGACAGAACACAGGAACAACTTCTCCTCACCCACATGGGTACCACACAAGTTTCAGGTGGGCAACAAAGTCTGGTTGCATCGACAGAAAGAACACCTTACCAGAACCCATCAGAAGCTCAGATCACTCGGACATGGTCTTTACAGCAGTACCAAGGCTATGGGGAACAATGCTTTGGAGCACATCATTCCTCCATTCCTTCACTGGCACCAAATGTTCAATGTGGACCATCGTCAACCATGCTTCCCACCATCACTGCACATCAGAGATTGCAGGACAAGTTCAGCAGATGGAGGAACTCAACGCAATGGGGACCATTGCTTCCTAAGCGGGGAGGAATGATCCAGGTGGATGTTGGTGGCCACCCACCAACCCATTTGGACCCCCACAACTGTCTCTTTCAGTCTTTTCAGTTTCCTTAATTGTAGCACAACTTACTATTTTTAGCAGTTTTTCGGGTCCTAAACTTCCGGAGCCGTTTTGAGGCCCTAAACGACGTTTTTTTGGGAATCTGGGGGCAACATGGGTCTATAGACCAATGTTGCCCTTCCCAAAGTGGTAGTGCTCGGATAGATCTTTCTAACGAGCTATTGTACGCGTCAAACGGAGATCGTATGCCAAAGTTACGACCCCGGGAAATTGATGTACCAATTTACCCAAACGGGCCCACAATTTGGCGTTTCATCTTCTAGGGTTAGGTTTCGGGATGTGAAGGGTTTTCCATTGTTTCTCAACAATAAATAGGCCTTCGAGCCTCATTGTAACACAGTTCGGAACAGTTCAGAGGCATGTAGCCGCACATCTCTTCTCAGAGATAGCTACCATCATCGCCCTAGCTGGTTTATTTCCATTTCTGGTTGTATTCAGTATTTTCCATTAATGAAATGAATCATTATTTCCGCTGCATCTATGTGTTTATGGTTATTGCATCTCTGTATTTATGGTTATCTCTGTAATCTATTGCGTTCCTGTTTAAATTCGGATCATTCTAGCACCCTCCCATACTACTTCGGGTGAGACCTCAGTCCGCGCTCCATGGACTGTTGCCGAAAGGGCCGGTAGTACTGGGATTTGCTTGGCTAAATCACCTCTAAATCTAGGTTAGGCCCATACAAGCCAACACCCTCCACGTAGTTTTTCGAATCATGAAGATGTCATCATCACGAGGGAGTTCTTTGATCTATTGTCCACTTACATGTATGATGGTGAAGTTGAAATGACATGGCCTCAGTTCTTACATGACTTTCTTTCCATGCTTCATGAGGAAGATGGGTGTTCTGACGAACATGCCAGCTTGTTGCTTGCATACACACTTTGCGAATCTCCACTTTGATGACTTTGTGACCTATTGGATGAAAACATGCACTCACTTGAGCACTTCTGTGATCATATTGAAGACACTTTCTATCATTTGATTGAGACCATATTGACCAACAACTATTACAACAACGGAAGGCTCCGTGTGAATCGACTATGGATTTTTTGCACCGCTTCTGTGACTTGCAGTTTCAAGCTCTGAAGAGTCTATCTTTGGGACTGGTTCAAGTATTTTGTTACCAAGAAGAAGTTTGAAATCAATATTCATTCAACATTCTTTAGTGGTGGAGCTGTGCAATATCAGAAGGAGATGGTCACTATCACAAGTGGCTTTCTGTCATCCCCTCATCAAACATCTCCACCACCCCAGAGCGATGTTAAGGATCATGCTCACACACCCGTTTAGCTGTCACGTCCTCCCAACATCACTTCGCTTAATTTTCTTGCAAATTTGGTTGTGAGTCCGTCGAGTTTTCATATGCATTTTATTCCACAACCTCCATCTTCGCACTTGGTTGTTCCTCCAGATGATATTGTCTTGTGTTATTCCATTCTGGACTCTACACTTGTTGTGAACAAGGATCCATTCATTGACGGAGTTGGTGCTACACAACCAACATGCACTAGCATTCATGAAGAATATGAGTGGGAGCTTGAACATCAACACTTAGTGAAGGATGACTCCCTTCCGTTCGAGCCTCCTCCTTTCTTTTCTGACATCTTTGGTGACCCTAACATCCAATATTTCTCATGTTTATCTTCATCCATGGATGCACCCATTATTGATAACTCACAAGACACACCGGATGTTGGTCCATCATCCAACAATGAAGAGGATAAGTATTTCATTGAAAATCCACTTAATTTTCATTTGCCTTTTTCGAAAACACAGAGGATGAATTTGTTCACTTCTAATCTACCCCTTTGTTTGATTCATTAGATCATGAGGATGCCGATGAAATCATTGATTTTTCTGATCGTGGTTGTTATGACCCATTTACTCCCATATTCGATCACAATCATGTTTCTATTGCAGTTGATTTTTTGAAGCCACCGGTATATGATGATCTATCTAACGATGAAGTTGAAACACCCAAGACTGTCGAGGCACTTCAGCCCGAGCTGATGGTTATGTTAGGCCCTCGCTCTCTTGGAGTTAGTCTCACTTTTGATCAGGAAACTATTCAATCACCTAAGGCTCCTCATCATTCATATGTATGCGTTGAAGGTCAATCTCACACACAAATCATGCTTCCTCCACTCGAACTACACGATCCTATTGTTATAGACATATTTGGGCACTGCAACCCCAATCATATATGTCCATAAACCAAGGGCTTCTGAGTCCCTAAAAGTGTTGTTTCACACCCTAAAGGAACAAGGTCAGCTGATTACATCATCTCCCAGAAGTTCTCCATGGAAAACTACTCAAAACTGGTCAAAACTGGACCATACAGACTGCTCAGTGCTAAGGGTGCGATGCATCTCACCTGCCACATGCAAAAAGTGTGATGCATACTAAAAATCCCTTCTGTAGGGTGCGATGGGTGAGAGTAGACAAATGGCAAAGATATTTTGCAAGGTGGATGATCATGGAATCTTCCAGAAACTTCTCTTGTGACACTTGCCTCTCTAAATTCGCCCAGGGATGAGTAAGAGATCATGAATCTCCAAGTGGAACCAAGAACTATCAGAGAGAGGACACTAATCAAAATCCCAGAAGCTGACTCACCCCCCTGCAAACATCTATATATGGATCCCTCATCCCAGAGATCCAAAGGCCTAAATCTTGTATTTTGTAAGGAAGTGTTGTTAGTTTCTTTGTGGAACATCATAGTGTTGGGTGATCTAAGCTTTTCATGAGGTGAAGAAGGGCTTTCATGCTGGGGGGATGGCACTAGGTCAGATCAATGGGTTGTAATCCTCTCTTCTACTCTTTCTATCAATAAATCTATTTGAGTTTTCCTCCACATTCTTGTATGTTTGAGTTGATATATGAATTTGTGTGGTCAATATATATCTGGTCCTATATTGTTTATGATTGTAGATCTCTCTGCTTTGATGGTATCATGCTGCTTTGACTTTACAGGTGCTCTTTGAAGCGGGACAAGCAAGGGAGGAGTGGCAAAGATCTGTTAGAGGGGAGAGGAAAGACTAAGGTTGGTACTCTCTACTTCTCTCTCATCTACTTCTCATAAAGGAAAACGCAAGTAACTTTAGTTTGTTTGTTTCTAAGATAGCTACCCGTCTTAGTGGGACTAGCAGCTCTGAATGGACACTATATTTCCTGATAACAAAATGGCGACTCCGCTAGGGATCGAATACCTTGATTGCTTGTTTCTAGTTTGTTTACTTTATAAACTACAGATGGAGCCTGAAGTTATGCTAGCTAGCCTTCGAACTGCTTTTGCTATGCAACTGAAAAGTAGATAAATGCTACTTCAGTCAATTTCCGGGTTAGTTTGTGAATTAAACATCTAACTTGCAAACATCCTAATTGCCCTGGTGCTGGCTCAAGTAACCTCATTAGATCAGCCCCTACACTTTGTATTTACTGACTATCATTAGCTCGGCCTAAATCCCTGAACTGAGCTACAAATTGTGACCAAAAACCAAGTTAAAGTCTCGTCCCTAAACCATCGCACCTTCTCCTCTTGGAAATCTGGATGCATCACACCTCCCATGTGCAGTAGGTGAGATGCATCCCTTTTTCCTTGTGTTACAGGTGCGATGATCAGATAAGACTGTTTTTGCCTCCAGATTTTGGTTTTTTCTTCACTCTCTTCAGCTTTATTCAAGAGTTTTGTTGTCTATGATCAGTATACCACTGTGGAAACTCCCTTCCTTTGCATTATTCAGCCTCCATTGTACAAAGAATTGTGAATGTTTTTATGTATTGTTCACCATTTACAGTTCTCCTTTGCAAAGAAGTAGCTTAATCGAACTGTCATCTTTTGATTTTGAAGTGTTGCAAATGTCGTTTCCAGTCAAAGAAAATAATCCTACTCTTCTTGATGGTCGATTACACTGTTACTCTTGTATTTGATTTGAATTAATAGTATTTCAAGTGTCTAAAGCAGTTTTCAATTCAAAATCGCAAAGTGTCGTCATTGTCTTCCTTTCGTCTTTTGAAGAGAAAATTGTTAATACTTTCACTTTGAAAAGATAATTCAAATTTGTACTTAGCATTCGTTTTGTCATTCACACATTAAGAAAGTGGAAAACAAATACATGCATGTGCATTTGCATTTAGACTGCTTGTTGATTTTGATTTAGGACAGTGTATTTAGTGGGTTCTCTCTGCTCTATGTTGAAAGAATCTCGCTTTTCTTTCCTTAGTAGCTAGGATTTTCATTGCAAAAAGAAGAATAAACGACTGTTTATCATCTTAGATTGCATTTTAGGAATTGTATATCTACATCACGCGGTGAACCTTAAAGGCAAACTTCTTAAGAAAGATCAACTATAAAATAAATTCAATGAACATAAAAATGCTTTGGAATCTAATGCACAACATTTAGAAGTCTAGGCTAGAGATGTATTTTGGCATCGTAAAGCCTGGTAACTATCGCTTTCATCGTAGGTTGGGTGATTCCTCCTCTTTGAGACGACAAGTGCCAGTACGGACTTGTGCTCCCACGTACCATCGAGTATATATTGGGAGACCAAAATAGGCTATATCCTTTATCCTTAGGAAGTTGTGTCTGCCACCCTATCGATCGCAATGCACTGAACACAGCATTCGGGAAGATTGACTGTCATACCGTAAAAAGTATTCTACAGTTTTGCAATTGGTTTGGTAATCCCTCTATCTAGATTTCCAGAGTAGTCTCTTTCATTCCTTTTCAGACTCCTTAAAAGAAAAGGTCCATCTGAGCACTTGTCACTTCAGGCTCATTAAAAATTGAAGGCGACTAAAATCATCTTTAGCTTTTTCTCGACTCTTAAAAATTGAAAAAGCAAGTTGTGTCAAAGCATCTAAAATTCATTTAATTTGGAATCACATTTTCCCCTTTATTTTGAGTTGATCAAGTAATCCGCAATCGTGGAAGAAAGTCAATCGAAACCCCATCGTTCATGGAGACTAACGAGTCAACCGTCTTTGACTCTGGAAACGAAACTATTCCAGACCAAGCGAACTCGTTTAACTGGATCAAAGTCTCTCGGTTTGCTTGGAACTTGTGTTCCAACATCCTCAGAGACTCCAGTTACTCCAACCATTTCTGGTATCCCTACCTTTACAGAAGAAGTTCAGCAGTCACAAGAGGACATTAGAATTAATCCTAGTGTAACAGTAAACACTTCTATTCCTGAACCGACTCCATATCTAGCTGATTCGGAAGGTGTTATCCCTCCAAAATCTATCGCTGCAAAATCTACACCTTCTTCAGTACCAGAAATATTTTATGGACCTGACGGTATGCCTCTCCCACCTGGATTGATTGCTATAGAAGAGATTTTGGAGGATCTTCCATCCAGTACTCCATTGCATTTTGGAGCTGGGATCACCCTATATCCTTCTTCGTCGGAATTTAGTCTCCCTTCATCGCAAGTTCCTGTTGAATCGCTAGGAAATATTTTGGATAGACTCAATATGTCTGAACAACCGTCGATATCCAAGACTGTGTCATCTAACACAGCAGCAGCAGAACCTCCTGCTACCACTCCAATGATGTTCGTTGGTGTACCATCTGTCCCAACTAGCTCTCAACCGCTAGATGGAGTCCATCCAGGGACTGTTTCGACAGTATGGTCTGTTCCTGTTTGTTTGTCCGAAATAATATCTGGAATCTCTTATGTTGGGTCTCAGCAAATTGATCCTTCACAATAGTATCAATTTGGGCAGTCCAATCTCTAAAGGCCAATTTTACCTTTGAGTACTGGATTACCGCCATATGGGGGACAATATTCCCTTTCATTGTTCCCTCTAGGAGAACAACCATATGAGAATTCACAACTAAATTCGGGTCATGCTAGAATTACATCCAGTGGTTGGGTGCCAATACTGCCTCAACAACCAAGAGTTGCATACTCATTGCAACCAATTCTACCTATGTCAAATATCCCCACTACACCGACTATTGTGACAGTGTTGCAAGTACAAGCGTTGCCTGTTGTATGCCAACCTCAAGTTTCTCAAGTCGTAATACAACAGCCTCTTGTCTCCACGACACCACCACAATCATCGATTAGTGGCTCCTTAACCGGAGCGACCCAGGTTCAAAAGGGTACTATTACCCCTCATCTTGGTTAGACAGCTAGCATTGGACAACAGCAAATGGCTTCGCAACCATGGCTGGTGCATTATCAACAACCGCAATTCCAACAAGCTTACTGAGGACCTGAGCAACAAAGCTTTGCGGGTAATGGGCAACCGTATATTCAAAACGGTCAACATCAATCATATCATAATGGTTATGCCCAGCAGCCTTACCAAAGTTACCAGCATCAAATACATTATGCTGGTATGCAAAGACCCACTGCTCAGGCGATCCCATCTTATCCTGGGTACGCTTCGCCAAACCTGAATCAACAGTTTCCCTTCGTGGAGACTTTAGAGTTACCAGATCTAAATCAGCTAACAAACGATCCAATTGCTTATGTCCCTTGGTGGCCAGCGATTCCTCATAAAATGCTGTAAAATATTCCTAAATTTAATGGAAATCCGAGTGAAGACCCGTCGAATCATGTGATGACCTTTCATCTATGGTGTTCATCCAACACTTTCAATGATGATTCAATTAGGCTTCGCATTTTTCAGTGAACGTTAACTGGTCCAGCAGCAAAATGGTACATCGAATTGCCTAGAGCTTCATTCGATAACTTCAGCGCCCTTGCCACAACCTTTTTAACCCATTTTCAGTTACCAATAAGGTACGAAACAGGAACAAAGCTTCTTACCAATTTCAAGCAAACGACGACCACTCACATATCTGATCATATTCATGAGTGGCGACATCGTCATAGAATGGTAAAAACATATGTTCCTGATCAACTGCTCGCTGAATGGTTTATTAAGTCATTGTTGCCTTCTATTATAGAAGATGTGGCAAAGGGAGGGGTCATCACTAAAGAGCAAGTCATTGATCGTGCGCAGTATCTAGACTTGATCTATACTCAGTATGGCACGCTCTACGACAAAATTCCTGATGCACCTAGACCGGAGTTTTCCATTCCTCCTCCTCCTAAATCAAACAAAGACTCTCATGCTGGCGATGGCGTGATAAGTACAACTAGCACGAAAACCGTAAAGGCCACATCAAAGAAGGCCCATACGGTTTCTGGTCAAAATTCAAATGAAGAACTTCTTGCCTCGAAGGTTAATGCCGTGTCGACCAACAAAGGCAAAGAACCAAAGCAACCAGGAGGCAAGAAGAAAAAGAAAGGGAAAAAGAAGAAGCAGGATGAGTCGTCTCCTGAAAAATCTTCTGCAAACCCTTCTGGGCAAAGGAAACCCCCTTTAGGGTGTCATATATGCGATGAGGATCATTGGATGAAAGATTGTCCACATAAAGTTGAGCTTAAGAAATTCTTTAAGAATTCAAAAACTTCAGCGGTATTGACTGATCCATTTCCAAACCCAGGAACCAATCTGGTTGCTAGTGACAATGTTTCCCCATCCCAAGTACTTATGTTGTCCATTTCGAAACAGCAAAATGATGCTTTGATATCGACAAGGAATAAAGATTACGGGAATCCACAGCTGTCGAACAACAAGGCTACTGATCAATCTAGTAGTTCGACAACAACTTTGACTGAATTTGTGTCACCCATCATTCTTGAGCTAACGATAAAGCCGCCAAAGGGAGTAGTACACAAATCAACATTTAATCCTCATGCTAGAGTAGCACATAATTATAATATAGTAGAGGACCTGGCTCAATCGCCATCTGCTATGTCGACGCTTGAGGTACTGCAAAATTGCCCCTCCCAAAAGCAGGCTCTATTATCAGCAATAGGTGGGATTGACCCAGCGAATTCCAATCTTGTAGCCTTTAATCATAAAGGATATGAACCTCAGTTACCAGCTCAACTCGTTTTCCTCATTCAAGTGAAAGCCCTCAACAAAACTGTTCATCGAACATTTATTGATGAGGGGGCATCTACATGTATTATGTTGATGAGTTGTTGTAAAACATTAGGCTCACCACCCTTGTCACGATCATCAACGACGTTAAAGGCATTTGATGGACGGACATACACTCCATATGGGATTTTAAGTAACCTGCAAGTTGAACTGGGGGGAAAAATAGTAGAAATTGATGTCGAAGTTATCGATGGAAACCTTGATTACAACATCCTACTAGGAAGGCCCTGGATTTATGCTATGGCTGCTATTGTGTCAACATACTTTAGAAAGATTGCATTTCCTTTTCAAGGAGGAATTACAATCGTTGACCAACAAACCTTCCTCCCCAACAATTCACAAGTTACAGGAAGCATTCCGATGATCCACGGAAGCTCTCAATCACTTCAAAATATCGGAGTAGACCTGCTAAAAGACCCTACGTTGATGGTGTTAGCCTCCTGCTGCAGCAGGTTAATCATCTTTCATGATCGACATTTTTACATGCCAAATATGTCGTTCTATGCATGCTGCAATGCTCCATATTTGCTACAGATGGCCAAAGAACTGTCCATGAAAGCGTGCTAGTCTAAATGCCACTGTTGTGTTCCAATTTTTGGTAAGCAATTCATTTTTAGTTTGAGGCATTTTTTTAGTTGGAGGATTTCAAGCGAGGCATGTCTAACTTCCCCTTCTTCCTCTTTTCTCAAATCTCTCACTAACTTCCCCTAAAAGAGGTCAAGATCTGCTTGATACCTCTTAGTTTCATCATTCTCCATATTATTTGCCTTGGTGAAGATCTGCTTCGCTCAAGGAATGTACACACTTCTTCTATCAGTCATTTTTCCCCATTGATAGCCTAAGACATCATTCTTAGCGCTTTTTCTCATCATTGTCATATTAACTATTAACTTTACTATGTAGCTCCCTATTTATTTCCCCTTCCCCTACTAAAACTATGTATATTACTCCCCTATATACTTATCCCCTCCCCCTGGTTGAAAGATAACCATATACATCCTTGGGAATTGCTAAGTTTATCTGAAACTTAGCAAGAACCCTCATTGCCCCTCTCAAACACATCACATGCCTCCTTAATGCCTTTGGAATCCTTCCAAGACATGAAAATTCCCAAAAAACCATGCAAAAATCATTAAAAACCTTCAAAAAATGAGAAAATCCTTCCTTTTGGGCCATCGGACCCCTTCTGATGGCTCACAAACCATTCATAAGCATAAAGGCCACCCCTCCGAATTCATTTTTCTTTGCATTGTAATAAAATGCATGCTCCGAAGAGAAAAGGCTCTTTTTGGTCCCCCTCCAATGCGATATCGCTATCGGGAGGGGGCAGTGGCATATTATTAACATATATGGCAGCTCTCCGAAGGCAGGTGCCCTCCCTCCGACGCGATATCACTGTCGGAGGTCGGGCGATCCCATACATATGCGTTGTTTACATTGCGAAAGGCTCTCAAATGACGGACCTGACATAACAATAAAGCAGAGCTCAATGGTGTATCGGGTCCGCAAGCCCATTTTTATAAAACCTCCGATATGAATCGCCGACGGGCCGGACCCGATTTAAATAAAGAAGCGGCCTATAAACAGTTCGGGTCCGTGGCCTTTATCGCGTCGGGGTTCTGATGGTTGTACCGCTCCGAATGGCCGGAGCCGAAATAAATTGAAGCACAGTTTTGAAAGCATTTCGGGTCCGTAAGGGCCCCTAGTGCAGCGAAAAGAAGGCTCCCGACGGGCCGGAGCCGAAATGGTATATAAATGCAGTGTGAATGGGTTTCGGGTCCGCTTATCATTTTCATTCAAATCCACCGATAAGAGTTCGCCAATCGGCCGGACCCGATATAAATCAAAAGGGAGCCTATAATGCATTTCGGGTCCGCGAGGTTCATCGCTCATCGGAGGCATTATGGTTTGGGATCCGCCGATCCGCCGATAGTCGATTTAGCGCCAGTCGTTGGATCGGCCCGCGCCGGATCCGACGGCCAGGATTTAGTATTTTGCACAGTGTCCGCCTAGCCCCAAATTTTGATGAAATTCATGTTTTAAAGGCATTCCGCCTGTTCATAATAGAAGGGCCATTTTTAATGTTTTGTGTGTGGCACCCGTGCCCGCCCAGGTATAAAGGAAATGATGGTTTCCTTGGCTATTTTGAAATCGCTTCATGCCCATAATACATCCAAACGCATGGTTTTGCCTCAGCAATCTATTAGCATGCATTTCTCCTCCGTTTCGCAGCATTTTTTGAAGATTTAAGCATCATTTTTGATCGGCCAAGCGTCGATAGCATCCCAAAGGCCACAGAAGCATTTGCAGCAGTTATTCTTGCATTAAATTGGCAGATAAAGGGGCGATTAGACAGTTAAAGAGTATCAGAGAGAGAAAGTGGCCTGATTCAGTGTCAAAGTGTATCAGAGGAAGCGGCAAAGAGTATCAGATCAAAATATCAGCAGCCCAAAGCAGCAGAACATTAAAGAGGCCCCCATCAAAGTCAATAAAGCAGCTCAGAGCCATCAAAGCCCACCAGATCACAGTTATGAGCATTAAAGCCACTCTACAGCAGCAGAACCGCCTAGAGGGGCAATTCAAGTGTTTAAAGCCCAGATTTTGCAGAGACAGTGTACAAAGACACATATGAGCAGTGCAGCAAGTCCCAAGGCACAGTTATTGCAGAAGTGCCAACGCATTGCTCAAAAGACCAATAATTTATTCATTCTTATGGCTGCAGTCCCTTCGCAGCTGGTAGATAGGCATTCTTTCATTTATTTGCAATAAATGTTAGGTTAGAAGCATTCATTTCTCCAGATCTGCTATCAGATCTGCTGTTGTAGATATTTTGTAGATATTTTCTCTATTTATACCACCCTCTGGATAGTGTAAAGGGTTGGTTGGTTGTATTGTTTTCATTATCTAGATTTGCGCTGTAAGCCTGAGAGTTTCTATAATCAAAGATGCTGGAATGCTTATTTCTGAACTACTGGTTGTGGATTTGATGGCTTGAAGAGTATGCTACAGATTTCGGGTGTTTCTACATGACTCAATAAGTCCTTCTCGCCTCTGTTTTTCAGTTTATATGTGTTTGTATCATCTATATATCACAATCTAAGCTACAGAAAGAAAGAATAGCTCATAATTCCTTCTATGTGCTCTGTGCTCAATTTCTGTGATTTTTACATGTTTTCCTCTGAATTAGTGATGGATATGAATACTTTATTGATCATGTTCAAGCTATTTCTCTCATTTCTGAATGTTGTTTAGGAATCCTTCATTGCTCCTACATAGTCTTCATTCACTTTCCCTCTTTGGCCAGATGAGAGATCCTTAATTGCCTCTCAACCCCTAACCTCCATTTCATCCTGGATTATATTACGAAAAAGGAATACTGGAGTTTCCTTTCTATCTCTTTTCAGACTCTCTAAAATTGAAAAAAGACCGAGTTATCTTTGTCGTTAAACTCGTTAAAACAATAGCGACAAACTTGTCCATGCAGACAAGAACGAGTTTCATTGTCGCTAGGCTCGTTAAAACATAGCAACAGGTTTGCCCAAAGGGAAAATTATAGAACAAGCATATGTTATCCTCCTCAAGCTTGAAAAAAATAAAGAGGTACTGGTTAGCAATGACTGGGGAAAAATTGGGAAGAAAACTTGAAGAAACTTTATTGGTAGTAAGTCGCTCTTGAACATGACACTTTCACTCCATCACCATGATTGAGTCGGGTTGGGTTATTCCGTTCACCAGTCATATCACCATTGGTCCACCATACCATCCATTTTTGGGGTTAATGCTACTAATCCATTTCAGTGTCACCGATATGTTCAAGAGAAGTCGCTCAGAGAATTCGCCAACCCAGCTTGTGTCTCATCCGCTGCAATACCTTCACGCTTCATTCTTTCATGACCACCACCCTGAACCCTATATCATCAGATCGTTTTCACCTCCACAAAATCATTTGCTCCATTCCATGTCATAGATGTAGGATTCATTAATGCCCTCCTACGACGGGTCACTTCTTATCGACATCATCTCATTATCCAAGAAGTCGATCTAGGAACAACCCTTTCGGTACTTTGAAGCTTGCATGCCTCAATGGCAAGTTTCTCACTTCCGGCGACAGGTTTACATCAATGGCCTTCGACCGAAAGATTTTGCATGGTGTTTGATGCCAAGTCCCATTTTCACACCACGTGAATTGTACTGTCGTACCTTGAGGGTCATCATCATTATCGGTGATTCCTCTCGCGCTTGTTAACAACTTACATCATTGGCTAGTAATCAGGCGATGTCTTTCCACGTTCGACTCCAGAACATCTTTTCACATGGATCGACTTGTACTTTGGGCGAAGATTGAACGAGTTTGAAGACCTCAGGTCTAGTTTCATCCATCCAAGCTGCTATATAGTCAGGAAAATAAAGACATCAAATGTACATCATTGATGCACAGATAATCATCCAAACCAAAGGATGATGGCTCTACCAGAATCATCAGTCTGCCACACAGACGGTTGTCTGTCCTATGTACATGAGGATGAATTTATAAAGCTGAGCATGGGAATGTCCGCCTCAGCTAGATCATGAAAATATTATGAAGATAATGTATTGTATTGTATCTTATTACAGGTCGCCTTCCAGTTCGAAAAACCTCGGATCCTCATGATAAAGCATTTCACCCGACATCAAAAGATTTATGACCTCATGCTTTAGGGGGCAACTGTTATAGACATATTTGGGCACTGCAACCCCAATCATATATGTCCATAAACCAAGGGCTTTTGAGTCCCTAAAAGTGTTGTTTCACACCCTAAAGGAACAAGGTCAGCTGATTACATCATCTCCCAGAAGTTCTCCATGGAAAACTGCTCAAAACTGGTCAAAACTGGACCATACAGAGTGCTCAGTGCTAAGGGTGTGATGCATCTCACCTACCACATGCAATAAGTGTGATGCATATTTAAAATCCCTTCTGTAGGGTATGATTGGCGAGAGTAGACAAATGGCAGAGACAGTTTGCAAGGTGGATGTTCATGGAATCTTCCAGAAACTTCTCCTGTGACACTTGCCTCTCTGAATTCTCCCAAGGATGAGTAAGATATCATGAATCTCCAAGTGGAACCAAGAACTATCAGAGAGAGGACACTAATCAAAATCCCATAAGCTGACTCACCCCCTTGCAAACATCTATATATGGATCCCTCATCCCAGAGATCCAAAGGCTTGAATCTTGTATTTTGTAAGGAAGTGTTGTTAGTTTCTTTGTGGAACATCATAGTGTTGGGTGATATAAGCTTTTCATGAGGTGAAGAAGGGCTTTCATGCTTGGAGGATGACGCTGGGTCAGATCAATGGGTTGTAATCCTCTCTTCTACTCTTTCTATCAATAAATCTATTTGAGTTTTCCTCCACATTCTTGTATGTTTGAGTTGATATATACATTTGTGTGGTCAATATATATCTGGTCCTATATTGTTTATGATTGTAGATCTCTCTGCTTTGATGCTATCATGCTGCTTTGACTTTACAGGTGCTCTTTGAAGCGGGACAAGCAAGGGAGGAGTGACAAAGATCTGTCAGAGGGGAGAGGAAAGACTGAGGTTGGTACTCTCTGCTTCTCTCTCATCTACTTCTCATAAAGGAAAACGCAAGTAACTTTAGCTTGTTTGTTTCTAAGATAGCTACCCGTCTTAGTGGGACCAACAACTTTGAATGGACACTAGATTTCCCGATAACACCTATTGCTCATGCATTGGAGGAATCTTACATTGCAAGCACACGTGCATGATGCAAGTTGTATTTGTTTCTTTCGTCTGCTTGCATGTCACAGTCAAGAGTGTGATTATGCTTCAAAGTTTCACGCGGTATTGCACAACACCATGATAAGTCCATAGAATGCTCATCATACACTTGCACTCACTTATGTCCCATGGACACTTTGAAACACAAAGTGTGGTTGTCTTCATTGTTATATCTTTCTTTCTTGCTGGTTTGCACAACTGGGTTTCTCACAGACCAAGGCTTCACCAACATGGGTCAACCAATGCACCGGTGGATGCATTGGAAATACCACTTAACGTGATTAGGCCGATGCACCGTTAGTTTAGGAGTAGGAGTAGTGTTTGCTTTCAGTTGGTTTGCTTGCATGCTTGTTTGCTTACTTGTTTTGTTTGTTTGTTTGTCTTCTTGCTTGATTGCTTACTCACTTTGCTTTCGCTTTTGATTCTACTTCTGATTTTCTTTGTTGTTTATTCTCTTGTTTTGTTCGTAGGTCAGTTTCACATGAAACCATGTGTGACTCTTGAAACAAGCTGGGTAAAGGACACGAGACCTTGTACAACTATCACTACTTGTTAATCTGTCATCCTGCCTCTATGTGAAGAACTTGTTATCTTTAGTCCATGATACTTCGAAGGAAAATATGTAATGTTCGAGGTGAACCTTGGTGAAGGCAAAACACTTGCACGCTAACTAGTGTCACCTACTCTAGTCGGTTGTTTTTTGGGTTAACCCTTGTCAGCTCAGTCAAGTAGAGTGAGGTGATATGGAAAACCTTAACAAGCACGTTAGAGGTATATAATAAACTACTTCTCTGAAGGAACAACCTCTTCTAATCTCAACAAGTTAGGATCCCTCTTCCGCCTCTGAAATGAATAAGTGATATGCACAGTTATGAAGATGAAAAATGAAAAAAATGAAAAAGTGAAAAAAGTTTGAAAAAAATGAAAAATGAATAAGGCGAAAGAAGAGAAAGGCTTCTTGTGTAGAGAGGTGATAAAAGTAACTTCACTGGGATATTGACCAGGCTCACTGGAAGCGGAGCCATGCTGATGGTTATGTCAGGACCTCACTCTCTTGGGGTTAGTCTCACTTCTGATCAGGAAACTATTCAATCACCTAAGGCTCCTCATCACTCATATGTATGCATTGAAGGTCAATCTCACACATAAATCATGCTTCCTCCACTCTAACTACACAATCCTATCGCTCATGCATTGGAGGAATCTTACATTGCAAGCACGCATGCATGATGCAAGTTGTATTTGTTTCTTTTGTTTGCTTGCATGTCACAGTCAAGAGTGTGATTATGCTTCAACGTTGTACACAGTATCGTACAACACCATGATAAGTCCACAAACTTCTCATCATACACTTGCACTCACTTATGTCCCATGGGCACTTTGAAACATGAAGTGTGGTTGTCTTCATTGTTATATCTTTCTTGCTTACTGGTTTGCACAACTGGGTTTCTCATGGACCAAGGCTTCACCAACATGGGTCAACCAATGCGCCAATGGCTGCATTGGAAATATCACTTCATGTGATTAGGCTCATGCACCATTAGTTTAGGAGTAGGAGTAGTGTTTGCTTTCAGTTGGTTTGCTTGCATGCTTGTTTGCTTACTTGTTTTGTTTGTTTGTTTGTCTTCTTGCTTGATTTCTTACCCACTTTGCTTTTTCTTTTGATTCTGCTTCTGATTTGCTTTGTTTTTTGTTTGCTTGTTTTTTTCATAGGTTAGTTTCACATGAAACCATGTATGACTCTTGAAACAAGCTGGGTAAAGTACAAGAGATCTTGTACAACTATCACTACTTGGTTATCTGTCATCCTGCCTCTATATGAAGAACTTGTTATCTTTATTCCATGATACTTCGAAGGAAAATATGTATTGTTATAGGTGAACCTTGGTGAAAGCACAATGCCTGCACACTAACTAGTGTCACCTACTCTACTCGGTTGTTTTTTGGGTTAACCCTTGTCAACTCAGTCAAGTAGAGTAAGGTGATGGGGAAAACCTTAACAAGAACATTAGAGGTATATAATAAACTACTTCTATGAAGGAACAACCTCTTCTACTCTCAATAATTCAGGATCCCTCTTCCGCCTTTGAAATGAATAAGTGATATGCATAGTTATGAAGATGAAAAATGAAAAAAAATGAAAAAGTGAAAAAGTTTGAAAAAAATTGAAAAATGAATAAGGCGAAAGAAGAGAAATACTTTCTGCGCAGAGAGGTGATGCAAGTAACTTCATCGGGATACTGACCAGGCTCTCTAGCAGCAGAGCCATGCTTGTGTTCCTATGTGACTCCTTCAGGGTACTATTTAGGCCTGCTGGAAGCAGAGCAACACCAGAGATGAAACTAAGACTCCAACAACTATACTACTTGTGCACCAATATATCCCTCAACCCCAATCGAAACAACTGTGTTGCCTTGGCTTGGAATGTGTGTCTATCAACCAAGAGCTTGGTTGATGATACATATTACAATCAAGATGGTGTGAAACCAATACGAACTAAGAACTGAACAATATTTCTGGAGGTGTTAGACTTTCCTTTCACGAACAAGGTCCATTTAGAGAGCTGGAGTTCTACCAGTGTATCACCAAGTGTTGTAGCGGCTACAGCCACCCTCTAAAATTTTACTTTAGCTTCGTTTTGGAGCCTCCCTACCAACCTTTCATAGCACCTTGTCTTGCTTCATCAAGTACACAAGCTTCAGTGTTTTTCTTGCACAAAGATAGCCTATTGATCAAAACTTGATGCATTCCCCTCATAGTCTAATCACCTGAACTTGGTCCAGATGCAGGTTGAGCAACTCCCCTAAGAAATTGCACAATTCTGGAGGGAAACCATCCTTCCCTCCAGAAATTGTGAAATTCTATCTGGCAACCTACTGGGCTCCATAATTGTGTAACCCTACCAGTCAGGCTTCACCTAGAAAACTATGCATTGCTTCCAAGCAGACCTGTTCAATCTAGGAATTACACAATCTTGGGCAGCAATCAGTTGCTCTGCCCAGAAATTGCGCAAATCTCCTGTGCAGCCAGCCCATCTCCCATCCAGAAATGTGAATTTCCTCCCAATAGTTGAGTAGCCTCATGCATGAGCAGTTGGGTTGACCAGTTCCACCCAGGACCAAGAAAACTTGACTTTCATGCATAACTTGCTTTTTCCCGGAATAACAAAAGGAAACATGAAAAAAGCATCCTATGATTTAGGGAGCTATTTTTATCAACTAGAGGTTACATGCAATGTTCTTTTTAGAAACTTTCCTCCAAGTGCCGCTTTTTCCTTGATTTGTGGCATGTGCATCATGAGATCAAACTTATTTATTCGATGCATCAGATCTCATTCTTTCACATCGATCTTGGAGCACTGACATCCCACAACACATCTAGGACTCTTTGACACATCCAACTCAGCTATTCACAGATTTTTTAGGTGTTCATCCACCTCTTAGCAATACAGGATCAATGGCCTCCAAGAGAGCAGGATCAAAGGACATTGATAGAAGTATAACTGGAGCAGTAGTTGAGCAGGTGCCACATGTCAACCAATCTATGAAGATACCAAATTGTTTCTAGACAAGGACATCAAGCTGAAATGGAAAGAGGTCAATGAAGCATTTGCAGGCACTTTTGCGGAAGACCTCAAAGACCGTCAGGTGTATGTGAACATTCACAAGTATGGCTTGTACTAGATTGCATGCAGATACCCCACGTTCCCATGTGCGGACATGATACACTGGATCCATGCGTGGACATGATACACTAGATCGTCTCGCACATTGATCCCGAGAGGATGACTCTGAGCAGTGTCAGCGGGATGAAGCTTGCCACCTTATGGGCATAATATTATGATGAGATGTATTAGATATTGAAGCCTGTGACTATCATGGAAAGTCCTTTTAGCTTACCCAACAATAGTGCCAACTCCAGAGATATTATAAAGAACTGGGTAAAATAGCAAGATAGATTCAGGATGACACCCAACCAGATCTATAAGATGAAGAAACTGCAGAAGGTGTATCAATACTTAGTCATATTTTCATGTCAACTATGTGGCTAAGGAAGCACGGAAACCTTCCCACAAAGTTGGGTGATCACATTGGACCAACTAGCCAGAGAGGGTAAACCATGTAACTAGTCTGGCATGTTGGCTCATCAGCTGAAGGAACAGGTAACAAAGGCTCGATAGTCACTCAAAGGTATGCAAGTAGAGATCTACATGTCTGCATACATCTTAGATGCAATCTGTTCCCGACAGGAGTTCCCAGGCTTGCAGTGGGCATGGTCATCAGCGGAGGTTATTGTGAACACATATTGTAAGTTGTTGTCCAAATGCAGCTTCAGAGGAGTAATCACCCGGTTGTCCGATCATTTTTCCACCCCAGTCTACAAGATGATATTTGAATAGGATCCACCCTACATGTCGAAGGAAGAAATGGAGGCACTAATAGACATTGCTGATTGGTATGCCTCACCGTCCGACACCTTCATATGAATGTTCAGCGCAGAGAAGCCTCCGCATGTTCTACTGAAGTTTGCCTTGGACATACTCATCATGCAGGAAGTAGCATATCACATCTCGGTAGGATTGATAGCTAGACTACACTGGAAGAAGAAGGCACCTTGGCCTGCTCTTCCATTGCAGATTGGGTTATATGAGATCCAGCGTACCAAGCAAGGGGATGTTGAAGCAGAACTAATTAAGAAGTATCCATTTGACCTTTGAAGATACAATCCATATGACCCACATTGTATTGTGAAAGATCACTTCACGAGAGTACAATTCAACTGGATCCACGGGGAATTTCATTGGGCCGAGGAGGATCCATGGAGATATTGCTACAATTTCTCCAGACCCAATGAATAGGTTAGCTTCATTGTGGAGTGGTTAGCGAAGCAACGTGAAGTAGCATCCCGAAGATCACCAACACCAGCAGTAGTAGCAACAGAGGCAAGCATACCAGTGCACAATAAGGGCAAGAGGAAGATTTTCGATCACATGGAGGAAGATAAAAGCTACAAGTTCCAAGCAGATCCATTGGTAGAGAAAGCACCTATGGCTATAGAGGTGAAGAGGCAACATCGCAACAAGCTAATCACGCAAAGGTAGAGGGAGAAGGGAAGAATGGAGGAATCAAAGAAGGAGTTGCATGAGCTGAAGGGGAAACTTTGGAAGGAATAAGAGCTACACAAATAGGAGAGGGAAGCACATTAACAACAGGTATAGCAGGGGCCGAAACATGTGAAAACATATGAAACAACACCTGTACAGGTAGTGGATTCATCAGAATAGCTGGTGTCAGGAAAACATGGTGAACCATCGCAGGAGTAGGACTTTGCTCATGATATAGAGTAAGCACTTCAACAGTTGGATACGGATATGGAGCAACGGGAATCGACCTTATGCCTCACCACCAAGAGGTTGACTTACCTGCTTCATCGCATCCAGATGATAAGCAAGTCTCAAGTGACCAATGAGGAACTGAGATCCTCAGAGATCAGCAAGAAGAAGAGATGCACAACATCTCATTCGATGAGTCTCAACATAGAGTTGTGCAGTCTCGTAGAGTGTCAACTACAGATGATCATACATCTGCTGTGAAGTTGAGGAACAAGTGATCATGTCTGATGTGCGCAAACATCCAACAGCCTTGGCGGATGCAACTAGAGTGTATGTCAAAGCCACTAGCTCAAGTGTTTGATTTCTCATAACTGAGAATGAGCGAATGGCTAAGGAACCACAGATGGCCAAGCAAGGAGGAGAGTTGGTGACAGCTTCTGCCTGAGCTAAACTGAAGAAGGAAATACTAGATGAAGTATTGTCCCTTGACACAATTATGCGAGAGTTGTACTCCAAGTTTGGCACCGTGCATAAGGCGGTCCTCCATCTCAACGGATGGTAGCAGCGATGTGCTAGAAGAGCATGTATCTTGACGAACTTGCATGCTATTGTTGATTACATGAAAGCACAGATGATGAGATACAATGGAACCCCACTTCACCTGCCTAAGATGATGAAGGTCAGTGCGTTGAGCTGAAGGCATATATCCAGATTCAGATCTAGAAATATGAAGAGCTCCCACAGCTCATCACTAGTATACAGGCTTACCATGTACATGTGTTCAAGAGTATGGATGTTTTGGTGCACGCACATGCGATCCCATCTATTGGGAATCTCACACAGGTGGAGAAAAAGGCGTAGGTCTGACTAGAGCTTGACTCGTACTTCGACAAGTTGATGCGCATTGCTACCAGCCCAGACTTGCCCACTAATGCAGACATCATCCACAACTATGTTGCTGGTCCAGCCGCATTGAAGACAATGATGTGCATGCTTACATACGAGTTGGATAGAGAAGCCTGAGAAGTGTACCTAGATGCTATGGAGGCAAGAGTAGGTTCCAAAAAGATGTCACCTTGGAGCACATGGACACCATTAAGGACTACCGATCTTAGCATCAGTATGTTGCTGTTGATCATCACGAGGATGTTGAGGAGTTGGACTTCCATGGTTTTCTAAGTCAGAGTGATGTCTAGCATGGCTTGCTCAAGCCATTTTGTCTCACATTGTACATGTGAATTGTAATGTAACATCATGTCAAGTGTAATTCAAGTGTCGATAATTGGATGTAATAGTCATAGAGTAGATGAAGAGTCATCAGGGTAGTCAAACTGTCACAAAGGGGAATGTCAAGAGTCACCCCACCCTTTCCTATAAATAATCCCTCATAGCTCATTGTATAGGCTTTTGGTCAACCAAGATTCCGATAAGACTATCTTGGAGAGAGCTTGGACAATATTCTAACGAGCCTTGGATTCTCCACTGTGTAAATCTAGTACATCTCTTTGGAGGAGCAGGCGGTTGTGGATGTAATGTGCCGCTATCAGAACTAGTGGTTGGACATGGATGTATTGTATGACTAGAACTTACACTTCTTAATATAACAAGAGCCATCATGTTTCATGCATATATTGTATTGTATTCTATGCTATCTTCTTTACTCTAAATGATATATGTATTAGTTTTCTTACACATGCATGTATAGCTATCTGTGTATGTATGTATGAATATTTATGAAATGTGTTGTTGGTTTAACCATCACTTTGGATTGCCTGCTAACTTGCCTTCCATGTTGTGATGTATCTTTTCTTGTGTGTTCCCTTCTTAACTGTGTGTTATCACAGGTTTTCAAGGGGTGCACTCATCTCAACCCCCATGTGTTAGAACCTCTCATGCACCTTTGTTGGCTTGCTATAGCTGTCACACCCTTGCTACCAATAGAGTTATCTTACTTGCCTCTGTGCGAAATCACGGTCAAGGCATTAGCATATGACCAACTGCTAAAACTCCTACACCAAATAGTCTGAAGTCTAATTGGGACTTTGGTGGGCTCCAGTATTGCAGCAATAATGTTGCAACTCCTGGGACTCCCTTCTTTACTTTTATCAACCCAGTAGTTCGTAACGAACTTGGAAGCGACAGTGCTATATGCACAAGTACTAGCTCTTGCCGCAGCTGTCACTGGATCAGTTGGCACAAGTCCGCTAGGAGCTTAAGCCAACTTCTATGAGCTCTCAGAAGAAGATTTTAATGGTTATGGATGAAAGCTAACTCAAGCAAAGGCTAATCTACTTGCAGAAAGAAGTTGAAAGCTAGAAAGGAACGCAAACCCTAACAAACCCTAGTTTTACCGACTAACCCTACTGGTGCAAGTAAAAGGATGAAAGCTACGGAAATGGATGCCATTGACTTCTAGAAAGGTAAAATGCATTTGATTAAGCTACTTTTGAAGAGAAATATGAAGAAAACATATTTTTGCGTTTTTGAGTAATTTGTTAGAATTATTTTGCATGTGCTTTAATTGTTTTTGTCTGTGCAGAGGTTGACTGGCAAAAGGAAATGGAGTAGGTGCTTGCATGAGGTTGGGGAGGTTAGAAGAGGGCCTAAGGGGTCCCTAGCACCCTTCTAGAGAGTTTCACAGTGATCAGATTCCAAGAAACCGCTTTCGTGAGCTTCTACAGGAAGTCTGCAGGGGTTCTACAGGATGTTCTGTGGCTTCTACAGGATGTTCCGAAAGGAAATTTTTGAAGGGTTGATGGTGGAAAAGAGGTGAAGAAGTGGGTATAGAGGTTGGATGATGATGTGGAGGGGTCCAGGACCTGGTGAACGAAGCGGGTGAGTGATAAGGATGGTTGGATTTGTTCAAGGAGGGGTAGAGCAATGTTGCACAAAAATATGGAAATTAGGTCAAAGTGAGGGAACGTAGCAAATGTGAGGCAAGAATCAGAGTTGGAGGACGGAGCAGGTGGTATTGATGGAGTATGGGTAGGAAAAGAGGTATCACATGTGCTCTGCAAGTTATTTTCCAAACTATTCAAACAAAGACTCGAAAAAACCAAAGACCTAGCTACTCTAACCTAATCTGACCTGAATATCGCAAAGCCAATGAACAGAAGTTTATTGCAACGAAATCATGTGAAATAGATATGCAAACTAAGCAATCATGAACCTAAACATGTAACCTCCACTGGTATCAACTTATGCAAATGAGAATCTAACACTAAAAATTGCATGATGAAGCAAAGACAGTGTTTTTGGTAGCGGCAAGGACACCTTGGTCTCAGCTCATGGTCCCACAGAGGGAGAGGTGAGATTAGGGGTGCTTGATGGAATTTTTCTAAA
The DNA here is from genome assembly GCA_031772625.1 of Pinus tabuliformis. Taxonomy (NCBI): domain Eukaryota; kingdom Viridiplantae; phylum Streptophyta; class Pinopsida; order Pinales; family Pinaceae; genus Pinus; species Pinus tabuliformis. The sequence goes on from CM062807.1 coordinate 699,087,481, forward strand.
GATATTCTCTGTTATTAACCTATCAAATCAATCTAAACATGAACAGCCTTTCTAATCATCAACAATGACCTATGTAACCAAGAAAAACTGTAATCTACTTAACAGAAATTATTTGATAAAGACATTCAAAACATATAACAGTACAAGAAGGAAGCCTTGGCACTTGGGTTGGGTCCAACCCCAAGAGCTACAGGCTCCTAAGAAAAAGCTCAGAACTAATGCCAAATGAAACTGCTTTCCATTATTCAAAAATAACCATGTCACAAAGAAAGTTGTACAGCAGCAGCTACAAGATGAGCTGAGAAACTAGCAGCACTATAGTGCAAAATACAACTATTCAAAAAAGTAAACTACGAAGGCTGGAAGCCTTCCTATTTATGCACTACGAGGGTCTCCAACAGCCCTCCTTAACTCGAGGGGCTCGGCTACTCAAACTACCAGTGATCAGTCACTTTACACAAAACTGCTCGGCTGCCCTTGGGAATCCTTTTCGGTGGCCTGCTGAACTCTGAGCTGAGGGTGGAGATTTTGAGGAAGGGACCATTTAGTGTAGGAGACACCCTTCCTACGAATCCTCACCCTTGTTCCTTCATGCTTGGCTGTCATCTGGCTCATAAATGCTTCGCTTTGGTCCAAAATTTATCCAAAAATCTGCAATAACCATGTGTTAGCCTTCTCGATCAAGTGACTATCCTCATTCGTTCAACTAACATAAATATACTCAAAAAACATGCATAAACTATGAAAAATGGTGGATTGATGAAGACCAATAGGTTAAATGAGCCCAATAAGTTACCCATTTTTGGGGCTCATCATCACCCCCCTGCTAAATGGGTTGCTCATCCTCTGAGCAACTAATCTAGCTCATCATCCTTGATAGCTTTGACTACCTCTCTCATGTCCCAGGCCTCCACAGTGATGTCTTCTTCTCGGTCATGAAATCCCACTTTTCTTTCCACTTCCTCCCACTGCCTGTTTTCCTCCTCTTCCTTAACTCCTTCTAGCAATCCCAAAAGCAAGGGAGGACTGAATTTTAGGCCGACCCAATTGGCCTGGAGATTTTGCATTGACTGTTTGTAGAGGGGTACCCTTGCCAAGGCCTCCCTCATCCTGGTTGGAGAGTGGTATTCTCTTATCTTCAAGCTGTGGGGCAGTGTGTTCCACCGCCTTATGCAAGCATGAAGGTAGTTATCCCCCAACAGTCTCTCCATGTCCTCAAAGTGGGCAATAGCTTGAGCCTATCGCTCAATGTAATCTGGTAAATCCTGAGGGTTGTTCGCCAAGTGTTGGTGGGCGCTTATCAATGCTGAGGGATCCTCCGGCCCTGCTCTGATCATTAGTGGCTCACTGAGTTCCCTGCTCATAATATTTCGGACCTCTGCTGCTCTTTTTTCCTCATGATTCATCCAAGAGGCCATGGCCATAAGTTTTACGTCTCCTACCACAGTGTTGGGATCCCACGAATTCATATTTGGAAGGGCTAAGTTGTGCAAATAAAACTCTGATAATTTAGCCTTGTCCTCTGATGAGCTACTGTCACATAAAGCCACAAATTGATGATAGTTTTGAAATGGAGTAGTGCCCCTTTGGGCCAAGGTGTTAATCTGGAACTACAACCATTGATCTTTAAGGTACAAAGCGTATGACTTGGCAAGCTGCCTACACAGTATGGCCTCTATTGCCTAGCTGGCCATGCAGGCCAGTTGGGCTTCCTTCTCATGTACCTGTTGCCTTAGAGACTATATCTCCTCTGCTTCCTGCAACTCCTTCTCCTGTGACTGTTTTGTTAGTGCCTTGATCTCAGCCTGCAACCCATCCTTTCTTTGTTGTTCATCCAAGGTTTCTTTGTCTGTTGGAGGCTTTTTCCATTGCTGTTGTTCTCCTAGAATGGAGGGCCTGTCTTCCTTATGGATTCCCTGTAGATGTAGTTGTTGTCTCAGCAGCTCGTTCTCTTCCTGTAGTTTGGCCCTCTGACAGCTTTCCACATGCTTCACCATAGCCAATTATTTCCTTGACTCCTTGAGTTGTTCCTCTAGGGGGCCTATATCTGCCAAACCCTTGGACTTGGCGATCTGCATCCAAGTGTGAGTCCTAATTCTTTCTTCTTCCAGTGCAAAGAATAATGGCACCGCAAATTTCTGGGGAATTATTTTCCCATCTTCTAACAAGTTATAGTATGAGCCCAAACTAGGCTGAGGGCTTGGCTCTAATATTTGTTCTATCCTTTCTTCTTCCTGTGGTTGTTTGGCCACATTTTCCTCCAATTCCTCGGTCTCTTTTAGCTTAGCCCCAGTTTCCTGTAGAGCTTTCTCAACTTCCTGTAGAACTGTCTTTGAGTCCATTGTCTTCAATATTTCTCTCTAGGTGGAAGTCTTTGGGCTTCCTCGTTCATAGGTGACGGAAATCTTTGAAGGAGACCCTTCTTTTGGTTTAGGGGTTGTGTCCTCGATGATAATTGGCTCCTTTGACTGCACCTAGGGTCTGCCTACTTTGATCCGTGTGCTCCTTCTTGCCTTAAAGTACATGGAGGTTTTCCTCTTTCACTTCCCTTTTTTTTTTGGAGGTGTTTTTAAGGCGGCCAGCACCACTGCTTCCTCTCTTGCCAATATTTCCAGCGATTTTCCTCTTTGTTGTTCTGTTTCCATGCTTCCTGTAGAAGCCTCTATGTCAACTGTTTCTGCCTGAACTGTGGACATTTTAGGATCTGTTTTTACTTTTTGTTTTGTTGTGACTTATGTGGCTGTGCCAGCCTTTACTTGGGATGTTTCTGCCTTCTCTGCCCTCCTCTGCAATCTCTTTTCCCTTGGTTTTAGTGATGTTGTTCCTTGCTCTATTTTACGCTTAGCAATTTGGCCCTTTTCCTCTTTCTCTTTTTGTCCTGCTTGTGTTTGTTTGTCCTGTGTTTCTTTACTACTGGTTTTCTCTCCTGCTTCAGTGTGTTCCCCTTCTTCACTGCTGGATGACGTGAGCTCCTCGACCAAAATTCTAATATCGTCATCTTTGGTCATGTTTCAGAAAATTTCCCAAGAGAGGGGGACAGTGTAGGTGTGGAGGGCATCTTCTACTAAAACTTTGATGAGCCCATGATGGGCTAACTGATCTGGTGTCCCTTATTTCAATTTTGTGCCACATTCACTTAATGACTGCAAAAGAAAATAGGGGATGCTCAACTTTTGTTCTGGAGGTAAATCCATTCCATGTCTTAGTTCATTTAGCAACCTGAAGTGATAGTCGTAGACAATGCTGAATATCCCTTCACAGGTAATGTATTTCATGATTTAGAAGCTGGCTTCGCTCCAAAGAGGAGGTAAGCTGGCTCTCCGGACCTCGTTTTTGTCTTCGACAGGATGTTCTTTAGGCAGGAAGAATGATTTCTTGGCTGCCTGGCCCAATGACCTTTCTTCTTTGCTCCAAGGGAGTCCTAACGGGAGACCAGTAACCCGACTGATGAGCTCAGGGGAATTCACTGTGGCATGCGTCTTTGATTCAGGTTCTAGGGACATTAAGAATTCCTCCGTTATTTTATCATCATGACCCTGAATTTTGTCACAAAAGGACATCCAATTGGCACGGGTGAAGAGGTCTACCACCTCTGGATGCTCACGCAGCTTGCTGGGATCTGAAGGTTCTCTCCTGATAAACCCTCCTGGCATGGTGAGAGTGCCCTGTTTTATGCTCTGTTAAGAAAGGGAACGTTGTCTATGGGTTTTTCCCTGGACTCAAGGAAGAATTCCTCGGCTGTTTAATATCAATGAGCAACAATTCCTTGGTTTCAAGACTGCTGTGACTCAGCTCTCAGCTATCTGGTTATGAAAGGAAGAGTGTTGCTTCTATAATCAGAGGACAGAGACCAAGTTTTCTTCTCAGGACACATTCAGATATGCAAATTTTAAAATTTTCATCCACAGGCTGGCTCTCACAGCCGCATATGCCTTCCTTATAGGAGAATTTTAGCAATAGGAAATGTGGAGAAGAATTTCGATGCAGAAAAACTGAGGAATATCATTAAAACACATAGGAAAACTGCTATTTCCAATTCACTGGATGATTTTTCTCGGAATCCCCAATTTGAAATAGTTCAATTCACCACCTTTTCGACACATACCATGCATGGAAGAGTGTTTTCGAGCCTACCTCTCTCGGAACTCCAAATTCGATGAAGAAAAATCCAGGCTTTTCTGCTCCAGAAAGCCGTGCCAGACTTCCTGTAGAGCGGCTTCCTGTAGAACTCTTGCCGGCTTCTGTAGGATGTCACTGCGCTTCTGAACGAGCTCGGTACACGGGAGATTTTTTTGAACAGGCCAAAAAACTCGGTGGAGGACGACAGGTTAATAGATTTCAGAGGCAGAGGATGGGTACTTCAGCCGAGGACGTTGCAAGTGCAAATGAACAGCGGGTGGTGAGAGTCTTCAATCAAATATCTTTTAACTGCGGCGCAATTTGTGGCGAGGGAATGAGGTGACCGGACCGAACCATTGATCCAACGTCACGGCCATCATTTTTCTACGTGTCTCTGACCGCCATCACCTCCCCTCTGCCATTAACCGCTGCCACCACTACCAGTCCCACTGATTTTCCCCGACTGGACACTCCACACGTGTCGGCTACACGTCTCGGTGGCAAATTTGAACGTAACTGAGCTTGTTCGAATCCCACGAGGCTTTGTAACTGGCTAAGGGTGGCAAGTTTGACTGGCCACCGATCCCGTTCAATCCGAACCTTTTTCACAACCATGCAGTTTTTGAAATATAGTTTATGCAATTGACGAATGAGGTTAGACACTTACCTGCGTGGCCGTGGACGCATTATGCAGACCTCGGGTCTTGGAACCACTGCTTCGCTTGCTACTGCCTCGTGCACGAGTGTTAGAACCCATTCCTCCATTCGTTGATGCTGTATGTATGAGTTTTGGAACCCGACCCTTTGGTTGTCATCGCTGCATGCACAGGTTTGACTTCGTTTCAACTACTGAGAATGTTTTCACGTTCAAGAGGAGCCTTCTGCATGTTCCCTTTGTTGATTTCGGCTGTCCCTGTCTTCAGAGTATGTCTTTCCAGAGGGATCAGCGGCTACAGGATTCCTGTAGGATATCCTGTAACTGCTTCTCCTCCTAGAATGCAGGCTAAACGAGCAAGGCTATATTGTGGACGAGGGATTTGTTGATGAAGAGTCTAGATGGAGATTGACAAGTAGGGTGAGCTAGACATCATTGCTTAATTTGCTACTGAAAAATTCTTGCTGGAAATCTGAGGAAAACAGGGTTTCTTGTATGACTGTGCAGGAACACATAACCAGGTGGGTGATGGAGGTGTAGAGAGATGGAACAGGGTGCCATACGGTGATGGGTGGAAACAGGGGTGGCTGTAGGCCTAACAAATAGATTCCAACCTTCAGATTCCCCTCCAAGATCGATTTTGGCTTGCCCAAAGGTTCTACAGGATGTTTCCTGTAGAAGACATAAACTACCTGTAGAATAGGCAGAACTTCCTATAGAAGGTGAAATCTGCCCCCGAATGTGATCAAATCCTAGGAGAGGCGAGTGGTCATGGAGGAAGTGTCTTTGAGGGTGTCTTGTAGCCTGGTGTGGACCCTTGTCCTTATTTTCCGCGACCTTCCTGACCTGCAATATATTCCCTGCAACCTGCAATTATTCCATAGAGATTAGGCCTATTTTTTTTTTTCTTCTTTCTTTTTTCCCCTTCTTTTTTTTTTTTTTTTGATAGAGAGACAGTTGGGGCACCTCCATGAGGTTTTCACCCTCATTGCATGCCCCGAGTGCTTCTAAGAAGTTTTCACCCAGGGATCTTTTTATTTCACTTCTCCGTTTTTTTTTTTTTTTTTATGCTTAAGGTGTGGGTGGAGTAGAGACAGGGCCCTCCACTACCAGCACTGATTTCTCCAAAGTTTCAATGAACTCCTGCCTCGAAAGGGATTTCCTGTATATTTTCAATCGATGCCCATTGACGAGCATGGGGATGGCTTCTTTATCAATGGTCCTGATAAGGACTGAACCATTATCATTGCATTTCTCCACTGTATATGGTCCTAACCACCTTGTCCTCAGTTTCCCTTTGAAATCCTTGTATCTTGAGTCATACAGCAGCGCCCAATATCCTAGCTGGAATTGCTTTTCATTAAGGTACCGATCATGCCATATCTTCCTCTGGAGTTGAACTAATTCTGAGTGGAGGAGGGCCTGCATTCTCTGTTCATCTAATCTGTTCAGCTGCAGTAATCTTTCCCATTGTGCATGGCTGAGATCTAGGTCCAGCTGAGCTGCCACCCTCAATGTGTTGTACTCGAATTCTATGGATAGTAGAGCCTTCTTCCCGTAGACCATATCATAAGGTGTGAAACCTGTTGTAGTTTTCCAAGTGGTGTTGTAGGCCTAGGTGGCCTCAACCAAGCGATCTTCCCAATCCTTCCTGCTGCTGTTCACCACTTTAGTCAAAATCTCTTCCAACATTCTATTAGTAACTTCCACCTGCCCATTAGCTTGCGGATGATAAGGGGTGGAAGTTCTGTGCTTGATCTTGTGATGAGCGAGCAGATTTTCAATCAGGTTAGAGGTGAACTGACTTCCTTGATCGGCGACCAGCTCTCTTAGGTACCCAAATTTGTAGAAGATATTTTCCCTTAAAAACTCAGCCACTTTTTCTTTTGTCGCTGCCTTGATTTCCTTGGTTTCTACCCACTTTGTCAAGTAGTCTGTGCACACAATGATGTAAGACCTTTGCTGTGAAGGAGGGTTGATAGGACCCACAAAATCCATGCCCCACTTCTCAAATGGCTCGAAGGTCACTTGAGGTTGGAGGGGCATCTCATCCCTTGGAGTCGGTTTCCCTATCCTTTGACATCGGTCACATTGGCTGATGTATCTTCTGACATCTTGATGAAGAGGGGGCCAATAGTAGCCTGCCTGTAGAATTTTAAAGGCAGTCTTTTTCGCTGCAAAGTGACCTCCAGAGGGCCCATCGTGACAAGTCAAGAGGATGTCGAAAACTTCCTCCTCCCTAACACAACGCCTCAAGATCTGATCTGGGCCAAGTTTAAACAAGTTGCCCCCGAACCAAGTGAATGGGGCACTTTTCCTCACAATTTTGCTCTTCTCTCTTGAGGATAGGTGTGGAGGGAACTGTGCTGAGACCAAGTAATTTTCTATATCAGCAAACCATGGAGAGAGTACTGAAATAGCAAACAGGTGTTCGTCTGGCATCTAGTCATCCACTGTCCCTTCTTCACCTGCAGGCAAATCCAATCTAGATAGAAAGTCAGCAACAACATTTTCCTTACCTGGCTTGTCCACAATGGTCAAATCAAATTGCTGCAACAAGAGTAACCATCTAATGATACGAGCATTCACATCAGGCTTATTCATTAAATATCTAATCACAGCATGATCAGTGTGTACGAATGTTTGATAACCAGTGATGTAGTGTCTCAACTTGTTTAAGGAATGTACTACAGCCAGGAACTCTTTTTCAGTTACAGTATAGTTCATCTCTGCCTTGGAGAGGTTTTTGCTAACAAAGTATATGGCATATGGGAGTTTCTCCTCAACTTGTCCTAAGGCTGCCCCTATGGCTTTATTCAAGGCATCGGTGTGGATGTGGAAAGGTAGGGCCCAATTTGGACCTCCCAAGATCGAGGCGGACAACAGCGTATCTTTCAACTCATCCAGAGCCCCTTGACAGTCGTTAGTCCATTTAAACTCAACATCTTTCCCTAAGAGGCAAAACAATGGTGAGGCTAGCTTACTGAAATCTTTAATGAATCTTCTGTAATATCCTGCTAAGCCTAGAAAACTCCAAACATCTCTTACCTTTTGAGGAGGTGGAACCTTTTGGATGATAGCAATTTTGTTAGGATCCACCTGTAATCCTTGCTGAGAAATGGTATGACCTAACACGGTCCCTTCAGTCATCAGGAATTCACATTTTTCAGGACTGAGGGACAGGTTCATCTCAATACACTTGTTTAAAACTTTTCCCAGGTTAGACAATGCTTCTTGGAAGTTAGACCCATAAGAAGTAAAGTCATCCATATAAATTTCCACCGAATCGTGAACCAACTCAGCAAATATGCTCAATACTGCTCTCTGGAAAGTGGCAGGAGCATTGCATAGCCCAAAGGGAAGGACCCAGTAGGCAAAGGTTCCCCAAGGACAAGTGAAGGTGGTCTTATCTTGGTCTTCCGGGCTGATTTGGATTTGATTATACCCGCTGAACCCATCTAGGAAAGAAAAGAACTTCTTCCCTGCCAGCCCATCTAGCACTTGATCTATGAAAGGCAAAGGGAAATGGTCCTTCTTGGTGGCTTTGTTAAGTTCTCGATAATCTACACAGATTCTCCACTTCCCATTTTTCTTGGGTACAAGCACCAGAGGAGAAACCCATTCGCTGTCCAAGATGGGGTAGATGAATCCTGCATCCAACAACTTTTGCAATTCTTCTTTAACGATGTCCTTAAGGGCTGGATTCATTCTCCTCTGAGGCTACCTGACTGGTTTACAATCCTCTTTAATGTAAATGTGATGGGTATAGACCGAAGGATGGACTACTTTCATTTCCTTCTAGCTCCAGGCAAAAGCATCCAAATGGTGGCTCAATAAGCTATAAAGCTCCTTTTCCTGGGAGGGAGATAGGGATGAGCTGATCTTTAAGGTTCTTTCAGGGCCAAATTCCACATTTTTAACTCTGGGTGAGGTCGGATCAACCACACAGAGGTCCACTAAAGCGCTGGATTGGGTACCTTCCACTAACTCCTCTAACGACAGTGCACTGGGAGGTGGATTTTGAATCAAATTCTCGATCAAGTCATCCTAGGTCAGAGGACCTCCCCTGGTGGCTTCTACTGTGCACAATGGTGCAGAGTAGACTTCACCCTCATCTTCCTCCTCCAACCAGAGTGGTAAGTCATGTTCTAACAGAGGTTGGGCAGGAGGGTATAAGACTAGCTGTTTGGACATAGGCCCATTCTTGATGGTCATGCTTCCAGCTCGACAACTAATGTAAGCATCTGCAGTAGCTAACCAAGGACTTCCCAAAATGAGGGGGTATCCAATGAGTTTTGCCTTTGGTTGAAGGACCAAGAAGTCCACAGGGTACTCCCAAGAATCAATGGAGACCAGGACATCCTCCACAATCCCTTCGGGAGTCACGGTGGAATGGTTTGCGAACTGCAATACTGTCGAGGTCCTTCTTAAGGAACTATGAAGGTTAAGTTTAAGCATAGTGTCCCTAGTCATCACATTAATGGCAGCCCCTAGATCAATCAAGGTGTGGGGGATTATGGTGCCATTGATGTGGACATCAACTACAGGACTCCCAGGGTCCAAATATTTTGGACAGATTACTTGTCCCAACATCAGATCGGATAATTGTCCTATGACATTGATAGTCGGGGCATCTCTCTTGCGCCTGCCTGGGTGCCTGAAACACTTCTCCTTAATCAATTTGTTGTAGATTGGTACATCTTTTATGGCCTGGAGAAGTGGGATTTTCACACACAACTGTTTAAGTTCTCCCAGAAGTTCAGTCTCCTCTATGTTTGGTTGCGTGGCTACAATTAGTCTCTCAGGAAAGGGTGGAATGGCTTTGGGTTCACTTTCCTGTTTCTCTTCCTCTTCCTTCGGGGAAGGAGGTTGGAGATCTGGAAGGACCTTTCCAGATCGTAGGTTGATCTCCTGAATATCCACAGCATAGGTAGGGCATGTTGTCTCCCCAGTGTGTACCTGCTGGGCCTTTCTATTGTTGGGGTTCGGGTTCGGTTGAGCAGGCATCTGGGGTTGTCTTGGAGGAGTAGGAGGTAATGGTTGTGGTTGAGTAGGAGGTGGAGGCAAAATAGTGGGAGGAGAATTGTATTGGGGCCTCCACTCCGGTTGAGGTGCATTCCACTGAGGTTGTGGCTGGACATGAGAGTGAAATGAATGAGCAGCAAGTTGAGTATGGTATTGAGATGGATAAGACCAAGGAGGAGGTGTGGACTAGGAAGGATGAGCAGGGGACCCCAAGAAGGTATGTGAGCGGATTGGTTGGGGTTGTAATAAGTTTGGGATGTTCCTTGCATCCCCTGTTGGTAAGGTCTGAACCCATGCGGCCTCCTTTGGTTAAGGAAGTCGAGTGGCTCAGTGGCCCCTTCAGTCCCATGGTACATGGCTTTAAGTCCAGGTAAGGTTCAGCACTGGTTCATGGGGTGGTCTTCCTCACAAAAGAAACGTACATCCACTGAGTGCAATGGAAACTCGTTCTTAGGATGCTTCCTTGTACATCTGGGACAAAAAATGGCCAAAGCCCTCTCAGCTTCCTCTTTCTTCTGTTGGAGTCAGAAAGTATCTAGTTGCATGGCAATGGTCTGTCTCATCTCACTTTTAAGGTCTTCCATCTGATTAGCAAACTCATGCTTGGAGAAGGTGGCACTAGCTGAGAGTGGATTCCCCCTACCTCGTTTTCGGGCTGCCCTAGAGTGGTTTCTAAACACAGTCTTTATGTCCTCATAAGGTAGTTGGTAGATGTCTCCTCCAACTAGCAGATGGAGGGTATCTAGAAGGTCTTCAGTGACTCCTCGGAGCAGAACCAGCTTCAAAGATTCAGGGTCAAGTGTGCACCTGGCCCATTTATAGCTAAGTTCGAACCTCTCCTCATAGTCTTCTAAAGACTCATCACTTCCCATGGTCATCCGAAAGATTTCTCCCTTTGTTTCCTTTGACCTAAAGTAGTCCTGGTATTTGTTGTTAAAGGCTTGCTGCATCTGAGCCCAAGTTGTGATACTGTTTCTAGGTAACCCCATGAACTAGCGTAGTGCTGCATCCTTGAGGGTAGAGGGAAAGAGTTTCAACTTTTTCTCGTCTTCTGCATAGTCATAAGTTCGACAAAGGACAGCAAACTCAAACAGGAAGGTATCAGGGTCTTCAGTGGTCAATCCATGGAAATGAGGTAAGGCTAAGGGACTTATGTTTTTCATCTTCATGTCCCCATTGGTCTCTCGGATGGGAAAGGCACCTTCTATTCTCTCATCATCTTCTCTACCATTTCTGTTTTCAGCCATGGTCTCAAAAGGAATATTTTCTTGCTCTTCTTCTATTATAGGATCTTCGTATATCTTAGGAGGTTCACCTATAGGTTCTTCTGGATCACTGCCACCAAAGAAGAGAGAAGGGTGACTCAGTGATGTGGTGGGGGTGTTGGGTAGGAATTTTTTGGTATTATCTCTGTTCCTACGAGGCATGAAATGAAATATTTTTGTTTGCTTTTGTTTTTTTTTGCTTGTACTTGCAAAACTGAAATAGATTGAATTGCAACTAACTAAAATCTATCTTGCTGAAATGAAATTATAGGAATGAAATGCTAGGCTACGCTTACGGAATTGAAATGCTAATCTACGCTTGCAGAATTGAAATTGTGGAATTGAAATGCTAATCTATGAAAGCAGGAAAGGTCTATTCTACTTTTGCAGAAATGAAATTGCAGAATGGAAATGAAATAAACTACTTAGCAGAAGGTTGTAGTAGAAAATAGAAGAAAAGCAGCAATCACAAATACTCTGACGCTTCCCCGGCAACAACGCCAAAAAGAATGGTGGGCTCTAGTATTGCAGCAATAATGCTGCAACTCCTGGGACTCCCTTCTTTACTTTTATCAACCCGGTAGTTCGTAACAAACTTGGAAGCGATGGTGCTATATGCATAAGTACTAGCTCTTGCCGTAGCTGTCACTGAATCAGCTGGCACAAGTCCGCTAGGATCTTAAGCCAACTTCTATGAACTCTCAGAAGAAGCTTTTAATGGTGATGGATGAAAGCTAACTCTAGCAGAGGCTAATCTACTTGCAGAAAGAAGTTGAAAGCTAGAAAGGAACGCAAACCCTAACAAACCCTAGTTTTACCGACTAACCCTACTGGTGCAAGTAAAAGGATGAAAGCTATGGAAATGGATGCCATTGACTTCTAGAAAGGTAAAGTGCATTTGATTAAGCTACTTCTGAAGAGAAATATGAAGAAAACATCTTTTTGCGTTTTTGAGTAATTTGTCAAAATTATTTTGCATGTGCTTTAACTGTTTTTGTCTGTGCAGAGGTTGACTGGAAAAATGAAATGGAGTAGGTGCTTACAGGAGGTTGGGGAGGTTAGAAGAGGGCCTAATGGGTCCCTAGCACCCTTCCAAAGAGTTTCACAGTGATCGGATTCCAAGAAACCGCTTTCGTGAGCTTCTACAAGAAGTCTGCAGGGGTTCTACAAGATGTTCTGTGGCTTCTACAGGATGTTCCGAAAGGAGATTTTTGAAGGGTTGATGGTGGAAAAGAGGTGAAGAAGTGGGTACAGAGGTTGGATGATGATGTCGAGGGGTCCAGAACCTGGAAAATGAAGTGGGTGAGTGATAAGGATGGTTGTATTTGTTCAAGGAGGGGTAGAGCAATGTTGCACAAAAATATGGAAATTAGGTCAAAGTGAGGGAACGTAGCCAATGTGAGGCAAGAATCAGAGTTGGAGGACGGAGCAAGCGGTATTGATGGAGTATGGGTAGGCAAAGAGGTATCACAGGTTCTCTGCAAGTTATTTTCCAAACTATTCAAACAAAGACTCGAAAAAACCAAATACCTAGTTACTCTAACCTAATCTGACCTGAATATCGCAAAGCCAATGAACAGAAGTTTATTGCAACGAAATCATGTGAAATAGCTATGAAAAATAAGCAATCATGAACCTGAACATGTAACCTCCACTGGTATCAACTTCTCCAAATGATAATCTAACACTAAAAATTGCATGATGAAGCAAAGACAGTGTTTTTGGTAGCGGCAAGGACACCTTAGTCTCAGCTCATGGTCCCACAGAGGGAGAGGTGAGATCAGGGGTGCTTGATGGCCTTTTTCTGAAGATATTCTCTGTTATTAACCTATCAAGTCAATCTGAACATGAACAGCCTTTTTAATCATCAACAATGACCTATGTAACCAAGCAAAACTGTAATCTACTTAACAGAAATTATTTGATAAAGACATTCAAAACATATAACAGTACAAGAAGGAAGCCTTGGCATTTGGGTTGGGCCCAACCCCAAGAGCTAAAGGCTCCTAAGAAAAATCTCAAAACTGATGCCAAATGAAACTAATTTCCATTATTCAAAAATAACCATGTCACAAAGAAAGTTGTACAGTAGAAGCTACAAGATGAGCTGAGAAACTAGCAGCACTATAGTACAAAATACAACTATTCAAAAAAGTAAACTACGAAGGCTACAAGCCTTCCTATTTATGCACTACAAGGGTCTCCAACAGCCCTCCTTAACTCGAGGGGCTCGGCTGCTCAAACTACCAGTGATCAGTCACTTTACACAAAACTGCTCGGCTGCCCTTGGGAATCCTTTTCGGTGGCCTGCTGAAATCCAAGCTGAGGGTGGATATTTCGAGGAAGGGGCCATTTAGTGCAGGAGACACCCTTCCTATGAATCCTCACCCTTGTTCCTTCATGCTTGGCTGTCATCTGGCTCATAAATTCTTTTCTTTGGTCCAAAATTTGTCCAAAAATCTGCAATAACCACGTGTTAGCCTTCTTGGTCAAGTGACTATCCTCATTCGTTCAACTAACATAAATATACTCAAAAAACATGCATAAACTATGAAAAATGGTGGATTGATGAAGAAAAATAGGCAAAATGAGCCCAATAAGTTACCCATTTTTGGGGCTCATCAGACTTCTTACTAGGGATATCCCCTGACATGTTGGCGAGTCTAGCACCCTCAAAATTTCCATTATTCAGATAAAAAAAATTGTGTATTGGACTGAGCTAATCTTATTTCAAATGAACTATGTTTTCAATTAGTAAATTTTTTCAAGGGTGGTAAGACCTTCATGATCATATATTTGATAATATCCTTGATGTTGAGTCATAGTTTAGATGAGTTTCCACATAAACATAATTTCAATTTTGAGAAAGAACGAATGTAGTTTCACTATCCCATATTAAGGAAACGGGAAGCTATTTCAATTTTTTGTCTAATTCAAAATATTTTTGTAAAGAAAGTTATTTACGCGATAACTCGACAAGAACCCCATCGAATATCTGGAGAAGAACAAGTTTTCCTCTGGGGGAAGGGATACATAAAGAAAGAGGAAATAATACAATTATTTGAGTTTATGGGTTTTGAGGTAAACCACTATTTCTTCCAAGAATTGTTATGGACAGGTATTTTTTTTCTAAATTCTATAGGAAATACTGCAATTGGCAAGTTAAATTTCAACAAAAAAAGAATAAATAGCTTATTTATTTTCTAGTTACTATTGGACGAGTGACCATGAAGAATGGAAGCCACCTTGCAGAGTTTGTGAAGCATTTGCATTATTTTAATTTAAAATAAGTTGAAGGTTGGTGAGATGTTGATCTAAAAGGCTTATTTATCGCACATATCACTTCCATCAAATGTGAGACCTTGTTGACAGAAGTTACAAGTGAAAGCGAAAAGAGTCACAAGGATCCAAGGAATAATCACGATGGGGAAATGACTATTAGAGAAATTTTTAAAGAATCAAGTATTAGCACTAAAGGAAAGTGCAAACAAAGAAGCATAAAATCTACACAACCTTATATTTGCATATTTGAAATTTCTTTAGCTTCATCTTCAAGTGAAAGAAAATGAAAAGATATCGAAGTTGCACAATTGATTCATGGTAAGCTATCAGCTATCAAAGATGACAAGGAGCCTTGTCAAATGTTTCTTTTAGAGGAAATGCACATGATTGAATTAGAAAAATGCAAAAGTCCCCTACAAATAAGAATCATTCAAGGAGCTATGAATGAGGGAATTGAAAATCTGCTACCTGATTGGGTCAATAATGCTTTAAAATAAAATAAAAAATAATGGATTAAATTGCCAAAGAATTTTCGATTTTTGATGATCATTTTGCCACTTTTCAAGATGCACACTATGATAGGGACAATAAAATATTGAAAATTGAAAAAGTAAGGATACATGATAAAAACGTTATTGATAAAGTAGAAACAAATGTTCATATGTCTGGAATTGCAGCCACGAGTGTTTTGACATTGTATGAGGCTATAGGGAATGCGCTTGCGTGTCTATTGAGAAATGGAAATCAGAGAACCTGGTACTAAAAGAAAAAATAGAAATGCTATAAAATGCTTTAAATTTGGCTCCTTTGTTGATGAATCCAGTTGCAATACAAACTCAAGGATCTGGAATTCCCACTACTAGCACACCTCATGGATCTATTAGAGCTCTACAACTCGTTAATGCAGCCAAATTTCATATTATCTATAATATGTGCCAGAGATTAGAAATCATTTAACGTGCATGGAAAGTGGTTTTTTTTCTACTACGGTTAACAAAGGAAGTCAACTCATTTGTTGATTTGGTGAGAAGTAATATTAATGAAGACAGGTATTTCGTTAACAATGACCTACTTGCTTTTAGTCAAATGCTTGACTTTTTTTCTGATCTGGACAATAAAAACAAATCAATGTTGAATGCTAATTGATTAGGAAAATAAAATTTGGTTGGTCTAGAAGATGAGTACACTAGAAAACATTATTTCTCAATGTGAGAGCATAAATAATAGGAGAAGTAATGCATTTATAAAGGTGATGCAAATTGTTCAATATCTAGACAGTCCATGCAGTATACAAAATTATGAATTGATTACAAAAGATACACTCACATTTGAATTGGATAAGAGAAAACATTCAATGGAAAAATAATTTGATGATACAAATGATTTCACTTTAGAAGAAATTAGCAAATGGCTAGTTGGATTTGTTAGTATTAATGACAACAAATCTATGTTAACTGCTCAATTACAAGAAGAGGCAATGGACATCGAAAATAAATTACTCAATCAACATGCGAGGCTAGATATTACAATGGGACCTGTTAGCACCTAAATCTGCCTTAGGCTGAAGGAAGGCAAAAATTAGGGTAACCACAAACCACTCTTAGTCTAGTAGCTAGCCCTACCAGAACAGGAGAGGGCTCTCTCCAAGTCACGCTTAGTGAATATATAAGCAAAAACGGTTTGAGATGACTTATAGTGAAATATTGATCTTAGGCTAGTAAGTGAATAGGGATACAAGAAACCATTTTCATGAATGACCAAGCTTCTTGGATGGTATGGGACCAACGGTCAGCAAGGATTAGAGAATTTAATACAAAGGCACAGATTATTCCGTGAGGCAAGGCAGGCGAAAAATGTAGCAATTTAGTTTGAGGTAACGCGGAATGAATAGATTGCTGAAGAAAGTGAAAAGGGCATAGTTACATGAATCCTTTTCAACTGAAGAAAAACACTGAACATGAAATTTTCCCACAGGCAGAGCAATAAAATTGAATTCTACCTAATCTCACTCAGAAAATTTCACTGGAAATGAACATGAATTGAATTATGAAACATAACGAAATATATATGAAAACATGAGAGACACATTTTCTACACTCACAACCACAAGAATCTCATGAAACAGAGTCGCTGCCTTTCATTAATTCTCTGTCAAAAATACACAGTGAAGAAACAGAGTTTCTTTCCCACAGTCTCCCAGAAGTTACAAGCCAACCAACCCTTTGCAAATAACTTGCATACAATATATAGAATGTGTAAGGAAGAGATAGAATGCCCAAGGGTTGGGGAGTTACTCGAATCATTACAAAATGGAGATGAAGAGCCAACCATCAGCTACAGGGGCAGCGCTACAAACATGACATTTGGCTTGGGGTGACCGTTTGCCTTCCTTCGCCACTTGGATAGAAGCCAAACTGGAGAAAAAATACTTTAAATGCTGCCTTTGGTGCCAAAAAACCGAAGTGTAGATGAGCGGGCCCACTTGGAGAAGTCGCGAACCGAAATTTCGCGAAACGGAAGCAAATTTGGCAATTTTTCCTCTGTGCGTCGCGCCATTTTCTCTGTGCGTCACACTACTTTGGAGCCTGTTTTGGGGCACTTGCAGGTGTCCAAAATGTTCCCAAGTGGGCTTGTTGGAAATTATGTCCTGTCTACTTTCTAACCCCACTGGAATTTTTGAATTTGGTGTTCATTTTCCCCTCCAAATCTCCATTCTCCCAAGACTACTTCTTGTGTGTCAAAAAAGGGGTAGAGAGGCCATTTTTGGGTGTTTTTTGACCTTTTGGAGACTCATATCTTGCCAAAATTTCTTGTCCGGGCACCAGTAGTCGTGATTTTCCATGCTGAATCCAAAAATGCAAACCATTCCTCATTTGGAGCTCTAGAATTTTAGCGCCGCGCCACAGGGAGAAAAACCCTGTATTTTGCCCAAAAATTTGTCATGTGACCCAAAATGCCCCAAAAATGCTCCAAATTTCTTGTCCGGGCACCAGTAGTCATGATGTTTCATGCTGAATCCAAAAATGCAAACCATTCCTCATTTGGAGTTCTAGATTTTTAGCGCGGCGCATATAGCCTGTGCGTAGCGGTTTTTTCAGGAGACTTTTGGAGGCCTTCGTGATGTCCAAATTGGGTGCAGGATAGCTCGTTGGAAATTTTTTTGAGTCTAATTTCCAACCCAACTGGAATTTTTCAATTTGGAGTTCATTTTCCCTGTCAAAAATCAAATATCCCAAGACTAGTCAAAATGTGCCAAATGAGGCAGCCTAAAGGCAAAGTGATGTTATAGTCAACTTTTGAATGTCTTCCTCAACTCCAAATTGAGTGCATGATATCTCATTGGAAATATATTTGTGTCTAGTTATCATTTGACTTATCAAGAAATTCATTTGGCCAACTAAGCTAGGAGAAAATTTGATTTTCCCAAGGTCACTTCAGAGGTGCATCAATTCTCCCGAGGCAACTATATTTTTGACATTTCTCCAAAACCATGACACCTGTGTAAAAATTGAAGGAGGTTTTTCTTCCTTGGAATTTTTTGGACAAAAACCTCTCTCATGTTTCCCAAATTCATCTTTTATTGCTCAGAAACCTCATTTGAGTGAAACCTATCCCGATGTGTGGAACAAGGGATTTGTTGAAATGAAGCGAAATGAAGGGGATAGGGAGTTTCTAAATTCTTGAGGAAATTTTGAGAAGTAGGGAGGGATGTTAGGAAGTAGGGGAAAGTTTAATCTCAGGGATTGAGAGAGGGGAAGGGGTCCAAAAAGGAAAAACACAGGTCCAACCTAGAAAATTGCCAGGTTGTAGCAAGAAACTAGGGTTTGTGCGAAAATGAGGAATTTGGGGGATCTCAGTGATGGGAAATGTTTGATAAGGTACTTTAAGGATAGGGGAAGGTGTATGAACATCAAGATACAAGTTTTACCGATGATTTGGCCATCCAAGAGAAATTGCCTTCAAAACCCTAAGAGAGGGAAATGACCTTACCTAGGCGCAACTGAAGCATGAACAAGGTGTAAAATGACCCAGTGGGACTTTACATGATAATGACAAATCTCTGAATGATGGTACACTCAGCTGAACGATGCATGGACCAACATTTGGCAACTTTGACAAGGGTAAAATCAAACCCTAGACCTAATGCCTAGTGACCAAATTTTGCTTGAAGACTCACTGAAATGACAAAATTTGACCTTAACACCTTAAAATCACTTTGTAAGAGCATGTTTGATCACTGGAGGAAGGCTGCAAAGACTGACACTAACATTGGCTCCAATGGGGAATGGTAGCTCCTTGGAGGTGCCAAGAACTGCAAATCTTTGGGTGAGCAGACAGTGCCTTCATCCATTGGGCTATGAAGTCCATTATTCCGACAAATCAACATGACTCAATTTATTGACTGAAACTTGACTCAAACTGACTCAATGCGAACTGAAATGACTGAAAAACTTGACTCTATGTAAAAGGAAATGACTCATGACTGACTTAACTAAAACAAGAACTGACAAAACTTATTCAATGGCAGCAGTCCATCAAGATTCGAGGGTTTCAAATCATGATGACAAGCACCTGCATACTAATGCAATATGTACAATCCTGTGTAATGTGTCTTCCAATGTAACCAATCAAGTAGATGCCTCCTTGATTGATTCTCTGGATCAGATCTTCTGGTCAACAACAGATACTGGTAACTGGGCCTCCAAAAACATAATTGACCATGATCTCCTTCATCATTGAATACTGCAATAATGACCTTCACTGCTAACTGTAACAGATTTTCCATTGGAGCATGAAAAACATGAAGATTTACCTCCTGCTGAGGAAACAAGATGTCTTTTTCTTTTGATTCTGATCTTCCTTCATAATGTACTTCAGAAAAAGTATGTTCTTGGTCCTCAAAAAATTCTGAACAAGCAGATGAGCGGATTTCCTCTTCAAAGAACATTTCAAAACATGAAACATATGAGGAAGAGTCTGAAAGAGAATCCTGAATGTTCTGCTCTTCGATAGCCTGAATGTATTGTAGGTCACCTTCATATGATATAACAACCAGATTGTCTTTGCATTCATCAATCATGAGAAAAGAAACCTCAAATGATTCTTGAAACCCAAGCATGACATTTCTATCATCTACCAACGATTCATCCAAGGAACCCTTTTCACTTACTTGAACAAAATTCTCTCTTGTTGTTCATGAGCTGATTGGATTACCTCTTCATGAAGACTGTGTTCTGACGACATGAGAACATTTCTATCCAAAACTTTGTCTTCTTCATCCTAGAGGATTTCAGCAGCAGAGTTTTCTTTCATGGGACTTAGTACAAGGTTTTCTTGGTCACCATAATCCGAATCTGGATCTAAACGGGTTGACTTAACGTTATCACATTCTGAAAGTAGAACTGGACTTTCCTGCATGCTGTCTTCTTCTATCGACAGATCCGAAACGACACTTTTTCTTTCATCACTTTCAGCCACATGGAATTCTTCAACCTGCTGATCTATAAAGTTGTTCACTGGACTGTCATCCTTTTCAAAAGAGGAAGAAGTTTCACCAACACTTTCTTGACCATGTGTGCACTGCAAATCCGCTTTAGCTTGAGCTGGAACATAACCGTGCAAGAGTTGACCTATCTCGTCTTCAGACAAAGGAGATAAGACCTTTTGTTTCCTTTCGCTCAAACAGTGATTGTCTTCATTAATTTCAAGTGAAGGTGTATATAAATATTCCTCATACTGCTAATCCATTTCATGTAATTCCTGTTGACTGTCAAGATGCAAAATTCTTTCCTCTTCCACCGTACTACAATCTTGATCATGCTGCAAATTTTCATGATCGTCTTTATGCTGCTGAAAGGGATTTTCATCCAGGGCTTCCATGATCTCATCATCCATAAAATTATCATCCTCATAGTATTTTTCAAGGCTTTCAATAAAAGTAGAAGCATGTTTGAAACATTCATGAACTAGATTTAATGATGGATAAGAGTCTTTATATCTTTCAATGAACATGGCATGAAAATCCTTTAAACAGTAAATACAAGCAGGCGACAAACTTTCATACCAAGATTGGGCTTCACCTTCTAGAGTGGCCATGAATATCTTCATTAAGCAATCTTCAGGAAAATCAACCTTCAACTTGCGAATATGCATGTGAAATCAAACTAGATGTAAAGCAGCGTCCTTCTTACCATCATCTTTAAACGTAGGCAAATTCCTTGACCAATCTACTTTCGGAATCTTATTTGGAAAGCCTAGAATGTGATCTCGGCTCATGGGAGCGTATCTTCTTGCAACCCGATCCATCTTGAAAATCTCAAAGCTATTGACCTCTCTGCAGTGGAGTCACCAAGAAGCACCGATTTCTGGATTCTTCAGTGAATGGAGTCGCCAGGTGAATGATTTCAGTCGTCTTCTTATGTCTGATCGTTGTTCACCATCAACCATCAGATCTGAGCTTGATAGATGTACTGGGGCAATACAATCTTCAAGAAAACCATTTTGTCCCCAGTGGAGTCGCCACTATGTTAGCACCTAAATCTACCTTAGGCTGAAGGAAGGAAAAAATTAGGGTAACCACAAACCACGCCTAGTCTGGTAGCTAGCCCTAACAGAACAGAAGAGGGCTCTCTCCAAGTCACTCTTAGTGAATATATAAGCAAAAATGGTCTGAGATAACTTACAGTGAAATATTGATCTTAGGCTAGTAAGTGAATAGGGATACAAGAAACCATTTTCATGAATGACCGAGCTTCTGGGATGGTATGGGACCAATGGTCAGCAAGGATCAAAGAATTTAATACAAAGGCACAGATTATTCCGTGAGGCAAGGCAGGCGAAAAATGTAGCAATTTAGTTTGAGGTAACGCGGAATGAATATATTGCTGAAGAAAGTGAAAAGGGCATAGTTACATGAATCCTTTTCAACAAAAGAAAAACACTGAACATAAAATTTTCCCACAGGCAGAGCAATAAAATTGAATTCTACCTAATCTCACTCAGAAAATTTCACTGGAAATGAACATGAATTGAATTATGAAACATAACTAAATACATATGAAAACATGAGAGACACATTTGCTACACTCAACCACAAGAATCTCCTGAAACAGAGCCACTGTCTTTCATTAATTCTTTGTTAAAAATACACAGTGAAGAAACAGAGTTTCTTTCCCACAATCTCCCAGAAGTTACAAGCCAACCAACCCTTTGCAAATAACTTGTATACAATATATAGAATGTGTAAGGAAGAGATAGAACGCCCAAGGGTTGGGGAGTTACTCGAATCATTACAAAATGGAGATGAAGAGCCAACCATCAGCTATAGGTGCAGCGCTACAAACATGACATTTGGCTTGGGGTGACCATTTTCCTTCCTTCGCCACTTGGATAGAAGCCAATATAGAGAAAAAATACTTTAAATGCCACCTTTGGTGCCAAAAAACCGAAGTGTAGATGAGCGGGCCCACTTGGAGAAGTCGCGAACAGAAATTCGTGAAACGGAAGCAAATTTGGCAATTTTTCCTCTGTGCCGCGCCATTTTCTCTGTGCGCCATGCTACTTTGGGGCCTATTTTGGGGCACTTTCAGGTGTCAAAAATGTGCCAAAGTGGGCTTTTTTGAAAGCCTGTCCTGTCTACTTTCTAACCCCACTGGAATTTTTGAATTTGGTGCTCATTTGCCCCTCCAAATCTCCATTCTCCCAAAACTGCTTCCTGTGTGTCAAAAAAGGGGCAGAGAGGCCATTTTTGGGCGTTTTTTGACCTTTTGGAGACTCATATCTCGCCAAAATTTCTTTTTCGAGCACCATTAGTCGTGATTTTCCATGCTAAATCCAAAAATGCAAACCATTCCTCATTTGGAGCTCTGGAATTTTAGCGTCGCGCCACTGGAGAAAAACCCTGTATTTTGCCCAAAAATTTGTAATGTGACCCAAAACGCCCCAAAAATGCTCTAAATTTCTTGTCCGAGCACCAGTAGTCATGATTTTTCATGCTGAATCCAAAAATTTAAACCATTCCTCATTTGGAGTTCTAGATTTTTAGCACAGGGAAGTGGCGCGACGCACTAGGCTTGAGGCGCGGCACATATAGCCTGTGCGTAGCGATTTTTGCAGGAGACTTTTGGAGGCCTTCACGGTGTCCAAATTGAGCCCAGGATAGCTCGTTGGAAAGGTATTTGAGTATAATTTCCAACTCAACTATAATAATTCAATTTGGAGTTCATTTTCTCTGTCAAAAATCAAATATCCCAAGACTGGTCAAAATGTGCCAAATGAGGCTGCCTAAAGGCAGAGTGCTGTTACAGTCAACTTTTGAATGCCTTCCTCAACTCAAAATTGAGCTCATGATAGCGCATTGGAAATATATTTGTGTCTAGTTATCATTTTACTCATCAAGAAAGTCATTTGGCCAACTTAGCTAGGAGAAAATTTTATTTTCCCAAGGTCACTTCAGAGGTGCATCAATTCTCCCGAGGCAACTATATTTTTGACATTTCTCCAAAACCATGACACTTGTGTAAAAAGAGAAGGAGGTTTTTCTTCCTTGGAATGTTGTGGAAAAAAGCCTCTCTCAGTTTTCCCAAATTAATCTTTTATTGCTCAGAAATCACATTTGAGGGAAACCTATCCTGATGTGTGGAACAAGGGATTTGTCGAAATGAAGTGAAATGAAGGGGATAGGGAGTTTTCTAAATTCTTGAGGAAATTTTTGGAAGTAGGGAGGGATGTTAGGAAGTAGGGGAAAGTTTAATCTTAGGGATTGAGTGAGGGGAAGGGGTCCAAAAAGGAAAAACATAGGTCCAACCTAGAAAATTGCCAGGTTGTAGCAAGAAACTAGGGTTTGTGCGAAAATGAGGAATTTGGGGGATCTCAATGATGGGAAGTGTTTGATAAGGTACTTTAAGGATAGGGGAAGGTGTATGAACATCAGGATATGAGTTTTGCCGATGATTTGGCCGTCCAAGAGAAATTGCCTTCAAAACCCTAGGAGAGGGAAATGACCTTACCTAGGCGCAACTGAAGCATGAACAAGGTGTAAAATGACCCAGTGGGACTTTACATGATAATGACAACTCTCTGAATGATGGTACACTCAGCTGAATGGTGACATGGACCGACATTTGGGCAACTTTGACAAGGGTAAAATCAAACCCTAGACCTAATGCCTAGTGACCAAATTTTGCTTGAAGACTCACTGAAATGACAAAATTTGACCTTGACACCTTAAAATCACTTTGTAAGAGCATGTTTGATCACTGGAGGAAGGCTGCAAAGACTGACACTAACAGGACCAATGAAATAATTCATTGAATATAAGTTGAAGACATTGGTTCAACAGGTGATGCATCTGGAAGACAATTGATAGTGAAATAATTAGTGTATATACTTTGAAAAATTGTAACTGTCCTTAAATATTGGCATATTCATTTTTTGTTTACTAGTATTTAGTGATCATGATTTGTTAATTTTATTAATGTCACATAGTATAGTTACTAAATGTAGTTCCTTGTTTTCTTTTGCAGTTCCCTCTTTACATATTATGGTTCACGTATTTACTTTTTCCCAGATGTGGGAGTACGTAGTTAAAGAGAAGATGTTAGAATAACATAATGAATTAGCCAATGAACTGAACGATTGAGCATTATCATTACTAATACAAGTGATTCATGCTGAGAATCATAGTTCTTAATTCTCTTCATCTGATCTTGTATGCATTTGTATTTTGTTTATTTATTTCAATCATAGTTATGATGATTGAAATTTGAAACTCAATGTTGTTCTTGTTATTGTGACTACATTGCTTGATGTTACAAAATTGTGATTTGAGCACATGTATTATGTCATCGATAGATATATGCCAATAAAATGAAATGTGAAAATAGTTATGTTTGGTGTGAAACATGAATAATGTTCATTGTTGTCATATTTTTAAATTTTTCCAGAGCACGATACTCCAAAAAGGGGTTTTATTATGTGTCCTTTATATCTGTCTATAGCACATAATGGAAGTTTTTTGTTCTATTTTGAAATGAATGTGATATATCAATTTTACGTAATTTTAATTTTGATTGGTTTTGTGTTGCAATATGAAACCTTTAAGGAATTAATTAACGGTGGAGCTTTTTGCGAACAACTTTCCTTGTGCGAGAATATTCCATTATGGAAAGTGCGGAGGTTGACACGATGAAAGCTTAAAATATTCCTTTGCATAATGGACTTCATCTACAGTTCCAAGGATATGCCTATTTACACAGGGAACCATAAACATAACTTTCACTATGTGAAGAGCACAATCTTTAATTAATTGATTAACAAAGTTTTTAGTGCAAAAGAAGTTGATTTTTCTAGACTGCGTAAACCGTACTCAATTTGCAAGAGATGTTCACTAGAATTTGTGCTTATACCCGAGGGTTATCCTATTGCATAATTTAATCCTTTGCATTTTCACATAAAATATATATGCTGAGGTAAGAAAAGGTACATGAATGCTTCATGCAATAAAACTTTGGACTCTACTTTTGTATTCCTCACTAGAATCATATTAATATTAGATTATTAGTAAACAAATGTGAACATTAGGTTATTAATAAGCATCAACATTAGATGTGTTGTGGTTTAGAATTTGAATGTACATTGTTGTTATATTGATTACGTCAATTAGTAATAGTTTATACATTAATATTAATATTTTAATGCTTTCAAAATCATAATGAAAACTTCAAAGCTTTTCATTTGTATTAATTTTGAAAATATACGTTAATATTAATATTTCAATGCTTTCAAAATCATGATTATAGATTTAATATTTCAATGCTTTTAAAATCATGATTTTAGATTTAATATTTCAATGCTTTGAAATAATGAAAAGTTGAAGAAAACTGTGAAGCGATAATGATTTTTTTCATATATATTGAATTGAGTTCCCAATGAAACCTTTTTGACAGTGTCAATGAAATTTATCAGTTTAGAATTAAAAAACAAAAGTTAACTACATTTACCATAATTATCAAGTCTTCTCAAGAGAAATAAATAGTTTACAGAGCATTTCTTGTGTGAACAAGCAATGTGCAGAGCTACTTGCAGAGTGAAAATTACACTCAGGCCCAACCCCACACAAGGTTTATTAAAATAATAACTATACAAATCTATTTTTAATTATTATTTAGTAACATATTTCACAAGTATGGAAGTAGTTTTGCAAATGTGGTTGTGTGGAACTGGTCATTCGGAATAAGCTTGCACGTAGAAAAAATGCATGTGTGCAGAGTATTCACTATGCCCAAAGCATTTGGAAAATCTTATTAAAATAATAAATGTACAAATCTATTTTTCAATTCTTATTTAGGAACACATTTCACAATGATTTCTTCCTCCCCATAATATCCTAAACCCACATCAATTAATTACATTGTTGAATGTCAATTATTGATCGGGGAGCATTATTGAGTATGGAAGTAACTATTTGGAGGTAGTTGTGCATGTGTGGAGGCTATGCATAGAAAAAATTCATGTGTGAAATAAAGGATTTGGGGAATTCCTACAGAATGACGCAAGTATGAAGACATGTTTTAATTTCAATGCATTTTCAACTCTTTTAGATTTATTGCATTTTCAATTTGATATTGGTAGATTGTGCGGAGTGTGGAGGTCAGCACAATGAAACTTGAAATCTCGGTTAGCATTTTGGCGTAAGAGAAATTTGTATTTTATTACTAATAGATTTTGCGAAGTGCACTTTGCAATATGAATGTTGGTGGCCTATATTTCTACACAGGAAAATACTAACCGAAGAAACGGAAGAAAGACATTGCAAACATGTTACCTACTAACCTTATTAGCTAAATTTGAAATTTTGAAAATGCAAACGTAATATAAAATTAATTTCTTCTGTGTGATGAAGTTCCATATACAATCTATTCTCCCACACATAGATTTCCCTTCTTATAGTCAGAGAAATAGTTGTGACGCAACATAGTCCCTACCTCTACTGCTGTAAGAACCTTGGTGAAAATTCCATGTAATAAAAGTTAATAAAGGAAAAAATAATAACCTCAGTTGATGGGGCACTTATTCCAAGTTGAATGTTGGGAAAAACATCCTAGTGGGTGTTCAATTTGGTTTATTATGGCTAAGGAAATTGACAAAGGAAATAGCTAAGGATTTGGAAAGGAAAAATGTCATTTTTGGCACATTTATTTATGAAAATAATGGAAATTAAGAGAAAAGGAAGGTGAAAGGTCACAAGTTGCATGTGAGGAGGAAAATTAAGGAAAATAATTGAAAATGAAGAAAATAGAGGACTAATTAATAAAAAGGCTTTTGAGGATCAGTTGGTAACCTTTTGTCAGTTCAGTTTTAGAGCTCTCTCATTATTCTCTCTCTCTCACTCTCTCTCACTCTTCAACAATTAGAGTTATCTTGGAGCATTTTGGTATTGGATCAAGAAAGACAAAGAAGGCAAGAGGAAGGAAGTAGAAAGTGAGGAAGAGCAAGAAGAAGTAGCTACAATATTATTCTTCATAGGTATCGATTTTCATGTGTGTTTTCCTTCCTAGATTTTGCATGCATGGTATTGCATGTGGTTCTTTTGTTGTTATGGCATGGGTTTTTCCAAATGTGACGGTGTTTTCAGCCTACCCTTGCTATTACCGGATAGTCATGGTTCGATGGGGTTCTCATGTTTTGGTTGAGCTGGATTACTGGATGGATTCGAAGCTGAGTGAAGTGGATCTCTAAATGATAGAACACATCACCTAGTAACCCCTAAACCAGACTATGGGTTGCAGTAAAGATGGATTTTGTGTTGCCTCGGTGGGACTAGGAATCCTTGTGGTGAATGGCAAGATATATGGTAAAGAAAAGAGGTGTTTTCCCTTCATTAGGTCTAGAAATACTTACTAGTGAATAAAGGGATATACGGTAAAGCCTAGAGGGTGGTGTCTCAATTTAGGTCCTAGTGATTCTTGGATCAAACTATGGATTGTGGAAAATCCTGAGAGACTAGGAGATGAGAAAATTCCTCATGTTTTAGGTGGAGAAATCCAGTGGCATCCATGCTTGTTTAGCCTAGTGATTGGGTGGAGATCATGGTAAAGCATATTAACACATGTTTATTATGTTGGCCTAGTGATCTGAGATGGATTATAGTAAAGCATGGTTTCTATTGATGAGGGTGAGGTGGTTTAGCCTAGGGATTCCCTGGTTGGTTGTTTTGGTTTGAGTCTCACATTCATGCTTGGAATGTGGCATGGGGGTGAATGGTTGAAGAGATATTTGGCTCATTTGTTCTATGGTCAGGTGGAATGTGGTAGTCCCATCACAGGTTTGGATTTTTCATCATCAATATGAGGTTATTTCTCCTTGTAATTCTATGAGTATTATACTAGCTTATATGTGGATCATATGGTTGTGATTTCCTTGGTATTTATGTCGCTATTGTGCTAGTAGAGTATATATTTTATGACAGTGGCTATGTATAGATCTCATCATGTTTTTACTTGTAAATGAATGAACAATATATCTATGACCTAATAGATGATAATGCAGCGAATGATATAAGGGAACAATGCTTCATAGCAATTCTCAGATAAGTATGAGACCCTATGCTTGTAGTTTTTAACCATGTACAGAAATTACCTAGATACGAATTCTATAAACAGAAAACAAACAATGTCGAGAGCATAAAACATAAAATAGATATACATAGAGATTTCCCCTGCATCCAAAAACTGGGACTACCAGATTGATTTTTTTTATTATATTTATTTCAATGTTACAATAAATATATATACATGTCAAAGCATCCATAAACCCTAATCCATTATCCCTAGATTAGAACATAACCATAGTTACCTTGACCAGATCTACAAAATACCATGGACAAAAAACCATCACGCCCAAAACAATTTGTGAAATTCATGCACAAAACCATAGGTAGGTCTGCCAACCTAATATAAGGTCCAAAAAAAATTCTTGGGGTGTTGCCTTGGACCCTGTGCAGGGGGTCTACTACCCCCCCTTGCTATACCTAGCGCAACATATAGGGAGGATGTCGCCCCCCCTATGACCCCCCGTGTGGGATAGTCGTGAAAAGAATATAACACACACCCAACAATGCTTAAATTTGTTGTTTACACCTATAGATTACATATGTGTGATATGTTTGACGAAATCCTTGCCATGGCTAGTAAGGTTTCAGTTAAGGGCTTATTCAAGTATTTTCACTTGCATCATTTTTTCCATGTTATCTTCTGTTCTGAAGGTGTCATTCAATTTTGGCCAGTGACTTGGGATAATTTGGGCCTAAAAAAAGTGGCTCAAATCCTGGAGACTCTGGCACAACACTGAGAAAAATAGTGCTTGGATGCTAGTAGGCCTTGTCATGAGAGTGTCCACCGCCTCCTAGACATTGTCAGACCCATAGCATGGGAGCGTTCATACGTCAAGTGGTCTAAAACCTCAGTGGGACCCAGGGGTTGGTTACTAGAAATGTTGGGATGGTTCTTAGGGGTCCTATAATTGATGTGGAATGTTTGTATGATTTGTTTTGATCAATTCCATTTCCTTAAGGTCACCTAGGAGGTTGAATCCAATCATAGTAGCCTCTCGTCACATGTTTACCCTGGTTGGACGGTTACTTAGGTAAATGTGGGAGGAGGGTGTTACAGATTTGTATCAAAGCATGGTTCACCCCTTGGACTAGATGGGTGGTGTGTGTCAATAATGCATTCATGTCAGTTGCATGTGTGTTAATCATCCTTGTGGTCTATATGCTTATTGCATATGCATGGTGTCAGTCATGGTTGTAGTGATGTCACCATCTGAAAGAGGATATTGTTACTGTGAAGTGTGTCATCATGATTATATGATTGGTTACATGTTGTTTATGCTTGCATATTGTTAGTGTATATTAATATGGTTGTTGTTTCCATGCATGAGGTCATGGTATGTACATTTGATATGGTCATGCATTGATAACTGTACTCTAGCTAGAATAATGGTTACATGGTTATATGCTTATGTGTTATATGTCTATATGTTGTTATGATTATGTTATACATGTTTGACACTGATTGGTTGATCTTGTAGACGAGATATCCTCCCCGAATTATGCTAAGGTATGTTGGCTTTTGTGATTTAGTTTAGCTGACATAGTATGCCTTGCAGGAAAGAGATGAAATGAATAGCAGGATGGAAAACTACAAAGACTCTCCCTATGAATCAGATGAGTAGGGTGGTGTTGGGAACTCTTCTAATTTGACAAACACATTGATAAGTTTGAAGGAAGAAATAAGGAGTTGTAAGGTAGACAATGACAAAATCATGCAGTCACAAGAGAAACAAGTAGAGGTTAATGCTATACTCCTTCAAAGTTTTTCATATTTGTAGCAACAAGGGCCACTTTGGATCATCCATGGATAGGAGGACAAAACTAATGGGGCATATGGTAGTAGGTCTCATGGTGGTCACATTTCAGATAGAGATGACACTTTTAGAGATGGAAAGCTGTTCGATACTTCGGATAGGAGAGGTGATGGATACATGTACTATTCTAGTTTTGGTTTTGAAAGGAATCATGATCTTCATCGTTATCATCCTTATAGGAAGAGTCATAGGGGATACTTTCCAGATGAGTTTAAGAAATCAAAGCCACCTACTTTTGATGGAGACTTGAAGAAACTAGAAGATGCAGAGGCTTGGATACTTGGAATGAACAAGTTTTTTGAGTTGCATGAGTACACAAAAAACATGAAGGCCAAAATTTCTATATTTAGCTTTAAAGTTAAAGAAGACATCTGGTGGGAAGATGTGAAGTGGGTTAGAGACATCAAGATAGAGGAATTGATTTGGCATGAGTTCATGAGGCTTTTCAGGAAAAAGTATTTATTAAAAAGGTACTACGACAGTAAGGACAGAGAATTCTATGAGCTAGAGATGGGATCATTGACTGATGAAGAATAAACGACTAAGTTCCTGGAGCTATTGAGGTATGTACCATATCTTAAAGATGAGAAGGCTAAAGTTCAACAATATTTCAGCAGATTTCCATTAGCATTTAGAGATTGGATTGAGCATGATGAGCCTTAGTCACTTGAGGAAGTTATTTGGAAATTGAAGCATTGCTATGAACAATCAAAGCATAAGAATGAATCTCAGCAAGGATGGAAAGGAAAAGACAAAGGTAAAGGTAAATGGTAGCCAAAAAGAGCAAGGCCTCAAAATACATATGAGAAAGAAAATGTAGCACCACAAAATAGGTTTAATGTAGCTAGACAGGGATAAGGGCCACAGTAGCATCATAGAGGTGAGGGTACTGGTTGGTTGGAGTGTTGGACATGTGGTAAGGAGAACCTTAAGAGAGATTGTCCACAGAATCAGGGTGGTAGGCCATAGATATATAGTGCATAGGAGGCAAAAATTGTTGGGGATGTTGGTCAAAGCATTCCTCGTATTTATGGTGCATTGGATAACAAATAGGTAGACCATCGGGCATCTATTATTGAGATGGATGGTAAGCTTTGTGATCAAGTTATTTCTATTTTGATTGAACTTGGATCTAATTATAGGTGTTAGTCCTAACTTGGTGGATAAGTGTGGTTTTAATAAACAAGTGCATGCAGAATATTGGTTAGTGCAGTTGGCTACAAGTACAAAGAAGTGAGTTCATCATTAGGTAAGATATTGTGGATTGGATTTGAATGGTATGCCTACCATAGCACATTTGAATGTATTAATATTTGGATCATACAATATGTTGTTGGGCATGGATTGGTTGTACCTTCATAGAACCAAGGTGGATTGTTATGACAAAGCCATTGAGTGTGTGGATGAAAATGGGGAACCAAGAATCTTGTAGGGAAAGAAAAAAGCAACATCAGTTAGGATGGTGACAACTATGCAGGCAAAACATAGTCACAGAAAAGGGTATATGTTATTCGAAGTGCCAATTTCTAGTGATAAAGGTAAGGAAGTTGAGGATGCATATTCTTTGAGAAGGTACCCAGTTCTACAACAGTTTCAGGATGCATTTCTTGAGGACATTTCAGAGTTTCCACCTCACAGGGAGGTATACTTTTCTATTGAGTTAGTGCCAAGGGCAGCTCCAGCATCAAAATCACCTTACAGGATGAGCACACTTAAGTTGGTAGAGTTGAAGTTGCAGTTGAAGGAAATGTTGGGCAAGGGATACATTAGGCCAAGTGTATCACCTTGGGGCACATCGGTATTTTTTGTGAAGAAGAAGGATGGTACTCTCAGAGTATGAATTGACTATAGATAGTTGAAAAAAGTGACTATCAAGAACAGTATTTGTTGTTGAGGATTGATGATGTGTTAGATCAGTTGAAGGGAGCAACAATGTTCTTGAAGATTGATTTGAGATCAACATACCACTAGGTATGCATCAAAGAGGAGGGCATTTACAAGACAACTTTCCAAACCAGGTATGGGAATTATGATTTTGTTGTAGTTCCATTCGGTTTGACTAATGCTCCAACTACATTTATTTGTTTCATGAATAATTTGTTGTGTCTTTGTTTGGATAAGTTTGTAATCATGTTCATTAATGACATATTGGTATATTCTAAAACTGAGGAAGAGCATGCCGATCATTTAGCAGCAGTGTTGAAGTTGATGAGAGAGCATCAGTTGTATGCTAAGCTCAACAAGTGCAACTTATTTTAGACTGAGGTACCTTACTTAGGAAATGGTGCTTCCAAGGAAGTTATAACAGTGGATCCAGAAAAGATAGGGGCCATCATGGAGTCGGTAGCTCCCAAGAATGTGCATGAGGTGAGATATTTCATGGGGTTGGTAGGTTATTACTAGAGGTTCATCAGGAACTTCTCACAAATTTCTTATCCTATTACATCATTGCAGAGGAAAGGTAAGAAGTTTGAATGGACAGAGGAGTGTAAGGCAATTTTTGAGTAGCTTAAGCAGTTGTTGACACATGCACCAATGCTACAGATTGCATATCCAAACAAATATTTTGTAGAATGTACAGATTCTTGCAAAAGAGGAATTGATGGAGTCCTTGTGGAGGATGGATAAGTGGTATGCTATGAGTCATGAAAACTAAACGAGCATGAGCATAAATACCCAACACATGATGTGGAGTTAGTAGCGATCATACATGCATTGAAGATGTGGACGAACCATCTTCTTGGAAGGAGGTTTTTGTTGATGACTGATCACATTGGGTTGAAGTATTTGTTTGACCAACTGAATTTGAATGCCCAACAAGCTCGATGGTTGGCCATGGTCAATGAGTTTGACTTCGAGATCAGGTAAATCAAAGGAAAGGAGAACATGGTGGTAGATGCTCTTAGAAGGCAAGTACTGGTAAATCACTTAGCAGCTATGAGCTCCTATGGGACATACTTATAGGATAGGATCTTGCAGGCAGGTCAGCATGATGTTAGGAATATGGAGATTGTTCACAGGTTGCAATAGATTATAGGTACAGGTATAGGTATAGGTAGTAGTACAAGTACAGGTATAGGTAGTGGTACAGGTGCAGGTGCAGGTGCATAGGATGTGGACTATTGTCTTACAGCAGATGGATTGCTTAAATTTAGGGACAAGATATATGTGTCAGACAGTAGTGAGCTCAAAAAGGTGATCTTGAGGGAGTTTCATGTGAAACCATATTCAGGTAACCCAGGCTATAATAAGACATTGAACGCAGTGAAGAAATTTTGTTATTGGCCGAATCTAAAGAAGGATGTAGTAGAGTTTATGGCTAGGTGTTTCAATTGTCAGCGTGTGAAGACCGAGTGTATGCATATAGGTGGACTACTATGGGAGATTGTGATTCTGAAATGGAAATGGGAGGTCATTTCCATGGATTTTATCACAAGGTTTCCAAGGACAATGAGACAACATGATTCCATCATGGTAGTGGTGGACAGGTTGACAAAGGTAGCACACTTCATACCAGTGAAATCTACATTCTCAGCTAGCGATGTAGCACAAGTTATCATCAGATATGTTGTTAGATTGCATGGTGTTCTAAACAATATTGTGTCAAACATGGATTCAAATTTTACTTCCAAGTTTTGGAAGGAGTCATTTGTAGTTTTGGGCACAGAGTTGACCTTCAATACAACTTGTCATCTACATACAGATGGGCAGACTGAGAGGGTCAAAAGGATATTGGAGGACGTGTTGAGGATTTACATGATGGATCAATGAGAAGAGTATATTCCACTGGTAGAGTTCACTTACAACAATGGCTATTAGGAATCTTTGAAGATGAGTCTATTTTAGGAATTGTATGGCCAGAGTTGCAATACTCCCACTAGTTGGAGTGATCCATTTAACAGAGTGTTGACTGGACTTGACATGTTGGCATACATGGAACAAGAGATATAGGTTATAAATAAGAATCTAAAGGCAACATATGATAGGCAGAAGAGCTATGCAGATCGAAACAGGTTGTTTAAGGAGTTCCAAGTTGGGGAATAGGTGTACTTGCGCATCACACCAAAGAAGAGCTCCTTACGGATATAATCATGTGCCAAGATGGCACCATGTTTTTTTGGACCCTTCAGTATTATTGAGAGGATTGGGCTAGTATCCTATCGACTTGCATTTCCTCCAACAATGAAAGCCCATGATTTTTTCCATGTTTCATTTCTTACAAAGTATGTTAACGATGTTGATCATGTGATTGTCTGGTTTGTATTGCAAGTGGAACTAGATAGAGAATTCCAATCGAAGCCTTAGTGTATATTGCAAAAAAAGGTGCTCATGCTCTGGAACCAAGAAATCGAGCATGTTAAAGTGCAATGGAAGAACCTTAGGCCCGATGAACCTACATGGGAGATGGCAGATTAGATGCACGCTATGTATCCTTCATTGTTTGTCATTTGAGGCAAATTAGTTTTGGTAAGGTTTTTTGGTATATGTTTTGGTACATGTTTGATGATGTTTTTGTATATGTGCATATGTATATGGATTTAAATACAACCATGAGCTAAGTTATAAAGCTTCAATAAGCAGTATGGGCATCATGTCATTATAGTTATCATGTTGGTTTGTTTTTCAGTAGGGCAATCATTGTAAATACTGCATCAAGCTATGTTATAAAGCTCCATGGGAAGTATGTTCTCTTCTCAGTGGTGTTTCTGAGGTATAGGTGTGGTTGAACACTGAGGACAGTGTCCCCCAAGGGGAAGGATTCGGTAACATCCCTAGTGAAAATTCCATGTAATAAAAGCTAATAAAGGAAAAAATAACAACCATAATTGATAGGACACTTATTCCAAGCTGAATATTGGGCAAAACATCCTAGTGAGTGTTCATTTGGTTGATTATGGCTAAGGAAATTGGCAAAGGCAATGGATAAGGCTTTGGAAAGGAAAAATGGCACTTTTGGCACATTTACTTATGGAAATAATGGAAATTATGAGAAAAGGAAGGCGAAAGGTCATATGTTACATGTGAGGAGGAAAATGGAAAAATGGAGGAAAATGAAGAAAATAGAGCCCTAATTGATAAAAAGGCTTTTGAGGATCAATTTATAACCTTTTTTTAGTTCAATTTTGGAGCTCTCTCATTATTATCTCTCTCTCTCTCTCTCTCTCTCTCTCTCTCTCTCTCTCTCAATCTTGGACACTTAGAGTTTTCTTGGAGCATTTTTGCATTAGATCAAGAAAGAAAAATAAGGCAAAAGGAAGGAGAAAGAAACGAAGAGCAAAAACAAGCATCTACAACAATATTCTTCACGGGTATTTATTTGCATGTGTGTTTTCCTTGCTAGATTTGGCATGCATTGTATTTCTTGTGCTTCTTTTATTGTTATGGCATGGGTTTTGATAGGTGTGACAGTGTTTTCAACCTAGACTTTCCATTTCCGAATAACCATGGTGTGATGGGGTTATCATGTTTTGGTTGAGCTGGATTGCTGGATGGATTCGAAATTGAGTGGGGTGGATCTCTGAATGATAGAACACAAGGCCTAGTAACCCCTGAACCAGATTGTGGGTTGTGGTAAAGTTGATTGTTTATTGCCACAGTGGCCCTAGTAATCCTTGCCACTGAATGGAGGGATATACGGTAAAGACAAGAGGCCTTTTCCCTTGATTAGGCCTAGGAATCCTTGTTGGTGAATGGAGGGATATACAATAAAGCCTAGAGGGTTGTGTCTTGATTTAGGCCTAGTGATCCCTGAATCTAACTATGGATTGTGATAAAACCTGAGAGACTAGGAGACGAGAAAATTCCTCATGGTGTAGGTGGAGAAATCTGGTCATATCCATGCCTGTTTGGCCTAGTGATCGGGTGGAGATCCTGGTAAAGCCTGTTATCACATGTCTATTGTGTTGGCCTAGTGATTTGGGATAGATTACAGTAAATATTGGTTTCTATTTATGAGGGTAAGGTGGTTTAGCCTTGGGATGCCCTGGTTTATTCTTTTGGTTTGAGTCCCACATTCATGCTTGGAATATTCCACAAGGGTGAATGGCAAAAGAGAAATTTGGCTCAGTCGTTCTATGGTCAAGTGGAACGTGGTAGTCCCATCTCAGGTTTGGATCATCATCAATATGAGGTTATTTATCCTTGTAATTCTATGAGTATTATATTGGTTTATATATGGATCATATGGCTGTGATTTCCTTGGTATTTTTGTCTCTATTGTGACAGTTATGTATATGT
Organism: Pinus tabuliformis; assembly: GCA_031772625.1. Classification (NCBI taxonomy): domain Eukaryota; kingdom Viridiplantae; phylum Streptophyta; class Pinopsida; order Pinales; family Pinaceae; genus Pinus; species Pinus tabuliformis. The sequence goes on from CM062807.1 coordinate 699,123,490, forward strand.
TTTATGACAGTGGCTATGTATGGCTCTCATCATGTTTTTACTTGTAAATGAATGAACAATGTATCTATGACCTAATAGATGATAATGCAACAAATGATATAAGGGAACAATGCCTCATAGTGATTCTCAGATAATTACAACACCCCTTTGCTTAAATATGTTGTTTACACTTGTAGATTACATATTTGTGATATGTTTGATGAAATGCCTATGATGGATAGTAGGGGTCTAGTTAAGGGATTGTTCAAGTATTTGTGTTTGCATCATTTTTTCCATGTTAGCTTTCTATTTTGAAGGTGTCATTCAATTCTGGGAAGTGACCTAGGCTTTGGGCCTGAAAAAGTGGCTCAAATCCGAGGGACGTTGGCACAACACTAAGAAAAATAGTCCCTAGACACTGGCAAGCCTTTTCATGAGAGCTTCTAGAGCCTCTTGAATAATGTCAGGCCCATAGCAAGGGAGCGTCTAGAGGTCAAGTGGTTTAAAACCTCAATGAGACCTAGAGGTTGGTTACCAAAAATGTTGGGATGGTTCTTAGGGGTCTTGTAGCTGATGTGGAAGGTCTGTATGATGTGTTTCTGTTGATTCCATTTCTTTAAGGTCACCTAGGAGGTTGAATCCAATCATAGTAGCCTCTCGTCACATGTTTACCTCGGTTGGCTGGTTACTTGGGTAGATGTGGGAGGAGGGTGTTACAACTGCTAATTAATTGATTAAGGAAGCATGGGATCTTAATTTCATTGTCTGATCAATCTCTTCTGAAGCTACTATAACTATAACAATAATGAGTCTGATCTCTCCAGATCCGGAAGTGCTAACTTCCATAGGGTTGCTCCCTTTGAAGTTAAACTCCATCTAAGTCTCAATCTCCTTATGGGAAATATCTCAACTCCCTCCTAACAACTTGCACTATCCTCCTGTATTTGAAACTAGACTGCGTAGATCTACACTAAGAAACTTCTCACTAGAATTGCACCTACATACTGCAACTGGGGAATTCACAATACCTATGTCACTACAACTAGCTCGACATGTAGGTTTTAACCCCATACATAAATTACCTACATACAAATTCTAAAAATAGAAAATAAACAATAACGAGAGCATAACACTTTAAAAAAATATACACAGAGATTTCCCCTCGGTCCCAAAACTAGGATTACTAGATTGATTTTTCATTATTTTCCTTTCAATGTTACAATACATATATATACATGCCGAAGAATCCATAAACCCCAATGCATTAACCTTGGATTAGAACATAATTATAGTTCCCTTGACCAGATCTACAAAATACCATGGACCAAAAACCATCGCGCCCAAAACCATGTGCGAAATCCATGCACAAAACCATAGGTAGGTCCACCCACCTAATATAGGGTCCAATTTTTATTTCCTGGGATGCTTCCCTGGACCCCATAGAGGGGGGATACCACCCTCTTCAAACCACCGACATGTCTCACATGTACTAACTGCAACTATCTTTGTTGACTTTGAATCCTGCTATTGTGATATTATAGGCTCCTATAGAAAAGGTGATGATTTTGTTCCAATAATCAGAAACTGTTGTAATTGTTCTCCTTGTTGCAAATACACTAAACCATGCCCATCTGACACATTGGAGTTTCATACTCCTCCTCCTCCTATATTTGGTGCCCCACTATCTCCTTTCAAGCCTAGTCCCTGGATGGGACTCTTCTTTTCTTTACAACTCACACTGGATAACTCATACTTCCTCCAACACCTATTTGGAAGTCAATCTATTTTCCAGATCTGCATTTTGGCTAACTTGTATGACCTCCTCTAGAAATCTCGTATGTCCATATCTGGAAAGCTACAAAATATGTGAATCTCAAAAACTAGGAAACAAATCAAGAAGCTCCCTCTCTTCCTTATGGCCCTGCTACTGCTACCTACACTCCTTAAAGAATTCATAGATTTTCTCTTGTTTTGCCTCTGAATGTCCTTCTCTAGTGAATTTACTACCTTCATCTACTCACTGAGACTATTTTCTTAACCTTCGAAATGTACTTCTTCAAGAACTCGCACACGATCTTCAATCTTTGCAACCTGAACTGGCTACTCTAGCAAAACCACACAACTTGCTGCAATTGGAAATATAGAATTTCCTCCTAAAAAATGGATCTAGAAACCCTTTGATAAAATTGGAATTTCCCACCATGTGTGGTTTTTTCTTCCACCTAAAATTGATTCTTCTACTACAAAAGTATTATAAACCAACTGTGCCTAGATCGAAAATTTGCTCTGCGAAAATATTGGGTTTCTCAGTTGTTGCCTACTGGAATCACTTCCAGATAAATTCAATCTTTTCCGATCGCCTCTAAAAATCAAACCCTTTTCCAACAATTCACACTACTTGGTTGGGCCATGCGTAGTCCTAGAAATCAAACTATAAGACTCCCTATGAATCTAGAAGATTTCCTCATTTCGCCTCTGAGCTTCCTATTTGATCAAATTTTCTCTGATACCATGTGAAAATACGCTTGAAATGCAACATCTAGAATTAATTCCTCTAACTGATAATTATGCAGTTTATTTTGTTGCGATAAAATAACAAATATCACACTTAAATTTCTTCACAAATAAAATTGTTGTGGAAATAAACTGGAAACTTAGAAAATGCTAGCCACACATAATAAAAAATTGACACAGTTATTTTTGGACAATTGTCCCTGGAAAAACCAAATGTGGGAAAACCGGTGTAGTAGCTGAGGGTTTTATTATTATGTAGCAGTGAAATTCTGAGTACAATGTAGATGCTTAATATAGAAATCTAATCTGAGATCAATACTATGAAAATCAACCAAGGGAAATTTACTCTCCTCCATGAGCAATCCCGTCTCAAGATGACAACTCAAACTCAGTTATTCAAGCCCCCTACATAGGCTTCTACACAACCTATAACTCGCACTACCCAAATCTTTTGCTACTCAAGTCGTTCTTCATGCTACTGACTTAAGAAGTGTCTCTCCTAGCCTTAAGGACCTATTCCTGGATTTTGGAATCTAAAATGACCTCCACTATAACCATATTGAATTGCCTCCTTGAGGCTATTGTGCAGTCCCTTCACAATCTCCTGGAGAAATAATTCGACCTCCTCTCACTACTTCTCTAAAAAGGGAAATCCTCCTCCATACTAATTTTCTTTGCCACTCACTGTCTTTGCATCCCCTCTCTGGCTTGAACTCTCCTCTATTGAATCACTGCAAATTGGAAGCTCGATTTCTGCCAAGGAACTCGATCTCAAGTGTGTGTCTTCTTTACCCCGTCAACCTCCTCTTTTAATCTCTAGTTGGAACAGCAATGACCACGACTAAGTCCTTATTGATGGTTGATATCATTTTTGAGTTTATCCGAGTAATTTTCTAGAGAAATACCATCTTTCTCAATTAATTGTTGTTAATTAATCATTTTCCCTAAGTTCGACTTAGGAAAAATTTAATTACTGATTAATAACTTAATTGAGTTGTTTTTAGGTGGATTTTCCATACACAATTTCTGGGTTTTGGAGTACTAATGTTTCTTATCCTCTCTGACCAAATTCAATACTATAAGACCATATGAGGCTACAAAAAATGACACTTTACCTTAAAACCAAGGACTTTCTTGCAAGATATTCTCTTTATCTTCCTAGGAATAAAACTTTACCTCAAAAAATCTTCTGGAACAAAGATAAATGCCATAGTTTTTGGTCCATGCTGTAAAAATCCACTCATGTAATGCCTCGGGCCTTGGAAAAACTCATTAAATATGAAAAAGATGGCCCTTGATGGAAGAAATGAGAAGAGATGATTTACCCCTTGAATGTTTACGTTCAATGCTAGCATTTGATTTAATTTTTCAACAATATACAATACTTGAAGGGATGGTTGTTTGTCCATTGAAATGGGGCCCTTTCCACATATTTCATCCTTGTATGAAGATGAAGAATCTGACTCTATGGAACCCACTACACTACCACACAACTTAAGCAACAAGATGGTGGAATAATTATGGGACATACTGTAATCTTTCAACTGTAACAAATATTATATATATTTCACTTTAAATATAAGTTGTTACATGGATACATGAATTCATAAGTGCTTCTCTAAGATATGATTTAGAGTCACCACTTTTTTAAGATCATTGACCTAGATCTTTATCGAGTTCCCTTCGAGGGTCTTAACAAAAACATGAAACCCTTCCATGTGGTTCTAATTTTATAGACTGTTCATTGCCCCAAATGGAGGAAAACAAGGGGGCTCTCCTTTAGACCTACTCCTTGTTGTCTTTAGTGATACATTACATGGTTGGATCTATAGTGCCCAACTTGTTTGGGCTAACCAAATATTTCATGCAAAATCTCTTCCTCCTCATTCAAGGATTCCTAAGCATAACACTAAGGATCTTAAACCCTCGATTAAGGGTTTAGAAACTCAATCCTTGGGAACAACCATTCACAGATCAATCCCTTGTTGATGGATATTTAATTATTGTTGGGAACCACCATTTATCATGGTCCTAATCCCAATCTCAATTATAAACATGGATTGAAGCAAACAAAATCAATTGGTTTCTTGTTAATATCGATGAAAAATGCATTTTCTTTCCAACACAAGTTGAACCAATAGACACTCCCATCCTCATTAGAGGATGATATAAAAAGGGAAGTTGTGGGAGACGCCACACATTAAAGCACTAATTTATTATGCCCTCATAGCCTAGTTGCCTCAATCGCCATCTCTACCTCTCTTATAAGGATAGGATATGGGATTCAAATTTTATCATGAAGATGATTTATTTATGCAAAATCACATATAGTTAGTAAAGAATTGAAGAGAAAAATTATTTGAAAGGGAGGTGCATGTTAAGCATAAAACCCCTTATTGATCACTAGATACTAAGTTATGCAAATACTAATGTTATATTGGTACGATAGATAGACCCTTTATTTGTACCATTTAATTATAATTGTACCCCTTTTCTAATATATACCAAGGATATTTATTCTTAGGATTGTGTCATCTTGTCTTTATATTAAATTAATTTTAAAAATAGTTTTCTCCTTGAATTTGACAATATTCATTTAATTTTTATCATTTCTAGGGTGCTTGGATCATTACATGGTACCTCAATCGTTATTCCAAAGGAATGGGTGAATTAACTAAAGAAATATAGGATCATTACTTTATTTGATGTTCCACACTTTGTTGAAGGCCCATACATAAACTAATAAATCATATTTATATTTAGTAGGATGCATGGAAAATACTACTAATTGACCTTCGTGTACCCAATGAATGAGGAAGAAATGTAGATAATGTTTCATAATTTGAACAAACATGAGTATTCATTAATTCCATCGTAGCATGTGATGAACCAGTGGAGGATGTGTATAGTTAGTTAATCACATGGATAACTTTAATGGGTGCAAATAAATTAGCCATTACATACCTCGTCATGAGATTTACAATGCAACTACTAGCCTACTGATCTAGATGGATCTCCAGATACCTGTGGCATGGTAAAAGGCTCAAAATTCAAAGTGGCAAAAAGTTAATGAACTCAAGACCAGATCGAATTGTTTGTCGCCCTGATTCCAATGGTGCGAATGACACTCCAATTTGAGTTTGTATGAGGAAGATAGAAGAAGTCAAAGTTCAGGGTTGACTTACCCATGTGGCAGGCTTAAGGAGGGCGCAATTTGGCAGAAACCCAGCATCGGAATCCGGCCAATTTTCCCAGAAAATTTGTAGCACAATTAATTCTTCCAATAACCCCTAAGGTTCAAGAAATTTACTAATGTGGGTTAATAAGTTTTAAAAAGGTGACATTCCATGACCCCCACCACCCCCAATGGAGCCCACAACAATTTAATAATAAAAAAAGGGGCGGGTGGTCATGACCCCCACCACCCCCGATGGAGCCCAAAACAATTTAATTAAAAAAAGGGGTGGGCGGCCATGACACATTATATAGCTCCCGAAACTGCCACAACAAACACATTATATATAGCGTTGGGGGGTGGGTTGTCAACACCGCCGCCCGTCCACTCCACTTATACAACGTAATAAATGATGTAGTTGTGGGGACGGGCCACCAGTTCGACGGACCCACCACCCAGTGCAACAATACAAACACATTGTGTTAAAATGGAGAGGGGCGGGATTTGATCCCCTAACCCCTCCTCAATCACTATGTCATTTTTGCCAGTGCGCCAACGGACTCCGTTGGGAGGTTCACCAACAAAACGAAATATAAACCTTTCTAAATAGTGCGACCAGGGGGGAGCGGGCACAAATTTCGAGTATTATTTTATCGTAGGAAGGCGGAACCCTCAGTGGCCTATGGTAGGGGGTGAAACCTTGTATGAGCACATTTTTCAGAGGATCAATTTGGTCCAATGTTAGAATTGGGCAAGTTTTATATCGATTTTTCACCTCTCGGCAACAGGAACTAAATGATGATGTCAGCTTCTACAACAGAGATCCCCATTTTTTGGCCATTTTCCAGATTGGAGGTATAAGACTCCTTATGTAAATGTTGATTGTACTTCTTCTCTTTTATGCCACTTAATGAATGATTAGGCAGGGCTGGGAGACGTAGTCCAAATTGGACGAAACCCATTATCAAGTCTCTTGTCTTCTTTTCATGCCTTTATGTGTTTCCTCTCTTTTTTCATATGCACATTAAGTTTATATGGTTAAGCTGCAATTTGCTAATGTAATTATTTAATACATCTATAAGCAAAAGATCTTGGATAACCTACAAAATGATTAGGAAGAGCGAGAGGGACTAGTGTCCTTTAATTATCCTACACATTGTGTACCACTGTATCTAAGGGACCCAAACAAATTAGTCCTACTATATCATTAATGAGTTCATCCATGACTACTTGGATGTGTAAATAAGTTCAATACAATTGCTTGGATATTTAAAAACCAAAAATGGAGCATTCAGTAACAAAAATGGAGCTTGGTATGAAGGTAAAGTACACAAGATAATTGGTCCAAAATATTTGAAAAAAAATCCATTGATTTACAATGTAACATGTTCATGCTAGTGATATAATAGGCCCTCATAATACATGGAAATGAAACTAGGAAAATGTGAAAGTACATCATGGAAAGAAACATCAATTGTGAATACATGGTAGCTAGATGAAAATAAAATAGTTCACTCTCTATGGAATAGTTCTATCAACAAATGTTTTATATTACATCTATAGAGGTTTCAGGAGCTAGAAGTGATTCATTCAAATGATGGAGATATATGTATTCCATGTGAAAATTTTCATTTAAACACCTTCAAAAATGATGCAAGCTCACACCATGGTCAATATTAGTCCCCTATTATATGTTTAATAGGTTGTGGTGTTTCTGTGAGATAGCCAATCATATTTGGCCCAATTTTAAATGCCTTTTATCACTTAGTATCCCCAAAATGAGAAAGGGGAAATGACATGATAGTGTGGGAAAATGGAAAGTGGAAAAATTGTGAAGGGAATATATAGTTAAATTATATCAAAAAAAATATGGCAACAACAATATATTCAAATGCCAAAAGGAGAGGAATTGTGTATCCTTTTTGCATCCTTTTTGACCCATAATGTTAGGTCCCTATAATACTAATGTAGCATGTTTATTGTTATTGTTAGTGTATCCCCATATTATTATTGTTGTGTCATGTAGTCTCCATATTGTTATTGTTGTGCCCAGTAGAATCCCAGTATTTTTATTGTTGTTCCCTTACATTAGTATTATTATGTACGCTTTGATTATATTGTGACCCCTTAGAATAGTCCTATATATATCAAGGAGGTATTATCATCTGTATCATCCAAAAATTGTTCATTTATGTATTGTAAAGGAGATTTCCCCCTTGAAGAGGCTAATTTTTAAGTCATTGATATATATTTTCTTCTATTTTGTGAGTTGGTTGCATAACATTTGGTATAAGAGCTTTGGATTCTAGGGTTTCACTTCTTGAAACAAGTCATCTTGGACTTTTCACTATAAAAAAATTTATACAAGGCTTCAAAATATGAAATTTTGACCACGTGGAGCTGAAATCTTGGTGAACATCGTGTAATAATTTTAGATATTGGTTCACTATATTTTTTGAGATATAATCCGAGGAAGTTAGGGTTTTTGTAGGATCCATAATTCAGTCTCAAATAGATGACCTAGGAAAATTCCTCATAACTTTCTCTAAGAGCATCGGATTTTAATTTTGCAAAACATAACAGAATGTTCATGGAATATAGTTTTTCTTGTATCATTTTAAAGGTAAAAGGTTGAAAATTTGACATGTGTCATTCCATACAAGTTCACTCTACTAAACCAGTCCATAATTAGGTCATCGTGGGATATTGGGCATAACTTTATCTTTAAGAATCCAACCTTAGACTGGTTTGTGGAATTGGAAATAAGACTCAGAAGGCTACCACAATATGAAATTTCAAACATTGGAGAGCCTAAATTACAAAGATATAATAGTTTCAATATCGAGCTCCTAAAAAGCAAGAAAAATTGTGTAATTTTTCTAATTTTTGCATAAGTTTTGTTTGAAAAATCAGTTTGAACTGATTCAAAGGGAATAGTGAAGCATAGATATCATTGTTTGATTCCAAAATACTTGAAACAAAAAAATGGGCATACATAGTAAGAAACCATAAATCTCTACGATGACACATGAAGAAGAGGATGAAATTCAACATGATATATCAAAATTATGAGACCAAGTGCAACAAATTTCACTCTCGCAAAGAGTAACCAAAAATGAATTGGAAGCAATGATTAATGTTAATATGGATGGTCTATAAGTGTTACACTAAAAAATGTCACCATGACCACTTACAGTTAGTATGGCTCAAATCAACAGTCATGCTACCCTCTTAGGCAAGTCTTATGCCTCTGTTATCCATCTCAAACTCAAAGAAGAGAGAAAGTCTTGTAAAAAATATGTTTATCTCTGGGGTCACAGGTTCTCTCTAGCCTCACCTGCGGGGACGCTGATCATGTTCACAAAAGGTGCGTCTTTGGACGCTCTGTATGTTAAGGGACAGGTGCGTCCTTCTGTAAAAGGCAAAATGCGCGAGTTTCATCTTAAAAAAGTTACTTGTGGTTACTTCTAGAACTTTCTAGAGGTCGGTTTGATGAATTGGATGCGCCTCCAGTTGGTTCATGTATCTCTATTAAGGGGGAACTTATCCCATCAATAAGGGAGCTATCCCACCCAAAGAGGGGGATTATCCCATTGATGGTGGACCTGAATAACCTCTTTACAGCACTATAAATAAAGACATTGAGCCAGAGGGAGGAGAGGTTGAAGCTATACATTTTCTTTGGGTAAATGTTGCAGGAATTAGGACTCCCATTTAGAACCTTGTGAGGAGAGATTGTCTTTGCTTGATTCTACTTGGAAGTGGGTGAGCTTTGTCAAAGTAGAGGAAAACCCTTGATGGACCCTGGGAGGAACTTGCACAACACCAAGGCCAGGTTGTAAGAGTTTCTTTGTTTCGTTATTAATACAAACTGGTTTATTTTTCTCAATAGCTTGTGTTAATGAGTTATTTCATGTGTTCCTTGGTCTGCATGTTAAATATATGTTTTATTATATGAGATGCAAGTGCTTGGTAATTGTTTGATTGTTTGTGGTTGCAGGAATTGATGTGAAGGAGGAGCTCATCCGGATCGGCAAGGATGGACTACAACAACAGCGTTTTGGAATAAGGTAAGCCTAAACACTTGTAGTTTTCATATTTTAAAAGATGTATTTAGAGAAAGATTGCTCCATTTTGTCTTGTTTGTCGCTAGAGAGTTTAGACTCCTAGGGAGGTCTGTTGTGCCCGCACAAACGACTTTTTCCGCCACGACAAATTGGCGACTCCGCTGGGGAAACCATTAATGAGAAAGTCTTTTCCTTTGTGTGAACTTTGCTCTGAGAAAATCATTTTTATTTTCTGGTTTTTGACTGTGAGAATTAGTATTTGGGTGGCTTAGCTTTAGATTTAGTTAGATTTGGTTTTTCTTAACTTTTCCAGAGAGACGCACCCTCTGAGTGCTGCACAGTGCGTCTTTGGACGCGCTGTTGCCGTTTGCACAGAGCGGGCCCGCGCCTGTTATAACGGGTTGCCTGCGTCTTCCTGTAGAATTTAGGAAAACTCCATTTTTGCTTTAATTGCTTTTAGATTTTGTTTTTTCTCAGTGTTTTCTGCCCAGATCCTTTAGTACCCTGTCAAAAATTTTCACCTGAACTTGTTTTGTGAGCTTTGAGTGTTTTAGTGGATTTCAACGAAGTTTAGGCCTAGGGTTTGATTTTTGATAGGTCCTGTAGTGACTTTGACGGTAGAAAGTTGTCAAGCCTTAGATCTCTCTGGTTTGTCAGCCTTCTTAGAAGTCGGGCCTGTCGTAAAGTCTCCTTGTGTGAGCAACTTGCCATTTAAGTTGTCTTTTGGGTCAAATTTCGAATTACTTGTTTATAAAGTGTTGATTTCCATTTTACAAAAGAACAAAAAGATTAGAGTTTTGTTTTGACTAGTTTTTGGTTCTGCAATAAGCTAGTCCTTGATTTGATTGTGATCAAGTAAAACACCTTAGAATAATCATTGTTGGCTTTACCTCATTAGGATTAATTACGGTAGTTTCCTTTTGATTTGTTTTGTTTTTTGAGTGAATTTTTATAGATTTCATAGTTTGCAATTGATTTTTATTAAAATAGATTTATGTTTTTCGTTAAATAAGAAAAATATAAAAACATCTCCTTTTAAAAGTCTTGTTTCAAGTAGGTTTTGTTTTTGAAAGAGAAAAAGAGTTTTTTCGTGCAAGTAGAGAGTGGTCATGTTTTTATGCTTGGAAAAAACAAACGAATTGTTTCTTTGATTGTCCTTAATTAAGAAGTTGCTTTTATTAAAAATTGCATTCTCTCAACTTTTTAGTTAAGCAATTCATCGAAAAAGTAAAGTAGTGGGTAAATCATCCTAGGTGCATTTTGTAGTGGTTTCAAGTCGAGTCAACACACCACTGGTTTCACTTCCATCACCTTTTGACTTAAGAAACAACCTTAAAAGTAACGCTTAAATTAAAATCAATCTAGTAATTTTTATTTTTCTAGGGCTCTGAAACACCAACATAGCTTAGGCTAGGGTCTTGGAGTAGGTGAGTACTTAACTCTCCAAGACTACAAAACCAAACAGATAGTTTATCTTGAGTAGAATAAATCCAATTGTTTCAATTGCATTCTGGGAAAGCTCCTCTTAAAGGAGAAGCACGAGCTCGTGTCCGAACCAGTGAGGGGATCATTCCCCCCTCGTTGGGAACGACGCCAGACAGTACGTATTACAAACGGTAAACCTCGGATTAACCATTGTCGAGGAGCCAGGGGTCACTTATCGGTAAACCTTGGATTACTGTCAAGGAGCCGGTAAGGGGATTGGAGCTTGTTACTCTGCCCTTGCGTGCTGTCGGAGTTTAGACTGTTCCCCCAGGTGTAATTGTTGTGATTGGTAACTTTAGTGACCATAATCTTTAGGGTTCTACCGAGGTGACGGTGGAGGGAAGGTCCCACTGTACCTGGAGCAGACGTCGGTTATACTCACTTGGATTTTCCGGGGGGTTCACTTCACTTCGAGACGGTTAAAGTGGAGGAACTTGTGCCGGTCTATTCATTAAGCAGGTTGCCGGGGTAACTGTTCCACCCGCCATTTCTGTACTGAATCCAGCGAGGTTGGACTTCATCACCAACTAGCGCTTTTGGTCCGGAAGACTACTGTTTGTGTTTGGTTTGACGCTCTAGATTCTTTAGGCGTGTGCTTCAAATTTGTTTGCTTCTTTAGAAGACTTTAGGTGGTTTGATTTGAAATTTTTTACTTTGTTTTCGTGTGTTGTAATTAAAAATCTTTAATTGTGGCGGAATTACCGAGACAGTCCCGTCGACTTCGGGGCAAGTCTCCTGAGATTGTTACCGGAATAGATTTGTTAAGAAAACTCCGTAAATCGCGGGGTGAATCTCCTGAAGACATTCCGGGTCAGTACGAAGGGTTAAAGGTCCTTGTAACTCCTCCTAGTGACAGTAGAGTAGGTTCACCTGAAGAAGGAGAATCTTCCTTGGTAGTCCATCCAGATTACCAAAGTTTAGAGACAGGTTATAATCCTGAAGCTGTTTCAGTTTCTGAGCTTGTCGGTAATTTTTCGTCTGCTAGTGATACAGGCGAAGAACCTGAAATATCTGAACCTGTTACTCCAACTTCTAGTGTTCCAGATTCACCAAGAATAGAAAGAATTATCACCGAGAATCTTCCTACTGGTTTGATTGCTATAGAAGAACTTGCTCCAGAGGAGGATATAGGTGTCTCTAACCTTGAAGGTCAACTTACTATTGATCTAAGGGAGCGTGAATCCATCTTTTACAGTCCTCCTAGAAGTACTACTTGGTACCTTTCGTTAACCAATTATTTGGACAACTCAGGGGTAGGTTTTTCTCCACCTCGTACTCCTTTTCCACCTAGAGGTATTTATACTCCTATAAATATGACTGGTCAGTCGTCCGTGTTTACTCAAAGTCCTGAATCTTTTTTACACGGCGGTCCTTCTGTTCCCACTGGGTATCAATCTCTTTCTGGTACCTTTGCGGGGGCATCTCCTCAACCCGTTGATCATGGGTTATTAATTGGAAACAGTGGTAATGTACCATTGGGTGTAGGAGACATTTACATGATGTCAGGTTCAGTTCCCGTTTCTCAACCTCAAGGTGGCCAATTACCGCCTGGGGGGCAACCGCAGTTAACGCCTGGGGGGCAACCTCAAGGTACACAAATCGTGTCTGGGGGGCAACCTCAAAGTCAGTATGCACCTATGGTGCAATACGCGCCTCAAAGTCAACCCCAGCCTCAATATGTACCCCAGGGTCAACCTCAGTATCAATATCAACCTCAAGGATGGCAACCCCAAAGTTATCAACCTCAAGGGTACCAACCTCAAGGTCAAGGTCAACCCCAGTATCAGTATTTACCTCAAGGTTATCAACCTCAAGGTCAATACTCGAGTCAAGGTTATCAACCGCCTCAAGGTCAGTCATATGTTCCAAGTATGGGAACTGCACCTTACAATTATCAATCCTACCCTCAATCCGGTTATGGATCTCAGTATCCTCAACCTGTTACGGGTCAATACCCTGGAATGTTAGTATGGGATCCATCACAGGGTCAACAGGTGTTGCAGCCAAGTGTACAGATGATTCCTCAAGCTGGACAACCCGTAGTTTCTGGTCCAACCCAGCAACCGCAGCCTGTCCAGCCAAATGTTCAAACTTCTGTAACTTCGGTAGTTACTCAGCCGCCAATTGCACCTAGCACTCCATCCCAAACGGCTGCTGCAACTACCGCTACATCTACCATACTTACTTCTGGAGTATCGACAGCTCCAGTTTCTACTGTCCCTGTTACCACACCTCAGACATCTTTACCGTTGTCTGGATCTACGATTCAAACCACGGTCCAGATGCCTATAGGTCAGCCTGGTATAAGTACAGTTGTTACTACTCAACCTCAATTTGTTCAACCTCCGTACCAGGGACAGTACCAACATGGGCAAGCTGTCCAACAACCGGTTTACCAGTATCAACCGTATCCTGGGTATACTTATCAACAACCTCAACAACCCCAGTACGGTCCGGTTAATCCTGGTTTTCCAGGAGGATATAATATCCCAAATGCGACTCCTGTTCCTAGTTATCCTGGATATCCTCCTCCTGGGGCTGGTATTGTGACCCAGAGTTTTAGAGATCCTAACCGGCAGTTACCGTTTATCGCAACTTTGGACTTACCGGACTTGACGCGCCTAACGAATGATCCAATTCAATATCTTCCGTACTGGCCGCCAATGCCAAACAAGTTGCCCAGTGATATACCCAAGTTCGAAGGTAAGTCTGGAGAAGATCCGTCCAATCACGTGATGACTTACCACCTCTGGTGTGCTTCGAATTCTATCTCAGATGATTCCATCCGCTTACGTCTTTTTCAACGTACACTCATTGGTCTCGCGGCCAAGTGGTACATTGAGTTACCACGGGCCTCTTTTTACAACTTTAGTCAGTTAGCTACGTCGTTCTTAACTCACTTTCAGTTGCCGGTCAGATACGATAACGGCACGGAGTTATTAACTTCACTAAAACAATCGACGTCCACGTATATTTCTGATCACATTCATGAGTGGAGACGTCGTAGGAGGTTAGTGAAAGTTTTTATCCCGGACCAAATCTTAGCTGAATGGTTTGTCAAATCATTATTACCAAAGATTACTGAAGATGTAGCTAAGGCCGGAGTAGTTACTGAGGAGCAAGTCATTGCTCAGGCACAATACCTTGACTTAGTTTACACTCAGTCGGGTACATTACACGAGAAGATTCTGGATCTTCCAAAGTCGAATCAAATCGCTGCTACTCCTTCGGGATCTCATGCCGCTGATGGTATGATTGGTATCGTGACTACGAAGAGCAAGAAGAAGTCTTCCAAGGCTTCGAATACTCCAATTATCACTTTGCCTGATTCTCCGACAGGAGAGTCTTCTCCTCCTGAACTTACCGCCGATATTCACGCTGTAGAAACATCTACGGCCAAATCAAAAAACGGTGGAAAGAAGAAAGGAAAGAAGAAGGCTAAAGCAGACAAGGCTCCAAAGGAGAAAACAGAAAAGTCGGAAACCAATGATGAAAAGCGCAAACCTCGATATCCTTGTCTTATTTGTGAAGAGGATCATTTTACGAGAGATTGCCCTCATCGGGCCGAGGTTGTGAAAATCGTCAAAGGTGCTCCCACTCCTGCTGTGTTAAAAAATCCATTTACGGAGCAGGAGAATAAGATGATAGGTTCTTCTTCGAATGCCAGTGAAGAACCCATTTTGATGATGTCTCATGTGAGGATTGCGACTCGATCGCAAGATTATGGTAGTAAGAATCCTGTTGATGGTAAGGAAGCAGAATCTTCTCACTCTAACCCATCAACCTCAGCTCCTGGTTCCGATCCACTACAGATTGAAAAACCTAACCCAGACTTAGTGATTAAGCTGCCCGCCAAGGGTGTACTTCGAAGGTCTGCTTTCAATCCACATGCGAGAGCAGCCCAGAATTACAACATTGTTGAGGACTTAGCTGTTTCACCCTCAGCAATGTCGGCGTTAGAAGTGCTGCAATCATGCCCAGCACAACGAAAATTGCTTTTGTCGGCTATCGGAGCTGTTGATGTTCAGGATCCTAATCTAATGATCTTCGATCTAGAAAATAGTACACCGCGTCTCCCCCATCAAATGGCTTTCCAAATTCCAGTGATAGTCAAAAACAGACCTATTCATCGGACTGTGATTGATGAGGGAGCTTCTACGTGTATTATGTCGATTCAATGTTGGAGATCCCTTGGCTCTCCTTCATTGAACCAATCCCCCACCATCCTTAAGGCCTTTGATGGCCGTGGGTTCCGTCCGTTTGGTATTCTACAAGAATTGCCTATAGGGGTAGAAGGTAAAACCGTTAGTCTGGATGCGGAAGTGGTTGATGCCCCTCTAGATTACAACCTTCTTTTGGGTCGAAGTTGGTCATATGCTATGACAGCGGTTGTTTCATCGGTCTTCAGAATAATCAAGTTTCCACATAACGGTAAGATCGTGACTATTGATCAGCTGACATACTTTTCATCCGACCCAGCCTCTTCAGAGAGTATCCAGCATGTCGGTAAGACGACCATCCCTTATAGGGACATTGGTGTAGGTTTAGTTAAGGATTCTGGTTTACTGGGAACTTTTCCTCTCCCTCCACTCAACGTAGACCCTTCATTTGCAACAATTCATATGATTACATCAAAAAACATTGTTTATGACGATCCTTGGATTGTCCCATCTGACTCTGAGATAGACTCATTCGGTGATGCTATGCCTTTGAGTCCATATGAAATTGCTTATGAAGCTGTCATGTCTTTTACCGACTTGCATTCAACCGAAATCGACCAAATGAATGTGGTCAGTGAAGAATCACTTTTCACCTCAACCTTAGAACGGATAGCGTTTCCCGAAGTCGTGTCATCTGACGAACAACTTCACGAAATCCTAAGTGTAGACGATCTACCATGGGAAGATCTCCATCACAGATCTTCGTTTTTACCTAAGGATGATGCATTTGAAAATGATTTTTCATCTATCTTTACCACTGAATATGTCAAAGACGCTCAGGATCCAACGAAACATTTTGATTCAGAGCTGAATTTAGGGAATATTTCTCGTACTATTGCCATTGATATTTCAGTGAAGCCCGGAATCGAGGAAAACATTCATATAGGTGCCGCATGTACTGAAGGAGAAATCCAAATTTACAAAGCCCTATTCCAAGAATTCCGCGATGTGTTTGCCTAGTCTTACGAGGAAATGCCAGGAATCGATCCTGCTATTGTTGTTCATGAAATAAAGACCTACCCGGATGCTAAACCCGTCCGGCAACGGTTGCGTCAGATTCACCCTCGAAAAGCGGCTGCGATTAAAGCAGAAGTCGAAAAGCTGTTGAAAGCAGGTTTCATTTATCTGATCCCGTTAACGGATTGGGTATCGAATATTGTTCCAGTCAATAAGAAACAAGGGACAATAAGAATCTGTATCGACTATAGGGATATAAATCGAGCTTGTCCAAAAGACAACTATCCTACGCCTTATATCGATCAAATTATTGATGATTGTGCCGGAAGTGAAATGTTTTCCTTTATGGATGGTTTTTCGGGCTATAATCAAATCAATATTCTACCTGCCGACCAACCAAAAACGGCATTCATTTGTCCATGGGGGACATTTGCTTATTGCAAATTACCTTTTGGGCTTAAGAATGCCGGGGCTACTTTTCAACGGGCGATGTCTTATGCATTCCACGACATCAAGCACATTGTGCAACCCTATCTCGATGATTTGCCTGCTCATTCTTTACATCGAGCTGATCACCTTGTCCATCTACGAGCAATCTTTATGAGGTGTAGGCATTATCGAATTCGGTTGAATCCCCACAAGTGTGTTTTCTGTATAGAAACAGGTCGATTGCTGGGATTTGTTGTTTCCAAAGCCGGCATTCGCGTCGATCCCTCGAAAGTCGAGGCTATCATCAAATTGCCTCCTCCTTCGAGTTTGCGCCAACTCCAAAGTTTGCAAGGGAAAGCGAACTTTTTACGCCGATTCATCCCAAACTACGCCGAGGTCACTAAAGGTTTTACACGGTTGTTGAAACAGAAGGCACAATTCTTTTGGGACGAGATTGCCCAACAATCTTTTGATGCACTTAAACACGCGTTGACCCATGCACCGTTGTTGCATCCTCCCAACTACAACCAGGACTACTTCTTATACCTCGCAGCTTCGCATTCCACCATTGGAATGGTGTTAGTTCAAGAAGATGAATTCGGAGCGGAGCATGTGATATATTATCTTAGTAGGACCTTGAATCCCACTGAGGTAAAATATTCGCATGTGGAGAAATTGGCCCTGGCAGCCGTTCAAGCTGTCCAGCGTTTTCGTCACTACATTCTTCTCCATAAAACTACAGTTTTTTCGGATTGTAACCCTATGATTTATATCTTGACAAAACAATTGCTAGGGGGCAAGTACTCTAAATGGATCGTTATCCTGCAAGAGTTCGACTTGGAGTTCGAGAAGTCCAAGTCTAAGAAATCCTTAGTTTTCGCGGAATTGATGTGTGATTTCCCTAGTACTGACACAGAGACTGTGGCAGATGAGTCCATTGCGGACGAATCTTTGTTTCTTATCAGTACTGTAGATCCGTGGTACGGGGATATAATCATCTATCTCCAAACCCAAACCTTTCGGCCTAAAGCTTCCAAAGCGGAACGTCGAAAAATTCGGTTTCAATCCCAGCCATACAGAATTATTGGAGATACACTCTATCGCCGGGGGGCAGACTTAGTTTTTCGACGTTGTTTAACTCACGAAGAGGCTGAGAGAATTTTGAATGATTGTCACTCTGGAGCATGTGGCGGTCACATGTCTGGGTATGCCACAGCTCAGAAGGTGTTGCGCGCTGGCTATTTCTGGCCGTCTATGTTTAAGGATTGTATCATTGCCGTCAGAAAATGCCACAACTGTCAAGTGTTTGATCGCAAGATGCGCGCTCCACCTGCTCCTCTCCACCCTATAATTGCCGCTGGTCCATTCGCCAAATGGGGTATCGACTTTATTACTTGTAACCCTCACTCGGCCGGGGGGCATGCGTATATCATCCTTGCGGTTGATTATTTTACTAAGTGGGCCGAGGCGATGCCTACATTCGACGCAAGCGGCAAAACAGCTGCAGTTTTCGTATTCAATCATATCATAACTAGGTTTGGTGTCCCACAAGCAATCATTACTGACCATGGGAGCCATTTTCGAAACATCATGATGACTGAGCTTACAAGCCAGCTTGGTTTGCGCCACGATAGCTCTACTCCTTATTATCCGCAAGCCAACGGTTTGGTTGAGTCTATCAACAAAGTTCTAGTTACCATGATCCGACGAACCATTGGTGTTCATCGGTCGAATTGGCACAACATGTTATTTTCAGCACTATGGGCATACCGAACCTCAGTGAAAAATTCAACAGGGTTCACTCCTTTCCAGCTAGTTTATGGCTTGGAAGCTGTGTTACCCATTGAATGCGAAATCCCATCACTTCAGATGGCTGTCGAATTACTTCCAGCTACTTCCGAAGAGGAGAAACGTTTATTATACTTGGCTAAATTAGATGAGACTCGACGTGACACTACATTGGCAATCGAGACTCACGCGAAACGAATAAAAGCTCAGTATGATAGAAATGTAACACCTCGAAGTTTTTCGGAAGGAGACCTAGTGCTATTATATGATCAAGCTAACGATAAGCTAGGTGCTGGAAAATTCGTTCCCATGTGGCATGGACCCTACATTGTAAAGCGAAAGCTAGCAAAAGGGGCTTATGAGCTGGTTGATTTTGATGGGGACTCTTTGGGTAAACCCAGAAATGGACTTTACCTAAAGAGGTATTATGCTTAAATGGTGGATGGAGAAATTTTTAAATAGGTTAGATTTTCTTTCTAGCTAGCGTGTTTGTTAGTTTAGTCAGTGTGCTTAGCTTAGAGAGTGTGTTTTTTCGTCATTATTCTGGCTTATCTTGGTTTTACTCTTGATATTGCAGATGTCGACGCCTCTCCAAACATACATTGGATTTGCTGATGGTGCTTGTCGTAGTACACGGAATATCTCTTCCGCAGCTTGGGTTATCTATTCGCCCTCTGACGAGTTAGTTTCTATGCATGGGGTAAGCCTCGGTCAAACAAAGAACAACATTGCAGAATACAGTGCAGTGGTTGAATTATTATCCGAATCTGTTTCATTTGGGATTCGACGTTTGATAGTGAGGTTAGATTCTGAACTTGTTGTATTACAGCTTAATAGAGTTTATGCCATTAGAAATCCTGTGTTATTAAGGTTGTTTTTGAGAGTGCGTCTCTTGGAACGTGAATTTGATTACATTGAATATCAGCATATTCCAAGGTCTTTAAATACATTAGCAGATGCAATTGCTTCTCGAATGTTGGACAGACATTTACGATAATCATGCAAGTAAATTTAAAAACATTTCATCACATATGTTAAACAAGATAAGCCGGTAATAGTGATATATATATAGATAGGAGTGTGTCAAAAAATATACATCGTCTTCGATCATAGGTTGAAAAACACCTGATGATCAACAAAAATGATAAGTACAAAAAGTCAAAATGTCACATGTGACTACAAAAGTGACTAGTCAATCACTGGTGGTGCTCTCTGTATGACACCACTGCACGGGCTACCTTACGCAAAAATCTCCTAAACGGTCCAGGGACCGCGACTACGAAGCACTGAAGCCTGATAGGAATGTCGTCCATAGTAGTCTCAGGTATGTCTGCCGTGAGACGCTCTAGATCATGCTCCAACTCAGCTAGTACGTCTGCAGCCGCGTCCTGTGGGGCCGGTACCGGTGCAGCTGGATGTAGTCTATCAAAAGGCCGGAGGTTGGCT
This sequence comes from Pinus tabuliformis, assembly GCA_031772625.1. NCBI lineage: Eukaryota > Viridiplantae > Streptophyta > Pinopsida > Pinales > Pinaceae > Pinus > Pinus tabuliformis. Next base: position 699,143,550 of record CM062807.1, read on the forward strand.
GGACGCTGTGTACCAACATCTGCATTTTGAAAATTTTACTGTTAGTTTTGAGACGATATATATGAAAAATAAAAAATACATAATTAGAAAACTTGTGAAAAATAAAGTACCTCTGTCATCCCATTGTTCTCCCGGTGGAAGAACCATGTCCGGATCACCTCTGAAATCCATTCCGGCATACGGAAAGTCCTGTATCGAAAAAACCTGGTCCTCTAACCAGTGAAAGTAACTATCTGAGAATCGAACCACTGTCGCACCCTCGTCAGGATGCCGGGCCATCACCGCAACCCATCGTATCAGCTTTGGCTCCCGAGGACCCAAGATATCAACAGTGAGTTGCTGAGGGATCAGCATTGGAACTCTCTCCAAGGCAAAGCTCACGACTAGAGGCCCATATCCAAAAGTCTTTAGTCGTCCGTTCTTTGCCTTGGTCAGTTGACTCTTCATATGAGCCGACACAGCTTCACACCAGTTGAAAATGGTGCCTTGGTAACAGTCAATTGCCATCCGCATTTGGGATCCGGAAGCAATGTGTAAAGCGGCCGCGCTGCAAATTTTGGTAACCGTGAACGCTATGACTTTGAGTTCCGGTAGAGTGATGTGTTTTATCTCTATGCCTTTTGAATGGTGAGCCCCACGTGTGCACCAATCCTCGCGGAGACTATCAAGGGATTGGCCACCCGGCCTAGTCCCCGCAAGACTGAGTTGCTCACCTCTGTTCGGCAAGCCAGTGAGAAAGTATACATCCGAGGGCTCTATCTCGAGCTGGTGCCCTCCTATGTAAAAGCATTGTTCTTGAACGTTCCATCGCTCAACCAGCCATTCCAAGAATCTTACCTGGCCCCTCATGCCCGGTATGGTCCAATATTTGTATAATCCGCATGCTCTTAGGGCATCCAGAGAAGGTTGGTGATTTATTGCAGCTTCATCTTCCTCTACATGCTCTCTTTCTCTCCAGTCTAACATGATTAATACCCTGCATATCAAAAATAGCAATTAGAAATTGATTTGGGAATTTTTGGTGGTTTTTTGAGGGAGTTGGGGTTTTGAAATGCGCACTTCTCGGAAGACGCACCCCGGCTTTGTAGCACAGGGCGCCCGGACGCAGCTGGCCTGAAGGCGGGCTGCGTCTTCCAACCGTTTTCCCGTATGAGAAAAAGTCGGGGGACGCAGGTCACCCGAAGGGCACCTGCGTCCGCCGAGAGGCGCATTCCAAAACCAAAACCCCCCCAAAAAATGAAACTAAGACCTAAAAATTAATTCTAAACGGATAGAAATGCAGAGTAGGATGTGTAAAATACCTGGATAAGACGGCGTTCGATTCCGACGGTCGGATTTTCTGCAGCGACCACGGGAAAGTTTCTTGTCAAAAGCTCCTTTTTCAACCTCCAAAGTCAAACGGTAAAAATGACATGGTAAAAGGTATTTTTATAGGTTTTTTGGATGAATTAGTTCGTTTTTTACCATGAAAAGATGTTTTTCGATGTATTTTTGCGTATTTTAAACAGGTATGAGTAATGTGTCGCTTTTGTGCAGGACAAAGGGATTTCAAGGGAAATTGTAATTTTTTCACAAATAAAATATCAGAGTCATCTTTTAAGCCCTTTTCTGACTCCTAAAAAATGAAAAGATCGCCGAGCGTTTCTTTTACACTCGTTAAAACGGAATTAAAAGACGGTCCCCTTTTAGCTCTTTTCTGACCGTAAAATCAGGAAAAGATTGCCGGGTTTTTGTCGTTTCAAACTCGATAAGGAAATAAAACGACGTGTCCTTGATCGCTTTTTACTTTTCAGGTCGACGACACTATTATGAAAGTACTCCTTGGTCGTAAGATCAAGCGGTTCCCCCAGGTATTATTTTATACTTTTTCGGGCTTGAGGGACACAAATTTACGAAAAAGTTCAACGGGGAGTTTCCTTTTGTTTTTTCAGACTCCCTAAAATTGAAAAACGCCGAGTTTCTCCTATACTGGGCTCGTTAAACTTTTACAGTAGAGGACCTGTTCAATTACAAACAGGAACGAACCACTCCTTCCTAGGGTTCGAATTTAAACTAGGTTGGACTCGTCCGAAGGATGAGCTTATAATCAAGCATATGTTATCCTCCTCAAGCTTGTTAAAAATAAAGAGGTACTTGCCAGAAATGGTGGGGGAAAAGAGAGAAGAATGAACCTGTTTGTTACCTTTTGTCTCGAAAGAAACTTTATCACCGCTCTTGGACACGACACTTTTCATTCACCTGGGTTGGGAAATCTTTTACCTCACAGTTGACCAAACCACTTTGAAAGTCTTTAACCAGGTTCCGGGGATTAACTTTGAGATATTCGTCACCAAGCCATCTGTCGTGTCGTTATGTGTTCAAGAGGTCTGCAAGCAAAACTTTCATCTGCAAAATACTTGTCATCCATTTGACCATCCTTGAGTCAATCCTTACAGCAACATTTCTTCAACTTGAACAATGATTTCGTGTTGCGGGCTTGCCTGCAACGGGTCGCTTTCTATCGACATCAACACGTTATCTAGAAAGATGACTTAGGAATCGACAGTACCTTGAAGTCTGCATGCATCAATGGCAGGTTTCTCGCCTTTGACGTCAGTTTACATCATTGACTTTCGATCAAAGGATTCCGTGAAGTGTTCGACATCAAAACATCTATTCACATTTCACGGGTTGTGCTTGGTACTTTGAGAACCATTGACATTACTGGTGGTCTCTCTCACGCTTGTTAACAGTTTACATCATCGACTGGTAATCAAGTGGTTTCTAAACATGTTCGACATCGAATCATTTAATCACATGGCTAGAATCGTACCAATTCGGGAAGTAGAAGTGAAGACCCTAGATCTAGTTTCTACCATCCAGGCTGCGAGGAGTTTTGTATTCATTATCTATGTAGACTAATCATAAACAGATGGCTGCGTCCATACTGTGTCTACAAAAGTCTATAAAAATGATGTACTGCAAGATCATTCCTGTATTAGAATAGTTAGTCCATTAGTTAAAGTTTTGAATCTGAGTATGGGAATGCCTACCTCAGTGATGATAATATCTTATCCATGTATTTTGTGTTGAAAATTGCAGGTTCCAACCAGGCCATCCACGAGACAATCCTTGAAATGATAAAGCACTTCACCCTTCCTAGAATTACAAAACCCTAAATCTATTCCAGGCTTCGCACTTTAGGGGGCAATCTGTTACACTAAAAAATGTCACCATGACCACTTACAGTTAGTATGGCTCAAATCAACAGTCATGCTACCCTCTTAGGCAAGTCTTATGCCTCTGTTATCCATCTCAAACTCAAAGAAGAGAGAAAGTCTTGTAAAAAATATGTTTATCTCTGGGGTCGCAGGTTCTCTCTAGCCTCACCTGCGGGGACGCTGATCATGTTCACAAAAGGTGCGTCTTTGGACGCTCTGTATGTTAAGGGACAGGTGCGTCCTTCTGTAAAAGGCAAAATGCGCGAGTTTCATCTTAAAAAAGTTACTTGTGGTTACTTCTAGAACTTTCTAGAGGTCGGTTTGATGAATTGGATGCGCCTCCAGTTGGTTCATGTATCTCTATTAAGGGGGAACTTATCCCATCAATAAGGGAGCTATCCCACCCAAAGAGGGGGATTATCCCATTGATGGTGGACCTGAATAACCTCTTTACAGCACTATAAATAAAGACATTGAGCCAGAGGGAGGAGAGGTTGAAGCTATACATTTTCTTTGGGTAAATGCTGCAGGAATTAGGACTCCCATTTAGAACCTTGTGAGGAGAGATTGTCTTTGCGTGATTCTACTTGGAAGTGGGTGAGCTTTGTCAAAGTAGAGGAAAACCCTTGATGGACCCTGGGAGGAACTTGCACAACACCAAGGCCAGGTTGTAAGAGTTTCTTTGTTTCGTTATTAATACAAACTGGTTTATTTTTCTCAATAGCTTGTGTTAATGAGTTATTTCATGTGTTCCTTGGTCTGCATGTTAAATATATGTTTTATTATATGAGATGCAAGTGCTTGGTAATTGTTTGATTGTTTGTGGTTGCAGGAATTGATGTGAAGGAGGAGCTCATCCGGATCGGCAAGGACGGACTACAACAACAGCGTTTTGGAATAAGGTAAGCCTAAACACTTGTAGTTTTCATATTTTAAAAGATGTATTTAGAGAAAGATTGCTCCATTTTGTCTTGTTTGTCGCTAGAGAGTTTAGACTCCTAGGGAGGTCTGTTGTGCCCGCACAAACGACTTTTTCCGCCACGACAATAAGTAAAAATAAAAAGTTACATGGAAGGTTTGGATGATGGATTAAAATTAGACATGGAATCAATGATGAATGTCAAGATTGAAGGATTGACAAAGTTGTTGCAAGAAAGGCTTCCCAGTGGTGACAAGATAATCCATGAAAATTATGATGAGGAAAAAAGGAATATGAATTATGATTTTAGAGACTCAAATTTTGGGTTTAAGACCCACCAAATTCCAAAGATATATATGAGGAATTTTGATGGAAAGGATTCGGTAACATGGATACTACAGATGGAGCAATATTTTGATCTCCATGATGTGAAACACACACAAAATGTATGCATTGAATCTTTATATTTAGAACCCAATCAGTTTGTATGGTATCAATGGATATGTTCTCATAAACCAAGAGTCATTTGGTCAAATTTTACAGAGGAAACAGTAGCACATTATGTGGATACAAAGAGAAACACCTTCTATAGCCAATTGATAAATCTCAAACAAAAGATTTCAATGGCGGAGCACATTGAAGACTTCCAAAAATTGAATATTAGGGTAACTAATATTCTATAGGAGCATAGGATTTATGTCTTCATAGGCAATTTAAAGGATACAATCCAACATGAGGTCTGCCTTTGGGAACTTGATTTATTGGAGAAGGCATTCAGGGTGGCAAGAAAAATTGAAAGAAAAATTATGGCAATAAGGAAGTCTGCCACTCACAACTAATAAAAAAATGGAAGTACTGCTACTCCTAGCCTTCCACAACCTACAAGGTTGATGCCACAATAATTGGAGGAAAAAAAGAGAAAAATGGATTTGTTACAGTTGTGATAGAAAATACATTAAAGGTCATAAGTGTGCTGAGAATAAAATATTTTGCATAGATTGTGAAGAAGAAGAAGAAAAGGAACAAGAGGCATCAAAAGAGGAGGATATACACCAGGAACCAACCCAAGAGAAAGAACAAATGAAACCGACATATCTTTTAATGCATTGGAAGGGATTATCACTCCTCAAAATCTCAAGATAGAAGGATTTATCAAGAAGATAAAGTTAATAGTGTTGATTGATTCAAGTAGTACCCATAATTTTATTCATTATAAGATAGCCAAGGAATTGAATTGCTTTCTATATCTAGCACCAGATTGTTAAGTGATGGTTGCAAATGGAGGAACTATAAATTTATTTGGAAAGTGCCATAATATCAAGCTAACCATGGGGGAATATGTATTGAATAGTCTAATTATTTCCATTCCAATGGGTGGTACTAGTGTTATACTAGGAGTCCAAAGGTTGCAATCTTTGGGGACGATAGATTTTAATTTTCAAGATCTTTTCTTGAAATGTTTTTGGGAAGGAAATGAAATTGAATTAAGGGGTATTATAGAGACACTAGGAAATATAATCAACTCTAATGGAATGAAAAAACTTATGAAGAAATAAAAATAGGGAGTAGTTGCACAATTATGCTCACTGGAGGTTCAAACATCAAAATCATCTATTTCTCCATATTTCCAAAAAAAATTGGACAATCATTCCAAGGTATTTGAGACTCCCAAAGGCCTCCCACCTATTAGTGATCATTATCACGCTATTCATTTGATTCCAAGAAGTGTTCATCCAAACATCATGCCTTACAAATATCCCTATGCCCAAAAGAGTAAAATTGAACGTATGGTTGTAGAAATGCTAGAGGTCAGTGTAATTCAACCTAGTCAAAGTTCTTTCTCTACTCAAGTAGTTTTGTTTCACAAGAAGGATGGATCATGGCATATGTTTATGGATTATAGGGAGCTAAAAAATCTCACTATTAAAGATAAATTTCCCATTCCTGTCATTGATGAATTGTTGGATGAATTACATGGAGAAATTTACTTCACCAAGTTGGATTTTCATTTACGATATCATCAAATTAGAATGAAGATTAAAGACATTCTCAAAGAAACATTCAAAACTCATGAAGGTCATTATGAATTTTTGGTCATGCCTTTTTTCCTTACTAATGCACCTTCCACATTTCAAGGTTTGATGAATTCCATTTTCAAACCCTTCCTTCGAAAATTCGTGTTAGTATTTCTTGATGATATATTAATCTATAACAAGTCTTGGAAGGATCATGTTCAACATGTTGACAAGGTGCTCAAACTATTGGAAGAGAAACAATTATATGAAAAAGCCTCCAATTGTTTCTTTGGAGTATATAAGGTGGAATATTTGGGTCATATTGTATCTCATGAGGGTGTTGAGGTAGATCCTAAAAAAATTAAATCCATTAAGGAATGGAAAATCCCCACAAACCTAAAGCATATACGAGGATTTCTCGGGTTGACGGGGTATTATCACAAGTTTGTTAAGAATTATGGGATAATAGAAGCACCTCTAACAACATTACTGAAGAAAGATGCATTTTCTTGGACTCCATAAGCATCTAAGCCCTTTGAACATCTTAAAGAGGTCATGTGCCAAGAACTAGTCTTAGCTACACCAGACTTCACAAAAACCTTTATCGTGAAATGTGATGCCTCAAGAAATAGAATTGGTGTTTTTTTAATGCAAGAAGGAAGACCTGTTGCTTTTTAAAGTCGTCCAATCAAGGGAAATTATTTACACAAACATATTCATGAGAAGGAAATGTTGGCAATACTACATGCACTAAAGCAATGACAACCTTACCTAATGGGAATACACTCGAAGGTAAAAAAAATCATGATAGCATTAAATACTTTTTGGAACAAATATTATCTTCAGAAGAGAAGCAAAAATCAGTCTCAAAGATGTTGGGTTATGCCTTTGAAATCGTCTACAAAAAAGAAAAGGAAAATGTTGTTGTAGATGCACTCTCAAGAAAGGATGAGGATGTGGAAGAATTTCTTTGTGCCATTTCTATTATCCAACATGATTGAATAAGAAGCAAGGGTTGAATGGAATAATGATGAATAGGCGAGGACTCTCATTCAAAAGTTGTAGCAAGATCTTGTACATTTGATACATTTATCTGGAAAAATAATTCATTATTTTAGAAACATCGCTTATATATTTGTAAGAATTCCCAACTCAAACTAAATATTCTTTCAGAATTGCACACCTCCCCCTTAGGATGACACTTATGATTTTTAAAAACTTACCACAAGGTCAAGAAGTAATATATTTGGGATTGCCTTAAATCTGATACTCAAGAGATTGTGGCAAAATGTTTGGCTTTCCAGCAAAATAAAGTTGAGACAATTAAGACCTTGGGTTTGTTACATCCTTTAGCCATTTCAGGTCAACATTGGGAGAAGGTCTCAATGGATTTTATCACGAGTTTACCCAAGTCTGAAGGAAAGAGTGTCGTCATGGTGGTGGTTGATAGACTTACCAAGTATACACACTTTTGTGCATTATCTCGTCCTTTTAAAGCTAGTACAATTACTACTTCATTTATGGAAACAATTCAAAAGCTACATGGAATTTATTTTAAGTGACAAAGATCCCATTTTCACTATAAATTTTTAGACAAGATTATTTTCTTGTCTTAGTACTCAATTAGCTCATAGATCATATTATCATCCTTAATCGGATGAGAAAATTGAGATAATGAACAATTGTTTTGAAGGATATTTTTGTTTATTTGTATCTAATAAACAAACACAATGGTTCAAGTGGTTACCTCTAGCTGAATGGTGGTATAACACGTTTTTCCATACTACAAAAAAAAGACCCCATTTATGGCACTTTATGGATATCATCCACCACCCATCACATCATATTTAGGAGAAAATTATGAGGTTTAGGCAGTGGAAGATCACATTGAGCATCAAAAAAAAGTTCTCCAACTCTTAAAGGATAACCTCACTTTGATGCATAATCAAATGAAACAACATGCATATTAGCATCATAGTGAAAGATTTTTTGATGTAGGCGACTAGGTATTTTAAGACTACAACCATACAAACAAATGTCCCTCAAGCAAGCTAAGAAGGATAATAAAATATCACCTAAGTACTATGGTCCTTGCAAGGTGTTGCAAAATATTGACTATGGCATGCAAATTGGAGTTACCCGCATCTTCCCAAGTACACCCATTTTTCCATGTTTCATGCATAAAGAAGATGATGAGAGACAATCTCCTAGTTTAAACAATATTGTTAGAACTTGACAAAGAAGGAAAAATCATATTTGAGCCTAAAGAAGTCACAGAAAAAAGAACCCAACAACTACAAAATTGGTTAATTTCAGAGTGTCTCATTAAGTGGAAGAATTTACCCACTAAAGATTCCACATAGGAGGATGAGAATTATATACAAAATCATCTGAAACTACTCAAGCATTGGGGAAAACCTTTTTTTTGAAGTAAAGGGGCATATTAGGTCCCTATTCTAGTGTATCCCCCTTATTGTTATTGTTAGTGTATCCCCCTATTGTTAGTGTTGTGCCCATGTAGTCCCCATATTCTTATTGTTGTGCCCCATTTATTGTTGTGACCTTACATTATTATTATTATGTAGGCTCTAATTATATTGTGACCCATTAGACTCCCATATATGCCAAGGAGGTTTTATCATTTGGATCATCTAATAATTATTCATTTATGTAATATAAAGGAGCTTTCCCCCTCGAAGAGGCTAATTTTTAAGTCATTGATCTATCCTTTCTTCTATTTTGTGAGTTGGTTGAATAACAAATAAATAGAGACAAGTGGCCTGTGAAGCATCCCCATGGGTTGTCATGGAGGCATTACAAGAATGAAGGAGGCCAAGTCATATATTGAGATGCATAAATATTTCACTTTGATTTCTAAACTATTGAAACAATATGTCAAACATGGAGGAAAAGTATGACTATTACGCAAAATATGATGCAATTCAAAGAAATTCATCAGGCCCCAATGGAAACAAAATTTATTATGAAAAATTCATGAGATGTGATGGAACAAGATTTATAAAAGTGTTGGGAATATCATGTTGGGGAACTATAGTACTGAAGCAACTTGGCACATTGTAGGTTATGGTGAATTTGGCTTAGAAATTTTTTATCTTTACATAATTAAAGGAGAGGGGCTAAAAAGGCTCTTACCACATAGTACTTTAACATATGCCACAGTTGAGACTCATTTTTTTGGGAATGTAGAGATGCATATTATTATCTTCAATCATTTGGTCATTTCAAGTCATGGGAATGAGAATAGGTGACACTGTCACTGAGAGCTCCTTGTATTAATTACAAACTAATTTTTCCAAAGATAGAGATAACCTAGGTTAAATAATAAAAGATAAAAATGCATGCATAGAGAAATAGTGGAGTATAACATGAAGTGGGGTGTGTATATATTTTTTTGGTGAGTTGAGATTCAGGAACAACATTATGACCTACAAGGTCATATTCATTTCTTATAAATCTTTGAACTCTAAAAAAAATGATTCATACAAACTGGGTACCGTTTTTTATCAATGAAATTGCATGTACAAAAGCCACATAGAACAAGGATAAATGGAATGAAAAATAATGATAGAAGAAATATTAACCCAGAATAATGACCAACCAGAGTCACACTAACACATAACTTTCCAAGTAGTAATACAAGTGAAATGTTTTCAAAACTGAGCTAGTTTCTCTTCATACCTATGTCCAAGAACAATTTTATGCTGCCAAGGAGTTCTAAGATAATTTCCAATGGTTTCCTCTAGTCACTTAGAGCATAAATATCATCCAAACTAGGGTTCAAACAAAATTTCAAACCTTAATTCATAGGCAGAGATTCGAAGATAACAAAATGGGTAGTGGCATGTTGGCAGCTAGCCTTCAGGACCATCCAACTACCATGACATGGGTTGGTATCCCAAGGTGCACCTTAGGATAAGATGCATTAAGTGCATATAAAATAACCAAATCAACCTCGTTACCCATCAACCCAAAGTTCATAAATTATTTGCAAGGAATTCCAATGAATTGGTAAATAATGGAGGTAAACTATGGAGGCAATCTATGGAGGTAAAATATTGGTTATATCATAGAACAACCATCAAATAATATGCCATGCATTATGTCATATCCAATTGAAACCAAATCACATTGCACATCAAATTATCCACGATTACCATAGCCTTGCTATAACATATATAAATATTAATTAGGTGATTTTCATAGCATGGAAATTAATCTTTGAAAATTTTCATACCATAACCTTTGTGTCTTCAAAATGGTTTCCATTCATTCCTTTTGTTGTATGGTATTGTTGTTCCATAAGGCTCATTCACATTTCTTCAATATTTCTCCAAACAAATATGAACCAAAGATTATGTGGATAACACACATTTTTCATAGAGCCTCTAGGTATATGTCTATAGCAAGTAGTTATTTCACATTAAAAATCAATTGTTAAGTGGTTTGAAATGGTGAAATATTTCTTATGATGAGAAATCAATAGGTCTTTTCATGCTAATAAGAAACAAACATGTTCATATAATAATATTGCATGACATGAAATATAAAAGATGATGAGTGCAAAAAGGCATGGAAGTAGATTCTTAGACATTCTAGTACACCCAAGCACACTTGTAAACTTCTATCACGTGTGTTTCTTCTTATTTCATAGGAATACTGAAATTATTGTGTGTGGGTATGAAACAATGAAGAGACAATGGAACGATGTTGAGTTCTTATTACTCTTGGGGACCCAACCTAATAAAGTTTATTTTTATTATTATATATGTTTAGGAGGAGGAATCGAGTGCAATAGTTCGTATGTCCTTTGTCGGAGTGGCTCATGAGACAATCATGAGTCAACATGCGGGATAGTGATATTGAATACCAAACTTAGTAAGAATATGCTACAAGAAAATCGCCCATGTTTATGCATTTATTGGAACTCTATACTCTACCTCTACAGTGGATAAACGATAATTGATGGGTTCTTATTGGAACAACAAATAAGACTTAAGGAAAAACTAAATACTTAACTAGAAGTGTACTTTTGATATGTTCCATTACAAAAAAAATCAAAAATTGGGTAACCAATTAGATAGAGAGTGTAATCTATCGCATAATGTATCACAAACCTATGCGTACCCTTAACATAACAATGAATTATTTTTCCAATGTAGTTCATGAAGCTCTTGCATGTATTTGAAAATTGTTTCAATAGCGTAAGAGATGTTGGTCTAGTGTGGGTGAGATGAAGAAAAATCCTAAGCATATGTACTATGTATTATCCATCAAAGGTGTGGTACTACTATCCTTGAGTTTAACGCTCGAATGAAAACGTCTTGTAGTTTATTGGAAATCAGTCATTTGAAATTTGGTGAGTATATATAGTGTATATTTGGATTGTGCCATATTGATTCCTAAATTAGATTTGGTGATTCCAAGACTATGAAAGTAGTGCAATAGTCCCAAATCATTCTTGGAAAATATTTCATGCAAGGAAAATTTAAGAACGAGAATAGATGATATCAACTCCCTTTAATTAGTAATCCATCTACATAAATAATTATCAACAAGAAAGAGACAACATGTTAAATCATGTAAACATTAGAATCTAAATTATAGTGATGGAAATATAGGGACAATAAGAAGAATCCATGTTTGCAAACTAAGCTTGTGGTGCCTATTTGATGCCCTATAACAGGGAAAACTTTAGGGGCTAATATTCATAAATAGTTAAATTTTCCATCACTTTTGCAAAAAGGATTCACCAATTTCCATTTTCTAAAATGATTCACCGAAATTTTATAAAATTAATTTATTTTAGTTTAAAAGTTGCCAAAAATTATAGAGACTAAAACAAAATCATTAGAAATTTGAATATTTTTATCAAAATAATCGTCAAACAATTTATAGTTTACATATTAGGGACTTGTAAGATTCACCAATGTTTCTAAACTTTAAGATAAATTCACATCCTTAAAATTTTCCTTTCCCTACAAGGATTTCCATAATATATGGACAATGAGATGAATCATGGATATACCGATGTAGTATCCTTCTTAAGTGTCCCCATAAATAAATTCTCTCTTCACATCCATATGATGAACCTTCAAACAAAGAATTGTTGTAATGGAAAACATGAGTTAAATGGAATCCATATTTTAAATAGGTGAAAATGTCTCAATGTAGTATAGTATGTACCTATGAGAAGCCTGTTTTTTCTGCAATTCATGCTTTCTACTTACTTGCAAGTCCATTTGATTCCATATTTGTTCAATAAATCCATCTGCACTAAATAATATCCATATAAAATTGGTAGGGACTGAATATGTTGTGGTTCTTAATGATCTTTAGTTTCATTCTCCTACTTTGTTCTACTATGGAATATATGGAACTATATGTTGTAACTCAATACCTACCTCTATTCACAAATTATAGGCATCTTTGTTCACATACTCCCTCCTATTATATATATGTAGGATATTGACTCCCTTTATTAACTTATTTTGTACGAAATATTTGAAATCTATAAAACAATTAAAACCTTTGATTTACTTTTAAGGAAGTACACGTAGGTGTACCTTGACAAGTCATTAATGGAGGTCAAAGCATACTTGGTTGTACTTATAGGTGGGTGAGAAAATGGATCCATGATATCACTGTGAACGAGCTCAAGAGTTGATGAAGTTATCCATACCTTTCTCTTTTTAAAAAAATCTTATGAATTCTTGCCAAGAATGTAGCCTTAGCATACACTCTTAGAATACTTAATGTCTGGAAATCCTACCACCATGCCCTACTTGCTTAGTTTCTAGAAATATTGGTAGTTAAGGTGACTAAATTTCTCATGCCATAACCTAATTACTTCGTCATAATGTGTTAGAAGTACAACATAATAATATCTTGGAACAAAAATATGAAAGACATACAACCTGGACTAGTGATCTACTTTCCCAATCACAACCTTCATTCTATCAAAAGTTTGTTTAAGAACTGCTAAAATAGGTGTGAAAGCCACTTGCTTGTTAGTACTTGAATGCATGATCTGAGAGATGGAAAGAAGGTTGATAGAAAAGAAAGGTACATGCAATACATTCGAAAAATGTCTATGATCTAAATCAATGGTTCCTTTTCTCCATACTTGAACTAGTGTATTATATACCATTAAGATGGGAGGTCTAATGTACGGATCCAAAGAGGTGAATATTTCCTATGAAGAGGTCATATGGTATTCTTAATCAAGAACCAATGTAGGTAATGAGGAAGTGAAAAAAACAAGTGCACAACATGTTTCCTTTCCTTTTCCTTTATCACCTTGTGGCTTTTCAAATTTCTCATTTTTCTTCTTGGTATTATTAGGTACATTGGTATTACTCCTCCCAAGAAAATGGGTCATCTAAGCAAAGTTGCTTCCTCATACATGAGTGTTCTTCATGAATGGGTTTTTCATAGTAAGCACATATCACTTTCTCCTTCCTTACTTTCCTAGTTTTAGATTTGGAGGACTCTTATGTAGATTTTGGATTGCACTCCTTCTAATATTGGTATTTCTTTCCTTTAGGATTTTATTTCTGTTTTCTACTATTATTTCTTGCTCATTTACTATTGGTGCATGCAATTTTATTGTCTTGAGGGAACCAATTTGAACAATTTTATATTCCTCATGGGTGAGAAACATAGAAAAATTATCCAATGAGGGCATCTCCCAAACAACTTCAAGTGTAGTTTACGTTTAGTCAAAGGTGTTGAAAATGGAAACAAGAAATGTTGAAAAGGGCACCAAGAAAGATTCTAATTGAATTTCCCCTTGAATTAAATTAGAAAAAAATTGTAATTCCACATCTCATGAAAGCTTGTACGAGTTAACTAAGTTAGTTTGACTTAGTTGGTTCAGTTAATTTGAGTTGAGGGTCTAAATTGAGTCATGTAGAGTGTTTCCTACTTTTTAGGAGCCCTGGTTGAGTTTATTTTTAGTTGTAATTAATTAATTCGGTTTATTTGAGTTAAATTCAGTTTAACTAGTTCCAACTGTTAGAGGAACTAGTGAAAGGTCAAAGTGTGGAACTGGAACTTGAACCACACTCAGTGATTAACCCGATAACTGATAAATCAGCCATAAATAGCTCATACATGTGTGAAATAAGAGTTACCTAGTTGATATTGGAGTTCAAGGGCAGTGTATTATCAGTTGTATAATCATCCAAATTATACAAGTGGTGAACGAAGTCAAACGAAGGCCCTTGATGGATTGTACAATATTGGATGGGGATTTACCTAATTAATAGGGGCTAATTACCCAAGGAAACAATGTAAGGAAATCGGGACTTGGGCAAGCCAAAATTTGGTTAAGTATTGGCCTAGGCTTGTCTAGGAATCAGTGAGATAGATAGAGATAGTGCAGAGGTTTCTAAGGCTTGAAAAAAGAATTGTAATATTCTCATATTTTCTGATTAATGCAATATATAGATAGCGGGGTTTTTAGCTGTGGATTTCCCTAGGAAATCATTGTGTAATGGATTGATTGAATTCTTTCTCTTGTATGCTTCGTGATTTCACGATCGTTTAAATTGGTTTCCGCAATTGGTAGAGTAGATTCAAGTCTATTATTTTAGCAAATTACAATTGGAAGCTTGAATCTACAAGGAATTTCTACATGGTATTAAAGCTGAAATAACTATAGAAGAGAATAATATAAGTTGTTTCTATACAGGTGAAACAAATTTGTAGATATTTTCTCCACGACTAGTAGCAGGATCAGGATGTCATTCTATGGGTTGAGACTTGAGTATTCCTTTGAGGGAAACTTGAATTACATAGCATGGAAGGATAGGATGGAAGTAGTTTTGGAAGATAACGAGTTGAAGGATTTCATAGACAGTGATATTCCTAAGCTTAACCTAGAAGAAGAATGTAGCAAAAGCGAGAAGGATTCTACTAAAAGGAGTTTGAGGTCATATTTTCTCAAACCTCCATGGAAAGGAAACTCCATATGCAATGTGGAAGGCCTTAACAAACTTGTATCAGAACAATAGTAACCACAGGAAGCTCACACTAAAGGACAAGCTCAGGAAAATCAAGGCCGACACAATACCAAATTACTTGACCAAATTCACCCAATGTCAGGATGAGCTTGGAAGTGTTGGTGTAACCATTGTTGAAGATGATCTAGTCATCCTATCACTTCTAGGCCTACCCAAGATCTGACACAACTACCAGGATTTGATAAATGGGAGGGAGAATCTAGCAAAGTGGGAGCGTTTATAGTTTGAGTTGGTGCAAGAAGAGATAAGGTGGAACACTAGAAATGGGACCTCATCCAAAGAAGTGGAAGAGGATTTTGCATTATTCAACAAAGAAAAGAAATCCAAGGGAAATAAATCCCAAGGTGAGGAGGGCAAGAAGAAAGACCTGTCCAACATCAAATGTTTTCGTTGTCACAAGTTTGGGCACTATGCCACAAAATGTCCACGGAAGAAGACAAGTGAGAAGGAGCCTACAGTAGCATCAATAGGTGAAGCTCTAGCTTCACAATTCAAGCTTGATTTCACTCCCATTTCATACATGGAAAGAATTGTAATGGGAAGCATGTGGTATCTCAACAATGATGCCTTGTTCCATATGATAGGGAATAGAGATATCTTAAGTGACTTGGAGGAGAAGTACCTCAAGCATAACATAGAGTTTGGAGATGATGAGAGGTATAGTGCAACCGGTATTGGTACAATTACTTTTCAAAGGGAGTTTGGCTCCCCTCTCAGACTCATAGATGTGATGTTTGTTCTAGGACTAAATAATAATCTTGTTTCCGTCATGGTAGTGGAAGACTGTGGCTATGATGTGATATTTAACAAAGGAAAGGTTTTCCTTAGACACATTGCCACAGGACAGGTGAAGCATAATGTTGTGCGAGTCAAGAACCTGTATGCACTTGAGGTACAAGATGCATGCAAAGCCTTGAGGAGCAAGGCAAAGGTTAGAGACTTGGTGGTTGAGAGGGAGAAATAATTACCTCTCAACATGCAACCTTAGAAGAATTCTTAGTAATTTATGGAGTAGCCACAATTGGGGAATCAAAGAGGAGGCTGAGTGGAAACATCCACTCAAGCAGAGACCTCCATTAGGGGGGGAATTTCAAGCTAAGTTGGCAGAGGGAGTACATGTAGTCATACCTCTAGGAGAAAGGTGGGATGATGTGTAGAAATAGTCCCAAGAGTGTAGAAATTTGGGCAGGGTCTATTGAGATTTTTTTAGTCTCATGGATCATTACCTTACTACGAGGGCCCATAATATACAGTAGCAAGATGGATCAATGTCAGAGTGACAGATTCAGAGACTAACATTAGTCATATACTAGGGAGCACAATGCATAGTTGGAAGCAGTGCTAATGGCACAGTGGAGAGTCAACAACAGCACGAAGTTTTCAGTAGACAGTGAAGTAGCTAGTAGTAGTCGAGACTCGGGTGATAGATGCATTATATTGATCATAGTTGGTTCAGTTTGTTTTTTTTATGCTTTTCAGTTGCAGTCGCAACAACAACATTGAGAAGTGTTTCATGTAGAACATTACATGGGTACTGGATCAGGATAGATTTGAATCCCTTTCTTGTTGAGAGGGAGTGTTGAAAATGGAAACAAGAAATGTTGAAAATGGCACCAAGAAAGATTCTAATTTAATTTTCTCTTGAATTAAATTAGAAGAAAATTGTAATTCCACATCTCATGACAACTTGTATGAGTTAACTAAGTTAGTTTGACTTAGTTGGTTTATTTAATTCGAGTTGAGGGTATAACTTGAATCTTGTAGAGTGGTTCCTACTTTTTATGAGCACTAGTTGAGTTTTTTTTGAGTTGTAATTCATTAATTCAGTTTAACTAGTTCCAATTGTTGGAAGAAATAGTGGAAGGTCAAAGTGTGGAAGTGAAAATTGAACAACACTCAATGATAAAAAAATAATTGATAAATCAGTCATAAATAACTCATTCATGTATGAATTGAGAGTTACCTAGTTGAGATTAGTGTTCAAGGGCAATGTACTATCAGTTGTATAATCATCCAAATTGTACAAGTGGTGCATGCAGTCAAAGGAAGGTCCTTGATGGATTGCGCAGTATTGGATAGGGATTTACCTAATTAATAGGGGCTAATTACCCAAGGAAACAACACAAGGAAATAGGGACTTGTTCAAGACAAAATTTGGTTAAGTATTGGCCCGAGCTTATCTAGGAAGCAGTGAGACAGATAGAGATAGTGCAAACATTTCTCAGGCTTGAGAAAAGATTTGTAATCTTCTCATATTTCGTGACTAATGCAATATACAAATAACAAGGTTTTTAGCTGTGGCTTTCCCCAGGAAATCATTGTGTAATGTGTTGATTGAATTTTTTCTCTTTTATGCTTCATGATTTCGCAATCATTTAAATTGGTTTTCGTAATTGGTATAGTAGCTTCAAGTCTATTGTTTTAGAAAAATACAATTAGCAGTTTGAATCTACAAGGAATTTCTACAAGAGGTAAAAAAAAAATGATTATTTAGGACCCAGTTTGTGAAAATTAAGAGAATGAGTTTATCTTCATTCTTTCCTATTCCACATAATTTGAGCTGAAGAAATATTGATTCAAACTTGGTGAAAAAAATCATACATAGTGTCAATGTTTCCTCAGCTCAAAATTAGGATCTCATTCCCCAGTTGATGTTAGCATACCATATATATATATATTCTTGAAGGGTCCTTCCATCTATGTCCATACTTCATTGGGTGTTTTGAAAATTCAATGTGCAATAATAGGTCAAGTGAAATAGAGAGACATAACAATCCATATTCTTCATTCATTCAATTAAACCATTTTCTTTTTCAACAATGGAATTTGGTTCAATCTTAGTTCCCACTATGATTTTATACATATGCCTTTACTTTGGAAGAGAATAATGAACCATGTCTTCCATTCATATTAGTTGAGCAGTGTAAATATTATTTTCTAAGGTTGATCCATCTTTTTTGGTGCATTCTAATTTGTGTCTTCCATCTATAAACGTGTATACTCCTCTGGCACTTAATTCAACCTCACTCTAACACCATATAAGATTTTGTTGATCAAAATGGAATAAGTTCTTAAGTTCAATTGAGAAGCAATCCAATTAAAAACTTAAGAGAAGAGAAAAGGGGAAGGATTATTGGAGAAATGCAACTCTCATTAACCTATTTGAAAAAATATCATCCAATTATAATTGAAAGAATACAAATTGATACAAATTAATGGAATGTAACTGAATAGTTCTTATGCAACTATGCTAGGCTTAAATACATGCAAAGCATGAGATAACATGTACTAATTACCAAGTGTGTGTTCATGGGGGTGTTAACTCAACTTTAAAATATCCAAGTGGGGTAAACTAGGTCCTAGAATTCAAGATCTACTCCTCATGTGGGTTTTATTCCATGAAAGTATGATCTTACTATTAGAAAGTAGGATTTACTCCTACAATCGAGGAAAGAACTGCTCCTATCCCTTGAAAAATGAAATTTACCTAAGATAACTCCCCATTAGTTAGGGGCGAAAATAAAGTGTTCTCTAATAGAGAGATAATCATGTATGTGAGGTAAAATATGTTTGCATGTGATGGGAATTAATGGATGTAGACCAATAATGTTTATTAACATACTCTCCATCATTATAATTTTTTAATTCTCTTGATTAGATGTCCTAGATGTTGGAAAGGTAACTAGTTTTGGTCATCATAATGGCCAATGTACTCAAGTCATTATGTATATCTTATGTTACAAGAAAAATAAGAAACATATTATTTTGAACATGGGTTACATTTTCCAACAATATTATTTTTGAACATGTGTTACATTCTCTAGATGTAGTTTGGGGGTGGGGATTGGGTGAAGAATCCCATGCTCGAGGGGTTTGTAGGGGTGTAGAAGCACCCTTGTGTTGGGGTTTTGAGCTTGTTCCCACCTAAAATAATTGGTAGTATTTGCATCTATTTTTGGTGATTTTCGACACATGGTTTTCCCATTAGAAATTTTGTGGTGCATGGCAGTTTTCCTCATGGTTTCGTAGTTCCAATTAAGGAATTACAATTGTATTATAATCCATGGTAAATGTATTGGAATTTTATTGACACTAAGGGATATATATATTAGATTTTCCTCATGGTTTTGTAGTTCCAATTAAGGAATTACAATTGTATTATAATCCATGGTAAATGTATAGGGATTTTATTGACACTAAGGGATATATATATATATATATATATATATATATATATATATATATATATATATATATATATATATATATATATATATATATATATATATATATATATATATATATATATATATATGTATGTGTGTGTGTATGTATATGTATATATATATAGTATAGATATATATGTATATATATATATATATGTGTATGTGTGTGTGTGTGTGTGTGTGTGTATATGTATATGTATATGTATATGTATATGTATATGTATATATGTATATATATGTATATGTATGTATATGTATATATGTGTATGTATATATATGTGTATGTATATGTATGTTAATGTGTGTGTTTTCCATTACATATTTTTTATTTTATTAGGAATCTATTTATAGAAATTAATTATATAAGGCCAAAGCCTACATTTGGTATTAGATAAATTTTGGTTTCAAGAGGATGATTTTCTGGCTAAGGGGTTTTGCTTGGGCCTATGGTAGACTCTGCTAAAATTGGGGATCTACATAATTGATTCTTATGGTGAAAGGAAATGGAAAGAAATTTTAATATAGAGATTGAGCCTAACTCAATGGATAAAATATTAATTTATGGAAGCTTAAAATGGAATATTTGTTACTAGATAAATATCGATGGATCACTCTGGATCCATGTACTTCACCAATAGGAATGTCGATGTCTCTTAGATTTAGTATTATTGATGTTTCAAGAGAAGCTACAATGAATTCATTATAAAACAAGTTGGGGACATTGTATCAATCTAATTCGTGGATGAAAAAATTGTTCCTACAAAAAAGGTTGTATAACTCAAGGACGAAGGATGGAGACACAAAGCTAGAGAATATGAATTCCTTCAATATTATGGAAAATCGGTTATTACCTATTGACATTAATATTTTAGATAAAGATAAGTTCATAAATTTTTTGTGTTCTTTACCACACTTGTGGAATATTTCAGTTTTTTCCGTAGGTAGTAATTCAACTATTTTTAGTTTTAATAATATAGTCTCATCTTTGTTATCAAAGGACATGGGATTAAAAAACATGGAAAGTTAGGACACATATGTGTTTTTCATAAGAGGAAAGTCCTGCCATAGAAATAAAAATAAGTCCTTAAGTTGGATATTAGAATCTAGGAGATCTAAATCTCTAAGAAAATTTGTAAACGTATGTTGAAGATGTATAAAAGAAAGGACATTACAAGAAATATTTTAATTCATAATTATTAAGAAGTGGAAGGTATCTGGTGATGCTCCTTCAATAGAAGAAAAAACTTACCCAAATGAAGAAGATTATGTATATTTGGCTTCTTCAAGTGCACATCTAGATCATGAGGCATGGTTGATCAACTTAAGGGATCCTTTCATATGACTCCTTGCAAGGAGCAGTTTTGTGAGTATGAAATGTATGATGATGGTGATGTTTTCCTAGTAGATGCATTGATAGCAATAATCATTGCATGATGAAAAGTCATGTTGAAGCTCATGGGTGGAAGGTTTAGAACACTCCCTAATGATATATACATCCTAGGATTGGCTAGAAAATATTTGATTTATATAAGTAAGATCAGCAATGTAGGAGTAAAGCAATGTTTGAAAAGGATACCCTTAGGATGGTTTGAGGAGCAATGGTTTTTCTAGAAGGAGTTTGTATTGGGACTCCATATAAGATGCTAGGAAGCATGGTTAGTGATGGATGCAATAGCTCTGTTGTTCTTGATAGACGAGTAGAAGAAGAAAATACTCCTATAATCTCTAGAGAAAGTAATAAGATGTGGCATGAAAGATTGGGACATATTAGAGAGAAAGGCCTCTGTGGACTTCACTATAATGGTAAAGTAGAAGGTATATCTAATTTCTCTTTGGATTTTGATTTCTTTAAACATTGCTTATATGGGAAACAAAATTAGGTCATATTCTCCTCTTGTGCTACAAGGTTAGAGGGAATATTAAAATTGGTGCGAAATGATGTGTTTGGACCTGTGTCATTTCCACCACTGGGTAAATCTATGTACTATGTATCATTTATAGATGACTTCTAGAGGAATCCATGGATTTATTTCCTCACAAAGAAATATTTGATAAATTCAAAGAGTTTAAGGTTCTTGTGGATAATTAGACATGGAAGAAAATTGATTTTCAGTAGTTATGAATTATAGCCTAATATCATCACAAAAAGAATCCATTTTTGTCATTATTGATCGTATTAAGTTTATTAATCTAAAAAGGGTAAATATTATTGGATGGAAAGAAACAAAACTATATTTTTCCCCTCATATTTTCAATTTATCTCCTTATAAGTTTATTTAAAGTATGCAATATATGTATTCATTGGATGTAGAATTAACTCCACATCCAATTACTACTCACAATGCGTACTTTTAATAGATCCACCATCAGATAAAATGAAAATTCCTTAAAAAATTAAAAAATCAAAAAATCAAACATTCTCCTTTAAATTATGCAGCCAATGAGTACTTACACTTGCTTCTTTTAGTAAACATATAAGGAAATAAATTGAAAATATCAGGGAAAAATATATCTCTTCTTCTTTCATATTTAATAGTCATAACTCGCATTTTATTATTTTAACTCCTATTTTAGGAGAGTCTTTTTATGACTCAATTTTCCCCTATCCAAGTCCATTGGTGTTACACAAAAATATCGTCACCATGATTATTTGCAGTCAGTATGGGTCTATCATCACTTGTATTGTCCTCCTAAGCAAGTCTCAGACCTCAGCTCTTCAAATCAAGCTTTGGAAATGAGAGAAAGACATTAAAAATCAATGTAACTCTGGTTCCGCACTTTCTCTCATGGTCACCTGCGGTCCCGCGCCTTCTGTGTACAAAAACTGCGGACCTGCCCGCTCTGTCCCTAATGGTGTAGGTGCGGACCCCTATGAAAGTCAAAAGGCGCAAGTTTTATCTTAAAAAACTCACTTTGGGTTAATTCTAGAGGTTTCTAGAAGGAATTTTGACGTGGATTGTTCGCTCTGAGGTGGTTCATGCATCCCAAAAGAGAAGGAGCTAATCCCTTGATGAGAGGAGCTATCCCTTTGAAGGAGGGCTTTTAGCACAGAGCGGGACCGCACCTGTGCCAACTGTGGGCCTGCGGACCCTGTCAAAATTTTGAAAACCCTAATATTTCCTCTGTTAGTCAGCTTAGTTTGTGTTTAGAAATTGTTATCCACTGCCCAGACCTGCATATAACTTGTCAGAAGCTTTCCTTGGATTGATTTCGTTAATGTTAGGGTTTTAGGTGAAATTCCTAGGAATTTTGCTTGTTGGGTTTGTTTTTTCATTGTGGTTGTGTAGTGGCTCTGAGCTTAGAAGCTGTAGGGACTTCAGATCACCTTAGTGTCTACCAACCTTCTTATGAGTCTGACCATTGATGAAATCTCCCCTTGTTTGAGGAATCCACTTTGAATTTTCTCCTTACAAAACTTCGAAAAGCTTGTGTTTAAGAGTTTGGATTTTCATTTTCAAAAAGAAAACGAAATTGGTTGTTCTTGACTGATTTGTGATCCTGCATAAATTAGTCCTTAGCTTGCATCTAGCTGAGTAAAACATCCTTAAAAAGGACTTTTAGTAGGCTTTGACTTCAAATAGGTTTTTATAGTTTGTAGCTCTCAAAGTTAGTCATTTTCATTAGTTTTAAGTGTTTTATTAAAAAATATAAAAATCTCTTTTAGAAAAAAAGTTTGTTTTTTGTAGTGATTGAGTGCTTTGAAACGAAAAAGGGAAATTTTTGTGAAATAACTAGTTGTCTCGTTTTTTGAGTGCTTTGGAAAGGAAAAGCTCTTCTTTTAATTTGTTTAATTGAGAAAGATTTGTGTTTACAAAGTATTTGCATTCTCAAACTCTTTCTTAGTTTAGAAGTTCATCGAAGAGAAAAAGATTGTTTAGATCATCTTAGGTGCATTTTTAGTGATTTTGAGTCGATTCTTCATACCACGAGTTTCATCTCCGCACCTTTGGACTTAAACAAAAACCACTAAAATTAATGCTTAAAGTAAAATTCACCTAGTAACATTTTTATTTCTAGGGCTCTGATACACCAACTTAGCTTAGGCTAGTGTCTTGGAGTAGGAGAGTAATTAACTCTCCAAGACAGTAAAAACAAACAAGTAGCTGTATCTTGTGGTAGGGAAGAAATCCAATTGTTGCATTTATGCTCTGGGAAAGCTCCTCTTAAAGGAGAAGCACGAGATTGTGTCCGAACCAGTGTGGGAATCAATCCTTCCTCATTGGGAACGACGCCAGATATTCACGTATTAAAAACGGTAAACCTCGTATTAACCATTGTCGAGGAGCCTGGGGTCACTTGTTGGTAAACCTTGGATTATGTCAAGGAGACTTCAAGGGGATTGAGCTTGCTACTCTACCCTTGCGTGCGTATCAGATCGTAGACTGTTCCCCCAGGTATATTTGTCTCAGTTGGTAACCTTAGTGGCCATATTCTTTAGGAGTCTTCCTGAGGTGACAGTGGTGGGAAGATCCCACTGTACCTGGAGCAGACGTCGACTAGACTCACTTGGATTTTCTGGGGGGTTCTCTTCACTCGAGACGGTTAAGTGGAGAAACTTGTGCCAGTCTATTCATTAAGCAAGTTGTCGGGGTAACTGTTCCAACCGCCATTTCTGTATTGAACTCTGCGATGTTGGATTTCATCACCAAATAGTGTTTTTAGTCCAGAAAGTTACTGTTTGTGTGTGTTTGATCTCCTAGATTCTTTAGGCGTGTGATTCAAATTTGTTTGGTTCTTTAGAGACTTTACGTGCTTTTCATTGAGATTTTACTTTGTTTGCGTGTGAAGTAGTTAAAAGTCTTTAACTGTGGCTGAATTACCAAGACAGTCCCGTAGACTTCGGGGCCAGTCTCCTGAGTTTGTAAATGTGGCTGAGTTACTGAGGAAGTCCCGTAGACTTCGAGGCCAACCTCCTGAGGAAGTACCGAGCTAGCTCGAAGGCTCGAAATTCCTCGTAACTCCTAGAGACAGTAGAGTTGGGTCACCTGAGGAAGGAGAATCTTCTTTGATCGTACATCCTGATTTTCAACCGTTAGTAGCAGAGTATAATCCACAGTCAGTGTCTGTCTCCGAAATCGCTGGTAGCTTTTCATATACTAGTGATATAGGTGAAGAACCCGAAATATCCGAGCCTGAAAGTGAATTTGCTGCTACTCCGACATCGGGGTTTGTTTCTCCAACTTCTAGTGGTCCTGGTTCACCTAGGGTAGAAAGAGTAATCACCCAAGATCTTCCTTCTGGACTTATTGCTATTGAAGAACTTGCTCCGGAAGAAGAAGTAGGCATCCCTATCCCTGAAAATCAACCTGTTATTGAACTAAGGGAGTGTGAATCAATTTTTTACAGTCCACCTAGGAGTAGTTCTTGGTATCTTTCTTTGACTAATTTTCTAGAAAACTCAGGGTTAAGTTTTTCACCACCCCGTGCTCCTTATCACCCAACACCTAGAGGTTTTTATACTCCCGTCAATATGGCAGGACAGTCCTCCATGTTTACTCAATCGCCTGAATCTTTTTTGTACGGCGGTCCTTCTGTTCCCTCCGGGTATCAGTCACTTTCTGGTACTTTTTCGGGAGCATCTCCTCAACCCATTGATCAAGGGTTATTAACTGGAAGCAATGGTACTAAGCCGTTGAGCGTAGAAGAAATTCTTATGATGTCAGGTTCTATTCCCAATCCTCAACCTCAAGGTGGCCAGTTACCGTCTGGGGGGCAGCCTCAATTAACGCCTTGGGGGCAACCTCAAGGTACACAATTTGCATCTAGGGGGAAACCTCAAGGACAGTACATACCTATGGGATAGTACGTTCCTCAAGGTCAACCCCAGACTCAATATGTACCCCAAGGTCAACCCCAGTATCAATTTATACCTCAAGGTCAACCCCAGTATCAGTATGTGCCTCAAGGGTATCAACCCCAAGGTCAATACTCGAACCAAGGTTTCCAACCACCCCAAGGTCAAACGTTTGTTCAAGGAATGGGAAATGTACCTTTCAATTATCAATCCTACCCTCAACCCAGTTATGGTCCTCAGTATTCTCAACCAGTTATGGGTCAGTACCCCGGAATGAATATAGTGTGGGATCCATCGCAAACCCAACAGGTGTTGCAGCCAAGTGTATAGTTGTCATCTCAAACTGGACAACCCTTAGTTTCTGGTACACCCCAGCAACCAGTCCAATCTAACATTCAAACTTTTGTACCTTTGGTAGTTTCTCAGCCTGGGCCTAGTACACCTCGTACTCCGCCTCAAACGACTGCTACAACTGCCGCAACATCTATTCAATCTACCCCACCTACTTCTGGAGTATCGACAGCTCTAGTTTCTACTGTTCCTGTATCTACTCCTCAGACATCTTTACCACCGTCTGGATCTACGATTCAAACTTCAGTTCAGATGCCTGTAGGACAACCTGGTTTAAGTACGGTTGTCACATGTCAACCACAATTCACCTATCAACCGTACCAAGGACAGTACCAATTCGGTCCTGCTGTGCAGCAACCAGTTTATCAGTATCAACCATACCCTGGGTACACTTATCAACAACCTCAACAACCCCAGTACGGTCCGGTTAATCTTGGTTTTTCGGGAGGATACAATATCCCGAACGCCATTCCTATTCCTAGTTATCCTGGATATCCTCCTCCGGGGGCTGGTCTCATGAACCAGAGTTTTAGGGATCCTAATCGGCAGTTACCGTTTATCGCAACTTTGGATTTACCTGACTTGTTGCGCCTAACGAACGATCCCATTAATTATCTTCCGTTTTGGCCGCCAATGCCGAATACGTTGCCCAGTGACATCCCCAAGTTCGAAGGTAAATCAGGAGAGGACCCGTCGAACCATGTGATGACTTATCACCTCTGGTGTGCATCTAACTCCATTACAGATGATTCAATCCATCGTAGACTTTTCTAGCGCACTCTAATTGGCCTCGCGGCCAAGTAGTACATTGAGTTACCGCGAGGCACTTTTTATAATTTTAGTCAGTTAGCTACCTCGTTTTTAACTCATTTTCAGTTGCCAGTCCGATATGACAATGGCACGGAATTGTTAACTTCGCTAAAACAATCGACATCCACTTACATTTCAGATCATATTCATGAGTGGAGACGTCGACGACGTTTAGTGAAGGTATTTATTCCGGATCAGATCTTGGCTGAGTGGTTTGTAAAATCTTTGTTGCCAAAGATCACTGAAGATGTTGCTAAAGCTGGAGTTGTTACTGAGGAGCAAGTCATTGCTCAAGCACAGTACCTTGACTTGGTCTATACTCAGTCAGGTACGTTACACGAAAAAATCCCTGATCTTCCCAAGCAAAATCAAATCACTGCAGCTCCTTCGGGATCTCATGCCACCGATGGTATGATTGGCACGGTTAACACTAAAAGTAAGAAGAAGTCTTCCAAGAATTCTTCCCCTATCATAACCTTGCCTGATTCCCCAATAGGAAATTCTTCTGCAGAAATTTCCGCCGATATTCACGTTGTAGAGTCATTTACAGCCAAATCAAAATCCGGTGGGAAGAAGAATAAAACGGACAAAAGTTCAAAGGAGAAACCTGAAAAGGCAGAATCCAATGATGAAAAGCGCAAACCTCGTTATCCTTGTCTCATTTGTGACGATGAACATTTTACACGAGACTGCCCTCATCGTGCAGAGGTTGCGAATATTGTCAAGGGTTCCCAAACTCCTGCTGTTTTGAAGGATCCTTTTCCATCTCAAGACAGTAAGATGATAGGTTCATCCTCGAGTGCCAATGAAGAACCCATACTGATGATGTCCCATGTTAGGATTGCGACTTGATCACAAGATTATGGTAGTAAGAGTCCTGTTGATGGTAAAGAAGTAGAATCTTCTCATTCTAATCCATCAACCTCAGCTCCCGGTTCCGATCCACTATAGATCGAGAAACCTATTCTAGACTTGGTAATCAAACCGCCCGCCAAGGGTATACTTCGAAAGTCAGATTTCAATCCACATGCGAGAGCAGCTCAGAATTATAACATTGTTGAGGATTTAGCTGTTTCACCCTCAGCAATGTCGGCTTTGGAAGTGCTGCAATCATGTCCAGTACAACGTAAATTACTTTTGTCGGCTATAGGAGCTGTTGTTGTTCAGGACCCGAACCTAATAATCTTCGATCTAGACAATAGTACACCGCGTTTTCCTCATCAAATGGCTTTCCAGATTCCAGTGATAGTCAAAAACAGGCCTATTCATCGGACTGTAATTGATGAGGGAGCCTCAACGTGTATTATGTCGATACAGTGTTGGAGATTGCTTGGTTCTCCTTCGTTAAATCAATCCCCGATGATTCTAAAGGCCTTTGATGACTGTGGGTTTCATCCTTTTGGCATTCTACAGGATTTTCCTATAGGGGTTGAAGGAAAAACCGTTAGTCTAGATGTGGAGGTGGTTGATGCCCCTCTAGATTACAACCTTCTCTTGGGTCGAAGTTGGTCTTACGCTATGACAGTGGTCGTTTCATCGGTCTTTCGAGTAATAAAGTTTCCACACAATGGAAAGATCATAACAATAGACCAGCTGGCTTACTTTTCATCCGACCCAGCCTCTTTGGAGAGTATTCAGCATGTTGGTAAAACGACTATCCCATATAAGGATGTTGGAGTAGGACTAGTTAAAGATGTCGGTTTACTGGGAACTTTTCCTTTTCCTTCGATCAACGCATCATCTTCATTTGCAACTATTCATATGATTACATCAGACACCATTATTTATGATGATCCTTGGATTGTCCCTTCTGAATCTGAGATAGAATCTTTTGGTAATACCATGCCTTTGAGCCCATATGAAATTGCCTATGAAGCCGTGCAGTCGTTTGCTGACCCATTTTCAACCGAAAATGACTTAATGAATGTGGTTCGTGAGGAATCTCTTTTCACATCAACCTCGGATTTAACTACGTTTTCTGAACTTGTTCACTCTGACGAGCAAATTCGTGAAATCCTATGTGTAGATGATTTACCATGGGAAGATCTCCATCACAGATCTTCGTTTTTACCTGAGGATGATCATTTTGAAAATGATTTCTCATCAATTTTTACAACTAAATATGTCAAGGAACCTCAGAATCCAATGAAACATCCCGATTCAGAGTTAAATTTGGGAAACATCTCTCGAAATATTCCTATTGGCATTTCGGTTAAGCCCGGAATTGTTGAGAACATTCATATAGGTGCCTCGTGTACAGATGACGAAATTCAATTATATAAGGCCCTATTTCAAGAATTTCGCGACGTGTTTGCCTGGTCCTATGAGGAAATGCCAAGAATTGATCCCGCGATTGTTGTTCATGAGATCAAGACTTACCCGGACGCTAAACCCGTCCGGCAACGTTTGCGTCAAATTCACCCACGAAAAGCTGCTGCAATTAAAGCAGAAGTTGAAAAATTATTGAAAGCAGGTTTCATTTATCCGATCCCGTTAACGGATTGGGTATCAAATATTGTTCCGGTTAACAAAAAGCAGGGAACAATAAGAATATGCATCGACTATAGGGACATTAATCGAGCCTGTCCAAAGGACAATTACCCAACTCCCTATATCGATCAAATCATTGATGATTGTGCCGGCAGCGAAATATTTTCCTTTATGGACGGTTTTTCCGGATACAATCAAATCAATATTCTACCTGTCGATCAACCAAAAACGGCTTTCATTTGTCCATGGGGGACATTTGCTTATTGAAAATTACCTTTTGGGCTTAAGAAATTACCTTTTGGGCGATGTCTTATGCGTTTCATGACATCAAACACATTGTGCAACCGTATCTCGATGACTTGCCTGCTCATTCCTTACATCGAGCTGATCACCTCGTCCATTTACGAGCAATTTTTATGAGGTGTAGGCATTATCGGATTCGGTTGAACCCAAAAAATGTGTCTTCTCTATAGAAATGGGTCAATTGCTGGGGTTTGTAGTTTCGAAAGCCGGCATTCACGTTGATCCCTCGAAGGTCGAAGCTATCATCAAATTGCCTCCTCCTTCGAGTCTTCGCCAACTCCAAAGTTTGCAGGGGAAAGCAAACTTTTTACGACGATTCATTCCTAACTACGTCAAGGTTACAAAGGGTTTTACTCGGTTGTTGAAACAAAATACACCATTCTATTGGGATGAGATAGCTCAGAAATCTTTTGATGCACTCAAACACGCGTTGACCCATGCACCGTTGTTGCATCCTCCCAACTACAACCAGGATTACTTCTTGTATCTCGCCGCCTCCAATTCCACCATTGGAATGGTCTTAGTTCAGGAAGATGAATTCGGAACTAAACATGTGATATATTACCTTAGTCGAACTTTAAATCCAACTGAGCTAAAATACTCACATGTGGAGAAATTGGCATTGGCAGTCGTTCAAGCTGTCAAACGTTTTCGTCACTACATTTTACTACGTAAAACTACGGTAATTTCGGATTGCAACCCTATGATCTACATTTTGACCAAGCAATTGCTAGGGGGCAAGTACTCTAAATGGATCGTTATCCTGCAGGAGTTCGACTTGGAATTTGAGAAATCTAAGTCTAAGAAATCTTTAGTTTTTGCGGAGTTAATGTGTGACTTCCCGCGTGCTGACATGGAAACTGTGGCGGAGGAGCCCATTGCGGACGAATCCTTGTTTCTAATCAGCACTTTAGATCCGTGGTATGGGGATATCATCGTTTATCTCCAGAACCAATCCTTTCGGCCAGAAATTTCAAGGACAGAACGTCGAAAAATTTGATTCCAGTCCCAACAATTCAGGATTATTGGAGATACTCTTTATCGCCGTGGGGCGGATTCTGTTTTTCGACGTTGCTTAACTTACGAGGAAGATGAAAGGGTTCTAAATGACTGTCATTCTGGAGCATGTGGCGGTCATATGTCTGGGTTTGCCATAGCCCAAAAGATATTGCGCGCTGGCTACTTCTGGCCGTCTTTATTTAAAGATTGTATTACGACGGTCCGAAAATGCCACAACTGCCAGATTTTTTATCGTAAGATGCGCGCTCCACCTGCTCCTCTCCACCCTATAATTTCCGTTGGTCCTTTTGCCAAATGGGGTATCGATTTTATTACATGTAACCCTCACTCGGCCGGGGGGCATGCATATATCATCCTTGCGGTAGATTATTTTACTAAGTGGGCTGAGGCGATGCCTACATTCGAGGCAGACGGCAAGACAGCTGCAATTTTCATGTTCAATCATATAATTGCTAGGTTTGGTGTCCCGCAAGCGATAATCACTGATCATGGGCGCCATTTTCGAAACGTTATGATGACCGAACTTACAGGCCAGCTTGGTTTACGTCACGATAGTTCAACCCCTTATTATCCACAAGCGGATGGTCTGGTTGAATCCATCAACAAAGTTTTAGTTATCATGATCCAACGAATCATTGGGATTTATCGGTCAAATTGGCATAACATGCTATTTTCAGCGCTTTGGGCATACCGAACTTCAGTAAAAACATCAACAGGGTTCACTCCTTTCCAACTAGTCTATGGTTTGGAAGCTGTGTTACCCATTGAATGCGAAATCCCATCACTGCAAATGGCCATCGAGTTACTTCCAGCCACTTCCAAAGAGGAAAAACGTTTGTTATACTTGGCTCAATTAGATGAGAATCGACGTGATTCTGCATTGGCGATTGAGACTCACGCAAAACGAATGAAAGCTCAGTATGATCGAAATGTGACCCCTCGAAATTTTTTGGAAGGAGATCTAGTCTTAGTTTATGATCAAGCTAATGATAAATTAGGTGCTGGAAAATTCGTTCCTATGTGGCATGGTCCCTATGTTGTCAAGCGAAAGCTAGCCAAAGGGGCTTATGAATTGGTAGACTTTGACGGGGACTCTTTGGGTAAACCCAGAAATGGCCTTTACTTGAAGAGGTATTATGCTTAAAAGAATGGGTATGGAGATTTTCAGTTAGGATAATTTTTTCTTTCTAGCTGGTGTGTTTTAGTTTAAACAGTGTGCTTAGCTTAGAGAGTGTTTTTCGTCATTATTCCTGCTTATCTTGGTTTTACTCTTGATATTGCAGATGTCGGCGCCTCTCCAAACATACATTGGTTTCGCTGATGGTGCTTGTCGTAATACACGGAACATCTCTTCCGCAGCTTGGGTTACCTATTCGCCCTCTGACGAGTTAGTATCTATGCATGGGGTAAGCCTCGGTCAAACAACGAACAACATTGCCGAGTATAGTGCAGTGATTGAGTTATTATCTAAATCTATTTCGCGTGGGTTTTGCGCCTAAAAACCCTCCCAAAAATGAAATAAATGACTAAAACAAAAAATTAAATGGTTAAAAATGAAGAGTGGGATGATGTGGATTACCTGGAGAAGACGGTGTTCGATTCCGACGGTTGGATGTTCTGCAATCTTCACGGGAAGTTTTCTGAGCAAAAGCACTATTTTCTCACCCAAACTCAAACGGTAAAAATGAATTGACAAAGGCCCTTTTTATAAGTTTTTTGAGTAAATAAATTGCAAATTTGTTTATGTTTCACTTTGAAAAGGTATTTTTCGACATTTTTATCCATTTCAAACAGGTATGAGTAATGTTTGTGTTTTTGTGCAGAATAAAGGATTATTCAGGCAAAATCTATCATTTTCGACGAAAAAACATGTAGAGTCATCTTTAAGCTCTTTTCTGACTCCTAAAACATGAAAATATTGTCGATTGTTTCTTTTAAACTCGTTAAAACGAAATTAAAAGACGGTCCACTTACAGCTCTTTTCCGATCGTAAAAACATGAAAAGATTGTCGGATTTTTGTCGCTTCAAATTCGATATTGGTTATAAAACGACGTGTCATTGATCGCTTTTTTACTTTTTCGGGTCAAGGGCACTAATAACGAAAAGTACTCCTTGGTCGTAAAAGATCAAGCGGTTCTCTCAAGTATTATTTTATACTTTTTTGGGCTTGGGAGACACAAATTTACGGAAAAGGTTAACCCTGGAGTCTTCTTAAGTTTTTTCAGACTCTCTAAAATTGAAAAACGCTGAGTTTCTCCTATACTAGACTCGTTAAAATTTCACAGTAAAGGACCTGTTCAATTACAAACAGGAACGAACCACTCCTTCTTAGGGTTCAAATTTAAACTAAGTTGGACTCATCCGAAGGATGAGCTTATAATCAAGCAAATGTTATCCTCCTCAAGCTTGTCAAAAATAAAGAGGTACTTGCCAGAAATGGTGGGGGAAAAGAGAGAAAAATGAGCCTGTTTGTCATACTTTGTAACCACTCTTGAACATGACACTTTCATTCACCTGGGTTGGAAAATCCTTTGCCTAATAGTTGATCAAACCACATTGAAAGTCTTCAGCCGGTTTCTGGGTATTAACTTTGGGTCAATTGTCACCAATCCATCTGTCGTGTCGTTATGTGTTCAAGAGGTCACTGTCAATAAGCCATTCATTTGCAAAATATCTATCATCCATCTTGACCATCCCTGAGTCAGTCCTTGCAACTAAATTTCTTCAACTTGATCTATGATTTCGTGTTGTGGGCTTGCCTACGACGGATCGCATTCTATCGACATCAGCTCATTATCTAGAAAGATGATCTAGGAATCGTCAGTACCTTGGGATCTGCATGCCTCAATGGCAGGTTTCTCACGACAGTTTACATCATTGACTTTCGATCAAAGGATTTCGTGACATGTTCGACATCAACACATTTATTCGCATCTCATGGATTGTACTGGGTACTTTGAGAGCCATTGACATCACTGGTGGTTTCTCTCACACTTGTTAACAGTTTACATCATTGACTGGTAATCAAGTGGTTTCTACCATGTTCGACATCAACACATTCATTCGCATGGATAGAATCATTGTTTCGGGAAGTAGAAATGAAGACCCTGGATCTAGTTTCCACAATCCAGGCTGCGAGGAATTTTGTATTCATTATATAATGGACTATTCATAAATAGATGGCTGCGTCCATACTGTGTCCACTTGAGTCTTTACTTGTGATGTTTTACAAGATCATTCCTATATCAGAGCAATAGTTAGTTTTTCTAGTCAGTTTTATTCTGAGTATGGGAATGCCTACCTCAGCGATGATATGATCTCATATATATATATATATATATATCTTGCATTGAATGTTTTTACAGGTTCCAACTGGGCTCTCCACAAGATGATCCTCGAAATGATAAAGTACTTCACTCTTCCTAAATGATAAGAAATCCTCATCTACTACAGACTTCGCACTTTAGGGGGCAATCTGTTACACAAAAATATCGTCACCATGATTATTTGCAGTCAATATGGGTCTATCATCACTTGTACTGTCCTCCTAAGCAAGTCTCAGACCTCAGCTCTTCAAATCAAGCTTTGGAAATGAGAGAAAGACATTAAAAATCAATGTAACTCTGGTTCCGCACTTTCTCTCATGGTCACCTGCGGTCCCGCACCTTCTGTGTACAAAAACTGCGGACCTGCCCGCTCTGTCCCTAACGGTGTAGGTGCGAACCCCTGTGAAAGTCAAAAGGCGCAAGTTTTATCTTAAAAAACTCACTTTGGGTTAATTCTAGAGGTTTCTAGAAGGAATTTTGACGTGGATTGTTCGCTCTGAGGTGGTTCATGCATCCCAAAAGAGAAGGAGCTAATCCCTTGATGAGAGGAGCTATCCCTTTGAAGGAGGACCTAGTAACCTCCCTCCATTGCACTATAAATACAGGCATTGGGCTGGTTGCTGGAGAGGTTAGAAGCTGAACATTTTTGAGGGTAAATGCTGGTGAAATCAAGACTTCCTAGTTGAGCTTAAGAGGAGAGATCACACATCTTTTTTGGCTTCATTGGGGAGTGAGTGAAACTTGTCAAAGTAGAGGAGACTTCTTGCTAGACCCTGGGAGGAGCTTGTACAGCATCAAGGCAAAGGTTGTAAAGTTCTTCTTCTTTTGAATTAATACAATCAAACTCATTTTTCTCAACAAGTATCTCATGTTATTTGTTTCATGGACTCCTTGACTTTCATGTTAAATATGTTTTATGCAATTGGCTTTTCAGGTGCTATTTAATTTGTTTGCCTTGTTTGTGTTTGCAGATTCGCGAAAAGGAGCTCATTTGGATCGAAGGAGCGAGGGCATCCACAAGCTTGCGTTGGACCTAAGGTAGGCCCTAAAAACACTTGTTTACTATTGTTCATCAAAGCATATTTAGAGAAAGATAGTGTCCGGTTGGTTTGCTTGTCATTAGATCTTCTTTAGATTCTAGGAAGGTCTATCTTGTCCGCAAGATCGACTTATTCCGTGTGACAATTGGTATTTTTAATATGATATTGTATTTTAGTCAAGATGTTAAGAATAAGTTGAAGATAGTTTGAACCTAATAAAACATTAAAAATCATTAAGACTCCAATAGAAATATCTTTTACTCTATATATGTTGCAAATCCAAATGACTACAAACGTGAAACCTCTATAGGGAAATTTTCTATGATGGTAGTTATTTAGTTTGCTAAAATTTTAATGGAGAATATCTCAATTTTCTCATATTGGCTTAAAGTTGATGAGAAAGCCTTACAATTCATGATTCAAATTCAACAAAGGACTCCACAAGTAGGTACACAAAGACTTCAATGGATTTAATAATAGACAAGTTGCAAGATAGTGAAAGAGACAGGTTGCTTTCTCATTTCATTCGGGAAGGTGAAGGTGGCAGCCCCATGATTGGCCCCTCGTTTGGGTTGGGGGGGCCTCCCTCCTTCCAATGTAGTGAATCACACGACTTTTGCCTGTTCAAGCCAAGCAGGATCCAAAGCCAATGCAACAACGACCACAAATACCCCCATAATGGGGGCGCAATGGCAGTTGCGTGTTCAATATCGATGCCTCCCAAAAAAAAAAAAAACCCAAGTTTGTGATTTCAAACAACCGTTTCGAAAAATCTCGTCAATACATGAAAATTCATGCCCTGATCTACAAATTCTTCAGAATTTAGCCCCGAGAACAGGACATTATTCATTGGATCCAAACCAAATGGTCCTCTAGGGGGGAAATCGAGCTCCGCCTCAAAGTCAAGAGTTTCTTTATGGTGATCTTGTAGATATGGAAGATAAGAAGCGAGTTTTTGAGAATGGACCATACTTCATGAACGATGTTGGGCTCTTTCTGCGTTGCTGGGAAGAATGCTACAACCTGGAAACAGAAGAATTCCAGGCAGCTCTTGTTAGGGTCTAATTGTTCTTTCTCCCAGATGATTTGTGGAAACAAGATATCCTAGAAGGGATTGGGAATGCAGTTGGACAATTTATGAAAGTCTCGTAGATAACCAAATGCAGACGACATGCCTTATAAGCCCACATCTATGTTCACATGAATATTTCTCAACCCCTTCTGAAATCAATAGATCTACCATGACTCCATAAGGACCCAACCATTGGATTATGAGCATGTACCCTTTAAATGTCATTGATGCCATGAACATGGTTACTTGTTCCATGACTATCCTCTCATCATTACGGAGGAACCTCAACATGCATCCCACTAGAGAGATGAAGAAGGCTTCCATCAAGTAGGAGGTAGGAGAAATCGTCAACCCAGGACTCAACCTTTGCCCCCTAATTCTCATCCAAATCCATTGCCCCCAAGATCTAGATCGATTCCCCAACCGCCAGAGAAACCCCCTTCTAGAGGGGACATAAATCCTTTTGCTATTCTAGATACGTTAGAGTCAATGACAACTGATTTGGTAATATCAAAATAACTACCTCTACAAACCATGGAAGTGGACAAACAACTCATCCCATAAATCGATAAAGCTACACCCAAGAGGAAATCATTGGAATCCATGGGAGAAGATGATCCGAATTGGATCCTAAACACTCTCTAAGTTTTCATAAACTCTTTTAAATTATGCCAAAGATTCAAGTCCTAGAAAGATCAAGCTATTAGAAGGAATCCTCCTGACAGTTGCAATTGTGATCAGCGCATAGCAACGAGGACCCTCAATCGAGCACATAGATTGTTGGCCCATGGTAACACTCATTGGCACAAACTGGCGAAACAGGAGGCTAATTCAAGAAACGGGAGTAGTTTTTGATACGTGATTAGTGCTAAAACACTAATCGCGTATCGCAGGGTGTCCCCCTCAGTGAAGGAAAGCCTCGAAGTGCTTGGACCTGAAATGACCATGAAATGCGGAAAAGTAATGCATTCGGTTCCGTAGCGCAAGATTCCACGAAACCGGCAGGAATATCGGAAGGCCTCAAGGCGGTAAGCAGTTTCAACTGAGTCCCGCCCGATGCCACACATTGAGTGACATGCATCCAGTGGATGAGAGAGAAAACCACC
The DNA here is from genome assembly GCA_031772625.1 of Pinus tabuliformis. Classification (NCBI taxonomy): domain Eukaryota; kingdom Viridiplantae; phylum Streptophyta; class Pinopsida; order Pinales; family Pinaceae; genus Pinus; species Pinus tabuliformis. The sequence continues at coordinate 699,180,267 of CM062807.1, forward strand.
CGCATTAGACGGGTAAACATCATGCAAATTGCTTGCTCGATATGGACGACGACCATAGGATCTGGGGGACCCAGATCAACGGCAGAGGCGCATCCCAATAAATGACCGGATTTGGAAAAGTTACAAAGCAAGATTACCTGGGATTTGAAGTCTGACGTGGACGATGAATTGGCAAAAGATTCGTGTTTCGCGGGCGATCTTGAAGCAAATGGAAATAACTGCCATTCAAATATGATTCAAGGAATCTAACACACTCAGTTCATTAGGAAATAGGTGGCCACCTCCCTGCGAGGTGTTACCCAGTGATGATGATGCAGAGCAGAGGAGTTCGAATGGACAGAGGTAGGGAAACCAGAAATCTAGGAAGCAAAAATGAACAGTCAACAGAACACACTGGCTTTAAAGCCATGAACTGACAGGAGCAGAGAACAACAACAATAATCACAAGAGAGAGCAGTAAGGAAGCTAAGAGCAGAAAACAGAGAGTAGAAGCCAAGCTGATCTAAAGGTAGCATGGAGCCAGACAGAGCCAAAGAGAGTCAGACAGTCTGTGTACTCTAGAGAAGGCTTGAGAGGTTCAAGTGAACTCCTCGGCATAGGCCTGTCATGATACTGTGACTAGTAGAGGTCGTGTTTCAGTAAGTCTGTGTACTCCAGTCCTACTGATTTTTATCTATTTAGTGAGACTCAAATTGAGCTCACTGTTGTAAAAAATCTGCTTGAAAACATAATAGAGAGGCCACCACTAAAGGCTGGACCAAGAGACGTAGCCCATGAGCATTGGGTGAACTCCTTATTAAACTTGTTATGTTTTCTCTAACTACCTCAGTGTCTATGTATTCTAGCAATATTATTGATCCATTACATAAAGTAACATAGGCACATCCATGCACATGAGTCTGTAATACCTTTAATTCTTTATCCTGGATAAATTCCAGATCAAGTGGCATCAGAGCTCTAGGTTACTAAGGTTGGACAAGCTTGTGTTGGATGTTGTTGTTGAATGCTAACTAGATCAAAGCTTAAATTAGGAGAAGGAGAGTTGGTTGAAGCTAACCCAAAAATTGGAAGAGTCTATCCTAAGAGGAAAATGTCAGAAGTTCATGGATAGTTTTATGACCATGAAATCCATGGTGGAGGAAATGTATAAGGAATTTAAGAAAGGTAGAGATGAAGATTCATCAAACTCCAAACAAGACAAGGGAGTAGAGGAATCTCTCCTCCATGACCACTCTAAAGGCAAAAGGAAAGAAGAAAAATTTCTCACACCTCCTAATAGCCCTGAAAATAAAATAAAAAAAGCATATTTGATTAAATTAGATGTTAAATTTGATTTGTCGATATATGATGGAGAGTTGAACGCAGAGAAGCTGGATAATTTGATCAGACAGATTGATGTTTATTGCAGAGTGCAGAGCATTGATTTAGACAAGTGAGATTCAGCTGGCCAGCTTATGCCTTGGAGGCACTGCCTTGGTATGGTGGGAAGGCAGGACACAAGCTGACATGAAGAAACATGGCAAGATTCTTTTAGTTTGGAGTGAATTTGTTTCTGAAATTAAAAAGAAATTCTATCCACTAGCCTATATGCATAAGGCCATGATGAGCTGGCAAACTCTTCGCCAACTAAAAGGGAAAAGTGTACAAGGTTACACCCAAGAATTTAGGAAGAGAGCTTTGATTCTAGGAATTTCTTTAGACTCACTTGAAACTCTGCTGAAGTATATAGGTGGTCTACACAGCTACATGAGGCACACTATTCTTATGTTTAATCCCACTAGCATAGATGAGGTATCCGTTCAGGCTACACATCTGGAGGCTAGAGGTAAGAATGGGAACCCAGAAGTTCGGGATCATCCAAACCCACTGCAAGCAAGAATAAGGAAAAAAGAAAACAAAAATGGAAAGAGAGGAAGACAAATACTGTACAGAAGAGCAAGTCTTCATGCACTCACTGTAAGAAGGATGGGCATGATGATGAACACTGCTGGATTCTACATCCGGAGCTGAAACCCAAGAAAAACGAGGGAAAAAAGAATAAGACTACTGCATCTATTCAAAAGGATTTGGGGTCAGACTTAGGGGATGAAACAACGATCACAGCCACAGGTATAAAAGGTAAAAATTATGAAGCATCTACTAGTAATTTTGCACAATCTGCTGATAATGAAGAAAATGAGAGGAAAAGACATGAGCTTTTTCATATTCGAGTTATTTCCAATCATCAAAAGAGTGATACTTTGTTTGATATTGGCTCACAAGTAAATTTAATTTCTGAAGCAATTGTAAAGAAGTTGGGATTACTAACCACACCTCACAAGAAACCATATCCATTAGGTTGGTTATGTGCTAAAGCAAAGCTACAAGTGACTAGACAATGCAAACTTAAGTTTTCTTTTGGGTCAGCATTTGTGGATGAGGTTGAGTTAGATATAGTTCCTTTGGATATATGTGGAATTTTTTTAGGAAGTCCTTACTTGTATGATAGAAAAGCTATTTTCTATAGAACTGAGAACAAGTATCTACTCGTTAAAGATGGAATCGAATATATTGTAAGAGCTCATAAGCTCAAGAATAATTATACTGTCATAAACTCAGGGCAGATGAAGAGGATTGTAAACTCATGCAAACAATTTTTAGTGATGGTTGTAAAGGAAAAGAAACCTGATAAAACCAATGTATTTGAGGGCTGTGATGCTAAACAGCAAGCTGATTTAGAAAAATTTGTTTCAGAATATGATATATTATTTCAAGAACCTAAAGGTCTGCCACCAAAAAGGGAAATAGTACATGATATTAATTTGCAGAAAGAAGCTCCATTGCCTAACATCAGAATGTACAGGTTGTCCGCTTTAGAGAACGCAGAAATCAAGAAGCAGGTACAGGAGCTACTCGAGAAAGGGTTCATAAGGCCTAGCACATCGCCATGTGGGTCTCCAATTGTCTTGGTGAGAAAGAAAGATGGCTCATGGAGAATGTGCATTGATTACTGAGCACTGAATAAAATAACGATCAAAAATTATTATCCTCTTCCTTGCATAGATGATCTATTAGATCAATTGAAAGAAGCTATTTATTTTTCCAAGTTAGAGTTACATAGTGGATATCATCAGGTCAGAGTTGCAAAGCAAGATGCATTGAAGACTGCTTTCAAAACAAAGAAGGGATTGTATGAGTGGCTAGTTATGCATTTTGGCTTAACTAATGCTCCTGCTACTTTCATGAGAGTAATGAATGATGTACTCATACCTTTTATTGATGATTTTGTCATTGTATATTTGGATGACATTCTTATATTCAGCAAAACGTGGGAAGAACATTTAAAGCATGTTAAGTAGACTCTAGATGTTTTGAAAAGAGAAAATCTTTATGTTAAACTCTCAAAATGTGAATTTGGCAAAACATCTTTGAATTATTTGGGTCATATAGTAGGGGGTGGTGAATTGAAGATAGATCCCTCTAAGGTTACATTCATTGTAAACTGGCCCAAACCCAAATCTGCTACAGAAGTTAGAAGCTTCCTAGGAGCAGCACAATATTGGAGAAAGTTTATTTCTAACTTTTCCTTAATTGTATCTCCCTTACATGCTTTAACAGGATTGAACGAGGTGTTTCAGTGGGGAGGCAAACAGCAGAAAGCCTTCGACACCTTGAAAGAAAAGATTAGTATAGCACCAATACTAGCATTGCCCGATCTTCAAAGACCATTTGAGATTGAAAGGGATGCCAGTGACTATGCCATGGGAGCAGTGTTGATGCAGCACGGTAAACCCATATGCTATAATTCTGAGACATTTAACTTTGCAGTAGTTAACTATCCCACATATGATAAAGAATTGTATGCATTAGTACAGAGTGTGAAAAAGTGGAAACATTACTTAATGGGCAAAGAGATAGTTATACACATTGATCATCAACCACTTCAATATTTACACTCCCAAACTAAGTTGCAGTAATCAAGACACTATAGGTGGATGGGTTTTCTATAACAGTTTCATCTTGTCATCAGATATAAAAAGGGCATACACAATAAAGTTGCAAACATGTTGTCCAAACCAATAGTAAATGCATCTACTATACTTAAGCATAATTCAGTATTGCATGAAAGCTACATTGAACAATATGCTCAAGATATAGATTTCAAAGATGTATATGCAACATTAAGTCAAGGCAAACATGTAGGAGAATTGGATTATCATGTTAAGGACCAGCTCTTGTATCATTTTGGGAAGCTATGAATTCCACAAGCTGAGAGAGTAAAGATAATTCGAGAAGCACACACTTCTCTAATATCAGGTCACTTTGGTGTAAGTAAAACAGTTGCGCAACTGCAAAGATTTTGTTATTGGCCAAAAATGAATGAGACAGTTTCTAGATATGTGAGAGGGTGTACCATGTGTGCTAAAAGTAAGCCTAGTAACAGAAAACTAGGCTTTTACACTCCACTACCAGTCCCTTCTCACTCTTGGGAAAGTGTTTCCATGGACTTTGTTGGAGGACTACCTAAATCTAGGAAAGGTCATGACTATTTATATGTTGTTGTGGATAGGTTCAACAAAATGTGTATTTTAATACCTGGTAACAAACAGATTGCATCTAAACAAACTACAAAGTTATTCTTTCAGCATGTATGGGTTCATTTTTGGATTACCCACTTCCATTATATCTATCGAGATACCCTATTTGTTGGGAAATTTTGGTCGAGTCTGTGGGAATTGATGGACACCAGACTAAAAAAGAGCACAACTTTTCATCCTCAAACAGATGGCCAAACAGAAGAGGTCAATAGGATAGTGATCCAATGGCTCAAAGGCTATTGCAGCAAGCATCCTAAGCTTTGGGATGAACATTTATGTTATGTGCATCACGCTTACAACTGAGCTAAACATTCTTCTACGCAGAGATCTCCTTTTGAGACCTGTTTTGGTTTCACATCAAGGTCTCCCTTGGATTTTGTCTTTGGTAAAGACATAGCAGTTGATGGACACAGTGATGTGGACAAGGCAACCAGGTTCATTGAACAAATCCAAGAGATTCACCAGGCAATATAGGAATAGCTGGAAAAAGCCAAGCCAAGTACAAGGCAAGGCATGACAAGCATCAGATGGAGCATATTTTCCAAGTTGGTGATCAAATCTGGCTTTATATTAGCAAAGACAGAATGCAAGGTGAAGGTAAGAAGCTAAAGCCAATAAGGTATGGACCTTTCAAAATACTTGAGAAAATTGGTGAGAATGCTTTTCGCCTTGATCTACTAGCTTACATGCACATCTACGTAGTTGTTAATGCAGACATCTTGAGACTATTTGAACCTTCATTAATTGAAGATCCCGAAGAGCAGAGATAGTTGCCTTCTATTGGTGATCTGTTGCCTGAATATCTTAATGAATTGTAGGAAGATACAGTTCTAAACAGGAAGGTGAGAACCATGTGCAGAGGGGATGTTGAGTACCTCAGGATTGGACTCAAAGGTTCAAAACCAAGCAGTGTGAAATGGATAGAAATTGGGCAAGCGAGGAATCTATACCCTCACTTGATTGATGCTTAAAAGAAAACCAACTTTTGGTGGTCCAAAAGCTTTTTTCAGTGGGAAGGCCGTGATCTGAATTGGATCCTAAACACTCTCTAAGTTTTCATAAACTCTTTTAAATTATGCCAAAAGATTCAAGTCCTAGAAAGATCAAGCTATCAGAAGGAATCCTCATGACAGTTGCAATTGTGATCAGTGTGGCGCAACGAGGACCCTCAGTCGAGTGCGTAGACCATTGGCCCATGGTAACATGCGCTAGCACAAACTAGCAAAACGAGAGGCTAATTCAAGAAACGGGGGTAGTTTCTAATACATTATTAGTGCTAAAGTTCTAATCGCGTATCGCAGGGTGTCCCCCTCAATGAAGGAAAGCCCTGAAGCGCTCAGACCCAAAATGACCATGAAATGCAGAAAAGTAATGCATTTAGTTCCGTAGCGTGGGATTCCACAAAACTAGAAAGAATATCAAAAGGCCTCAAGGCAGTAAGCAGTTTCAACGAGTCTTGCTCAATGCCACACATTGAGTGACACGCATCCAACGAATGAGAGAGAAAACCACCCGCATTGGATGGGTAAACGTCATGCAACTTGCTTGCCTAATATGGACGACGACCATAGGATCTGGGAGGCCCAGATCAACGGTGGAGGTGCATCTCGATAAATGACCGAATTTGGCAAAGTTATAAAGCAAGATTACATGGGATTTGAAGTTCGACGTGGACGATGAGTTGGAAAAATATTCATGTTTCGCGGGCGATCTTGAAGCAAACGGAAATAACAGCCATTCAAATACGATTCAAGGAATCTGACACACTCAGTTCGTTAGGAAACAGGTGGCCACCTCCCTGCGAGGCGTTACCCAGTGATGATGACGCAAAGTAGAGGAGTTCGAACGGACAAAGGCAGGAAACCAGAAAGCTGGCAAGTGGAAATGAACAGTCAAAAGAACAAACTGGTTTTAAAGCCATGAATTGACAGGAGTAGAGAACAACAACAATAACAACAAAAGAAAGTAGTAAGGAAGCTAAGAGCATAAAATAGAGAGTAGAAGCTGACCTGATCTAAAGGCAGCATCGAGCCAGATAGAGCCAGAGAGAGTCAGAGAGTCTGTGTACTCTAGAGAAGGTTTGAGAGGTTCACGCGAACTCCTCGGCATAGGTTTGTCATGCTACTGTGACCAATAGAGGTCGTGATTCAGTAAGGAGAGTCTGTGTACTCCATTCCTACTGATTTTTATCTGTTTAGTGAGACTCGAATTGAGCTCACTGTTGTAGAAGCTCTGCTTGAAAACATAATAGAGAGGCCACCACTGAAGGCTGGACCAGGAGACGTAGCCCAAGAGCATTGGGTGAACTCCTTATTAAACTTGTTATGTTTACATGTTTGACTGTTATGTTTTCTCTAACTGCCTCAGTGTCTATGTATTTTAGCAATCTTATCGATCCATTGCATAAAGTAACATAGACACATCCATGCACATGAGTCTGTAATACCTTTAATTCTTTGTCCTGGATAAATTTCCAGATCAGAAGATTGAAAACTCAAAGAGATCACTAGCCAAACAAGCAAAGTACTAGAAGTGGGGGAAAAGAATAATAGACTCGAGTTAGAGGAACGCAAAATGTTGGAGATTTTTAACATATGGCTCAAAGAAGATGTCAAGGATATCCCTGTAAATCAGCTTAACCATTTTCAAAAAAAATTCAGCCCTCGCACTTCCATCTTAACCTATCCATGAAAAAGGGAAAAAGGGAATAAAATCGATGAAGGAAGCCATCAGGGAAGCGGGTGAACTTCTACTCAACTTTGATCAGATGGGGCAATTGACGGACTACGTTCCCCACTCCCTCCCCCCCTCCTAATGAAAATAGTCTCATTGACTGTTCGGGGCTTAAAAAGCAAAGGTAAGCTTCGTTATTTGAAAGAAAAAATTATCAAATTTAAATCGAATATTCTGTTATTACATAAGACCAAAATGACATCAAACAAAATCATGGAGGCACACCAGTTTTGTTGGCGTAACAACAAAGTAATGATGATTGATGCAATTGGGATGGTAGGCGACATAGCGATGCTCTAAGATCCCAATCAAGTGATCTTTAAGGATTGGATGGGCACACAATATACCCTATTAGGAAGCTTTAGGCTTATTGGATCTGAGTCGTGGATGGACCTGATGGCAATATATGGGCCATCTACCCCTTAAGCCAAAGTCGTTTTGCTCAAAGAAATAGCTTGGATACGAATCAATTTTTCTATTTGAGCTTGGATCATTGGGGAAGAATTCAATATGATCCGTCATCTGGATGAAAAACATGGCGGGGTTAGGATCCTAGAACCTTGATCTTAAGCTTTCAATGAATTGATAACGGATCTTCATCTAGAAGATGTAGCAACTAAGACATGACTACATAATTGGAACAACAGGAGATGAGGACAACAACAAGTGGCCTGCAGTCTGGACCTATTTCTAATCTCTGAAGATCTGATCCTAAAAGAACCTCTTCTTGAAGCCTCCATACTGCCCTATCTAGGCTCAATTCACTAGCCTATCTACCTGAATATGACTACTCACTCATTCCCCAAAAATCGGCCATTTCGATTCGAAATCTTCTAGCTTCAGCACCTCAACTTTGTGTGGAAATTAGAGGAATGGTGGAAAATTTTAGAGGTGCCTGAAGGTCATGCATGCAAACATTTCAATGAAAGATTAAGGCTCTCAAACTTTCAATCAAAATCTAGAATAGAGAAGAATTCAAGGACATATTTGATGAGAAGTGGCAACTTAGGGAAACAATGACAGAGATCTAAATGAAAATTGTTTGTGAAGGGCACACTGCAAACTTGGCTACTGAGGAAGGTCACCTTATCAATCAATTAGAAGAACGATGACAACAAGAAGAGGCCTTATGGAGGCAGAAACATAGAATTCAATGGCTCTGTGAGGGAGAGTGAAATTATAAAATTTTTCATCGATCTATGATTAGCCATCGACATCAAAACTGCGTTACATCTCCCACCTCAGGGGATGGGACTTGCCTTAAGAATCGTCAAGATATAGAAAGAGAATTGATCTCCTTCTTCTCTTCCCTTTTGACTGAAGAAGATCAATATCGTGCAGAGGATATTTCTCAAGTCATCTGACATATTCCTAAACTTGTTATCAAGGATCAAAATACAACCTTAATAAGGCCCATATCATATGAAGAAGTGGAAACAATGATCAAAGAAATTCCTGCAAACAAGGCACTAGGGCCTAATGGATTCACATTTGTATTGTTCAAAGCTTGTTGGTCCCTTCTGGGTATAGAAATTTTAGATCTCATGGAGAAATCCAGATGGAAAAACAAATCTGATCAGGTCTCAATGCAACCTTCCTCACCCTTATTCCAAAAACTAAGGAATTCAATTCTCCGAGAGGTGTTCGACCCATCGTGTTGTGTAATGTTATTTACAAGGTCCTTCTTCTATCCTTGTTCATTGGTTGAAGCCCATTCTTCATCAAATCATTAGCCTAGAGAAATATGGGTTTCTAGAGGGGCGACAGATCTTGGATGGGATAGTCTCTGCTCATGAAGTTATTAACTTACTCAATATTCATAAGCAACAAGGGATGTTTCTTAAGTTGGATTTATCAAAATCCTACGACCATCTCAACTGGTTCTACCTCCTTTCGATATTGAGAGAATTTGGATTTGTTCAAGATTAGATTAGTTGGTTTCGCTCTATAATAGCCATTCCCTTGTTCTCAATTTTATTGAATGACGCACCCTTAGCTACTTTCCATCCTTCTAGAGGTTTCTGAGAAGGCGATCTAATTTCCCCTTTCTTTTTCATTATAGCTGCAGAGGCATTGAGTTGCTTGATCGCGGCAACGAAGAGCACCAATGAGCTTAAAGGTCTTCACTTCCCACACAGAGATATATCCATGACCCACCAAATTATTTTGATGATAATATTCTATATGGGGAACCCACAGTTCGGGAGGCTCTAATGATAGATGGGATCCTTGCTAAATTCCACGCAACTTCAGGTTTGCTTCTCAATAAGGAAAAATAAAATATTTATTCTTTCCATACTCCTTGTCCTGTGCAACTATTTCTAACTCATATATTAGGCTTCTCAATTGATTCCTTTCCATCGAAATACTTAGGAGTCCCGTTACTAGTAAATCCTCTATGTATTGCATGTTGGAAATACATATGCACCAAGCTTGTGAAAAAACTATCCAACTAGACTTTTAGGTCCTTAATCTGGTAGGACGAGCAACCCTCCATAAAGTTGTCCTTCAGGAAATCCTCATCTACCAGCTCTCGGTTCTCCCTACTCCCAAGAATGTTTATCATGATCTGATCTCCATTTTCTGAAGATTCTTATGGCATGGAGCCACCCTTGAAAACAAATGGCCTCTAGTCACTTGGGAAAAACTCTACCTTCCCAAAGCACAAGGAGGTCTCGACTTATGCGATCCTGAGAATTTGAATGCGGTGTTAGGTGCAAAACTATGGTGGCGCTAGATCCAAAGGGGTATAGAGCAATGGAAATGAATATGGACTCAAAAGTATGGTCAAGGAAGGTCTCAATGTGGGCTACTACGGGATCCCTCTTTTCCTACCAATTCTACAATTAGCTAACCGGAATAGCTATCTTATACGTAATCACCTTTTTTGGGAAATCAATAATGGGTTGACTGCCCTATTTTGGGAATAAACATAGCAACAACTTCCTCATTTAGATATCGATGTCACCCTTTTGTAGCCTAAGAATCTCTTAACTCAATGCAAAACATGAAGAGTTGTTGATTATTGGATCGAGGAAAACACTCAGCAGAAATGGAGAGCTTGGAAAACAGACAACAACTGGCTTATGGAGGCTCCTCAGGAATGTTGGCAAACATTATCTCAACAGTTGCAATAGAGGTGAATCCTTTTTTCCCGGGATCCAAATAAACTTAGATGGGGTTACTCAACTAAGGGTGTGTTTTCCATCTACGAATCCTATCTCATCAAGTTCAATGCTAATAATAATCATCAGCAAAACATATGGATCCACATATGGCATGGGAAACTTTGGCCAAAATTCGCCCACTTTCTATGGTTAGTGGGACACAGACGCATTCTTACTTGGGATCAACTAATTAAGAAAGGCTTCACGGGCCCATCTCAATGCCCCCTATGCAAACATCAGGAGGAAACGATGCCTCATTTTTTGAATTCCAGTCAAGTTGTAGAAGAAGCTTGGGATATGGTTGGAACCCTTTTTGGGACCTTACATCGCAACTGGAAAGATATACTACAAACAATTGAACAGTGGCAAAGAACTCGCTATAAAAACTCGATTACTAATAGAGCCTGGTGCTTGGCCCCGGGATTCATTCTATGGAACATGTGGAAGGAAAGGAACCAAGAAATTTTCCAGGACCACCCCCCTTCTAGTGCCTCCATCTAGAGTTCGGTAAAAGAGAACATGAGGGAGACTATTATATCTAAGAAATGGGGTTCAAATGATTGGAAGGCGGACCCTCCTAAAGCCTCGATCCTTTCCTCTCTTAATCTATCCCTGGCCATGAATCCTCTTCAATCCTCCTTATGTCTTGAAGCTCTAATATGCTCTCCATTTTCATTCAAGTGACCACCTATGGGCTTCGTTCAAATAAATTTTGATGGGGTGTCCAAAGATAACCTTGGTCTGATAGGGTATGGGGGTGTGCTCCGCAATTCTAAAGGCTCTCGAGTTGGTTTGTACACAGCTTATTGTGGCAGTATAACTAATAATATTGCAATTTTGACTGCTTTAGAGAAAGGTCTCAATGTCACTCTTACCCAGGGATGCTCGAAGATACACATTGTTGGGGATTCCAAGCTGGTAATCCAAATGACCTAAAATATCATTAATGGATCCCTCTCCTCCAAAATAGTGAGAATCTAGGGTTTAGAGTCTCAGTTGGATCAAATAAAACTTCTCTTGGGAATATTTTCTTACTCTACCACTGGACATGTCCTACATGCTGGAAATAAAGTGGTTGACTGGTTAGCAAATAGGGGATCACTGGATCCACACAGGGATTTCACCACTCTGTGGCATAACATTCTAAGTGCAGTTGAGCAGAACCCAGGGGAATTTTAGGCTTTTAATGATCTCCTTGAGCATGATTACCCTTCCCCTGATGGGGGTGGACAAACAATGCAAAGATGGTCCTCAAGGCTTTCTCCCTCCACCACGCGGCACACATGCTTCAATTAATCCATGGTTTAATGATCACATACACTTGCAGGGAGAAAAATATGGATGGGGCAGTGGTTATGATAAGAAGGATGGTTTATTTCTTATTTTGGTTGAATGTTTGGGAAATGTATGTTGGTAAGAGGAAGGTTGACAGAGTGAGGGACGAAAACTATGGCAGCTCATCGGGGTTTCAGCTCTGGAGATGCGGCATAGTGGAAGTTTGTTATGCTCTAGTTTGGTAGGAGTTCGGCCATCAAACAAGTATTTGGGACCCTGTCTCTTTCCTAAGCGGTAATTTGGGTCCTAGCACTACATCTAGGTGGAAGTTTTGGTTTAGTCATTTCATCATGATTCACTGGCTCAAGGTAGTCTTCTTTGTTTTTGTTGAGTAGGTAATTATTCTTTACTTCTTGTATAAGTTTCTGAGGTCTCTCTTGTGCCTCCTAAGCTACCTCCGGGTGTCTTGGGCAAAGTACGATTATGATTCTCAGGCATTATGTTTGCAAGCATTCAATTAGTCTTATGGTACTATCTACCCTTGTCTTCTTCCTGGGTTTCCTTTGTTTGGTTATGGTGGAAGCCACTACTCTAGCCCATCTTTATCTACTTTCTCTGTTTGCTACTTGACTAAGGGGTTGTTTATTTCTTCCTTACAGGTTCTCAGTTTCTTGAATTATTATCTCCCTGGGGCCAGTGTCTTAGGGATATCCGATCAATTCGCCTAGGTGGTCATTGGTTGTGTCTACGGGTTTGTGGGAAACTAGACAAAGAATTTCCTAGTAAGTCATTGGGGTTCTTTCCATATCATCCTAGGTGGAGTCTCTAGATTTTCCTAGCCCAACATGGCTTTCTCTTCCTCAGGTGATTTCTCTCACTCTTTCTCTCACACAAATTCCTCAAGGTGCTCCAAGACTCGGTTGCTCAGCCCCCCTATTGTCAATGAAATGCCTCACCATAGAGGAAGGCCTCAACATGGGGGTGGCCATTTCATCAATGCAGACTGCCTTGCTCCACGCAACGCTTGTCCTTTGGGAATTCAGCTAGCATGGTGTGTAAGGGCGAAGTGGCACTTTCTCCAGCACACTCTTGAGGTAGAATCAAGTCTCCAACAACAATGGACTCCTTAGCAGTGCAATTACGAGACATCCAGATTAATATCAACATAATTTGCGACCACAGGTATGAAGATCACAATGAACTTGTCACATATATGAATTATATCCAATTTAGTTAGAATGAGATATTGGAACAAGTGGATAATCTTCATCGGATCCATCGCAAAACAATTGACCACCTTCGCAACCTAGAAGCTCGAGTAGAACATATTGATTTTCATATGCATGAGCGTGTTGGCTATATTGCAGCTCCCCATGTAGTATCTCCCCATCCCCCTCCTTGATATGATGTTGTTGGTATTTGTAATCTTTTTATCTTCTTCTTGCACCATATGGCCACTAAGGCAAGTGAAAATAATGTTTGTAATGACTTATTTGCAACATTCTCCAGCCCCCAATTCCAACAAGTCTAGTCGGAATGAGGAAAAGGGGGTCTTTGAGACATCTTTTGTAACCTATATTTTTATGGAAATCTAATGAAGGAATTTTGATAGACAAAAAAAAAATAGTTACAATGTTTTTTCCTTTTTAATTAAATTGGTTAATTAAAGAAAATGTAATATGAACAAGTGTCATATCAAGTGACTTGTGGTTTTTTGGGCATGTGGTATTTGTCAGTGGTATTGTTTTCTTGCTTTATTTTTTTAACCATGGTGAATCAGAAACTCATTGGAGTAATCTCGGTGAGGCCCAAGAAAAAAACCTAACATTTGCCACTATAACACCAAGAGTGTCATATGAAGTGAGTTGTGGTTTTTTTGGCACGTAGTATTGATAAGCCATGGTATTGTTTTTCTTTTTTAATACCATGGTGAATGGGTAACTCATTGAAGTTTGGAAGCCCAAGATCAAATTGAGCAGTCATCACTACAACAACATGAGTATAACTAACATCCTGTAAGCTAGATATATTAGGAATTTATAACTTAGCAAGAGGTGAGACTCCACAAGGTTGGGGGAATTTTGTAGCATCCCTATCAAAGGTCCTAATTTCACTTATAATTTAGCAACAAATGTGTGTGTGTGTGTGTGTGTATTACTAATTTACCCTCATCAGTAATTCCTTATTCCAACAATTATGCTATGATATATGTTTAGTTTCGAACATTGGAAATAATGTTTAATACTAAGAGGGGGGTGAATCAATGTTAAGGCTAATTTTTAACTTTTGTGCCCATTTATAAATTCTCATTCAAACTTCACATTCACTATGTGAGAAACCACTAGAAAATCATAGCAGTGGCCATATGAATCGACACAAAGAAATATGCCATGAAAAACATACACATAAAACACAAAGGGTGTTGTAGCATTTTTTGGTTCTGATTAAAATATTTGAAATGTTTCTATGCTCATGAGGCAATTATACAAGGAAAATGAAGGTCTACTTGATCAAGTAATTAACTTTCCATTCATCTCCATTCATTCATATATTTACTAATTTCCCCTTCATACAATTCATAATCATTCATTTCCATAAAATCCCTTTTCCTATGGTAAAAACCCTTTTTACCTAGGAAAAGTAAAAACACCATGTAAAATCCCTTTTACCATGAAAAAAATCCCTTTGTACACAAAAATCCATAAATGATGTTTTCCCTAAGTATTAATGCATATATAAAAAGCATTATACTTATTGTTATTCCCCTTTTCCGCTATATTTCATATTAACATTAACTTAATGTATTAAATCCTTAGGATTTTCCCTTTCCCATATAATATAACTCCATTTATAAAATACCCTGAGAACCCTTAGTTTTATTAATAAAAGTATGTAATAAACATATCGCATCGCAATATCGGCAGGACCGCAGGCCTTTTAAACATGCATATACCTTAGTTTTATTAATAAAACTATGATATATAACATTTCACATCACAATACCGGCGGATTGAAAGATTTTCCACATGAATGCATTCCCCTCCGATTGCGATATACAATGCATAAAGCACCCGGACCCGACGCTGCATATATTATAACCTATCACCATATCACATCCACCCCTCCATCGCAGTCCTGCTTATACTATAACCCTTTGCGATATTCGATCTCCAATTGCGATGAGAGCTCGGACCCAATGCTGCATATATTATAACCTATCTCCATATCACATCTGCCCCTCCATTGCAGTCCTGCTTATAATATAACCCTTTGTGATATCCAATCTCTGATCACGATGAGAGCCCGGACCCGACCATACATATATTCCAGTTTACCGCTATATTGCATCCATCCCTTATCGCGCTCCTTTGCGATGGGCCTACCCCTCGCCTAACTCCGATTGCGATATGTGATTTGAAACCGGACCCGATATCATTATCTGCCAGATTTTATATATTTTCAAGTCCGTCATATGCGATTTGTAAAGATTTTCTGTGTTAAATCGATTTTTAATTTAAACGCAGAAATGACCCAAAAGCCTTCATTTAATGCTAATCATGTTTTAAACCCAGATTAAAGCCATTCCCGCCATATTTAATCTCTTCGTACTCTCTCTTTCGCACTATTCATCACCCGATAGTTAAAAGGTTAACTGTTTTTCCATTTGACACATAAAAGGCCATTTTTTGCTTTGTTTGTTTATTTTACATAGCACCGCCTCTATAATGCTTTTGTGGCCATTAAAGCCATGGTTTACCTCCAATATGCCCTAGACTCCTTCCGAAATCCTTTCAAGCTCACATAAGGCCATTGAAGACCTCCTCTGTCACCATATTTTTCTTAATGAGTTCTGTGTTTTGCAGGTAAGAAGACTGTTGTTCCAAGTTTGTAAACAAAAATCCTACGTAATAGTTTGAAGATAAATATGAGGATTTTACTATTGAAAACACAATAAAAACTGGAATGCGGCAGTAAAGGTAGAAAGGAGCGCAGTCAAATCTACTTAGCAGGGTCAAAAGAGATTAAACAAAGATTTTAAACATATCAGATAAAAGGTTAAAAGAAGTAATCGACCAGCGTGAAGAATGTAAACAACCAAGCAACATAAAGGGGTGAAATATCATACAAAACGCCAACACAACCTGAATAAAGGGGACAGCAAGAAGCAGTTCAAACAGTTGCCCCTATCTTCTTGCCATGAAGATCTTTTCCTTTCCTTGAATAAACCTTAAACAATTTTAAGATATTTGTAGTTTTATTATTGTATAAATAACTCTCTTCTTGAGATGTTATTGGTTCAGAGTTGAAGATTCATATTTCATTGCTTGTAAAGTATTGACTATTAGTTCCACGTGAACCTGGAAGTCACCTTTGAAGGAAGCTTTTGTAGACACTTGATGTACTCAATCTTTCTGGGGCCTTAATACAAAACAGAGGATTTTGAATCTGGTTTTACATAGTTTTGTGTTATCCTGTAAGTTTTCCAATTTTCAATCATTATGTTATTTCTTCATATGCTTATGACTTGCAGAGATACCTAGGTAGAAACAATTAGAGTTTCAATTGATTCCTATAAGCTCCTGAAGTGATCATCTATTAAGAGATTGGATTAATGCAATTGTCTGTGTAGCTAATACCCTCTAATCATAAATCACTAGCATCTTGTGTAAGCTTAAGTATACTGCCTTGAAACTTTTCAACATAGTTCAGAGGTTTTCCAACTTATGATTGTTCTGTTTTACAATTTGGAAACTGTGATAATCATATTTTTGTTATCTTCTACTCACCACTATTTTTGATCTATATCACTGTGTAATTCTTTATAGCAACCCTCTGCTGAAGTATTAATATATCCCAAAGGATTAATTACTTTAATTCTACATCTGTCTTCTTTCAATGGTCTTCCAAAACTAAAACCAAAAACCCCCAAAACAATTATTTTAGATGCTCTGGCATTGGTAGCTTGACCTACTACTATCTCAGAGGTACAACATTAGACTGGTGTCGTTGTCGGGGAGCGAAGTAATAAATATCTTTCTTCAGGGAACGATAAAGTTTGGATCTATTTCTTGCTGGTGAACAAGGAATAGGCATTTGTATTGGTTGCATTACTTTCACCTAGCGACTCCACTTTGTCAGATGGCGATTCCACTAGATTACTGATCCCACTCTTGTTTTGAAATTTCAGCTACCTTTACTACTATGCAAGGTTCATTGATACTTGAAATCAGCAGTATATGTCTTTTCCTCTCAGCCATGGTCAGAAATATGAAATGTCTACAAAGGATGCAACTTTTAAAGTACACTTTTGAGTATAAGTTTTCCATGGGATTTTATGTTCATATTGCATATATTCTTCAGATTTTCAGCTGCTGGCAACTTGGTTTGTCAATAAATCCACTTCGTACTTGGTTACATTGGAAAGAATATTACACCTAACAATGTAAAGTTTTTCAGTTCAGCTAGATAGAGGTGTGGGAGTGATTAGCTACTTTCATATTCAGGGTGCAGTAGATCTAAAATTGTTTCGGTTATATTTCAAGATTGAAGTATTAAGTTTGGGTTTGGTTGAGTGCAATGACTTCCAAGGGATTAACTAATTAACTCCATAGCCCATGAATTAGGCACTCTTGTGCTTATTTCCACTTACATTGTCAGTTGTTTCACTTCAGCAATTTTCAACTTTCAAATTTCAGTGTGAAAGAATATCCGAATTAGTGTAGGCATATGGTTGCATATTACAGTTGTAGGTTGCAGTGTGCAGTAGCAGAGTATTGAAATGACAGCATTGATCCATGGGTATTGGTAATATTTTTACATAAGATGGCAAACCATTGGTTGGTGGTTTTATGGTATGACTCCATGCCCAACACTAAAGGCAACTAGTCTACTAGTTCTCTACATTCTACAAGAGAAAGCAATCCCCAGATGGAGCCAATGTTGTAGCATTTTTTGGTTCTGATTAAAATATTTGAAATGTTTCTATGCTCATGAGGCAATTATACAAGGCAAATGAAGGTCTACTTGATCAAGTAATTAACTTCCCATTCATCTCCATTCATTCATATATTTACTAATTTCCCCTTCATACAGTTCATAATCATTCATTTCCATAAAATCCCTTTGTACACAAAAACCCATAAATGATGTTTTCCCTAAGTATTAATGCATATATAAAACACATTATACTTAGTGTTATTCCCCTTTTCTGCTATATTTCATATTAACATTAACTTAATGTATTAAATCCTTAGGATTTCCCCTTTCCTGTATAATATAACTCCATTTATAAAATACCCCAAAAACCCTTAGTTTTATTAATACAACTATGTAATAAACATATCACATCACAATGTCGGCAGGACCGCAGGCCTTTTAAACATGAATATACCTTAGTTTTATTAATAAAACTATGATATATAACATATCACATCGCAATACAGGCAGATTGAAAGCTTTTCCACATGAATGCATTCCCCTTCGATTGTGATATACAATGCATAAAGGCCCCAGACCCGATGATGCATATATTATAACCTATCGCCATATCGCATCTACCCCTCCAGTGTATTCCTGCTTATACTATAACCATTTGCGATATCCGATCTCCGATCACGTTGAGAGCCTGGACCCAACGTTGCATATATTATAACCTATCACCATATCGCATTCACCCCTCCATCGTAGTCTTGCTTATACTATCACCCTTTGCGATATCTGATCTCCGATCACGATGAGAGCCCGAACCCGACCATACATATATTCCATTTTACCGCTATATCGTATTAGGCCCTTATCACGCTCCTTTGCGATGGGCCTAACCCCCACCTAACTCCGATTACGATATGTGATTTGAAACCAGATCCAATATCATTATTTGCTGGATTTTATATATTTTCAAGTCCATCATATGCGATTTGTAAAGATTTCCTGTGTTAAATCGATTTTCGATTTAAATGCAGAGATGACCCAAAAGCCTTCATTTAACGCTAATCACATTTTAAACCCATATTAAAGCCATTCTCACCATATTTAATCTCTCCGTACTCTCTCTTTCACACTGTTCATCGCTTGATAGTTAAAAGGTTAACTGTTTTTCCATTTAACACATAAAAGGCCATTTTTTGCTCTGTTTACCTGTTTCACATAGCGCCGCCTCTATAATGCTTCTGCGGCCATTAAAGCCATGGTTTACCTCCGATATGCCCCGGACTCCTTCTGAAATCCTTTCAAGCTCACATAAGTCCATTGAAGACATCCTCTGTCACCATATTTTTCTTAATGAGTTCTGTGTTTTGCAGGTAATAAAATTGTTGTTCTAGGTTTGTAAACAAAAATCCTGCGTAATAGTTTGAAGATAAATCTGAGCATTTTATTGTTGAAAACACTGTAAAAACTGGAATGCGCAGTAAAGGTAGAAAGGAGCGTAGTCAAATCTACTCAGTAGGGTCAAAAGAGATTAAACAGAGATTTTAAACATATCAGATAAAAGGTTAAAAGAAGCAATCGACCAGCGTGAAGAATGTAAATAACCAAGCAACATAAAGGGGCGAAATATCATACAAAACGCTAGCACAACCTGAATAAAGGGGATAGCAAGAAGCAGTTCAAACAGTTGCCCCTATCTTCTTGCCATGAAGATCTTTTCCTTTCCTTGAATAAATCTTAAATAGTTTTAAGATATTTGTAGTTTTATTATTGTATAAATAACTCTCTTCTTGAGATGTTATTGGTTTGGAGTTGAAGATTCATATTTCATTGCTTGTAAAGTCTTGACTGTTAGTTCCACTTTGAACCTGGAAGTCACCTTTAAAGGAAGCTTTTGTAGACACTTGATGTACTCAGTCTTTCTGGGACCTTAATACAAAATCGAGGATTCTGAATTTGGTTTTACACAGTTTTGTGTTATCCTGTAAGTTTTCCAGTTTTCAATCATTATGTTATTTCTTCATATGCTTATGACTTGCAGAGATACCTAGGTAGGAACAATTAGAGTTTCAATTGATTCCTATAAGCTCCTGGATTGATCATCTATTAAGAGATTGGATTAATGAAACTGTATGTATAGCTAATCCCCTCTAATCATAAATCACCAGCATCTTGTGTAAGCTTAAGTATACTGCCTTGAATCTTTTGAACGTAGTTAAGAAGGTTTTCCAACTTATGATTGTTTTGTTTTACAGTTTGGAAACTGTGATAATCATATTTTTTGTTATCTTCTACTCACCACTATTTTTTATCTATATCACTGTGTAATGCTTTATAGCAGCCCTCTACTGAAGTATTAATATATCCCAAAGGATTAATTACTTTAATTCTACATCTATCTTCTTTCATTGGTCTTCCAAAACTAAAACCAAAAATCCCCAAAACAATTATTTTAGATGCTCTGGCATTGGTATCTTGAGCTACTACTATCTCAGAGGTACAATAGAGGGTTAACATGGAAACCCTTCTGGGAGAAAAACCACCAAAAATTGTTTTTTATTTGATGTAAAAATGAGCTCCTACTCTATTGCATCAAATTGTTTGTGAACCAACACTCACAAGAAGCACCAACTCTCTTTTATTTTCCACTAGCACCTACTAGAAGGAAGCACAAGCTCCGTTCTTTTGTATACACCTTATCTTCTTACTAGAAGCACCATCTTGCCACTTCTTAGATTTATGCAAGCTCCAACTTGCAGGAGGCACCAACACCCAAGATTTTTTCAAATATCCACTAAGATGGAAGCACCAACTCCTTGTATATAGGCTCCAACCCACACTCAATAAGGAACTTTATTCTCACTGTAATTGGTAGCCACCCTGCCTAACTCCATCTCTTTGTTCTCCTCTTCCTTCGACCCTTTGTTCTACTCAACAACCTTAGCTCATACTCAACCCACGCAACACTTTGTCCACTCTGCAGTAGCACACACTCTCACACAGAGCTCTCTACTCTCATCCTTCTTCTTCTACATAGGAACTCTCAAACTCTACTCAGCATTACACTAGCTCAAGAAAGATCTCCACTCAACTCACTCAACAATTTTTCACACCTCGCAACAGCATGCAATTCTCTTCTCTCAACTCTCTTCTTCAGCACAGACACTCTTATAATTTCTCCTCTGCATAGGCACTCCCATCCTCTCACAACAGTGTGGGAAATCTCAACCACACACAACAACTCACTCTTGACAATGTTGCATTCCCCTCGTTTTCTCAATTGCAATCCTAGGTTTCGTTCCTCTGCAACATAGGGAACGAGGTTGTCTTTTTGTCATTATGTCATCCACATTTCCTAAGTGTGTACTCAAATGCATGGTTGTCCATATTGTTGCAACATCAAACTTCTTTACCATTGCAATGATATTAAACACTAAGAATGGGCTACTGAGAATTTATCCATACTTATAATTAATTCTTAGTCAAACTGCAGCCTACAACAAAGATATTTGTGCTTATTAAATTGAATACAATGATCAACATGTACCTCAGGCATGACTCTCTAAGGTATTTTCATCATTTAATTCTTGTTAACATGCAAGTAAGAATAGATATGGCTTTCTTCTATTCAAGACAGGCTCCATTAATTCATTCTATACAATCTTGGTCCTTATTGCCTTGATCTAGAGCTCTCGAAATTTTCCATTGACTTCATTAGCAAAGCCTGCAAATAAAATGATGTCAACTCATTCAAAGCCTACATAAGCCAATTTTTCATAACCGCCAAATATGGATGGACTCATCCTTAAAGTTGTCGACCCGTTCATATTCACAAGCTGTAATCCCCTAGCCCGCAATGCGCTTTGTTATTATTCATATATGCTTAGTTTTGGATGTTGGAAATAATGTTTAACACTGGGGGGGTGAATCAATATTAAGGTTAATTTTTAACTTTTGTCCCCACTTATATATTCTCATTCAAACATGGCATTCACTATGTGAGAAATGACTAGCAAATCATAGGAACAACCATATGAATCAACACAAACACACACGTCATGGAAAACATACACATAAGACATTGAGGTTTAATGTGGAAACCATTTTGGTAGAAAAACCACCAAAGCTTATTTTTTATTTGATGTAAAAATGAGCTCTTACTCTATTACATCAAATTGTTTGTGAGCCACCACTTACAGGAAGAACAACTCCCTTTTTATTTTCTGCACCCACTAGTAGGAAGCACCAACTCCCTTCTTTTGTAGACACCTATTTTTATTACCAGAAGCACCAAATTCTTGGATTTGTTGCAACTGTCAAATTTCAACTTCTTTGATTCATGCAAGCTCCAACTTGTAGCTTCTTGTATTTATGCAAGCTCCAACTTGATGGAAGCACCAAACCCTAAGATTTCTTCAGATATACACTAAGATGGAAGCACCAACTCCCTATATGTAGGCTCCAACCCACACTCAATACGGAACTTTACTTCTCACTGTAATTGGTAATCACTTTGTCTGTTTCTGGCTCTTGGTTATCCTCTGGCTTCGACCCTATTTTCTACTCAATAGCCTTCGCTCATACTCATCCCACACAACACTCTATCCACTTTGAAGCAACACACACTCTCACATAGAGCTCTCTACTCTCATCCCTCTTCTTCTCCACAGGAAGTCTTGACCTCTTCTCATTAGTGCACCAGCTGAACATAGCTCTCCACTCAGCTCACTCAACAATTTTTCATACTCCACAATAATATACAGTGCTCTTCTATTGGATCTCTTTTTTTGCATAGACACTCTTAGCCTTTCTCCTCTACATAGGCACTTGTGGCCTCTCACAACAACTTGGGCACTCTTGACCGCACATAGCACCTCACTCTCAACAATGTTTCATTCCCCCCCTTTTCTCAATTTCAATCCTCAGTTTTGTTCCCCTGCAACTCTGGGAACGAGGTTTTCTCTATTGTCATTCTGTCATCCACACTACCCAAGTGTGTACTCAAACACATGGTTTTCCATATTACTGTTACATCAAACTGCTTGGCCACCGCAACAATATTAAACACTAGGAATGGGCTACTAAGCATGTCTCCATACTCATAATATAATTCTCAATTAAATGGCATGCTACAGCAAGGTGCTTCATGCTTATTAATTTGATTATAATGATTAGCATGTACCTTAGGCATGGCTCTCTAAGTTATTTTCCTCATTTAATTATTCTTAGCATGCAAGTAAGAAAAGAGGTGGTTTGCTTCTATTCAAGATAGGCTCCATTAATTCATTTTGTGCAATCATGATCCTTACTACCTTGATCTATATTTCTCAACATTTTCCATTGACTTCATTAGCAAAGTTCGCATTCAAATCGTTGTTGACTCATTCAAAGCCTACATAAGCCAGGTATGGCAAATAGCCAAATTGGCATAGCCGCCAAATATAGATGGACTCATCCCCAAATATATCAAACCATTCATATCCACAAGTTGTAATCCCTTAGCCCACAGAGCCCCTTTTTATTACTTTTGGCCAGAAGGCCATCGATCACAATAACACATGAAAGCTCTACAAAACACCTTTCACTGGCCCATTACGCTTTATGCCCCAAGGGCATAATCTACATGCACCAAACCTTCTGTGCCCTTAGTCACATGGCACTCACAAAACCAAGTCTTGGGCCAACCTTAGCATCCATCCTTCTCCTCCGGGATTACATGTCCAGGTGGGACCACCCGCTGCATGCATTGGTTAATCAAAATCCTATAGGGATGACATGTAGTTCCACCATGATTCCTTCCTATCCTAACGCCTTTTTCTTTGTATTTGGCCCTAAGTCCTTTAAACACTGGCCCGTAGTGTTTTTATTTTATTAATAGCCTGAAGGCCCTTATGTTTCCAGGAAAACTAGTGTCCATTCAGAGCTGTCAGTCCCACTAAGACGGGTAACTATCTTAGAAACAAACAATTCAAAGTTACTTGTGTTTTCCTTTATGAGAGATAGATAAGAGAGAAGCAGAGAGTACCAACCTCAGTCTTTCGCTTGGCTCCTTGCTTGTTTACTCTCTCCTTTGATAGAGCTTTCACCACTCTTTTCTCACTTGTCCCGCTTCAAAGAACACCTGTAGAGTCAAAGTGGCAGAATACCATCAAAGCATAGAGATCTATAACCATAAACAATATAGGATCAGATGTACATTAACCATACACATGCATAAACAAATACAAGATTCAGAGATATACAAGTATATGGAGGAAAACTCAAATAGCTTTATTGATAGAAGTAGTAGAAGAGAGGATTACAACCCAGCTGTCTGATCCAGTGCCATCCTCCCAGCATGAAAGCCCTCTTCATCTCATGAAAATACTAGATCACCCAACAATACAATGTTTCACAAAGAAACCAATAGCACTTCCTTACAAAATAAAAAATTCCATTCTCTGGATCTCTAGGATGAGGGATCCATATATAGATATTTGCAGGGGGGTGAGTCAGCTTCTGGGATTTTGATTAGTTTCATTTCTCTGATAGTTCTTGGTTCCACTTGGATATTTCATGATCTCTTACTCATCCCTGGGCGAATTCAGAGAGGCAAGTGTCATATGAGCAGTTTCTAGAAGATTCTTTGGGTTTCCACCTAGAAAAATGCCTCTGCCATTTGTCTAATCTCACTCATCGCACCCTACAAAAGGGCTTTTCAGTATGCATCACACCCTCTGTAGCAGGTGAGATGCATCGCACCCTTAGCATGGAGCAGTCTGTATGGTCTAGTTTTGACCAGTTCTGAGAAGTTTTTCAGGGAGAACTTCTAGGAAATGATGTAATCGGTTGACCTTGATCCTTTATGGTATGAAACAACACTTTTAGGGGTTTAGAAGCCCTTGTTTTGTGGACATATGTGATTGGGGTTGCAGTGCCCAAATATGTCTATAACACCTTAGTCATCAAAACACATGAAAACCAATACAAAACCAAGACTTGGGCATACCTTCTGTCATTTGATGGAACTGTAAAATGTCAGTGAAATATATGTCTCCTAGCTTTGTTAACCCAACTATTTTTACCAATTGTCATTTTTTTCCTCTGAGCTAAGCCTTACCAGCTTACACATCCCGTGGGTCCACCTAGTGCATGCACCAACCAATCAAAAGCCTGTCTAGATTAGTTGTAAATGAGTCTTGTGTTTTAGTAAATTACATGAGTAGTTTCATATATACACATTAAATTTCTACATATATGTGGCCATATACTCAACTCAACATTTTTGCCCCTAAATGAACCCATGAAGGTAAGAAATATCAAAAATGGGTGCTCGAGGGGAAAAGATTGTCAAATTTGACAACCAAAGGCTAGTGGGAAAGAAAATAGAAGACTAAGTGATAGACATCCTTGGGAGGCCCATGTCTAGGAAAAAAATTGTGGAACTTCAAAAACATGGTCCATCACATTCTTAGAGTTTTAAGGAGTTATTTTATAAAGATTATGTCAGTCACATATGAATTTAGGAAAAATAATGAACCACACAATGCACATTCTAGGAGGTAGCCATATGCCAGTACCTAGTTATGAATCTCATAAAATATATTTACCTGCCTCCCTTATAGGACATGCTATCATTATATTGGAATAATATCAATTGCAAGGAAGGGGAGAAGAAAGAAAAGTAGTGATGCATGGGTGTAGTCTAAGGGTTTTTGTAGTGTAAATCAATGCACCTATGGGAAAAAAGAATCCTTCACTAATTTGTATTTGAAATTGTGTATTACATGTGAATAAATTTATGCCCCAATCATTGGTCCAAGAAAAACCCACAATTTTGCCCCATTAATTATTGTGAGAACAAACAAGTGATATATAAGAAATAAGGCTTACAAGAAACATATGCATGGTTAGAAAAAATGGTGGAGTAGGGTAGGAAGAATTTTTAACTACAATGCATGGAAAAATAAACTAAATTTATGAAATATAACTAAAGATATTAGATAATACGTGATTGATCCAACTATCGTGTTACTAAATGATGAAATAGCTAATCTATAAGATTTATAAATAAGCAATTGCTAATCACCATGTTAATGAAATAATACCTAGAACATGTAATAGAGCGCGAGTGAGTCTAACTTTAATAATATGAAATAAAATATAAAATCATTAGCAAGTAGCAAGACTAATTGAGTGACACTTATGATTAATATAGGAGAGATTTACTAGAGTAGTCATATGCTAGAGTGAATTGAGGGCCCGCATAATAGAACTGAGCATCTTACCTTAAGTGATGAAGGGGTAGAAACACTAACTCTCAAGGAAGGGAAAAAGGGTTGGTGTGAAGAAAAAGATGATGATGTTAGGACAAACCTTGTGGTGGCAAGAGACAGTGGCACCAATATGGAAAATATAAATATCCCTAATTAACATACGGATATTAGGTGGGTATTTATATTAGAATGTCCATTAAAACTACCTAATAATATATAATTAACTAATGCCCACTCAAAACTATCAACCATACATTCAATCTTTTGCATAAAATTTATTAAGACCACAATTTATTAGTGAAAATAAAAAATACTGTAATCATATACATATCTTTCAAAGTCTTTGTCAAACTCTAACCTACTCGTTCAAAAATAATATTCAATACCAAGCAACCACCATTTGGGAAACTAACTCCAAGGCTATATTCTCCTCTCGACCAACACCAATCAAGAAATCCAATGATGCCCTTCATCTAATGTTGTAACTCTATGTGTATATTCTAATCGGATCACTCACGTACATAATAAACCAATCAATAGAGTAGTCATAAAGTCATAAATCAATAACACATCAACATCTCACTAACATGGCCTAATTTATGGTGGAGAGTTCTTTTTAATATGAAAAACCTCATCATAGGAATCTTATGTGCAAAGAAAGCCACCCACTCTAGCCAAAATACCAGTACACCTTAAGAGTGGAGCTAATCAATATTAAGCCAAGAGAATGGGAAATGTACCTCCCACAAGATTTGCTACACCCAACCCCATATACCCACCCAAATAGGGTTGTTACATAGTGCTATAATAAGAATCCACACGCTTTCTAAAAAACATTTAGAGATTCCTGCATAGAAAACTGGGCTTCTCCCTCCTAATTTCAAATTATCACAACAAAAACAAATTTCCTTCCTTTCCCAACTATTCTCCTAGATTAATCTAGAATGTGCTTCTACAATTCTCATCAACCAATTCACATTACCATGCATGAAACGAATCAATAAAAAGAAACCTTTAAAAAATAAACAATGGCACATGTTGTCACCCTAGAGACAATTCTTGGCTGCAAGGAACCAGTGGCCGAGACATATAAAGATGAATAAAGGTAGTTAAAATAAGTGGCTGGAGGGACACGCTATGAGGTCTTGCAACAAATCTTCTAATTCCAAAATCTTAGCTTCCAAAATAGTGTGGTTAGAAAAATCTGAGGATTGCAAGGATTTTGGATTTAAGGGGTAGTTTGAGGAGAAACAAAGAAGACATGGGTTATATCCAGGCAATTCAAAATCTGAATATAACTTCTGCAAAAAGAATAATGAAAGGAAAATAATCATGGGTGAATTTCCAACATGGTGGAGCCCCCTTTAAGGCTTATTTAAATGAGTTTTTCAGGTACTCTTTGTTGAGGACACAATATTAGTAAATTTGCTGATAAAAGAAGCCAACAATGTCATTACAATCATGCCGATAGAGGAAAAACATTCATGAAAAATGAAAACACAAG
This sequence comes from Pinus tabuliformis, assembly GCA_031772625.1. Taxonomy (NCBI): domain Eukaryota; kingdom Viridiplantae; phylum Streptophyta; class Pinopsida; order Pinales; family Pinaceae; genus Pinus; species Pinus tabuliformis. Next base: position 699,207,706 of record CM062807.1, read on the forward strand.
AGAGAAAATATGGCTGCAATTACCCAAAGCCGGAATCAAACTACAATGTATTTTCTAGTTTTAGAGATATTTTCTACTTACAATTCCAGTCATGAATACTGGATTCCAAATCCCTCCCAAAATTCCACTCTGAATTTTATTTTTTCCCACTAGATGTAACTGGCTATCTGTCATAATCAGTTTCAAAAACTGATTCTTGGAAACGCCTTAGTCTACTCTTTTGTCCTGAAAATCATGAAAATTCTTGCAGATTTTTTTGTAAATCTAAGTTAAAGTTGTTAAACTTCAAGATGTTGGGTGCCCTAGAGATTTTTATGGTGTTGAATCCATTGCCACCTTTAAAACATGATTTAAACACTGCTTCTGTGAAATTTTTTGAAATTTTTTTACCCAGATTTCTGGCCAAAAGTGGCTGTCAGGGCCATTCCTCCTCCTCGATAGACTTGTCCCAAAATATATTCATATGAGCGCTGGAAATTATAATGAGATTCGTTCAAGCCGTGGAAGTGGCATCCACATTAGAAGTGAAGAGGCAACGCATGATTGTGGTAGGCTGGGTGATAATGGAAAGTTATATGTGGGTCTCGGACTTGTCGTCATGCACATGTCACTAACCCAAACTATAAACCATTTACAAGCACCTTTGGTGGCTTTGGAAAATCAAGGAGGGTGATGTCGGAATAAATGTAGGTCCTTTTGATTTTTTGGAGAGTGGTTTGAGCCAAACCACTCCCGAGAGCACTCCTTATTATAAGGTCCATGTGGTTTATGCAATCGGGAGCCCATGTGTCATGCCCACAAGCAGACCGCCTGCGATGTTCGACGGTGGGGTGCAGAAATCTTTGGTTAAAGATGACGAGCCTGGCGATCGGTTAAATGTGCTCAAGTCACTTGTGATGAAAGTTGTGATGATGGGACGAGTTGGTGTGCGATGAGTTGGTCGGTCAGTTAAACGCACCTAAGACACAAGTTGCAATGAGCCAACTCGAGGGTCAAAAAACCGAAGAGTCGAAAAAATGGCTAAGTATGAAAATTGTGATGGCGAGCTTATACGATGAATGGTTGGGTAAGTGGACTTGACAAGCCAATGTGGAGATGGGGTGTGATGGCCGAGTTGAGTGGTTGGCCTGGGCAGACCGACCCACCTTTATCCTTGAGGAGAGCATATAAGTATGGAGGATGCACTTGAGGAAGAAGGGATCCAACACAAGGTTCAAACATCCAATTCAAGTTCTAAGCAAAGGGTGGATGAGCTAAGGAAGGGCGAACAATGAAGGGTGAGGTGCAAGCAGGCTATGGACCATAGCACCAAGTCGAGGCAAGCAGAAATGAGTTTCGAGTTTCGTAGGTCATAGGTGGGGCACGTCTTCCCGACGGGCAAACTACTGAGGGAATCACTATACACTAGGGCACGTCTGCTCGACAGGCAAACCACTAAGGGCGACGTTGAATGATGGGGCATGTCTGCATGGTGGGGTGACCCTGCCCCAACTGGTGAGTTGCAATAGTTGACTACAGTGAGATGGGTCTGTGGTGCGGGTGAGTGTCAAGAGCCAAGGATGAGTTGCAGACAGGCGCTGGAGGTGCAACAAGCCATGAACGAAGTGCTAAACGAGCTGTGAAGGAACCGGTTGTGTGACAAAAAATTGCGAAGGACAACTTGGGTGGGCGCCTCTGCTTGATGAGATGCGAGTGATCCGACCCAATAGGGGTGGGTGCTCATGCCCAAGGGAAAACTACACAAACAATGTGGGCTGCCCTAAACGATAGTTGGGCACTGCTGAACGATGCAAGATGAATTGTTGGATTTGGATAGAATTGTAAAGGTGAAACATGGGGTTTCCTCTACAAAGACTGTATATGTAAATACTTGTAAAAAGATTATTATTATCATTATTGGGTAGACACTAACCAAGGAGTTGCCCCTCCCATTAAAGATTGTATCCATCATGCATATGTTTATAAATGATGATGATGAATGTATTTCCACTATGTTAAAAAGATGAATGCTTAGTAAAAGTTAAAAAATATTCTAAGTGTTGAATGTTAGGCATAGTCCGTACTCGAGAGTATTGGTGAAAAGAAATTGGGTAGCGGTGCTGCACCTTCCTATGTGTGGTTGAAAGACTACCTCTAGGATAGGGGCGTGATAGGTGGTATCAAACACTAATTTAGAGAATGAGTTGAAGATGATCCCATTACACTTCATGACAAAAATCAGAGGCTTGATTCAGAGAATCAAGGTTTGTATATTGAAATGTTACTACTACACTTCGTGACAGGTTTAGCAAAGGTGAAGCATTGCGCTTGGGCCAAGCTAACCTTATGTAAGTTGAAGCTGATGAAAGAAGAGAACCCACGGATTCGAGATGAACTTGAAGTCTTGGAAAGGAATGTTGAAAACGAACTTCTTCGACTTGGTTGGGTAATGGAGCAGGATGTAGCTACAGATTGTGATGATGAATAAGAGGAAGTCGTGAGGTATGAAGATGTTGCAGATGTGATAATGATGGAGGAAGAACTTGAAGCACTTCTGATTTCTCAAGTTGGACCAAGATCATACATGTTGTAGACATTGATCGATGAGGACACTCACATGGAGGAACCTCATGATGAAGTAAGTACTACTTTTACTTGTTTTTCATTGGAGTTTTTGGAGGATGGACCTTATTCAGTGAAAGGCAAGGACAGTTTGTTGATGCAATGGACAATCTTACCATGGATGTCTACAATGAGACCTTGTGTGGAGAAGCAAGGACCATTGATTGTTGCAAAGCTTGTTGGGGTTGTTTGTGACCTTATGGCAAATGGTGAAAATGCTCCTAACAAGGGAGGAACATGATGATCATTATGGAGGATGGGTCATGCTTTAGCGATATGGAGAATTGGCTAAGTGCTCAACATGACTCATGGACAGATTGGAGAAAGGGCACACACTTGAAGTTTTGATCATACTTGGGTGGACCTCTTCATGGAAAAGACCAAGAGGCAGTCTTGGTGGACCCTTTAGTGGGGGAGCGATGATGGAAGGGACTTGTATGATATGATATGACTTGATGATATATGTGGTTTGAGTGAATGAGGGCACTAAACCTAATTGAAGGCTAGGATGAGATGACCAATGTTGTGATGGGTCTCCTTAGTTGGACAACATGGGCATCTTGAGTCATGGACATCGACTTGGATAGATGGAGTATGGAAGACACTATGCAGGGACATTATGCAGAAGAAATTGTAGAGACGTCACTTATGGGTATCCAATGAGTAGTGCCAGGGCAATGATGTTGTGTGGATGGATTTGCTGATGTGACATGGAAACATTTTACTTATGAGCCGCTGGGGACGTTGTGCGCTCTGGTACAACAAGGCCATGGACCGGTTGGATTTGTGAGCAGTCTATGAGATCATTCCTACAACATGGAGAGCTGAGGCTATTGGAAATAATACTGAGAGGAGGGGTGAATTAGTATTAGCAAGTCAATAATATTTCATTTCCATATTCCGATTCATATACGCTACTTCAGTTAATGAAACTTGCATGTATACGCAACTGTATATAAGGAAACTAGCGTATAGCCTGTAAACTTATAATTTAGTTAATTCTTCATATGTTGATCTTTAATCTGTGCATCAGAACCATATAAACAGTAATCATGAGCAGTAAAAATAGAACAGACAGTCACACACATGAACATAATATATAAGGTGGAAACCCAATGTGGGTGAAAACCACCTGCTGCAATCGTCTCTATCTTCTTTTAATAAGAAACTTCTTTTTACAATTTTTTGTATTGGTGCAGTCTTATACCAGTACGCAGGCTTCTACCTGCAGAAGACTACAACCTTCTCTTTTCTTCCAGGGACCACGTTTCATAAATTTTCAGACTGGATCCATCAATAACATCAATAAAAAGTCAAATATATCTGCATCAACCAATCTCCTTTGCACTAACCAAAACTGAATCAAACAAGCACTTCTCTAGATGCTATAACCAGAATACAATAACAGTAACCAGAACCCAAGCTAGAACCCAAAACACTGCAACAACAATCAGAATAAGTTAAAGCATATTTTATGAGGTGTACGCTACTTCCATGTGACGAACCTGCATGCGTACACACTTGTATCAAGGCAAACCTATGTATACGCACTTTTGAAATCCAAACCAGCGTGTATACGCGCCTTTGCTATAATGAACCTACATATAGATCTATAAATGATTATTTAACCTTTACAATTATTCAGACATCATTTATACCCAGATCATCATATTTACAAATTATGACATGCGCCAATTAAAAAGATCAAAACCACACAAAGATACTTCTCTTCAAGCCTTAAGATCTAGACCCATCAATAGAACTTATCCTTCATCAAGCGCTCAAGTTCATCCTTGATTCAGATCCAGTTGTGCATTATAACACAATAACTTGTAATCTAGATCTTGCTTTTCATTAGATATTCAATTCATGAGTGCATTTGCCTAATGATCTTCTCCTCCTTTTATAGTCTTAGGCCTTACTCAATACCATGGTCCAAAACCACTTAGAATCAATACCTTGGACCAAATACCTGGGGTCAACACTTTGGACAAGATACCTTGGACCAATACCACGGATCACAATACCATGGACCAAATACCACGGACCAAAACCAAGCTTTCCAACATGTACGCGCATTTCCTTTCGTGAAAGTGCGTGTGTATGTTATATGCCCCTTTTGGTCTGTGAACCCGCGTGTGCATGTGACTTGGTCGATGGGAACCTGTGTATACCCCTTTTTCTTAATTCTGTGAACCTGAACTGTGATCTGTCATCTGTGAGAGTTTCCATCAAGGACAACATCTGTGTCATAATGCCAAATCTGTGTCATAATGCCAACAATCTTCCCCTTTGGACTTGATGGCAACCCCAAGTCACTCTCCCCCTTTGTCATCAAGGGCAAAGGGTTATGCTCCCCCTGAGTACATGCTGAATTCTCTGATATGCTGAAGAGTGGTGTCCATGCTCCCCCTAACTGTAAGCAAGGTCTACAAAAAGATGTTCTACAAAAAGAAAATGACTCTATACATCATAAATGACCTTCCTATCACCAAAGACTCATACATACATCCATCTCCCAACCAAGTGGGGATATACTAAGATTGACTCATCCACCCAACCAAGTGGGGATATACCAAAAGTTTATACATGACAAAACAAGAACATTACATCATCCATCCCATGTATAGTGGGGAACCAAAATAGGTCGTTTCAAGACCTTGATAATAAAATATATACATGTCATAGAGACGAAATATCTAAAACAAGACTATGATAGTTATCATCAACTATCATCAGCAGCATCTGTCAATCACCATCCAGATTAGCAACTATGATCTCCCTCTGCACCTATTCCACCTGAATCAAAAACAACTGTGAATTTGTACCAAGATCTTCTAATTTAATGCCAACAATGCATTATTAGAAGTATATGCTCCCCCTAAACCTATTCCAGATGATCACTGTCAGACCCATATCAGACTCTTTTCATCCTGAGTCTGGCCCACAATTTTTCTTTAAACCAACATATACACGACTGTATCCACGGCAACCAGCGTATGTACATGGATACATTTCATGAAATTTGCGTACAACCACTTTTCTCTGAAATAGATAAGTTTCAACAGCAAGATGATGCATCAACTACTCTCAAATTATGTCTGAGATATTCAAATGTCTCTCTGAGAAGTCATTTGGTGAATATATCAGCAACCTATTCTTTGGAGGGAACATACTCCAATTTGACCTTTTGTTCAAGCACTTTTTCACGGAGAAAATGATATTTGATAGGTATGTGCTTGGTCTTGGAATGCATGACTGGATTCTTTGAAATATTGATTTGCACTTATATTATCACATAGAATGCATATGGGTGGAGTACATGTGATCTGTATCCCTTGCAATGTTTTCATCATCCAAAGGAGTTGTGTGCAGCAAGATGCAGCATATTCTGCTTCAACTGTAGATAATGTAATTGAACTTTGTTTCTTGCTGAACCAAGATACTAATCTGGAACCCATATAAAATGCACCACCACTAGTGCTTTTTCTGTCATCCATGCTTCCTGCCCAATCTACATCTATATATGCATGAAGTGTAAGATCTATATCCCTAGGATACCACAAACCAAAGTTTTGTGTTCCTTGAAGATATTTGAAAATCCTTTTGACTACCTGAAGGTGTGATTCCTTTGGATTTGCTTGGAATCTTCCAACTATTCCTACTACATGCATGACGTCTGGTCGGGTACCTGTTAGATAAAGCAGACTGCCAATCATGGATCTGTAGGTTGGTTGACGTACTGTTGTTGATTCATCATTTCAACTGAGACTGCATCCTGTTACCATAGGGGTACATACTGGTTTAGAATCTTCCATGCCATATTTTTTTAATATCTGCTTGAGATACTTGGTTTGTGATATAAAAATACCATCTTTATTTTGTTGAACTTGTAAACCAAGAAAATATGTGAGTTCACCAAGCAGGGACATTTCAAATTCTTTCTGCATTACCAAAGCAAAGTTTTGACTCATGGCTTCTTCATTGCTACCAAAAATGATATCATCAACATACACAACAAGTATTAGCAATTTATCATTGTCGATATTTGTATATAGATTGCTGTCAGCTGATCCTTTTGAAAAACCTTGTTGATGGAGGTATTTGTCAAGATGGTAATACCAGGCCCTTGGAGCTTGTTTTAGACCATAGAGAGCCTTTCTGAGTCTACATACAAGTTTTGGATCATTTCCAAGGATGAATCCATCTGGTTGCTCAATATATACTTCTTCTTCTAAGTCTCCATTAAGAAAGGAAGATTTTACATCCATTTGGTATACTTTGAAGTTCTGAAAGCTAGAAAGAGCAAGGAACATTCTTATGGCTTCAAGTTTAGCAACAGGTGCAAAGATTTCTTCAAAATCTATACCTTCTTGTTGAGCATATCCTTTACAAACAAGTCTAGCCTTGTTTCTAATAACTTCTCCATTTTCATTCAGCTTGTTTTGGAATATCCATTTGGTTCCAATGATATTCTTATCAGGAGGTCTAGGAACTAATTCCCAAGTATTATTCTTTTCAATTTGCTCAAGCTCTTCATTCATGGCCTTGACCCAAAATTCATCTTTTCATGCTTCATGTACATTTTGAGGTTCAATGGTGGAAAGCAATGTTAGATAGCTTGAAGCTTCTATAATAGTTCTTCTTGTCTACACACCTGCCTCTTTCTGTCCCAAACTTTGAGTCTCTGGATGATTTTTCTGAACATACCTAGATGGAGTCTTTTCTTCTACCATTGTATGTTCTTCTGGTGCTTCATTGGTTTCTTCTTCAGAATTAGTTTGATTTGATGTGGAAGGATAATCCTCATCTTCTTCATAATCTTCGGTTTTTACCTGCTTTGGATTTTGGCCTGCTTCATCAACCACAACATCAATACTTTCAACAATTTTCCCTAGCCTTTTATTATAGCACTTATATCCTTTACTTCGGGAAGAGTAACCAAGGAGGATGCCTTCATCTGCTCTAGGTTCAAACTTGCCAAGTTTTTCATCAGTCCTTTTGATGTAACATTTGCTTCCAAAAACTTTGAAGTATTTTACAGTAGGAGTCTTACCATACCAAAGTTCATGTGGAGTTTGAGTGTTGTTTACCCGAACGTTTGTTTTGTTGAGAATAGTGACAGCAACAAATGCAGCTTCACCCCAGAAGGTTGCAGGAGTTCCTAACTCATCTAGCATGGCACGAGCCATTTGTTGAATAGTTCTGTTCATCCTTTCTACGACTCCATTTTGCTGAGGAGTCCTTGCGGTAGAGAATTCCCTTTTTATTCCATGTTCTTCACAAAAGTCGAAGAATTCAGTGGAGGTAAATTCCCCTCCTCGATCAGACCTGAGGCATTTGATTTTGCGATCTGATTCATTTTCAACCAATGCTTTGAAGGCTTTGAACTTTTCAAATTCTTCAACCTTATGCTTTAGAAGTCCTATCCAACACATTCTAGAAAAGTCTTCAATGAACAATATAAATTATTCTTCTCCACAAGGTGACTTTTTCCTTGATGGACCACATAAATCAATATGAACAAGTTCAAGAGGCTTACTAGTTGATCCTTCCTTCTCAAGGAAATGAGCTCTGGTTTGCTTACCAAATTGACATGATTTGCATGTTGTAATTTTTGGAATGTTGATATCAGGAAGATCACGAATAGCCTGGAATTTGCATGCTTTTCTCATTTGAGAGAAGCTTAGATGCCCCAATCTTCTGTGCCATAGCCAGTGTTCATCATTTTTTCTTAGGTAGCACTGTTTTTGTCCTCCCTTGAGTATGTATAGGTTGGGAGTTCTTATACCTTTGATCATTGTTTCTCCTGTATCAAGCTCATGAACAACACATCCATTTGATCGAAATACTACTTCATTTCCTTGATTGCACATTTGACTGACACTCAGTAGATTATGCTTTAGACCATCAACATACATAACATTACCAGCTTTAAGCTTTTCTTTTAAGAGAACAAAACCTTTACCTTTTATGACAACAGGAGTGTCATTTCCAAATGAGACCTTCTTTCCCTTTTCTAAGGCATTACATGACTGAAGTTTTTCTTTATCACCTATCATGTGTCTCGAGCATCCACTATCAATGTACCACTGATTTTCTTGTCCTTCAGCATACAAGGCTATACCACATATTTATGTTTGCGGTTCTTTCTTTCTCCAAGTTTTTGGACTTAATGAAGTTTGCTCCTTCTGAGATGTTTGCCGAAATTTACTCCTGCATTCAGAATCTTCATGACCGAAGTTGTTACATATAGAGCATTCTATTTCATTTTCAAGAAGCGAAAAGTTATTGTAGGTCCTTTTCATGATCCCTGTCACATTCTTTTGATTTCGTGCTTCTTTAGTCATGATAGTCTTGTAAGCAACACATTGAGCAGCTTTGTGTCCAAAGTTATGACATGAAAAACATTGGCCATTAAAGAAATTCCTGTGATTATCGAACCTACTGACCTGGTGATTGTAGTTTCCATTGACATTCATTCTTGAAGCAGATTGAGTATGATTTACCTGAGGTTGGTTGTAGCTTCTGTTCATCCTTGAAGTAGATTGAACCTGATTTACCTAGTGATCTGCTTTATGCCTTTGCTGACAATTATCAACCTATTCACTACTCTTTGCTGCATCAAGATAACTTTTAGTGGAGGTGGTCGCTTTCTGTGATTCTTCATTATATCCAAGACCTGTTTTTATCAGAGGAGAATCCCGCACTTTGATAATTTCATTTAGGGCCTCTGAACCTTTAGCAAATCTAAGATTGAGAGCTTTTGTTTTCTCAATATCCTTTCTTAGACCCACAATTTCACATTCTAATTTTTCATTGTGTTTTTCCCTCTCAGCAAGTTGGAATATCAGAGTATCTATAATCATATTCTTTTCTTCTAAACAAATTTTAAGTTTAGAGATTTCTTCATAAAGACCATCTTCATCTAAATCATCCAAGAAATCATTATCTTCAAAAGCCATCAGAAGTCTATAATCATTACTATTTTCATCTTCATCACTATTTGATAAACCATCACTATCTTCATGCATATAGTAGCTCTTCTTACTTACACTTTGTTTTATATTCCATTTTGTTTATTCCTTACCTTTATCAAGCTAATCCTTGTGAGGACATTTGGTAGCATAATGACCGACTCTTCCACAAGCAAAACATTTGAAAGGTAGTTTACCTCTGAATCTTCCAGAACCCCGTTGAAGGTTCTTGACAAAGTTTGCTTCTTCCTCTCCTCCTGATTCATTGAGTTCTTCTCTTCCTGAAGCTTTGAATGCGGCTTCTCTCATATCTAATGGACCTCCTTTTCTCATTTGGATAGTAGTTAGGATTCCATGTAGCTGTGTCATAGTAATACTTTGAAGATCCTTCTTTTCTTCTATGGCAGAAACTTTTGATTCAAACTTAGAAGACAAGGATCTTAAAACCTTTTCAACTAAAGTAACTTCTTTTATCTCTTCACCCAATTTTTTCATGTGATTAACAATCTCATCTATACATAGGAAGTAATTAGCTATACTTTCATCATTGTGCATTTTGAGAGTTTCATATTGAATTCTGAGAGATTGCAGTTTTGCATGTTTTACCGGATTGTCTCCTTCATAGCTTAGAACGATCTTGTCCCATATTTCTTTGGCGGTTTTGAGCTGGATAACCTTGACAAATTCTGATTGTGACAGACTCCCCAATAATGTATTGACGGCCTTGGCATTGGTTTCATATTTCTTTTTACCTGTCGTATTTGTGGGAATTGCTGATGGAAATGTATATCCTCCTTCCATGATTTCCCAAACATCTGTTCCAAGAGATTGAAGATAGGTTGTGGTTCTTACCTGCCAATAAACGAAGTTGCTCCCATCAAATATTGGTGGTCTAATGGATCCCTCTCTTTCGTAGTTACTCATGATGATATATCTTCCTTCAAGCAATCAAGCTTCTTCTGAAGGACCTGCTCTGATACCAATTGTTGGAAATAATACTGAGAGGGGGGGTGAATCAGTATTAGCAAGTCAATAATATTTCATTTCCATATTCTAATTCATATATGCTACTTTAGTTAATGAAACTTGTGTGTTTATGCAACTGTATATAAGGCAACGAGCGTATACCCTGTAAACTTATAATTTAGTTAATTCTTCATATGTTGATCTTTAATTTGTGCATCAGAACCATGTAAACAGTAACCAGGAGCAGCAAAAATAGAACAGAGAGTCACACACATGAACACAAGATATAAGGTGGAAACCCAATGTGGGTGAAAACCACCTGCTGCAATCGTCTCTATCTTCTTTTAATAAGAAACTTCTTTTTACAATTTTTTGTACTAGTGTAGTCTTATACCAGTACACAAGCTTCTACCAGTAGAAGGCTACAACCTTCTCTTTTCTTCCAGGGACCATGTTTCATAAATTTTCAGACTGGATCCATCAATAACATCAATCAAAAGTCAAATATATCTACATCAACGAATCTCCTTTGCACTAACCAAAACTGAATCAAACAATCACTTCTCTGAATGCTGTAACCAAAATACAATAACAGTAACCAGAACCCAAGCCAGAACCTAGAACACTGCAACAGTAATCAGAAGTAGCTAAAGCATATTTTATGAGGTGTACGCTACTTCCATGTGATGAACCTACGTGCGTACGCACTTGTATCAAGGCAAACATGCGTATATGCACTTTTGAAATGTTGAACCAGCGTGTATACGCGCTTTGCTATAATGAACCTGCGTACAGATCTGTAAATGATGATTTAACCTTTACAATTATTCGGACATCAGTTATAACCAGATCATCATATTTAAAAATATGACATGCCCCAATAAAAATATCAAAACCACACAAAGATACTTCTCTTCAAGCCTTAAGATCTAGACCCATCAATAGAACTTATCCCTCATCAAGCGCTTAGGTTCATCCTTGATTCAGATCCAGTTGTGCACTATAACCCAATAACCTGTAATCTAAATATTGCTCTTCATTAGATTTTCAATTCATGAGTGCATTTTCCTAATGATCTTCTTCTCCTTTTATAGTCTTAGGCCTTACTCAATACCATGGTCCAAAACCACTTAGAATCAATACCTTGGACCAACACCTGGGTTCAACACTTCAGACAAGATACCTTGGACTAATACCATGGATCACAATACCATGGACCAAATACCATGGACCAAAACCAAGCTTTCCAACATGTACGTGCCTTTCCTTTCGTGAAAGTGCGTGTGTATGCTATACGTGCCTTTTGGTCTCTGAACCCGTGTGTGCACGCGGTTTGGTCGATGGGAACCTATGTATACCCCTTTTTCTTCATTTTGTGAGCCTGAACTATGATCTGTCATCTATGAGAGTTGCCATCAAGGACAGCACCTGTGTCATAGCGCCAAATCTGTGACATAATTCCGACAGAGGCATCTTGTAGTGACCTTTCAGGCCGAGACATGTATGCTTTCCAAGATGTTGGATGGAGATGATTCATGGAGCTCATGATGACTTGCGATTGTTGTAGCCATTGGAGACTTCATATTATAGTGGACTTGGAGGATCTAATGCATCTAGGAGCTGAGGTCAGTGGTGTATCTGACTTTGATGTAGTATGGGGTGCATACTTTTGAACACATTTATGGGTGTACTTGGGAGTGTGACTTGATGGGTATGGTTGAGAGGAGACACTTTGGAGTTGATGGAGTTGCAGCGATGATGATGCCTTGGTGGAAACACTTGGGCATGGGTTGAGCCGAGACTTAACCTCTTTTGTTACATGGTGGTTGATTGGTTTATGACCATAGGCATGACATGGATTATGAGACATGTGTATACTTGTTTCTCTGACAGACTTGAGGTATGGCATATTACAGATGTGATGGAGGTTGCTTCACAGACCGAGATGTGGCACATTGAGAGTCGGTTTAAGGAGAGGATCTCTTAATTTTGAGGAGATGGATCTTACATACGTATATGGATGATGATGCTTGGATAGATGCAACTAATTGACATGCTACAAATCAACAAAAACATCATGGACAACATGTTGCGGATGAGATGAGGATTACTTCATGGACCTGGGCATGTCTTACTTACATTTTAATGGATGTGGGATGGATTCTTGATCGAGTTGATGTTGTGATAGGATGTTGAGAGAAACGACCGATGATCACATGAGGAGGTGTATTTTTCATGGTTTGAGCATGACAGTTGGACTAATCACCCGACTAGTTCAAGTCATGGAGCTGGCAGTGTACTGAGATGTGTTAGAGTTGGGTTGGAGTATCATGGCAGCAGTTCACATGATGATGATACATAATGGGGTCGACACGATATATGTTGTAGTGATAGCATGTAGCTTGAGTTAGAGGGACTAGCCTTCAACAGTGGGGCAACATGTGGAGATCGTAACGGATGTGGAGACATGGTTGTTTATGCGACATTGGAGTAGAGATAGGAAGCATGAGAATTTTTGCAATGTTGGAGGTAGCGATACTTTGTGACGAATGATGATGATTTTGTCGAGGACGACAACCATTTAAATTGGGGGAGTATGTCACGCCCACGAGCTGAGCGTGTGCGATGTGAGACGGTGGGGTGCAGGCATCTTTGGTTAAATGCAACGAGTCGTTGGGTGCAACGAGTTGGACGGTTGGTTAAACGCAATCGAATCACATGCAAAGAAATTTGCGATGATGGAATGAGTTGGTGTGCGATGAGTTGGGAAGTTGGTTAAACACACACCAGACACGAGTTGTGACGAGCCAACTCGAGGGTCAAAAAATTGAAGAGTTGAAAAGATGGCTAAGTATGGAAAATTACGATGGCAATCTTATATGGTGCATGATTGGGTAAGTGGACACGACAAGCCAACATATGGGGGTGAGGGGACATTAAGATGGGGTGCGATGGATGAGTTGAGTGGTCGGCCTAGACAGGCTAACCCACCTTCATCCTTGAGGAGAGCGTATAAGTATGGAGGACGCACTTGAGGAAGAAGGCATCCAACATAAGGTTCAAACATCCAAGGTGAGTTCTAAGCGAAGGGTGGATGGAATAAGGAAGGTAGAACAACGAAGGGTGAAGTGCAAGCAGCTTGTCGACCATAGCGCCAAGCCGAGGCAAACAGAAATGAGTTTCAGGTTTGGCAAGTCACAAGTGGGGCCTGTCTTCCCGCTAGGAGGACCATTGGGGCATCACTACACGATGAGCAAATTGCTAAGGGCGTCGCTGAATGTTGGGGCACGTATGCACAGTGGGGCAACCCTGCGTGAACTAGCCAGTTCCGATGGTTGACTGCAATGAGACGTGTCTTTGGTGCATGTGAGTGCTGAGAGCTGAGGATGAGTTGCGGACAGGCGCCGGAGGTGCAACAAGCCATGAACGAAGTGTCGAACAAACTGCGAAGGAACCGGTTGTGCAATGAATGATTGTAGAGGGAAACCCGAGTGGGCACCTCTGCCCGAGGAGCTGCGGGTGACCCGACCTGGCAAGGGTGGGAGATCCTACCCGAGGGCAAGTTGAACGAACAATGTGGGCTGCCCTGAACAATAGTTGGGCACTATTTAATGGTGCAGGCTGAATTGTTGCACTTAGATAGAATTGTAAAGGTGAAACTTGGGGTTTCATCTGCAAAGACTTTATATGTAAATACGTGTAAGAATATTATTATTATCATTATTTGTGCAGACTCTAACCAGGGAGTTTCCCCACCCATTAAAGATTTTATCTGTTGTGCATATGTTTATAAATGATAATGATGAATGTATTTCCACTGTGTTAAAAATATGAATGCTTAGTAAAAGTTGAAAAATATTCTAAGTGTTGAATGCTAGGCATACTCTGTATTCGAGAGTATTGGTGAAAAGAAATTGGGTAGTGGTGTGGCACCTTCCTATGTGTGGTTGAAAGACTACCACCAAGATAGGGGCATGAGAGGTGGTATCAGTGGTTGATTCAAAGAATGATTTAAAGCTAATCCCATTGTACTTCGTGACAAAGATCAGAGGCTTGATTCAGAGAATTGACGTTTTCAGATTAAAGTGTTACTACTACACTTCGCGACAGGTTTAGCAGAGGTGAAGTATTGTGCTTGGGCCAAGATGAACAAAAAGACATGGCAAGTTGGGGAGAATTCCATTGGAGGCTCTTGCTAACCTTATACAGGTTGAAGTTGATGAAAGAAGAGAACTGACGAATTCGAGAAAAACTTGAAGTCTTGGAAAGGAATGTTGAAAACAAACTTCTTCTACTTGGTTGGAAAAATGGAGCAGGATGTAGTTGTAGATTGTGATGATGAAGCAGAGGAAGTCATGAGGTATGAAGATGATCTAGATGTGACAACGATGGAGGAAGAACTTGAAGCACTTTCAATTGCTCAAGTTGGACCAAGATCATACATGTTGCAAACATTAATGGATGAGGACACTCTCATGGAGGAACCTCATGATGAAGTAAGTACTACTTTTACTTGTGTTGCATTGGAGCTTTTGGAGGATGGATAATATTTAGTAAAATTCAAGGATAGTTTGTTGATGCGATGGACAATCTTACCATGGATGTCTATGATGAGACCTTGTGTGGAGAAGCAAGGACTATTAATTGTTGTAGATCTTGTTGGGGTTGTTTGTGACCTTATGGCAGAAGGTGAAAATGCTCGTGACAAGGGAGGAACATGATGATCATTGCTGAGGATGGGTCATGCTTTAGCCATATGGAGAATTGGTTAAGTGGCCTGCATGACTCATGGAAAGATTTTAGAAAGGGCACACACTTGAATTTTTTATGATACTTTGGTGGACCTCTTCATGGCCAAGTCCAAGAGGTAGCCCTAATGGACCCTTTAGTGGGGGAGTGATGATGGAAGGGACTTGTATGATATGATATGACTTGATGATATATGTGCTTTGAGTGGCCAAGGGCACTAAACCTGATTGAAGACTAGGATGAAAAGACTGATGTTATGATGGGTCTACTTAGTTGGACAACATAAGAAGCTTGAGTCATGGACATCGAGTTGGATAGATGGAGCATGGTAGACACTATGTAGTGATATTATGCAAAAGCACTTGTAGAGATGTCACTTATGGGCATCTAATGAGGAGTGTTATGGTAGTGATGTTGTGCGGATGGATTTTTTGATGTGACATGGAAACATTTTACTTATGAGCCAATGGGGATGTTGTGCACTCTGGTACAACAAGGCCATGGACCAGTTGGATTTGTGAGAAGTCTATGAGAGCATTCCTACTACATGGAGAGCTGAGGCATATTTTAGTGACATTTCAGGCTGAGACATGTATGCTTACCGAGATGTTGGATGGAGATGAATCATGGAGCTCATGATGAATTAAGATTGTTGCAGTCATTGGAGACTTCATATTATAGTGGGCTTGGAGGATCTGATGCATTGAGGATCTAAGGTCAGTGGTGCATTTGACTTTAACGTAGTATGGGGTGCATACTTTTGAGCATATTTATGGGTGTACTTAGGAGAGTGACTTGATGGGGATGGTCAAGAGGAGACACTTTGGATTTGATGGAGTTGTTGCGATGATGATGCCTTGGTGGCAACTCTTGGGCATGGGTTGAGACAAGACTTAACCTCTTTTATTACATGGTCGCTGATTGGTTTATGACCATAGCCAACACATGCATGATGAGGTAGGTGTATATTTATTTCTCTGACAGACTTGAGGTATGGCATATAACAGATGTGATGGAGGTTGCTTCATGGACCTGTATGTGGCACATTGAGAGTCGGTTTAAGGAGAGGATCTCTTCATTTTGAGGAGATGGATCTTACACACATATATGGATGATGATGCTTGTATAGATGTGACTGATTGACATGCAATACATTGACACAAACATGATGGACAACATGTTGCTGATGAGATGGGGATTACTTCATGGACCTGAGCATGGCTTACTTACATTTTGATGGATATGGGATGGATTCTTGATCGAGTTGATGTTGTGACAGGATGCTGAGAGAAACAACTGATGATGGCATGAGGAGGTGCATTTTTCATGGTTTGAGTGTGACAGTTGGACTTATCACCTGACTAGTTTGAGTCATGGAGCCGACAGTGTACTAAGATGTGTTAGAGTTGGGTTGGAGTATCATGGCAACAGTTCACATGATGACGATACATGATGGGGTCAACACGATATATGTTGCAGTGATAGCATGTAGCTTGAGTTGGAGGGACCAGCCTTCCACGGTGGAGCAACATGTGGAGATTGCGACGGATGTGGTTGATGATCATGGATTGAGGAGACTTTCATATTCATGGAGGCATGAGCCATAGTGGTTTATGCGACATTGGAGCAGATATAGGAAGCATGAGAATTTTTGCGATGTTGGAGGTAGCGATACTTTGCGATGATGGATGATGATGTTGTTGAGGATGACAACCATTTAGAGTGGGGGAGTATGTCATGCCCATAAGTTGAGTGCGTTCGATGTGTGACGGTTGGGTACGAACATCTTCAATTAAAGGCAATGAGTAGTTGGGTGCAACGAGTCGAGCGGTCGATTAAACGCACTCGAGTCACATGCGACGAACGTTGTGACAATGGGATGAGTTGGTGTGCAACGATTTGGGTTGTTGGTTAAACATGCCTGAGACATGAGTTGCGACGAGCCAACTCGAGGGTCGAAAAATTGAAGAGTCGAAAAAATGGCTAAGTGTGGAAAATTGCAATAGTGAGCTTATACAGTGCATGATTGGGTAAGTGGACCCGATGAGCCAACATATGGGGGCAAGCCAATGTGAAGATGGGGTATGATGGCCAAGTTGAGTGGTCAGCCTAAGCAATCCGACCCACCTTCATCCTTGAGGAGAGAATATAAGTATGGAGGACGCACTTGAGGAAGAAGGCATCCAACGCAAGGTTCAAACATCCAAGGTGAGTTCTAAGTGAAGAGTGGACAAGCTAAGGAAGGGTGAATGACAAAGGGTGAAGTGCAGGAAAGCTGTGGAACGTAGCGTTGAGCCGAGGCAAAAAGAAATGAGTTTCAGGGTTGGTAGATCGTATGTGAGGCATGTCTACCAGGTGGGAAAACCGCTGAGGGCATCGCTACACGCTGGGGCACGTCTGCTCGATGGGCGAACCATTGAGGGCATCATTGAACACTGGGGCACGTCTGCACAGTGGGGAAACCCAGCCCAAAGTAGCAAGTTGTGATGGTTGACTTCAGTGAGATGGGTTTGTGGTGTGGGTGAGTGCCGAGAGCCAAGGATGAGTTGTGGACAAGTGTCGAAGGTGTGATAAGTCATGAGTGAAGTGTCAAATGAGCTGCAAAGGAACCGATTGTGCGAAAAACGATTGCGAAGGGTGACCAAGGTGGGCACCTTTGCCCGAAGAGCTGTGGGTGACCCGACCTGGTAGAGGTGGGCACTCCTACTCTAAGGCGAGTTGTACGAACAACATGGGCCTCCCTAAACGACAGTTGGGCACTATTGAATGGTGCAAGCCGAATTGTTGGAATTGGATAGAAGTAGAGGTGAAACTTGGGATTTCCTCTGCAAAGATTGTATATGTAAATACTTGTAAAAAGATTATTATTATCATTATTTGGGCAGACTCTAACTAGGGAGTTTCCCCTCCCATTAAATATTGTATCCATTATGCATATGTTTATAAATGATGATGATGAATGTATTTCCGTTGTGTAAAAAAGATGAATGCTTAGTAAAAGTTGAAAAATATTCTAAGTGTTGAATGTTAGGCATAGTCTATACTCGAGAATATTGGTGAAAAGAAATTGGGTAGCGGTGCCACACCTACCTATGTGTGGTTGAAAGACTACCGCTAGGATAGGAGCATGACACCATGGATCTAGAGTACAAGTTGTTGAAATGTGGCAACAAGAATATTCCAATTTTAATTTGTCCTTGAATTAAAATTGTGAACTAAAATTCGAATTTAGTCTCACGAGTTGCTTGAAAAATAATTAATTAATTCATCTTGAGTTAATTAGTTGGAGAAATTCAAGTTAGAAGTCTTTCTGAAGTCATGCAACAATTATCCCTTAAATTAAGGAGATAAGATTGAGTTATATTTGAGTTGTAATTAGTTAGCTCAGTTTACTGAGTTAAGTCCAGTAAAATTAGTTCCAAACTATTTGAGGAACTAATTATGAGTTATCAGTCAGTTGATGCATGCATGAACTCAACTAGTGTACTCCAGATAATTTAAGATTCTCTCATCAGTAACTCCTATATGTCCATTATGAGAAAGACCCAATTGAGCTAAATGTCAAGGACATGTTACTATTAGTTGCACGTGTTTTTCTATAAAGGAAACTCATCCATGCAATCAAGGAAAGGTTCCTTGAGGATTATGTAGTTTTACAGGGTGTGAGATCAGTGTGAGACTTGGTAACAGGAGGATCACCCAAGAGAAACTGCGTAAGGAAAGAGGAGCTTGGAGGGCAGAGGAGAAGGCTTGTGAGAAGCTTTGTTTTCCTGTGAGCATCCAAGAGGATTGTACTGAGAGCTAGCTAGCTGTGAGCTTTGTGTAATTCTAAGAAATTTCCACCTTGTACGATAATACAGATAGTGAGGTTTTTAGCTAAGGCTTTCCCCCGAGTATTTTTTGTGTTTCATGTGCATTAATGCTTCTTCTGGTTATATGTGTTCAGCTTTATCTTGCTCAAATATTTTAAGCTTCCGCAAGTTGATAGTAGAATTAGGTTATGGTATTTTGCTTTGGTTATATTGCATTATCAAGTTAACCTACAGCAGATCTAGAGAGCTTGATTTGTAGAAAGAATTCATACATGGTATCAGAGCAAAGGTTATCCGAGTTGTGAACAACATACTGAGAAGAGAATTTGAAGTTCGGGGTTGCAGGTGCAAAATCGAATCCTTATCATACTTCAAGGTTGGCCAATGATGTTTAGTGGCTTGAGACTCAAGTATGCCTTGGATGGTAGCTCGAATTACATAGCATGGAAAGATCGAATGGAGGCTATATTATAAGACAATGGCTTGAAGGAATTCATTGATCAAGAAATCCAAAATCCAACTTCAACTAATGCACATGAGTTGGCTGAGTGGAAGAAGTGTGTGGTGAAGGCGAGACAGATCATCCTTGAGGGAGTTCGATACCATATTGTCTCGAGTCTCCATGGGAAGGATACTCCATTTTCAATGTGGAAGACATTGAAGGACCTCTACCAGAACAGTAGTGACCAGAGGAAATTGGTGCTCAAGGATAAGCTTCGAAGAATCAAGATGGAGAAGGGCGATACTATTTCCACATATCTGAACAAGCTCACCACCTGCAGAGATGAGCTTAGCAGTGTGGGAATAACTACTGCCGATGATGATATGGTGAGCCTCGCTCTCCTTGTGATCTGAAAATGGGGCACTAAAGGCTTCTTATCAAGCTTACAAGAACCTCTCCTGTTGGAAATACTGAGGGGGGGTGAATCAATATTTCTTTTTCAACTATTGTTTTACGATTTAAAACATTTATATTCAGAACATAAGATGAACAACAAGAATAAATGATTTCATTAATATTAGCTTTGCAGTAAAATAGATACAATATATAAATGGTTGCAATCATTTTCCAAGCACCAACTTGTACTCTTGTGAGGCTCCAACCTCTAGAGCTCCAACTCTGTTTCGCCAAGGCAACAATCTTGGACTTAGGAGCACCAACTCCCAAGGACTTCAATCCTTCCAGTTCCTGAGACACTAGTCCCAAGGATACCAATTCTTCCTACTTTTGAGGCATCAACCCCAAGGACTCCAATCCTTCTTACTTTTGAGGCATCAACCCCAAGGACTCCAATCCTTCTTACTTCTGAGGCACCAACCCCAAGGATTCTGACCCATTCTTGTCAAATAATGTTTGATAGTATTGTTCTACTCTCAGAACCCTTCTTTACTAAGTTCTGTCTATTTATATCATCACTGTAGTCTTCATGCTACTGCATCAATGTTAAACAGTCTTCTTATGAAGGAGTCTTTACAACTCTTCATATTGTCCACACAGAGTCTCCAATAGCCTTCATGACCTCTAGTAATGTCTCCACACAACTTTAGTGAGTCTACTATTAGTTGCACTAAGCTCTGCATAAGAAACAACTTTCTGTTCAAGCATTTGTTCTCACTGTCACAGTGAATGCTTCAGCATGACCGCTTCTCTGCTAGCTACTTCTCCCTTTCGAATGCCTCCTGTCCTATTGGTCTTTCGGCCCTTTTCTATTTTGTTGGACCCTACAGCTACCTCTGTTTCCTCCAACTTATTCAATAGCACTTCCACTTTCCTTGTTCTCCATTTTTTATCTTCCCGATGCCTCTGACCGTCGGTTTCCTCTTTCTGCTACCCCTTTGGCTTCCTCAATGCTCGCTTCAACTTCCTCTGCATTGGATTTTCCTCTTCAGTGCTTTGGCTTCCTCTGTGTTGGCTTGTCCTTCAACTTCCCAGCTTTTCAGCTTCCTTAGTCTCTTCGTGCTCACCAACACTCCTAGGACACGTTGATTCAATGGTGAGGACCAAATACACAGAGAAAAACTGCTACATAAAAAATTATAACAGAGGCCCCCTTTTTTTTGTAAGAATATGAAAACACAGGTCTTTATTATTCACGGAGAGAATTCATTAGAGAGACAGTACCAAAAAGGAAGCCCCACCTGCCACGTCGTCATCGCAATTCGCAATCGCCATCGTTCAGGCCTCCTGAACAATCGGGTGCATTTTTATGAATTTTGTCCTTCAAACCCCATGCAATACAATTTTTGAAATACACAGGAATATATGAAAAAACAACTGAAATACTAAAGGCCAAACTTCAAATTTCTTACACCCCCATCTATACCTGCATCGGGTCCACAGTGTAATCACAAACAGCAGTCGCAGCTTCCTGAGGACCGCAGCATATATCGCAATCGGCGCTTTACAGAGTGACAAGGCTTTCCAATATATGCGATACATAACTCCTGATATGACAAACACGATATTATTATAGGCTATTTTTAATTCCTCTATCAAGTCCATACATATATATCGCAATCGGTGGTTTGGGGTGACAGCGCTTTATACATTGTGATGTGAGAGTCCTGATGGGCGGACGCAATGTTATTAAGGGTTGTTGCTATAACCCACTCGAGTCCGTGTATATACTTCTCCACTCTTAACTTAACCCATAACTTGATTTCTGCCAATATTATGTTACATCACATTGTAATGGTCCATGGGTCCACATACACACACACACACATATATATATCGCAATTGGGGGTTTTGGGTAGTGGCACATAACCGAACCCATCGATTATCATATCGCTGATATATATATATATATATATATATATATATATATATATATATATATATATATATATATATATATATATATACATACCCAACCTCTATACTCTGATATATATATCTTTTCACTCGGATAATGTATTCCGATATAAGTATGTTTTCCGCCTCCGATAGTGTAAATTGCATATATATGTTATATGTTGCTCTGCCTCTGCCTTTAACTCTTCTGCATATATATAGATATATATATATATATATATATATATATATATATATATATATATATATATATATATATATATATCTGTATTCCACTCTTTGGCACTTTGGCATATATTACTCCCAATAAGACTCCTTTGCATATATTACTCCCGATAGGTTGATATGCCTCTGATGGCTCTGTTTGCTCCTCTGATAGCTCTATTCGCTCTTGTTAGCTTTGTTGACAATTGGCCCAAAAATGGACCCAAAACACTCCCAAAGTCTCCAAAGTTTGCTTAAAATCATGCAAATGGATCCAAATATGCTCCAAAGCACTCCCTAAGTCTTCAAAAGTGCTAAAGATCATCCAAAGATCGAAACAAGTAAGGGAGGAGAGCCCTTGGAAGGGCAGAAATGCACTATCGAGGGGCTAAAACACTTCAAAATCATGAAAAACCCATGTATCGGAGGCTTAAACTCAAAGAATGCATAGCAACCGTTAGATTTGGCCGATCAACAGCCCAGATCTAAGTGGCAAATCGTAAATCGGCAAGCAGAGAGGACTTCGGGTTGGGTGGAAGGCACCGTCGATCAGCGTTCTCCGCTGATCGAATCAACAGTCACAACCAGTGGTCGCAGATAGTGGAAATCGGCACAGATGATATGAAAATGGCGACGATGATCAGCGATTCAACGTGGACCGTCGATCAAGCGCACAGATCGACGGCCCACGTCACATCGCAAATATCGCTATCAGGGATTACTATGAGCACTAACCATGGACCTCTGGCTTAGGTGATGTGCAATTGCGATCAAATCACATTGTCGTATCACAGCAGAACATCACCATAGAGCAGGATTTAGCAGTATTGCAGCGTTTTCACCGTGTATGACCCAAATAGCCACAACAACAGAAAACATTCATGGTTATCATTTGAAAGGGACCGTTGCAGGGATTTCATAGGCATGATTGCCACTCCATTGCAGGTTTCAGTGGCCAGACATCCTTAGAGGTGTCATGTAGTTATTTTACATGCCAGAAGAAGGATTCAATTGGGAGACAATGGCTAGAAAACAGAGCTCGAAAAGGGAAATAGAGTGGCCACAGCACGTTGCAACCCAAATCAAAGAAAATCATGGAGCATTAACAGTCTTGCCAGTGCAACAGCCGTCCAAACTAACATTATGGGGTGTCTCTGGCACGAGAGAGCTCCCAGGCATCACAGCAAGCTACCCAAAATATCTAAATATGGTTATTCCTCTGTCAGAAGAGGAAAACCTCCGAGACATGCCTGCCTATTGAGGGAATCAAACGGTTAAACAAGACAGAGGGATAGATTAAGACACCTGAAGCCTCAAAAGGCTTAGGATCATTGTAATGAGCTATAAATAGCTGAAAACAAGATGTAGTAAGGGTTCAACTTCTGGAGACTAATGAGACTTTGCTACTCAAGCTTCTCATCTTCATCCATTAGTAATACAAGCTTCTTTTGTTGTTATATGTTCAATGTTCATTTTCTCTTCTGTTCTAAGCTTGAACTTGAACAAGCTGTTCATGTTTCTTTTGTGTCTAATGTCAGATAACTGTCATCTTATCTCTGTGTTGATGAATTAGATTTGCAAGCTTCTTTACTGCTTGTAGCTAGCCATTCATATGTGGTCATATATGCATCTGCCGGTATAGTCAGTATTCTCTTTTGTTGCCTATAGCTAGCCATTCATTTATGTTTATGTATGCATCTGCTAGTATGGTCAGTATTCTCCATACATTCATTGAATCTACAAATTATTGAGCATTAGTGGTCTAATGCCTTATAAGTTGAGGGTGTTCATGCATGTCTTGAGTAAAACATAGTTGAAATGGTTATTTGGCTTGATCCAAATCATCATTTATTCCAATAGTTCTGAGAACAATATTGAAGATTATATGTTACCAGGCATCTCCGAGTTTCAACCTAGGAGAGTTTCCTGGAGTGGTAACATAATTGACGTCATTGCCAGGGAGAGGAAACTGAAGCTTAGCTTCCCTGGGAAACAACACAAACCCAGCTTTGATGATAGACAAAGTCTGGGAACTTTTTTGGTTGTAATCATCTATCTAGTGACTCTACTGGAGGCCGAACCTCTTGGCGACTCCACTTCATAGTTCTAGCTCAGTTTGTGAGGCATACTCGGAGAAATCCTCAAAAGCTACAAGCTGACCCAGTACTTGACCCTGAAAAAATCATCAAAGAGAGAAAGGTATTGCAGAAAGGAGCATCAGGTTCAGGTAAACCTAAACAATCTTCTATATCTCTTCAAGAAAGGCTTGTAATAGAAAAAATACATGTTGAGAGTATAGCATCTAATACTAGCAGTGAAGAAAAACTCTCAGATATTCATAAAGCTCCTTATTCTTTAGGTTCTCTTTTTTTTGTAAGCCCAAAGGAAACCTCACTTCCTATCCATCATACTCCTTTAGTCCTATCAGTCACTCCTCAGCCCTCTATCATTCAGACTGCCAGTACTCTTTTAGCCACCACAGCTATGGCAGGTCCACAAGCACCTACCAAAATGGAAATAATCATAGCTGCTAGGTATGGACCTCTAATACTGCCCACTCCTTTGAATGCTATGCCTACTAGAGAGTATCAGAAGTATATGCCTAAGTTCACTAGGATTGAAGGTGTTTTAGCTGAAGAACATCTTGAGTCATTCTATAGCTATGCTAATAACCTAAACATTAGTGAATATGATGTCTAGATGAGAGTCTTTGCCCAAAGCCTAGATGGAGAGACTAGAAAATGGTTCAAGGAACTGACCCCAGCATCTATAGCAGATATTGAGGCCTTAGATGATGCATTCCTAAAGCATTTGGGGGATAAGAAGGATCTCCTTTACTATCACACTGAATTTGGGAACTTACAAAGGGAAAATGGTGAGCTGTTGTCTGATTTTAATAAGAGATTTAACCGCATGTATAGCAAGATACTAGCTAAAGTGAAACCCACCACTACCTCTACTAGACTCATCTATGCCAGCGCCTTTGATTCTGACTTCTATTTACTATTGAGGGAGAGGCAATGTTCTTCTTTGGCTGATATGCAAGATGCAGCCCTGGAAGTAGATTCAAACATCATGGCTGCAGAAAAGCTCAAAGGTAATGCTGATAGAAGAAAACAGAGGAGCGAGCCTTCATCATCTTCATATCCCAAGATTGATAAAATGGCCAAGATGATAGAGTCATTAGCCTCTGAAGTTTCCAAATTAGAGGTTCAGCAACATTTTGGGAAAGGAAGGGTTCCTAATACCTTTGTTCCTCCAAATCCAAATCCATATAGAGGAGCAAATGAGCAATTGTAGATTTTGCAAAGAAACAAAGATGCCAATGAAGACCAAAGGGTGAAGACCCCTTTTCAAAATGCAGTCATGGAAGAAGAGCAGTTTGAGGAAGATGATGAGATCCATTGTGTGGAAGACAAAGGCAGCGCCACTTTTTTAACTAAAGTTGCCTATGAGAAGTCATTATTCAATGGCCGAATTAGCCAAGAATGGGATGGTGAAGCTATTCTACAAACTGTAGATCAACACCAATATAATCTGAGGTCTATGATGAATAATGTCAAAGAAACTCCTATTCATAAAGCTGTTGTCCCTGCAGAACCAAAAGCTAGTAAGCAGAAGCAACCAACAGTTGATCCTATCATCCTAAAAGCTCCATTCATAGAGGTAAGAGGCCTTGACAAGTCCCCTTCTTCTTTCTGTTTTCAATCAGAAATCGAGAAGCCAAGAATACCTATTCCCCTAATTGAACTAGTGAAGAATGAGTCCTTCATGAAATCTACCCTTGAGGCTCTTGAGCCTAAAACCATCCAAGCTTCCACTAACTATGTAAATTTGCAAGATGACCAACCAGCTGTTATTCTCAGCCCAATGATTGAAAATTGTGAAGACAGCTCCTCATCATTCTATGTTTCTCTGTCTATTCATGATGAAATCCTTCACAATTGCCTCAATACACTAGAGCCAACCATAATTCAATGGCCAAGGCTGTCATGGATAAGCTCAGTCTTAACATTACCAAGCCTTATCAGTTGGCCTCTACGCAGCTTAAAAAATTAGTTTGACAGATCACAGAGCAAGAAGGCCCACAAATTTGGGACATGTTCTTTGATGGAGCTTGCTCTGAGGAAGCTGCAGGAACAGGTGAAGTCCTTGTGTCCCCCACATAAGAATGCATTGATTCATTTTTCATATTAACTTTTCAAGTCACAAATGACACAGCAAACTATGAAGCAGCCCTTATTATTCATCAGGTGTACAAAACCTCCCAATCAAAACATCCAAGGCTGATAGCATACAGAGAGGAGGTGAAATATAGAACATCTCTACCTAATAATATCAAATGCTGGAAATTTTTTGAAGTAGAGGATCAAATCAATAGGCTTTTGCAAGTATTTGATGAATTGGTTGATATACACATTGACCAAGAGAAAGAAACCATTCATAGAAAGGTAAAAAGGGTCAATTTTCAGTTTGGTGACTGTTTTCTCAAAAGGAATGCAACAAAGGAAGGAGGAGATGTTTTTGATGGCCCATTTAATGGGTTGTCCTTTGAACTTTATTTCAATTAAGGGTTTCAAGCCTTGGTATTGTTTTATAGGAAAGGCATTGCTCTGTGATCCTTGAAACCCCACAAGGAGGATTTCATCCCCAAAAGGAGCGAGTGTTAGCTTTGTTGACATTTGGCCCAAAAATGGATCCAAAACACTCCCAAAGTCTCCAAAGTTTGCTTAAAATCATGCAAATGGATCAAAATATGCTCCAAATCACTCCCTAAGTCTTCAAAAGTGCTTAAGATCATCCAAAGATTGAAAAAAGCGAGGGAGGAGAGCCCTTGGAAGGGAAGAAATGCACTATCGGGAGGCTAAAACACTTAAAAATCATGAAAAACCCATGTATCGGAGGCTTAAACTCAAAGAATGCACAGCAGCCGTTAGATCTGGTTGATCAACGGCCCAAATCTAAGTGGCAAATCACAAATCGGCAAGAAGAGAGGACTTCGGGTTGGGCAGAAGGCACTACTGATCAGCGATCTCCGCTAATCGGATCGGTAGTCGCAATCAGAGGTCATAGATAGTGGCAATCGGCCCAGACAATATGAAAATGGCGACGACGATCGGCGATTCAACGTGAACCGTCAATCAAGTGTGCAGATCAACGACCCACATCGCATCGTGAATATCGCTATCGGGGATTACTATGAGTGCTAAACATGGACCTCTGGCTTGGGTGATGTGCGATTGTGATCATATCACATCATTGTATCATAGCAGAACATCACCATGGAGCAGGATTTAGCAGTATTGCAGCGTTTTCACCATGTATGACCCAAACAGCCACAACAACAGAAAACATTCATGGTTATCATCTCAAAGGGACTGTTGCAGGGATTTCATAGGCACGATCACAACTCCATTGCAGGTTTTGGCGGCTAGACACCCTTAGAGGCGTCATGCAATTATATTACATGCTAGAAGAAGGATTCAGTCGGGAGACAGCGGCTGGAAAACAGAACCTGGAAAGGGAAAGAGAGTGGCCACAGCATGTTGCAACCCAAATCAAACAAAATCATGGAGCATCAATAGTCCTGCCAGTGCAACAGCCATCCAAACCAACATTATGGGGCATCTCTGGCACAAGACAGATCCTAGGCATCACAGTAGGCTACCCAAAATATCTAAATATGGTTATTCCTCTGTCAAAAGAGGAAAATCTCCGAGCCATGCCTGCCTATTGAGGCAATCAAACGGTTAAACAAGGCAGAGGGATAAAATAAGACACCTGAAGCCTCAAAAGGGTCAAGATCATTGTAACAAGCTATAAATACCTGAAAATAAGATGTAATAAGGGTTCAACTTCTAGAGACTAATGAGACTTTACTCAAGCTTCTCATCTTCATCCATTAGTAATACAAGCTTATTTTGATGTTATATGTTGAATGTTCATTTTCTCTTCTATTCTAAGCTTCCACTTGAACTGGTTGTTCATGTTTCTTTTGTGTCTAATGCAAGATAACTGTCATCTTATCTCTGTGTTGATGAATTAGATTTTCAAGCTTCTTTACTGCATGTAGCTATCCATTCATATGTGGTCATATATGCATCTGCTGGTATAGTTAGTATTCTCTTTTGCTTCCTGTAGCTAGCCATTCATTTATGTTTATGTATGCATCTATTGGTATGGTCAGTATTCTCCATACATTCATTGAATCTACATATTATTGAGCATTAGTGGTCTAAAGCCTTGTAAGTTGAGGGTGTTCATGCATGTCTTGAGTAAAACATAGTTGAAATGATTATCTGGCTTGATCCAAACCATCATTTATTCCAATAGTTCTGAGAACAATATTGAAGCTTATATGTTACCAGGCATCTCCAAGCTGCAACCTAGGAGAGTTTCCTGGAGTGATAACATAATTGGCATCGTTGTCGGGGAGAGGAAACTGAAGCTCAGCTTCCCTGCGAAATGACACAGACCCAGCTTTGATGATAGACAAAGACTGGGCACATTTTTTGTTGTAATCATCTATCTGGCAACTCCACTGGAGACTGAACCTCTTGGTGACTCCACTTCATAATTCTGGCTCAGTTTGTGAGGCATACTCAGAGAAATCCTCTGAAGCTACAAGCTGACCCAGTATCTGACCCTGAAAAAAGCATCAAAGAGAGAAAGGTATTGCATAAAGGAGCATCAGGTTCAGGTAAACCTAAACAATATTCTATATCTCTTCAAGAAAGGCTTGTAATAGAATAAATACATGTTGAGAGTATAGTGTCTAATACTGGCAATGAAGAAAAACTCTAAGAGATTCATAAAGCTCCTTATTCTTTAGGTTCTCCTTTTGTTGTAAGCCCAAAGGAAACCTCACCTCCTATCCATCATACTCCTTTAGTCTTGTCGGTCACTTCTCAGCCCTCTATCATTTAGACTGCCAGTACTCTTTTAGCCACCACAGCTATGGCAGGTCCACAAGCACCTACCAAAATGGAAAGAATCATAGCTGCTAGGTATGGACCTCTAATACTGCCCACTCCTTTGAATGCTATGCCTATTCGAGAGTATCAGAAGTATATGTGAAGTTCACTGGGATTAAAGGTGTTTCAGCTAAAGAACATCCTGAGTCATTCTATAGCTATGCTAATAACCTGGACATTAGTGAAGATGATGTCTGGATGAGATTCTTTGTCCAAAGCCTAGATGGAGAGACTAGAAAATGGTTCATGGAACTGACCCTAGAGTCTATAGTAGATATTAAGGCCGTAGATGATGCATTCCTAAAGCATTGGGGGGATAGGAAGGATCTCCTTTACTATCACACTGAATTTGGGAACTTACAAAGGGAAAATGGTGAGCTGTTGTCTGATTTTAATAAGAGATTTAACTGCATGTACAACAAGATACCAGCTGAAGTGAAACCCACCACTACCTCTACTAGACTCATCTATGCCAGCGCCTTTGATTCTGAATTCTGTTTACTGTTGAGGGAGAGGCGATGTGCCTCTTTGGCCGATATGTAAGATGCAGCCCTGGAAGTAGAATCAAACATCATGGCTACAGAAAAGCTCAAAGGTAATGCTAATAGAAGAAGACAGAGGGGCGAGCCTTCATCATCTTTAGATCCCAAGATTGATAAAATGGCCAAGATGATAGAGTCATTAGCCTCTGAAGTTTCCAAATTAAAGGTTGAGCAGCATTCTGGGAAAGGAAGGGTTCCTAATACTGTAATGTATGGCTGGAACTTACACTTCTTTATATAATAAGAGCTAGCATGTTTCATGCATATGTTGTATTGTATTCCAGCTATCTTGTTTACTCTAAATGGCATATGTATTTGATTTCTTACGCATGCATATATGGACTATTCTGTATGAGTATGTATGAATCTTTCTAAAATGTGTTGTTGGTTTAACCATCACTTTGGGTTTCCAACTACCTTGCTTTCCAGCTTGTGATGTATCTTCGCTCGTGTGTTCCCTTCCCATCCGAGTACTATTACAGGTTTCCAAGGAGCACACTCATCTCAACCCACATGTTTTAGAACCTCTCATGCACCTTCCTTGACTCACTCCAGTTGTCACACCCTTGCTACCAACAGAGTTATCTTACTTGCCTATGTTGGGTTGTGTTATATTAGGTTGGGTGAACCTACCTATGGTTTTTCAGTCCATGGTTTTGGACGCGATGGTTTTTGATCCATGGTATTGGATGCTTCGGCATGTATAAATATGTATTGTAACATTGAAAGAAAAATAATGAAAAATCAAGCTGGTAGTCCCGGTTTTGGGATCCATTGGGAAATCTCTGTGTATATGTGTTTTATGTGTTATGCTCTCGCATTGTTTATTTTCTTTGTTTAAGAATTCGTATGCAGGTAATTTCTATACGGGGTTAAAACCTACAGCCTATGTCTGATATCACGGTCAAGGCATTACCATATGACCCACTGTTGGGATTCCTACACCAAACGATCCGAGGTCTAATTGGAACTTCTTACCGTGGAGATCCCTTGACATGTTGGTAGGTCCAGTACCGTCAACATTTCTGGTGCTAGAAGAAGGGCCCGATGACAAGCTGTGTCCTCTCATCTAGTTTTGAACCTTTCATATCTTTCAAGGATTCTTGCACTCTTCTCCCTCCATGATGTTTTTCAAATCATGAAGATGTCACCATCACGAGGGATTTTTTTGATCTCTTGTCCACTTACACGTATGATGGTGAAGGCGAAGTGGCATGGCCTGAGTACTTACATGACTTTCTTTCATGCTTCATGAGGAAGATGGGTGTTCTAACGAACAAGCCTACATGCTTCTTGCATACACACTTCGTGACTCTCCACTTCGATGGTTTTGCAACCTACCAGCTGATAGCGTGCACTCACTTGAGCACTTATGTGATCTCATTGAAGACACGTTCTATCATTTTGATCCAGACTATCTTGACCAAAAACTGCTACAGCAACGGGAGGCTCCACATGAATCGATTATGGATTTTTTGCAGCGCTTCCATGACTTGCAGTTTCAAGCTCTAAGGAGCCAGATGAAATTTCCCTATCTTTGGGACCGATTCAAGTATTGCCTTAAGAAATCTGTTCATCCCATGAAGAAGCTTGAAATCAAGCCTCACTCAACATTCTTCACCGATGGAGCTGCGCAATCTAAGCCAGATGCGGTCACTGTCACGACTGACTGTCTTCCATCCCTTCGTCCAACAGCTCCACCACTGTCGAGTGATGTTGAGGATCATGCTCACACATATGTTCATCTTTCACATCCTCCCAACATCACTTCACACAATTTTCGCGCAGATTTGGTTGTGAGTCCATCGATTTGTCATATGCATATTGTTCCACAACCTCCATCTTCACACTCGGATGTTCCTCCAGATGATGTTGTCTTGTGTTCTTCCAGTCTTGATTATTCACTTGTTGTGAATGAGGAACAAGCCATTGACAGAGTTAGTGTTGCATAACCAACATGCGTTGTCATTCATGAAGAGTATGAGTGGGAGCTTGAGCATCAACACTTGGCAAAGGATGACTCCCTTTCATCTAAGCCCCCTCTGTTCTTTCCTAACATCTTAGGTGAACGTGCCATCTTCATCCATGGATGCACCCATTGTTGATCACTTGCAGGACACACCGGATGTTGGTCCATCATTTAACAACAGAGAGGATAAGTTATTCATTGAAAATCCGCTTGATCTTTCATATGTCTTTTCAGGAAACACAAAGGATGAATTTGTTCGCTTTCCATCTACCCCTCTGTTTGATTCATCTGATCATGAGGATGCCAATGAAATCATTGACTTTTCTGATCGTGGTTTCATGATCCATTTACTCCCATATTCGATCACGATCATTATTCTATCGTAGTTGATTTTTCAAAGCCATCAGTTTATGATCATCTATTTGAAGATGAAGTTGAAACACTCCAGACCATCGAGGCACTTTAGCCCGAGCTGATGGTTATGTCAGGCCCTTGTTGTCCAGAGGTTGGTTTCACTTCCGATTAGGAAATTGTTCAATCACCCAAGGCTCCTCATCATTCATATGTATGCATTGAAGATCAATCTCATACATAGATCATGCCTCCTCACTTTGAACTAAATGATCCTATCGCTCATGCATTGGAGGAATCTTACATTGCAAGCACACATGCACGATGCAAGTTATCTTTGTTTCTTTCATTTGCTTGCATGTCATAGTCAAGAGTGTTCTTATACTTAAAAGTTGCACGCAGTATCACACAGCACTATGATAAGTCCACAGACTACTCATCATGCACTCTTACTCACTTATGTCCTGTGGGCACTTTGAAACACGAAGTGTGGCTGTTTCATTGTTATATCTTTCTTGCTTGTTGGTTTGCACAGCTGGGTTGCTCGCAGACTAGGCTTTCACCAACATGGGACAACCAATGCATCGGTGGCTGCATTGGAAATATCACTTCATGTGATCAGGCCCATGCACCGTTAGTTTAGGAGTAGGAGTAGTGTTTGCTTTTAATCAGTTTTCTTGCATGCTTGTTTTCTTACTTGCTTTGTTTGTTTGTCTGCTTTCTTGTTTGCTTACTTGCTTTCCTTTCACTTTTGCTTCTGCTCTTGCTTTGCTTTATTGTTTGTTAGTTTTCTTGTTTTGTTCATAGGTTAGTTTCGCATGAAACCATGTATGACTCTTGAAATGAGTTGGGTAAAATACAAGAGGGCTTGTACAGCTATCACTACTTCGTTATCCGTCATCTTGCCTATGAAGATCTTGTTACTTTTATTCCATGATACGTCGAAGGAAAATTTGTATTGTTCGAAGTGAACCTTGGTGAAAACACAACGCTTGTACGCTAACTAGTGTCACCTTCTCTATTCAGTTGTTTTTTGGTTAACCCTTTTCAGCTCAATCAAGTAGAGTAAGGTGAGGTGGGAAATCTTAACAAGCACATCACAGGTATAATAAACTACTTCTCTATTGGAACAACCTCTTTTTATCTCAATAAGTTGAGATCCCTCTTCCACCTCTGAAATGAATAAGTGCTATGCAAAGTTATGAAAAAATGAAAAAAATAAAAAAGTGATAAAAAAATTCAAAAATGAAAAATGAATAAGGCGAAAGAAGAGAAAGGCTTCCTGCACAGAGAGGTGATGAAAGTAACTCCTCCAGGGTACTAACCAGGCTTGCTAGTAGCAGATCCATGCTTGTGTTCCTATGTGACTCCGTCGGTGTACTGTCCAGGCCTTCTGGCAGCGGAGAAACACCAGAGAAGAAACTAAGACTCTGATGACTATACTGCTTGTGCACCAATATACCCCTCAACCCTAATCGAAACAATTGTGTTGCCTTGGCTTAAAATGTGTGTCAATCAACCAAGAGCTTGGTAGATGCTACATCTTACAATTAGGATAGTGTGAAACCAAGATGAGGTGAGAACTGAAAAATACTTCCAGAAGTGTTAGACTTTCTTTTCATGAACAAGGTCCATTCAGAGAGCTGGAGTTCTACCGGTGTGTCGCCAAGTGTTGTAGCTACTATAACCACCCTCCAAAATTTTGCCTTAGCTTCGTTTTGGAGCCTTCCTACCAACTTTTCATAGCACCTTGTCTTGCTTCATCAAGTACACAAGCTTCAATGTTTTTCTTGCACAAATGCAGCCTATCAATCACAGCTTGATGCATTCCCCTTACAGGTTGTTCATCTAGACTTGGTTCAGCTATAGGCTGAGTAGTTCCTCCAAGAAATTGTGCATTTCTTGAGGGCAACCAACCTTCCCTCCAGAAATTGTGCAATCCTATTTGGCATCCTATTGGGCTCCAGAATTGCACAATTCTGTCAATCAACACTCATAGAGAAAATTGCACAATTTTCACCAATAGGGCTGCTCAGCATAGAATTTGCGAAAATCTAGGCAGTTGTCAACTGCTCTGCCCAGAAATTGTGCAAATATCTTGCGCAGCCCAGCCCAGCTCCCAGCCAGAAATGCATATTGTTGGCATGTAGGGGCCTGACCCAAGTTCAGAGGTCATTTAGCCAAACAAATCCCGATACCACTGGCCCTTTCAGCAACAGTCCATAGAGCACAGACTGAGGTCTCACCCGAAGTAGTATGGGAGGGTGCTAGAACTAGGTTTCCACACCCTAGAGATGTCAGATGATTTTTGGTGGTCTGCAGTTTGACCCTGTGCGCATGTCGCTATGCACACCTATCAATACCTCGCAGCCTGCGATGTTGCCTTCCCGCAGCCCTACTTGGGGCTCAATCTGCATTGTTGCCCAATCCCTTACTATTATCCCGATCACTTAGCTTATCTGTATGTGTTTACTTATACTTAACAGTGTTCATCATTCATACAAGTGCGTGCGATAAATAAAATAGTACAATTGCAAAAGATATCAACCATACACAAGATTTGGAATCAAGCTTCTTTTTATTATCTCTTTCCCTGGTTACAAACTCGACTCTACCTTGCGCACTCAGCTACAGAGGTCTGTGCACTAAGCTACAGACTCTTCTAAGCCTCTGCGCACTCAGCTGCAGAGCCTCTTGCTACTATTACGACCCAAAGAACTTAGACCTTTACACTATTCTCACTATCTTCTAGACTCCATTCAGTTTTTCTACTTACTTCATTCTTAACTACTTTACAACTTAGAGCCTCACGCTATTTATACAATCCCATGGTCTGCGAACCATGGGTAGGTCAACACTACATTCAAAACTTAGGGTGGACAGCCCTATGACTCTAACATACAATTCGCGCTCCACGCCTGCAATTCGTGAAGTCTTTACAACAATAGTACTCAAAACTTGGGCTTTGAGCCCCAAAACATGTTATGGGGGGATTCCATGCCCAACAGGCCCCTAACACAAACATAGTGACTCGTCCTCGAGTCACTCTTTCGGCACAGAGATCTCAGCACGAAGTCCCTCCAGTTGGTCCCGAACGGTCTGAATGTTGGCAGCGCACTGAGCTACTGCCTGCTGAACCTGCTGCATTCTTGCTTCTGAACCCTCTGTTTCAGGCATGCTACATTGCATCTATGTATGCATTCCTTGAATCTGCGTGAGCTTTCCTTCAATATCCACCGTGATTGTGAAGGTTTCATCAATACATGGCTGGACGCACGCTTTTAGAACTGCTTCCTTGTGGCACACTACATCCACCTGCTCTTTTAAATCCTTGGCTTGTTGCATCCTTGCAAGCTGCTGAGTAAGGACTACTATCTGCACAGTCCCTCTAATGTTGTCATATTATTGTTGGAGTTCAAATGCCTCGGTCTCCAGCTGTTGGATGTTAGGGTCCTCCTGCAACGTAGTGAGGACCTCAAGCACCTGCTCCAACATATTGGTATAGTCATGGACTGCACCTCCAATCTCTTCCATCCATGTTGCAATAGTGTTGGCATGTTGTTCTCTGACCTCTAGGGGAGTGGAAGGTTGCGCCTTCAGCCGCAGCTCGACAATCTAGAGATTCAGCTCCAGCTGCACTCTTGTTATTTCCTCGCGCGTTGCGGACACCACTTTCCAAACAGTGGATCCGCACTTCTGTCAAAAGCTCCACTACAGTGGACAACTCTAGGACGTGTCGGCAAGCATCATCCACTGCCTACACCAACTGTTGGTTCTGCGACACCAACTCGTCGCGCTAAAAGCTAAGTTGTTCTATATTAATCTTCTGCTCACTCAGAACCTGGATCGCGTGGCTCTCTCTGGCGTGGAGTTCTGTTGTTATCCCATCCTGTAGCTGATAAAGTGTGTCACGAGGATGGGAAACCAAGTTAATGCCAATGCCTTTCATTATATTAACCGTCACCCAATCCATTGTGCTTTCTAAGACTAGCGCTCCATTTGGCAATGTTATCGTATTGGCCATCTTCGCACGTAGCATCTATTCTGTTGCTGACGTTCCTGCTGCGACGTAGGTAGATAAGGTACCCTCCTGCAGGGGCTGCACCCGTAACTCCTGCAGCTACGCCCTTAGGGCCCCCAGTATAGTTTGCTGTTGCGTCATAAAGTCTTGGAGCGCTTCACTAGTGACATCAAGAACCGTCTCGCCGATGTCATGGAGATCACCTTCAGTTAAGGTGATCAAGTCGATGACTAGCTTTGAGGCCTTCACCTTCTTTCTTGGACCTAATATTTTTGTGATGCGCAGTCGTTTAAGCTGTGTAGAGGTGGTCCCTGGGTCCGCGCTCTCTTCTGCAAGTTCCATGTCCTCTACCTCCTGTCTTGTAGACGTGCTTGGCCCCCCTCTGCCTGCACTGTGGCGGCTTCTATTATCTGCGTTGCTGCGACTACTTCTGTGGACTTCTTCTGCTCCATGGCTACCATCATCAACTGCCTACACCAACTGTTGGTTCTACGACACCAACTCGTCGCGCTAAAAGCTAAGTTGTTCTATATTAATCTTCTGCTCACTCAGAACTTGGATCGCGTGGCTCTCTCTGGCATGGAGTTCTACTATTATCCCATCCTGTAGCTGATAAAGTGTGTCACGAGGATGGGAAACCAAGTTAAGGCCAATGCCTTTCATTGTATTAACCGTCACCCAATCCATTGTGCTTTCTGTGACTAACGCTCTATTTGGCAATGTTATCGTATTGGTCATCTTCGCACGTAACATCTATTCTGTTGCTGACGTTCCTGCTGCGACGTAGGTAGATAAGGTACCCTCATGCAAGGGCTGCACCCATAACTCCTGCAGCTACGCCCTTAGGGCCCCCAGTATAGTTTGCTGCTGCGTCATAAAGTCTTGGAGCGCTTCACTAGTGACATCAAGAACCGTCTCGCCGATGTCATGGAGATCACCTTCAGTTAAGGTGATCAAGTCGATGACTAGCTTTGAGGCCTTCACCTTCTTTCTTGGACCTGATCTTTTTGTGATGCGCAGTCGTTTAAGCTGTGTAGAGGTGGTCCCTGGGTCCGCGCTCTCTTCTGCAAGTTCCATGTCCTCTACCTCCTGTCTTGTAGACGTGCTTGGCCCCCCTCTACCTGCACTGTGGCGGCTTCTATTGTCTGCGCTGCTGCGACTACTTCTGTGGCCTTCTTCTGCTCCACAGCTACTTGTGACACTTCACGGACTACCCTGACCTCGGCTA
Organism: Pinus tabuliformis; assembly: GCA_031772625.1. Lineage (NCBI taxonomy): Eukaryota > Viridiplantae > Streptophyta > Pinopsida > Pinales > Pinaceae > Pinus > Pinus tabuliformis. The sequence continues at coordinate 699,244,915 of CM062807.1, forward strand.
CCGCTTTTTTGTTTCGCCTTTTCTCGGCCAGTTGGGTGACGTGCAACTTGGCATCATCCTTCCTTTTCTGTGCTACCATCTTTTCCAGCTCCGCCAAATCTGGGGCGTGCCACTCAGGAGGCCATGTCTCTAACACCATAAAGATCGCATCCTCAATGGCTATGAATGGGATCTGTGTCCACTATTGCGCCGAATCCTTTCGCATCCTGATGTAGATGTTATGCATGTCTGCCTTGAAGTCTGCAAAACTCTACATACTAATGTGCACCATGGGGGACATGCGTGGCCTCATATTAATCCACATTTGGATTCTCGCCTCCATGAGCACCCAGAAAATCTTGGTATCACGAATCTGTTTCATGTCCTTGGTGGCCCAGAGTGAAGCGTACTTCATGGCCTCTGGTAAGTCTCAGCCGATGCTCGGGAACTGGCTATCCTCTGGCAATTCTCTCGCTACCAACAAGATGGATAAGATAAACCATGCATAGTGGGAGGTCTTACCCTGTTCCTGGGCCTCCTAACAGTTGAGCAAAAACTCTTCGCAGAGGAACTCGGCCCAGTTGAACTAGACCTCCTCCACACATTGTTCGGCCAGCGCAACCACCGGCGCTGGTACTTCATCGGCACGGCATTTTCTCATTACTTTATCGGCTAGGAGATGGGTCGCTACGCGCACCCCTTTATCCTTGATACCAGTGATAGCATAACCCTTATTTTTCTTCTCGATCTTATATTTTGTCTTCATTGCCTCTGCGAGATCCAAATCGCTTCTTTTCCCTGCTATCGTCGCAGGGTCCTTTCCCTTACAGGGAAGCCACGAAATTTGGTGGATGAGATATGTCATGATGGGAATAGGCTCCTCCAGCCATAAGTACCCATCATGCGCTAGGAAGAGCAGCTGCCTGATGATGAAAATGGTGATGGGTGCGTGGTGGAAATGTGGTATCCATAGCAGATGAATCAACCCAACCTTTTCCACACCGAACAGCCATTTTCGCGGCTCTAGCGTTATCACTAGCCCCTCCGTATTCTGTTTCATTAGGTTCACTATTTCTAAGTGCAAGAACTTCTCACTATCCGCGACATCCCAGTCTTCAAATTTTAGGGTGGGCATGCATCCAGGAGTAAGCCCTCAAAGGTAATTCCACCGGGGAGGAGCGGGGTCTAGAGTGCACTCTTCGTTGCATCCAGATCCTTTGGTATTTTGGTTTTTCCTTTTTGCGGAGGGACATACTCAGGCAATTTCACTGCAAAGCGCAATGATTGGATGTCTTCCTCCATGTATTCTTCTTCCTCTATGGTGGAAATCAGAGCCTACAAGTCTTCTTCCTCTTCATCTATTTCAATGGTGACTGCCTTTCCTTTTTCTTCCATTGATAACTTACTATGCCGCGGATTCCTCAGGGACATGCGTACTGGTCCCATTGCCTGCTTATCTTTCTTTGGTCTTGGTGTCCGGGGTGATTTAGGGATTTCTGTCACAACCCCAGTGCCTTTGGGAACATCGTGGACCATGGGGGTCTGTGCGGCCTCGCCGACGGTTCCTTCTTCAATGCCCAACCCATCCTTAGTGGCCATCATCATTTCTGCACTGTATGCGGTCTTTTGCGAACGTAAGGGCTCTATTATGGCTCACCTCTCAATGCTCTACGCTCTGCTCAACCGCTCAAATCTCATTGACCAGGTGTTGTCTATTGGCTAACCCTTAGATTTTTATAGCGCCTTCTGAATTCGAATTCAACCACTCCCCCCAATTTTGAGCCATCAATGCTTTCTTGGTGGCAGATTTTCCGAAATCTTGCCCATAACTTGTCTTAAATTCCCGTCGCCTGCTCCATTTGGCCTCAAATCAGACGTCCCTTCATGAACAGTGACACCAACAGTCACTTCCCAACCCACCCGTGCGGTAGTGCATCCCTCCATGCGTGGGCGCAAACCTTGTGATAGGTTCTTCTTGCGCGCACCTGTCAGAGCACGCAACTCCCAAGCAAAATAATTTATAGTTTTGCGCTCGCTTTTAATTGCCTGGAGTGCTAAGACTATTCTTCCTACGGCTAGTCAAGTGGTTGCACCACCTGTGCGAGGCTCCATCTCGCCCTCCAGTATAGTCTGCGGAAAATCCTCATCTGTCATCGTGGTCATCGGCGCTGCGCGCTCTACTATTTGTAGTGCACTCCCCTGGTTACTGCATTTGGTGATATGTGGTCCTATCCATGGCAGTAGACTAATTAATTATCAGCAATAGTCTTCTAATTCAATAGTATGATCACCCGCACCTTGCCTTGCCATCCTTGTTTATCGACGAGACATGCTCCCTTGATCTCATTTTCCAGCCTCTTGACTTCTGCGTCCATCAAAATGCTTTTCTTCCTTAGACGTACCTGGTCCTTTTCAAGTTCACGAAGTCTAAGGTTCCCTTTCCGAATGGATTCCTAAAGTCTTATGTGTTCTAATTCACGTAATTGTGTGATTTCTTCGTCTTGGGTTTTGCGTACTGTCGCACCTACAGGTGCTATTACATGTCGATTCATCTTTGCATGCTCCTCAGACATTACGGTCCCTACTTCATTCCGCAACCTTGGAATTATTTTGGCGGTCAAGGTTTTGCACATTGTCCGATAGGCCCATCGAACCATTGGTACGTGCAGGTCCCATTCAGTGCATCTCACCTAGTGAACCCTATTTAGCACTTCGCACACCCTATCGAATGCTTCTCCGTGGATAATATTTAGCGTGCTTTGTCTTTCCTGCCACTGCATTTTTTTCTGATTCTCTATTATGGGAGTGGTGTGCGCTTGTGCAAGCTGCATGTCATATGTCTGTACCCATCAGGAATGGTGGGCGTGCAATTTGTTTTGTTTCTCGTAACCGGCTGTCATCTGTAGCTGGGGTTTTCCAAATTGTAGGCGCATCATTCTTCTGCATTCGTGCCAATCCTTGAAACTCTATTGGTGCGTACCCCACCATCTTGCGGGCGTAGCGTGCAATCCCCATTTCAGAGCATCAAAACGTTGTCGTTCCGGTACTTCACTCTCAAATTTGTTCAGAAATTCATCCAACGTTGTCAAACCGTCATACCTAGGTAGATCCCTTATCTCTGTTGTCACACAGCATAGTGATCTTATCATCATGTTGCAATTGAGCATTGTTACTTCATGCAGCCGATTCTACCATCGTTCTATTTCTTCATCTGAATCCAAAGTGCAGGAACATTGACACTCCCACAAAATCCTACCATCTGCTATCGGATTCAACCAATCTTGTTCTCACGCGATTATGTTGTAGATACAATCGAGATCGTCATCACTATCATCGTCACATACTGGTTCAGTGTATCACGCTCCTTCGGCTGGATCTAGCAGTACTACTACGCGTAGTGACTTTTTCTCAAAAATCATTTTGCGCTTCTTCAGATTTATGACTATGTTCATATCAATGGCCCAGTCTATTCCTAGTAGCACTGGATAGGGAATGTTGTCATCGACAATCTCTATCACTTCAAAATCTGTCAGCGCGCTTGCACCTTCAATATCCACCGTTACTCCTTGCAATCTTCCCATGGGTAAGATATTCTTTTGGTTCGTTGTTATAGCTCCAAACCTCACTCTTGATGTTTGTGATGTTGCACTCATGGCCTAGGGCAACCCCTCCTTCCAGACCTGGTCCAAAATTTAAAAAATAGTGTTTTACTCCCTATACGTGACATTGCCCTAAGCTAAACGTGTGTGTACGCAGGTTTGTATATACCCAACCCGCATATGTCTTAAAACACTTAAAAAAATTAAATCTCCTTAATTTCGGGCGGAGATCACGGGTTTCACCTGTTGATTACCTATTAGTGCCCGTGGCCCAACTATTCCCAACAAACTCCCAACTAAAAAACTACTTTGGGAGAAGTATAAAAAGGCTTCATTGGGAAGGCCTAAGGGAGGAGAGAAGAGAGAGAATGATCACTCTGCTGAGATTTTCCCTAACCAGGTCTAAAGATCTTAGTGCTTCTAGCACTTCCCCCATTTACAGGAAACCCTTGTTTCCTTGTGTGATGATGTCTTTCTATTACTTGAGATATCATGGAGTAAGTCATGGAAGGAGTTTTTTGAAGGCTTGAGACTGGACGAATCCGGAGGACGGTTCCGCTTAGAGCCTGTGAAAGGATGACTCAGGTGAAATCATTCCTTTCTATACTTTAGTTATCTATAATAAAAGAAACACTTGTCTTTGCTCCTGATATAAATCTTCTTCATGTTTATGATATCAATGTTATGATTCTCATAAGAATGGTTGTTTTAATTGTGTAACTAACTACCTTTCAATATGCTATGAAGATGATTTCTTTATGATGCTTGGTCCATATACTGTTGTACTTTCTTGAATTGATTGTTTTGCAGGTTGAAGGAGCAAAAGGAACTCCAAGAGGGTTTGGACCCTGGCTAGATCTTCTCAAACGAAGGACCCCTAGGTACGCCTCTCATCGTAGAGTTTGTTTATATTAGCATCATGGCTGTGTGGAATGTGTGTTTATCTGTATAGATAACCTCCGATCTGCTAGGGTATCAACCCAAGACCCTAGGGGAATTTATCCCTTAACATTCGCCATTCGCAATTGAATAGGAGACCATTGTAGCATGGGTCTACCCATGCGTTCCCATGTTTGTTTTGGTAGTACATTCGTGTCCGATCCTAGATCTAGAATTACTTGATCCATTTCATACTCCCTGATTTGTGCAGTCAATCTCATTTCCCTTCCTGTTCACGATGTGTTCTTTCCAAGCTTCCGGACTACGCGTAATTCTCTTCACCTAGCGCACCTAGTGATAAGTTCCTGCAGCCCTTTCACAGCCTTGCTACAGCGTAGCAGTTTCATACATGTCTCTAAAAAGGTAGTGATCATTGAAGGATCCATCTCCGGCTCTAGTTGATCCTTACTACCTGAAGTGGAGGCCTTTGTGAAGCTCTTCTTAGCTTCCATGAATGTCTCCTTCACACGTTCTAAATCAAATTCAGGTTCCTTTACAGGATCCTTGCGAACCCACACACTTTCTTCAGGTTGCTTACATTTGTCATCTCCTGTCATGATACCACTTCTGAGCACTATGTTTACATTCGGGTCCTCTTCGCGACTCAGACCTCATCATTTGCAAATTCTGAGTCGGGGGAGGCTGGAGTACCCCTTTCTTGCGCAGCCTTGCTACTAGTGTAGGGTAGTTCTCTACCTCATGATCAAACTGAGTACAATATAAACATGATATTCTTGTCGGATTCATACAATCGCGGGCATAGTGCCCTGGCCCTCTGCAATTGTAACAAATTAGTTGTCCGCGACCCCTTCCTAGTCCCATTCCACCTCGACCTCATTCGCACCCCTGAAATCCAACATGCGCCATTCCTGCATTTGGGTCGAGGGCTCATGTTTCGGTCTGTACCCTATAGGCAGGAGTCCGATCCATAATTAGTTAGTAGCTTTTGTAGGTGCATTCATCATGGCCTACCGACCTGCAGAACTTACAAAACAATTGCTAGGACATCTACATATACTTCTGCAATAGATGACAATTATTCGTAGTGTTTTTTCCTCCTATCTGACAAATCGCACACCATAGTGCAGGCACCGCACTTGGTCCTCCTTGTGCCTCGGGTCTTAACAGCATCGTCCCTCCTCCCGTCAAGTAATTCGTGCAAACTAGACAATGGTCCTTGTCATGCCCCTGGCCTTTTCATTTTGTGCACCATACCTCCTCGCGTGCTTCTGGCCGAGGTGTCCTATCCTGTTTCAAACTCTGCATTTCCAGAAACAAATTTTACAGTTGCGCATGGATTTGTTGGACTTCCAGACCAGGATCTTGCATAGGGGTCTCATGCAATCTCATTGCCATCTCCAAAGCTTCGACCTGGGTGGAAAGTTTTTGTTGTGACAGTGTCATCCTTAAATGCGGTGTTAATAATGCCACAAACCACGTGCGGTGCTACCCATCCATCAAAGTCATGTTGGCTTCGTGAATCATACTCTTTAGTCTCTAGTCCAGATCCCAGGGGATCTCGCCCGGGAGCAACATGATCTCCTTAAACCCGATAATTGATTGTGTCTCTGACTTTGGCCTGCTAAATTCCCTATTTAGCACGGCCTGGATTTATGTGATTCCTACGTTTGGATGGTCATTAGAATGCTTAATGTACCATGTCAATGCACGATCCTGCAACGCGCTTACCAGCGTAGCCTTCTCTATATTGTCATTCATGACTCCTTGTGCTTTCCATACCGCCCTTACCATGAATCAGAATTGGTCTCGATATTTATTCCCTACTCCTCTGAATACCGGCAGTTTGATCGCACTCGCCATACTGAACAATAATATCTTAATCTAAGTGTTCAAAGATTTTATATACTTACCTCACGATCCTTTAAGGAGTGTCATTCTGCCTCACTGTAGCTGACGGTCGTATCTACCACAAACTCAATTATAAATCCTCCTATAATTTGATCGAGCCAATGGTCCACAGCTCGTGTGATATTATCTTCTTACGCTTCTAGTCTGTGCACTAATTCTGGAGTCCACATGATTGGTTTGTCGAGCCTACACCTTCTCTGACTGTCTGCTAGCTTCTTGATCCACTCATACAGCTCAGAAGGAAAGGATGCAAAGAAAATTTCGTGGATTTTTGTATATAAATAGTGCTCCAACCATTGTTCCTTAGATACTCGCAGATTCTTGTTTTCCTGCACCGCGAATTCGTGAATCTTCTTGTCCAACCACCCTTCAATTTATTTCTTGGTTGGATTCCAGTGACACAACATCACACATCCCTTATGCAGATCCCGGTCCTGGCAATGGAACCATTTGTTGGCTTGTAGGGGCCTGAGCCAGGTTTAGAGGTGAATTAGCCAAACAAATCTCGGTACTACTGGCCCTTTCAGCAACAGTCCGCAGAGCACGGACTAAGGTCTCACCCGAGGTATTATGGGAAGGTGCTAGAACCAGGTTTCCGCACCCTAGAGATGTCAGATGATTTTCGGTGGTCTGTGGTTTGACCTTGCACGCATGTTGCTACGTGCACCTATCAGTACCTCACAGCCTGCGATGCTGCCTTCATGCAGCCCTACTTGGGGCTCGATCCGCGTTATTACCCAATCCCTTACTATTAACCCTATCCTTAGCTTATTTGTATCTATTTAGTTATACTTAACAATGTTCACCATTCATACAAGTGCACGCAATAAATAAATAGTACAATTGCAAAAGATATCAACCATATAATAACTCAAAACACATACACAAGATTTGGAATCAAACTTCTCTTTATTATCTCTTTCCCTAGTTACAGACCCAACTCTACCCTACACACTCGGCTGCAGGGGTCTGTGAACTTAGTTGTAGACTCTACTAGGCCTCTGCACACTCAGCTGCAGAGCCTCTTCCTATTACTACAACTCAAAGCACTTAGACCTTTACTCTATGCTCGCTATATTCTAGACTCCATTCAATTTTTCTACTTACTTCATTCTTAACTACTTTACAACTTAGAGCCTCGCTCTATTTATACAATCCCATGGTTCGCAGGCAATGGGTAGGCCGACACCACATTCAAAACTTAGGGTGGACAGTCCTATGACTCTAACATACAATTCACGCTCTGCGCCCGCAATTTGTGAAGTCTTTACAACAATAGTACTCAAAACATGGGCTTTGAGCCCCAAAACATGTTGTGGGGGGATTCCATGCCCAACACACATTTTCTCCCAGTAGTCAAACAGCCTCTTGCATGTGCAACTTAGTTGACCGGTTCCCTCCCGGACCCAGCAAAACAGACTTTCATGCATGGGTTGCTTCTCCCAAGGCATCATGCAAAGGTATCCCTTGTTTCAGGGATCTATTTTTGGGCAGTTAGAGGTTACATGCAAGAATCATTTCAGAAACCTCCCAACAAGTGCCGCTTTCCCTAGATTTGTGGCATGCATGTCACAACCTCAATGTTATCAAAAATCATCAACCGAACATTGCATATCTCATTCCTCACATCAACCTTGCAACTTTAACATCCCGCATCACATCTAGGAGCTATCGGCACATTCAACTCTATTGTTTTGGGGTAAGCCCGCTTTCCATGCCTTATGTAGAATTTCTAGCGCTTTTTGTGTTTCACTTCGTATGGATGTGTTCTTCTTGATTTCAGTGAACTCTTGTTGTCATTTTGATACATACTAGCTTGTTCTACCACTGTTTCATTTTTCATTTCTATCTCACTACTATCGCATGCATGAAAATGCTTTGCATGAACGGTCACCGATTCGGCGACTTTCTTCACCCACATGCATGTTGATCTATTTACTGAATCTTTCATTCAATGTTTGCATGCATGATCAATCACTTCTTCTTTCACTTAGTGTCACCATGAATTCACTTCCACATTTTCTTTCAGTCACCCGTCGACAAGTCTGGCCAAACCTTGGCCCAGACTCTGCCTTCACTGAGATAGCATTATGCAATCCGGGAAGGAAGGCTCTGTCTTCCTCTCCAGAAATGCGCATTTCTACCCAGGCACTATCTTCCAGGACTATTTTGTGCATTTCTGAGGGATAGTAACTGTTGGCCTAGAAAATTGCACAATGCAGTCACTGAGCCTTTAGCCATTGCCAGCTGAGATGCAATCATAAGCCAGACTGGACTGTGCATTACACAGTTCCAGTACTCAGTAAGTCTCCCAACATCCCAGGTTTTGCCTTGCACAATATTGGCAGTCAGTCTCTCGACCTCCCGGCCTAAATTGTGCGACATTCATGATCAGTCACAACACGTATGTTGCAAGTCAGTTCTCAAGTTTATTTTGGTTTTCGACTAACAGATTTCTTGCCATGAGTGTTTCCATGTCTCTAGGTATTGCAGGTGTTCATCTGCCTCTCAATAGCATAGGTACAACGGTTTCCAGGAGAGCAGAGTCAAAGACACCATTCCGAGCACACTTGGGGATGCAGTCGATCAAGTGTCTATGAGATTGCCTACTCACAAATACATCAAGTTATTCATAGGCAAGGACATCAAGATATGACAGCAGTAGCATCATAGCGAGCAGCATCATGAACAGCAGCTGAAGGCAGCATACCGAATGTAATGAATGTGAGAGAAAGGTTGTTGACAACACAGAGGCTAATAAAGGTACGAGCTCAATAAGATCCACTAATGATGAAGGCAACTTTGGAGACTCGGGCTATGAGGTGACAGCGTGACATGAAGATCGCGTGAAGACAGAGAATGGAACAAAGAAGTAATTACATGTGCTGAAGCAGCAACTCAAGGAAGAACATGAAGCGGCACAGACAAACGAATGAGTTGCAGCAGGAACAAGAACAGAAGTGAGCGCAACATGCACTCACAGATGGAACTGCACCCGTACAAGTTAAAGATCCATCCCAGCGACTAGCACGGAGCAAACATGGTGAGCACTGTTGTTGATCGTATGCAAGGGATTAAACAACATGCATGTCATTGTGCGCACGCATGCAAGGGATTAAACAACATGCATGTCATTGTGTGCACGCATGCAAGGGATTAAACAACATGCATGTCATTGTGTGCACACATGCAATCCAACCCATTCAGCACACTCACCAAGGCAAAGATAAGAAGCAAGTCCAACTGGAGTTAAACATGTACTTCGGAAAGTTGATGTGCATGACCACCAGCACACACTTGAAGATCATCTCAGACACTATGCATCACTGTGTTTCTGTTTCAACCGCACCCAAGAGGACCATGCGCATGTTAGCAGACAAGTTGAATGAAGGAGTTGACCGGTTCCCTCCCGGACCCAGCAAAACAGACTTTCATGCATGGGTTGCTTCTCCCAAGGCATCATGCAAAGGTATCCCTTGTTTCAGGGATCTATTTTTGGGCAGTTAGAGGTTACATGCAAGAATCATTTTAGAAACCTCCCAACAAGTGCCGCTTTCCCTAGATTTGTGGCATGCATGTCACAACCTCAATGTTATCAAAAATCATCAACCGAACATTGCATATCTCATTCCTCACATCAACCTTGCAACTTTAACATCCCGCATCACATCTAGGAGCTATCGGCACATTCAACTCTGTTGTTTTGGGGTAAGCCCGCTTTCCATGCCTTATGTAGAATTTCTAGCGCTTTTTGTGTTTCACTTCGTATGGATGTGTTCTTCTTGATTTCAGTGAAATCTTGTTGTCATTTTGATACATACTAGCTTGTTCTACCACTGTTTCATTTTTCATTTCTATCTCACTACTATCGCATGCATGAAAATGCTTTGCATGAACGGTCACCGATTCGGCGACTTGCTTCACCCACATGCATGTTGATCTATTTACTGAATCTTTCATTCAATGTTTGCATGCATGATCAATCACTTCTTCTTTCACTTAGTGTCACCATGAATTCACTTCCACATTTTCTTTCAGTCACCCGTCGACAAGTCTGGCCAAACCTTGGCCCAGACTCTGCCTTCACTGAGATAGCATTATGCAATCCGGGAAGGAAGGCTCTGTCTTCCTCTCCATAAATGCGCATTTCTACCCAGGCACTATCTTCCAGGACTATTTTGTGCATTTCTGAGGGATAGTAACTGTTGGCCTAGAAAATTGCACAATGCAGTCACTGAGCCTTTAGCCATTGCCAGCTGAGATGCAATCATAAGCCAGACTGGACTGTGCATTACACAGTTCCAGTACTCAGTAAGTCTCCCAACATCCCAGGTTTTGCCTTGCACAATATTGGCAGTCAGTCTCTCGACCTCCCGGCCTAAATTGTGCGACATTCATGATCAGTCACAACACGTATGTTGCAAGTCAGTTCTCAAGTTTATTTTGGTTTTCGACTAACAGATTTCTTGCCATGAGTGTTTCCATGTCTCTAGGTATTGCAGGTGTTCATCTGCCTCTCAATAGCATAGGTACAACGGTTTCCAGGAGAGCAGAGTCGAAGACACCATTCCGAGCACACTTGGGGATGCAGTCGATCAAGTGTCTATGAGATTGCCTACTCACAAATACATCAAGTTATTCATAGGCAAGGACATCAAGATATGACAGCAGTAGCATCATAGCGAGCAGCATCATGAACAGCAGCTGAAGGCAGCATACCGAATGTAATGAATGTGAGAGAAAGGTTGTTGACAACACAGAGGCTAATAAAGGTACGAGCTCAATAAGATCCACTAATGATGAAGGCAACTTTGGAGACTCGGGCTATGAGGTGACAGCGTGACATGAAGATCGCGTGAAGACAGAGAATGGAACAAAGAAGTAATTACATGTGCTGAAGCAGCAACTCAAGGAAGAACATGAAGCGGCACAGACAAACGAATGAGTTGCAGCAGGAACAAGAACAGAAGTGAGCGCAACATGCACTCACAGATGGAACTGCACCCGTACAAGTTAAAGATCCATCCCAGCGACTAGCACGGAGCAAACATGGTGAGAACTGTTGTTGATCGTATGCAAGGGATTAAACAACATGCATGTCATTGTGTGCACGCATGCAAGGGATTAAACAACATGCATGTCATTGTGTGCACACATGCAATCCAACCCATTCAGCACACTCACCAAGGCAAAGATAAGAAGCAAGTCCAACTGGAGTTAAACATGTACTTCGGCAAGTTGATGTGCATGACCACCAGCACACACTTGAAGATCATCTCAGACACTATGCATCACTGTGTTTCTGTTTCAACCGCACCCAAGAGGACCATGCGCATGTTAGCAGACAAGTTGGATGAAGGAGTTGACCGGTTCCCTCCCGGACCCAGCAAAACAGACTTTCATGCATGGGTTGCTTCTCCCAAGGCATCATGCAAAGGTATCCCTTGTTTCAGGGATCTATTTTTGGGCAGTTAGAGGTTACATGCAAGAATCATTTCAGAAACCTCCCAACAAGTGCCGCTTTCCCTAGATTTGTGGCATGCATGTCACAACCTCAATGTTATCAAAAATCATCAACCGAACATTGCATATCTCATTCCTCACATCAACCTTGCAACTTTAACATCCCGCATCACATCTAGGAGCTATCGGCACATTCAACTCTGTTGTTTTGGGGTAAGCCCGCTTTCCATGCCTTATGTAGAATTTCTAGCGCTTTTTGTGATTCACTTCGTATGGATGTGTTCTTCTTGATTTCAGTGAACTCTTGTTGTCATTTTGATACATACTAGCTTGTTCTACCACTGTTTCATTTTTCATTTCTATCTCACTACTATCGCATGCATGAAAATGCTTTGCATGAACGGTCACCGATTCAGCGACTTGCTTCACCCACATGCATGTTGATCTATTTACTGAATCTTTCATTCAATGTTTGCATGCATGATCAATCACTTCTTCTTTCACTTAGTGTCACCATGAATTCACTTCCACATTTTCTTTCAGTCACCCGTCGACAAGTCTGGCCAAACCTTGGCCCAGACTCTGCCTTCACTGAGATAGCATTATGCAATCCGGGAAGGAAGGCTCTGTCTTCCTCTCCATAAATGCGCATTTCTACCCAGGCACTATCTTCCAGGACTATTTTGTGCATTTCTGAGGGATAGTAACTGTTGGCCTAAAAAATTGCACAATGCAGTCACTGAGCCTTTAGCCATTGCCAGCTGAGATGCAATCATAAGCCAGACTGGACTGTGCATTACACAGTTCCAGTACTCAGTAAGTCTCCCAACATCCCAGGTTTTGCCTTGCACAATATTGGCAGTCAGTCTCTCGACCTCCCGGCCTAAATTGTGCGACATTCATGATCAGTCACAACACGTATGTTGCAAGTCAGTTCTCAAGTTTATTTTGGTTTTCGACTAACAGATTTCTTGCCATGAGTGTTTCCATGTCTCTAGGTATTGCAGGTGTTCATCTACCTCTCAATAGCATAGGTACAACGGTTTCCAGGAGAGCAGAGTCGAAGACACCATTCCGAGCACACTTGGGGATGCAGTCGATCAAGTGTCTATGAGATTGCCTACTCACAAATACATCAAGTTATTCATAGGCAAGGACATCAAGATATGACAGCAGTAGCATCATAGCGAGCAGCATCATGAACAGCAGCTGAAGGCAGCATACCGAATGTAATGAATGTGAGAGAAAGGTTGTTGACAACACAGAGGCTAATAAAGGTACGAGCTCAATAAGATCCACTAATGATGAAGGCAACTTTGGAGACTCGGGCTATGAGGTGACAGCGTGACATGAAGATCGCGTGAAGACAGAGAATGGAACAAAGAAGTAATTACATGTGCTGAAGCAGCAACTCAAGGAAGAACATGAAGCAGCACAGACAAACGAATGAGTTGCAGCAGGAACAAGAACAGAAGTGAGCGCAACATGCACTCACAGATGGAACTGCACCCGTACAAGTTAAAGATCCATCCCAGCGACTAGCATGGAGCAAACATGGTGAGCACTGTTGTTGATTGTATGCAAGGGATTAAACAACCAGCATGTCATTGTGTGCACGCATGCAAGGGATTAAACAACATGCATGTCATTGTGTGCACACATGCAATCCAACCCATTCAGCACACTCACCAAGGCAAAGATAAGAAGCAAGTCCAACTGGAGTTAAACATGTACTTCGGCAAGTTGATGTGCATGACCACCAGCACACACTTGAAGATCATCTCAGACACTATGCATCACTGTGTTTCTGTTTCAACCGCACCCAAGAGGACCATGCGCATGTTAGCAGACAAGTTGGATGAAGGAGTTGACCGGTTCCCTCCCGGACCCAGCAAAACAGACTTTCATGCATGGGTTGCTTCTCCCAAGGCATCATGCAAAGGTATCCCTTGTTTCAGGGATCTATTTTTGGGCAGTTAGAGGTTACATGCAAGAATCATTTCAGAAACCTCCCAACAAGTGCCGCTTTCCCTAGATTTGTGGCATGCATGTCACAACCTCAATGTTATCAAAAATCATCAACCGAACATTGCATATCTCATTCCTCACATCAACCTTGCAACTTTAACATCCCGCATCACATCTAGGAGCTATCGGCACATTCAACTCTGTTGTTTTGGGGTAAGCCCGCTTTCCATGCCTTATGTAGAATTTCTAGCGCTTTTTGTGTTTCACTTCGTATGGATGTGTTCTTCTTGATTTCAGTGAACTCTTGTTGTCATTTTGATACATACTAGCTTGTTCTACCACTGTTTCATTTTTCATTTCTATCTCACTACTATCGCATGCATGAAAATGCTTTGCATGAACGGTCACCGATTCAGCGACTTGCTTCACCCACATGCATGTTGATCTATTTACTGAATCTTTCATTCAATGTTTGCATGCATGATCAATCACTTCTTCTTTCACTTAGTGTCACCATGAATTCACTTCCACATTTTCTTTCAGTCACCCGTCGACAAGTCTGGCCAAACCTTGGCCCAGACTCTGCCTTCACTGAGATAGCATTATGCAATCCGGGAAGGAAGGCTCTATCTTCCTCTCCATAAATGCGCATTTCTACCCAGGCACTATCTTCCAGGACTATTTTGTGCATTTCTGAGGGATAGTAACTGTTGGCCTAGAAAATTGCACAATGCAGTCACTGAGCCTTTAGCCATTGCCAGCTGAGATGCAATCATAAGCCAGACTGGACTGTGCATTACACAGTTCCAGTACTCAGTAAGTCTCCCAACATCCCAGGTTTTGCCTTGCACAATATTGGCAGTCAGTCTCTCGACCTCCCGGCCTAAATTGTGCGACATTCATGATCAGTCACAACACGTATGTTGCAAGTCAGTTCTCAAGTTTATTTTGGTTTTCGACTAACAGATTTCTTGCCATGAGTGTTTCCATGTCTCTAGGTATTGCAGGTGTTCATCTGCCTCTCAATAGCATAGGTACAACGGTTTCCAAGAGAGCAGAGTCGAAGACACCATTCCGAGCACACTTGGGGATGCAGTCGATCAAGTGTCTATGAGATTGCCTACTCACAAATACATCAAGTTATTCATAGGCAAGGACATCAAGATATGACAGCAGTAGCATCATAGCGAGCAGCATCATGAACAGCAGCTGAAGGCAGCATACCGAATGTAATGAATGTGAGAGAAAGGTTGTTGACAACACAGAGGCTAATAAAGGTACGAGCTCAATAAGATCCACTAATGATGAAGGCAACTTTGGAGACTCGGGCTATGAGGTGACAGCGTGACATGAAGATCGCGTGAAGACAGAGAATGGAACAAAGAAGTAATTACATGTGCTGAAGCAGCAACTCAAGGAAGAACATGAAGCGGCACAGACAAACGAATGAGTTGCAGCAGGAACAAGAACAGAAGTGAGCGCAACATGCACTCACAGATGGAACTGCACCCGTACAAGTTAAAGATCCATCCCAGCGACTAGCATGGAGCAAACATGGTGAGCACTGTTGTTGATTGTATGCAAGGGATTAAACAACATGCATGTCATTGTGTGCACGCATGCAAGGGATTAAACAACATGCATGTCATTGTGTGCACACATGCAATCCAACCCATTCAGCACACTCACCAAGGCAAAGATAAGAAGCAAGTCCAACTGGAGTTAAACATGTACTTCGGCAAGTTGATGTGCATGACCACCAGCACACACTTGAAGATCATCTCAGACACTATGCATCACTGTGTTTCTGTTTCAACCGCACCCAAGAGGACCATGCGCATGTTAGCAGACAAGTTGGATGAAGGAGCCAAACCAATGCACCTGTTGCAACAGAGGCAAGAGTTCGCTTCAACAAGATGTCACCATGGCATGCATGCACACCATCACGGACAACTAATCTTGGCATCATATCACCACTTTCGCCATCACAAGCATGTCAAAGAGTTGGTATCATCACAATGGACCGAGTGTCAATGATGTCTTGTGTAGCTTGCTTAAGCCATGTTGTCTCACATGAGTACATGTGCATTGTAATGTAACGTCATGTCAAGTGTAAGTCAAGTGCCGATAGTTGGATGTAATATTCATAGAGTAGATGAAGAGTCATGAGGATAAATGAACTGTCACAAAGGGAAATGTCAAAGGTCACCCCACCCTTTGCTATAAATAGAACCTCATAACTCATTGTAAAGGCTTTTGGTCAACCAAGCTTCCGATAAGACTATCTTGGAGAGAGCTTGGACAGTATTGTAATGCGCCTTGGATTCTCCACTGCAAGGAGCTAGTACATATTTTTGGAGGAGCAGGTGGATGTGGTTGTAATGTTCCACTATTGGAGCTAGTGGTTGGACATGGATGTATTGTATGACTAGAACTTAAACTTCTTTATATAATAAGAACTAGCATGTTTCATGCATATGTTGTATTGTATTCCATCTATCTTGTTTACTCTAAATGGCATATGTATTTTCTTTCTTATGCATGCATATATGGACTATTATGTATGAGTATGTATAAATATTTCTGAAATTTGTTGTTGGTTTAACCATCACTTTGGATTGCCAGCTAACTTTCTTTCCATCTTGTGATGTATCTTCACTCATTTGTTCCCTTCCCATCCGAGTACTATTATAGGTTGCCAAGGGGCGCACTCATCTCAACCCACATGTGTTAGAACCTCTCATGCACCTTCCTTGACTCACTACAACTATCACACCCTTCCTACCAACAGAGATATCTTACTTTCCTCTATGCGAGATCGCGGTTAAGGAATTACCATATGACCCACTGCTGAGACTCCTACACCAAACAATCTGAGTTCTCATTGGGACTTCTTACCGGGGAGATCCCCTGAAATGTTGACGGGTCCAAAACCATCAACTTTTCTTGCGCTAGAAGGAGGGCCAAATGACAAGATGTGTCCTCTCATCCAGTTTTGAACCTTGCATATCTTTCATGGATTCTTGCACTCTTCTCCCTCCACAATGTTTTTTGAATCATGAAGATGTCACCATCACGAGGGAGTTTTTCGATATCCAGTCCACTTACATGTATGATGGTGAAGGCGAAGTGGAATGGCTTGAATACTTACATGACTTTCTTTCCATGCTTCATGAGGAAGATGGGTGTTTTGACTAACAGGCCAGCTTGTTGCTTGCATACACACTTCGCGAATCTCCACTTTGATGGTTGTGCAGCCTATTGACTGATAGCATGCACTCACTTGAGCACTTTTGTGATCTCAATGAAGACACTTTCTATCATTTTGATCTAGACTATCTTGACAAAAAACTAATACAATAACGGAAGGCTCTCCATGAATTGATTATGCATTTTTGGCAGTGCTTCCGTGACTTGCAGTTTCAAGCTCCGACGAGCCAGATGAAATTTCCTTATCTTTGGGACCGATTTGAGTATTTCCTTGAGAAATCTACTCATCCCAAGAAGAAACTTGAAATCAAGCCTCGCTCAACATTCTTCACTGATGGAGCTACTCATTCTTAGCGAGATGCAATCACTGTCACGACTGACTATCCGCCATCCCTTCATCCAACAGCTCCACCACTATCAAGTGATGTTGAGGATCATGCTCACACATATGTTCATATTTCACATCTTCCCAACATCACTTCACTTAATTTTCATGCAGAGTTGGTTGTGAGTCCATCAAGTTTTCATATGCACACTATTCCACAACCTCCGCCTTTGCACTCGAATGTTCCTCTAGATGATGTTGTCTTGTGTTCTTCCATTCTGAACTCTTCACCTGTTGTGAACAAGGAACAAGCCATTGATGGATTTGGTGTTGCACAACCAACATGTGTTATCATTCATGAAGAGTATGAGAGGGAGCTTGAGCATCAACACTCAGCGAAGGATGACTCCCTTCCATTCGAGCCCCCTTCATTCTTTCCTAACATCTTTGGTGAACTTGCCATCCATGATTTTGCATGTGTGTCTTCATCCACAGATGCACCCATTGTTGATAACTTGCAGGACATGCCAGATGTTGTTCCATCATTTGAAAACAGAGAGGATAAGTTATTCATTGAAAATCAACTTGATCTTTCATCTTTCTTTTCCAAAAACACAGAGGATGAATTTGTTCGCTTTTCATCTACCCCTCTATTTGATTCATCTGATCATGAGGATGCCGACGAAATCATTGATTTTTTTTATCATGGTTGTCGTGATCCATTTACTCCCATATTCAATCACAGTCATGATTCTATCGCAGTTGATTTTTCAAAGCCACCGGTCTATGATCATCTTTCTGACGATGAAGTTGAAAACCTCCAAACCGTCAAGGCACTTCAGCCCGAGCTGATGGTTATGTCAGGCCCTCATTGTCTGGACGTTGGTTTCACTTCCGATCAGGAAATTGTTCAATCACTCGAGGCTCCTCATCACTCATATGTATGCATTGAAGATCAATCTCACACATAGATCATGCCTCCTTCACTCAAACTACACGATCCTATCGCTTATGTATTGGAGGAATCTTACATTGCAAGCACACGTGCACGACGCAAGTTATCTTGGTTTCTTTCGTTTTCTTAAAAGTCACAGTTAAGAGTGTGCTTATGCTTCAAAGTTGCACACGATATCACACAGCACTATGATAATTCCACGAACTGCTCGTCATGCACTTGTACTCACTTATGCCTTGTGGGCACTTTGAAACATGAAGTGTGACTGTCTTCATTGTTATATCTTTCTTCCTTGCATGTTCACACAACTGGGTTGCTCGCAGACCAAGCCTTCACCAACATGGGTCAACAAATGCATCAGTGGCTGCATTGGAAATATCACTTCACGTGATCAGGCCCATGCATCGTTAGTTTAGGAGTAGGAGTAGTGTTTTCTTTTAGTTAATTTGCTTCCATGCTTGTTTTCTTACTTGCTTTGTTTGTTTGTCTGCTTTTTTATTTGCTTACTTGATTTGCTTTCAATTTTTCTTCTGCTCTTTCTTTGCTTTGTTTTTTGTTAGTTCGCTTGTTTCGTTCATAGGTTAGTTTTGCATGAAACCATTTATGACTCTTGAAATGAGCTGGGTAAAATACAAGAGGGCTTGTACAGATATCACTACTTCGTTATCTGTCATCTTGCATCTATATGAAGATCTTATTACTTTTAGTCCATGATACGTCGAAGGAAAATTCATATTGTTTTAAGTGAAGCTTGGTGAAAACACAACGCTTGCGTGCTAACTAGTGTCACCTACTCTAGTCAGTTGTTTTTTGCTTAACCCTTGTCAGCTTAGTCAAGTAGAGTAAGGTGAGGGGGAAAACCTTAATAGGCACATCAGAGGTATAATAAACTATTTCTCTGCTAGAACAACCTCTTATGCTCTCAATAAGTCAGGATCCCTCTTCCGCCTCTGAAATGAATAAGTCTTATGCACAGTTATGAAAAAATGAAAAAAATAAAAAAGTGAAAAAAAATTCAAAAATGAAAAATGAATAAGGCGAAAGAAGAGAAAGGCTTTCTGCGCAGAGAGGTGATGCAAGTAACTCCACCGGGGTACTGACCAGGCTCACTGGTAGTAGAGCCATGCTTATGTTCCTATGTGACTCCGTCGGGGTACTCTCCAAGCCTGCTGGCAGCTGAGAAACACCATAGATGAAACTAAGACTTTGACGATTATACTGCTTGTGCACCAATATATGTCAAATGTGTGACAATCAACCAAGAGCTTAGCAGATGCTACATCTTACAATCAAGCTAGTGTGAAACCAAGATGAGTTCAGAACTGAACAATACTTCTAGAGGTGTTAAACTTGCTTTTCACAAACAAGGTCCATTCAGAGAGGTAGAGTTCTACCAGTGTGTCACCAAGTGTTGTAGCGGCTACAACCACCCTCCAAAATTTTGCCTTAGCTTCGTTTTGGAGCCTACCTACCAACTTTTCACAGTACCTTGTCTTGCTTCGTCAAGTACACAAGCTTCAGTGTTTTTCTTGCACAAAAGCAGCCTGTCAATCACAACTTGATGCATTCCCCTCACAGATTGTTCATCCAGACTTGGTCCAGCTGTAGGTTGAGCAGCTCCCCAAGAAATTGCAAATTTTTGGAGGGCAACCATCCTTCCTTCCAGAAATTGCACAATCATGTACGGCATCCTGTTGGGCTCAAGAATTGTGCAATTCTTCCAGTTAACACTCACAGTGAAAATTGCACAATTTTCCCCAACAGGGCTGCTCAGCCCAGAATTGCGCAAATCTAGGTAGCAGTCAGCTGCTCTACCTAGAAATTGCACAAATCTCTTGGGAAGCCAGCCCAGCTCCTAGCCAGAAATGCACATTTTCTCACAACAGTCAAACAGCCTCTTGCATGTGCAATTGAGTTCACCAGTTCCCTCTAGGACCAAGCAAAATAGACTTTCATGCATGGGTTGTTTCTCCCAAGGCAGTGTGCAAAGAAATCCCTTATTTCAGGGATATATTTTTGGGCAGTTGGAGTGTTACAGGGAAAAGTGTCTATATAGAACTGCTCTATCCCACTAAGGTGTGACAGCTTCCTTAGAAACAAACAGAGAAAAGCTACTTTTGTATTTCCTTTACGAATTATAGATAGAGAGGAATAGAAAGAACCAACCTCTGTCTTGCGCTAATCCTTTGATCTGATCCCTCTCTTCTTTGATTGTCTCCAACTACCTGCTCCCTAGCACGCCCAGCTTCACAAAGTACCTACAAGATCACAGAAGCATAGCACTATACAAAGACATGGATCTATATTCATAAACAACTTAGGATCAGATTTAAATTGACCATACAAATGTAACAAGCATCAATGATACAAAAGCATGGAGGAAAACTCAAATAGCTTTTATTGATAAACAAGAAAAGATCCAGGAGGAGTTACAACTAGTAGTTTCGACCCAGCATCGAAATCCCAGCACAGAAGCCCCTCTTCACCTCAAACAAAGCATAGATCACCCAACAATCTGATGTTTGTCTCTAGAAACCAACAACAATTCCTTACAATATGCAAAATTCCAGCCTCTGGATCTCTGGGATGAGGGATCCATATATAGATATCTGTAAGGAGGATGAGTCAGCTTGTGATTTGATTAGTGTCTTCTCTCTGTCAATTCTTGCTTCCACTTGGAGACTGAGGGCCTCTTACTCATCCTTGGTCGAATTCAGCGAGGCAAGTGTCACGGGAGAAGATTCTGGAAGCTTCCATTGCCTCTCCACCTCGCGGAATGACACTGCCATTTGTCATTTCTCGCCCATCGCACCCCATAGAAGGGAGTTTTGAAATGCAACGCACCCTCACAGTGCATTTGGGTGAGATGCAACGCACCTAGCCAGTGGAGCAGCTGCAATGATCCTGTTTTGACCAATTCTGAGTAGTTTCTGGTGGAGAACTTCTGGGAGAAGCTGTAATCTGTTGACCTTGTTCCTTTAGGGGTTAGAACAACACTTTTAGGGACTTAGGAGCCCTTGGAGGAGCCCTTGGTTTATGGACATTTCATGCTTGGCGTTGTAGGGCACAAAAATGTCTATAACAGTTGCCTCCTAAAGTATGAGGCCGTTAACCTTTTGGTGTCAGGTGAAATGCTTTATTATGAGGATCCGAAGTTCTTTCAATGCTGGGAGGAGACCTGTAATAAGATATAATACAATACATTATCTTCATAATATTTTCATGATCTAGCTGAGGCGGGCATTCCCATGCTCAGCTTTATAAATTCATTTTCATGTACATAGGACAGATAACCGTCTGAGTGTAGACTGATGATTCTGATAGAGCCATCATCCTTTTGAGTGGATGATTATCTGTGCTGCAATGCTGTGCATTTAATGTCTTTATTTCCCTGAATATATATCGCATCCCGGATGGATGAAACTAGATCCGGGGTCTTCAATCTCGTCCTATCTTCACTCGAAGTACAAGTCGATCCATGTGAGAAATGTTCTGAAGTCGAACATGGAAAGACATCGCTTGATTACCAGTCAATGATGTAAATTGTTAACAAGCGCGAGAGGAATCACCGATAATGATAATGACCCTCAAGGTACTACAGTACAATTCACGTGGTGTGAATAAAGGACTTGGCGTCGAACACCACGCAAAATCTTTCGGTCGAAGGCCATTGATGTATACCTATCGCCGGAAGTGAGAAACTTGCCATTGAGGCATGCAAGCTTCAAAGTACTGAATGGGGTGTTCCTAGATCAACTTCTTGGATAATGAGCTGATGTCGACAAGAAGTGATCCATCACAGGAGGGCCTTAATGAATCCCACATCAATGACATGGAACGGAGCAAATGATTTTGATGGAGGTGAAAACGATTTGGTGATATAAGGTTCAGGGTGGCGGTCATGAAAGAATGGAGTATAATGTATGGTAGTGGGTGAGACACAGGTGACTTCTCTGGATGACTTCTCTTGAACATATCGGCGACACTGATGTGATGGATTGGTAGCATTAACCCCAAATGTGGATGGTATGGCGTGACCATGGCGATGTGACCGGTGAATGAAACAACCCAACCCAACTCGGACACGGAGCGGAAGTGTCATGTTCAAGAGCGACTTGCTACCAACAAAGTTTCTTTGAGTTTTCTTCCCAATTTTTCCCCAGTCATTGCTGACCAATACCTCTTTATTTTTGTCAAGCTTGAGGAGGATAACATATTCTTGTTCTATAATTTGCCCTTCGGGCAAACCCATCGCTATGTTTTAATGAGCCTAGCGATAGTGAAACTCGTTCTCGTCTAAAGACAAGTTTGTCGCTATTAATCTTTTTAACGAGTTTAACGACAAAGATAACTCAGTCCTTTTCAATTTTAGAGAGTCTGAAAAGGAACGTAAAGGTAACTCCAAAATTCCTTTTTCGTCATCTAATCCCTTAAGTCCGAAAAACTATAAAACAATACAGAAGGGATGAATTTTCGATAGTTTTAACGAGCCGAACAAAACAAGCGCTCGATATTTTTGTGTAATAATCCCTCAGGTCCAAAAAGATTAAAATCTAGAGGAGGGATAGCACTTCCTGTCCCTTTAACGAGCTGGAGAGGCCAATGGCTCGGCAATCTTTTCATATTTTACGAGTCAGTTGAAAAGAGCTTAAAGGAGACTCGTCTTTTGAGGAATGAGTGATAAAACGGGTAGCAGCTGATTCCAGGTAAGGTTTGGAATTTTCCAATCACGGCAGTGTCACAAGGATGGCTAGTGAAATCACTCTTCGCAGTTGTTCCTCAAAATGGGTAAACAATCAAATGGAGGTGAATGATCGGCCAATGAAAAAGTGGAGGTGACGATGCAAACACGACCAAGGCTTTAATGGTTGAAGTACTACATTCACGATGGTTATTTACCGGGGAATAGTTCATTTTTTAACGAGCTTAAACGCGGGTGGAAACATTTTCTCATGTCTTATGTTTATTTTTTAACGAGCTTGAACTATGTGCTAAAACTGCTCGATGCGGGTTTATTTTTTAATGAGCTTGAACCTTGCGGTAACACTGCTCGATTAGATGGTCCTATTTTGATTTTACCATAAATAGCTTCGTTCTTTCAAAGATCGTACTGTATTTTCAACTGCTTCATCAAACTAGTCAGAAATGAACAATATATGCTTGAAAACAAGTTAGAACACTAATATTTTACTTTGAACTACGTAAAAAGTAATAAAAAAGTGTTTTTACCTCTCATTTTACCATTTCATTTGAACTTTGGTTTGTTGGAGCTTTGGAGGTGCTTTTCCCCCTTGATTTTCATCAGCTGATTTCGGGAGATTCTGTGGACGATTCTCGGTGCCGTCTGGACCAGGTAGGAGCTAAACCTGAGCTCTTCCATTTCATGGTTTCCATTTTGCATTTTGAGCTTGATTCCTAGCTTTTCTGAGTCCCTGGGGTTTGAAGAACTCGTTCTGCCATCAACGCACCCTTAGTGTATCGAAATCTGCGTTGAATGTTGGCTTGTCTAAAGGCTATCTGACATTCAACGCACCTAGCACACTGCTGCAGGTGCGTTGGGCAAAAAAAGGGAATTTGATGCACAATTTTTGATGGAAATTTTGCCTGTTTCTTACCAAAATCAGGATCTAACTCCTCTCTTGTTTGTTTTTCAGAGATCTTTGGAGTAAGATGACCATTACATGGTGAGAATGTGAGCATGAAGAAGAGGACATGCTTGCCCTACATGATCCAATTACAGTGAACGCGCTGCGGAACTGTGGCTTGCTGAAGTTCTTCCGCATTTCTAGCATGAGACAGCAGATCAACTTACTGCAGTATTTGCTCGATGCTTGGGATCCTACCAATCAGGTTTTCCAGATCAGGGGAAAATCTATCCCCTTGACTGTGGTAGACATCTATTTCTTGACTGGCTTGTCGAGGCGGGGTGCCCCCATCTCTTTGTCAGGTTCGGCCCGAGGAGGCGACTCTGTGAGAGATTATGTTCGCCGGTACTGCAAAGAAGGATCTCAGCAGAGTAAAGACAGCAAGATCATCATTCGTGATGTCACTGACAGGTCCCTCAGGACTATTCTGTTTACTTTTGGTAGGATGGCCGGTGGTGCGGCTCTTCATGTAGCCAACCGATCTTACATGCAACATGCCTTGGAATGCCTCCAACCGAAGGTGTTCAACTGGTGCGACGCAGTACTTCTTTTGATGAAAGAACAGTTGACCAAGATAAAGAGCTAGAGGTTGAAGAACTTTGGGTATGGTTCTATTTTGACCGCCTTTGCCTTGGAGAAGATACCACTGATGCAGCCGCAGTACATTGCACTCGATTTACCTTCTCCTACTGAACCACGTATGCAGAGATGGGTTGACCATATGTCTAGGCATGCTGGCCAGTCTCAGATTTCATTTTCTGATACCTTCTTCAGGTGGTTTGTGTTAACACCCAGGTTGTTCCCTATGACTCCCAAGGGAATACGGCCGGGGTAACCACTAACCAATCTTTTAATCACTGTTTCTAGCCAAACAGTGATCAGAGAGGGCTCTCTCTTTATGATTTATATCTACAGTGATGGTGTTTTAGGCTAGGTATTGAGTACAGGTTATGTTTGTGTTTCGGTTGATGAAATTCCCTTAGACTTCAGTGATGTAGTCTTTAGATATATTGAATATCATTGGGCAATGGAGTCTGTGGCTTAATGTGTTTGAATCTGTGAGATGAAAGATGGAACTTACAGGGCCATTTGGGTGTTTAATAGAACAGATTTTTTGATTTAAAGACTGGAAACAGGTAGCACGAACAGTGAAAGCATTTAAGAATTTTCACTATTTATCTATATGTTCCCAACAGATAGCTTTAAGAAGAGAAAACAGAGGTCTTAGGGGCAAAAGTTGAATCCCTGAGAATGACTGTTACAATAAAAACACAGTTTTGAATTGCAGCAATTAAGAATTACAATTCTGTTACTGTATATGAGGAAAACATATATAATAGCTCAGTTTGAGTCCAGGGTAAACATGGTTAAATCCTGGTACTATCCTTTCACCTTGCTATCAAGTGTAAAACATTAGAACGACAAAGAGAACAAAAGACTCAAAACAGACACGACAAAGAGATTTGAGAATACTTATAGTTTTATGCAACACCCATGGAATCCTGTAACATGCATCCTTCACCACAAGACATCAAATACACCAAACTTCTGGAAGTTCCATTCCTCCTTTGTATTAATTCTCTGAAAATATTACAGCAGATGGAAGTTATCCAAGAGAAAATTTCAGCAACCCCTTATGCGTTACTAAGGGGGGTATATATACGGATTTACATTTGGAAAAATATCTGAAAGAAGAGTAAATGCCTTATAAATATGCTGCCAACTGCTAGTGAGCAGTAGCCAAAGAAGTAAATGAAGAAGTAAATGCAGTAATAGCTCTTAGTCCTTTAGCTGTCAAAATCTGTCAGATGCTGTTGAATTTGTAGCAGTTGTAGTCGGCTGAAGGCGTGTGTTTCAAAATGTGGCTAGCTGTCACTGTTAGTGATGAATCACCTTTTAGATATTTTCCAATCACTGACCACTTTATACTTGTCTTGCGGTGACCTGAGCTGGCTTTTGACCTGGAGTTTTGAAACTACTATGGCAGAATCTGGAGCATGGCTTGCCACCAGTCCTCCTTGGGCATTTGATGCCTTCGCATTTTAATCAATGTCTCATCAAGCTCTGTGTATTTGAAAAAACTGGGAGGAGTTTCAAATAGATGATTAACTTCATTTTCAATAAAAAATGACCCTTCAAGCTGAGTGTACAAACTCTGTCCTGTAGGAGGAACAGTTTCTTCAGAAGCACTGCTGGATGCAGTGATTTGATTTTCTATGTACGCGGCCATCCTATTTGTAAATTGATCTCTGTTGATCAATTTCCCTGTACCGCTCAATAGGCTAGGCATTCCTCTTGCCTGTAGCATCCCCATTCTGAGCTTGAAGTCTTCAACTTCAGTCTGTATCTCATAGCTCCTCCTTTCTGCTGTCTGCACATATCCTCTGAGTGTTAGCACCTTTTTGGTCATAAGGATGGCCTCCGTTCTGTTGGTGATTCCAACTGCTGCCAGCTCATCTTTGTCTTGCCTGTTCAGAAAGTCTATCAGTTGGCTAGCTTGTTCAGGTCTATTTCCTAGTGCTGTCTTAGCCCTCTGGATATCTATCTGAGCTTGCACAATTAAATCCATATGTTCATGGATTGTTTTGAGTGATTTCCACTGTTTAATCATGCTTTGGGTGATTTTATTCCATAAGATCCTCTTGATCTCAGCCATGGTGTTTTTGAGATCAAGCTCTTTCTCCAGGGCTTTGATTCTGTCCTTTTGGGTCTTGATCTGTCTGCCCTGTTCTGCCACTGTCATTTTAGACTGGTCATACTTGGCATCTATCTCTGCCAGTTTTTCTTTTGCCTTCCTTATCTCATCTGCTTGTAGCTCCATTTGCTTAACAGCCTTAGTTAGTTCTTCTATGCTGGGCTGGTCAACTGTATTTGCTGTTGTAGGGGCCACTGCTGCCCCAGAGCCTGTTGCTGCTGTAGAATCTGTTGGGGGAGTTGGTAGTGTGGATTCTCCCTGTTTGTCCTGTAATGACTTCTCCAGCTCCTTCTCTAGCTCTTGGATCCTTTGATCCTGCTGCAATAGTAGATCAAGTTGTTGATCAACTTGTTTTTCTTTTTGCAGTTCAGCTGTCTGAGGATGTTCTGTAGGTGACAGCTTCAATCTCCTCTTCATGGCATTGAGATCATCCTCTTTTTTCTTCAGGAGGGCTTTTACCCCGGTTGGGTCACTAGGGTTATGCCCTAGATCAACAATAATCTCTTCAAGAGATTTTATCCTGTTATCCTTGGCCCTGGAAGACAATCTCTCAAAATCCAGTTGAGTATTTGTGTGCTTCAAGGATTCTTTCAGCTCATGAGCTAATGTGGCCTTATCTACCAAGGTGGCATAGACCATTTCTCCAGTCTGCTTATGGAGCTCAATTTGGTCCATAGGATGTATGTCTTTGGCCAAGACCTCCACCCTTGTTTTGATGAAATCAGCAGTGGACATTGGGTTGGGCCCCTTAGGTTTGAAATGGCTGAATATCATCTTCTCCTCTTTGAAGTCGTAGACCGACATCAATCTTTCTTGTTGGGCTGGAGTGGCATCTATAAATTGCTTGTAAACCTCAGCCCTCAATAGTTCATTTGCTGCCTTGATTTCTTTGAAGGTGGCCTTAGCACCTTTGAGCTTCTGGCTTTGTTGAGAAGAAGATGATACCTCCAAGCCAAGTTGTAAATTCTGCTCCTGCTGAAAGGAGCTAGTCCCTGTGTGTTGGCTGCCCTCCCTATCCTTGGCTGTATCATTGAAGACATCTTCAGTAATGTCTTCTACTTCTGGGGAGTCTGCCCTCTGCCTTTTAGCTTCTGGTTGTTGGGAGGATCCACTGAGGGGAGTGGACTCTTCTCTTTGTCTTTTGGTCCCCCTTTCTTCATGTGCCGGGGTCTGTAAAATTGAAGTGGTTAGGGGCTCCACTTGAGGGGGTGGTGTCTGCAATAAGGTGGTTTCTGGCAGCCCAGTTTGTGGCAGACCGGTTTGTTCTTCTTGCTGCCCTGTTTCTTGCTCTGGTTGTTGCTTTCCCTGCTCTGACTGCTGCTTTTTTGCTTCATCTTCAGCGTCCATTTTTCCCTTTCCCTTATCCAAGCCTGGTGCTGTTGTTGGCGGCGCTGTCCTGGTAACTGAGGTTCCTCCTCCTGATGTTTGAGGCAGCCTGAAAGGTACCTGGCAAATCGACCTGGAAGCTTGCGGGCTGGGTTGCAAAGGCTTAATGCAGTCAAGCCTCGAACTTTGAACGGTTTACTTGTCGAATTTGATGGCTGAATGCAAGATTTCGCGGCAGCAGGCTTGACAACGGCTATTTCAGCTTCGCATGCAAAATAAGCGAAAAATATGCGTTTAGCCGTTTAAATCGGTAAATTTGGCAAAAGTATGAATTTGGCGCTTTTCCGCCGATGACGTCAGCATGACGTCATGGCGGGGCCCAGGTGAGGGGTGACATGGATGCTGAGGTGTTAGCCAGGTCGGCAGGACACGGTGGCGTGCGGGCGCAAAGGCGGGCCCGCGTGGAGGACCAAGGGACGATGGGGCGGGCACCGGCGGGGTGACGTCAGAGCGGCGTGGACATGACGTGTAGGCATGACGTGTGGGGTAGCGGTATACGGGGTGGCGGTAAGTGGGTTCCCCGCACCACCTTTGGGCAAAGGCGGTAAATGGGAGGAGGGCTCCGAACAACCTTACCGCCCGCCACGCGTCCATTGTACGGGATAGGTAAAACCGCTTTCCCCGGACGCTAAATGTCGGCACATCGAGATCTGAAATTGACCGCCCACCCTTAGATCTGGGCGCTGGAGATCTGACGGCTGGCGGGCCTCCCGACTGGTCGAGCATGTTGGGGAAGGGTCCCGCCAGCGGAATAAAATATTCAGTTTAATTTTTGGGCGGAGGACTATAGGCAAGTGGGTTTTTTCGCAGTTTTGGGTTTTTTGGGCCTTTTCAGGGGTTTTCATAGGAAAAGGGGGTTTTCTGTGCGCTTTCAGCAGAGAGACGGTAAGGGCTTGAGGGACAGGATTTCTGCTCATAACCAGGGGTCAGAGCACATCCAAGACAAGGTTGACCACAGTCCCAGGTGGACTGAAGTCTCCTTGGACCATTTACTTGGCTATAATGCCAAAAGGAGAATATGTAGATAATGCTGGGATTTATACACCTTGGTGTTAGTAATATTAGGGAGAAAGGCGATATAAGGGATTTGTACAATAGGGTTAGTGTTAGTTGTGGAGGAGGAGGTAAGTGGATGTGGAAATCATTGAGTTTATATGAAACAAGCTTGGTTTCAAGAGTAGATCAAAATGAAAAGAACTTTAGATAAGAAATGTGGCTTTTAAAGATCAAGAACCACCATGAAAACTTAGTCTTTTCCATGAATCTCAGGCTAGTGAGGGAATGTTAGAAATGAAATTGGAGGGGAGTGAGGGAAATTAGTCATGCTTCCAGCTGTAATCTTTTGCCTTGCTGCCCACCATCACCAACCTTGCAATGATAGGGATACCTTTCTGCAACCCCTGCTACCTACCCAGCTACTTGCCTAGCATTTTATTTCTTCTTGGAGGGTGCATTTGGACTTGCAGACCCTTACTTGCCTTTTCTTTTCTTTGGCTTTTTTCCTTTTCTCCCTATCTACTTCTACCCTTATCTCTTCCAAGGTCCCAGATTAGACTTTTGGGAACCTTTGTTTCTCTACCTGAACTATTTGTCTGCCAAGATTAAGCTGTTTGGACAAACTTCTTTCTCTATTCTACAACTCAAAATTGAAACATGGCATGATCCAGTTTGAACTGTTGAATCACCCAAAAAATTGTAATAAGGTCCTCAATATTTGAAATAGTTCACACACCTCTGATTTTCTGGAAATATGGGATCTTTGTAGTAGCAAAGCAGAGCATATTTGGATTTTCAATAATCAATCATGAAATATGAAACCTATTACTATAGGTATCCAACAGTGGCTCCACATGGGGATGGTTTTTCTTTTGAAAGACCAAGAACAGCAGGTCAGATTGCCTTGTTGCTTGATTGTCCATCTTAATCTTTGAGATCTGATGCATGTAACCTGTCAAAATTGTGTGCTTCTTTCTTGGAGAACCTCTGATATTATCTGCCTGTTTCTGCTAGTTGCAGCACTTAGGAAAACCTCTTTATACAATTTAAATCAAAAGAGAATATGTACAATTGCATATATACAATGAACCTTTGGATCCTTATCATATTGAACCATCATAATAGTGCTTCAGCATCCTGCCATTGACAGGACCTTCATCTAGTTCAGTCACAGTCAAACTTTTAAGGAAATAAGTGTTATTACCTTGTACTGCTTGGACAGCAAATGGTCCTTTCCATAAAGAATCAAACTTCCCATGTTTCCCTTTGTCTTCTCTTCTTGCATCCCACTTTAGAACTTTGTCTCCTAGATTGAAGTCTTCTGCCTTGGTTCTTCTGTCAAAGGCCTTTTTCAGTTTCTCTTGTAGTATCTGCACTCTGCTGAAAACTTGTTCTCTGGTCTGCTGTAAACAGATTATCTGGTTGATCCTTCTTTGCATATCATTTGGCTCTGCTTGACTTTCTTGTAGAAGTTTCATAACTGGCACCCCTAGTGATGAAGGAAATCTGGCCTCTAATCCATAGACCAACTCATATGGGCTGGTACCAATTGATCTTTTGGTGGTTAATCTATCTGCCCATAAAGCATTTACTAGTTTCTTGTGCCAGTTCTTTTTGTTCTCTTCCAATACTTTCTTTATGATGTTTATCAAGCTTTTGTTTGATGATTCAGCAAGACCATTTCCCTGAGGGTAGTAAGCTGTAGAATGGCCCAAAGTAATGTGAAATTTATGGCAGAAGTTCACCATTTTCTTGGATTTGAAGGCAGCAGCATTGTCTGTTATTATCTTATCTGGGCAGCCAAATCTAGCCAGTATATTATTCTCCAAAAATTGAATGATCACTGAATCATTTGCTTGTCTGCATGGGGCAGCTTCAATCCACTTGGTGAAGTAGTCTGTTGCAGTCAAAATCCATCTGTGTTGTCCTGAAGATGAGGGATGAATCTCCCCAATGAAATCCAAACCCCATTGTTGAAAAGGTCTTTCTGTTGAAATGGGCCTCAAAGGAAGTGGCAGCAACTGTCTTCTGCCTTCAAACAGTTGGCACTTGTGGCATGATGTTGTGAATTTCTTCACATTAGAGAACATAGTGGGCCAGTAATAACCAGCCCTTAATATTTTGTCTACAGTGGACTTCCAGTATAGATGTCCACCACAGTCTCCAGCATGGAATTCTTGCATGATGTTGTCAGTTTCACTCTCAATAAGACAGTGCAGCAAAATGCCTTCATGGTTTTTCCAGAGTAGATTCTCATCCATCACACAAAACTTAGATGTTTTCATTTTCAGAAACCTAGACTTAGTTCTGGACAGTCCTGGGGGAGCACACAGGTTTTGTAACACATAACAGACATCAGAGTACCAAGGAGATTGTTCAAAGGCTACATTGATCTTTGGAGTCGCCAGCTCTGTTTCACTGTCCAGTTGGTTGATATCTAAGGCTTGGAAATTTGCTTCTGTCATTAACTTGGCCAAACCTTGCCCTTTAATCAGCTTTGTAGGTTTTATTTCAATGTCAAATTCAAGTATGTTTGCAATCCATTTTCCTCTTCTACCCTCTAAGTTTTCTTGGGTGAGAATGTCTTTGACAATAGGACTTGGTACATAAGCCACAACATGAGAGTAAAGGATATAGATCCTAAAATCTTTGATAGCTTTGATTAATGCATAGGCTTGTTTTTCCATTATTTGGTACTTCAAAGGAGCATCTCTAAGAGCTCTGCTGAAGAAGGCAATGGGCTTTTCATTCCCTTGATCATCTTTCTGCAATAAAACAGCAGCAATAGTATGCTGGGAGGCAAAAGAAAAAATAATAAAGTCTCTGTCAAACTGAGGATTAGTTAATACCGGGGTTTGGGTTAAAGCCAGTTTTATGCTTTCAAAGGCTTGCTTTGCTTCCACAGTCCACTTAACCTTTGAATCTTTCTTTAGCATATTGTTTAGTAGTATGATCAATTCTGCTAAATTTGGGATGAACCTTCTTAAAAAATTGAGTTTTCCTAAGAATCCTTGCAACTCTTTGACATTCCTAGGGTGAGGCATTTGTAGGATCGCTTGTATCCTATCTGGATCAATTCTTATGCCATCTTTTGAAATGATGTGTCCTAAAAGTTTCCCTTCTTCCAAACCAAATAAAGACTTCTTGGGGTTTAAGGAAATGCCATATTTTCTGCATGTTACGAAAATCTGTCTTAAATGTTTCAAATGTTCTTGGTCAGATTTTGAGAATGGTGTAAGATCATCTAAGTAAATGACCAAGAAATCATGAATTTCTTTTGCAAAAGCAATGTCCATTGCTCTTTGAAATGTTGCCCCTGCATTCTTCAATCCAAAGGGCATTTTCACATACTTGAAAGTTCCCCATGGGGTAGTAAATGCAGTTTTGTCTTGATCATCAGGGTGCACTAAAATTTGATTGAAGCCTGAGAATCCATCAAGCAGTGATATCCTTGAGGCTCCTACTACTCTTTGGAGGATGTGATCCATTTTTGGTAAAGGGTAGTTATCTTTGAGTGAAACTTGATTCAGATTCCTTAAGTCTACACAAAGTCTGATTTCACCAGTTTTCTTTCTGGTAGGGACTAAATTTGAAATCCATTCAGAGAATCTGATTGGTGCTATAATACCAGCCTTGAACATTTTATGCAACTCTTTTTCAATGGAAGGAAGGAGCACAGGATTGATCCTTCTCAATTTCTGTTTGAATGGTTTTTGATTAGGCTTGAGAGGGATGGTATGCTGGATGACAGATGTGTCATAGGACTTGAGATCTTCATATCCCCAGGCAAAGACATCTTGAAACTCTTTAAAGAGATCAATGTACTTGGGCTTTTGATCAGGGGGCAAAGAGGCAGATAGCTTTATTATCTTAGGCTTTTCCATAGTGCCAATATTGCATTCTTCAATTCTTGCATCTAATGGCTGCATCTTTGGCTTCCTAGGGATGTCATTTGAGTCGAAAATATCCTCTAATGGGGTAAGGCCCACTGGGAGGAAGTTGTCTTTGAGTTGTATGATTTCAGTTTCAATGTTACTCATCTCTTCACAGTCCATTAGTTTAATTTGTTGAATGTTTTCATTGTTGAAAATGGTTGGGCTGAGTAGTTGTTTTGCTGTCCTAGGTGACATTGGGTGAGCAGATTGTTGAAACTGTATTTGTGATTGACATGCTTCATTAAATATTTGTGATTGACTTGCTGTCTCAAGCATTTGTGATTGACTTGCTGTCTCAAGATCAATATTTAATCCTGTGAACTCCTGTTGCAGGGTTAAAAAATTGTTTATTTGCATGTCATCCTCAAATACTTGCCATTCTCTGACATTGTTTGGAATAGAGGGTCTGTACCTGACCTCAGCTGTGAAACAATTATTAGGTTCCAGTGGGAATTTGAAAGTGCTGGCAAATGTTGCCAAGCTATGTGCATGGAGGTTATGGCCCCTCGGAATTTTTGTGATAGCAAACTCATGAAAGGTCTCTAATATTTCGATTACAGCAGCCCTGTAGGATCTCAGCCTCTTGTCATTAGTGACAAAATTGCCTTTTACTTGTTGAATGACCAGATCAGAGTCTCCCCTGATAGAGAGGCTAGGTGCTTGTAATGATTTTGCAATCTTGAGGCCTAGTAATAGAGCTTCATATTCTGCCATGTTGTTGGTGCATCTGAAATTCAATCTGTAGGCCTTGCCTGTTGCACAGCCTTTCTCTTTGTTATGTATCCATACTCCCGCTCCTGCTCCTAACTTGTTAACCGAGCCATCAAATTCTAAGACCCACAAGATGCCTTGCTGGTCAGGAGGTTTGAGGTTCTGTTCATGGGGTGGTAGTGTGAGCATGAGTTGGGGTTTCTTCTCCCATTTGTTTTCTAGGATAGCTTCATCATTTGCCTGACCATCTTTGACCCCTAGGGGAGAGCTAAAGTGTTTTGTTGTACTGATTGATGTTTGACAGGTGCTACTTGTTAGAATAATGTTTTGTTCTGGTTTAAATGTCTCTGTGCTAATGTGACTGTCCGAGAGGCCTATGCTGTCATTAAAGAGGATGTAAGAGTCTATGTCCGAATGAACAGCATATATTGGGAAATTTTGGGGTTTTTCTTCACTGCTAACCATATACTTCATGAGTGTTTCCCTATAAAGTCTTTTTGGTTGTCCAAAGACAGAGATGGTTGCATATGACATGTCTAACTGCAGGGAGCCTTGAAGCTTTGCTCCCCATGATCTTGATAATAGCATCCCATACTTGGGTGGGATATCAGCAACAACAACATCCATCAAAATGGTCTTGTTGGGGAATTGGACCAGGGACACACACAAATCCTTAATTAGACCCAGGCACTTGACTTGACTAGAATCAAAAGAAAACAAGTCTTTGTATGGTCTTGTGATATCTAAGTTTAATCTTTCCATGACTGCTTTTGGCATCAGATTATGAGAGGCTCCTGAGTCAAACATTGCATTGTGCAGAATTTTGTCATGTACATGTAAGCTGACATAAAACGGTAAAACTCCTGTGACTACTGTTTTTCCATCTACCTCTGGACCAAATAGTAACTCTGGAGTGTCATCTAATACATTTACATCATCTTTGCTATTGGTGAGCTGAAGGGATTTTTTAATCTGTTGTTTGTACATGTCATGCTTTGCTAGCTCTGAGAGGGGAATTGCCACCTTTAACTTGCCAATCTCTACTCCTAGGTCAAAGGGTTTGTCAATTTGCAATTTGGGATCACGGGTAGCAGTTCTTTCTTTGTTTATTACATCTTCTGGTGGGATTTCATCTTGATTTTGGAACCTGCCCCTAATATTGATATCTTGAGGGGCAATATTTGGGTTAGGCTCAGAGGATAAGGTTGCCATGGGTTGTTTTGATGGTGACAGTGGTTCAGTAACCTCTTCAACCACTACTTCCTTTGTAGGCAAGTTTGGCACATGATCAGGTTCAGTGACTGAGCTTTCTTTGGTTTGCTGTTTTTCTTTTATCTTTTCGGGTTGATTTACATTTACAGTCCTACTCCTTAGTTTGTATTGTTTGTGGACTTCATAGACAGCAGTGTCATATCCTTGTTTAAAATCAAAGGATTCCCCTGACTTAGTTTGAAATGTATTGCTCTCATCCTCCTCATGGTCTTCTTGGGTTAAGAATACATGATTTTTGCCATCCAGACCTATTAAATTGATTTCGGGGTCTTCATTTAGCTGATTTGCAGAAGAAGTTTCTGCATAGTTTTCTTGAAAAGGGGGTCTGATATCTTGGTCAGCATTAGTCTTTCCTATATTGGGGTTTTGGGCTCTCCTGAAATTTGGGTTTCTAGGAGGATTGTTTTGTGGTGCCTCCCATGATGATTTTCTTTCCACTGATTCCACTCTCTCCCCCAACCTCTTCATGCTATTTAGAATTGCATCTAGCTTTTGGTCAAAACCCGAGGGTTCTTCTTTGAAGCCAGTTTTCTTTTCCAGCTTTGCCCTGTTTCTTTTGGCAATTAGGTTGGCCTCTACAGTGACTGCAACCCTTTGAGCTTCTGCAAGGGTTGGAGGGTCTCTTTCTCTCAATTGATAGGCCATATCAGAATCAAAACCATCAGGGAAATTATAAAGAGCCAAATCAGGAGGGGGTCTTAAGTTCTGAGGGATAGCATTGTATATGTTGTTAAACCTGGCACAATACTCCAACACCGTTTCTTGGGGACCTCTTTTAATAGTGTTATATTCACCAAGTATGTGGTGGGGATCTCTCTTTTTCTCCCATCTGTTAGTAAATTCCTGGTATAAAACTTCAGGGGTTGCAATTGAATTTGCATTTAAGGACCTAAACCAAGTCCTGACATCCCCAGTTAAGCTTTGAACAAAGATTCTCATCCTGACACTATCATCATCAATTTCATAGGTCTCAAAGTGGTCTTGCATCTTTTTAGCATGCTGGATGGCCGTCAAAGGGCCATGGGAATCAAAAAATGAGAGTCTGGTTTGATAATCTTGGGGTAGGGCTGGAGCATTGGCTGGAATCTGCAATGGTGCATATCTGTTAGCCATGTTTATAGGGTTAATAGGGTTGATAGGAACAAATGGGACAACTGGGATTACGGGTGTACTGGGGTTAATAGGATGGGTAACAAGTGGAGAACTGGTTGAGTGAGTATGTGCAGATGGTGAAGATGGAAAGGTAGGACTTTGAGGGGTTGAAGATGAACTAGGGGAATTGGGTGTGGAACGAAAAAGGACTTTGCAAGGAGTGGGAATGAGGATGGGTTGGTCTGACCTTATATCTGAATCAGCAGGTTTATCCTGCTTGTGCTGTTTCCTTATGTTCTTTGGGATGATATTTGGGTTATCAACAATGATGGGTTGATCAGGGTCAGGGTGTGCCCTAGTATGCCTTGGGTTTCTTTTAGGAGCCAGCTTCTAAGTGTTCTTTCAGAACTTTATACAGAAGTTTTGTATTTACAAGGGCAAAATAAGAACTCTGGAATGACTATATATGTTTCCAGGCTAGGATAAGTTTCCCTAGTTAGCTCTTCCCTAAGACTGCCCCTGTATTAGAGAAACAGTCCTAAGATGTCTTGGCTAGTTTCAGGCTTGATGAAAGCTTTGGAAGATAGATAGTGATTGAATAGTCTTAGTCCCCAGTGGAGTCGCCAATTATGTTAACACCCAGGTTGTTCCCTATGACTCCCAAGGGAATACGGCCGGGGTAACCACTAACCAATCTTTTAATCACTGTTTCTAGCCAAACAGTGATCAGAGAGGGCTCTCTCTTTATGATTTATATCTACAGTGATGGTGTTTTAGGCTAGGTATTGAGTACAGGTTATGTTTGTGTTTCGGTTGATGAAATTCCCTTAGACTTCAGTGATGTAGTCTTTAGATATATTGAATATCATTGGGCAATGGAGTCTGTGGCTTAATGTGTTTGAATCTGTGAGATGAAAGATGGAACTTACAGGGCCATTTGGGTGTTTAATAGAACAGATTTTTTGATTTAAAGACTGGAAACAGGTAGCACGAACAGTGAAAGCATTTAAGAATTTTCACTATTTATCTATATGTTCCCAACAGATAGCTTTAAGAAGAGAAAACAGAGGTCTTAGGGGCAAAAGTTGAATCCCTGAGAATGACTGTTACAATAAAAACACAGTTTTGAATTGCAGCAATTAAGAATTACAATTCTGTTACTGTATATGAGGAAAACATATATAATAGCTCAGTTTGAGTCCAGGGTAAACATGGTTAAATCCTGGTACTATCCTTTCACCTTGCTATCAAGTGTAAAACATTAGAACGACAAAGAGAACAAAAGACTCAAAACAGACACGACAAAGAGATTTGAGAATACTTATAGTTTTATGCAACACCCATGGAATCCTGTAACATGCATCCTTCACCACAAGACATCAAATACACCAAACTTCTGGAAGTTCCATTCCTCCTTTGTATTAATTCTCTGAAAATATTACAGCAGATGGAAGTTATCCAAGAGAAAATTTCAGCAACCCCTTATGCGTTACTAAGGGGGGTATATATACGGATTTACATTTGGAAAAATATCTGAAAGAAGAGTAAATGCCTTATAAATATGCTGCCAACTGCTAGTGAGCAGTAGCCAAAGAAGTAAATGAAGAAGTAAATGCAGTAATAGCTCTTAGTCCTTTAGCTGTCAAAATCTGTCAGATGCTGTTGAATTTGTAGCAGTTGTAGTCGGCTGAAGGCGTGTGTTTCAAAATGTGGCTAGCTGTCACTGTTAGTGATGAATCACCTTTTAGATATTTTCCAATCACTGACCACTTTATACTTGTCTTGCGGTGACCTGAGCTGGCTTTTGACCTGGAGTTTTGAAACTACTGTGGCAGAATCTGGAGCATGGCTTGCCACCAGTCCTCCTTGGGCATTTGATGCCTTCGCATTTTAATCAATGTCTCATCAAGCTCTGTGTATTTGAAAAAACTGGGAGGAGTTTCAAATAGATGATTAACTTCATTTTCAATAAAAAATGACCCTTCAAGCTGAGTGTACAAACTCTGTCCTGTAGGAGGAACAGTTTCTTCAGAAGCACTGCTGGATGCAGTGATTTGATTTTCTATGTACGCGGCCATCCTATTTGTAAATTGATCTCTGTTGATCAATTTCCCTGTACCGCTCAATAGGCTAGGCATTCCTCTTGCCTGTAGCATCCCCATTCTGAGCTTGAAGTCTTCAACTTCAGTCTGTATCTCATAGCTCCTCCTTTCTGCTGTCTGCACATATCCTCTGAGTGTTAGCACCTTTTTGGTCATAAGGATGGCCTCCGTTCTGTTGGTGATTCCAACTGCTGCCAGCTCATCTTTGTCTTGCCTGTTCAGAAAGTCTATCAGTTGGCTAGCTTGTTCAGGTCTATTTCCTAGTGCTGTCTTAGCCCTCTGGATATCTATCTGAGCTTGCACAATTAAATCCATATGTTCATGGATTGTTTTGAGTGATTTCCACTGTTTAATCATGCTTTGGGTGATTTTATTCCATAAGATCCTCTTGATCTCAGCCATGGTGTTTTTGAGATCAAGCTCTTTCTCCAGGGCTTTGATTCTATCCTTTTGGGTCTTGATCTGTCTGCCCTGTTCTGCCACTGTCATTTTAGACTGGTCATACTTGGCATCTATCTCTGCCAGTTTTTCTTTTGCCTTCCTTATCTCATCTGCTTGTAGCTCCATTTGCTTAACAGCCTTAGTTAGTTCTTCTATGCTGGGCTGGTCAACTGTATTTGCTGTTGTAGGGGCCACTGCTGCCCCAGAGCCTGTTGCTGCTGTAGAATCTGTTGGGGGAGTTGGTAGTGTGGATTCTCCCTGTTTGTCCTGTAATGACTTCTCCAGCTCCTTCTCTAGCTCTTGGATCCTTTGATCCTGCTGCAATAGTAGATCAAGTTGTTGATCAACTTGTTTTTCTTTTTGCAGTTCAGCTGTCTGAGGATGTTCTGTAGGTGACAGCTTCAATCTCCTCTTCATGGCATTGAGATCATCCTCTTTTTTCTTCAGGAGGGCTTTTACCCCGGTTGGGTCACTAGGGTTATGCCCTAGATCAACAATAATCTCTTCAAGAGATTTTATCCTGTTATCCTTGGCCCTGGAAGACAATCTCTCAAAATCCAGTTGAGTATTTGTGTGCTTCAAGGATTCTTTCAGCTCATGAGCTAATGTGGCCTTATCTACCAAGGTGGCATAGACCATTTCTCCAGTCTGCTTATGGAGCTCAATTTGGTCCATAGGATGTATGTCTTTGGCCAAGACCTCCACCCTTGTTTTGATGAAATCAGCAGTGGACATTGGGTTGGGCCCCTTAGGTTTGAAATGGCTGAATATCATCTTCTCCTCTTTGAAGTCGTAGACCGACATCAATCTTTCTTGTTGGGCTGGAGTGGCATCTATAAATTGCTTGTAAACCTCAGCCCTCAATAGTTCATTTGCTGCCTTGATTTCTTTGAAGGTGGCCTTAGCACCTTTGAGCTTCTGGCTTTGTTGAGAAGAAGATGATACCTCCAAGCCAAGTTGTAAATTCTGCTCCTGCTGAAAGGAGCTAGTCCCTGTGTGTTGGCTGCCCTCCCTATCCTTGGCTGTATCATTGAAGACATCTTCAGTAATGTCTTCTACTTCTGGGGAGTCTGCCTTTTAGCTTCTGGTTGTTGGGAGGATCCACTGAGGGGAGTGGACTCTTCTCTTTGTCTTTTGGTCCCCCTTTCTTCATGTGCCGGGGTCTGTAAAATTGAAGTGGTTAGGGGCTCCACTTGAGGGGGTGGTGTCTGCAATAAGGTGGTTTCTGGCAGCCCAGTTTGTGGCAGACCGGTTTGTTCTTCTTGCTGCCCTGTTTCTTGCTCTGGTTGTTGCTTTCCCTGCTCTGACTGCTACTTTTTTGCTTCATCTTCAGCGTCCATTTTTCCCTTTCCCTTATCCAAGCCTGGTGCTGTTGTTGGCGGCGCTGTCCTGGTAACTGAGGTTCCTCCTCCTGATGTTTGAGGCAGCCTGAAAGGTACCTGGCAAATCGACCTGGAAGCTTGCGGGCTGGGTTGCAAAGGCTTAATGCAGTCAAGCCTCGAACTTTGAACGGTTTACTTGTCGAATTTGATGGCTGAATGCAAGATTTCGCGGCAGCAGGCTTGACAACGGCTATTTCAGCTTCGCATGCAAAATAAGCGAAAAATATGCGTTTAGCCGTTTAAATCGGTAAATTTGGCAAAAGTATGAATTTGGCGCTTTTCCGCCGATGACGTCAGCATGACGTCATGGCGGGGCCCAGGTGAGGGGTGACGTGGATGCTGAGGTGTTAGCCAGGTCGGCAGGACACGGTGGCGTGCGGGCGCAAAGGCGGGCCCGCGTGGAGGACCAAGGGACGATGGGGCGGGCACCGGCGGGGTGACGTCAGAGCAGCGTGGACATGACGTGTAGGCATGACGTGTGGGGTAGCGGTATACGGGGTGGCGGTAAGTGGGTTCCCCGCACCACCTTTGGGCAAAGGCGGTAAATGGGAGGAGGGCTCCGAACAACCTTACCGCCCGCCACGCGTCCATTGTACGGGATAGGTAAAACCGCTTTCCCCGGACGCTAAATGTCGGCACATCGAGATCTGAAATTGACCGCCCACCCTTAGATCTGGGCGCTGGAGATCTGACGGCTGGCGGGCCTCCCGACTGGTCGAGCATGTTGGGGAAGGGTCCCGCCAGCGGAATAAAATATTCAGTTTAATTTTTGGGCGGAGGACTATAGGCAAGTGGGTTTTTTCGCAGTTTTGGGTTCTTTGGGCCTTTTCAGGGGTTTTCATAGGAAAAGGGGGTTTTCTGTGCGCTTTCAGCAGAGAGACGGTAAGGGCTTGAGGGACAGGATTTCTGCTCATAACCAGGGGTCAGAGCACATCCAAGACAAGGTTGACCACAGTCCCAGGTGGACTGAAGTCTCCTTGGACCATTTACTTGGCTATAATGCCAAAAGGAGAATATGTAGATAATGCTGGGATTTATACACCTTGGTGTTAGTAATATTAGGGAGAAAGGCGATATAAGGGATTTGTACAATAGGGTTAGTGTTAGTTGTGGAGGAGGAGGTAAGTGGATGTGGAAATCATTGAGTTTATATGAAACAAGCTTGGTTTCAAGAGTAGATCAAAATGAAAAGAACTTTAGATAAGAAATGTGGCTTTTAAAGATCAAGAACCACCATGAAAACTTAGTCTTTTCCATGAATCTCAGGCTAGTGAGGGAATGTTAGAAATGAAATTGGAGGGGAGTGAGGGAAATTAGTCATGCTTCCAGCTGTAATCTTTTGCCTTGCTGCCCACCATCACCAACCTTGCAATGATAGGGATACCTTTCTGCAACCCCTGCTACCTACCCAGCTACTTGCCTAGCATTTTATTTCTTCTTGGAGGGTGCATTTGGACTTGCAGACCCTTACTTGCCTTTTCTTTTCTTTGGCTTTTTTCCTTTTCTCCCTATCTACTTCTACCCTTATCTCTTCCAAGGTCCCAGATTAGACTTTTGGGAACCTTTGTTTCTCTACCTGAACTATTTGTCTGCCAAGATTAAGCTGTTTGGACAAACTTCTTTCTCTATTCTACAACTCAAAATTGAAACATGGCATGATCCAGTTTGAACTGTTGAATCACCCAAAAAATTGTAATAAGGTCCTCAATATTTGAAATAGTTCACACACCTCTGATTTTCTGGAAATATGGGATCTTTGTAGTAGCAAAGCAGAGCATATTTGGATTTTCAATAATCAATCATGAAATATGAAACCTATTACTATAGGTATCCAACAGTTTGATCGTCAGGAGATGGTTTATTCTGAGTATCCATATGCTGGCATGGACTTCTGGGGTGATCCAGATTTAGTACTGCCGGATGGCAAGCAGTGGGGCGCCATTGGTAAAATCTTTGACTATATTCTTGTTTATCGTTTTTGTTTATAATGTCCTTGTGCTTTATTCTATCAAGAATTTAATCAAACTCATGTGTACATGCAGATGTTGGTCCTGTTCGTCCAGTAGTTCGCCTGAGAGTACCGGCTGCTGCCCCAGCAGGAGAGGCCGTTGGAAGGGCTATCCTTCGCGACCTCAACGTGGCCGAGACTCTCACAGCATTACAGGAGCAGGTTGAGGGCCTCACTCTTGGTATTCCAGATGTGAGGACTGATGAGCTACCTTTGAGATTACAGCGGCATACTACTGGTGTGCCCAGACGATGGACTCGTCTCTTACGCATGATCGCATAGGCTGTGACTTGCTATCACGAGCATCATTAGACTAGGGTGCCCCCTAGCATTTTGAGTTTTTGGGTCATTTGACCGATTTTGTCTTGGTTACAAAACATTATGTGTAAACCATAAACAGTTATATATATTTTTTATTTTCGGGGTTTTACTTTGGTTAAGTTACATGATCCAAATGCAAACATTGATGGTATGTTTCTTTTTATAAATGTTGCAAATGTCTATCTAACACATAATTTTCTAATGAATCAGTTAATGTGTTTAAGTTTCTAGAAATATGTTGATATTGAATAAAATCAAATTGTCTTTCCAAAATCTTAACCCTTAGGAACATGCGATAAATAGCTGGGTTTCGGATGGAATATATACCATTGAGTTGTAGTATTACGAGTTGTGAGTCTAGCCTGACAGTTAGTCGGCGTATACCATGTGTGATGGCATCAGAGAGAATTTCTACCAACGCGCTATATTCAGCGATGTTATTCGTTGATCGACCAATACGTACACCTCTGAAACTTACTAACTCGCCGCTTGGATCAAAAATGGCCCAGGCTGCGGAGGATAGGTTCCGCGAACTACGACTCGCTCCGTCGGCATATCCAACACATGACTCCAATAGGTTTGACATCTACAATAAATGTAAAAAGTGGATTACTTGACCAAAATAAACACTTTAGCGAAAACAAAAGCATACTGGTTACCATTACGCATAGTAATGCTTAAGGTACAACCCGTTACGAGGTTGTGCCAGTGGAATTCCGTCATAATCCATTAACTCGTAGGCTCCTTTTGCTAATACTCATTTAACAATATAGGGGCCCATCCATAAAGACTTAAATTTACCTGCTCCCAATTTATCGGATTCTTGGTCGTAAAGCAAGACCAAGTCACCTTCTGAGAAGACACGGGGTTTGACATTTTTGTCAAACTGCGCCTTGAATTGTTTCTTATGGGCTTCGTTAGCCAAA
Organism: Pinus tabuliformis; assembly: GCA_031772625.1. Lineage (NCBI taxonomy): Eukaryota > Viridiplantae > Streptophyta > Pinopsida > Pinales > Pinaceae > Pinus > Pinus tabuliformis. The sequence goes on from CM062807.1 coordinate 699,288,134, forward strand.
GCAGCATCACGACGGGTTTCATCCAATTGGATTAATTCCAAGAAACGAGCTTCTTCTTCTGAAGTTCCGGGGAGGAGATCAATTGCAAGTTTGAGAGACGAGATTTCACACTGGATTGGTAAGACTGCTTCCAGGCCATATACCAGTTGGAAAGGTGTGAACCCGGTTGCATTCCTTACTGATGTTCGGTAAGCCCACAAAGCTAAGTACAGGATTAGGTGCCATCTTCTTTTTTGAACTCCAATCATCCTTTGCAGCGTGCGTTTGAGGACCTTGTTGATTGCTTCAACTTGTCCGTTGGCTTGCGGATAATATGGAGTAGAGCTGTCGTGAGACAACCCTAGTTTGGCAACTAATTCGACCATCATGTGATTGCGAAAATGCAATCCATGATCTGTGACTATAGCCTGCGGCACGCCGAATCTGGTGACTACATGATTGAAAAATAAGAGGGCAGCTGTTTCACCAATATTATCTAATGTAGGCATCGCCTCGGCCCATTTGGTAAAATAGTCAACTGCGACTATGATGTACCCATGCCCCCCGGTCGAGGTGGGGTTACATGTCATGAAATCAATGCCCCATTTGGCGAATGGCCCAACAGCAACTATTGGTTGCAGAGGTGCGGGTGGTCCTCTGGTTTTGCTATCGAAAATTTAACAAGCATGGCAACTTCTGACTGCGGTTATGCAATCTCTGAACATTGTTGGCCAGAAGTATCTTGCTCGTAAGATTTTTTGCGCCATAGCATATCCAGATTGATTCCCCCCACACGCGCCTGAATGACAATCATTCAGGACTTTTTCGGCCTCCTCATGGGTGAGGCACCTTCTCAGAACTGTATCGATACCACGACGGTAAAGTGTATCACCGACGATCATGTAGTCTTTTGCTTGGTATCGAATACGTCTTTGTTCGGAGTGGGAGGTGTTTGGCCTGTATTTTTGGGTTTGAAGATAAATTATTATATCCCCATACCACTCATTGCTTGCAGATATCAGAAACAAACTTTCATCCACGATTGTTTCTTCGGATGTTTCATCGTTGGACGACGATGGGAGATCGCACAATAATTCTGCGAAAACTAGAGCTTTCTTTGACTTGGATTTTACAAATTCCAGATCAAACTCTTGTAGGATTGCTATCCATTTTGAATATTTTCCCCCCAGCAACTGTCGCGACAATATATAAGTCATGGGATTGCAATCTGACAGAATGGTAGTTTTCCGAAAGAGGACATAATGTCGAAATCTCTGTATCGCTTGAACAGCTGCGAGTGCTAGCTTTTCAACGTAAGAATATTTTCTTTCTGTATCATTTAAGTTTTTACTTAAATAATATATAGGATGTTCAATTCCATCGACTTCTTGAACCAAAACCGCTGCAGCCAGATACAGGTTAAAATCTTTTTGATAATCAGGAGTGTACATTAATGATGCTTTCATTAGGGAATCTTTTAAAGCATCAAAGGAAGCTTGCACAACCTGATCCTAGACAAAGGGTACTTCCTTTTTCAAAAGACGTGTATAACCTTTAGCAAGTTCGGCGTAATTTGGAATGAACCTCCTCAGAAAGTTCGCTTTCCCTTGGAGTTTCTGAATCTGAAGCAAATTCGAAGGTGGAGGCAAATTTATGATTGCCTGGACCTTACATGGGTCGAGACGAATCCCGTCCTTTGAGACTACAAAGCCAAGTAAACGACCAGAACTGACGCAAAATACACATTTGTGTGGATTGAGTCGTATCTTGTAGTGTCGGCAACGTAGAAATATCGCTCTTAAATGCTGCGGGTGATCAGTCTGCTTTCGCGAATGAGCCGGAAGGTCATCGAGGTATGGTTGAACGATGTTTTTGATGTCATGGAAGGCATAATTCATTGCCCTCTGAAACGTCACCCCTACGTTCTTTAAACCAAAGGGTAATTTTCGATATGCGAATGTGCCCCACGGACAAATAAATGCAGTCTTTGACTAGTCCTGTGGGCGGATATTTATTTGATTATACCCGGAGAATCCATCCATGAATGAAAATATTTCACATCCAGCGCATTCATCAATTATCTGGTCAATGAAGGGTGTAGGGTAGTTGTCTTTTGGACAAGCTTGATTTACATCTCTATAATCGACGTACACTCTAATTGTTCCTTGTTTTTTCATAACAGGGACAATATTCGATACCCAATCGGTTAGAGGAACCGGGTAGATGAAACCAGCATGGAGAAGTTTTTCAACTTCTGCCTTAATGGCAGCGGCTTTCTTGGGGTGCACCTGCCGTAGCCGTTGTCGTACTGGTTTGACATCTGGATACATCTTAATTTCGTGTTCAACGATACTCGAGTCAATGCCTGGCATTTCATCATATGACCAAGCAAAGACATCTTTGAATTCGCGAAAAAGAGCATTATATATCTCTAGTTCTGAAGGAGAACAACATTTGCCGACATAAATATTCTCTACAACATCTGTTTTGGTCGAGATATTTATGGCGATAGTCTCTTCAATATTGGACAAGTTTCACTCGGAATCCACCGTGTTTACAGTATTTGATAGAAAATCAAAAACTGAAGGATGATAAAGGTCATCTTGAGTATCTTCTCCACAATCCGGAAGAAGGGAACGATGGTGGGAATCATTCCATGGTGCTCCTTCAATTACCATTGATTGGACAATTCCTTCGTCGGTCACATGCACTTGCGACCAAGGATCTGAAGGGGTACCATATTCTTTAGACCTATCTATCCAAACGCTTGATGAGCGTTGATTTGGGTTTGCCTCCCATGCTAGGAACATTGATTGCTACAATATTTCCGTTGGGCTTGGGAGCAAAACCACTGCATGATCCATGTCGATATCGTTTTCTGAGATCTCTTTAGAAGATATCATGTTGCAAGTTCCTATCGACGCTACTTCCACCAGATTGATTGGAGGTGGAAGAGCGAAAGTTCCCATTAGTATAGGATCTTTTAGTAGGCCTACTCCGATATTCTGAAGCGAATGGGGGCTTCCATGGATCATGGGAATGCTTCCAGTAACTTGAGAACCATTGGGGAGGAAGTTTTGTTGATCGACGATTGTAATCCCTCCTTGAAAGGGAAATGCAATCTTCCTAAAATAGGTCGACACAACAGCTGCCATGGCATATATCCATGGTCTTCCTAGTAGGATGTTGTAATCAAGATTCCCATCGATGACTTCAACATCTACTTCTACTGTTTTCCCTCCTAGTTCAACTTTCAAGTTACTTAGGATACCATATGGGGTATATGTCTTTCTGTCGAATGCTTTTAATGTCGTCGAAGATCGCGACAAGGTTGGAGATCCTAAAGTTTTCCAGCAACTCATCGACATAATGCATGTAGATGCTCCCTCATCAATAATTGTTCGATGAACAGTTTTGTTGAGGGCTTTCACTTGAACAAGGAAAGCTAGTTGAGCTGGTAATTGAGGATCGTATCCTTTATGATCGAAGGATACAAGATTGGAATCCTTTGGGTCTATCCCACCAATGGCTGATAATAAAGCCTGCCTTTGGGATGGGAAATTTTGTAGTACTTCAAGAGTCGACATAGCGGATGGCGATTGGGCCAAATATTCCACTATATTATAATGTTGTGCCGCTCTAGCGCGGGGATTAAATGTCGACTTGTGTACTACTCCCTTTGGCGGTTTTATCGTCAATTCAGGAATGGTAGGTGGCGCAACTTCTGTCGAAGTTGTTGTCGAACTACTGGGTTGATCTTTGTCCTTGTTGTTCGACAGCTGTGGATTCCCATAATCTTTGTTCCTTGTCGATATCAAAGCATCATTTTTCTGTTTTGAAACCGACAACATTAGCACTTGAGACGGGGAAGCATTTTCACTTTCAACCAGATTTGTTCCTGGATTTGGAAACGGATTAGTTAACACTGCGGAGGTTTTTGAATTCTTGAAGAATTTCTTAACCTCAGCTCTGTGTGGACAATTTGCGGTCCAATGATCCTCATCGCATATAAGGCATGGATTTTTTGGTTTCGTATCTCCAGGAGGGTTTGAAGAAGATTTTTCAGGTGATGATTCCTCTTGTTTCTTCTTCTTCCCTTTGCCTTTCTTCTTGCTCCCTGGTTGTTTGGTTTCTTTGCCTTTATCTGTCGATACGGCATTTACTTCCGAAGCAAGTAGTTCATCCTTTGCATTTTGACCTGAAATCTTACGGGCCTTTTTGGATGTAGCCTTTGTCGATTTCGTGTCTGTTGTGCCAATCACGCCATCGCTGGCATGAGAGTCATTGTTTGATTTAGGAGGAGGAGGAATTGAGAATTCTGGTCTAGGGGCGTCAAGTATTTTATCGTAGAGCGTGCCGAACTGAGTGTAAATCAAGTCCAGATATTGCGCACGAGCGATAACTTGCTCTTCTGTTATGACTCCCCCTTTTGCCACATCTTCCGTGATGGAAGGCAGTAATGACTTGATAAACCATTCAGCTAATAGCTGATCGGGGACATACGTTTTTACCATTCTACGACGACGTCGCCACTCATGTATATGATCAGATATGTGAGTGGCCGTTGTCTGTTTGAAATTGGTAAGAAGTTCTGTTCCCGTTTCATACCTTATTGGTAACTGAAAATGGGTTAAAAAGGTTGTGGCTAAGGTACTGAAGTTGTCGAACGAAGCTCTAGGCAATTCGATGTACCATTTTGCCGCCGGACCCGTTAACGTCCTCTGAAAGAGGCGAAGTCTTATCGAATCATCATTTAGGGTGTTTGATGAACACCATAGATGAAAGATCATCACGTGATTCGATGGATCTTCACCCGGATTTCCATTAAATTTAGGAATATCTGATGGAAGTTTATGCGGAATCGCTGGCCACCAAGGGGCGTAAGCAATTGGATCGTTGGTTAACCGGTTTAAATCAGGTAACTCCAAAGTTGCCACAAATGGTAACTGCTGATTCAGGTTAGGCGAAGCATACCCAGGATAAGATGGGATTGCTTGAGCAGTTGGTCTTTGCATACCGGCATAATGCATTTGATGCTGGTATGTTTGGTAAGGTTGGTGGACATGACCATTGTAAAATGGTTGATTTTGACCGTTTTGAATGTACGGCTGTCCACTGTTAGCAAAGATTTGTTGCTCAGAACCTTGGTATACTTGTTGGAATTGCGGTTGTTGGTATTGCACCAACCATGGTTGTGAAGCCACGTGTTGTTGCCCGATACTAACAGTTTGACCAAGATGAGGGGTAATTGTACCCGTCTGAACCTGTGTCATTCCACCGGTCGGCGATTGTGGTTGAGTCGCAGGGTCAAGGGGCTGTTGCATTACAACCTGAGAAACCTGAGGTTGGCATATAACAGGCAGCGCTTGAACTTGCGACACCGTCACAATAGCTGGCGTAGTCGAGATATTCGACATAGGTACACATTGTTGCATTGAGTATACAACTCTTGGTTGTTGAGGTAGTATAGGTACCCAACCACTTGAGGTAATTCCAGTATAACCTGAATGTTGTTGTGAACTCCCGTATGGATATCCTCCCGGAGGGGATAATGAAAGGGTATACTGCCCCCCATACTGTGGTAATCTAGAACTCAAGGGGATTGTTTGCCCTTGGGGGCCAGACTGCCCAAATTGACCTCCAAATGGATCAATTTGTTGAGACTCAACATAAGAGTTTCCAGATATTATTTCGAATGAACAAACAGGAACGGACCATACTGTCGAAATAGCCCCTAAGTGGGCTCCTTCTAGCGGCTGAGAGCTAGTCGGGACAGATGGTATACCAGCGAACATTGTCGGAGTGATAGCAGGGAGTTCTGTCGTCGCTGTGTCAGACGACACAGTCCTAGATGTTGACGGTTGTTCAGACATTTGTAGTCTATCCAAAAGATTACCTAGCGATTCTACAGGAGCTTCCGCTGGTGGTAGACTAACTTCTGACGAAGAAGGATATAGAGTGATCCCGACTCCAAAGTGCATTGGAGTACTTGTTTGAGGATCTTCTACAATTTCTTCTATGGCAATCAGACCAGGTGGAAGGGGAAGACCGTCAGGTCCGTAAAATATTTCTGGTGCCGAAGAAGGTGTGAAATCGGCAGCGACAGATGTTTGAAGAGCAAGACTCTCCGAACCAGTTGTAGATGGAACTGGTTCGGTAACACAAGTGTTTACTCTCAGACTAGGATCAGTATCACTGTCCTTCTGTGGCTGCTGAACTTCTTCTGTAGAGGTAGGGATTCCAGAAATGTTTGGAGTAACCGGAGTCTCTGATGTCGTTGGAACACTTGTTCTAACTTTAATAGGAGATTTGGAACCGGTTAAACGAGTTCGCTTTGTCCGTACTGGCTTCGATTCCGGAGACAAAGACGGTTGACTCGTAAGCCTCCGCGAACGACGGGGTTTCAATTGACTTTCTTCCACGATTGCAGATTACTCGATCAACTAAAATAAAGGGGAAGTATGTTTCCGAATTAAATGAATTTTAGATGCTTTGACACAACTTGTTTTTTCAGTTTTTAAGAGTCGAGAAAAAACAAAAGATGACTCTAGTCTCCTTCGATTTTTAATGAGCCTGAAGTGACAAGTGCTCAGATGGACCTTTTCCGTTAAGGAGTCTGAAAAGGAACGAAAGGGACTGCTCTAGAAGTCTAGGTAGAGGGAGTACCAAACCAATCGCAAAAATGCAGAATACTTTTTACGGTACGGCAGTCAATCTTCCCGAATGTTGTGTTCAGTGCATTGCGATCGATAGGGTGGCAGACACGGCTTCCTATGGATAAAGGATTTAAGCCTATAGGGGTCTCCCAAAATATACTCGACGGTACGTGGGAGCACAAGTCCGTACTGGCACTTATCGTCTCAAAGTGGAGGAATCACCCAACCATCAGTGAGAACAACAGTTACCAGGCTTTACGACGCTGGAATACGTCCTTAGCCTAGACCTCTAAATGTTGTGCGTTAAGTTCCAAAGCATTGTTAGATTCATTGAATTTATTTTAAGTTGATCTTGTTTATGAAGTTTGCCTTTCGGGTTCACCACGAGATGTAGATGTAATTCCTAAAATGCAATCTAAAGATGATAAACAAACTTTTTATCTCTTTTGTGCAAATCCTAGCTACTAGGGAAAAGAAAGACAGAATCTTTTCACAAAGAGCAAAGAGCACACTCTAAATGCACTTTCCTAAATCAAGCCAAACAGACTGTCTATATGCAAATGCACATGCATGTATTTGTTTTTCGACTTTCTTAATATATAGATGCTTAAAAAGAAAGTTGATGTACAAATCTGAATTTCTTTTTAAGTGACAAATATAAACAAGCTTCTTTTCGAAATCAAAAATAGAGATGATTACGACACCTTACGATTTTGAAATGAATACTTGTTCTTGACACTAGAAAATTACAAATTCAGACCAAAAGCAATAGTAACAGGATAATCAACCATCAACAACAATCAAACTTTCTCCTATGATCGAAATCGACACTTGCGACAAATTCAAATCAAAGGACGACAGTACGACTATGCTACTTTTGCAAAGGAAAACTGTAAACGACTCAACGAACACACAAAAACATCTACAGTTCTTTTGTACAAAGGAGGCGGAATAACAGCAAGGAAAAGGAGTTTCAAGCAGACATATACTGATCACAGGCAGCAAAATTCAGGGATAGAACTGGAAAGAATGAAGTACAGAAACCACAGCTGCACAGAGCTAGTCTGATCAGCGCACCTGTAACACAGAGAATCTGAAATGCAGTGCAGGTTGTCCCTTCGGGAAGTGCGCTGAAATTCAGAATCTCTGAATAGTACCTGCGTTGGGCCATAAACGAGACTCTGTCTGGGTTCCGGGTCACAGTTTGCAGTTCAGTCCTTGGTTTTTGGCCGGGTAAAAAGCAATCAGTAATGCAACAATCAGGGGTAGATCTAAGGAGGATCTAAGAGCTATCACAAGGGCAATCAGATAGTTTGTGAATCAGCTGTTTAAATCATAAACAGATCCAGTGAATGGATTGAAGCGCAGTTATCTACTTTTCATTTGTTATGGCAAATGCAGTTCGAATGCTACTTGTAAGTTTATGAAACAAACAACAAAGAATGATAAACAAACAAACTAATTAGCTCCCCAGTGGAGTCGCCATTTTGTTATAGGGAAAAGTGTCTATATAGAATTGCTCTATCCCACTAAGGTGTGACAGCTTCCTTAGAAACAAACAGAGAAAAGCTACTTTTGTATTTCCTTTACGAATTATAGATAGAGAGGAATAGAAAGAACCAACCTCTGTCTTGCGCTAATCCTTTGATCCGGTCCCTCTCTTCTTTGATAGTCTCCAGCTACCTGCTCCCTAGCACACCCAGCTTCACAAAGTACCTGCAAGATCACAGAAGCATAGCACTATACAAAGACATGGATCTATATTCATAAACAACTTAGGATCAGATTTAAATTGACCATACAAATGTAACAAGCATCAATGATACAAAAGCATGGAGGAAAACTCAAATAGCTTTTATTGATAAACAAGAAAAGATCCAGGAGGAGTTACAACCAGTAGTTCCGACCCAGCATCAACCTCCCAGCAAAGAAGCCCCTCTTCACCTCAAACAAAGCATAGATCACCCAACAATCTGATGTTTGTCTCTAGAAACCAACAGCAATTCCTTACAATATGCAAAATTCCAGCCTCTGGATCTCTGGGATGAGGGATCCATATATAGATATCTGTAAGGAGGATGAGTCAGCTTGTGATTTGATTAGTGTCTTCTCTCTGTCAGTTCTTGCTTCCACTTGGAGACTGAGGGCCTCTTACTCATCCTTGGTCGAATTCAGTGAGGCAAGTGTCACAGGAGAAGATTCTGGAAGCTTCCATTGCCTCTCCACCTCGCGGAATGACACTACCATTTGTCATTTCTCGCCCATCGCACCCCACAGAAGGGAGTTTTGAAATGCAATGCACCCTCACAGTGCATTTGGGTGAGATGCAATGCACCTAGCCAGTGGAGCAGTTGCAATGATCCTGTTTTGACCAATTCTGAGTAGTTTCTGGTGGAGAACTTCTGGGAGAAGCTGTAATTTGTTGACCTTATTCCTTTAGGGGTTAGAACAACACTTTTAGGGAGTTAGGAGCCCTTGGTTTATGGACATTTCATGCTTGGTGTTGTAGGGCACAAAAATGTCTATAACATGGAGGTTACATGTTGTTAGAGTCAGTATTTGCATACTGCCATCAGTGAACAAAACTGCTATTTTATATCATATTAGGGTCCCATTTTGAAATTTTTGTCATTCCACCGAGGTCCTCATTTAAAAATTTACTCATTGATGGTAACCCTATGTCAAAATCTGTAATCTCTCTCAAAAATCAATATTTTCTCGCCCACCTTCATGTGTCTTACTAAGCATAAATTGACTATAGATGCTCATTTCATCATGTTTTGTGTCAGCCAAGTCCACCTGGAGTTTGCTCATTCAAGGTCCCATTGCATCTTTAGGTTTCATTTTTTCAAGGTCCAATAAAACATCATTTCACCGCATAAGTTAAGCAAAAATATGAGAGTGAACAAAATAACATCCCTTTTCAGTTAAAAAGGATTTGCAAGCATGTAACCATGGTTGCCAAAGCTCTAATTTTGATTTCAAGTAAGAATTTCATTCCAGTTTGTAATTTTATTTCAAAAACATAGATGTAATCCTATTTTTTATATTTATGTAATTTTATGTCATTATATGTAATAAGTAACTTTTCCCAAGCTGTCAACTCAGTTCCAAAATGCCAAAGGACCAAAATTCAAAGGTCAAAGTATTCCCAATGTATATCAAGTGATCAATTTATCAAAGAAAAATCAAGTGTAAAGGTATAGGTTCCAAGAGTAAAGTGAATGATAAAAGGAAGAAAGTGGGTCCCAAGGCCCAAAACATCAATTTCATGAAGTATAAAATCCACCAAGACATCAAAATAAAATCCATTTTCACTCTCAAAGGTCGAGCTCGCACTCCCTTGGCTCAAAAAATTGATTTTTCAGGTTCAAAGGCAAAAATTTTCTTGGTGTTGTGCTTAGGAAGAAGGCATTACGATTAGAAGAGAGGCATTGCGCTTAGAGCTTTGGGCGCTGCGTTTTTTAACATAGGCATTGCGCTTCTGGGTAAGGCATTGAGCTTTTGCCCAGTGAGTCACCAAAGCACCAAAACACCTCCAAATCCTCTCAAAATCTCAACAAGGATTTGTTTCCTCCTCTACCAAGTAAGTAACCCATTTTCACTTCCAAACAACACTTTTTTTAGTGTTTTCATTCCTAAGAAAAATTGACATTTGGGCAAGGGAAAAAACCCAAAATTCATCCTTATCCTAAAATGTGTTGCCCATGGACCCTACAATACCTCCCTACATCACTATTAAACCCATCCCTACCCTTACATTATCATTTCCTAGTCCCTAAGCACTTTTACCATAAAACTCTAAGACCTAGGTTTCTAAAATCCCTAGGCAGCCTCCACCATAAACCTGTAAATTAATTTTCATTCCCAACTCCCTTAACACATATTTCGTTAAATCAATGGATCTATTTCAAAACAACTAGAAAGCTCACCAATTTTAACGAAATATGTGTTCCTTCACATTTTCATCTCCTATCACCTCCCATGGTTCCATAGTCCACCACCTCATCTCCCCAAATTTTTATAGCCCTATCCCTATTCCCTAGAACTATTTCCACTTCCTATTCCTACCTACCTTATCACTAGGGTCTCTTAAACAAACACTATGGAGGAAGACAGAGATTATGTGGAAGAGGAGGATACACAAGAAGAAGAGACAGAGAATAGTGGAGGCAAAACAAAGGAGGCAGAATCCTAAGGCTAGAGCCCACTAACACAAATGAACTCATGGCTTCACCAATGGCAGTCTCATGTTTTCAGTATGTGGGTTGCCTTGAGTTTTGAAAAATGATTGAAAGAGCTCAGCATCACCCTATTTTGACCTGACTATTTGCATCAAACCTTAAATATAATCAAGTAACCCTAGCAGGAGTGACCTTCAATTTGTCTACTTCTATCACTGTTGCTTCCACAGGGATTCCAAACATGGGTGAGAGGTGGTTTAAATCAAAGGATTTGGAGGATCAGTATTATGAACCATTCATCAAACCACTGTAAAGAAATGAGAGGAGGAGGGTGTTCATTTTCAGCTACCTTCTTAATAGGTATGCCCCCATGATGAAAATCATCATGAAGTACTTCTCTTGTGAAGGTAGGTTCTCTAGCCTCTACACCTACCATACCAGATTGCTTATGCACTTCACAAGGGTCAAACTCCTCAATATCCCATATTATTTATTTAGAAGTATAGACAAAATGGCCTCCATTGTGCAGAAGAGAGATTATGACCAGCAGATGAATAACCTTTTCCATCACTCATTGATCAAGATCGTAGTCCTTCATCACCTTAATCAGTTGCATATTTCATGGGACAATTTCATTGCTAATGACATTTTCACTGCTTCACATGCTAAAGGTATGCCTTCTTCATCTAATCCCACCGATCATCATGCTAAATCCATACCTACTCCATCTCAACCCAGTACTTCTATTCCTCCATCTGACCAGCCACCCAGTATCACCGCCATCATCACCTTTTCATGATCATGCAGGGTCACCTAGAAGAGCTAAGGTCATCAGATCTAAGAGCATAGATGTGAGCACATTGGAACATACTTATCAGACAGGCCACAGGAAGGTGTTTTCCCCACAAATTGTGGTAGGGGCCTTTCCTTCTTCATCAACAAAGTAGGTACACAAAGGTAAAGAAAAGATGACAGAGGTAGAGATCCAGTAGCAGCAGCAGCAGGACCTCCATGAGATAGAACAGGATTTTGACTTGATTGACCTAGGTGAACATGTTGACAGTGAGAGAACAATCATTGTCATCAAAGAAACATATGCACTCATCAGGGAGCTCTAGATCAACCTACAAAGGGAAAAATACATCATCTCATATTGAGCAGGAAAATAAGCAGCTTGAGGCCAAACATGAAGTCATGGAGATTAAGCTCATCAAGGCAGAGAGGGAAGAAATGAAAGCTAAGGCATTGATAGAAGAGGCCTATGACGGGTATGGTGAGCCTAAAGAAGAGAAAGAAACTAGAAAAATACCTAGAACTAGAGGGCTGAAAAGAGCTCTAGAACTAGAGAAGAAAAAGGAAGTTGAGCTTGCTAATGAGCTCACATTGAATGAGAAATTTTCCATCTTGGTCAATGAAAACCGAGAGCATTGGCTTGATAATGTTAGTCACCATCTAGAGAAGCTCCTAAACAAATCTAGCCAGCAAAATGAAATTCAAAAGAAGATGAAATAACATTATGCCAACAAAGAAAGGATTGCTAGGGCAAAACTCAAAGCTGCAAAGGAAAAAATTGAATCCCTAACCAAGCAAAAGGAGGAAGCTAAACTTGAAATCCTTGCTGAGGCATCACTCATGGCCTAACACACATCATCAACATTCCTCATGCTAAATTTTGAATAATTTTGAGCAATCTTGGAAAATTTTGGAGTTTTGTGCATTTTTGGCAATTTGTGCACTAGTCACACTGCCAAAAGCACAGCGCCCTAGGCATTGCACTTTTCCTAGGGACCTCCAAATGAAAAATGGCCACCACCATTGGATTTAGAAGGCCAAAAACAATTAGAAAACCCACTTTCCTAAGTTTTTTTGGGTCAACTGGGCAGTCAAAAGGTCAAGAAACACCCAACAAATCATGTTTATGCACTGTTTTGGAGGCTAGCACTATGCTTTTGACCAGTCTTGGGAGAATCAACTTTTGGAGGGTAAAAACTTGACCATTTTGGAAAATAATGGTAGATCTGGAATCTATGTAGGACAGGATTTCCAATGAGTTATCATGTCCTCAATTTAGACACTGGGAACCCCCACAAAAGTGGAGATGAAATTGGCATTGCGCTTAGGATAGTAGCACTACGCTTTTGACACAAATTTTTTGAGTTTCTTCATTTTGTAAATTTCCTCAGTTTTGACAGTTTCACCTTGAAAAATCATATTTTTACCCATGTAATTGATGGATGTAAATGTAATAATGATGTTTTCACTGTTACTTAGGGTAAATACATTAGGTGAAAACTATTTTGGTGATGTAATGAAACAGTTTCCAAAAAGTGAGGCATGTGTCACTTTGACCACCCAACAATCTAGCTATCAGTTTAGATTTTGGTGGAACTGATCCTCCTCTCATATATTCAACCCTTGAGGCTGGGAGGAGTTCGTTTGAGGCCTATATCATGTACTTTTTCAGTCATTCTACAGGTTGGACTCCATTGGATGTTATACTAGTGTTTTATACTTCGGCATGGAATATATTGGATGAGTTGCAGCTATTTTGGTGGGATTCCTGTAGCATGGTATTTTGATATTGTTTCTTCTTCAGTTACATGTGTGTGAATGTTTTGTATCTTCCATGATCCATTTCACTTCTAAATATGTTTTATTTTCAAGGTGTGATAATCAGAATTCATCTTCTATGCTTTGTTTTGGGAAAATCATCATAATGTGTTTCATTTCTTCAGTTTAAAAAGAATTCATGATTTCCATGCTCTTTTTAGCACCTCATCAGTCTAAACCATTTCATCAATATACTACAAAGTGTTAAAATACTTGCCTACCTTGCCCCATCAGATGTCTATAATTTTGATTTTCTTTTGCCCTGCGCTAGTTCACTCTCTGACCTAATTCACTCATTCAGTGACTACCCCAATCAAATCAAATCAAAACCTTGAGCTACCATATATATCCTAAGACCCTAATCCATCCATCCCTTTTTGGTTTTGATCCTTTGGAGAGAGCCCTCACCAGCTTGGTAGGGATAGCTACCAAGCTAAAAGATTGGTCTGTGGTTACCTCAGCTAGACTCTTCCTCAGCCTTGGAGATCCAGAGGAGTGATAACATATTGGCACTGTTGTCGGGGGACGAAAGGTCCATTTTCCCTGGGTGTACAACTAGTTTTCATTGGAATTTGGTCCTTTGGATGATGGGACTAAGTTTCATAAAGGTTGATTCCATAATTGCAGTGTCAAGAGTGTAGAGTTGGCTTCAAGGAGACAAACAAGACAAAATTCTGCATCCTGATCCAACTGATTCAGTCAAAGATATTCACATCTTGTTCAAAAAGCGAAGAAGGTTACAAATCACAAGTTCAATCAGATTTCATTCCATTGGTAAGCTTTCGATCGTTACCAATTTAAATTTCTCTATTGGATACTTTCCTTCGCTGTGAAATTTGAAGATATCTTTGTTCCTCTCAAAGTCTCAGGTTTTTTACTTCACATAGACTTTGACCCGTTAAGATATTAGATCCGAAAAGATATACCAGGTCAAACCCTAACCCAAATCCTCCTTCTCTGGTTGATGATCCTGAAATATTGTTAAGAAAGCCTAAAGTCCCTTTCCCTGAGACTGAAAGCACAAAATTGGAAAGGACCACTTCCTTGCCAGATCAGATACTTAGTATTGAGGATATTCCTTTTGACATTAAATTTGAGCTATCCCTATTTCATTCGAAGTCTAAGTCTTGTCTTACAGAGGAATTATTTGATCCCATAAAGTTTGATTCATACCTACCCACCTCAAAGTCTTTGTTTAATCAACCTTCTTCTACTTCTCAGTCTTCAAAACTTGAGCACGAGGTTTGGTCTAATTTTGAGAAACTTCAAAGCCTAGCCGATCAATTACAAATTACAGTGGAAAAAGCCTATATTCAAAATCATCTTGAAATCTTATCTTCTACCATACCCCCTACTACACCTCCGAAAACATCTATCTCACCACCTCCATCTTCATCCCAACCAAAACAACCCATTGTAGTTCCCAACTAGCAGCCATGGTGAGATTTGCACCCTTAGTAATACCTGTTCAGTTGGCATATTTACCTCAGACCTATGGCCAGAGACTTCCTCTTTTTGATGGCATCCTGGGAGTCACAGCACAGCAACATATTGACAAAATGGATGATTTCATTGACTTAGAGGAGGTTGATGATGACGATTCCAAAATGAGACTAATGCCTCAAATTTTTTCTAGAGATGTAAAAAAATGGTTTCATGGTTTCGTAGTAGGTTCCATTGATACTCCTCAGAGGTTAAATGAGTTGTTCTTAGCCAGGTGGCGGGAAAAGTAAAATTCATTGCAAATCTTGGCAAAATACAACACATTGAAAAGGAATCCTAACGAGACAGTTCAGGATTTCACTATAAGGTTTAATCAAATCTATAATTCCATTCCGGATAACATGAAACCTCCACCTGATTTGGCACTTCAACATTACCCAGATGCCTTTGATCTAGAGATGGCTTATCAACTAAGGGAAAGAGATCCTGTAACAAGAAGAAATTCATAATAATGCAGTAAGCGTGGAAGTGAACTTTAAAAAGTCTCAGTTAAAACATGAGAAACTGGAAAAGAAAGTAACCATCAAAGAAGAACCTTCTTCTTCCACCAATCTTAAACTAGATGCCCTGATCAGAACCATGGAGAGGATGGTTGACTGGATGATAAATTTAGATAGACCTCTGGAGCCACAAGTTAGAAATCTGAACTTCAGAACCAGCAGCAACCTCAGTGCAGGATAAAACGAAGAGAGCAGAAAGCTTCTGAAGCATTGACATCTCAGCAGCCAATTCGGACACCCTTGTAGCGGAATTATGCTCAAGGAGAGTTTGATGATGAAATAGACCCGATAGTCGAGGAAAATCACTTCTTTAGGGAAGATTTCCATCCCATTTTCTTGATTGAAAATGAGAAGTATGTTGAGGAGACGGAGGATCTTAAGGATGAAGAATACATACTAGCGAATGACAATGCGTTGGAAACTCAATCCGATGATTATCAAAGAGGATACTTGAATGCACTCAGCTCTCAGCAGAAGCAATATTCCTTGAGGAATAGATATGTCCCATTCACTCCCATTTAGAAAAGGACATCGCAGTAGAAAGATACCCAACAAAAAACAAATCCTCAAGGTAATCAAAGCAAAGGTAAAGAGTTGGAAGCAGCTGACCAAAGAAAAGTTATTTAGCCATCTACAAACAATCCAAACAAGGACCATGATAGTGAGAAGAAGGATCAGACACTAAGAGATCTGCCCAAGAAAAGAGACATCATCCAAAAAGAGGTAGACAAATCCAGCTCATTCAATTTAGAAACTAAAATTTCAAAGTTGAAAGTGTCAATCCCTCTTACTGAACTTGTAAAAAATAGCCATTACAAGTATGATATAGTTAAAATGCTGAAATTTGACCCTATGTCCAACATGGTTAATGTTGAAGATGACCAGCCTGAATTGATTTTTGGTCCAGCCATAGATTGTCAATCAAATGATAGTGAATTTCCTCCATTTTACCTGAGTTTAAGAATCCATCAGTACATTCTTCATAACTGTGTGCTTGAAACCAGAGCCTCCCATGATTTAATGCCCAAGGCCATGATGGAAAAGTTGGGTCTAGACATAACTCGTGAATACAATGACTTGTATTCTTTTGATTCCGGTAAGGTTCGTTGTCTTGGTCTAATAAAATATTTGGTAGTATCCCTCGACCAAATCCCTGCAAAGAATGTCTTAATGGATGTGGTGGTAGCTGATATACCACCACGATTTGGTATGTTATTGTCAAGGTCCTGGGGAGTGAAAATAAGAGGCACACTGCAGTTAGACTTCTCCTATGCCACTATTCCGGTTTTCGGGCAATTGAGGAAATTGTACCGAGAAACCAAAATGAAATTCATGATAACTAGCAAGGAGAAGCCCAATAATCATCCTATAAATGTTGTACATATAGATTTAGAGTCATTTATTTTATATAATTATAGTGGACTGGATGATATAGATAGTTAGCTTGTGGAAATTAAATATGTGCCAAATTTCCAATTGTATAAGGACAGTTTCAGATCAGGAACAAGAAAAGCTGCCAAGTTCATCTAAACAGCCATCGGACAAAGTAGAGCATGGATTAGAACAGCCATCAGAGAAGGTAATGGAAAATTCAGAACAACTTGAAGAGAAAGTTCATAAAATTGACCCAAAGTAGAAACAAGATTTACAACCCTTGGAAGAGGAACATGGCTTTTGGACTATGGACTTTGATGGTGCTCTTGGGAAAGATGGAGCATGCATTTTCATTTGGATTCAAAGTCCACATCATCAGCAAGGTGAGCTCCCTCAGAATGTTAGATTATGCTCATACAAGTTAGCTTTTGATTGCACTAACAATGAGGCGGAGTATGAAGCATTGATCACAGTTTTAAAGATCTTGAAAATATTGGGTGCACGAAAAAATTCTGTGTATGGTGATTCAGAACTAGTGATCAAGCAAGTTAAAGGTGAATATCAAGCTCACCATCCGTGAATGAAATAATATAGAAATGTTGTTTTAGATATTTTGAGGATGTTTCCTGAATATACACTTTCAGTTGTACCAAGGACTCAAAAGCTTATGGCGGATTCATTAGCTACAGCTGCAAGGAATTTCAAAATCCCTATTTTTTCAAACAAGAAATTTGAGATTGATGTGAAGCATCGGCCCTCTATTCCTGACAACTTGCGATATTGGTAAGTATTCTGGGATGACAAACAAGTGAATAATTTTCTTCAAAGTGAAGGAGAGTTTGAAAATTGTTCTATGGATGAAGTTTATGACAAAGATGATCAAGTCATCGAGGCAGCTCAAGTTGATATACTACAGCTGAAGGATAACAATATTTCGAATGGTTTTATACCTTTGGTGTTTGATTAGTATGATGTAGCAAGGAAATGTACATTGGTTCCTACAGGGAAAGGTGTCAAAGACGTGAACATCGAAACAACAAAAAAACCAAAAATGATCAAGTTGTCCAAATCATTATCTCCTGAGGTAAAAGAGAAATATATTCATTTATTGTCTAAATTTTCTGATGTTTTCGAGTGGGATTATGTAGACTTGAAGGAGTATGATAAGAAAATAATTCAACATACCATCCCAATTAAGCCTGATCAAAAGCCCTTCAGACAAAATCTAAGGACGATTAACCCAAGATTATTTCCATCCATAGAGAAAGAAGTTAATAGAATTTTCAAGGCGGGCGTCATTGTTCCTATCAAATTTTCTGATTAGATATCAAATCTAGTTCGGTGAGAAAGAAGACTAGGGAAATAAGGCTTTGCATAGACTTCAGAAACTTGAACAAATTATCTTTGAAAGATAATTATCCACTTCCAAAAATGGACCATATCCTTCAGAGAGTTGTTGGCACTTCTCGGCTATCACTTTTGGATGGCCATTCTGGTTACAATCAAGTTTTAGTGCATGAAGATGATCAGGACAAGACATCATTCACCACACCTTGGGGCACAATAAAATATGTAAAAATGCCATTCGGTCTCAAAAATGCAGGGGGCACTTTTTAGAGTGCCATGGACATATCCTTTTCCAATGAAAAATATGTTTTCTTGGTTGTATACTTAGATGATGTAACAGTGTTTTCACATTCAGATGATGAACATTTGCATCATTTAAGAGTCATTTTTCATAAATGTAGAAAGTTCGAGATCTCTCTCAATCCAAAGAAAAGTTTGTTTTCTATGGAGGAAGGAAAACTTCTCGGCCACATCATTTCGAAGGACAGCATCCGTATTGACCCTTCACGAGTAGAAGCCATTCAGAAAATTGATTTCCCCCGTAGCAAGAAATAAATCCAAGGATTCAATGGTAAGATGAATTTCTTACACAGATTTATTCCTAATTTGGCTGAACATCCTATAGAAATGACCAATATGTTGAAAAATGATAGTGATGTGAAGTGGTCGGAAGAAGCCCGCAAGTCCTTTCATGCAGTAAAGCTTGCCTTAACCATTTCCCCTATTTTAATCAGTCCTGATTACTTCGATGATATATTATATTTTATTTTGCTTCTAAGCATACCATGGCAACAGTATTAATGCAGAAAGGGGATAAAACCGAGCTGCCAATAGCATTTTTCAGCCGCAACATCAGGGATGTAGCCTTTAAGTACAACATCATTGAGAAACAGGCCTTGGCTTTGGTAAAGGCAGTCAAAGATTTCAGAGTTTACATTTTACATTCACAAACTCTTACTTATGTGCCTAATGCAGTGGTAAAGGAAGTTCTTGTGTAGAATGATCCTGAAGGTAGAATAGGTAGATGGATAGCATCATTATTAGAATATGATTTTGAGATCAAGCCTACCAAGTGCAGGTTTTAACCCCATACAGAAACTACCTGCATACGAATTCTAAAACACAGAAAATAAACAATGTGAGAGCATAACACATAAAACACATATACATAGAGATTTCCCCTGGATCCCAAAACCGGGACTACTAGATTGATTTTTCTTTATGTTCCTTTCATTGTTACAATATATATATATATATATATATGCCAAACATCCAATACCATGGACCAAAAACCATCGTTCCCAAAACCATGTGCGAAAACCATGCACAAAACCATATGTAAGTTCGCCCCACCTAATATAGGGCCCAAAAAAAAATTCCCCAGGGCTCTGCCTCAGACCCCGTAGAGGAGGGCTACCCGCCCCCCTCAAACCCGTTGTGACCCCCCCGCAACGCAATTGGCACAACGAAGGGGGGGCTACACCCCGCCCCTCTAACCCCCGAGTTAACTAGTTAGGCTAGTGGTGGAAAGAATATAACGCATCCCAACATTCTCCCGCTTGTTATTTTTTGTACACAGGGGGCCACAAGAGAGCTTAGTCATTTATCCAGCCTTGCAATCCCCATTGTTTCTCTACACCAAGAGAACTTCTCAAAGCTCACATATTTTGTCAATGCATCTACAGTATTTTTCAAAGTGTCCACCTTTACCAGCAACACCTTGTTGTCTTCTATCATATCCCTCACAAAGTAATACTAAACATCAATGTTCTTTGTCTTTGAATGGTAAGCAGGGTTCTTTGCCAAGAAAATTGCACTTTTGTTGTCCCAGTCTATTCTTATAGTTCCCTGTACAAACCCATACTTGAACACAATCTCTGCAACCAAACTGCTTCCTTGCATGCATGAGTGGCTACCATGTATTCTTCCTTTGTAGTTGATAGTGCCACCATAGATTGTTTCTTACTCATCCAACTGACTGCACCTCCAAATAGGTTAAACACATACCCACTTGTAGATCTTCTCTGATCCCCCAGCCTGCATCAACAAATCCATGAATATCCAAACCTCTTTCCAATCCTGGTCTTCCTTGGTAGCACAAACCATAATCACTAGTACCACGCAAATACCTAAAAACCTGCTTCACTGTTGTACAATGCTCCTTCCCTGGTTTTGACATAAACCTGCTCAATACTCCCATTGCATGTGCAATGTCTGGTCTAGTACATACCGTCGCATACATCAAGCTACTGACTACACTTGCATATGGAACACGGGACATGTCCTCTTCCTCTTCTTGTGTCTTGGGACATTGTTTAGCAAATAACTTTACACCTACAGGAATAGGAACCTTCACCGGTTTACTATCCTGCATATTAAACCTTTGCAATATTGTCTCGACATAATTCCTCTAGTTTAACCAGTGCTTCCTCTTGGCCCAATCTCTTTTAATTTCCATTCCCAAAATATAGTTTGTAGCACCAAGATCTTTCATGTCAAATTTGGAGGACAATTGGGTCTTCAAATCCTAGATAATTTCTTTCTCATTTCCAACCAGCAACATGTCATCCACATACAAGACCAGATAAATAACAAGGCCACCATTTAAATAAAAATACACATGTGATCTGCTTTGCTTCTGGTGAAGACAAGGCCCCGTATAAATGTATCAAATTTATGATACCACATCCTTGGTGACTATTTTAGTCCATACAGAGACTTCTTTAACTTGCATACCAGTTCTTTCTTACCCTTCACCACAAAGCCTTCGGGTTGCTTCATGAGATCTCCTCTTCCAGATCCCCGTGGAGAAATGTTGTCTTCACATCCATCTGTTCTACCTCAAAATCAAAAGCAACAACAATAGATAAAAGTAATCTAATAAAAGCTACCTTGGCAAGAGGAGAAAAATTATCACCAAAATCAATTCCCGACACCTGGGAATAACCTTTTGCTACCAACTAAGCCTTGTATTTCTCCACCTTTCCTTCTGCATTTGTCTTCTTCTTGAACACCCATTTGTTTCCAATGGGTTTCCTTCCATCCAGTAACTCCACCAGATCCCAAGCCTCATTTTTGTGCAAAGATGCCATTTCATAAACCATGGCCTCTTTCCAGAGTTTTCCATCATCTGAATCTACTACTTCCTTCACAGTTCTAGGATCCTCATCAGTAATAGATAAAGCAAAATTTCAATAGGAAGCAGATGGACTATACCTTTATGGCTGCCTTCTTTCTCGAACTGATCTTCTCACAACCAGAGTTTGTGGCTCTTCATCTTCTAATTCCTCTTCTGTTGTAGAGTCTGATTCTTCCTCCTTTAGCTCAAACTCTATCTTCTCAGGTTCCATTGAAGCGATTTCATGTTTAATAACATGTTTTACCTCTCTGAACACCACATCTTGGTTGTACACAACCTTCCTCATCGCTAGGTTCCAAAGCTTATAACCCTTTAAACCATCCTTATACCCAATAGAGATGCACTTTTAAGATTTACTATCCAACTTTGTTCTTTTCTCCTTTGGAACATGTACATATGCATCACATCCAAATACCCTCAGATGTGAAAGAGAGGATTTCTTACCAGTCCATACCCCTTATGGAATCTTATCCTCCAACGATGATGAAGGTGATATGTTGACCACGTAACATGTTGTCTCCATCGCCTCTGCCTAGAATTCTTGTCCTAACCCGACACCATTGAGCATGCTTCTTTCCCTTTCCATCAACGTCTTGTTCATTATTTCTGCAACTTCATTTTACTCAGGTGTGTATGGAGTAGTCTTTTGTCATGTTATACCACACTTCTTATAGAATTATTAAAATTCCTTGCTGCAAAACTCTCCACCGTTATCTATCCTTAGCACCTTTATCTTCTTCTCTGTCTGGTTTTCCACTAGAGCCTTAAATTCTTCAAACCTATCAAAGACTTTAGATTTCTTCTTGAGAAAATATATCCATGTATTCCTTGAGAAGTCATCTATAAATGATACATAGTACATAGACTTACCCAATGATGGAACCTTCACAGGTCCAAACACATCATTGTGCACAAGCTCTAATATATGTTTCGCCCTCTTACCACTAGAGGGGAAACTCACCCGATTCTACTTCTCATATACACAATTTTCACATAAATCAAAATCCAAAGAGATATTAGTCATACCTTCTACCATACCTTTACCATGAAATATTCGAAGGCCCTTCTCTCCAATATGTCCAAGCCTTTGATGCCATAGCATGGTATTTTCTCCAGAGACCACTGGATTTTCTGCTCCACTTTCAGGAAGCACAGAACTGTTGCACCCATCAATAACAGTGCCACCTTGCAGCTTGTATAGAGTTTCAATCCGAACTCCCCAAATCAATACCAGTGCTCCCCAAACCATCTTGCAGGTATCTTTCTCGAACACTGTTTTTACACCTGCATCATCAATCTTGTTTACAAAAATCAAATTTCTGGCCAATGTAGGAATATGCAGAACACCCGGAAGTGTTCTAACCCTTCCACCTTGCAACTTCAACTTTACTTTTCCGCGACCAACGATTCTAGCCTTCCTATCATCCCCTAAAAATACATCACCACCATCATATTTTTCATATTTGCAGAACCACTCTCTATGGGGAGTGAAGTGAAAGGATGCACTTGATTCAATCAACCATGCCTCATGATCTACATGTGTACTTGAAGAAGCAAAGTATACATCCCCACCTTCATCTGAGGTGGTTTTCGCCTCTGTAGAAGAAGCATCATCAAATCCCTTTCCTTTTTTAGGAGATTTAGATTTACAATCCCTTTTGTAGTGCCCTTCCTTTCTGCATTTCCAACACACCTTTATAGGTTTCCCTGGAGATTTAGATCTCCCTCTAGATTTAGATCTCCCACTCGATGACTTTTTTTATGTTTTCTGACCGTCCTCGTACAAAAAATGCATCACCATTCTAGTTCTCCATATTTTTCCATCTCATCTCCTCCATCGGCAAGGATGAGACTATTTCATCAAACTGCAAGGCAGTTGCATTGCTACCTATTGCAATAACTAGACTATCCCACAAATCTGGTAGAGAACACAACAAACTGATGCACTTATCTTCATCTAAAATTTTAATATCAACAAATAATAACTGACTTACCATAGTATTAAATGCGTTCATATGCTCTGTCACCAAATCGCCATCTTTCATCCTCACGTTATATAGCCTTTTCCATAGGAATAGTTTATTCACCAGAGACTTAGATTGGTAAAAGTCCCTAACTTGACCCACAAAGCCTTAGCCGTAGCTTCCCCTGATACATTCAGCAATACTGAATCTAAGACACACAATCGTAGTGTGCTCTTTTCCTTTTGATTCAACTTCTTCCATTCTTCATCAGACACTCTCATTGGTTTAGTATCTGGATCTATCGCGATCCACTGATCTTTATCTACCAACAGATCCTCCATATTGAGTTTCCATAACTCAAAACTCTGACCATTAAATTTATCGATCTTTATCTTTCCACTGCTCGCCATATTTTTTCACCACCTGAATCGATCTCGCAGATCTTCCACTGAACAAGGTCTACCATAGGCCCGAGCAAAACCCCTCAGCAACAAAGGCGTCCCCTTAAAGCCAAAATAGCTCTAATACCAAATATAGGTTTTAACTCCATACAGAAACTACCTGCATACAAATTCTAAAACACAAAAAATAAACAATGCGAGAGAATAACACATAAAACACATATACACAGAGATTTCCCCCTGTATCCAAAAACCAGGACTACCAGATTGATTTTTCATTATGTTCCTTTCAATTTTACAATACATATCTATACATGTTGCAGCCTCCAATACCATGGACCGAAAAACATTGTGCCCAAAACCATGTGCGAAAACCATGCACAAAACCATAGGTCAGTTTTCCCCACCTAATATAGGGCCCAAAAAAACTACCCGTCCCCCTCGAACCCCCTGGACAGGGGTGCTGCTTCCCCCCCCTGTGACCCCCCCATTGCACAATCGGCGCAACAAAGGGGGGGCTTTGCCCCCCTTCTAACCTCCCAATTAACTAGGTAGGCTAGTCGTGGAAAGAATATAACACATCCCAACATCAAGTTGATCAAGGGTCAAGGCTTAGCCAAATTCATGGCTGAGTCAAATCTCCATGCTCTAGATATCAACCTTGTAGCAACATTGTCCGAAAATCTAGAAGAAGTAGATCTCATTTAGGTATCTTATATCATTCTATCATCTCCACGATATTCTAATATTATTTATGTTTTGCAACATCTAAATCCCCCTCCATGCATGTCTAAGGCTAAGAGCAGGTCATTGAAGTTGAAGGCTTCTAAATATTGCATTATGGACAGTGCACTTTATTGGAAAGATCCTGGAGGTGTGTTGTTGAACTGTTTGACCGAAGATGAGTCTAAAGAAGTAATAAATGACTTTCACAAAGGGGATTGTGGGGGCCACTTGTACTGGAAGACCATGGCCAAAAAAGTACTGAGAGCGGGTTACTATTGGCCCACACTTTTTGCAGATATCTACAAGGCAGTGATGAGTTGTCACGAGTGTCAAGTTTTCCAAGGTAAAATAAAACTTCTTCCTTTGCCTCTACAACCTATTTCAGTTCATGCACCGTTTCAGCAATGGGGCCTAGACTTCATAGGCAAGATTAACCCATCATCATCTGCACAACACAAGTGGATATTGACAACTACAGACTACTTTACCAAGTGGATTGAAGCAATTCCTACCAGGCAAGCAACAGATTCAGTTATCGTTCAGTTTTTAGAAACTAATATCTTGTCTCGTTTTGGTTGTACTAATAATATCATCACAGACAACGCGGAAGCATTCAAGTATAAAAAGATGACTGAGTTTTGTGACAAATACAACATTAGATTGGGACATTCTACAGCATATTATCCACAAGGAAATTGTTTGGAGGCCAAAAAAATGAATTGGCACAAAAAGATTATCAATGCATTATGGGAAGATCGGTGAATAGTAAGAAATATCTTGGACTTTCTCCTTTTCAAATTGTTTATGGAGTAAATATTGTTTTCCCTTCATCATTAGCAGTCCCGATCATGAAATTGTTACAAGAAGTGGGAAGTGAAGAGAATGATATTCAACGTCAGATCAATCAAATGATTCACCTACAGCAGACACGGGATGAGGTATTTTAGAACACCTCTAAGCTTCATGAGAGGATAAAGAGAATCTATGACCAGAAAACAAAGGAAGATGATTTCAAAATTGGAGATGTGGTGCTTTGTTGGGATGCCAGAAATGAAGACAAGGGTAAGCATGGTAAATTCAAAAATCTGTGGAAAGGCCCTTATCATATTTCAGCTTTCCGAAGACAAAATGCTTTCTTGTTGGATGAGATGAATGGATAACCATTCTTAGGAGGACCAGTCAATAGTAGGCTCCTTAAGCACTATTTTCTGAAATAGGCTGGTTTCATTATACATAACAGTGTAATTTTGTGCAAAGTGTGAAGTAGAGAATCGTTGGATTTCGGACCCCAAAGTGAAGGCCATGGAGCTTCATTGATTTTCTACCATTTTCAAATTTCAGTTGTTAGATAAGTAAGTTAATTTTGAGTGAGTTTGTGTTATTTGAAGTTGTCAGAATGCAGTCATGCATTTCAGTTTGATTTTTTTACCGTATTGGCCCACATGGTTAGGCACTTGGTCTACGGTGTTCTTGACACCTCCAAGGAGCTTCCATCACCAAATAAGGCCATTGTTAGAGTCAATATTTGCATACTGCCATTAGTGATCAAAACTCCTCTTTTATTTCATATTAGGGTCCCATTTTGAAACTTTTGTCATTCCACCTAGGTCCTCATTTAAAAATTTACTCACTAATGGTAGCCATATGTCAAAATCCCTACTCTCTCTCAAAAATCAATATTTGTTGGCGCACCTTCATGTGTCTTATTGAGCATACATTGACTATAAGGGCTCATTTCATCTTGTTTTGTGTCAGTCAAGTCCACCTGGAGTCTGCTCATTCAACATCCCCTTTAGGTTTCATTTTTTCAAGGTCCAATAAAACATCATTTCAGCACATAAGGTCAAAAAAAGTATGAGAGTGAAAATAATAATATCCCTTTTCAGATAAAAATGATTTGCAAGCATGTAACCATGGTTTCCATCTAATTTTGATTTCAAATCAGAATTTCATTCCAGTTTGTAATTTTATTTTAAAAATAGAGATGTAATCCTATTTTTTATATTTATGTAATTTTATGTCATTATATGTAATAAGTAACTTTTCCCAAGCTGTCAACTCGGTTCCAAAATGGCAAAGGAACAAAAGTCAAAGGTCAAAGTATTCCCAATGTATATCAAGTGATCAATTTGTCAAAGAAAAGTCAAGTGTAAAGGTATAGGTTCCAAGAGTAAAGTGAATGATAAAAGGAAGAAAGTGGGTCCCAAGGCCCAAAACATCAATTCCATGAAGTATAAAAGCCACCAAGACATCAAAATCAAATCCATTTTCATTCTCAAAGTTTGATCTCACATCCCTTGGCTCAAAAAATCGATTTTGCAGGTTCAAAGGCGAAATTTTTCTTGTCATTGCGCTTAGAAGAGAGACGTTTCTCTTAGAGCTTTGGGCGTTGTGTTTTTTAACATAGGCGTTGTGCTTTTAGGTAAGGCACTGCGCTTTTGCCCAGTGAGCCTCCAAAGCACCAAAACACCTCCAAATCCTCTCAAAATCTCAACAATGCTTTATTTCCTCCTCTACCAAGTACGTACCCTACTTCCACCCATTTGCACTTCCAAACAACATTTCTTTTTAGTGTTTTTATTCCTAAGAAAAAATGGCCCTTAGGCAAGGGACAAAATGCTAAATTCATCCCTATCCTAAATTTTCTACCCATAGACCCTACAATACCTCCCTACATCACAATTAAATCCATCCCTACCCTTACATTATCATTTCCTACTCCCTAAACACTTTTCCCATAAAACCCTAAGACCTAGGTTTCTAAAATCCCTAGGCAGCCTCCACCATAAACCTATAAATTAATTTTCATTCCCAACTCCCTTCACATTTTCATCTCCTATCACTTCCCACAGTTCCATAATCCACCACATCATCTCCCCAAATATTTATAGCCCTATCCCTATTCCCTAGACTTATTTCCACTTCCCATTCCCACCTACCTTATCACTAGGGTCTCTTAAACAAACACTATGGAGGAAGACAAAGACTACGTGGAAGAGAATACACAAGAAGAAGAGGACAGAGAACAGAGGAGGCCACACAAAGGAGGCAGAATCCTAAGGCTAGAGCCCACTAACACAAATGAACTCATGGCTTCACCAATGGCAGTCTCATGTTTTCAGTATGTGGGTTGCCTTGATTTTTGCAAAATGATTGAAAGAGCTCAGAATCACCCTGTTTTAACTAGAATCTTTGCATCAAACCTTAAAGACAATCAAGTAACCCTAGCAGGAGTGACCTTCACTTTGTCTACTTCTATCATTGTTGTTGCCACAGGGATTCCAAACATGGGTGAGAGGTGGTTTAAATCAAAGTATTTGGAGGATCAGTATTATGAACCATTCATCAAACCATTGTACATAAATGAGAGGAGGAGGGTGTTCCCTTTCAACTACCTTCTTAATAGGTATGCCCCCATGATGAAAATCATCATGAAGTACTTCTCTTGTGAAGGTAGGTTCTCTAGGCTCTACACCTACCATATCAGACTACTTATGCACTTCACAAGGGTCAAATTCCTCAATATCCCATACTATTTGTTTAGAAGTATAGACAAAATGGCCTCCATTGTGCAGAAGAGAGATTATGACCAGCAAATGAATAGCCTTTTCCATCACTCATTGATCAAGATCATTGTCCTTCATCACCTTGATCAGTTGCATATTTCGTGTGACAATTTCATTGCCAATGATAATTTCACTGCTCCACATGCTAAAGGTATGCCTTCTTCATCTCATCCCAACGATCATCATGTTGAAGCCATACCTCCTCCATCTCAGCCCACTACTTCTATTCCTCCATCTAATCAGAAACCCTCAGTATCACTGCCATCATCACCATTTCATGGTCATGCAAGGTCACCTAGCAGAGTTGAGGTCATCAAGGCTAAGAGCACAGATCTGAGAAAATTGGCACATACTTAACGGAGAGGCCACAGGCAGGTGTTTTCCCCATAAATTGTGGGAGGGGGCTTGCTTCTTCATCAAAAAAATAGGTACACAAAGGTAAAGAAAATATGACAGAGGTAGAGATCCAGCAACAGCAGGAGGACCTCCATGAGACAGAACATGATTTTGACTTGATTGACCTAGGTGAACATGTTGATAGTGGGAGAACAAGAATTTTCATCAAAGAAAAAGATACACTCATCGGGGAGCTCCAGATCAACCTGTAGAGGGGAAAATACATCATCTCATATTATGAGCAGGAAAATACGCAGCTTGAAGCCAAACATGAGGTCATGGAGATTAAGCTCATCAAGGCAGAGAGGGAAGCAATGAAAGTAAAGGCATTGCTAGAAGAGGCCTATGACAGGTATGGTGAGCCTGAAGAAGAGTAAGAAATAAGAAAAATACCTAGAACTAGAGGGCTGAAAAGAGCTCTAGAACTAGAGAAGAAAATGGACGTTGAGCTTGCTAATGAGCTCACATTGAATGAGAAATTTGCCATCTTGGTCAATGGAAACCAGAAGCATTGGCTTGGTAAGGTCAATCAACATCTAGGGAAGATCCAAAACAAAGCTAACCAGCAAAATTAAATTTAGAAGAAGATGGAAAAACACTATGCCAACAGAGAAAGGATTGCTAGGGCAAAACTCAAAGTTGCAAAGGAAAAAATTGAAGCCCTAACCAAGCAAAAGGAGGAAGATAAACTTGAAATCCTTGTTGAGGCATCACTCATGGCCTAACACACATCATCAGCATTCCTCGGGATAAATTTTGAATAATTTTGAGCAATCTTGGAAAATTTTAGAGTTTTGTGCATTTTTGGCAATTTGTGCACCAGTCACACTGCAAAGCGCAATGCCCTAAGAGTTGCGTTTTTCCTATGGATGTCCAAATGAAAAATCACGACCACCATTGGATTCAGAAGGCCAAATACAGTCAAGAAAACACTTTTCTAAGTCCTTCTTAGTCAACTCGGAAGTCAAAAGGTCAAAAAACACCCAAAAAATCATGTTTCTACCTTGTTTTGGAGGTCGACGCTGCGCTTTTGACCAGTCTTGGGAGAATCAACTTTTGGAGGGTAAAAAATTGACCATTTTTTAAACTAAGGGTAGATGTGGAAACTATATAGGACAAGCTTTCTAATGAGTGATACTGCGCTCAATTTGGACAACGGAACCCCCTCAAAAGTGCAGCTGAAGTTGACATTGCGCTTAGGACAGTGGCACTGTGCTTTTGACACAAATTTTATGAGTTTCTCCATTTTGTAAATTTTCTCAGATTTGAAAGTTTCACCTTGACAAATCATATTTTTACCCATGTAATTGATTGATGTAAATGTAATAATGATGTTTTTACTATTACCTATGGTAAATACATTAGGTGAAAACTCTTTTGGTGATGTAATGAATCAGTTTCCAAAAAGTGAGGGATGAGTCACTTTG
This sequence comes from Pinus tabuliformis, assembly GCA_031772625.1. Classification (NCBI taxonomy): domain Eukaryota; kingdom Viridiplantae; phylum Streptophyta; class Pinopsida; order Pinales; family Pinaceae; genus Pinus; species Pinus tabuliformis. Next base: position 699,317,906 of record CM062807.1, read on the forward strand.
ACCACCCTACACCCTAGCTATCAGTTTAGTTTTTGGTGGAACTGCTCCTCCTCTCACGGATTCGACCCCTAAGGCTGGGAGGAGTTTGTTTGAGGCCTATATCATGTACTTTTTCAGTCATTCTACAGGTTGGACTCCATTGGATGTTGTACTAGTGTTTCAGACTTTGGCATGGGATATATTGGATGAGTTGTAGCTACTTTGGTGGAATTCCTGTGGCATGGTATTTTGATACCGTTTCTTCTTTAGTTACATGTGTGTGAATTTTTTGTATCTTCAATGATCCATTTCACTTCTAAATATGTTTGATTTTCAAGGTGTGATAAGCAGAATTCATCTTCTATGCTTTGTTTTTGGAAAATCATCATAATGTGTTTCATTTCTTCAGTTTAAAAAGGATTCATGATTTCCATGCTCTTTTTAGCACCTCATCAGTCTAAACCATTTCATCAATGTTGGAATTATGATACAAGTGTTGTCCTTGATGGCAACTCACTCAGATAGCAGGTTAATAGCAAATAATTACATATCATTCTACACATAATGAATAAAGAGAGGTATACATAGGTTCACCTTGACCAAGCTGAGTATACACACAGGTTCACTGACCATAAGTTGCGTATATGTACACATGCACTTTCACGGAAGGAAAAGCATGTATACCTTGGAAAACTAAGTTTTTGGTCCGAGGGATTTGGTCCATGGTATTTTGATCCATGGTATTGGTCCAAGGTATCTGGTCTGAGGTATTGACCCTAGGTATTTGGTCCAAGGTATTGGTCCTAAGTGGTTTTGTTCCATGGTATTGAGAAAGGCCTAAAACTATAAAAGGAGGAGAAGACCATTAGTTGAGGTGTGCAAGTATTGAATATCTGATGAAGTGTGAGATCTAGTATGCAGGTTATCAGCTAATGGTGCTTTGCTTGATCTAAACCAAGGATGAACTTTAGGTTGATGAGGGATAAGATCTAATAATGGATTGGGATCTTAAGGCTTGAAATGAATTATCATTATATGGTTTGATCATGTATAATCTAGATCTGAATAATGACACATGTGTTGTTCTGTAAATGTTATGTTCTGGGTATGGCTGAATTCTAGAATAGACGTAAAATTATGAATTAATATTTGAAAATGTATACGCTAGTTGGTTTTGGTAAAAGCGCATATAGACATTGTTTTGGTTCATCAGAGTAGCATATACATTATGAGATATTATATTTGAGGTTGCAGTTGGATCTGGTTGTTGTTGCAGAATTCTGGGTTCTGCTCTGTGTTCTGGTGACTGTGTTTTTAATGACAGTATACTAGATGTTCAGATTGATTGGTTGATTGTGATTTGCTTCAGTGATGATGGGACTTCCGTGATTCAGTTGTGGATGATTCAAAGATTGATGATTGAGTTTCAATGATTGGTTTATGAAGATGTATTTGATGGTTGTATTGCAATGGTGAATGACTTTGAGCTTCAATGTTGTTGATGGGTCCAGTATGAAAATTGGATGAAACGTGGCCTTCATATCATGGTGTTGTGTTCCAGGAGTATCCAGTCTGAAAATTTATGAAACATGGTCCCTAGAGGAAGAGAGAAGGTCGTAGCCTTCAGTAGGTTGGTGCCTACGTACTGGTAAACATATCAGCCACTACAAGAGCCAGGGGGTTGGAGCTCCCTTCCAGTAGTAGCTGGAAAACGAGTGAAAGTTGGAGCCTCCAGTAGGTCAGCGCCTACGTACTAGTAAACAGATTGGCTAGTACAAGAGCTAGGGGATTGTAGCTCCCTTCCAGTAGAAGCTAGAGAATGAGAGAAGGTTGTAGCCTTCTGCAGGTGGGTGCCTGCGTACTGGTATGATTCTACACCAATACAAGATTGTAAACAGGCTTTTCTTATATTAAAAAGAAGACAGCAGCAGGTGGTTTTTGTCCCGCATTGGGTTTCCACCTTAAATCTTGGTGTTCATGTGTGTTTCTTATGTGTGATGGTTTGTTCTGGTATTACTGCACATGGTTACTATTTATATGGTTAATTAACTACTGATGCACTGATTAAAGAACAACATATGATGAATTAACTGAATCACAAGTTTGTTGGATATACGTTGGCTGCCTTAAACACAGTTGCATGTACACGCGAGTTACCTACACTGAAGTAGCGTATATGAATTTGAGTATGAAAAGAAAAATATTATTGATTTGACTAATACTGATTCACCCCCCCCCCCTCTCAGTATTATTTCCAACAATAAATATACTACAAAGTGTTAAAATACTTTCCTACCTTGCCCCATCAGATGTCTGCAATTCTGGTTTTATTTTGCCCTAACCTAGTTCACTCTCTGACCTAATTCACTCATCCAATGACTATCGCAATCAAATCAAATCAAAACCTTGAGCTACCATATCTAGCCTAAAACCCTAATCCATCCAACCCTTTTGGGTTGTGATTCTTTGGAGAGAGCCCTCTCTGGCTTGGTAGGGCTAGCTACCAAGCTAAAATATTGGTCTATGGTTACCTCTGCTAGACTCTTCCTCAGCCTTGGAGACCCGAAGGAGCGATAACTCATGCAAGGATCATTTCAGAAACCTCCCACCAAATGTCGCTTTCCTTAGATTTGTCTAAGTAGACTATGACAAACTCATCTAGAAATGGCCTTAGCACATCATTCATCGCAGGCATGAAGGTAGCAGGAGCATTACAAAGACCAAAAGGCATAACTAGTCATTCAAACAAACCTTGATTTTTTGAATGTTGCCTTCCACATGTCTCCTTCAACAATTCTAATTTTAGGATAGCCACTCCTTAATTCCAACATAGTAAAATAATTTGCATCTTTCAATTTATCAAGTAAATCGGCTATTCTAGGAAGTGGGCAATGGTTCTTTACTGTAATCTTGTTCAATGCGCGGAAATCCACACACATGCACCATGTTCCATCCTTCTTTGGCACCAAAACAATAGGTGACCTGCATGGTGAAGTACTTGGTCAGATGATCCCTTTGTCAAACAACTCTTGAATTTGCTTTTTAATTTCTACACTTTCATCACTGACATCCTGTACATGCGAATATTAGGAAGAGGGCAATCTTTCTTCAATTGTATTTCATGTTGGATTCCCCTATTACAAGGTAAACCCTTTGGCTCTTGAAACATCTCATAATTTTGATTAACCACCTCAATAAAATCAGATTTCAACTTTGAATCACAACCTTGAAATGCTTCATAATCAACATCAATCTTTGGTTTGATCATAAAAAGCACTAGTTTTTTCATTTACCCTGCATTAACTAATGAAAGATTTAGTTTCTTGTGATGAGCTCTCACAATATACTTCACACCATCCTTGAGCAAGTGGTACTTTTTTTCATGGCCATAGAATATAACTTTTCTATCATAGATGTAAGGACTACCCAAAACAATTCCTGAAATATCAAGTGGTACAACATCTAATTCAACTTCATCAATGAAGTTTGTTGTGATTGCAAATTGAAGAATACACTTTCTTGTAACCTGTGAGTTTCTGTTCTTGCATATCCAACCTAATGGATATGGTTTGGGATGAGGAATGATTCCAAGATTAAGTTTATTGACTAAGTCTTCAGATATCAAGTTTTCTTGAGACCCACTATCAAATAGTGTGTCAATTTTTGTATGTTTTGAAATAACTCTTACATGAAATAATTCAATCCTTGTTTCCTGATTTGGAGTGCTAGTGTGAAAATTTGAAGTACTAGTGCTAGAAATGGATTATTTTCCTTTATGTTGTAGCGGCTACAACCACCCTCCAAAATTTTGCCTTAGATTCGTATTGGAGCCTACCAACCATCCTTAGCATCATTTCTTGCACTGTCCAATTACATAGGCTTCAGCTGAGTTTTAGCGGCCTTCTAGCCTGTGTATGTCAACTTGTGTGTCTCCCTCTACTGGATGTCATTTTGGACTTAGTCAATTTTTTAGCTGAGACGCTCCCCCAGAAAATTGCACAATTCTGGAGGGGAACCAACCTTCCCTCCAGAAACTGTGAAATCCTGTTGGGCTGCCTGCTGGGCTCCAAAAATGCGCAGTTCAGCCAGGCAACCCTCCCTCTATAAAATGCGTAGTTCAGCTCAACACCGGGCTTCAACTCAGGAATTGCGCAGTTCTGACTGACAGCCAGGCCTTCAGTCCAGAAATTGGGTAGTGCACGAGAGAAAACCAGTCTTACTCAGCCTAGAAGCTGCACAAATCTCATCCCCAGGCTTGTAGACTATTGCATGTGCTTTTAGGTTGACTGGTTCCCTCTAGGACTGAGCAATCCAAATTTGCATGCATGGGTTGTTTTTCCCAAAAAATCTAAAAGAAAAAATAAAAAAGCATCCCTAGATTTTAGGGATCTATTTTAGCAGTTGGAGGTTACATGTAAAGATGGTTTCGGAAACTTCCCTCCAAGTGTCACTTTTTCCTAAATTTGTGGCATGCGCATCATAAGCCTCATCCTCATCGAAACTTATTTATTCGACGCTACAGAACTCATTCCTCACATCGATCTTGGAGCTCTAACATCCCACATCGCATCTAGGAGTCTTCGGCACATTCAACTCAGCTTTCTGGGTAAGTCTTCTTTTCATGTCTTTTGTTGCTTTTCTGTCGCTTTTTTTATTTCAGCTTGTGTGAGTGATGTCTGCTTGGTTTCAATGAATGATTGATGTCGTTTTGATGTATGTTAGCTTGTAGAAAAATTGTTTCAGATTTCCTTTGCATCTCACTGTTGTTGCAGGCATGACATTGTTTCTTCACTAACACTCGTCGTTGTGGCGGCTCGCTTCACACACATGCTCACTTTCCTATTTTCTGAATCTTGCACTCGCTGTTTACATGCATGATCATTCACTCTTTTTTACACTCAATCTCACCATGCATTCAAACCTTTTCATGTTTTCTGTCACCCGTCGGCAGGTCTGGGTTGCCTTGGCCCAGACCTTACCTTGTACGGCCAGCAATGCGCATTTTTTAGAGTGAAGGATTTGTCTTCCTCCCAAATAACGCGCAAAACTAGCCAAAATTGACCTCCAGGCTTGCTCTGCGTAATTCTGGGAGGCAGTGCCCAACTGGCCCCATAAATTGCGCAATGCAGTTTGCTAGGTTTGCATGCCCTTGATGACTGAAACTGCGCATTGCAAAGTTTCATTCCTTAGTAATCTAGGTTGGACTATGAATTGCATAGTTCCAGTAGACATTCAACCTCCTAACAGCTCAGATTGTTCCTTGCATAATATTCGCAGTCAGTTTCCCAGCCTCCTGGTGAAAATTGTGCAATCTTCATTGTCAGACACCCAGGTATGTTGCATGTCAGTCCTCATAGTTGTTTTGGTTTTCAACTGACAAATTGGTTACCATGAGTGTTACTATGTCTCCAAGTATCACAGGAGTTTGTCTATCTCTTAGCAATACAAGTAGAATGGCTTCCAAGAGGGAAGGTTCAAAGGATGTCGTTGGAAGTGCAACTGGAGATGTAGCTGAACAAGTTTCTATGAGCTTTCCCGTTTACGAAGACACCAAGTTGTTTGTAGACAAGGACGTCAAGATGAAATGGAAGGACATCAATGACATATTCTTGGGCACATTTGAGGAATATCTGGAAGACCGCAAGGTCTATGTCAATATCCACAAGTTTGGCTTGTACCATATTGCATGCAGGTATCTCACATTTCCATGCGCTGACATGATCCACTGGATTGTCTCGCACACTGATCAAGAGACAATGGTGTTGAGTAGTGTTAGTGGGATAGAGCTTGCTACTTTCAGGGCAAAGTATTTTTAGGAGATGTACTACTTTCCATAGTCAGTGATCACAATGGAGAAACCCTTCAGCAGACCCAGCGGCAGTGTAAACTCCAGAGATATTTTGAAGAGCTGGGTGAAAGAGCCAGTCAAGTTCAGGACAACACCCAACCATGTCTACAAGATGAAGATACTGCAGAAGGCATATCAATACTTGGTCATCTTTTCAAGCTGCTTAGACGGCCAAGAGAACACAAAGACCTTCCTGCAAAGTTAGGTGATTGCGTTGGACCAACTAGCCAGCGAAGGAATACCTTGCAATTGTTCTGACATGTTGGCTCTCAGGTTGAAGGAACAGGTAACAAAAGCCTGACATCCACCCAAAGGTCAGCAAGAAGAAATATACATTTCTGCGTACATAGTTGATTCAGTCTATGCCCATCAGCAGTTCCTAGGCTTGGGTTGGGCATGGACACCTTTGGAGACCTTTGTACACACTTACTACAAGATCGAAATGCAGCTTCCATGGAGTTATCACACAGCTATCAGACCACTTTTTCACCCTGGTGTACAAGATGATATTTGAGCAGGATCCACCTTGCATGTCACAAGCAACAATGGAGGCATTGATCGACATAGTAGATTGGTATGCCTCACCCCTTAGCCCCTTCATATAGATGTACAGCACGGAGAAGGTTCTACATGTTTTACCAAAGTTTTCCATGGACAAGCTCTTCATGCAAGAAGTGTCATATCACATCTCGACAGGGTTTTCAGCTAGACTGCACAGGAAGAAGAAGGCACCTTGGCCCGCTCTTCCTTTGTGAATAGGGTTGTACGAGATATGGAATCTCAAACATGTTGATGTCAAGATGGAGGAATTCAAGAGATTCGCCTTTGGCACCAGAAATTTCAATCTATATGACCCGCATTGCTTAGTTAAGGAACATTGTGAGAGAGTTTGGTTTCCTTAGATCCATGGGGTGTGTCATTGGCCTGAGGAAGACCCATGGAGATACTTCTTTCACTTCTCCAGGCTCAATGAACTAGTTGACATAGAGGTAGATTAGTTAGCAAAGCAGAAGGAAGCAGCATCTCAGAGAGCAATAGTAGAGGGTAATGTACCTGCGCGTGACAAAGGCAAGAGAAATGTCGTTGACATCACATAGGTAGAGAAAAGCTACAAGTTCATATCAGATCCACTTATGTTGAAAGAAGCTTTGGAGATTGAGGCTAAGAGGAAATAGCGCGACAGGAGGAACACACAGAGGGAAAGAGAGAAATAGAGGATGGAGAAAACATAAAAGGAGTTGCAAGAGTTGAAGCAGCAACTTCAGGAAGAATAGGAGCTACATAGAAGATATAAGGAAGCGCAGCAAGGAAAGACACAGCAGTAGGTGCAGCATGCACAGATTGATGAAACTGTGCCCATACAAGTTGTAGACTCATCCAAGCAGCTGGCACAAAGTAGACAGGGTGAATAGTTGCAGGAGCAGGACTTAGCTCAAGAGATTGAAGAGATTCTAGAATAGATGGACACAAATATGGTGCGGCCAGAGTTTGATCAGGATATTGACCTCATGCCTCAGAACCAAGAGGTCACCCCACCAGCTTTACCAGATCTGGAAGTGGAGCAAGTCTTAAGAAATCAAGGAGACATCGAGATCCTTGAAGACAATCTAGAGGCGAAGATGCACAACATATATTTCGAAGAGTCACAGCACAGATTTGTGCCATCACGTAGAGTGACTACTTCGAATGTGCATGTATCTCCAACGTAGTTTGAAGAACGAATGATCGTATCTGATGTGCGTAAGCATCCAGTAGCATTGGCCAATGCCACCAGAGCATATGCCAAAGCCACCAGCTCGAGTGTTCAATTCTTGATAGCAGAGAATGAGCGGATGGCTAAGGAGTTACAAGCAGCCAAGTAGGGAGGAGAACAGGTTACAACATCGCCAGAGCATAGTTGAAGAGGGAAATGCTGAATGAAGTATCGTCTCTCAGGACAGTCATGCGGACATTATATTCCAGATTTGTCATCGTGCATAAGTCAGTTGTCCATCTCAATAGTTTGCAGTAGTGATGTGCTAGGAGAGCATGTACCTTGTCAGATTTGCACAATGTTGTCAACCACATGCATACATGGACAATGAGGTACAAAGGAGCCCTATTTTACTTGACCAAGATAATGAAGCCGAAGGTGGTAGAGTTAAAGACACGCATCTAAAGTGAGATGCGGAGCTACGAGTAACTATTGTAGCTCATCACCAGTTTGATGGCTTCACATGCACGGGTGTTCAGAAGCATGGATGTCATTGTGCACACGCATGTGATCCCATCCATTGGCACACTCACCGAGGCAAAGACAAAGAACCAAGTCTGACTGGAGCTGGACATGTACTTTGATGAGTTGATGCGCATAGCCACCAGTGCAGACTTGGAGATCAGCGCAAACACTATGCATTAGTATGTTGTTGGTCTAGCTACACTCAAAAATATGATGCGCATGTTATCAGATGAGTTGGACAGAGGAGTGAAATCAGTATACCCAGATGCTACGAAGGCAAGAGTTCACTTTCAGAAGGATGTCACCAGAGGGTACATGGACATCATCATGGAATACCAAGCTTGGCATCAGTTCGCCATTGTCGATCATCATGAGGATGTTGAAGAGTTGGCCTTCCCATAGTTGTCTGAGTCTTAGTGATGTCTTGCATGGCTTACTCAAGCCTATTTTGTCTCACATGGGTACATGTGCAGATTGTAATGTAACATCTTGTAAAAGTGAAAGACCAAGTGTCGATAGTCGAATGTAATAGCCATGTAGTAGTTGAAGAGTCATGAGGGTAGGTGAAGAGTCACAAAGGGGGAATGTCAAGAGTCACCCCACCCTTTCTATTTATATAACCTCATAACTCATTGTACAAGATTTTTGGAGCCAAGGTTCCTATAGGTGTAAGTTAGAGAAAGCTTGGAGTCTATTGTAACGTGCCTTGGCTTCTCCACAATGCAAAGCTAGTACATCTCTTTGGAGGAGCAGGGGGCAATGACTGTAACGTTCCGTTTTCAGAACTAGTGGTTGGTCATGGTTGTATGTATGATTAGAACTTTCTATTTATTAATATAACAGAGCCAACACATTTCATGCATATGTTGTTATTGTAGTTCAACTGTCTTGGTTACTATAATGATATATGTAGTTGTTTTCTTACGCATGTATGTATGGACTTTTTTATATATGTTTGTATGAATCTTACTGAGCTGTGTTGTTGGTTTAACCATCACTTTGGATCATTGGTTAACATGTAGTCCATCTTGTGATGTATATTTTCTTGTGTGTTCCCTTTCAAGTCGAGTGTTTCCACTTGTTTCTAAGGGGCGCACTCATTCCCCTTTCCGTGTGTTATAACCCTTCATGCACCTTCCTCGGCTTGCTGCGTTGGTCACACCCTTGCTACCAACAAGGACATCCTTCTTACCTCTACGTGCAACCACAGTCAAGGAAATACCATACGACTCACTCCTGGGACTCCTACACCAAACGGTCTAAGGTCTAGTTGGGACTTCTTATTGGGGACATCCCCTGACATGTTGGTGGGTCCAGCACCATCAAAATTATTGGTGTTAGAAGGAGGGTCAGATGACAAGCTGAGTCCTCACCTTCGTCATGGATACCGTTAGACTTCTTCCCCCGCGATGCCTATCTAATGTTGAACATCTAGACATCACGAGAGAGTTTTTTGATCTCTTGTTAGAATTCACGTATGGTGGTGAAGGCAAAGTGGCCTAGCATGAGTACTTACAAGAATTCTTTGCATTCCTTGAGGATGCAGATGAGTTCTATAAAGAAGAGGTTAGCTTGATGCTTGCACACACACTTCACGAATCCCCACAACAATGGTGCCACAACCTGCCTCACGGCTACATGCACTCACTTCAGTAGTTCTATGATCTAATTGAATCTACTCTCCATCATTTTGATCCAGAACCTCTTAACAAAAAACTCTTAAAACATTGGAAAACTCTGCAAGAATTGCCTTTGGATTTTTGGCAGCGCTTCTGTGTATTGCAGTTTGAAGCTCCGAAATATTAGATGAAGTTTCGATATATTTGGCATAGATTTGTATATTGCCTTAGTAAATCACTCTATCCAATGACCAAGTTGAAGCTCAAACCCCGCTTAGAATACTTCGGTGACGGAGTTGCGCAATCACAAGAGGACACAGTTGTTGTCGCAAGTGATTGTCCGCCTTCCCCTCATCAAATAGCTTCACCACCATAGAGTGATGTGGGAGAACATGCACACACGTCTGTTCAACTATCATATCCTCCCAGCATCACTTCTCTCAATTCTCATGCAGATTTGGTTGCAAATCCCATGGGTTGTCACATGCATTTGTTACGTCAACCTCCGTCTTTGTGTTATGTTGATCTTCCCGCTTTCACTTTCTTGTGTTCTTTTGTTCCAGACTCTATACCTGTTGTGAATGAGGATCAATCCATCAACATAGTTGGTGTTGCACAACCAACCCGTGATGTCATTTATGATGAGTATGACTGGGAACCTGAGCATCAACCCGCGGTGAAGGATGATCTCCTTCTGTTCACGTCTCCTCTGCTTTTTCCTGACATCTTCGGTGATTCTTCCATCTCTGATTTTCCTTGTGTAAATCCACCAACGAATGCACCCATTGTTGATCATTCGCAGGACACGCCGAATGTCAGTCCATCATTCGACAATGAGGAGGACAAATTATTCATTGAAAATCCACTTGAATTTTCATTTGTTCTTTCCAGAAATGCAGAGGGTGAACATTCTTGCTTCTCATCTACCCCTCTATTTGATTTATCTGATCATGAGGATGTCAATGAAATCGTTGATCTTTCTAATCGTAGCTATTGTGATCTATTTACTCCCATATTCAATCATGATGATGACACTATCACTGTTGATTTTTCAAAGCCACCTGTTTATGATGATCTATTTGTCGACAAAGTCGAAACCCCACAGATTTTCGAGGCACTTCATCCCAAGCTGATGGTTATGTCAGGTCCTCGTTATCCTGAGGTTGGTTTCACTTCCGATCAAGAAATTTTTGAAACACCCAAGGCTCCTCATCACTCATCTGTATGCATTGAAGATCAATCTCTCACACATATTTCACTTCCTCCACTCAGACCACATGATCCTATCGCTCATGTATTGGAGGAATCTTACACAACAAGAACATTTTTGTGACACAAGTTGTCTATCTTTCTCATGTTTGCTTGCATGACACAGTCAAGAGAATGCACATGTTCAACATCTGCACGCAGTGTTGCATGGCACCATGACAAGTCCACAGAGTGCATGTCATGCACTTTCACTCAATTTTTTATGTGGATGCATCTAAACTCGGAGTGTGTTTGTCTTCATTGTTATATCTTCCATGTTTGCTTGTTCACATGACTGTGATGTTTGCGAACCATACCTTCACCAACATGGGTCAACCAATGCGCCAGTGGCTGCACTGGAAGTATCACTTTATGTGAGCAGAATGATGCACTGTTATCTTAGGACTAGGAGTAGAGTTTGCTTCTTGTTGGTTTGCTTGCATGCATGTTTGATTCTTGTTTGTTTGTTTGTTTGCTTGCCTGCTTTTTTTGCTTACTTTTCTTTCGTATTTTTTCTTCTGCTCTTTGCCCTTGTATTTGTTTGTTTTCTTGTTTACGTTGGTAGGTTAGTTCCGCATGAACCGTGTCCGACCATTGAAACAAATTGGCTAAAGTACAAGAGGACCTGTGCAGTTATCAATACTGGGTTATCTGTCGTCCTGTCTCTGTATGAAGAACTTGTTATCTTGAATCCATGATACACCAATGGAAAATACGTTCTACTCAGAGTGAACCTTGGTGAAAACACAACGCTTGTGTGCTAGTTAGTATCACCTACTCTAGTCAGTTGTTTTTGGTTAATTCTCGTCAGCTCAGTCAAATAGAGTAAGGTGAGGGGGAAAACCTTAACAATTATGTCAGAGGTATATACAAAATACTTCTTTGAAGGAAAAACTATTGGCATTATGATACAAGTGTTGTCATTGATGGCAACTCACTCACAGGTCCACTCAGATTTGATAAAAGGAAACTCACAAAGTAACAAGTCATTTTAGAGGTAACAAGGCATTGGTACAGAAGAACTAGAAGTTGGAACAAAGGTCTACTGATCAGAATCAAGAAGTTGAAGGAAAAGAATGTTTTCAAATAGTTTAAGTTGTATACGCAAGTTCACCTTGTAAAAATAGCGTATACACGCAGGTTCACATAACAAAAAGAGCGTATACATATGCACGCACTTTCACAAGAGGAAAAGTGCGTATGGGTTGGAAAAACAAGGAAATTCAAGAGTAAAGGATACCAATGGTCAATACCATGGTATTAGCCCACAATTGAGCAGAGTAACAACTATTTGATCCCGTCCAAGAATACCATATGTCCTAATTGTGGTTTTGGTCCGAGGTATTGAGGAAGGCCAAAACTATATAAGGAGGAGAAGATCAAAGGGCCAAGTGTGGAAGTGGAAGGGTTTCTCAGGAATAATTCTATCTGAAGTATATTTGATGTTGCAGGGGCTATGATTATGCTATAATCTGAAATATTTTGTGCAACTTGAATTCAATGTTGGATCAAGATCATGAGACCTGAAATGACTTATCATTGAATGATCTAATATTGGTGTGGCTAGATCTGATTGCTTATACATGTTTTATTCTTTAAATGTCATGATATGGGTATGTCTAAAGTCTGGAATAGCAACGAAGTTGTGAGTTAATATTTGCAGATCTATACGTTGGTTCACCTTGGTAAAGGCGCGTGTACACGCAGGTTCGACTCTTCCAAGTAGCGTATGCAAAGGAAAATCCTATCGTTCAGAAATCACTGATCTATCTGATCACTGTTGTTGTTTTGATGTTGTTTGTCAGTGAAGTCTTCTTATATCTGAATGTAAAATTGAATGCATAAGGAGTTTTTGTCTAATTGATTGATTGATTAAGTGAGAAGGGTTATCTTTGATGCTGACTGTCAGTTCTCTACAAATTGACAGTATATGTTCAAAATATTATTGGTTCATACAGATCTGATTCAGAAGTTGTTATGATTCAGTAGTTCTAAAGGTATACGGAGGTTTTGTTAAAGGAAGTAGCTATACACGCAGGTTGGGTTCAATAAAGTAGCGTATGCATTTTGATGTATGATTTTTGAGGTTGCAACTAGTTCTAAATGATGATGCAGGTTTCTGGGTTCAGCGCAGTGTTCTGGTGACAGTGATCTAATTGTTGAGATTAACTTATTATCAGTTGATGCAGTTTGAGTTTGAAAGTTTCTGATGGGTCCAGTATGAAAATTCTATGAAACAAGGCCTTCATATTGTATTTTTGTGTACCAGGAGAATCCAGTCTAAAAATTAATGAAACGTGGTCCCTGGAGGAAGAGAGAAGGTCATAGCCTTCTGTAGGTCAGCGCCTACATACTAGTAAACATATCGGCTAGTCCAAGAGTTAGGGGTTGCAGCTCCCTTCCAGTAGAAACTCGAAAATGAGAGAAGGTTGTAGCCTTCTGCAGGTGGGTGTCTGTGTGCTTGTATGATTCTACACCAATACAAGATTGTAAACAAATTTTCCTTATATTAAAAGAAAACAGAGATGACAACAGTAGGTGGTTTTTCTCCCGCATTGGGTTTCCACCTTAAATCTTGGTTTTCATGTGTGTTGTTTATGTGTGATGGTTTATTATGTTATTACTACACATAGTTACTGTATAATAAGATACTGATGCACTGATTAAAGATCAACACATGATAAATTGACTAAATCATAAGGTATTTGGGTATACACTGGTTTCCTTAATCACAGTTGTGTACACACACAAGTTCACTTCATTAAATTAGTGTATATAAATATTTTTAGGAATTGTAAATTTATTGAATTGTAAATTCTGATTCACCCCTCTCAGTATTATTTCCAAAAATTGGTATCTGAGCAGGTCCTTCAGAATAAGTTTGATCGCTTGAAGGGAGATCTTTCGAGATGAACAATCATGAAGGCATGGGATCTATCAGACCACTAATATTCAATGGGAACAACTTGGTATATTGGAAAATAAGAACCAGAGCTTATCTTCAATCACTTGGAGCCGATGTTCGGGAAATTGTGGAAGGAGGATATCAATTTCTAGAAGCAATACCTAAAAAATACAGCATGTAAGAAGTTATACAAAACCAATGTCAAAGCAGTCAATACTTTATTGGGAAATCTGTCAGAATCAGGATTCGTCAAAGTCATGCAGTTCAAGACAGCCAAAGAGATATGGGACAAAATCATTTAGAGCTACGAAGGAGACTCCCAGGTAAAACGTATTAAGCTTCAAACTCTTAGAATTTAGTATGAAACTCTTAATATGCATAGTGATGAAAGTATTGCTAGTTACTTTTTACATGTAGATTATATTGTTAATTGTATGAAGAATCTGGGTGAAGAGATAAAGGAGGCTACTTTAGTAGAGAAATTTTCGAGATATTTGTCTTCTAAATTTGAGTCAAAAGTATATTCCATAGAAGAAAAACAAGATCTTCAATCTATTACTATGGTTCAACTTCATGGAATTCTAACTGCCTTTGAAATGAGGAAAGGAGGTCCATCAGATATGAGAGAAGCCTCTTTCAAAGCTTCAGTAAAAGGAAAAGAAAAGGAAGAGCATAATGAATTGGGATATATTTTAGAAGAATAAGATGAGGTAAACTTTGTCAAGAAACTTCAACGGGGTTCCGAAAGATTCAAAGGTAAACTACCATTCAAATGCTTTGCTTGTGGTAGAGTTGGCCATTATGCTGCCAAATGTCCTCATAAAGATAAATATGAAAAGGAAAAGGAATATGCAAAAAGAAATAGAAAACAGGTTGTTAATAGAAGAAGTTACTATACCCATGAAGATAGTGATGGTTTATATAATAGTGATGAAGATGAAACTGAACAAGATTATAAACTACTCATGGCTTATGACAATAATGATTTTTTGGATGCCTTAGAAGAGGAAGACTTTCTTGAAGAAATCACAAAACTCAAATTCTGTTTAGAAGAAAAGAATATGATCATAAACACGTTGACACATCAACTCACTAAAAGAGAAAATCACAATGAAAAACTGGAATGTGAAGTTGTGGGTCTAAGAAAAGAATTTGAGAAGATAAAATATATTAATCTTAGATTTGCTAAAGGGTCAGAAACATTAAATGAAATCATCAAAGTTCAGCGTTCTCCTCTTATAAAGATAAGTCTTGGATATACTAAAGAATCATCCCAATCACAAAATATGTTAGTCTCCATCAGAATCTATCTTGATGCAGCAAAAACTAGTGAACAGTATGTCAATCGTCAGTAAAAGCCTAAAAGTACTCATCAAGTAAATCATGCTCAATTTACTCCAAGGATAAACATCAATAGAAGCATCAACCAACAGGTAAACAATGCCAAAATATTCTATGATCACAGAAACTTCTTTAATGGATAATGTTTTTCATGCCATAACTTTGGGCATAAGGCTGCTCAGCGTGTTGCTTACAAAACCATCATGACTAGAGAAGCACGAAATCAAAGGAGCGTAATAGGAATCAAGAAAAGTTCCTATAATAACTTTTCTCCTCTTGAAGATGAAATTGAATGTTCGTTTTGTAATAACTTTGGTCATGAAGAATTTGAATGCAGGAGAAAATTTCAGCCAACACTTCAAAAGGAGCAAACATCATCAAATTCCAAGATATGGAGAAAGAAGGAATTTCAATCAGAAATCTGTTTGCAGAAGGATAAGAGAATCAGTGGTACATCAACAGCGGATGCTCCAAACACATGACAGGTGATAAAGAGAAACTCCATTCATATAATGCTTTAGAAAAGGAAAAGAATGTCTCCTTTGGAAATGACACACCTGTTGTCATTAAAGGTAAAGGTTTTGTTTATTTGAAATAAAAGATTAAAGATGGAAATGTCATGTATTTAGATGGTTTAAAGCATAACTTATTAAATGCCAGTCAAATGTGTGATCAAGGAAATGAAGTTGTGTTTTGATCAAACGGACGTGTGGTTCGTGAGCTTGATACAGGAAAGACAGTTATCAAAGGTACAAGAACTCCAAACAATTTATACATACTCAAAGGAGGACAAAAACAATGCTATCTAAGCAAAAAATATGAAAATTGGTTATGGTACAGAAGATTGGGGCATCTAAGCTTTTCTCAAATAAAAAAAGCATGCAGGCTCAAGGCGGTCCATGATTTTCTAGATATCAGCATTCCAAAAAATACCATATGCAAACCATGTCAAGTCAATAAGAAAACCAGAGTTCATTTCATTGAAAAAGAAGGACCAGTAAGTAAGCTTCTTGAACTCATCCATACTGATTTATGTGGACCAACAAGGAAAAAGTCACCTCGTGGAGAATAATACTTTATTTTATTCATTGATGATTTTTATGGAATGTGTTGGATAGGTCTACTAAAGCATAAATATGCAGCGTTTGAAAAGTTTAAAGCCTTCAAATGTTTAGTTGAAAATGAATCAAATCGAAAAATCAAATGTCTCGGACCTGATCGAGGAGGAGAATTCATATCAAATGAATTCTTTGATTTCTGTGAACAACATGGAATAAAAAGGCAGTTCTCAGTCACCAGAACTCCTCAACAAAATGGCGTAGTGGAAAGAACAAACAGAACAGTTCAACAAATAGCTTGAGCTATGATTGATGAATCTGGAACTCCTGCAACCTTCTGGGGTGAAGCTTCCTTTGATGTTGTGACTATTATCAACAAAGCTAATGTTCGGGTAAATAGTGATCAAACTCCATATGAACTTTGGTATTGTAAGACTCCTACTGTAAAACACTTTAGAGTTTTTGGAAGTAAATGTTTCATCAAAAGGACTAATGAAAAACTTGGTAAGTTTGAACCCAAAGCAGACGACGGAATTCTTCTTGGTTATTCATCCAAAAGTAAAGGATACAAATGTTATAATAAAAGACTTCAAAAAATTGTTGAATGCATTGATGTAGTAATTGATGAAGCATGCAGAAATCCGGAACAAATGAAATCAACAAAGGAATATGACAATGAGGAAGATGATGAATGCTTTCCCATATCAAATCAAAATGATATAAAGGAAGAAACCAATGAAGCACCAAAAGAAGATAAAACAGATAGGGAAAGACTTCATCCAGGTATGTTCAAAAGAATCATCCAGAATCTCAAATTCTAGGAGAAAAAGGGTCTGGAGTATAGACAAGAAGAACTCTTATAGGTACCTCCAGTTATCTAGCATTACTATCCTCCATAGAACCACAGAATGTAAATGAAGCTAGTAAAGATGAATGTTGGGTTAAGGCCATGGATGAATAACTTGACCAAATTGAAAAGAATGATACTTGCAATTAGTTCATAGACCTCATGATAAAACTATTATAGGAACAAAATGGATATTTAATAATAAGTTGAATGAAAATGGAAAGGTTATTAGAAACAAAGCAAGACTTGTTTGTAAAGGGTATGATCAACAAGAAGGTATAGACTTCGATGAAACTTTTGCACCTGTTGCTAGACCTAAAGCCATAAGAATGGTTCTTGCTCTTTCTAGTTTTCGAAAATTCAAAGTATATAAAATGGATGTAAAATCAGCTTTTCTTAATGGAGATTTAGAAAAAGAAGCTTATATTGAGCAACCAGAAACATTCATTCTAGGAAATGATGCAAAACTTGTATGCAAGCTCAAAAACGATGTTTATGGACTGAAACAAGCTCCAAGGGATTGGTATTCTCGCCTTGACAAATATCTACAACAACAAGGGTTCACAAAAGGTTCTGTAGACATAAAATTATATACAAAGATTGAAAATGATAAACTACTAAATATTCTTGTTTATGTTGATGATATCATCTTTGGTAGCAATGAAGAATCTATGAGTCAGAACTTTGCCTTAGTTATCCAACAAGAATTTGAAATGTCCTTACTTGGTGAACTTACTTATTTTCTTGGTCTACAAGTACAGCAAACAAAAGATGGTATTTTCCTTTCACAAACTAAATATCTCAAGCAGATTCTAAAGAAGTACATAATGGAATATTCTAAACCAGTATGTACTCTAATGGTAACAGGATGCAGTCTCGGTTCTAATGATGAATCACTTGCAGTGAACCAACCAGCATACAGATCTATGATTGGAAGTATGCTTTATCTAATAGGTACTAGCCCAGATATCATGCATGCAGTAGGAATTGTTGGAAGGTTCCAAGCAAATCCAAAGGAATCACATCTTCAGGCAGTAAAAAGAATATTCAAATATATTCAAGGAACTCAAGGCTTTGGTCTATGGTATCCTAAAGATACAAATCTTACTCTTCATGCATATACAGATGTAGATTGGGTAGGAAATGTTGATGATTGAAAAAGCACTAGTGGAGGTGCATTCTATATGGGATCACGGTTAGTGTCTTGGTTCAGTAAGAAACAAAGTTTGATTGCCTTATCTACAGCTGAAGCAGAATATGTGTTTGTTACATCTTGTTGCACACAACTACGTTGGATGATGCAAACATTGCAAGACATTCAAATCGCATGTACTCCGCCCATCTCCATTCTATGTGATAATACAAGTACCATCAGTATTTCGAAAAATCCAGTCATGCACTCCAAGACCAAGCACATACCCATTAAGTACCATTTTCTACGAGAACAAGTGCTTGAAAAAAAGGTTAAATTAGAGTATGTTCCCTCCAAAGAACATGTTGCTGATATATTCACCAAATTGCTTCCCAGAGAAACATTTGAATATCTCAGACAAAAGCTAGGAGTAGTTTCTACATCATCCTACTGTTAAATCCAACTTTTCAGAGGAAGGTTCTTATACGCGGTTTTCATGAAGGATAGTCACATATATACGCGATTTTCTATGGTCGTACAAGCATATATGTTTTTCTGATAGAAAAATAGTGGTTCAAACTCTGATATGGGTGCTCAGTCTAATATTGATGATTACAATCTATTGATATGCTTTGTTCATTGATTTTTATCTGACTGATGAAGATGCCTTGATGAATAATTTGTTGACAATGCACAGGTAGCACAGGTTCAGGGGGAGCATTAGCCTTCACAAACATTCTGCATTGTTGGCATTATGGTTGTTGACTTCTGCTATGGTTCAGATATTTATATCAATTGTTGCATAAGTCATGTATAGATCTAGGGTGTTATATGTCTCCTTTTGTCATAGTCTATTTTTTGAGTCCTATTGGACATATGATGTAATTTGTATCCCCACTATGCATGGGATGGATGATGTAATAATTGTTGTATTTCAATCATGTATAAACAATTGGTATATCCCCACTTGGTTGGGTGGATGAGTCAAATTTGGTGTATCCCCACTTGGTTGGGTGATTGATGTATGTTGAGTCATTGGTCTTAGGGAGGTCATACTCACTTAGTTGAGTTATAGAATCATGTTATTCTTTTGAAACATATCTCTGTAAACTCTGCATGTACTCAGGGGGAGCATGAACATCATAGTGTATCTCAAAGGGGGAGAATATCTTGGTCTGCCCTTTGCCCTTGATGTCAAAGGGGGAGAGTATTTTGGTGTTGTTTGATATCTCTAACAGTTTCTATAGCTTGCAGTAATCAATACCAATATGGTTGCCATCAAGTCCAAAGAGGGAGATTTTTGGCATCATGATACTGGTGTTGTCCTTGATGGAAACTCACACACAAGTTCACTCAGATTTGATAAAGGAAACTCACAGTGTAACAGGTCAATTCAGAGGTAACAGGGCATTGGTACAGAAGAACGGGAAGTTGGAACAAATGTCTACTAATCAAAATCAAGAAGTAGAAGGAAAAGGATGTTTTCAGATAATTTAAGCTGCATACGCAGGTTCACCTTGTAAAAATAGCGTATACACGTAGGTTCACATAACAAAAAGAGCGTATACGTATGCACGCACTTTCATAAGATGACAATCGTGTATGGATTGGAAAATCAAGGACATTAAAGAGTAAAGGATACCAAGGGTCAATACCATGGTATTAGCCCACATTATTGAGTGGAGTAATGACTATTTGATCCCGTCCAAGAATACAACAGGTCCTAAGTGTGGTTTTGGTCTGAGGTATTGAGGAAGGCCAAAACTATATAAGGAGGAGAAGATCAAAGGGCCAAGTGTGGAAGTGAAAGGGTTTCTCAGGAATACTTCTATCTAAAGTATATTTGATGTTGCAAGGGCTATGTTTATGATATAATCTGAAATATTTTGTGCACCTTGAATTCAATGTTGGATCAGGATCATGAGACCTAAAATGACTTATCATTGAATGATCTGATATTGGTTGGGCTAGATCTGATTTCTTACACATGTTTTATTCTTAAATGTCATGATCTGGGTATGTCTAAAGACTGGAATAGAAGCAAAGTTGTGAGTTAATATTTGCAAATATATAAGCTTATTCGCCTTGGCAAAGGCGCGTGTACAAGCAGGTTCGACTCTTCCAAGTAGCATATGCAAAGGAAAAGCCTATTGTTCAGAAATGACTAATCTATCTTATCACTGTTGTTGTTTTACTACTGTCTGTCAATGA
This sequence comes from Pinus tabuliformis, assembly GCA_031772625.1. Lineage (NCBI taxonomy): Eukaryota > Viridiplantae > Streptophyta > Pinopsida > Pinales > Pinaceae > Pinus > Pinus tabuliformis. Next base: position 699,338,312 of record CM062807.1, read on the forward strand.
AGTCTTCTTAGATCTGAATGTAAAACTGAATGCATAAGGAGTTTGTGTCTGATTGATTGATTGCTTAAGTGAGAAGGGTTATATTTGATGTTGATTGTCTAGATCTCTACAAATTGACAGTAGATGTTCAGAATATTATTGGTTGATACATATATGATTCAAAAGTTGTTATGATTCAATAGTTCTGAAGGTATACACAGGTTTTGTTAAAGGAAGTAGCGTACACACACAGGTTGGGTTCAGTAAAGTAGCATATGCATTCTGATGTATGATTTTTGAAGTTGCAACTAGTTCTAAATGATGATGCAAGTTTCTGGGTTCAACACAGTGTTCTGGTGACAGTGATCTGATTATTCAGATTAACTTATTGTTGGTTGATGCAGTTTGAATTTCAAAGTTTCTGATGGGTCCAGTATGAAAATTTGAGAAATGAGGCCTTCATATTCTATTTTAATGTACCAAAAGCATCCAATCTGAAAATTAATGAAACTTGGTCCCTAGAGGAAGAGAGAAGGTTGTAGCCTTCTGTAGGTCGGCAACTATGTACTAGTAAACACATTGGCTAGTGCAAGAGCTAGGGGGTTGTAGCTCCCTTCCAATAGAAGCTAGAAAACGAGAGAAAGTTGTAGCCTTCTGCAGGTGGGTGTCTGTATACTTGTATGATTCTACACCAGTGCAAGATTGCAAACAAATTTTCTTTATATTAAAAGAAGACAGAGACGACATCAGCATGTGGTTTTTCTCCCGAATTGGGTTTCCACCTTAAATCTTGGTGTTTATGTGTGTTGTTTATGTGTGATGATTTATTATGTTATTACTGCACATAGTTATTGTATAATAAGATATTGATGCACTGATTAAAGATCAACACATGATATATTGACTAAATCATAAGTTCTTTGGGTATACGCTGGTTTCCTTAATCACAGTTGCGTACACACGCAAGTTCACTTAACTGAAGTAGTGTACATAATTTTTTTTGGGAATTGAAAAGTTATTGAATTGCAAATACTGATTCACCCCCCCCTAGTTGTAACAGCGCTGGTGAAAATTCCATGTAAAAATATATAAATACCACGAATGATGGGACATGTATTCCAAGCTAAATGGTGGGAAAGACATCCTAGTGGGTGTTCAATTGGTTGTTTATGGTCAAGGAAATTGGCAAAGGCAATGACTAAGGCATTAAAAAGGAAAAAAGTTATTTTGGCACATTTATTTATGAAAACAATGGAAATTAGGAGAAAAGAAAGGTGAAAGGTCACATGTTGCATGTGAGGAGGAAATTGAAGGAAAATAATGGAAAATGAAGAAAATATAGGCCTCATTAATAAAAAGGCCTATGAGGATCAGTGGACAAGACTTGGTTAGTTCAGTTTTGGAGCTCTCTCATTATTCTCTCTCCCTCTCATACTCTTGGTTACTTAGAGTTTTCTCGGAGCACTCTTGGAGGGTGTGGCATACTTGGATTCTTGGAGCAAGAAGGCAAAGGAAAAGCAGGAAAGCACAAGAAGGCATTGGGATCAACAGCTACAACATATTTGTTTACAGATATCGAGTTGCATGTATGATTTATTCACTAGTTTTGGCATGCATGGCACATGCATGTGTTTTCTTGGTTTTGATCTATCATTAGCATGGAGGATTGCCTAGATCGATAGTGGATTGCCTAACCTTGCCATTTCCTGGATAGCCATGGCGATTGTGGGTTTACTTTCGTTGCTTTGTTTTTGTTGGTTCTCATGTTTCCTTAGCTTGGGTTGAGTTATTAGTCTTGGAAGCCATGGTTGAACAAACGCTCTGGAAGCCCTGTAACAGCTTGGGTTGAGTTACTAGTCCTGGAAGCCCTGGTTGATCAAATGCTCTAGAAGCCCTATAATAGCTTGGGCTGAGTTACTAGTCCTAGAAGACCTAGTTGTACAAATGCTCTGGAATCCCTTGGTGGGTTGAGTTACTAGTCCTGGAAGCCTTGGTTGGACAAATGCTCTGGAAGCCCTGTATAAGCTGTGGGTTGAGTTACTAGTTCTGAAAGCCTTGATTGGACAAACACTCTAGAAGCCCTGGAAAGCTTGGATGGAGACCAATCTGATGATGCTTTTTGGTGATGTCCGACTGTGAGGTGGAATCACTGTTTGATGGGTTGAGGTGGGTGGCCTCTGGAAGCCCTGGATGAGTTTTGATTGATGTGTTCTATGAGATCCCACATTCATGCTTGGAATATGCCACGGGGGTGATTGGCTAAAGAGAGACTTGGCTTAGCCAATCTATGGTCAGGTGGAATGTGGTAGTCCCATCATCGATTGGTTCATTGCATTTATTAATGAAAAATTCATTCGCTTGATTTTCATGTGCAAATGTACTAATATATATATGGATTTTGATGGCTAATATATTTATTGTATTTATGTTCCTATTATGTTGTTTATATGCACATTTACCCCGAAGATTGTTACATCAGTATTATTTCCAACAAGAACCTCTTCTTCTCTAAATAAGTTGGGATCCCACTTCCTCCTCTAAAATGAATAAGTTCTATGCACAGTTTTGAAAAAAAATGAAAATGTGAAAATTTTGAAAAATGAAAAAACGAATAAGGTGAAAGAAGAGAAAGGCTTCCTGTGAAGAGAGGTGATACAAGTAACTCCACCGGGGTACTGACCAAGCTCGCTGGTAGCGGAGCAATTCTTGTGTTCCTACATGACTCTACTGGGGTACTGTCTAGGCCTGCTAGCAACGAAGCAACACCAGAGATGAAACTTAAACTCTGACTATTATATTGCTTGTGTACCAATGTACCCCTCATCCCCAATCGAAATAGCTATGTTAACTTGTCTTGGAATGTGTGATGACCGATCAAGAGCATGAAAGTTGTTACATATTTCAATCAAGCTATTGTGGAAACCAAGATGATCAGAGAACTTAACAATAATTCTGAAGGAGTTAGACTTTATTTTCACATAACAAGGTCCATTCAAAGAGCTAGAATTCTACCAGTGTGTCTCCAAGTGTTGTAGCAGCTACAACCACCCTCCAAAATTATGTCTTAGCTTCATTTTGGAGCCTCCCTACAAACCATCCTTAGCAGCATGTATTGCATTATCCAAGTACATAAGCTTCAGCTGAGTTTCAGTGGCCTACCAACCTATGCATGTCAACTTGCTTGTCTCCCACTGCCGACTGTGATTCCATACTTAGTCAATTTTCTAGCTGACATGCTCCCCCGTAGTCAATTTTCTAGCTAACATGCTCCCTCGGAAAATTGTGCAATTCTGGAGGGGAACCAGCCTTCCCTCCAGAAACTGCACAATCCTTTTGGACTCTAGAAATGTGCAATTCATCCAGGCTGCCCTCCCTTTGGAAAATGCGTAGTCCAACCCGAAAATGGCTTCATCTCAGGAATTGCATAGTTTTGACTGACAGCCAGGGCTTCTGTCCAGAAATTGTGCAGTGCATGAGAGATATCCAGTCTTGCTTAGCCCATAAACTACGCAAATCTCATCCCCAGGCTTGTAGACTGCTGCATGTGCTTTCAGGTTGACCAGTTCCCTCCAGGACTGAGCAATCCTGATTTGCGTGCATGGGTTGATTTTCCCAAAAAAACAAAAAGCATCCCTAGATTTTAGGGATCTATTTTTAGCAGTTAACAACTTCCTATTTTGGATAATCTTATAGAATACGGCATAATAACAAGAATATGAACTATTTTGGGTGGTATCCAATACTTATAAGAAAATATATCGGAGTATTTCAAATTAGCATATTTGTGTCCAACCATGATCTTAGGATCACTGGAGGATGAGAGGAAGTTTAGTGCGCTATCATTTTCAAATTCAAAATTGAGGAACAAGATTAATAAACATATGGATATATGTTTAAGATTATATGTAATAAAGTATGAAATTAACAAATTTCTATATGAAAGAGCACTAGTTCTTTGGCAATCAAATTGTGATAGAAGGGATGAAAACAATATAAAAAACTTCTCCAATGAACTTGATATGGAACATAATGGTTTGGAAGCTCAAAATGATAGTCCATTTGGAAAAGATTGTGTTCAGAATGAAGAAAATGAGGACCAAAATGAGAATTGGTAAATTGATATACCGCAAGATTTTATCTAGTCCAATATATATGAAGGCCCAAGGGACACTTATTTTTTTATACATGTTCTAGTGGTTACGTAAGAAATAGTGAGTGGAATAATACCAAATGTTGTGACTCTTTTTATCTTATTGAATTTGTCGTTCCTCTATTTTTTGGTGTAAGTTCAAAACTATTTATCATAACAAGATTATTATATGCCAATTTGACATCATATTTGAGCTAAGAACAAGTTCAAAAGATTGTATTTTTCATTTTAACATTGAAGCCACATTTCCTCAATGAAAATTATTTTAAGGTTGATGTGTTAATAGTTAACTATGAATTTATCTCTTTCTTGTTTGTGACAAACTATGAAGCTAGAATTCGATGACTCTAAGATCTATCTTTTCACATAGATAGTGTCCTATTATTAAAGGATAAAAAACTAATTAACGATGTTTTTGCTAAGTGTAATAGAACTGACCTGCAAATATATGATAAAGAAAATATACCCAGAAATAACAAGATCAACCCAATAATATAACATGAAAATGCTTCTCTTTATTGATCAAACCCTTGAGGTAGAATAACACCATACAGTCACTCCTTAAGGAAGGAGAACATTCAACAAGTCATATGCTTGCCAATACAATAATCCTTGACATCTCTCAATGGGGAGTCTCTAGCCTCTATATATGCCTCATACATACAATACCATGGGTCATTACCATGGTTCCCTCAATACCATCTATCTAATACCATGGGCTTATCACATTATTGCTAACTACTTGTGGTCCCTTACATGATGCGGATTAACCACTTTATTTATTAACTATGGCCCATCCCATTATTACATTATTCCCTTGGGTACCTCCCTCTGTACCCCATACTATCCCCCCTAGGTATACTACATTCCACCCCCCTTAAACATGTTTCATCTCCGAAACATAAGAAGAACACAAATAATAATACCAACTCAAAAGAGTAGTCCACTAGTACGATGCACGTGCATCTAGCCATCCAAGAGAAAGGTGAACCCTCGATCTAGCTGGTGCATCGCTCGCTTGAGATGGAAGTTGACCCTGGAAGCTCTTCTATGTTGATGTGTTGTGGGTGGATTTTTGCCCCTCTCTATCTATCATGTGGGGTTTGTTGTCCTTGTTGTTGATTTGTTACCATCTTGTAGGTTGTTGTCTCATTGGGTGATGTGGGTGGTGATATGTTGAAGCTTTAACTAATGGAATATATTTCTTGAATTCCTCTACTATTGGTGCATGAGTGGTGTCTGGTGCTTTTTCTGATACCTAATTTGATGTTTGTGTTTGGTTTTCGACCATAAAAGGCTCATCATTTGATGTGTTAGTGTCATTAGAGCTTTGTGCTTCTGCCTTCATAGAATTTGCTTCATCTTCCTTGGACTCTAGTTGTTTATTGATGGAAATATCCTGTAATGTAATTTTCTTCTTTTTATACCAGAGCTTCAGGAATTTCTTCTGCACATTAATATTGATAGTACCAACAGATTCCATCCAAGAATATCTCAAAACAACATCCACATTAGCCATGTCTAAAGCATAAAAATTAGAATGCAATACATACTTGTCCATAGAAATCTTCAAATATTTATAAACTTGCACCTCCTCATTATTAACCTGTGTGTGCTCCATTTGTTTGGCTGGTACTTGCAATCTTTTAGCCAAATGAACATTAATAAAATTATACTTGCAACTAGGATTAATAGACACAATGATCTTCTCCTTCTGAATACATCCATGAACCTATAATGAGGAGATACCAATAGAAAATAACCCATTACATGTCTCATTCTCTTGTTTTCTAGCATGAGACCATTTGTTTAAAAATACTTTTTCAAACTCTTCATCTAAAAGTGTGTACAACTTCTCGTTGGCAAGTGATCTAAACCATTTGGCAGCCTCATCCTCCAAACCAAGCCATACTAATTTTTTCCACCTTTTCCCATATATATTTTTTCACTGCTTATGAATTCTTCAATAGTAGGGTCATCATCTTTTCCTGAAAAAAAACATCTTGCTAGAAACCATGAAGAGGGTTTTGATAAAAATTACTTACTTGGCGAAAATTTAATGTGGTCGAAGTTTGGTCAATATTGCTCAGAATCTTTATTATGACCTATTTTCGGACATAGAACGACCATTTTGCATCTTCCCATGTGATAAAAATCCTGATCTGGGCACTGGAATTTTCGATTTGCGCTGCAACTGTCCCACCATCACAAAAAATTCTGGAAAAAAATAAATAAATAAAAATAAAATTTGATTTTAAATCAGCGATATCTCCCTCATCCGGACTCCGATTCGACCAATTTTTTTTTGAAATTAGGTATTTTTTTACAAAGAACCTAGATATGCAATTAGATTCTAAAAATTTTGCACCAAAACTTACAGATCCAATCTGCAAACTTGCCACCCCAAAAAAATTCCTGCAAAAAAAAATTATTTCTCCGCTTGCCTAAGAAAGTGCTCTGATACCACTTGTAATAGAACTGACCTGCAAATATACGATAAAAAAATATACCCAAAAATAACAAGATCAACCCAATAATATAACATGAAAATGGTTCTCTTTATTGATCAAACCCTTGAGGTAGGGTAACACCATACAATCACTCCTTAAGGAAGGAGAACACTCCACAAGCCATATGCTTGCCAATACAATAATCATTGACATCTCTCAATGGGGAGTCTCTAACTTCTATATAGGCCTCATACATACAATACCATGGGTCATTACCATGGTTCCCTCAATACCATCTATCTAATACCATGGGCTTATCACATTATTGCTAACTACTTGTGGTCCCTTACATGATGTGGGTTAACCACTTTATTTATTAACTATAGCCCATCTCATTATTACATTATTCCCTTGGGTAACTCCCTCTATACCGCATACTATCCCCCCTAGGTATACTACACTAAGAATGAATGGACTCATTTCAATTCAATGAAGTTTTTTTCTTTATGTCAAGCTCTAATATCTTGGTTGCTCTTAATGGACTATTTATTTGTTGCATTTGGAGCATTTTTCCAAGATTGAAAATTTTGGGTTTATTTTGGTTAAAAATTATGCTCTTGAATGCTTCTAGTTCTCATTTGATTCTTAATTAAATCTTTTATTGTGGCATGGTTGGTTTCATCTAATTTTTATCGATTTAAGGGTTTGTGTTAAAGCTAAAAACCTTTGTTGAGTAAAAATCCATTGTGTTTATCTTTCTGACATTATTATTTGAGAAATATATGGTATTAGGCTTTGTAAATGATTTCAACTATTCTCTAGGTATTCAATATTTTTTCCATAATAATAATCATTTTATTTATATATTTGATTATTCAAGGAAATATATATTCGTTTTTTATTTCCTTTCACTTTGTGGTGTGACTAAAGAATCTTCACCTTTTAGAATATACTATGTTTATTTTATATTTTCTTTGAAAATACTCATTTGTTTTTAGGGAAGGAAAATGAGCCCTGATTAGCTAAGCGAAGTGAAAAATGGTCTATGCACTAGGTTCCTATGTGTTCATCGTAGGAGACCTATTATCATGAGCCCTGGCATTCTTCTAATGCAATTATACTTTTGATGCCAAGACTAAAAGAACATCACATGTAATCAATTGAGAATGATAGACTATTTAGTGCACTATCATTCTTGAAGTGTGAAATCCCTTGATAATGATTGTATTGTGACATGTTTTTCCATGTAATGAACATGCAGAGACTATTGTTTAAATTTATGTGATATATTTTTGAACTCACCAATATTAGATTTTTAATGATTTTGTGTTATTACCTTTTGTTTATCATGTAGGAAATTAAGTTCAAATGCAAATTTATATTTCAATCAATTTCATTTTCCATTTTGTGCAATTCAAGGAATTATTTCCAATTGAATATTATCAAAGTTGTGAACTATAGGATAAAGTGCAGCAACTACTACAATATTTAGTATCCAAAAAGGAGGTGAAAGGCCTACAAATGGTGAGGAAGCACCAAATCTTAAAGTAGTTGGTTTATTTGTAGCCAAGGAATTAGACAATTATCTACCTTGTGGTGAAGCAATGTATAAGAAGCCAAAAGAATTTGATGTGAAGATTTGTGATTTTGGTATAGATATTCATAAACCTTGCATTGATGTGAAGCCTCTACAATATTAATTACATGGAATATGACTGAGTTTTTTGTATGTGTCAAGACCATGTTTGAGCAAAAGAAATTATTTAGTTCAACATCACACACCTTTGGGGGTGCTTCTCTAACTAGTTTCCCCTTGGGATGTAATAAGACCTTTGTGGTAAAACACGATATGCAAAAAGATTTGCAAGTGTTTAATAAGAGTCTCAAGCAACACTACCCATGATGTCTCTTCTCCTAAACATGGAAAATAAGTATATTATAGTTTAACTAATTTTTTTCTTATTATTATATATTTTGTATATATTATCAAGGATTAACCAATATTTTACAATGTTTTCTAATTTTGTAAAATTTTAGGAAATAATTTGTCATGAATTTGTAGTGCTTTATAACTTAGTCAAAATTCGCCAAGATTTAACAAAAATTTATATTGCATTGAAATATTCAACCAAAAATTACATTGGCAATTGCATTTCTATTACATCAACCAATATAATATTAACAATTAGAACAATTCGCATTAGATGCTAATGTGATTTACTTTCATGTAAGTGTTACATTTACTTTCCTGCAAGTTTGCTCTTTATATTCCTATAAGTGTGGATTAGATTTATCTTGGTGATTTGTGAAAGAATCCTAATATCTTATCCCATGATACTCATTAGGTTACTAACACTTCATATTATAGTAGCAAATGGTGCATGACAGTTCGCAAGTTCCATACGAACCTCAGATTGACAATTAAATGTATAGTCTTTTGGTTGTCTTTTGTTACAATTAAAAGGTAATTAAAAAGGCCTTTCAATAAGGTGCTTAATAATTTAAAAAAACCTCCCTAGTTATCCCTCTTGTAATTATCAATGTAAATTTGTAATTCATGTAAATACTATGGAAATTAAAACACAATGACTAGTTGTGAGAAATGGACACGGATTCAAAGATTGGGGAGAGGTGTTTCTTAGGAATTGGTTAACTTAGATTGTTCATTTAATTTCCACCAATTTTAATGACTGGGTTTAATGCCTCGTATGGAAAGAAGGGAGGTGGAGTGTGGGCTTATTGAATGGAGGACAAGCCCATTCCACCACTATTATAGGCCATTTTGTCACATCTGGTCAATAGGCCTATTAACTAGATCAATCAACATCCTTTTACCCCTTAACATCATCCTTGCACAAAGCCCTAAGCATGACTCTCCCTAATCCCTGAGTTTTTTCCCTTAACTATTTCATTTCATTGATCTTAAGGAACAGTGCACCCTGCATAACTATGGGGGTGTGCTGTTTCTAGAAATTCGGGAAAAAATGAAAAGATTTATGAAGCTTCCATAGGTTGTTTCAACCATTTACCTTAGATAAAAATTTGAATCCTATCTTATTCCACCTTGGACAAATCACCATATTATCCCTTGAGCTCACCCTCCCATCACTTTTGGATCTCAAACCTAGATTGGTAAATGGATAAGAATTCATGAACTACCTCTCCTTCCTATATATTAACCTCATTCCACAAGCATCTGGTTGGTTTTTGTTGGATTTTGGAGATTGATTCTACCCTTATGTTGTTGTTGTGAGAGATAGTATTCCATGCATTAGGGTGACTAGAGATGCACTTTATGGCAAGGAAAGGACAAGTCAACTTGGAGGAGCTCTTCTACAATATCAACACCTATTTTTGGTTGTAACTCACTCCATTTCTATTAATGCAAAGAACTATTTGTTTTCTTACATATGATGTTATGATTTCATGTATTTCAATACCATGTTAATCTATTGAATAAAGTGATTAGATGATGCTACATAGATCATGTAGATCACTGGCTTGTGTTTTCTGATTATGCAAGTTCTAATTATAGCAATCGAAGCCAAGGAAGGAGAAAAGTATGCGATGGATTCCAGGTAGGCTTCATCCCATTATATATTTAATTTAAGGAAAACATCAGCTTCTTCGTCTTTATGTTGTTCTAGGTCAGTCCACCAGGCCTAGGGAAGATACTTTTGTCCATAGTTGTAAATTATGTATAACAAATTGACAACCATACTGGGGAACGGTGTATTCCCTTTATGGTTTCTTTGTTTTTTGTGTTTGTCTTACCTCTTCTTCACACCTTTACTGTATTATCCATTCAATAAAAGACCTAGGAAGGCCCTTCACTGATTTTCAATCGAAATTTTTATGTCGGAACCTTTCATCCCTTTACCAACGCTCTCTCTGGTCTAGAGACAGAGCGTTGCACCCCAGATGATCCTTCTTTGTGCCTACATTGCAAAGCATTGGTGCCTCCTTTGCACATTGTTTAGCTCCTGTTCATGCACAAATTTTATTTTGTCTTGATTTTCTCTCTGATCAGCCTTCTTCCAGCTGCTCTTCCTTGAGTCTTTGAGTGCCTTATGGTTTCTCTGAAGCCTCCATTTGGTTTGCTTTCATTTTTTGTGCCTTTGTTAAGGATTTGTTTATATTTTCCTTTGTTCTTATCATTAGGTCATTTACAAACTGATTTTGTTTGATCATGGAATGCTTAGATGAATTGGTGTTTTAGTCATCTTTCTGAAAAGTTTGTTTGATTCAGTGATTAAACTTTATATCTTAGTTTTCATATGAAAATTAAGTCAAATTGAAAATGAAAAACTGATGCGTCATGCATTGCATATAGGGCTTTGATTTTGATTGGAATAGTGAAGTTGAGGAGATCGATTGTTTCATCATTGTTTGTTGCATCGTTGTTTGATTTGTTCTGCCCCTACCTATTTAGGCATTTCATTGTTAAAAGGAAAATGAAAAGAGTTGTTTTTATCATATTAGTTGCATCATAGGTTTGTTCAGTTGACATCGAGTTTTGAGCCTTAAAACGGAAACTTAATTGAAGATAAACATTAAAATTTATTAAATCAACCTAAGGAGCATTTGTAACATTAACGCAAACACTTAGAGGTCTAAGCTAGAGATGTGTTCCCGCATCATTAAACGTAGGAGCTATCATTTGTTTCCAACATTGTATCGCAGGGGTGAAATCTCATTCCACATAAGTAAGTGTATATAATCGTTCTCCACGTATGTTCGAGTATACTAGATGGCGCTCCACACATGAAAAGAATATGGGAATGCTATCATCAAATAGTTGTGCATTAGACATCACTACTAGACTGCACTTCCATGTACCGTCGAGTATATTTTGGAAGTCCCCTATAGGCTACTATCCTCTCCATAGGTAATCGAGTCAGCTATATCATGATGCATCGAATACATCATTCGAGGATATTCCCTGCACATACGTTAAGTCCTTGGTTCGCCAAGGTGTATATTGCAGTTCACGGTTGCTTGGTAGACCTTTTTGCCTAGTTACCCCTCTCTCTTTTTTGTGCATTTAATTTCTAAAATCAGTTAATTGGCTATGGAACAACATCCTCCCCATGGAACAACTCCTTAGTAGATCTTCGATTGAGACTAATGGAAATTTTTCTTGAGTCTACCAATCAAGGAAACCCTTCTTATAGGGGTCCTAGTCATTTTCCTTCTTTCGGAAATATTGGTGCTTATTATATGGAAACATTTTCCCTTCTCGGATTTACCATTAGTTTACCAGTTAATTTATTTTTGATCACTATGGTTCTGAATGTCCAAACTGCTCCTCAACCAGATTCTCCTCCACCTGAACAATATCAACCTCAAGTTGATTATAAAGTTGACCCTTTGTCATCTTCACATGTTCAATCTTCTTACTCTTCTTCCTCTTCGTCTCGTGAAAGCCTCCAGGTTGGTAACCAAGTGCCTAAGAAGAAGGAAATGAAGATTAAGAAGAAGTGAAATAAGCAGGAGGGAAACCAAGAAACCATTGTTATCAATGCGACTAGTATGGATAAATCTTCCTATAAGCCCCGAAAAGTTAAATTCCCTTACAAGTTATGTAAGGGTGATCACCTTCTTATAGATTGTCCTAGTATTCCCAAGATATTAGAAGTGTCGTCTATAGGCTCCCATTGGCCTTTGTCATCAGCTTCTAGAGATCATGGTGGTGACAAACCTTCAACTAGTGATAGTAAGATCCATGGAAAAAAAGGTAAAGTCAAGTTTCCTTATAGGTTATGTGAGGGGAATCATCATATTCACCTTTGGCCTTATATGGATGAAGCCTCAAAAGTGTTGAAAAACTTTACAGCCTCCCAACCTCTTCTTCAGGTTGATTATCGAAAGCTTTCGTCTAATCCTTCCCTAGTTGATGAAGTGATTGATCAGAATCTGAATCCAATCAATCCCACTCTCTTTGAACACGAATCTCGTGAGTATGTTCCCGACCAACCATTGGTTGAAAAAATGGTTGACCTAATTCCACCTTTAGTTGATTGTACTTTTCCTGTAGAGAGTGAGGATAATATTGTTCAGGTTCTTCTTGTTTCTTATGATTCTACCAGTCAAGGGGGGTTTCTCTCATTCCCATGAAACCCCCTCCAAGAAAACATGCCATTTACTTTTATTGGAGTAATTGGTAGAACCTTTTCTCCCTTCTTACATGTCTTTTAAGATCATGGTAAAGGCTTATGATAAGGACATCTATCACACTGTTATAGATGATGGAGATTATGTTAGTATTATATCCTCCACTGCTTGGAAAGATTTGGGTTCCCCACAGCTTGTGTCCACTACTCCGAATATGTTAGCTTTTAACAGAAGAACCAGTCAACCCTTAGGGATCCTTCCTCAATTTCTTGTTACCTTGGGAGGAAAAATTCTATGTATTGATGTTATGGCTATCATGGGCCCTTTGGACTTCAATTTTCTCTTGGGGTAGGACTATGTTTATACTATTAATTTTTTTGTGTCCACACTCTTTTGAGTAATGTGCTTCCCACATGATCGAAGGATTGTGACTATCGATCAACTTTCATTTGTTGGCCATGATTTGACTGCCAATCATCCTCCTTCCCTAAGTGTTATGAATGTGCAAGTGGTATCTTCCCCGCCACAAGTTAATTATGTGGCAACATATCCCATTCACATACCTACTGATGAAGATGAGACTTTCCGATCAACTTATTTCTACCTAGATCCAGTAAGTGATATGGTGGATCATTTACTGGGGGCATTGGAGCCTGATATTTCCATTGGATCCCTTGATATGTATCTCTTCCAGAGTGTTGTTCTCCCATCTGATGAGAACCTCTTGGAAGCCATGGTCTCCAAGAGGCCATGATCTGATCCCAGAGCAAAGTTCATTTTCTTGTGTCAATCTCCTTGAAAAATGAAATTAGTTCTCGAAGCATAGTTCATTTTCTTGTGTCAAGCTCCTTAAAAATTGAAATAAGGTTACTAAAGAACAATTCCTTTTCTTGTGTCAAGCTCGTTAAAAAATGAAACAATGTCTATGAGCATAGTTATTTTCCTGTGTCAAACTCATTAAAAAATAAAACATATCCCCTTCCAATTCGAGTCTTTGATTAGATCTTGTAAAATACCAGTCGATTCTTTCACTTGATCTCATAAATGAACCTTCATTCCATCCACATGTTAGTAACCAGCAGTCTACTTAGGTGAATGAAATGAAGCTTGGGGGAATTTAGCTCGAATTGAGTCATTATGTTGGGGGCACGCAAAATTATTCCAATCATGTTTTTTCTCTATTTCAAGCTTGTGGGAAAATGAAACCACTCTCAAGCATATTTTTTCTCATGTTTCAAGCTTGTGAAAAAATGAAACCGTCTTCAAGTAATTTCAAGCATAGTTTCCCATGTTTCAAGCTTGCATAAAAATGAAACCATTCTCATTTTATCCTGCGTGATTTCCATTTTTATCAGTCTGTTTCTATCAGATGATCCTTGGTTTGCTCATTCAATTATCATGTCTTCTTGGCCGATCATACGCTTCCACTTGCTTGTTTTACCCTTTCCTAAGGAATAGTTGTGATGAGTGGTCTTATTAGCCAACATCTTGACATTTATGTGTTTTGAGAAGTTCCATCATGACCGGAACCAGTTGCTACCCTTTATACCACTTTTTCCTCAAGGAGGAGTCATCTTTCAGCTCTTTTCAGACTCCCTAAACATGAAAATATTGTCGAACACTTGTCTTTTCGAACTCGTTAAAGTAAATGAAAAAAAGTCTACTCAGTGTAAGTTTAACCCTTTTCCGAACTGAGATAGACTATTTACAAAAAAATATACCTTACTTGAACATGGCTAAGAGGTTCTCTTGGGTATTATTTTCTATCTTTTCGGACCTAAGGGACTATCTACGAAAAGGAACATTTGGAATTATATTTTTTGTCTCTTTTTCAAACTCTTTAAATATGAAAAAGATGACAAGTTTTCACCTTTGTTGGACTAGTAAAAACATCAAATAGTGATGGACTCGTTGTTCATGACGCAACCGAACCACTCCTTATATTCCCATATGGATTCATCCAAATGATGAACTTACAGATCAAGCATATGTTATCCTCCTCAATCTTGTTAAAAAATAAAGAGGTACTAACCAGTATGGTTGGGGAAATTGGGAAAACAGGGTACTCCATTTGTTAATGGAAGCCAGTCGCTCTTGAACACGACACTCTTACACTTCATCTTTGTGGTTGTTGGGTTTGTAAATCTGCTTGTCTTTTGGTTTATCATACCATTTCAAAGCCTTCGTTTTCGTTTTTGGGTTAATGTTTCCAACTCCATTCAGTGTCGTCATAGCGTTCAAAAGAAGTCATTCAGTCAATATCTATTATAATACTCTTAATCCTTCATTCCATGTCTGCCTTTCCTAATCCAGTTTTGTATCATCATCATTTTGATCATTCTGTCTCAAATCATGATACTCGTTTTGTCTCATTTTTGGGGGATACATCAAGGCCCTCCTGCGATGGGTCACTTCTTGTGGACATCAGCATATTATCCAGTAAGTCAACTTAGAAACACTCCTTTGGTACCTTGGTCCTTGCATACATCAATGGAAATTTTCCTCACTCTCAGCGACAAGTTTTCATCATTGGCCTTCGACCGAAATATTATGTGTGGTGGTCAACATCAACTCATTTATTTACACCATATGGACTGTACTACAGTACCTTGAGATCCATTAACATCATCTATGGTTTCTATCACAATTGTTAATGAATTGCATCATTGACCAGTAATCAGATGGTGTCTACCATGTTCGACCTCAGCTCACTGATTCACATGGTTAGACTCGTACATTGATTAGTCGTGTGAACGAGATAGAAGACCTTGGATCTAGTTTCATACATTCGGACTGCGATTTCAGGAGTAATACAAGATCACAATGTATGATGGCTATGATCGTACAAACAGTCATCCAGTCATGTGTCCACCATTTTTCATCTGTGGACATGTCTTTTGATCATTGTACATGCAATGTTAGCTTATGTGTTGAGTATGGGTATGCCTCCCTCAGCAAAAGATATCATGGTGTAAATGTATTGTAACAGGTGATGATCTCGCTAGTTTTTCTTGATCCTCACTTGTCACAAAATAAAGCACTTCAGTCATTAGTTGTCATTTCTAACTTTATGCTTTAGGGGGGAATCTGTTATAGGCCATTTTTTCGCATCTAGTCAATAGGCTTATTAACTGGATAAATCAACATCCTTTTACCCCTTGTCATAATCCTTGCACAAATCGCTAAGAATGACTCTCCCTAATACCTTAGTTTATGCCCTTAACTACTTCATTTCAGTGATTTTAAGGCGTAGCACACCTTTCATAATTGAGCAACTGCATTGCAGTGTAGTCTCTCCTTCTCTCAGGGTGTTATGCAGTGCACCCTGCTAACTGTAGGGGTGCGCTGATTTTAGAAATTCAAGAAAATTAAAAATTAAAAATTATGAAGATTCCTCTTCCAGAAGCTTCCAGAGGTTGTTTCAACCATTTACCTTGGATAAACATTTGAATCCTATTTGATTCCACCTGGGAAAAATCACCATCTTATCCCTTAAGCCCATCCTCCCATCTATTTTGGATCTGAAGCCTAGATTAGTAAATGGATAATAATTCATGAACTACCTCTCCATCCTATATATTTACCTCATTCCACAAGCCCCTGGTTGGTTGTTGTTGGCTTTTGGAGATTGATTCTAACCTTATGTTGTTGCTGTGAGAAACATTATTCCATGCATTAGGGTGACTAGAGGTGCACTTTGTGGCAAGGAAAGGACAAGTCAACTTGGAGGAGCTCTTCTACAAGATCAACACCTATTTTTGGTTGTAACTCGCTCCATTTCTATTAATGCAAAGAATTATTTGTTTTCCTATATATGATGTTGTGATTTCATGTATTCAAATACCATGTTGATATATTGAATAAAGTGATTAGATGATGCTACATATATCTCATAGCTCGTTGGCTCGTGTTGTCTGATTGTGAAGTTTCTAATTATAGCAATTGTAGCCAAGGAAGGAGCGAAGCATGCAATGGATTCTAGGTAGGCTTCATCCTGTAATCTATTTACTTTAAGGAAAACATCAAATTTTTTGTCTTTATGTTGTTTTAGGTCAGTCCACCAAGCCTAGGGAAGATACCTCTTTGTGCAGTTGTATATTATGTATAACAACCTCTATTTCCTCATGGGTTGTGTAATGTGGTAAACATGCAAGAGATAGCGAGGGGGTCAGTGGAAAAGGAAGAGTTGACGAGAAATAATGGGATAGATTATTTGAACTGGCATTGAGATAACACTCAAAAATGCATAATATAGATCACTTAAAAGAGGCATGGCTGCTACTGGAAACGGATCACAAACATGGGATTGTGTGTTGTGGGTGTGCATATGTCAGGTTAGGCATACGAGAATTGTGAGTGAACTCACGGGGAAAGATAAGAACATTAGGCACAAGCATTGGCACAAGAGTAGGAGCATGTTGAAGAGTGTGGTTGGAGAGAAAGAAGCAATTGGAAGCATTATGGATTCTCAAATCCTATGAGGTGTAGCAGGTGGAAACATTATGCATTCTCAAATCCTATGAGGTGTGGCAGGTGGAAACACTATACATTCTCAAATCCTATGAGGTGGAGTAGGTGGAACATAGTGAGCTTTGGATTATTGTTTAGTAGAAGGAAAACTTTATGTGTTATTGGTATCTGCAGTGTTAGCAGATGGAGATTTAGTGTGCTCTAGATTCCTAGGTGAATAGGTGGAGACATTGTGGGATATGATCTTGTACTAAGCAGGTGGAGATGGGGTGGTCTTTGGATTCATGTGTGATTGGATTTCTTGGAATCGGTTTAAATTCCCTTGAGAACTTACTCCTCAAACTCTAAATTTGGCTCGAGGGTGGTCCACTGTAAGAAATTTTATAGTGTAGTTGGCCTACAGTTGGGTGGAGAATGGAAGTCCACCCCTCAGTTTCCAGTCATTAAGTTATAGATATAAGTGTATCCACTTGTATTTCCGTTGCATTATGAATGTTGAATGATGTTGTTATGGGCTATTACAATGGTTTTATTAGCAATGTTGATGTAGGAATTGTCATATACCTGGCTATCTTTAATGAGATGTGGATGTAATTGTTCTCATGGTTTGAGGGGATTGGAGACCCCTAGGTTGCTAATGTTTTTCTAGTTACTGAGTTAAATTATAATGTGTGGATTTCACTATTGACATGGTCAAGGTTATTGAGTGGTTAAGGTCATTGACTATTTTTATGTTGCATTACATGTTTTATCATTGGTTTTGATGATACTATGTTGCACCCATCCTGGATGTGGTATGTTGTTATTGTATCTCAAATGTAGAGTAGTATGAGTCATGACTTGGCTTGTCGAATGCCTAGTAAAGGGCATGTTCATAAGCCTCATTGGATTATATTATGTCCATGGTGATGGTTGAATGCCAGTATGGAAATGAGGAACTCATTTATGTAAGGCATAATGTTCTGAGAAATATTGGGCTTCAAGGAAGCTTAGGAAAGTCCCTGAATTCCTTGAGTTCCTAAGTCATGCATCGCAAGGTGACAGGCTTGCGTTCGGGCCTAATGATCTTGATGATACGATAAAGGAAATGGGAATTTTGCAAAGGGCGTGGAATTAATGGGTGAGCAAGACAGGAAAATCATCATTACCCACTCTGGTCTATTCACGTTGCATCACGTCAGGGTTTCCAGAAGGTATGTATGAATTGGATTGCGGTAAAAAAAAGGCACAAGATGGGAAATGTTTGTCACTTGTTGTTGAATTCTTCATCCTGCCATGGAGGTGTGACAAAGGTTTCTCTCGAATGTTAGCACATAGGCACTATTAATAGAGGGCGATCCAGGAAACTCTCTCCATTCAAGATGGGAAAAATTATGTCTCCGGGGACAGGTAAAAGTACATTTTGGGGAGGGTGTAGATGCTTTGATTAAAGTGGAATGGTCACCAGTCAACCATGAAATTTTATAACGTGAATTCATTGGTTTACAAGAAGGGTCAAGATCCAATCATTTTGTCACATTCGATCAATATGCCTCCTAATGGGATCAATCAACATCCTATTCCCCCTTTTCATCATCATTTCACAAATCCCTAAGCATGACTCTGATAAATCCTTGAGTTTTTGCTCTTGACTACTGAGTTTCCAAGATTTTAAGGACTAGTGCACCCTGCATAACTGAGAAACTATGTTGCAGTGCACTCTCTCCTTCTCTCAGGGTACTATGCAGTGCACCCTGCATAACAGTGGGGGTGTGTTGATTCTAGAAATTCAGGCAAAAAAAAAAAAGAAAAAAAAAAATTGAATCTTCCATAGGTTGTTTCAACCATTTATCTTGGATAAACATTTGAATCCTATCTAATTCCACCTTGGAGAAATCACCATCTTATCCATTGAGCTCATCCTCGCATCACTTTTGGATCTCAAGCCGAGATTTGTAAATAGATAAGAATTCATGAACTACCTCTCCTTCCTATATATTTACCTCATTTCGTAAGCACCTGGTTATATTTGGGTTGGATTTTGGAGAGTAATTATTCCCTTATGTTGTTGTAGTGAGTCGTTATCGTCTCATGAATTTAGGGTAATTGGAGGTGCATATTGTGACAAGGAAAGGAAAAGTCAACAACTTGGAGGATCTCTTCTACAATATCAACTGCTACTTATGGTTGTAATCTCCTTCCATTTATATTAATGCAATGAATTCATTGTTTTCCTATAAGTGATGTTGTTATTTCACTTATTTCAATACCATGTTGATCTATTGAATGAATTATTTAGATGATAATACATAGATCTTGTAGTTTCTTGGCTTGTTTTATCTCATTGTGCAGGTTCTAATTTTGGCATTCGGAGATGGAATTGAAGCTTCCAAGCTAAAGGAGTGAATTGTACGAAGAATTCTAGGTAGGCCTCACTCCATCATCTATTTACTTTAAGGAAAAGGATTGAGTTCCTTGTCTCTCTGTTGTTCTAGGTTAACCACCAACCTAAGGGAGATACTTTTATTGGAAATCATAAATCATGTATAAAAAATTGGCTTCCCTTGGTGGCTTCCTTATCCATTGTGTTTGATTACCTCCTTGACAAACCTTTGTTGTATCATCCAACCAAGAACGGACCTAGGAAGTGATTTCATTGAGCCTTTTTTGCAATTTTTGTGTTGGAATCATCTTTCCCAGATCCAATGCACCCCCTTTGTCTTTCACAAAGCATTGCACCTCACCCTGGCCCACTCTGCACAAACATTGCAATTCACTGGTGCCTATTTTGCACCAGTGTTGGCCCCTGTTTTTGCATGAATTTTTCCTTATTTCTTGAGCCTCTCTTTGGTCACCCTACTTTCGAATGAACTTCCCTGAGTCTTGTGGTCTCTCTAATGCCTCCATTTGGTTTTCATTTGTGTTGTTTGCCTTTGGTAAGAATTGGTTTCGATTTTTCTTTGTCCTTATCATTTGGTAGCTTGCAAACTAATTTCGTCTGATTGTTTTTTGGCTCAGATGAATTGTTGTTTTAGTCCTCATTCTGAAAAGTGCAATTGAATCAGTAATTGAGCATTTTCATCTTATTTTTCTTCATTTCGAAAATTAAGTATGGTGAAAAGAAATATTTTGCATTTGCATCTCTATGGTTTTGTGTGGGAAATTGAAATTCCCTAGTGTTAAATTACCTTTGAGTGTTAATCACCTTTGAGTGTCATCTCTTTTGATTTTGGAGTTTTCACCCAATTTTAGTTTGAGTCCTCTGTTTTGGAGAATTCTCTTGCATAGATCATATTTGCATAGTTAGAATTCTCATTTTCACAATAGGAAAGGAAACCATGCATAGATTACATTGCATGGTTTGGCATCTTTTAATGCTTTGAATTGAATCGGAATAGTGAAATTGAAAGATCTAGTTAGGAAGCTCGTGTTTATTGCATATTTGATTTTTTCATCATTGTTTTCACCTCTTCCCTACACTAGATATATTTCATCAAAAATGAAAAGAGTTATTTTTGTCATGTTAGTTGCATTATAGGCGTGTTTAGGTGACATAGAGTTTTAAGCCTTGAAACTGAAATTTAATTCAAGATCAACTCTAAAATACATTTCAGTAAACCTAAGGAGAATTTGTAACATTAACCCAAACACTTAGAGGTCTAGGCTATAGGTATATTGGTAGAGATCCACACACATAAAGTATATGAGAATGCTTTCATCGAATGGTTATGCATTAGACAATACTACTCCAAAATTCTCTTCCCCATACCGTCTCGTATATTTTGGAAGTCCCCTATAGGTTGTTATCCATCCATAGGTAACCGCATTGACTGCCTTGTATACCATGATACACTGAACACAACATTTGGGGAGATTTCTTGAATGTATGTTGATTCCTTTGTTCTCCAAGGTATATATTGCAGTTCACGGTTGATTGGTAAACCTTTTTCCTAGTTACCCCTCTTTGTTTTTGTTTTTGTCTTTAATTTTTAAAATCAATTAATTGACTTCGGAACAACATCCTTCCTATGGAAATAATCCTTAGTATATCTTAGGTTGAGACTAATGGCAACAGTTCCTGAGTTTACAAATGAAGGAAGCCCCTCTGATGGGAATCCTAGTCCTTTTCCTTCTTTTGGAAATATTGGTTCTCCTTATATGGCAACATTGTCCCTTCCTGGATTTACCATTGGTTTACCAGTTTGGTTATTTTTAACCCCTATGGTTCTGAATGTCCAAACAGCTCCTCAACCGAGTTCTCCTCCACCTAAACAACATCAACCTCATGTTGATCCTAAAATTGGCCCTTTTTCCTTCTTCACGTATTGTTTCTTCATCCATTTCTTCCTATTTTCCTCCACTAAGTCTTGATTATAGTAACCAAGAAGATAAGAAGAAGAAGAAAATGATGAAGAAAAAGAAGCAAAATCAGCTAACCAGGAAGCTAAGAAGAAGAAGAAAATGATGAAGAAGAAAAAGCAAAATCAACAAGGGGGCAACCAAGAAACCATTGCTACAACCACATCTAGTATGGACAAATATTCCAATCATCCCCATAAAGTTAAATTCCCTTGCATGTTATGTAAGGGTGACTGCATTCTTAGAGATTGTCCTGGTATTCCCAAGGTATTAGAAGTGTGGTCCACAAGCTCACATCGGCCTTTGTCATCAGCTTTTGGAGATCATGTTGGTGACAAACCCTCAACTAGTGATAATAAGGTCCATGGGAAAAAGGGTAAAGTAAAATTTCTTTGTGAGTTATGTGAAGGGAATCATCTTGTTCACCTTTGTCCCTATATGGATGAAGCCTCAAAAGTGTTGGAAAAAATTACAGCTTCTCAGCCACGACTCTCGGTTGGTTATCGAAAGCTTTCTCCCAATCCTCCACTAGTTGATGAAGTGATTGATCAAAATCTAAAACCAATCAATCCCGCTCTCCCTAAATGTGAATCCCATGGGTTCGTTCCCGACCAACCATTGGTTGAGGAAATGTTTGACTTGATTCCACCTTCAGTTGATAGTACCTTTCCCATAGAGAGTGAGTCTCATGTTGCTCGGTTCTTGTTTCTTCAGATTCCAAAGAACTGGGGGGCAGTCCTCCTGCTCCAATGGCAAGAGAGGGAAATCCTACCATTCCCATAGTACTGGAGAGAAATCCTCTTGTTCCCATAACACAAGGGGGCAGTTCTCCCGTTCCCATGGCACCTCCTCCAAATAGTATAGTCACTTCCTTTGATTGGAGTCGACTGGCAGGATATCATCTTCCTACTTGCATGCCCTTCTAGATCATGGTACGGGATTGTAATGTGGTCGTATCTAGCACAATCATAGATGAAGGAACATTTGTTAGTATTTTGTCCTCAACTGCTTGGCAAGCTTTAGGTTCTCCACAGCTTGTGCCCGTTACCCAGAATTTGTTGCCTTTTAAAAGAGGAACCAGTCAACCGTTAGGGATCCTTCCTAAGTTTCTTATTACTTTGGGAGGAAAGGCTATCTATATCGATGTGATGGTAGTTCAAGGCCCTTTGGATTTTAATTTACTCCTTGGGTGTGACTATGTGTATGTCATGGGAGCTCTTGTCTCTTCACTCTTTCATGTGATGTTTTTCCCGCATGAAGGAAGAATCGTGACTATTGTCCAGTTTTCATTCATTGGTCCTAATTTGACTCCCAATCAACCAGCATCCCTAAATGGTCCTTATATGCAAGTGGTATTCCCCCCACCACAAGTTAATTATGTGGCAACCTATCCCATTCATGTAACTATTGTTGAAGATGAGCCTTTCACTGTCTACTCAACTTATTTCGACCTAGATCTGGTAGTTGATATGGTGAATCATTTACTGGGGGCATTGGAGTTTTACCTTTCCATTGGATCCTTTCATCCCTTTCAGAGCATTGTTCCCCCATATGATGACAACCTCTTGGAAGCCATGGTCTCTTGGAGGCCATTATCTGATTTTGGGGCAGAGTTCCTTTTCTTGTATCAATCTCCTTAAAAAATGAAACAAGGTCACTGGAGCAGAGTTCCTTTTCTTGTGTCAAGCTCTTAAAAAAATGAAACAAGATCCCCAGAGCATAGTTCATTTTCTTGTGTCAAGTTCTTAAAAAAATGAAACAAGGTTGTTGGAGCAAAGTTCCTTTTCTTGTGTCAATCTCCTTAAAAAATGAAACAAGGTTCATATTAGCAAAGTTCCTTGTCTTGTCTCAATATCGTTTAAAAAATGAAACAAGGTGTCATGAGCATAGTTGTTTTCTTGTGTCAAGCTCATTAAAAAATGAAACAAATCCCCTTCCAATTCGCGTCTTTGATTAGATCTCATAAATTTCCAGTGGATTCTTTCACTTGATCTCGTAAATGAACCTTCATTCCATCCACCTGTTAGTACTGGTAGTCTACTTAGGTGAAAGAAATGAATTTTGGGGGGAATTTACCTCGAATTGAGTCACTATGTTGGGGGCATGCAAACTTATTTCAAGCATATTTTTTTCTTTGTTTCAAGCTTGTATAAAAATGAAGCCAATTTCAAGCATAGTTTCCCATGTTTCAAGCTTCTGTAAAAATGAAACCATTGCCATTTTATCCCTCATGATTTCCATTTTTATCAGCCTGTTTTTCCATATGAGCCTTGGTTTTCTCATTCCATCATCACCATCTGCTTGGCCGATCATACACTTTCACTTTGTTGTTTTTACCCTTTCCTGGGGAACTATTGCGATGAGTGGTCTTATTAGCCAACCTCTTGACCTTTGTGTGTCTTCAGCAATTCCATCATCATCGAAACAAGTTGCTACCTTTTATACCAATTGTTCCTCTAGGAGGAGTCATCTTTCAACTCTTTTCAGACTCCCGAAATATGAAAAGATTTTCGAGCACTTGTCTTTTCAAACTCATAAAAATAAATGAAAAGACATCTACTCGGTATAAATTTAACCCTTTTCCAAACTGACATAGAATAACTATGAAAAAGCAATACCTTAATAAAACATGGCTAATAGATTCTCTTGGGTATTGTTTTCTAACTTTTCATACGTAAGGGACTACCTATGAAAAGGAACATTTGGAGTTTTCTTTTTCAACTCTTTTTCAAACACTCTAAACATGAAAAAGATGTCGACTTTTACCTTCGCTCGACTATAAAAACCTCAAACAATGATGGACTCGTCTATCATGACAGGGCCAAACCACTCCTTCTTAGTGTTTGTTAAATATACTCAAAGTGATTCATCTGAAGGATGAACTTACAGATCAAGCATATGTTATCCTCCTCAAGCTTGTTAAAAAATAATAAGGCATTGACCAGTATGGTTGGGGAAATTGGGAAAACATGGGATTCCATTTTTCTAATGGCAGCGAGTCACTCTTGAACACGACACTCTTTCACTTCATCTTGTAGAAAATTTGTGATAGGTTAACCCGATAATGCAATATAAATCAAAGTAGAATATTATAACCTACTTCTACTATCAATTTGTGGAAGCTTAAATATCGAGCTGAACAATATAACCAGAAGAAGAAGAATCAATGGCACAATACACATGAAAATACTTTGGGGAAATCCTCAGATAAAAACCCCACACTATTGTATTATCATACATGGTGAAAATACATAGGAATTATACAAAGCCTTAGCTCTCACAGCTATCCATCTCTAAGTACAATCCCCACATATGCTCACAGGCAATCTTAGCTTCTCTCCAGCCTTCCTCTCTGCCCTCCAAGCTCCTATTTCCTTCCGTTGTTCCTTGTGGATGATTTGCCTATTACCAACTGGAAAAACAAACCTTCAAAACTGCGCAATCCTCAAGGATGAACCCTTGACTGCATGCATGAGTTTTCTCCGTGAGAAAACACATGCAACTGATAGTAACTGTCCTTGAACATTAATCTCAACTGGTTCTTTCTTAAAATAGACATGCATGAGTTTCTGATGAGGGAATATTCAGTTAACTGGAGTAGCACTAGTTGAGTGCATTAATGCATCAACTGACTATTAACTCACTATTAGTTCCTCAAACAGTTTGGAACTAATTTAACTGGACTTAACTCAGTAAACTGAGTTAACTAATTACAACTCAAATATAACTCAATCTTATCTCCTTAATTTAAGGGATAACTCTTGCATGACTTCAGAAAGACTTCTAACTTGAATTTATCCAACTAATTGATTTAAAATAAATAAATTAATTATTTCCAAGTAGCTGTTAAGACTAAATTCGATTTTAATTCACAATTTAATTCAAGGACAAATTAAATTGGAATATTCTTGTTGCCATATTTCAACACTCCCTCTCAAAAAAAAAGGGATTATCTGCCACCCTGATCTTGTCTCTCTGGAACTCGAATTTACACTTTGACAATGCCTTTATCAAAATGTCAGCATCTTTCTCCTCTTTCGAAATATACTACAGCAACATGATCCTCTCGATTTGTGAAAATCCACGAGCAACAAATTTTGCAATATGCTTCTCCACACTACCATTAGCAACTTGATTTACCTTGTAAAGCCAATGGGAACTCACAACTGACTTGTTCTCTGGTCTCAGAACCACGTCCCAAACACTGTTACGAACTATGGAGTCATACTCCTCCACCATAGCATCAACCCAAATCGGCTACTGCACTGCTTCCTCAAAGGAAGATGGCTCGGTCTCAATACATTCCCTAGCAAGGGCCATGTATCCAATGTACCTCTTAGGTGACCTCCTCTGTCTGTGCTGAGAAGATGGTGTTCCCACATTCTCTCTCGCATCCTCAAACAATCTGTCAGCTTCTCTTGTGCACTTCCGTCCATCTCTGGAAGACTTTGTTTGAGTGGATGTCTCCACTCTTGGAACCTCTACATGCAACTGCTCCGCATCAATCTAAGGCTCCTCCTCCTTAGGAACCAACGATTCCTCCACAGCCTATAGTTGGAGCTCCCTCTCAAGGGAAACTTGCATGGCCTTCTGCTCATCAAACTTAAGATCTCTACGAACCACCGTCCTCTGACTAGTAGGCAAGTACACCTGATAGTTGTGAGGTGTATCAATGTACCCCACAAATATGCCCAACTCTGTTGTCAGCTCAAGCTTATTCTATGCATCCTTTGTCACATTGAAATATACCGATGAGCCAAAGATCGTGAAGTGACCCACATCTGGTCTCTTACCGGAGAAAGCTTCCTCCGGTGTCTTCATCCCAAGTATGCGATGCGGGCTTCTGTTCTGCAAATAGACCATTGTGTTGCATGCCTCAGCCCACAAGTGAAGTGGTAGGACTTGGTCATGCAGCATTGCCCGTGTTGCCCCTACAATAGTTCTCTTCTTCCTCTCGGGCACCCCATTTTGTTGTGGGTTATGAGGTGTCGTCAACTCTCGTTTAATTCCTTCCACTGCAAATAAGTCCTTAAACTCTTGAGAGACATATTCTCCACCGTTGTCACTTCTCAAGGCCTTGATCTTCTTCCCTGACTCTTTCTCGACCAAAGCTTTGAACTCACAAAACTTTGTGAAAGTTTGGTCCTTCTTTTGCATGAAATAAATCCAGCATTTACGAGAATAGTCATCAATGAAAATCACATAATACCTTTGCTTCGTTGTGGATGTCATCGAGAATGGTCCACACAAATCATTATGAACTTGCTCTAACATAGACTCTGCTCGATTGTCTTGATCATGAAAGGAAGACTTGGTGTACTTTCCCAAGGTACAACCTTTTCATGTGTCAACTTGCTCAATTTTACCTTTGGGAAGTCATGTAGATATCTGCTGCATTATCTTCAAAGCCCCATGATGAAAATGGCCCAATCGCCTATGCCACAACTCGCCAATGTCTTGGCTTTGCACCAATTATGCTTTCGTACTCAATGCTGCACAATCATCTACCTCTAGCTTATAGAGATTCTTCACCCGAATTCGTATCCTCTTGGTCTGACCCGTGTCTATGTGTCTTAGGAACACCTTTCCTTTACTGAAAACAACATTGTAGCCTTTCTCCTCCAACATCACGACCAATACCAAGTTCTTCTTCAGTCCAAGCACATACATCACATTTGTCAAAGTGATAGGAGCTTCATGCTCCCTCCGAAAAGCAACCGTGCCCACTCTTGAAACACTATACCTTCTGTCGGCATCCATCTCTATGTGCATCTTGAGGTCTTTCTCCTCCAAGGCACTGAATAATTTTTTATCACCGGTCATGTGGAATGAGACTCCACTGTCAAGATACCAGACACAACCCATCATGGATGACATCATGCATGCGATGAGGGTAAAGTCCATTTCGAACTGAGAGGCTAATGCTTCACCTTCTGATCCTTCCGAGGATCCCTTCTTGGACTTCTTTGATGAGCAATTAGTCACATAATGTCCCATATTGTGACAATTAAAGCATCTTACATTAGACATGTCACCCTTCTTCCCTCCATGAGAAGAATTCAATTTGAAATCAGAAGCCTTCCTCTTCCCTTTCCTTGCCTTGCTAAGGCCAGATTTTCTTCATCATCATTCTTGGATGAAGAAACATCTCATGTGCTCCTCTTGATCTCCTCCTGCATAAGATCCGACCACAATCGTTCCCAATCTGGAAGTTTCTCCCTTCCATTCACAGAGTCCTAGTAGTTATTCCAACTCTTTGTAAGGCCAAGGAGAGCGAGGCTCACCATATCATCATCGACAGTAGTTATTCCCACACTGCCAAGCTCATCTCTACAAGTGGTGAGCTTGTTCAGATATGTGGAAATAGTATCGCCCTTCTCCTTCTTGATTCTTTGAAGCTTATCCTTGAGCGCCAATTTCCTCTGGTCACTATTGTCCTGGTAGAGGTCCTTCAATGTCTTCCACATTGAAAATAGAGTATCCTTCCCATGGAGACTCGAGACAATATGGTCTCGAACTCCCTCAAGGATGATCTGTCTCGCCTTCGCCACACTTCTTCCACTCAGCCAACTCTTGTGCATTAGTTGAAGGTGGCTTTGGGATTTCTTGATCAATGAATTCCTTTAAGCCATTGTCTTTTAATACGTCCTCCATTCTATCATTCCATGTTATGTAATTCGAGCTACCTTCAAAGGCATACTCGAGTATCAAGCCATAGAACGCCATTGGCCAACCTTGAAGTATGATATGAATTCAATTTGCACCTACAACCCCGAACTTCAAACTTTGAATTCTCTTCTCAGTATACTGTTCACAGCTCCGATACCATGTAGAAAATCTGTGATAGGTTAACCCAATAATGCAATATAAATCAAAGCAGAATACTATAACCTACTTCTACTATCAATTTACGGAAGCTTAAAGATCGAGCTGAATAATATAACCAGAAGAAGAAGAATCAATGGCACAATACACATGAAAATACTTTGGGGAAATCCTGAGATAAAAACCCCACACTATTGTATTATCATACATGGTGGAAATACATAGGAATTATACAAAGCCTAAGATCTCACAGCTAGCCAGCTCTTAGTACAATCCTCACAGATGCTCACAGTAAATCTTGGCTTCTCTCCAGCCTTCCTCTCTGCCCTCCAAGCTCCTATTTCCTTATGTTGTTCCTTGTGGATGATTTTCCTATTACCAAGTGGAAAAACAAACCTTCAAAACTAAGCAATCCTCAAGGATGAATCCTTGACTGCATGTATGAGTTTTCTCCGTGAGAAAACACATGCAGTTGATAGTACATTGTCCTTGAACATTAATCTCAATGGGTTCTTTCTCATAATAGACATGCATGAGTTTCTGATGAGGGAATCTTCAGTTAACTGGAATAGCACTAGTTGAGTGCATTAATGCATCAACTGACTGCTAAGTCACTATTAGTTCCTCAAATAGTTTGGAACTAATTTAACTGGACTTAACTTAGTAAACTGAGTTAACTAATTACAACTCAAATATACCTCAATCTTATCTCCTTAATTTAAGGGATAACTCTTGCATGACTTTAGAAAGACTTCTAACTTGAATTTCTCCAACTAATTAATTTAAAATAAATTAATTAATTATTTCCAAGTCGCTGTCAAGACTAAATTCGATTTTAATTCACAATTTAATTCAAGGACAAATTAAATTGGAATATTATTATTGCCTTATTTCAACACATCTTTGTGGCTATTGGGTTGGATAATCTACTTGTCTTTTGGTTATCATACCATTTTCAGAGCCTCCATTTCAATTTTGGGTCAATGCTACCAACTCCATTCAGTGTTGTTGGTGTGTTCAAGAGAAGTCATTCAGTTGTCTCTACTACAATACCCTTAAGCCTTCATTTCATGTTTTCCTTTCCTGATCCAGTTCCATGTCAACTTCATTCTGATCATTATGTCTCAATAATGGTACTTGTTGTGTGTCATTGATGGGAGATACATCAATGCCCTCCTATGACGGTTAACTTCCTATCGACATCAGCACATCATCCAAGAAGTTGACTTAGAAACACACCTTTAGTACCTTGGTTCTTACATACATCAATGGAAAGTTTCATCACTCTCGGTGACAAGTTTACAGCAATGGCCTTTGACCAAAAGATTGTGTGATGTTCAACATCAACCCATTTATTCATACTATACGGATTGTACTAGAGTACCTTGAGAACCATTAACATCATCGATGGTTTCTCTCGCGTTTGTTAACGGCTTACTTCGTTGGCTGGTAATCAGATGGCATCTACCATGTTCGACTCCAACTCATTGATTCACATGGTTAGACTCGTACATTGGTTGGTCATGTGAACAAGATAGAAGACCCTGGATCTAGTTTCGTCCATCCGGGTTGCAATTTTGGGAGTTATAAAAATATCATAATGTATGATGGTTGTGATCATATAGACAGTCATCCAGTCACGGGTCTACCAGTTTCAT
The DNA here is from genome assembly GCA_031772625.1 of Pinus tabuliformis. NCBI lineage: Eukaryota > Viridiplantae > Streptophyta > Pinopsida > Pinales > Pinaceae > Pinus > Pinus tabuliformis. The sequence continues at coordinate 699,368,296 of CM062807.1, forward strand.
CTATGGACGTGTCTTTTGATCATTATACATGGTATGTTAGCTTATGAGCTGAGTATGGGTATTCCTCCCTCAACAAACAAAGATGTCATGTTGTAAATGAATTGTAACAAATGGGGCTCATCGGTTGTTCTTGAACCTGACTTGTCACAAGGAAAAGCACTTCAGTCATCAGTTACCATCTTTGACTTTGCGCTTTAGGGCGCATTCTATTATAGGTCATTTTGTCACATCCAATCAATAGGCCTCCTAATGGGATCAATCAACATTATATTCCCCCTTTTCATCATCCTTGCACAAAGCCCTAAGCATAACTCTATTAAATCTCTAAGTTTCTATTCTTGACTTCTGAGTTTCCAAGCTTTTAAGGACTAGCACACCCTGCATAACTAAGCAACTGCATTGCAGTGCACTATCTCCTTCTCTCGTAGTGCTATGTAGTGCACCTAGCATAACAGTGGGGGTGCGTTGATTCTAGAAATTCGGGAAAATTAAAAAATAAATAAATAAAGTAAAAAATAAAAATAAATAAAAATTCGAAGCTTCCAAAGGTTGTTTCAACCATTTACCTTGGATAAACATTTGAATCACATCTAATTCCACTTTGGAGAAGTCACCATCTTATCCCTTGAGCTCATCCTCCCATCAGTTTTGGATCTCAAGCCTAGATTGGTAAATGGATAAGAATTCATGAACTACCTATCCTTCCTATATATTTACCTAATTCCACAAGCACCGGGTTAGTTTTGGGTTGGCTTTTGGAGAGTAATTTTTCCCTTATGTTGTTGTAGTGAGTGGTTATCATCTCATGCATATAGGGTGATTGAAGGTGCTTATTGTGACAAGGAAATGACAATTCAACAACTTGAAGGAGCTCTTCTACAAGATCAACTGCTACTTATGGTTATAATATCCTTCCATTTTATTAATGCAAAGAATTCATTTTTTTCATATATGTGATGTTTTTATTTCGTTTATTTCAATACCATGTTGATCTATTGAATGAAATACTTAGATGATATTGCATAAATCTCGTAGTTTCTTGTCTTGTGTTATCTAACTGTGCATGTTCTAATTTCGGCATTCAGAGCTAGAATTGGAGATTTCAAGCTAAAGAAGGAGTGAAGTGTAGGAAGGATTCGAGGTAGACCTCACTCTATCATTTATTTACTTTAAGGAAAAGCTTTGAGTTCCTTGTCTCTCTGTCGTTCTAGCTTAATGACCAACCTACGGGAGATACTTTTTGTCCACAATTGTAAATCTCGTATAACACCTATGACTTAAGTTGAGGTGGCATATTCCATGTAGGATTTTAGATGGCATGGCATGATGACACTGTGGCATGTGGCAAGCAGGAATGGCCCTTTTGGAGGGCCAAGTGACCGATTTCTAGGTGACACATGATATCCTGAGGGGATGCCACATGGAAAGGTGATGTCACCCTCACATCATTGTGATGTCATTAGGTTGATGGAAGCAGGTGACATGGAGGATGATGTTAGTGTGGAACTTAGGTGACACGTGGTGGCAGTTAGTGATAACACCTAGCTTGGGGTTTTCATGTGGCATTGACATGGAAATGGCACATGGTTGGGTGACATGTCACTGCAAAGCTCAAGACCACGAAGGCATTCCACATTGTTATTATAGCCAGAGCCACGATAGATGGAAGCCATGGAACAGGAATCCTTCCCATCACTTAACATGAAAGTGTTTGTCGCGTTGTGGAAGTTTGAGAGCAAAACACTCTTAGCATTTCATTGTGGAAAGATGGCACAATAGCAATGTAATGCTATGACATGGAAATAATTGCATTTCATATCATGTGAGGTGGAAGTTCCACATGGTTGCACATGGAAGGTGACTTGGGAATGTGGTAATGGGTTTAAGAGGGTCAACTTCAAATGACGATAAATTTTGATTCAGGAGTCAGATCAGGATTAAATTTATATCGTCCGAAAACTCTTGATGAGTTGGATGGTTTCATCCAAATTTTATTCCACCAATTTTGGGAAGGAAGAAAATTCTTGTAACATAATTTCCATGAGGAAAGCATGGAGGTTGGTTTAGTTGAAAGTAAGTCTTCTCATTCAGTCAGGATTAATCTAAGGGGGTTGGAGGAAGCATTACAATAATTGCTTGATTTTTAAACTACTTAATCGTTGTTTCAAGGATTATTTCTATTTCTACTATGATTTATCCTTCTTCATAAATATCTAGTAAAACAGTTTGGATTGGTATCTTATGAGTGATTACCTTCTTTAAGCATGAAACATGGAATACTGTGTGCACATGTGAAGATGGACGCAAATTTTGTAATTCATAGTTCCAATCCTCTACAAAACCTTATAGGGGCCATAATACTTTGGTGTTAATTTATTTTTCCTCTTTTTTCCTTGAGGGACATCTATTTATATGGTTGTAGTCTCAAAAGTACCCAATTTCCCACTTCAATTCCCTTTCATTGTGATGTTAACTGTTGGAGTCTTGACAATATTAAGGGGGGTGAATCAGTGTTGTGATAAATGGATCCTCTATTTTATCTTTTTACCTTTTCTTTCAATTAATTGATTATTCGATGTTTACCAACAACTCAATATATCAATAGAAGTTAACACATGTATAAATCATGAATAACATATAGAAAATTAAGGCACATAAACATCACAATTGAATCATGAGAACATTAATGAGAAACACATCAACACATATACATTGGATGTTAAGTGGAAACCCTTCCAGGAGAAACACCATCATATGCTTTACTTCCCTTCTTCTCATTATGAGATATCATGTTTACATCATCATCCACTAGCCACCACCAATGTGAAAGCCCCGAAATGCGATGTGAGTGAGCAACCACTCGCTCCAAGCCACTACCTGATTGTAGCCACCACTTCCAACTATACACGGGCCTTAACTCACTGCAAGCCCCAACTTACTGTAGGCCCCAACCTCCAATATTTTCTCGAGCCACCACCAAAGGGAAGCGACTTGTCCTAATTTCTCATGACACAACCCACAGGAAGCCACCATTTTCCCACTAAAGGCCCCAACCTTTGGAACATTGTGGACTACATGTCATGCATTTTCATACTAGTCCCACTATACTCTAATCAAACATTTGTAGGCCTTGTTTCATCTATTTTCAAACTAAACCAAAATAATATTATGTTCTCAATTGAATACAATCTAAACTAACTCAACTCTCTATGCAACACAACTATAACTCCAACTTTATAACACAATTTGCATATCATCAAGCTACCAAACCCTAGCAACACCTGAAACTATGAGCAATAAACTAGACAACAACATGCATCCCTCATTATCTCAGCCACATATCACCACACACAACCATACAAATGCTACCAGCAACTTTCCAGCAAATACATGACAATACAGGGCTTGTGATAGTGTTATATCTTACTCAAACTCTTTATTTCAATACATCTCTCTCTCTTAACTCAACAACAACTCCATAGTCCACTCATCGTGCAACCTACAACAGCAACATATGCATGGCAATATACATGACAATTTTTCACAAAAAAATTCTTAACCTCAAGTAGCATACATACATCTCTGCAATCATAATAGAAACATATACATTGCATTATGCAACTCATCCATCTAGCACCAACAACTCTGCAAATGCATTATTAGCAGACTTTAGGACCACACTCTTCCTTTGATCTCTAATCTTTGTTGCATGAACATTACAATAGAAAAAAGGAACACTCACTCCTACTCTCCATACACAACAATCGTTACTATGATCAATCATTAACAGTCTCATCACACATAGATCCATGCATGCAAGTGACCTTTTTAGTCGCTTTCCTTTCTATCAAAATGTACTAAGCCACAAGTGCAATCATTGAACTTAAAATCATGGTGAGTCTAACCTACACAATATTCAAATCAATCACTGACCAGCCCTTAATCGATCCATTGCATTGTTATTTAAACTCATTTATTGATAGCTTAATTGGACCAGATCCATGTCATAATTATCAACCCAATTAAAGTTATGACTAGATCAATGGAGCATTATGGACCATATCACTGAGATTAATTCTGGCTTGATCAATCCATTAATCACACTCCATTATTTTGGTGACCAAATTCAATGTAATCATTGCATTCCATTACTTCTTTGGACCGAATTACAAATATTAAACTCTCTTCTCATCATGACCAATTTAATAGAGACGTTGATGACTCAATCAAAAACCTTGGTCACAACTATTACCTTGGGAAATTTCACTGGTTTAGAATGAGTTTTTCATTTTATTCACCTACAGGTAGTGTTGTGGGAATATAATGGCATGACTGGGCATATTACCATGAGTGCACAAAGGGAAGATTGTTGTAGTGTGGCGATGTCCTTGGGAGACTATAGGAAGTCTACGAGAGTCTCTATAAACTTGGTAAACTTAAAACTCCTCTACCCATATCTATAACTGCTACAACAAGCCCTATTCAAACATCATGCCAAGCACCTATAGACATCTAGAAAGCACATCTCTGTCAAGAATCAAATCATCATGCAATATCTCCTTCAACTAGCTGACATTGATTCCCATCTATCAAACTCCATGGTTGACATCAATTCCAACACCATGTTGTCAACAATCTTCCCCTCTGGCATTGATGGAAACCTACAACCACTTCACCAATATAATCTTCAACTCAACTCTGGTTGGCTTGTCTCACTCTCCCCCTTTAACGTCAATGGGAAATGGTGGCCAATCCTCACTAAATCACCATTTCACATTATCTGTTGATACCAATTGTTTTGTTGATGAAACATTATTATCTATAACATTCATGCAAGATAAACATTATAACCAAGGAAAAATTGCTACCTCTCACAACCAATGTACGTCAATGACAAAAGGTTTAACAATGACCTTCTTCTTATTGAAAATTTTCCCCATGAACATGTATTGGGGATGCAATTAACTCATCATAGTTGTTGTGCAATTTGTTATTGCATTTTCCTCCTTGCCACATGCAAGAGGCTACTCCTCATGGACCAAGGACTCACAACAACCCATGACCAAATAATGAAGATTATAGTATAGTAATCCATAATGAGAGTACGGGCCTATATCAATGCACACAAGAGTGATTTACATGGCTGATTGAAATGACTCACTATAATGCATGGCAAAACACATTACTCTCTCCTATGCATGGTTGAAATAAGGGTTATTCAACCAACAAACAAAAATGATGAACAAGTAGAAATAGGGATTATTTACGTGCCTTTTCACTCATAATTACAATATGGATATGCTACAAAATAAGTTAGTGAAAGCAAGGTGAAAGAATTGCAACCTTTGAAGCCCTAATTTTCATGCATAACTCCCTCTGAGCTCATATACTTTCTAAATTGCATGTTGATCCTATGGACCTAATTATGCATGAAGGTTCTTGATCATACCATGTTTTTGTTGATACAACCCATACTGGTGTCTTCTCATGTTGCTTCCATGAGCTACCATACACACCACCTAAGACCATACAGGCCTCACATGCACTTATGCAATCTTTTGTGAATACATTTGAGAATAATAGACTACATGGGAGACTAGTTCTCCTACTTTGATTATTGTTGCTCCTTCTTCTTCCACACTTTGCTAGGTTGTCTGTCGATCTACATATTCTCCTTTGGTTTTCTTTTAGGCCTACTCTGGACTTGTTACTCCTTTTTCCTGTTTTTCCTTGAGAAACTAAACAACTTGCAATATCTAACCATGTGACCGAGGTTTTCATAGGTATAACACATCACATAACTAAGATATGAGGCAAGGGGGTCATATCTTCTACTATTCATTTTATATCTCTACCTTTAATTAATCATGCTTCTACTCCATGCATGAGATCTACAATCAAACTCCTTTTTCCCAAACAGGTTACATGAAAAACAATATCCATAAAATGTATTAGTATACCTGATGGTTGTTTCTATCCTTGGCTACCCTTAATACTGCATTCTTTGTTGATTAGATCTATATATTATGCTCCTATAGCTGGTTGCAACATTTCCAAAGTATGATAGATGTAGCACTTGATATCCACAATTCCAAGTTTGTCCTTGAAGTATACAAACTTCGCACAGGATAGAGGCTTCGTCAAAATATCTACAATCTACTCATTAGTGGATACATACTAAAGCTTCATTACTCCCTTTTTCACCATGTCATGGATGAAGTGGTACTTGAGATTGATGTGCTTCAACCCGTCATGGAACACTGGATTCTCTGTCTACTTCACACAACTTTGATTATCACAATATATCATAGTCGGCTCGAGCACATGATCAAACAGTCTCGCGAGTAATAATTGAAGCCACTATGCTTCACAAATCGCCAATCTAGTTGCAATATATTCTGCTTCGGAATTTCTGAGTGCAATAGATTTTTGCTTCCTGCTCATCCATGAAATCATAACAAATCCCAAACTAAAGAAATATCTTGATGAACTCTTTCTGGCTTCAGCACTCTCTTCCCAGTCTAAATTTTGCAGTTGTACTATATTGTTAAATCTCAAACCATAATTATCTTTTCCATGACTAATTGTACCATGTTATTACTCCAACCCATGTCAGGAAACATTCATTTGTTCATAAAATGCATTAGCTTACTTTCATTGGATTAATCATCACAGCTACTTTCCTGTCATCGTGACTAAGTGCTTCCTCTCACACTAAAGCATATCTAGTTGTGGTAATTTAGGCTACTCCCTCTACCACTGTTTCCTTTCATCTATCTAGCATGAGAAAGTCAATACATCATCTTGAACTAAAAGGGATACTACCTCTAAAGCTAAAATAAGGCTCTCTAATTTCTCCCTCTTCCACAACTTCTCCTTTTGATACGTGCGTATCTCACTTTTATCAGAGGCAGATCATATAATATTAGGACTCACCAATCCAAGAATATCAAGCCTAATGTGAATTTGTGTGATTGTACAAAAACTTTCTTCAATCATGAGACTTATTTAAGTTAAAAAACAAGAGGCAACTCTATGTATTTCTTCCTTCTAAAATACTTTATTGAGGAAAGAAATTTCTACAACAACCTAATGCAATTTTCAAAACAATAATATTAGAAGTGTACCTCATAACTTGGGGGAAACATTTTGTCATGGTCCTCTCCCTCTTTCTGCGAGAACCTTCTCAAGTCTTACTTCTATGCTCCCATCTACTACATGTCAGATCTTATAGATCTATTTTAGAAGTTATCACTTATTTCTCTTTGGCACAATCTAGCTATACTTCAAGCATGTTGATCTTCCTGCTCCCTCTGAGCTCGAATCTCATCTAGCACCAATATCTCTCGATACAAACCATGATTCTGGGAAATTCCTCTTGTCGCATGTTTTGCTTTGTTCTTCCACTTCTTCCATTTGCTGCCAAAACCTTGGAAGCCTTTACTTTTTACATGTGTTCCTCACTAGGAAGCCATGGAAGAACAATTACAACCAAGAAAAGGATATAAAGACAAGAGGATAGCCAAAAACAATAGTAATAATCAGAATAAGAGAGATGTAAATACTTATATTATGAGGATTATGGGAAAATGTTAGCTCCCTCTTAATCGTAGCTTACTTGCAATAATTGTGCAACTTTATCATCCTCGTTCTCATCATCAAGATCATGCCATACCCTCTACTAGGGTTTCTTCTTTCAGCAGAAACCTCTGTCTAGGTTCAACTCTAGAGTTTTCTTCTCAAACCCTAGCGTTTTATTATTCTTTATGCCAATCTAAGATTTACGCAATCTAATTTTGCAAAACTTATTTTACACCAACAAACTTTGCAATGTGTATATCCAGAAACATAGTCTCACTCCATAACATACGTAATCACATAGTCATTTTGACATTTTCAGACTCAAAGCTTTCTTATTTAAATCTCCTTGTAGTTGGATAGGGTTTCCAAAACCCTATATATCCAATTTCATATCCCAATGTTGACAATTTCATCAAAGATTATTCTTGATCTCTTCAAACCAAGTAATTCGTCTTCTTCACAACCATCGTTGCAACATCAATAACTTGTCTTAGAAGACTTGGTCAAGTATAAATTTTCCTTTTATATCAAAATGTTTAATAGAGTTCCAATGCTTAAAAAAACAAGGATATTTTAGTCAAGATTTGGAGACATGCTCATGGCACATTGCTTCAGTGATTTTAGTATCCATAAAAATTGATTTTTCCCTTCTCATAAGAACACTTATAGGTATGTACATGACTTATTTTGGTCTTTGGACTAGAAGAGAAAGTCGACCTTATATCCAAGATATGATTTCATCAAATGACAATGATATTTTCATTGATAATATCCATACATGACATCAACAATGTTCTCCCTCTAAGTATACCTGTCTGATTTCTCATACTACTAGATCCCTTTTATTACCAATGGAATCAAAGACATCATGGTTTCTCAAAGAATCCTTTCAAGATTAGATCATAGTTTTGAAAACAAACTTGATGTACATCAAACATATTGACAAAGATATTTGGTAAACATTTTCTTTTACTAGTGTTTCAATAATAAACCTTTCAAACGAAAACATTGTAAGTGATGATACATACCTCTTGTTCTAAGTAATAAATGACTTTAGATATCTTCTTTTATATATCATTATTTTCCAATCCACGCACTTGCATTTGAATATCTCATTATTGTATGGAAACAATCTTCTGAAAGAGATACCTTAAACTTATTTTGATTGTTATCTTCAAGAAATTAAGGAACTTGACTATTTCAATCTGAAGATGACTTGGTCAATTATGTTCTTCTTCAAGGGATTGTTCAACAAATATCAAACTTATTGGTCATTGTGCATGTTATACTTTCGTCTTGAGACTTAGATATCTGTTACAACATGTTAACTTCAAGGAATTTTATTTGCATACAAATCCATTTTGATGTCTTCAAGAAAATATGCTTATATTTCTATGCTTGTACCATTGTGTGGCCTTTGTTCTTAAACTCATTCTTGACTTTCTTGTCTGAGATGGTTCTTACACAAACAACTCTTGATATGATGACAAACAATTTATTGAATGATCCATATAACAATCTATTTTGTCTCTGTTATTCTTCAACCTATTACAATAGACCATTAACCCTGAGCTCTTTAATCTTTTTGCAACAAGATGAGGCAATCTTGGCTTTTGAAGCAAATGTCTAATATTGCCTTGTCAATTTTCGTACCTCTGTAATTTTTCTAAGGTAACTTTGTTTTGAGATTTTTTATCTTCGACCTTTGGCAATTACCTTTGAGGCATATTCATCCCATTCTAACAGATTATGGGGTTTGGATTTTCTTTTCTTCAAAACCTATAGTCTTAGGGTCTTTAACAACAGAACTTTAGCCTATTTAGACTAGGCTCTAGAACCTTCTCGACTTAATAATGTGTCTTCCTTGTCTTATTGAAATGGACTAAGGCTCAACTTCAGCTCAGACTTCTTCATAACAGACAAATCTTGGCATATATATGTGGTGATCCTTGTAAACTAGGGTTCCTTTTCTCTAAAACATGCCCTTGTTCAATCTTAGATGGGTTACAGGTATGATAATTCGACTTACCAGAGGATATTTGTCTTTCTGAAAAATTAAATAGGGCTTAGACCCTTACAACCCTTGCTCAAAAACATGACATATCCTTAATTTGTTAAGAGAACATGAATACAGGGCAGATTAAATATTTTTGTCCTTTTTACAAATTGGATGAGTCTGCAAATGGTAGATTAAAAACTGCTTCTTTTAGGGTTTCTCTTTCGCCCAAGCTCCGATACCATGTTGAAAATTAGGGAATCCTCTAAACTAATAATTACTTCTTAGGATTTTTACATTAGGTTTGTAGAAATTATGACGTAGATTTGCAAGTGCTTATGAAATTTTAATCAAAATAACAAGACACAAACCTACTCTACTACTTTGCGGAAATCAATTCACAATTTAGAACATCAATCACAAACATGTAATGATAAATAATACACATAAACACAGTATTTTTCCAGGGGAAAGCAATCTGCTAAAAAACACCCTTTGCCTGCTTGCATTAATCTGATGAATAGAGATGTATTACAATTGCTTTTCTTCACTAAGCACAACATGCAAGTGAATAACCTATTTATCTACTCATTAAGAAGCTCTAACCCAGACTTAGTAAAGTTTTGCCTCTGCTTGAGCCCCTATTTCCTTGCGCAATTCCCAAGGTTGGTCATCACACTACATGCAACACCTGTACACTCAATACTAGTCTACAATTGATGTTACATTGCCTTGGAATCTTTACCCTAGCTAGGGAACTCGAATTCTCTGCATGCACTAGCTTTTTTGGGTTGATTGATCAGTTAACTGGATGATCACTAAGTTTGACTGAAGTCCCACTGCACAACTGACCTTCGACTACTTCCTCCCACAGTTAGAACTAGTTTAAATGAAACCAACTTGAAATAATTTACCTTGATTGCTACAAATTAGCAATCACACATGCTTAACTGAACTCTAACTCCTCCAACTTTAATTTATTGATCTAACTGAGTTACAATAACCATGTCACCTCATTTAATTGCATCCAAGTTGTTTGTTGATGTGGAAATTCAAATTTTCTCAATTTAATCAAGGCAAAATCAAATTGAGAATTTCTTGTTGCATTTTTCAACACTCCCTCTCAGTAAGAAAGGGATTATCAACCACCCATATCCTGCACCTGTCAAACTCGAACTTCACTCTTGCCAAAGCCTTTGTCAAAATGTTAGCATCTTGTTCCTTTTTCAGAATGTATTGTAGCAACACTATCTGCCTCTGTGCATAGTCTCGTAAATGGTGATATCAGATATCTATATGCTTGGATCGATGGTGAAATACAATTTTCTCAGAGAGCTTGATCAAAACTATGGTTATCAAAGTAGATCATAGTTGGATCCATCATCTGACCAAATAGTCCCACAAGTATCTTTCTCATCCAGATCGTCACATGCTACTTAACTTACAGCCATGTAGTCTGCTTCTACCGAACTGAGTGCCATAGATCTTTGCTTCTTGTTGTACCTGGAAACAACTGTGGAACCAACACTGAAAATTCCACCTGATGTACTCTTTCAATCTGATGGACACCCCGCCCAATCTGCATCTGTGAAGCTACACAACTTCACACCCTCTGTTTTTTTGTACCATAGTCCAAACTGGGTAGTGCCTCCGAGGTACCGTAAAACATGCTTAGATGCCTCCCAAAATAATTTGGTTGGCCAAATGTATAACACATATTTGGTCGTGTGTTCACAAGATACATCAACGAACCCATTAGCTATCGATGAATGGTAGCATCCACTTCCTCACCTGAAGTGGCATCCTCCTTCCTCCAGTTGGTCGCTAGAGGTGTCTCCATGGATTTGTAACTCTCCATACGGAATCTCTGCAATATCTCATTTGCATACTTTCCTTGAGATACAAATATTCCCCATCACCTTGCCATAATTCCAACCCGAGGAAGTAGTGTATGAGACTCATGTCCTTCATTTCAAATTCTCTTGCAAGGTTCTCCTTGCAAGATCTGATCAGTTGCTCATCACTAGTTAAAACAGAATCATCGACATATAAGATAATAACTAATTTACCTTCTACCAAGATGTGATAGAGGTTTGCATCTGCTTCACTTTCGGTTAAGCCCAAACCAGTGAGATAGCTATTGATCCTGGTGTACCAAGCACGGGGTGCGTGTTTGAGACCGTACAACGCTCGATTGAGTCTACACGCATGAGACTCTCGGTCAAATGTCTCAAAACCTTCTGGTTTCTTGATGTACACCTCCTCTTCAATAACCCCATTGAGAAATTATGTTTTTACATCCATTTAGTGGATCTTCCACCCCATCTGTGCAACCAAAGCAACAATTGATCTAATGAATGAGTACCTTGCTATAGGAGCAAAGGTCTCATCATAGTTAATTCCATCAACTTGAGAGTACCCACTGGCCACAAATATGGCCTTATACTTCTCTATGCTTCTGTCTTCTGCATGCTTAACTTTGAAGATCCATCTCGAACATGTCAGGGTCCTATAATCTAGGAATCAATATGCCTATCTTACTATTTCATTTTGGGGTTAATTTGTAAAGTCTAGCCTATGAAATCACTAGGTGTCATAGTCTAAATGGTTTGTATGTATAAGGAGTCATATGAGTGAAGGTCATTGTAAATTTATGTGTTGTAAAGGGGGTCTTTGAACCCAAAATCAAATTTGTGAGAGTCTAAAATCCATGTGGAGGCATAAATTTCAAAATTTTCAAGTTTTCCTCATTCTTACTCCATTGTAATCTGAGCTTTGAGAATGTTTAAGAGGTTGCATAGGTCTAAGGGAGGTGTTTGAAGCTAAGGTGAAAGAGGGTGTTGTGCATCTGCTGTGAAAGCCACCATTACTACGCAATTGTTGTGTACAAATCTCAGAAGCCCAGGGTCATATATTTGTTGCTGAGATCTAATGCCCAAGCTACTTTGGAGTGACCTTCAATGCAATTCTTTTCTTTGATATGCTTTGCAATATTGCGGATAGATTATAGTTGGTGGTTCATAACCCATTTGCTTTCAAATATAATTTCCCATTGGTACAATATTTGATTACATAGCTAATTGTATCGACATGAATCCAAGCCTCTCACTGGACAAGAAATGGTGGTTACAATTTCTGCGTCACTTTCAAGGGAAGATCAATTTTGGTTGTGACTCTTTATACAATAGGAAATTGAGTGTCATTGAAGAATATTTGCACTCAAACAACAATCGATATGTTGCACTTCAATTTACTCAGCAAGGATTTGGGAACAACGAAATGTATTCTCAATTACCTTCATGTACAGACTCATATTTGAGTAATTGTTCTAATGTACAAACATGTGGACAAAGAAAAATTGATACATGCTATCCTCGGGAAGTGAATGAGGAAAAAAGTCAAGAAAATGAATGGAAGTAAAGATCATGCAACTTTTGTTGTTGATGGTTGTCAATATCAAGCAAGGACAATGGATAAATTGATGGATGATATTGGGCTTGAAGGTTCCATAAACCATTATCTGAATTGTACAAATGCAAAATCTTATGAGAAGGGTGGAATTAGGTGGCGTAGAGCTTATCAAAGGGAGATGGATCCTATTGTTGCTGTAAAGTCTGCATAACATTTGCAAAATTGTGATCTTCCTCCCCGCAGTCAGTGTAGCATGGGAGTGCACCTTTTAAAAGCAGTGACAAATTTAAAGAGATGGACATATCTAAATCCAAAGATGCATATTTTTCAACTTCTGTTCGCAGGTTAAAATTTCCATATCTAGAAGAGAAGGGCTTTGCTACTTTATGGCCATTCATCCTCAACTTCAGAAGCCACGGAATCACAAGTTGCACATAAATCATCCTCAGCTGATTACCGAGAGAGAATCATTAGAATGTGAACAAGATTCCATGATAAATTGGCAAACTATAGTGGCAAATGCATTCAATTTCCACTGTTTTAAACTCATGCGACTCCTCCATATCATGGGTTTCCATACAATTTTCAGTTCCTTTTGAGTCCTAGAGAGTTTATAAACATGCTCATTTTGTCATTTTTGGATTTTTTCCTATAAGCTCTGTTTTGCTCCATGTTGCTGAAGTTTGAACTTGTGTAACTACAAGCATATTATGTAAAGTTCCATAATTCCATGTTTTGATGAAAGTGTGGATGTTTTGGAAGGTTTGAAGTGTGTTGGGTGATATAAGGTAAACGTAAATGGTTGTTGGTCACTCATAATCATTTTGGAGCAACGGAATTCAATACAAGTTCAAATTTCAACTTCTGTTGTGCAAACTGAGAACAACCATTTTGGAGGTCTGTAAGCATGGAGGGAAAGCACATCTACACACTCAGTGTTTCACATAACCATCTGTAACCATATCAACCATGAAGGTCTACTACACTCTGCTACAAATTTGTTGTGAAACTTATTATTTTGGTCATCATTTTCAAAAGAGGTTTTTGACCAAATGGAAAAGAATTTCGAAAAACTGAAAGATTTTTTTCAAAGTACGGGCCAAAGAACAAAAACCTCCTTCAGTTCCTGCACAAGTGTTATGGTGATATGCAATGCTCTTGGAGGCCTATTTTTCAAAAAATAATATTCTATATTTTCCTCCTGTTTAGGCCATTGTTTTTCAACGCACTTTTCTAACAAATGGAAGTGAATTTTTCAAAACCAAAAGAGGTTTGTGTTGAGCACAGGCTAGATAACAAAACCCTCTCTCATTTTTTGCACAGGTCTCAGGGTTTTAGAATTACAGGTGTCACTTGGAGACCCATTTTTCACAATTTCTTGCTAACATAATTATGAAGTTTTTTGAAATTCAATTTGTAAATTCGAAGTTTCGGAAGGTTTGAAGTATGTTGGGTGATGCAAGGTAAATGTAGACGCCTGGTTGGTCATCATAATCATTTTGGAAGTTGTCAATACAAGCTCATAATTTCACTTTTGTTGCGCAAGTTGTGATCGGTCACTTGGGAGTTATGCAAACGTTGAAGAGTGTATCTCAAAGGTTCTACACCAACACAGCATCATCTCAAGTGCACCCATCTGCGCAGTTTTATCTAGTACAGCCTACAACCATGCTGAGTTGGAAACCTATTTCACTTTGTTTCGCATCTGTGGCGCAATTATATTAGTGATGGCTATTTTTACAAATTTGTATTTTGGGACCTTCTAGAAGTGATTTTAGTGGTCGGATAAGCATGTATAAGTTAGTTTAGTTGAAGTTTCCAGACATGATGTTTATAAACTATTTTAAATTTTAAATCAGTGATGTTTCTAAATTGTGATAGCTTTGATATGGTAGTTCTTGTTTTTCTACAGATGCATTGTATCTAGCCTATTAGACTTCTGTGCAATGAATTCGACCACCTAGAGTGGTAATTTCAAATTCCTTATTGTATTTAACGATGAAAGGACATGTAAAAAGGTTTGGGTTGAGAGTGTTAGAGGCTAGACTACATTTATGCAAGTTTTGTATCTTTTTTTGAATGAATTGAAGAAGGCAGGTGCATATTTAGATAGTGATACATGTGTCTGGCTTATTGTTACCTTATTTCTCTTATGTAATGATATGTATTATTTTCATATATGCTTATAGTTTTTAAAATTCATACAGTAAATTTCTTCATGTTCATGTTTGAAATTTTTCTCAAAATTCAAGATTTGCTCTGACAAATTTCAGTGGATCATTATATGTGTGTTATTTTCTTCCATGGCAAGTTGAATTAATCCTTGTATGGATGCTTAGGTTGTCATTCTGATCTTTACTCCATTCATACTATTACTATAATGAATTTGATCAATTACCCATAGGTTTGCCTACCTTGCCCTTGTGTCAATTGCACCATATCCCTGCTTCATTCAGACCTATAACAATGCTATTATTTTAAGTAGTCTTTCCCTCTGCACCCACCTTAAACAAATCAAAATCAAAATCATCCTTCGATCATCATAACGAGCCTAAAATCTAGACTATCAATAATCTAGTTGTTTGATAGAACAAACCTAGCGAGAGATCCCTTTCCAAAGCTAGGGTGGTTGGTCCTTAGCCTAAAAGAGGTTTGTGGTTACCTCTGGGATTTCTCTCCTCAGCCTGGATAAATTTACAGAGTGCTAACAAAACCCACAATTGATTTATTTGTCAGTCTTGGGACCACTTCCAAAACATTGTTCTTCATGATGGATTCGTATTCCTCCACCATTGCATCAAATCATACAGGTTTCTCTACCACTTCCTCGAAAGAGGATGGCTCAGTCTCTACAATCTCATTCTTTAGATCCATGTCGCCTGTGTACCAATCAAGTGACCTCCTCTGCCTATGCAAATTTGTAGTAGCTCCCACATTCTCCCTTGCATCATGCACAAGTTTCTCATCTTCCCTAGTTCTTTTTCTGCCTTCTCTAGATGTTTCTACTTGAGAGGATGTCTCCACTCTTTGCTCCTCTACTTGTGGTTGCTCCACAACTTTCTAAGGTTCCTCCTTTGGCGCTGAAATCTCCTCTTCTGGTGGGATCTGAAGCTCCCTCTCAAGAGAGCACTACATCACTTTCTCCTCATCAAATTTTACATTCCTTCGCACAATTGTCATTTTGAGGGATGGAAAGTACAAATAATAGTTTTGGGGAGTTTTTGTGTAACCCACAAATACCACCAATTATATTGTTGACTCAATATTCTTCCTTGATTCTTTGGAGACATGGCAGTGAACAGAGACTCCAAAATCCTTGAAGTGTGACACATCCGACTTTCTCCATGAGAAAGCCTCCTTCGATGTAATCATGCCAAGAATCTGATGAGAACTATGGTTCTACAAATAGACTTTTGTGTTGCATGCCTCTGCCCACAAACACAGTGGTAGGCCTTGGTCATGCAACATAGCCTTCGCATCTCCCACAATGCTACAGTTCGTTTTCTCAACCATCCCATTCTGTTGTGGGTTTTGAGGTGTTGTCAACTCTCGTCAAATGCCTTATTTCACATGGAAATTTTTGAATTCATTTGACATGTACTCACCTCCATTATCTCTTATGAGAGCCTTCACCTTCTTGTCGATTTTTTTCTCAACCAGTTCCTTGAATTATACGAACTTGGAGAATGTCTCATCTTTCATGAAAAAGATCCAACACTTATGTGAGAAGTCATCAATAAAAATGATAAAATATTTGTGTTTGGAAATGGAGGTTGTCGAGAAAGGTCCACAGACATTAGAGTGGATTGTTTCTAGGACTACATGTGCTTTGTTGTCCTGATCATGGAATGTGGATTTTGTGTACTTCCCCAAGGTACATCCTTTACATACATCTTGCTTCTCAAGTGCTCCTTTAGGGAGGCCAATGGTTATTTGTTGCATAATCTTCAAGGTGCCATGATGCAAATGGCCAAGTCTTTTGTGCCAAAGTTCACCGACATCATGACCCTGCACTTTCTCTGCCTTAGTGCTTAATGTAGCACAGTCTTCCACATCTAGCTTATACAAGTTCTTCAAACGAACCCTGGTCTACTTCACCTGTCCCATGGATATGTGTCTCAAGAATGTTTTTCCTTTGTTGAAGATCACATCATAATCACGGTCTTCCAAAACTGCAACTGAGATGAGATTTTTCTTTTGGCTTGGAACGAACATGACATCCTTGAGTCTGAGAGGGGATCCTGACTCCCTCTAAAAGGTGATTGTATCAACCTCGATCGATTTGTACCTTCCATCATCCCCTAGCTCGATGTGATCTACAAATATTTCTCCTCTAGGTCACTATAAAACTCTCTACGCCCTGTCATGTGGAACGATGCACCTAATTCCAA
This sequence comes from Pinus tabuliformis, assembly GCA_031772625.1. Taxonomy (NCBI): domain Eukaryota; kingdom Viridiplantae; phylum Streptophyta; class Pinopsida; order Pinales; family Pinaceae; genus Pinus; species Pinus tabuliformis. Next base: position 699,385,675 of record CM062807.1, read on the forward strand.
GTACCACATGCTCCCCATCACTGTGCTAGCCATGCATGCGATAAAGGTAAAGTCAAGCTCGAACTGTGAAGCCAAGGCTTCATGTGCTGCTCCTCTTGAGGTATTCTTGCTTGCTTTTTTGTGTGGACACTTCGTGGCATAGTGTCTAAATTCATGACAATGGAAGCATTTAATTTTGGACAAATCTTTCTTCTTGCCCCCTTGGCTAGACTCTGGTTTGGATTGAGTTTCTTCTCTTTTCCCTTCTTTCCCTTTCCAACCAATGCCATTTTTCCTTCACTCTCACCCTTGGATGAAGTCCCATCTTTGGTATTCCGTCTTATTTCCTCCTGTACCAAATCATACCATAAGTGTTCCCAATTCGGTAGTTTCTCCCTCTCATTCACTAAATCTTGGTAGATATACCAACACTTGGAAAGGGCTAGGATTACCAAGTCATCTTCTGCAACATTAACACCAACCCCACCAAGTTCATCACGAACTTGAGTAAATATAATCAAATATTGTGGGATAGTGTCATTCTTTTGCATCTTGATATTTCAAATTTATCCTTGAGCGCCAGCTTCCTATGGTCACTACAATTCTCGAACAATTGTCAATGCTTTCCACATTGCAAATATAGTTTCTTTCCCTTGGAGATTTGAGACAATGTGAACCTGTACTCCCTCCAAGATTATTCTCCTCACCTTGACTACATCTTTCTTCCATTGAGCAAGGTTTTGGGCATCAAATGCATGTGGTTTTGCAACCTCTGTCTTGATGTATTCTAGCAATGCATTTCCATCAAATACCGTCTCCATGTGATCCTTCCATGAGATGAAATTAATGTTGCCTTCCAAGGCATACTCTAGCCTCAAACCATTGAAAGTCATATTCCCAACTCTGTAGAGATCCTGCTACAATGAACTGTAAATTCGATTCTCCTGAGAAACAACTTCAAAATTCCTGCACTAATGTGAATCATGCCCTAGTACCATGTAGAAATTATGATGTAGATTTGCAACTGCTTAAGAAATTTTAATCAAAATCACAAGACACAAACCTACTCTACTGCTTTGCGGAAATCGATTCACAATTTAGAACATCAATCACAAACATGCAATGAGAAATAACACACATGCACACAATGTTTTACCAGGGGAAAGCAATCCGCTGAAAAAACCCTTTGTCTGCTTGCATTTATGCCTCTACTTGAGCCCCTATTTCCTTACACGGTTCCCAAGGTTGATCATTAGACTGCATGCAACCCCTGTACACTCAAGACTAGTCTACCACTAATGTTACACTACCTTGGAATCTCCACCACAGCTGGGGAACTCGAATTCTCTGCATGCACTAGCTATTTTGGGTTGATTGATCAGTTAACTGGATGGTCACTAAGTTTGACTGAAGTCCCACTACACAAGTGACTTTCCACTAGTTCCTCCAACAATTAGAACTAGATTAACTAAAAACAACTTGAAATAACTGACCTTGATTGCTACAAATTAGCAATCACACATGCTTAACTGAACTCTAACTCCTCCAACTTTAATTTACTGGTCTAACCGAGTTACAATAACCATGTCACCTCATTTAATTGCATCCAAGTTGTTTGTTGATGTGGAAATTCAAATTTTCTCAATTTAATCAAGGCAAAATCAAATTGAGAATTTCTTGTTGCATTTTTTAACAAGGTTAATTTTTTTCTTGTGGTAATTTCATCAGAAAGAAATTACACAAAAAGCTCAAGAGTAAAACAAGATACCATAAGGATCATAAAGAGATGGCCACACAATAACACAAGTATTTACCTTTGGTAAAACCCAACAACCTTTTCCAAGTTAAATCATCAAGTTCAACAAAGCCAATCACACCAACAATGTAGCCAGATCAAACCTAGTTCATTACCTCCTAGTCAAGTCAACATTGCCCAATAGCTTTTGCCTACTCGTGTACCAATCAACTCGGTCTTACAACCCATTTACACTTCAAAATTTCGGTTCTACAACTCTGGATTATCTCAGGAAATTGGCCTTGTTATTTCTCAAAAATTCGTCATTATCTGCCTTGGAATTTCATCTATCTTTAACAAAGCACCTCAGAAAAATCGTCTTTCTCTCCTCAGGAAACTGCCTCAGAAACTTGTCCTTCTTTCAAGAATGTGCCTCAAAAACTTGCCCCTTTCTCTACTTCAAACCTTCACATATATGTATATTTCTAAGCTCAAAAATATGCCTTCGCTACCTTAGATAGGTCGAACTTTTGTGCCTCAGACAGATATGAATCTCTTGCTTGGAGGGAGGTCGAATGGCACATATTTATAGTAGATTGGCTTGTTCGAATGGGTGCATCTATGTTGGGGCTGACTTGACTAGGAGGAGGGTCGACCTACTTTCTTGGAGCCAAATATTAAATTTTCAAAAATTCAGATGTTCTTATTATAAAAACCGACATGAAGAACATGTTAAATATTTTTCTCTTTTGAAAATAGCATGAAGAACATGCTTTACAAATACATCAATGACCAAAAATAATAATTATGAAGATTGACCATAGCTATAAATTTCAACAAAACCCAACTAGAAAAAACGATCGTTGTTGTTTTCGTCTTATTCTTATTAATATTTAGACAATCTTCTTGTACATCTTATATTGGTGTAGGCTTCTACCAGTGCGCAGGCTGCCACCTCCAATTGTTTCTCTAGCTACCTCTGGAAGGAAGCTACCACTCCCTTAGTGAAAGCTCCAACCCTTAGACTCTTATGGACCTTGTTTCATAATGTTTCACACTAGATCCATCTGCAATAGATTTAAATCCTGCAGGCCATGTTTCATCCAATTTTCAAACTGGACCCACATACAACATTATGTTCGTCAATCACCAATATTGTTCATATAATTATTAAGGCCATTAGAAACAAAAATTCATCAACCAATAACTTCCTCTCTACAAGACAATTTGTCCTCAATACATCACTACATACAATCTCTCTCTGAAATTTACAAATTTTCCAATGAACACATCAACACTCAAACTCTTAAAGACAAATAGTAGCTACCTCAAACTCACTAAACATATCACAACAACAATATGATCATCAAACCCCTCAACTCAATACAACAATCTCAACAACATACTTCACAAGGCTACTCATACTAACATATCTCATAAACACAACAAGCATCAAACACATAGGCAAGCATCAATGCTACAACCATATAAAACTCTATTACAAATGAGACAAGCAAAATCTAAAATCAAAACTCTATCTTATAAAACATTAGTTAGCATTGTCAATAACACTTTTGCCATCAAACGCCGGTGAGAATTCATCTGTCTCTAAGCTTAGTCTCTGCAATAAACATGTTAGAACACAATGACATAGCAGAAAAAATATATCAACATACAAAGCTTAAACAATTTTCCATACACGCACTGCCATCTCTATGTACTCTGCTACAGTATTTTGACTTCAACTACGTGTTGATTTTTGTAGCTTGGGAGGTACTCCAAACCTGGAGGATCGAGGGTTTGGAGGAAGGAGCTCCACAAGTGATTTGAAATTATCATAAACTAAACACTGATGTAGAATTGAATAGCCATTAATGAGTTTGAATGTTAACTGAAAGCACGGAAATCGAGGAAAACTACTTGAATTGATCACTTTACGACAGTTGATAAACCATAAGTAAGATGCAAAACAGAAGTGAAAACAATGAATACACAGATATACCAGACAGCAAGATTGATTACAGAGTTCGTCCCTGATGGACTACGTCTCTGGGTCCGCTTTCAAGATGGGCAACCGTTTTTATTAGGAATGAGAAGAAAAAGTCGATTACACAGTGATTTGGATAGACTCAACTTCCACACAGGCAATTATGACCTTTGTTATCAGATAGATATCTGAACCATCTTTCCAATGCCGCTTACAGTTTCCAAATCCGACTCTGGATGCTCCCGAAACACTAAAAACAAAATCGCCTCTATCCCTCCAGAACCTGCATACAAAAGCTGAAAACCACTCAAGCTATTCTTCAATGAGCAAAACTGCCTCTTATAGGCCTGTAAGTACATTCAAACCTCCCTGACTGCATTTGAGGTGAATGAGCTGACTTTAGGGTTTGAATGTGTTTGGTTTTGTCATGATTTGCCACCTTGGTTCATTAGGCCATGGTCTTCGAATTAATTTATAACAAACTAACAATATAAAACCCACTTTGCACCTTAGAATAGCCCAAAACCGCAAATGGTTTTGCTAACCGCGCGGAGGAGAAATCATTGCATGTGAACACTGAATCCTGCGGTTTGTATGGTGGTGGTTCCGCTGACCATTGGTGGAGACAGTTGTATGTGACAGCTTGCTGACGGTTTGGCTAACCCTGGCAGCTCCGACACAGTTAGCGGCCCACGGTTTATAACACGTAACCTCCGCAATCCAGGACTGCCTGCTCACATGGCTTGGTTACCCCCGCGTGGTTAAGGCCCACGGTTAGGCGCCCCAACGACTATCTCTTCAGCTAGTCACATACTCACTGCCCCGCGGTCTTCTCCAATGTGGTTAAGGACCGTGGTTTAGACGCCCGACAGCTTTTCCATTAGCTGGTCACATATCGTGGTTCCGACGCGGTCAGGGACTGCGGTTGGGCCTGTTTTAATAACAAATTGTAATGTTTTTTTAATTGAGTTAGGCCGAGAGCTAGAGTTAGGTTTGCAATGTTTTAATACATAGTTTTTAAATGCCATGGTTGGTATTTTTAGCATTAGGTTTTGTGCATTAGGGAATGGTGTTTAGCATAGGATTAGGGTTTATAGAACTTAGGCTTAGGGTAGCATAGGATTAATACATAGATTAGGATTTATTTTAAAAACCATGTACAATTTTGTCACAATGCGACATTTGCAAAATTCATCACATGATGACAATAAACCCATGTCGATCATTGACAAACAACGATATCAATCCTCTGCCACGACGATAACCCACGCACATCGTTGACTCCAGCTATCTTTGCAACGACAACTCGGACGATGAATCTATGCCACTAATGACATTGATGTCGACACATCAAACCTGCAAAGTCGAACAACAAAACACATGTCGTCGACCAAACCCTGGGGAACTGTCGATGAACTCAAGTCGACAACCAGGCGCTAAACCATCTCCACTGAACGCCATGAAAAACTACGAACATTACCTGAACAACCTGATCATAACCAACACTGTCGAAACTGAATTGAAGTGACGATGACACTGAACGACACCCATGAACACTGATGACGACACTTTGAACACCTGTGCAATTGGATCGACAAATCCTCCTGGATCAACAAGTGGTCTTGTGGGCTTGAAACCCAAGCCTAGGGTCTTGCACCCAAAGTTGTTGGGCCAAAACCATGACGAGACTTTGTCATGTGATGGATGGTGATGATAGAGGACATTGAGATGAATCCAACACAATGAAAATCATCAAATTTTGTGGTCTACAAGTGAATATATTAATTTTTATGTGTTATGGTGGGCAAGGAGGGACATAAAGGCAAGTCGGCCTTGCGTTAGAGGTTCCCTTTGGAGGGTTGTTCGATCCCCACATGAAACATATAAATAGAGACCTTGTGAGACCTCATTGTGACATCCAAGTGCATCCACATCAAAGGAGGAGCTCTAAAATAGGACAGCAAGTTAGGGCAGCAAGGATGCAAGGGCAAGAGCACAAGTTCTAGAAGGTGATCTCTGAAATTTGGTGCAGGTTACCTTGTGGAAGATGTTGCAAGCCTGAGAAGGCTTGGGAGACATATTTGGTGTGCCTTACCACTAGTTTTGGGTGTGTTCTTCTTGCAGACTTGAAGTCGTTGTCACAGAGGTGAGTATTGGGAATATTTGTACACATTTCAGTGTTGTTTAGGCTGTTGTAGATCATGGTAATTGCAGCAGTGTTAAGAAGGAGGCTTTGAGTGGGCCGAGAGGCCTAGGAGAGACCTCTTATCCCAGCCACAATCATCTCAGAAAGGTCGCAGCCTAAACAAACCCTTCTTCCATGAGTTTAGGTAAAATTTACATTGTTAGAGTTGCAGGTATGTTGTAGGGTGTTGTGAGGAGATTCCTCAAGCTCTATCACTATGTTTTGATGCCTAGAATGGACAGCAAGAGGAGAAACCCAGTTAGAGAAGGTTACCACAGAGTTTGAGCCAGGGTTAAGGGTTGTTAAGGGTGCCCTAACCAGACTTGCAAATGCACGTATCCCAAGGCAAGGTGGTAGCAGTAGCGTATTGCAGATTTCATCTTGTTTGATGGTCAGATGCTAGAGGATGAGTGTGATAAGAGAGGACAGATTGTAGAAGTTTGTTGTCAACCAAGAGGAAGGGTTTCCTAAGTGATTGGATGCCCTAACCAAGAGAAAATGTTACAACAAGGATTGGTCACTCGTGGTTTGTTGGAGGGCATCTTGAGAGTAGATCAAGTATGGATAGTGGATTGGGTATTTATGGTTTGTTGGAGGGAAATTTAATAGTGTCCAAGTTGGAGCCCGATGTGCACCATCTTCATGGACTTAGGTGGTTGCTAGAGAGGCATATTTTGAGCTCGAGGTTTGATCAGCCAGAGGAGCAATTGAGCAACCCTAGACTGGTGTGTGGAAAAGGACATCTACAACATATTATGGGAAGTCCTCTAAGCTTGTGTTCATTGTAGGAGATGGACATCTTGCAGTGATAGGTGGCAGCCATTCATGCCCTATGTTAGTCTTCATTGAAGCAGCGCAAGAAGACTATAGTGGGTTGAAGTCCCTGAGTAGATGAGGAGCAACAGTGGGCAATTGTGAGTTGTGAACAACTCAAACAGGAGTCTCAATGTATTGTGCCCTTGATGGACTAAGGCACAACTAGTGAGCAGATTGATAGCCGAAGTTAAGTGGCCAAATGGACTTGGAGCATTGATAGAGGCATGAGCTCCAGATCAGGAGCCGAAGGATCGGGAAGGTACAGGGTACGACCAAGAGGAACTGAGAGAGTATGCGACAACTAGATGGTCAGAGTATCTTGTTGAAGGTGGAGTGGTTGTCGATGGATTGACAGCAGGCCCCAGTTTTGTATTCTTGTACTAGTGGATGCATGAGGGTCATTATCCTTGGTATGGGAGCCCTAGACTGTTTTATTATTCAATTTGATTAATATAATGAAGTTGGGTTGAAAATTGTAAAAAATTGTCTATATTTTGTGCACTAGTAGATTTATTGTTGTTTATATTTCGTTGTGCAAAGTAGTTTCGTTGTGATTCTTAGTTTGGTAGCATCAAATATTTAAGATTATATCCCAGACAACAAGGTCGTGGAAAAACAACAAGGGATCGAAGCGTATCTGAGCTACTTTGAGGGACAGTGAATCAGAGTGTGCATAACGAAACAACTCAGAGGGAGTTGTGGGTGTCTAGGTCATGATGCAGAGAGTTCAGCTTAAAACATGGAGATGTGGTCTCGATAGACTACATGGTGAGATGGGTTGGGAATTCTGGTGGATCGATGGTGGACCTGGTGCACTTCAGTGTGTTGTGTGGAGGTTTGCAAATCATGGACTTCTTATGTCTTGTTATGGACGGTTGGGAAAACTTGAGGACTTCTTTGGCATGGACGAGATTAGTATGATCGAGATTGCTTCATGTGATGGAATACAAGTTGGCAGGCTAGAGTCTTCATCAGATCATGATGTTGCATATCCGAGATTGGAGGGATTTGCACAAGTGGTATTTGATAAAGAAGGTTGAGTACTTGCAGGATTGAGGCAATGGAGATAGTGTAGGCTCAAAGGGAGTCTAGCATCTAAGGGAGAAACCCTATAGAGATTTGAGATCTTCAGGTTCATATGTGATGAGGCAAAGGCACTACCGAGATTGTCGAGTTCATTCTACACAGCATGTTGCAATGATGGGCGCCAGATGGGCTAGTGTCGTCGAATGTGATGTTGAAGACTTCCTAGTCTTGGAAGTACCTCCCTTGCTAAGAGGGAGTGTTGATTTTTGAAGCTTGCTAGCTACTCCATGCCTTGAAGATCGAGGATTTGGAGGAAGGAGCTCCATAAGTGGTCTTGTGGGCTTGAAACCCAGTCATGGGGTCTTTTACCCAAAGTTGTTGGGCCAAAACCGTGACGAGATTTTAGCATGTGATGGATGGAGATGATAGAGGACGTTGAGATGAATTCAACACAATGAAAATCATTGAATTCGGAGGTCTACAAGTGGAGATATTAATTTTTATGTGTTATGGTGGGCAAGGAGGGACATAAAGGCAAGTCGGCCTTGTGTTCGAGGTGCCATTTGGAGGGTTGTTTTATCCCCACATGAAACACATATAAATTGAGACCTTGTGAGACCTCATTGTGACATCCAAGTGCATCCACATCAAAGGAGGAGCTCTGGAATAGGACAACGAATTAGGGCAGCAAGGATGCAAGGGCAAGAGCACAAGTTATGGAAGGTGATCTCTGAAATTTGGTGTGAGTTACCTTGTGGAGGATGTCACATGCCTGAGGAGGCTTGGGAGACTTGTTTGGTGTGCCTTGCCACTAGTTTTGGGTGTATTCTTCTTACAGACTTGGAGTCGTTGTCACAGAGTTGAGTATTGGGACTATTTGTGCATATTTCAGTGGTGTTTTATTTGTTGTTTGGGTCGCAGATCATGGTAATTGTAACAGTGTTAAAGAGGAGGATTTGAGTGCATCGAGAGGCCTAGGAGAGACATCCTATCCCAACAGCAATTATCTCAGGAAGGTTGCAGCCTAAACAGAGCCTTCGTCCATGAGTTTAGGGCAGATTTATGTTGTTGGAGTTACAAGTATGTTGTAGGGTGTTGTGAGGAGATTCCTCAAGCTCTATCATTATGTTTTGATGCCTAGAATGGACAGCAAGAGGAGCAACCCAGTTGAAGAAGGTCACCACGGAGTTTGAGAAATGGTTGAGGGTTGTTAAGGGTGCCCTAACCAAACTTGCATGTGCACATATCCCAAGGCAAGGTGGCAGCAGCAGGGAGTTGCAAATGTCATCTTGTTTGATGATCAAATGCTAGAGGATGAGTGTCCTTGGAGAGGATAGATTGTAGAAGTATATTGTGAGCCAAGAGGAAGGGTTTCCTAAGTGATTGGATGCCCTAACCTGGAGCAGATGCTACAATAAGTATTGGTCACTTGTGGTCTGTTGGAGAGCAGCGTGCAAGTAGATCAAGTGTGGATAGTGGATTGGGCATTTATGGTCTGTTGGAGGGCAGCTTAATAGTGTCCAAGTTGGAGCTCAATGTGCACCATCTTCATGGACTTAAGTGGTTGCTAGAGAGGCAGTTGTTGAGCTCAAGGTTTGATCAACAAAAAGAGCAGTTGAGCAGCGCTAGACTTGTGTGTGGAGGACATCTACAGCAGATGATAAGCAATACTCCAAGCCCGTGTTCATTGTAGGAGATGGCCATCTTGCAATGATAGGTCGCAGCCCTTCATTCCCTATGTTACTCTTCATTGGAGCAGCGAGGGAAGACTATAGTGCGCTGAAGCCCGTGAGTATCTGAGGAGCAACAGTGCGCATTTGTGAGTTGTTCACAAACGGAGTTGTGAACAACTCAAACAGAAGTCTCGATGTGTTGTGCCCTTGATGGACTAAGGCACAACTAGTGGGAGATTGATATCCAATTCAGTGGCCAAATGGACTTGGAGCATTAATAGAGGCAGGCGCTGCAGATCAGGTGTAGATCAGGAGCTGAAGGATCGGGCAAGTACAAGGTACAACCGAGAGGAGCTAAGAGAACATGCAATAACCAAATGGTCAGAGTATCTTGTTGAGGGTAGATTGGTTGTCAATGGATTGACACCATGCCCCAAGTTTGTATTCTTGTACTAGTGGATGCATGAGGGCCATTATTCCTAGTACAGGAGCCCTAAACTATTGTATTATTCAATTTTATTAACATAATGAAATTGGGTTGAAAATTGTAAAAAATTGTCTATATTTTGTGCACAAGTGGATTTACTGGTGTTTATATTCCACTGTGCAAAGTAGTTTCATTGTGATTCTTGGTTTGGTAGCATCAGAGATTTAAGATTCTATTCCAAACACCAAGGTCGTGGAAAAACAACACTGCGAGCTCACTGTATATTAGTTATAAAAGAATATTGTGTCTCGGTCTATGTTGTGCACTTTCCTTTAACACTCCATTACATAACTTTGTAAACAATATGATTTTTGTCTACTGGTGGTGTGCACAACACTCTCAATTGCTCACATAATGTGTGGGTAATTGTTTGTCAATTTAATTGTCTTAAATTGCTTACATAAATTATCGACCGGAGTTGATAAACTTGTGAAGTGTAAGTGCACTATATATGCTAGAAGCCTGATTGATTTTATTAAAATGATGATTGTGTTTATTTTAAGGATTTTCTTTATTCTTATGTTCCTAATGCAATTGATGATTTACAACTAAATTCCAACAATCAACTCTGAAAAGGAAATTAAAACAAGTTATCATGATCCTATCTTATTTCACTGACTATCGTTAGTTTCAAAAGAACTATTATGCAAGGTAATGGAAAAACAAAACTACTTTGTAAATTCTACCAAAAATTTCTTTAAGATAAATTGTGTTTTTGAAAAGAAACAAATATATATATTCTAAAATCTGTGAATAAACTACTTATGTTCTAGAAAGGCAATTATTTATGCTCTAAAAAAGAATCACTTATATTCTAAAATGAATTTATAAAGCATCCTATGTTAAGATCTCTACACTGCAATCAACAATTCAACTTTAAAATGATAAAGCAAAAACAGAAGGACTGCAATCTAACAGATATATTTGCTATTTAAAGAATAAGAGTATATGTTCTATTTTAAAAAGCATAAAAATGATTGAGATTGGTAGACAACAAAAAAAAACTATAAACAATTGACTATAAAGAAATTGAACCTACAGTAATGAAATTCTGGAAATAATGAAAACGAAATGACTGAGCTAAACGTAAAAGATTGAACTTCGACTGCATGCATGGGCCCTCCACAAAACAGCAGGTTTTAGAACTTTAATTCAACAGCGAACTACATGAGGTTGACGAAAATGATTCTTCAATTAAAGAGAACAGAGTTATAGAACTTCAAACAGTGATTCAAAAATTACATACGCCTCCCCTACTTTTTGTTTACAGAGTCTATATATAGAATTCATGCTCAACAGATTGAAATTTTTATGTCTTATAAAATTTAAAACAATCCTAGTTTGAATTCTAATCTATAATGGAGTAATGACATTTCTCTACGATTTTCTTTTTGGAAAGCAAATAGGAGAGTCATAATTTATTTGAACTCTCGCTACTTTGCTTATCCACGTATTGACTTGCTTCTTTGACTGCGCCACTGGGCAATTTCCTTGATGATTTGGCTCGAGCGAATAGGAGGAGATCAATCCCCATATGCCCATGTGCTTCTTTGCTTGGCTGGCATACTAGAATCCGACAAACCATGGAGATAGTTGCGGAATCATGAAACAATTGCAGAATTGTATTAATTATGTAACTATTGCAATCTTTTAAAAATAAGACATCTTAGTACCTTACCATGTCAAAATCTATAGTTTACTGCTTCGTTGAGTTGATAGCGATGATAAAAAGAAGAAAAAAAATGGATGAAAAGAGTGTCGAAAGCAAAACGGTCACAAAACTCATACACATAGGAACATCACTGGAGTGAATACCCACAATTTCTTGCCTTTTGTCATACGCATAAGAACATGTAATACGTACTTTTTCTAACCTTGGCTCTGTCAAACACACTGATCAAATCTTCAGCAATACCATCGGTCACAGACACTCTGCTACATGTGCACTAATTAATTCTCCACTCACACTACAAGGAGCGACTTTTGATTCATTGCTCAAATACACTGGCACTCGGATTGCTCCAATATATATACAAATTTGCTACACGCACACAGTCCAAACATGGAAATGATCCACATCATCAAATCAATGTATCATTGTAGAAAAAATTCACACACTGTCTACTAATCGATCTACTTCAAGATACACCATTTTATATCGTTCCAGTCTCATTGCTTACAAAATCAAACCTTTAACTCGATCCACCTTCATACTCACTAGATCCAGTTTGTGTTCGGCATTGAACAAGGCATATATAATTTGACTAGATCACACCATCGGCATACATATCAGCGTATTCCATGGGATACTCAATTGTCAGGGGAACATTGCACATTGTTCACCAAAAATTTCCAACACAGATCGGCGTAGATTTAATTTACTTCAAAAGGATTTGTACCAACAATTCATGAAGACATCAATCTACCACCTCAGCATAATCATTAATCAATACAATCCACCAAAAGATCAAATCCATCCATCAAACCACCTCAGCATAATCATTAATCAATACGATTCACCAAAAGATCAAATCCATCCATCAAACTTGTGCTAGAACAAAAGAGCGAGACAAATAAAAAATTCAATTACATTAATGCTCTTAACCCGGATCCATCCACAAAGTAATCTTCAAATGCTTATAGATCGATCATCCTCTCGATGCACACACAAATTGCTCGATCTCATCTTTTATTTATAGCTTCAGAGGATTAACTAAGTCCCATTGGCCCAATAATTGCCATGGGAGAATTCAATGGGCTTGCGTGTTGATTTCTTTTACTTTGGACCAATTCAAACCATAATGCCATGATCACCTCCACGCATTCAAAGAATGCTTTGTAACCATCATTTTGTCCACAACTTTCACAATTAAATTAATTTAACCATTTACTTTTTGGACCCAAGCATTACATTTCCTAAAATATCAAAAGACCAAATCAAGAGATTTGTGACCACTTCAAAGTGGACCATGACATTCATCCGTGGACCAAGAGATTAATTTTCTCAATGATTTTGGACCATCTAAATATCTTGATGCCATAATTAATTAAATAGTGTTCTTTAAACCACTTCAATGATCACCCATCTCACCAAGCATCTGTAAACCGTCAGCGTGATCACCCATCTCACCAAGCATCTGTAAACCGTCAGCGTCAATGTCAATCAATGGATCGCCATCACAAGCTCACTAACCATGTTCACATTAATAACATGACTAGCACCATGTTGCAAAATAATAAATCCTTATGTAATGTGTTGGTATGGTATTTTTGAGTCTGTAATTTTAATTAACAAGAAAGAAAATTGCACACAAGGAATCGGAAACAAAATTCAGGCAAATAGACATATAATTTACGTGGTAAAACCATGACAATGTGTCAAGGTAACCTCTATGGGAAAGGCATTCAAATGTGTTATTGATCAAGGCCAACAATGACTCTCCAATATAATATGCCTCTCAGGCTACAACATTTTACTAGAAAGGCATTGTTACAAAAATGTCTTATCGTTATACCACTACTTAAAGTAAAAATTGCATTTACAAAATCTTTTAATTGATGCCATTCTTAACAGTCTCCACCTTCACAACCACTTTTCTAATCCCTTGCCCATGTCCATTATCACTTTTACTGCAAGCCAAGAGATGTCAAACACCACCGCAACTTCACCAAAACTGGTTTCATGAACATCTCTGCACAATTCTCTTATGTGTGGACCTTTTTAGGGTTTCTTTGTCATCATCAATTACTTGTCTTACAAAATGGTATTTTACGTCAATATGTTTAGTCTTGTTGTGATAAGTCAAATTATTAGCCAAATAAATAGCACTCTAGCTATCACATAATACATTCACTTTCTCCTACATCCTTCCAAGGTCACCTAGTAGACCCTTCAACTAGATTGCCTCGTTACAAGCATGTGAAGTAGTTACATATTCTACCTAAGCGGTGGACAAAGCAACTATTTCCTAAAGCTTTCACTGCCAACTAATCACTCCACCTATAAGAGTAAAGACATATCCTATAGTAGATCTCCTCTTGTCCAATCTCCTCTTGTCTAAGTCACCAACATAATATGAATTAACATATCCGCACATTGAATCACCGCAACCACTAAATATGATACAATGGTCATGCATGCCTCTCAAATACCGCAACACCCATTTCACTACTCACCAATGTTATTTTCCTAGATTTGCCATAAACCTGCTAACAAGTCCAACAACATGTGAAATATCAGACCATGTAGACACCATCACATACAGTAGGTTGCCTACTACATTTGCATATGGTACATGAGACATATACTCTTTTTCTTCATCAGTTCCAGGACTCGAACCCAAAGAAAGCTTAAAATGGGAAGCTAAGGAAACATTAACAGAATTCACATTGTTCATACCAAAGTTTACAAGTATTTTATGCACGTACTTCTACTGTGATAACTAGACCTTTCTACTTTTCATGTCCCAATGTTTCTCCATTCCCAATATTTGTTTTGCAGCTCCAAGGTCCTTCCTATTGAACATCCTAGCATGATGAGCCTTTAACCTATTGATCTCTTCCATGCTTTTGCTTACAACAAGCATATCATCAACACACACAACCAAAATAATGATATTACCATTGAAATTTTTAAAATACACACAATGGTCATACACACTTCTAGTGAAGCTCTGACCAAGAAGGAATTAAACAATCATTTCCTGAACTTGCAAACCAATCTCCTGTTGCAATATTGTACAAAACATTTTGGTTGTTGTTCCATATGGATCTCCTCATCCAAATCTAAATGAAAAATATTATTTTAACATCTAACTATTGTTCTAACTCAAGTCTAAGTAATGCAGTTAGTGCTAACACCATACAAATAGAAATATGTTTTACAACTAGCAAAAAAATCTCATGAAAGTCAATACCTTATGTCTGAGAGTACCCTTTTGCTACCGACATCATTTTATATCTTTCCATATTTCCATCAACATTTCTCTTCAATTAGAAGACACATTTACATCCAACAACATTTCTCACTTTAAGAATTTCTACAAGAACCTAGGTTATGTTCTTGGTCATGGAATTTATTTCCTCGTTCATAGCCATCTTCTATTTTTCACTATCCACATCATTCATTACTTCTTGATAACACTAATGTTCCCCATCCTCAGTAATCAGGGAATCAAAAAAAAGCAAAATCTTCATACCTCTTGGGAGTTTTTCTTTCCCTTATATACCTCCTAAGAGTGACTTCTTGTTGATATTCTACACTTTCTTTTATATCCTCCACATTTTTCTTTAGAAACTTCTTGCTTCTGACTTTCCGAAAAAGGACAAGTCTCCAACTAAATATGTTGATTTTGTGATACTTGTTCTTGTTCAACTTTTTCAACATTAGCTTTTAGAAGAGAAGATTCCTCAAAGGTTACGTAAGTTTTTGCTTTTGGGTTTAACTTAGAACACTAATTCTTTAGAATAAAAGCATAGGCATCACAACCAAAAACATTTTAGTATGAATAATCACAAGACTGACCTGACCAAACTTCTTCAAAAATTTTATAATTAATAGCAACCGAAAGTGCTCTGTTAACCAAATAACAAGTAGTGCATACTACTTCTGCCCACAACTACTCTTGTAGATTAGCATTGTTGATCATGCTTTTGGCTCTTTCCATAAGAGTCATATTCATACATTCAACAACGCCATTTTGCTAAGTAGCATAGACAACGGTTTTTTGTCTAACAATCTCTTCATTCTTGCAATATTGTTCAGATTCTAAGGAAGTAAATTCACCGCCATTATCAGTTCTTAAATATATAATTGTATCGCCATTGTCATTTCTTAAATATATAATTGTATTGTTTGTTTTCTTTTACACCATAACTTTAAACTATAAAATTAAATACATCAACCTTCTTTTTAAGAACAAACCCAAATTGTCTTGGAGTAGTCATCAACAACGTTATAAAATAGGATCCACCTCCATAAGACACTCTAGGAGATGGCCCTGAGAGATCAAAATGAATATAAAAACTCTTTTACTATTATGACTACCAACTTTAAATTTTTGTCTACATTGTTTTCCATATACACAATATTTGCAAAAATCCAAAATCAAAGATTTCAAATTAGAAAGTAATTTGTGATTAATCAATACCTGAAGACCCTTCTCGCTCATGTGACCCAGTCGCTAATGCCATAGGCAAATAACTTCTCCTATCTTCTCAGATACAAACGTTGCCTCATTACCTTGAGTACTTCCCTGGTAAAGGTATCTGATCTTCTCATCCTTCATAACAACCAGAGTGCCCTTTGAAACTTTAAGCACTCCACCTTGACTTGTGAATTTATAACCCTACAAGTCTAATACTTCCAAACAAATCAAATTCTTCAACTTAGGTACATGTCTAACATCATTCAATGTTCTTATCGTACCATCATACATTTTCATTCTGACATTTCCTACCCCGACAATGCGACAAGATACATTATTACCCATAAACACAAAACTACCATTCACAGCTTGATATCAAGTGAACCAATTTTTGTGCAGACTCGTGTGATGAGAAGCACCAAAATCTAATAACCAATCTTCAAATTGCTAGGAGACATTGCAAATAGATCAATTTCATCTATCATACCTTATTCAACAAACAAAACCTCATCTATCATACCTGACTCGACTTGATTTGCTTCCTTCTTTGGGTTTTCAATGGGCCCTTTTCTTTTCCAACAATCCTTGAGATGCCTTGTTTTGTTGCAGAACTAGCATTTGGCTTTACATTTCTTGCCTCTTGATTTCTCCTCTTGCTCCCTAAACCAGCGTCTAGCTACCATAACTTCTAGTGTGGAAATATCAATGCTAGACTTCCTTTGCACTTCTTCACATCACAGAGCTCCCACAACATAATCAAATTCTAGATATTCAGTTGTGCTCAAACTGATAGAATTCACAAAATGGTCCCAAGACTAGGACAAGGAACATAGCAACATAATGACTTTATCTTCTTCAAATTTAACCTCCATATCAGTCAACTAGCCAATAAAGGTGTAGGTGGTTTACAATCTTAGTGCCTTCCTTCATTCAGAGGCTATACAACTACCTATTCAAGTAAATCAAGTAAATCATTTTGGCTAGAGACTTGGTCATGTATAAAGTTTACAATTTATTCCACAGACCTACAGTTGAAGTTTCTTCAACAATGTTGAAGAAAACATCGCTAGGCACAACCTAATGGTATTGAGAGCTCAAGCGTCCAATTCCTCCCATTCCAAATCTATTATGCCAATAGGTCTCTTTCTAACCCCATCTAACGCTTTATACAACCCCTATTGCACCAGCGAATCCCGTACCTTCAATTTTCATAATGAAAAAAATTATTTTGTCAATGAATTTCTCGACCTCAAACTTAGCATTAGTCATTTTTGCAATTTTTCTCCTACACGAGCTCCTTTAAAATTTTCAAATTTTATGGATTCTATCAATGTTCTGAGATAAATCCTCCTTCAACTAGGGTTTTTTGAAAAATGATTTACTTTGGAATTTTACAATTGCAATTTTTTTATGTTCTTTAAATAAACAAAACCCTATTTCATTCTTAAAGAAACCCAACAAAAAACTCTTCAAAACAATTTTTTCTTCCACGCATTTTAAACGAGTTATCTATTCTTCAAAAAATTTGTTGCTAGGATTTAAAAAAGATATTGATTCCTTGTGAAATTGATAGCGAGGGTTTCAAACTTTGTGGGATCACTATTTTGCTTCTTCAGCCCTCCTCCATCATCAACAGGCGACTAGGGTTTCTTCAAAAAAAATCTGCGTGCAGACTTCCTTATACATGGGCTACCCACAGTCCATGACCGACAGCTATTACACTCTCTTGGCAGCTTTTCTTTTGCAAGCGTGACTTCTAAGTAAGCTCTGAGTCTAAGACTTCTCAACACAACCAGCATCTTTTAATTGAAAAACAACCCTCAACTCTTCACACCAGGGAAAATGGTGGCTCGACCAATAGAAAAATGGCACCATTCACTTGACTTTACAGTTACTTCTCATTGCCAATCTCTGCACATGGATCTTTGTACAACATTCTTCCATGAATTTTAAACGAGTATTCTATTCTTCAAAAATTTTGTTGCTAGGATTTAAAAAAGATATTGATTCCTTGTGAAATCTACAGCGAGGGTTTCAAACTTTGTGGGATCGCTACTTTGCTTCTTCGGCCCTCCTCCATCATCAACAAGCGGCTAGGGTTTCTTCAAAAAAAATCTGCATGCAAACTTCCTTACACGGGCTACCCACAGTCCGCGACCGACAGCTACTACACTCCCTTGGCAGCTTTTCTTTTGCAAGCGTGACTTCTAAGTAAGCTCTGAGTCTAAGACTTCTCAACACAACCAGCATCTTTTAATTGAAAAACAACCCTCAACTCTTCACACCAAGGAAAATGGTGGCTCAACCAATAGAAAAATGGCAATGTTCACTTGACTTTACAGTTATTTCTCATTGCCAATCTCTGCACATGGATCTTTATACAGCGTTCTTCCACGAATTTTAAACGAGTTTTCTATTCTTCAAAAATTTTGTTGCTAGGATTTAAAAAAGATATTGATTCCTTTTGAAATCTACAGCGAGGGTTTCAAACTTTGTGGGATCGCTACTTTGCTTCTTCGGCCCTCCTCCATCATCAACAGGCGGCTAGGGTTTCTTCAAAAAACTTCTACGTGCAAACTTCCTTACACATGGGCTACCCACAGTCCACAGCCGACAGCTACTACACTCCCTTGGCGTCTTTTCTTTTGCAAGCGTGACTTATAAGTAAGATCTAAGTCTAAGACTTCTCAACACAACCGGCATCTTTTAATTGAAAAACAACCCTCAACTCTTCGCACAAGGGAAAATGGTGGCTCAACCAATAGAAAAATGGCAACGTTCACTTGACTTTACAATTATTTCTCATTGCCATCTCTGCACATGGATCTTTGTACAGCATTCTCCTCTGAGTCTGCGAGCTCCTCCACAAGTCTATGGGCTCTGCATGACTACAGCATTCAAATTCTTCTAATCAAAATCGACCTTTTAATCTAGCTCAACAAACCCTTGTGACGGCAAGCCCTCGTGACTTTGATACCACTTGTTGGTCTTTTTGAGCCCGTAATTTTAATTAACAAGAAAGAAATTGCACACGAGAAACAAGAAACTAAATTCATACAAAAAGACAAAGGATTTACATGGTAAAAGTTGCGAAATCATGTCTTTATATCAATGGATTGGTCTTAAATTACAGATGCAGGTAAAAAGAAAGCTTGAGAAGTTGGATTGAGGACATGGAAGTTTTTTTCAGCTAGGTTCTATGAAAGAGGGTGTCTATGCAAGCCAGCGTCAAATAAAGGGAAAAACCTCACTTGCCACAAGGCAAATCTAGGTATCATGCTCTACTCTAATATGTATGTGAACCTGAAATTTAAAGCTTGAAATTGAAATTATTTCTTTCATAATAGCTGTTTCGAATACAGGGAAAAACCTCACTTGCCACAAAGGCCAATCTAGGTATCATGCTCTATTCTAATATGTACATGGCCCTGAAATTTAAAGCTTGAAATTGAAATTATTTCTTTCATAATGCCTTTCCAACATCACTTGATTGAATCCCAACCTGCAATGACATAAAACGAAGATTTCTTCTTTCAATTTCTTTACTTTGGTGCAAGGGCAAATTACCCTATAAATGCCTAACGCTAAATAAGGACGAAAAATAAGGAACTTTCACTTGTTTAAACCGGGGATGTGAATGAATATCATCCACACTTGTAGTGAGTGGTTTTGTGACAGGCTTTCACAAAGCCTTTAAGAAATTGACTCCCTTCAATCCTGAGTCTCGCTGGGTTTTTGCGGGCAACATCCTGAGGTCCCGGACTCAAACTAGGTCACGAGTTTGACGCTCATGGATGTCATTTTATATGAGATGAATCCCAAAATTGTTGCAGCATGAGACGAGACATAATGCAGCTTGTGAATTGCTGCAAAAATAATGTTTCAAATTCGCATTGTAAGCATGAATCATTTTGGTGCCAATGCTCGCTTGTCCCTGTTTTAAAAGTAGATAGCTACTGACTGCAGTCATTGGAATGAAACCAAAGTTTTCCCACTCAAATGTATTTGCAATTCAGGGACCGAAGCAGACAACTCATGGCGGCACGCACTCTTTTAAGAGTAAATTCGAGGGATTGAACTTGAAATGCAATCGTTCTTGTGATGAGAATCTGTTTTCTGCACAAGAGGGCAGGATCAACTAAACTATCAGAGGGAATCATGGAGAAAAGCAAAATGAACATAAAAAAATAGAGAAAAACTTGAAAAAAAAATGCAGAAGAATTATCCAGAACTGGTGAGACATAATTTGTTCATGAAAAGAAAGGAGAGTTTAAAACAGAAGCGAAAAAAATATAAAATATACTGCATAAAAAAATATGGATGAATAATTGCAAACAATAAGATCGCAAAGACAACCAGCTATACAAATCCTTGATGCAAAACTTGGCATTGGAAAATACCGTAGGACATTCTCTCTCAACTCGGAAAAACAGAAAAAGGAAACAGGAAAAAATTGGTGGATCTCGGCAAGCATATAAACTCGGACCTAAAAAAAACTTAGAAAATTTGGAAAAGACAGATCCAAACAAATCAGATATTTTGGGACATTGGTACAAATTGTAGTTTATTTGGATAATTTAACAGCCAGTTTGGTGGTTTTCCAACTACACTGAAATCTCTTAGTGTCTTTGTAGTTTGGATTGAATTCTAGTCCAAAGTGCCTATGACTTCTGGTGATTTGAAACTTTCCACATTTTGAAAAAAAAATACATCTCTATCATAGAAATTCAAACTGAATATCAATCAGCACTTTCGAGAACATTCTTTTTTTCTCCATATTATTTTTGGTGATTTGAAACTTTCCATATTTTGAAAAGCAATAAGATGTGCAACGAGAACATTCTTGTTTTCTCCATATTATTTTTGGTGATTTGAAACTTTCCATATTTTGATAATAAAAAAAAAAGACATCTCTATTATAGAAATTCAAACCGAATGGCAATCAGCACTTAAAGAAGACATCTCTATTATAGAAATTCAAACCGAATGGCAATCAGCACTTAAAGAAGACATCTCTATTATAGAAATTGAAACTGAATGTCAATCAGCACTTAAAGAAGACATCTCTATTATAGAAATTGAAACTGAATGTCAATCAGCACTTAAAGAAGACATCTTTATTATAGAAATTCAAACTGAATGTCAATCAGCACTTTAATATGCAATAGATGTGCATTGAGGAAATTCTTGTTTTCTCCATATTAATTTTTTTTCAGAAGGAAAAAACCAACAATTTTCATTAAAATGAAAATTGTTTACATAAACTGTGAATGAAACATGATAGCAAGGCACGCCAAAATACTCTGCAGGGAGCATCAGATAAGCCCAACAATGCAGTTCAGCATACCCAGCATAAATATGAAAGAAAAAAGGGCACAAGGCCTGCAAACAAAAAAACAGCCAAAAGATGCTCGGGCAGGGTGGGATGCGCCTGGAGATGCTTCAACAGGCCTCATGCGCCAAATAGTCAAGATGCTCCAACAGGCCTCATGTGCGAAATAGTAGAGGGAAACAACCGGAAGATGCTCTGACTGGCTTGGATACGCCGGGAGATGAAAAAGGATACCCTGGCCACGCCAGAAGATACTCTCACTGGCTAGAAAAAACATGGCTGAAAGATACTCTGACCCACAAAAAAATAATTTCCAGTTGCTCCCACAGACTGCTTCATCGCTTACGGCGGCAGCATGAAGCAATTTCATAACAAGACAACAGGGATTCAAGGCACAGAACCCCCAAAGTTGGGCCCCAAAGACAGCAAACCACGCAGGCCCCGCTCTTCTTCATTGTTGCAGTTGTTGCTGAATTCTCACATTCTCTCCGGCCGACTTCGACTCCTCCGATTGGCTGCACCCACAGCAACCACCCTCTTCCTCCATGGGCATCGAAACTGACAAACTGGACACGAACAATGCATCTTCAGCCACAGCATTATGTAGCCATGGAGGTAAAGATGTTTACATGGGATTTGTCGTGACTCCTCTCCCATCTCAAAATCCTACATGCAGACCGCGCACTCGCCGCCCTCTGCATCTCTACATAACTCGAGGCCCACAATCGCAGACCCTAGAGCATAAGCACTATAAACAGTTGCTGCTCACCACCAAAACCTCAGCCAGTCGACCCCGCTTTCTTGATCCTCCTCTCTTCCCCTCCACCCAGAGATGATGGAACTGCTGAACAGCGCCACCAATCGAGGCAGTTCTGCAAAACACTAATCGAACCACACCAATAACCAACAAGATAACACCCCCAAAACAAGCACCCATGGAACAGCAGCTGCCAAGGGAAAGAAAGGCACAATACCAGGGGCCGAGGCAGCTAGGGTTCATCTGTTGCACCCCCACTCAGATTCAAATTTTTCGCTTCCCTAAACTTTCTATTGGGCCTTCTGTAGCTTCAAGGGTGCTTTAGTGTATTGAGCATAATTTGTACTGAGATATGACATAAATTGCTAATTTCCGTTCCTGGATTTTAATTAGAGAAGGGAGTTTGCACAATTGATTATAAATTATGATGTAGAAGTAGAAAGAAGCATGTAGTTAGAAGAAATACCACAAACAAAAAGCTAAAAGACTTCTACAATGAATTTCTAAGTCAGTGGCTCTGAGTTTAAGGACTTTGTGAATGTATTGGTTTCTCTGTCAGAAGATGCAACAATGGAGATGAAAATTACACCAAACAGTATCAAGTAACCCACTTTATGTTTTTCACTCGTGTTTCCTCTTTCTGACAGCTGGAAATCTGCTTTGACAATTATGTTTTCAGTGGCGTCGAGATCGTTCCCAAGATCATTTATACAATCGGCTGCTGATAACATTGAAATTTCTAAAACATGTTCTGGATGGGTATTAACCATAGGAGCAACTCTGTCAGCCACTTCCAAGATCATTTATATAATCTGCTGCTGATAGCACTGAAATTTATAAAAGCAGTTCTGGATAGGTATTAACAACAAGAGCAACTCTGTCAGCCACTTCCGAGATCATTTATACAATCAGCTGCTTATAACATCGAAATTTCCAAAAGATGTTGTGGATGGGTACTAACAACAGGAGCAACTCTGTCAACTTGCATTTTGATAGGTGAGAATTATAAGAGGTGATATGTACTTGCCGCCTCCTTCCTGATTTTCTTCAATGAGATAGCCAGCAGAACCATCACCAATACGAGGTGCATATGCCACAAAAACAAAGATGTTCTCAATGTCATCAAAATCGAGTGCGACATTCACAGTCATTTCTCATTTCTTACTCCTTCAAAGTTCAAACTCAGACTTCTGTTCAAGTCTTGTTTCACTTATAGCATATAGGGCTTATACTTTCAGGAAGAGCAGAAGCACAGTTGTCAATATCTATAGTTCTATTGTACTCATCATGCAGTTGTACTTCATCACCGTGAATGTTACACTCAACATGGTCATCAAAATTTGCTTCTCCTGCTTCAGGAAACAATGCAAGTTTCATGCCAGAATGGTGACTACATGTGCATTGAAAGTGTTGAGAAAACTTCCCGAGATCTTTTAGAACCTGGGAAAGTGAACTGAATATGGTCATCTCCTCACATGTTCAAGAAATATCCAAGACTAAAGTTATCAACACAGATAACGAGAGGTCATGACAAGCTAAGCAATATATCTTGAATTGAAGAAAATGATTGTTAATGACCCTTGCAGTAGTACATATTGGATTTTGTTTCTTTGCATTCTGCTCAACTTCTTGCAAAGCAATTGGGTATTGTTAAGGTGCATTTCTTCATCTGTAAACCTTGTGGTCCAGTTCCGATACCACCAATGGAGAATAGAATGCAGATCTGATGCCCTCTGTTGCAAGCCATTGGCATCCCATGTGTTTCCTTTGTGAGACTTGTGTCGACATGTTATCTGCTGCCTGAAATAATGGAACATCTATTTAGCTCTCGTGATGAGTTTCACTCTCTTGGAATGCCCAAGTTACCGTGTGAGCCTAGAAGATAGAGGATTACTATAATGGTAATTTTCTCAGTCAATCAATCCATCAATCCTCTCTGCTACAAAAAGTTAGCCGAAAAACAAAAAATTCTCAGCAGCTCCGCAATCATCAAACGAGGAAGTAATGACTTATAATTGTGGCACTCTAGTATATGTTATAAGCTTTGACTGGAATTCTTCAAATCCTAATATCTCCATCCCCAACAGACTAGTGTGTACAGAGGTTGGTTGAGAGTGCAGAGACACTACACAAGGTGAGAGTGGCCATTCTCTAGATATATTTTGACTCTTACAGTTTCAAGCATTATCTCTTCCAGAGTTTATATTTGATGCTGGAATGTTTTGAGTACCAGCAGGCCACTGTACAAGTATAAATCAAGGCTAGTTGCAAAGGGATTTGCACGAGTGGATTATCAACATTTACCCCAACAGTTGAAATGATGACTATCAGATTGGTTCCAGCCATTGGGGGCACATTTTTTTTCCTTGCAAAAAAACCCTAATTTCATTTCAACTTTTGAAAAAATGAACAAAATTACATGCATTCAATATGTGTAGCCTTACCGCTCACTTAGCGGGAATAAAACTAAAATAAAAAATACAAAGGAGAAGATTAAGTCATATAAAAATCATTTATCTTCTCTTCTTTCATTTATTTCAATGAACTTTATGCCATCCCCAGTACGATGGTCAACAGAGGCCATTGCAAACCATTTTCAATTACCTCTGGTGGATGTTTTTTGTCAGAATCTGAGCTTTCTGAAACATGAACTCTCTGTGTGCCCACCATCACACATCTTTTCCAAGCACCACTTCATGATGTTTCTGTGCATGGATCGGTTCTATTTGTGAGTTGTTTCACATATGAGGTGCATGTCCATCAGAAACTGGGTATTCTTATCTTCATTTTGAAACATCCTCCTTGATTTCCCCTTCTTCCTCCAGAAAAATAGGATAAAGGTTGCCAAACTTTTTTGCCCCTTTCTTTTTCGGTGGCTTTTTGGCCAAAGGGCATGAGTCTTCAAGATGTCATGTTTAAAAACATGTGACATATGAATGTCATGTTCTTATTGTCCAAATTTTAAATCCATTGAAAGAATTTATGTTTCAACAAAATGGCAAACCCTTGCTTAGGTCTATTTCTACACGTATACGGGCAAAAGTGAGTAAAACTTTCTATGTTCATTCAGCGTTCATCTTTTTAAAGGAACCCAAAGTGTTCCCAACACCCTCTAAAACCTTATGATGCCAAAAGGGAAGAGGGACACTTGGCAACCTTATCCAAATTTGCATCTTTGTTACCACCATTGTAGAAAAAAGGGAAGAGGGACACTTGGCAACCTTATCCAAATTGGCATCTTTGTTACCACCATTGTAGAAAAATCTAAGTCTGGAAACCAAAGAGTGAGGAAAGGCCTGCTCTTCCCCGGAATCAAGGCCCTGAGTTCAAAACTCTCTGGATCTTCTTGGGAATCCTATTTAAACAATGAAAAAAAACTATTGAACAACGGTAAATATCACAATTTTTTGGACCATATAAAAACCCACTGATGTAAAGCTTTAGACTTTGGCCAAAATCCATTAAATTTGCAAATGACAACCTTTGATTGGAGAACCAAAAAGAGTTGATTTACCTATTTTAGATTTATTCCCAAAGCTAACACTTCTTGTGATTGTTCAACAATATGAAGACTCAACTGTAATGCGACATGTCCCCCGATATGCATCATTGTAAGAAACTAAAACAGGTGGGTTCTTAGAGCCCGCAGCACCTCCATGCAACCTCACAAGCAATAAAGCAACGGTGTTCCTTGTTATGCCAAAAGCCTACAGTTGCTTCCCTTCACATAGAAGTAGTTGCTTGGCTATTGGGATCCCCAACTATTTCTCTCAAATCTGCATTAGATCTGCCACATACTCCTCTTCCGAGACCCAAAACAGGGTCAGGGCCCCCATTTAAAGAGTTCAAAAAAAATTGGAAAACTCACCTTGTCTTGATCAATGTCGACCAGATCCAGTTCTTTTGTCTTCCCCACCAACCCCAACGAAGAAGAACAAGGGGCTTTTTCAATTAGATCTGCTTCCATACAAGGGTAAAGGAGGGAGAAAGCATGAAGATCATAACATGCAAACCTTGAGAGCCTAAGGCAGCTAAAACAACGAACGCTACCCCATAAGCTCACCTGAGAACGAAAATAAATAAGAAACCAATTAAAAAAGCTTCTTACTAGGCATAAACAACATAAGTCTGCTCCCACATATGTGATCAACCCCTCTCCGCCGCAACCAGATAAAAGAATCAAAAGAGAGTGGGAGAAAGGATGCACCAAAACCTAGACTGTTGTATGAATCCCCCAAGTTACCATCGCCGAACAAGGAGAGTGTTTGTGAAACCTCCACACCTCTGAACATATCTAAGAGGGACCCAAACCCAAACCACCCCCACTAGAGGGATGAAATCAAAATGGGGACAAAAGCCAAGCCGTCACAAGAAAACCCCCAAGCCACCATCGATCATCTTACACAAAAACTACAGAAAACTCTGCATCCATTGCAGCGTAAAAGTGACAGTGAAGTAATCCTGCTAAACAAAACAATCCAAAGCTTCAAACAACACAAACAGAAACCCTGCAAAGCAATCGCCTCACTAAAAACCCTAATTGCCATCAATGAAACCACCTCAACAATATAAATATCTAGTACCATGGTAGCACATTTTTAAAGATGTCATCTTATTAGTTTTTCCAATGCATATTTCAATAATATAATTTATATATATTTTTAAACCCAATTTTAAACTCACAATCTTCATATTATGTTGAAAATTTGTATCATTTTATTATTTTTTACAATTAACTACAAATAACTTAAGTACATACTTTTGAAGGAAAAATCGAAGGCCGCAGGAGCTAGGGTTTGGTCGCAGGCGCTGGGGTTTGGGCCGCGGCTAGCAGGGCCGAGGGCCTAAGGCTTCGCAGACAGGGGCTTGGAGCCTGTGACAGCAACAGTTGTGTACAGGGGAGGACAATGAGAGGCTACGGGGGAGCAAGTGGCAAATCGGTGCACCAGATGGGGACATCTGGACGGGACATAGATGAGTTGCTGTAGAACGTGGGACGCAAATGCCCCTCCCTTATTATGGCAACAGGAAAGCGCCTAAAGGTTCTGTTTCCAGTTACCCTTGCGTTGTCGCCATCTCCGGGTTGCTCGAGGCCTTTCCCTGTTAACGAAGGCGGGAACGAACTATTTGCGGCTTTCGCATTAACCTGCTGCAAATTCTTTAATCATGGTCAAACCTAGCGAAGCCGTTGATCTCGATCACGAGCCGGAAGACATTTTGTCGGTATGGGGAAAGGAGTTAACTGCTTAGAACATTGAACAATTTTTTGGGCCAGCTGGCCGCCATGGGAACTTGAAGTCTGTTTTGGAAGGGCCGTGGAGGAACAAGACAGCAAACAGCCTATTGGAGGAGAGTTTGGGGCTGGCCGTGCTGAAAAATCAGGGCATTATTGGTCATTTCGAACCTCAAGAGCCGAGATCTCAAGAGGAGGGTTTCTCCCAAGCGGATGCACACCAGTTCCTTCAAGTAAATAATGCAAAACCCCACCAGTTCCTTCAAGTAAATAATGCAAAACACCTCTCACCTAATCGTTTTTTCTCCGGAGGTCTTAAGTACGTTGTTCTTAGTTATGGGTTGAAAAACTAGAACTGGAATAGTCCGGGAGGTGGTCTCAAAACTAATTTAGGTTTGGTTGAGGAAGAAAGATCGTCGACCATCACCAGATCCACTCTTGCCAGAGATCTGGTAATCCCCAGTTTCGCTGTCGGGTCGATTGGCATAGGGTTTGGCAGGGGTTCGAGCCTAAGAAAGGAAGCCCCTGAAACCAAAATTGGAAGGCAGACAGTGGATTTGGGACTCTCAGAAGGGGGTTAGTAAGAGGATCTCGAAGCAAGGTTTCAGCAGACATCACTATCACAGGAAACCCTACCTTAGGTAAGGACGCACTCGCGCAGTAGGAAAAAGCAGCAAATGGTGATGCTAACACCCAGGCTAAGGAGGAGGTCTCTGGCAAGAGGCAGACCGGGGAGAAAAGGAAGAAATAGAAACTCATTAAGAAAAAAGAGTTTGAAGCGAACCTAGTCTTGGGAATGGATGTTCAGATAGAGGAGGCTATTGGGGTGGCTGAATGTACTCTGGTGGGACGAGCGAGGGGTAAGAAATATTCAGCCCAATTCATCCAAAATTAGGTAGCTCAGCAATGGCAGTCGGCTCTAGACAAAAGTTTCCAGGTTTCAGTCTTGGCGAAAGGTTGGTTTATGGTGAAATTTGAGAATAAGGAAACAGCACACTGGTTACTGGGGAAAAACTGGGCATTCAGCAGTCACCCTGTTCTATTCAAGCGATGGACTCCACTGTTCGACGCGCAGCGAGAGAAGGTCAATGTCATTCCGATTTGGGTGCGTGTACCTGATCTGCCTCCTTTCCTATGGGTGGACTCAGTGTTCAGATCTATTGGGAATCTCCTTGGTTCTTACCTGGAAACGGATATGTCTTTCCTTCAAACAAAGAATAAGGCCATGGCTCGAATTTTGGTCAGTTTAAATCCCAGAGAAGGCCTTGCGGAAAACATCAAAATCCAATATAAAGACTTCATTTTTTACCAGCCCTTGGATTATGAACATCTGCCTTTCAGGTGTCATAGATGTCATAGGTATGGCCATCTAGCAAGGGACTGTCCGTTGGGCATCCGTCGCAAAAGGAAGCAGAAGAACGCTGAGGTGGAGGGTTTGGCAATAAAGAAGGAAAGGGACTCAGGGCTAGATGCGGTCCAAGAGGTGGACCCCATGGATTTGGTCAGGAACAAGGAGGATAAGTCTTCGGAGCAGGCTCAACAGGAGGTTTCAGGCCGGGAGATCGTAGCTGAAAGGCCTCTCGGGTCCGAGAATTTTGTTCAAGAATCCACTAAAGATCCGGCAGCAACCCTCCTTGAAGACTCAAAGGGTATGCGCCTCGACTCAAGTAATACATCTTTGCCTCCATCTTGTGAAATTAAAGATGCTTGCTTGAACTCTAATTCTCTTATTAGTAATTACCATTTATCTACTGAACATGCTCAAGTTGAAAGCATCATTTCTTCCATCCCCAATTTAGATCTGAACTGTGAAGGGGTTCTGAATGAAAAGAGCGAAGTGAGAACTATTCCCCCTACAGAGGCAAACCATTATAATCTTCACTCTCATGATAAAAAAACTTGTTCCTCTAAAGCCGGTTGGAGGTTTAGGTATGGATTTAACCCAGAACTCCAAGAGGAAATCTCAGGGTAGGAAGTCTAACCTGTCAAAAGCTCAGGTGAAAGCTAAGTTTGATGTGGCAGACGGTAAACAAATGTCTATCCCTGGGGTTCTTAGAGCTGTGAAACCCTGTGAGGAGGTTATAAAATGATTTTCCTTTCATGGAATTGTAGGGGTTTAGCCAGTAAACGGCTCTTAAGGAGATGGTTCAGCGTTTTAACCCAGAAGTCCTCATGTTGCAAGAAACGTTAGGCATGAGTCTGGAAGTCTTGTCAGCTCTAAATTCTCTTCTCCCAAGTTGGCATTTTCAAGCCTTGGATTCCATGGGGCACTCGGGAGGCCTTGCCATGGGCTTCAGGGAAGGAAGATTGAAATTAGTTAACTTGTGGGGGGCAGAACATGCAATGGGGATGGAAGTTCATTCCCCTGATTTTGGATTTCCTCTGATGATTTTAAACATATATGGGTTGTGCCAAGGGAGAGTCTCCTTTTGGAATGACCTCCTTTCTAATGGGGAGCCAAAACCTAGTGATAGGCGGAGATCTAAATTTTTCTATTGGAAATGCCGAGACTTGGGGGCCTTCAGCTAGAGAAGACCCGCTATTAGATTTCTTCATGAATACACTCATCTCTCATAATCTAATAGATGTAAACCTGTTAAAATTAAGACCCACTTGGAGGAACCGTCGAACAGGTGAAGCTAGAATCGCAAAAAGACTGGATCGTTTCCTCCTCTGTGAAGATTTAGCTTCCAGAATTCCGGTTTTCCGACAATGGGTGGGAGAGGGAGGAAACTCGGATCACTTTCCTATTCTTCTTGAGCTCTCCAAGCCTCCTCTGAAGCCGGCAGCTCCTTTTAAATTTAATGCATCTTGGTTGCAGGAGGAATCTTTCAATAAGCTTTTTAGAGAAACTTGGAGATCTCCAAGTAGGAGCTCTATGGAGGATAAGAGCTTCCTCTTCATGGAAAGTTTGAAAAGGCTGAAGAAAGCAACAGTGGAATGGGCGAAGACTAGGAAGCAGAAACATAATGAGGATCTAAATCAAATCGACATAGAACTTCGGAATTTGGAAAGTCCTGAGACTGATGGCTATGAATCTCAGGAGACAAAGGATAGAATTTTGCTGCTAGAAAGACATAGAAGTCAAATCCTACTAGCAAGAGAGGAGGAATGGAGGTTGAAAAGTAGGGCGATTTGGCTGAAGGCTGGAGATGAAAACACAAAATTCTTTCACAATTATGCAAAAGGGAGGAAGAACTCGAATGCCATCTGGAAGCTTAAGGATGAAGAGGGCAGAGAGGCTAATACCTTTGAATCTCTCTCGCTCGTGGGGAGAAACCATTTTCAAAAGTTATTCACTGATCAAGGGGAGATAACATTAGCAGAGGTTATTAGAACAGCCCAATGTTTTCCTCGATATGTGGAGGAGGAAGCGGAGAATTTGATGGGAGAGGTCACAAAGGAGGAAGTAGAAAGCATTATAAAATCTATGGCCAAAGACAAAAGCCCAAGCCCAAATGGGTGGACTATAGAACTCTTCCAATATTTCTTTGACCAAATTGGATCAGAATTAACAGAGGTGGTTGAAGAATCCAGGAGGAAAGGCATTGTCTACCCTCCTTTCAATTCAACTTTTATAGCCCTTATTCCTAAAAAGAAGACCCGGGGTCTTTTGAAGACTTTAGGCCTATATCACTCTGTAACTGCATTTATAAAATCATTGCTAAAGTGATAGCAGTCCGTATAGAGCCGATTCTGTCAAGATGCATTTCAAATGAACAATTTGGGTTTCTGGATGGGCGCCAAATTCATGAAGCCATTGGGGTTGCTAAAGAGACAATCCACAGCATTAAGGAGATGAAAAGGAAAGGAGCGGTGGTGAAAATCGATCTCTCAAAAGCCTATGACAGAATCAGCTGGACCTATATCAAGATGCTGCTAACGCATCTGGGCTTCAAAATTGACTTTATCAACTGGATTATGGGGTGTATCACCAGTGTCAGTTTTGCGGTTCTGATTAATGGAGCAGCCTCTTCCTTTTCAAAGGGCAAAGAGGGTTAAGACATGCCCTTTGTCACCTTTGCTTTTTCTCATGGTTGCAGAAGGGTTGAGCCAATTAGTTCTGAAGGCCAAAAGGGAAGGAACCGTGAGAGGTCTGGAAGTTGCAGTTAATATGTTCATTTCACACTTACTTTTTGTTGATGACATCTTACTATTCAGCAATGGGAATATATCTGAAATAAAAGAACTCAAGAGAATTCTTGAGCTTTTCATGAAAGCTACAGGGATGCAAGTGAATTATAGGAAACCTCAGCTGATTATAGAAGGATTTAATAGGCAGGAGAAAAGCCAAATTACCTCAATTCTTCCCTTTGATGTGCATAAGCTCGAGGATCCTTTCAAGTATTTGGGGTTCTGGCTGAAACCGAATGCTTATAGGAAACAGGACTGGAACTGGTTGCTAGCTAAAATAGAAGCCAGAATAACTCATTGGAGTTTCAAGTGGCTTTCCAGAGCAGGGAGGTTGACCTTGATCAAATCAGTCCTATTAGCAATTCCAGTTTATTGGGCTGCTTTGACATGGGTACCAAAAGGAATTCTGGAGAAGATAAGAAGGATATGTAGCAGATTTCTCTGGGCAGGATCAAATGAGGATTCAGTGCTTCCTTGGGTCGCCTGGAAGAAAGTGGCAAGACCTAAAGAATGGAGAGGGTGGGGAATAAAAGACCTCACTACTTTCGGCCCCTCTCTGGCAGCGAAATCGGGATGGAGAATCATTAAAATGGAAAATCTCTGGACAAAAGTGGTGAAACGGAAATACATAGACCCTGTCCCTCTAGAAGATTGGATAAGAAACCCCAACAAGAAAGGAGGGAATGATTATGTGGTTTGGAAGGCTACCATAGAGGCATTCAAGATTATCGAGCAAGGTCTGTCGTGGCAGATTGGGAATGGGGCAAATCTTCGAATAGGAAAGGACCCCTGGGTGGGCTGTAATGGAAATTTTACTCTAACCCCGGGTTTTATCGAGCACCTAAAATCCAAAGGAATTATTTTCCTTAACCAAGTAGAGAAACATGGTCATTCAACAATTTGGGGACCAGCTTGGAAATCGAGAGAGGAGCTAGATCTCTTGCCCTATTAGTGGAATGATTGGAAGGTCTACACCCAAGAACTCTCCAAATCAAATGTGACACTGAAAGATAGACCGGATCTACTAGTATGGGCCCATGCAGAATCTAGATCCTATTCTCCAAAATTCAGGTATAAGTTCCTTGTGTCAAAGAAAGGTTGGGGGGATCCAGAATGGTGGGCCAAGCTCTTATGGAAGTTAAAATGCCCTGCAAAAGCCAGACTTCTCTTCTGGTGCATGTTCAAGAGAAAAGTCCCCACATGGGACATCCTTCAATCCAAATATAAGTCAGGGCCAGGGAGATGTTCTCTATGCAAAAATGAATCTGAAACAATAAGGCATCTATTTATAGAATGTCCAGTTGTTAAAAAAGTGTGGGTGGAGGTTGGGAAGCTCATCCAAAAGCAAATAGTCTGGGAAGGGGAAAACCTTTCTGATGTTTGGTATAAATGGTGGCACTTATATATAGAGGGGAACATGCAAAATTTACCTCCCATTATTTCATGGGGCATCTAGATTGCCAGGAATAGGAGCATCTTCGTGGATAAGGAAACCCCTGTCGAGACCATTGCCATTCAATGTACCTCTATTTACACAACATTCCCGAATCAAAAGAGGAGAGGACTCCCAGGTTAGAGAGGAACAAATCAAGGAAGGTGTTCCTTGGGCTTACTTTGACAAGGCTTCCCGGAACAATAAAGCAAGAGCAGGGTTGGTTATACACCTAAATGAAAACCAGATTCTAAAAGCATCCGTGGGTTTAGGCACTAGATCAAACAAATTCGCAGCACTGTCTGCTCTAAAGTTGCTCTTATGCTGGCTTATCCACAGGAACATCTTCACAGTTCAAATTTTTGGGGATTCTTTGAATGTTATAAAATGGTCTAATGGACAAAGTAGGTCTCAAAATTATATTTTGAGACCTTTATTAGAAGAGATTCAGAATTTAAAGCTTTCTTTTAATGTTTTCTCTCTATGCCACATCTACAAGGAACGCAATGATTCAACACGCAAGCTTTCTAAAGAGGGTTTGCAACAAGATTTGGGCAATTGGAGAATAGTGGAGGAGAACCATGGAGAGATCTGTGTCTCAGATCAGCCTCTTTACTCTTAGTCTGCTTTCTTTTTGAGACATCACAGGCTTGGCAAAGCCATTCTTCTTGGTTTTGTTTATAGTTGTTATGGTGTTTTTGTAAAACTGTTTTTAGTACTGTATGACTTTGGTATCTATTTTCTATTTGAGTTGTTTTCCTCGGTGAGGAGACCCGGGAAATAGCAATGTGAGTCGGTCGCAATTCAATTTCATCCAGCCTTTCACTAGTTCGACACTGGCTTTGACACATAGAGTCAAGACAGTCAAAGATTTCTCCTTCGATGAACTGAATATCATTGATGTGTGCAACAATCTAGTTGTGGTCTTCGTATCCCTGTGCCCACAAGACATCCAATCTATCTGCAATAACCCGCAATTGTTCTGAGAACAATTGCAACAAACAAGGGCAGTGACAAACCCTCCCAGGAGACTGCAGGAATGCAACCTCCTCCTCCTCTTCGGCGCTGCTCCCTGACTCGTCAAACACACCCCTAGATTGGCTCGTTCGCCCTATATGCCTCTCATCGATTGATTCATTTTCAACACAACAGCACAACAGTGAGAGTTAAGACACCGTAAATCATCCAGAGGTAGATGACCAACCACCTACTTTCCGACTTTTGAACAGAGGCATAATCACCCACTCTTTCAATAGCTGCCCAGCTGACCAACCCCACCACTCAAAAGGGCCACAGCATAACCCTACAGTGACACGCTTCCACAAAGAGAGCTCACCGCAAAGAACTACGCCACCAAGCTCCCAAGCTCCCTACCAAAGCGGCAAGCAGCTCCCCCTTTTCCCTTACAACAACACAATGTTGCCACCATATGCCCACAAGACCTTAACCAGGCCCACCAAACGACCAGACTTAACCCACCTGGAACAACATCACCTAGCCCACTGAAGCAAACCACAAAAACACATTACACCCACAAAGAAAACCAATACCAAACTTCCAACTGGTACTCAAAAACAAAACCATAAGGAAATAAGAAAAACAACCACTTACCCAAATTCAACCCCTTGTCAAACAAATGCAATAAAGACTAGAAGAGGATTCCAAATTCTTTGAGATAGAGTCAACCCTCTACATTGCTTCCCTGGGCCGCAAGTAGCCCCTGCACTAAGCACCTAGATCCCACACTGCCCAACTCTTCACAACAACCACCGACTCATTGAACTCGTACTCCCTTTCGTCAAACTAGAGCACATTCACACCACCAAGACCAAAGGAGATGCACAAGGATGGGGTTTATGCACAGTGAGTGGAGATAACCTTGTTTACCTTCCCTCCCATACCAAAATGTCAAATGACGAGGTTAACACCAGTATTCCCAATTTTTTCCTTCTGACATTCAGTACTGCAAGAGTTGTCAAATCAATTGACTTAACCTTCTCGATCGTCCGGTCTCGCTTCCTCCACTTGGCTCAGTCGTTGCCCAAGCTCTTACCATGTTCCATATTCACCGTAAACTTCATTCCTTGTGACATCTAGTAGTACAGCGAGAGTTGTTAAATCAATCACCCCATATGGGTATTTTTATACAATAATTTAATTAGTATAATTATATATTTTTAAATCCTATTTTGAAATTGCATTCCTTATGCTATGTTACAAAATTAGCGCAGCAGCCTACTTAGCCATATTTTTTAAAACCTTAAGCCCTACATATATGAATTCCAACTCTCTATTTGTTAAGTTTAGTAAGGAATGCATATGAGTTCTACCATCTCTTCTCTTAGTTTTCTCTTCTAAGAAATGAGAAAATATATATATATATATATATATATTATTCCCAAAATGTCTTAAAAGTAAATTATTAATTACCATGTATTTAACAAGTTGGCAGCCTTCTTTTTAAATTAAACGGCAATTAATGTTATTGGGCTCAATCTTAATTTCGGAAGATCAAAATTTTCATTTTTATTTTTAAATTAAAAACTCAATTTAATTTAATATCATTTTTCTAATGTTGAAAACTAGAAAAATAAAGTTTTTATACAAAATAAAACGTAATTAGATCAAGGACTAGATTCGGTTGTTGTCTCGAATGAAAGCCCATCTGGTTGTCTTCATGTTGAAAACTGGATTTAGTCGTCTTTAGAGAGAGAGCCCACTAATTTCAGTGTTGGTTTTAGTGAGGACGCTGAAGCTCAAACACCCCTACCGCCATCCGCAAGGTAAGTTTGAAATCTGGATCCATTTAAGAGAAAAACGTGGCTAGAATCTCAATAAGCACCACCTTACAGATCCACAACTTGACTCTTAAGACTTGCATGTTCAGATTTAGAGACCACTAATTTCAGGGTTGGAAAATAAATTAAATTGAGCTCAGTTTTAGTGAGGACGCTGAAGCTCAAACAACCCTCCCGCCATCCGCAAGGTAAGTTTGAAATCTGGATCCATTTAAGAGAAAAACGATGGCTAGAATCTCAATAAGCACAGCCTTACAGATCCACAACTTCACTCTTAAGACTCCCCTGTTCAAATTTTTATTCTCATTCCATTATTGACAGATCGGAGCAAAATCTAATTAAAAAAACCCGTTGTTCTCCTCCACTCGGGAGGGTGGGAAGACAGAAGATCCGGATCTGATCGAGGTTTCAAAAACATGTGAAAGTTTTCCAAACTTTTGTAAAGGCTCTAAATGAGACCCCAAACCCATTTTGAGTCTCAAAATGCAGATCTTAGAGAAACAATTGAGGATCCCAGTAGCCATGCAACGACTTCTATGTGATGGAAAGCAACTTCAGTTTTTTTCTCAGATGCGTTATTGTGGCATACAGTGGAAGTCCACTATTGTATGGCTTCTCAGGTTGTGTGGAGGTGCTTCAGAAACAGCTGCTTCAATTTCTTAGAGGATGCAACTCGGGGAAAGGCCTTGTTACAATGTAACAGCCATAGTTGAGTTTAGGATTTATATTGTTGAACAATCAGAACAAGTGTCAGCTCTGAAAGTAAATCTAAAAGAGGTAGATCAATTCTCTTCAGTTCTTCAATCAAAGTCTGATTCGCAGATTTAACATTTTTTGCCGAGGCTAAAACTTTAGACTAATGTGTTTTTATAACATGATCCAAAATGTTCAAAAGGTTATTTCATTGTTCAATTTGAATTTGATTTCCAAGAAGATATGAATATGAAGAAAGTTTAGATTTCCAAGAAGATATGAATATGAAGAAAGTTTTGAAAGGAAGGGGTTTGCTTCTGAATAAGAGCCATGACCCCTTGATTTCCAAAGTTTGATTCTACAACAATTGTAGTAACAAAAAAATGCTAGCATGGAAAAAATTTCCAAACCTCCCTCTTTCCTTTTGGGATCATAAAGAATTTCTGGGTCCTCTTCCCTTTTGGGATCATAAGGAGGTCCTGGATGATATTGGGAACACTTTGGGTTCTCCTTTCAAAAGATGAATGCTGAAAGAATCAAAAAAATTCATATCTTTGTATGCATGGTAGAAATAGACCTAGCAAGGTAGACTATCTACCTGACCACATCTTGCTGAAACATAAATCTTTTTCCATACCTCCCTCTTTCCTTTTGGTATCATAAAGAGTTTCTGGGTCCTCTTCCCTTTTGGGATCATAAGGAGGTCCTGGATGATATTGGGAACACTTTGGGTTATCCTTTCAAAAGATGAATGCTGAAAGAATAAAATAAAATCATATCTTTGTATGCACGGTAAAAATAGACCTAGCAAGGTAGACTAGAGTCTACCTGACCAACATAAATCCCTCCAACAGATTCTACTTTTAAACTATAAAAACACAACATTGAGATGTCACACATGTTTTCAGACATGACATCTTCTAGACTTCTGCCCCTTGCAAAAAAATAACAAAATAAAAAAGGCAGCAAAAGGTGACAAACTTTTAATACTATTTTCCCAAAAACAATGAAAAAAAATCAATGAGAGAATTTCAAAACAAAAAGATAGAAATGCTTATGGTCATGATCCATCCAAAGGAAAATCATAAAGCAAGGGCGGGAAAAGAAAATGGGATAACAAAGAAAATCATAAAGCAAAGCAAGGGCGGAAAAAGAAAATGGGATAACAAAGACAGAGAGTTCATGTTTCAAAAACTCAAATTTTAACAATGATTATACCTTTTTAGCTTTTCCATACTTCTTATTAGTCTTAGCTTTTCCATACTTCTTATTAGTCTTAACAATGATTATACCTTTTTTAGCTTTTCCATACTTCTTATTTGTCTTAAAGACAAACAAAAAATGCAATTTTGTTTTTTCCAAGAACTGAAATAAAATTACAGTTTTTGTCCAAAGAAAAAAAATGTTAATTATCACTTAATCTTCTCACTTGTATTTTCTATTTTCAGTTTTTCCATGCCCTTGAGCAATAAGACTACACATCAAATGTTTTTAGCATCTATAAAATGCAATTTTGTTCCTTTTTCATTAAATTAATGGTTAATGGTTTTTCCAAAGAAAAACCTGATAATGGTAAAAAAAAAAAAATTGAAAAAAATTAGGCTTAATATTGAAAAAGTGATTTTAAATTTTTTAGCCTTCATGTTCAAAACCATATTTTTATTTTTCTTCAGTGAAACCAGTTAGTTTTTTGCTATTCAATTAAATCAGAAAGAGCTTTCACTTTTTTGATATTCATTTAAATCAGGAAGAGCACATGGTTGAGCAGAAAAGATTATTGAGTTTTCCAGACCTATCAAAATAGCTTCTAGAAAGGGCAGCACTGATCAACAACCCATGACTGTAATAAATGTGCTGGTAACTAGATTCATTAACACCTGGCATAAAATTAAATACACATTAAGTGTCTTGAAAAAAAAACTAGAAAACTACAAGAAAATTGATCGCTGAGAACTGAAAACCACTCTGCAAAGAAAATAATAGAATCTCCTTTATCTGTTGCGCAGAAAAACTGAAACAGTAGCATTTCTGAGATGCTCAAGATTTTAGAGAGAACCATCTAGTCTATTGGGAGCAAGTTTAGACTGGTGAAAACTAGATTTTCAATTTCTTATACTTCTTCAGTTTTTCAGTTAGAAACCTGCAATGTGCAAAATGGACACCCAAAGCTGCTAACTAGAAGTAATGAACGCTAATAGAATCTCCTTTATCTGTTGCGCAGAAAAACTGAAACAGTAGCATTTCTGAGATGCTCAAGATTTTAGAGAGAACCATCTAGTCTATTGGGAGCAAGTTTAGACTGGTGAAAACTAAATTTTCAATTTCTTATACTTCTCCAGTTTTTAAGTTAGAAACATGCAATGTGCAAAATGGTCACCCAAAGCTGCTAACTAGAAGTAATGAACGTTTTGGACAACATGATGGGTAGCTAAGTTGGTAATAATGAAAAAGAGAACCTAATCCTATACTGTGTAACCATTTAGAAACCTGCAATGTGGCAAATGGGCACCCAAAGCTACTGATTAGAAATAATGAACGATTTGGACAACATTATGGGTAACGAAGTTAGATAGGATTACTAGCCATTTCATTGGTGAACTACTAATAATGATTTTGACAACATTATGGGTAACGAAGTTAAATAGGATTACTAGCCATTTCATTGGTGAACTACTAATAATGAAGTCATAATTACTGTTTTCTTTGACTGAATATGTTAGACATGAAGGGTGTTAGTTAATGGTCAATGGATCAACGGAAAATCCATGCTTTTGGGCCTCTGAAAAAATACACTATATGAATAAAAAAGAATGTGCTAGAAACATATTTAGAAAAGCCATCATAAATCGCCCGTGTTGATTGCCTGTTAACAAGGCATTTTCTTAAGATTCTAATAACAGCAAATGCAAATAGAAAAAAATTATAACACAGCAACATATCTAAAGCTTTCAATCTATGGGCATTTTTTATTTATACCACTTCCCAATTCCGCTCGGCTCCATTAAATGGATGAATAACCAGATCTACTGTTTAATAATTGCTACATAGAACCAAAGAATTTGAAGATAAAAATATTTAAAATAAAGCAAATATATACGAAAAACAAAACAAAAATTGTCAGAAAACCTCGTCTAGATCTTGCATCTTCCACAAACCTGTTATGGCAGAAATACTTGAACCCACGAGGCACCTAAGGTCACAAATGGTCAGACCTAGAAATCTGCTAAACAAAAAATATACAGCATATTTTATGGTTAG
This sequence comes from Pinus tabuliformis, assembly GCA_031772625.1. NCBI lineage: Eukaryota > Viridiplantae > Streptophyta > Pinopsida > Pinales > Pinaceae > Pinus > Pinus tabuliformis. The sequence continues at coordinate 699,425,346 of CM062807.1, forward strand.
GAAAATTCTGTTCTATATCCATTTTTTTATTATACATTCGCTATCATACATTTACATTTTAGAGGAAATGGGAAACACGCGGTAAATCCCACATTCGAAGCAAAACACTTAACAGAAAGTAAACACAAAAACACCCTGGACAGAGCACAAAAATATTATGGATATTGGGCTCAGGAACTCGCTTCCGTTCAGCGGACGGCGATGGCCGCCCTCCTACAAGAGGTGTCAGAAGAAGCATTCTTTCATCTTAGCCTTAACCAGAACAAAACAAGAAATCACCCTCCAAAACCCAATGTAGACAAGCATACCACAGCATAGTATAGCATACAAACACTTGCACTTTCATGAATCCTAAAAGGGTAGGCTATACTTGAATTTTATAATGTTCAGTTGAAGGCTTCCATTCGCCAACCCTAACTTTTCTTAGTTTTAGGTTTTTCAAATGTGCAGCCCTACCATGTGCCAAACCTAGCTTCTCTTAGGTTTGGCATTTAAGCTCACGATCCTTTCCGTTTATAAAACTACTCACGAGCAACAAGTTACCTAAATGGGGTGTTTTAGGATTCGCAATCAAAAAACTTCTATGTTATATTTAGGCCGATAGGCTTTTCCTATGCATCAATTTTTCGTCAACACTTTTACTTTGATCCGTTAGATCAGATGAAACACTTTCAACTGTTGATCTGAACCAGAAAACAAAACAATGGAAAGTCAAGAAAGCACAAAAACTCAAAAAAGATTCTATGCAAAAAAAATCAAGAAAGCACGAAAAAGATCATAAAAATCAAAGATCGAAAGAAAAAAGCTCAGAAAAGCAAAGATTTTTGAGGATTTTTATTTTTTAAATGCAATGTGTTATTAATTTATTTTTACAATTTAATTGAAATATAAATTTTAAATTTTAAATTTAAAAATTAGTTTAGATTTATTTTTAGTTGTAAGTTTATTATGTGTTAAGAGGGATTTTTTTTTGACACTTTGATTTTTTAAGAGTGAAAAGAGATTTGATTTTTTTTGGCATTTGGTAGATGTAGAGTTAAAATGAATTTAGATTAGTTTAAATATTAACCTTTAAATAACTCACATTAGAGAAAAGTACCATGGGAAAAAACCATAGATTAAAAATATGATAAGGAAAAACCATGGGTTGGAAAATTTTATATTTTTATATTTAGGCCGATAGGCCTTTCCTATGCATCAACTTTTCGTCAACACTTTTACTTTGATCCGTTAGATCAGATGAAACACTTTCTGAACCAGAAAACAAAACAATGAAAAATCAAGAAAACACGGAAAGTCAAGAAAGCACAAAAGCTCAAAAAAGATTCTATGCAAAAAAAATCAAGAAAGCACGAAAAAGATCATAAAAATCAAATATCGAAAGAAAAAAGCTGAGAAAAGCAAAGATTTTTGAGGATTTTTATTTTTTAAATGCAATGTATTATTAATTTATTTTTACAATTTAATTGAAATATAAATTTTAAATTTTAAATTTAAAAATTAGTTTAGATTTATTTTTAGTTGTAAGTTTATTATGTGTTAAGAGGGATTTTTTTTTGACACTTTGATTTTTTAAGAGTGAAAAGAGATTTGATTTTTTTTGGCATTTGGTAGATGTAGAGTTAAAATGAATTTAGATTAGTTTAAATATTAACCTTTAAATAACTCACATTAGAGAAAAGCACCATGGGAAAAAACCATAGATTAAAAATATGATAAGGAAAAAACATGGGTTGGAAAATTTTATATTTTATATTTTAATTCTAATTTGACTAAGTCAAAATGTTAAACATTGTAACATCTCTCTAAAATAATTAAATTCAATTTAATTCCATGCTAGCTCCCATCATTTTCCTGCTCAAAAGATAGGCGTTCTCAACACCTTAGCTACTTCGGCGGGCGTTGCAAGTTTATGACGAAAATCACCTTGAAGATGAGAAAATTGACGTCCTGGAAGTTTTTAATAAGAATGGTTATAGTAGGTCTCAAGGTCTTAAGGCTTTTTAAAATGCTGAAAAGGGTCCTAAGAGTAAGATTGACCCCAAGGATTGGTCTTCCGGTGTTCATCTTCCCTTTATTCAAGGGACCACGGATAAAATTGCTAGGATCTTGAGGAAGCATGAGATTCATTCTTCTTTTAGACCTCTTAACACTATATGAAGTTCTCTTCATTTTGTTAAGGACCCGATTAACCCCAAGGATTAGAAGGGTGTTTATATCATTCCATGTTCTTGTCGAGCTCCTTATATTGGTGAGACCGGTCAATCCATTAACCAAAGGATTTGTGAACATGCTGCCGACATCAGGCATGGAAGGTCTCGCTCCTCCGCTTTGGTAGAGCATGCAGAAAAAACCAATCATCACATCTCCATTGAAGAGGCTAAGGTCATTGCGAGGATTGACCATTTTCATTATCGTAAATTTAGAGAGGCCTTAGAAATTGAAAAAAAAGACTTGTTAATTTAAATAGAGATGATGGCTGGAGTATCAACAGATGCTAGATTCCTGCGCTTTCTTCCTAAAAAATTATTTTTATTTATTTATAGATTAATTAATTAATTTTTTTTGTTAATCCCCATATTGCTTAGTTTATGACTCTCTTAAATTATTTTTGGTAATATGAATAGGATTAAACCTTAATATTAATATAATATTATATATAATAATATTCATTAATAAGATTATATAGGGTTATGAATCCTTTCTCACTTGAGGGGGGATGTGAAAAAGAGAGCGATGAGGGTTCTGTCGGCAGGAGGCCTCGAACCAGGGCAGCCTAGGCCATCGGCCTAGGGTGATACAGACTAGACCTCATTTTGGATGACGAAGACTAGGAGGTATGGGGTGGGTCAACAGGTTTTCTGTGGAGATGGTCCATACAATGGCCATGTAGGCTATGGGTTGGATCCAGGGTGCTCAATCTGCAAGGATCCCAATGAATATGTTTACTGGGACAAATTTCATCCAACTGAGAGGGTACAGTGGATGATTGTAGAGGAGGTTTTGGGCGGGGATTCTTCCTTCGTTTCTCCCATGAATCTCAGAGGCTTGATCCAGTACACAAACCCCACCCTAAATTATTCATTAATCGAGCATGTCCAAAGTTATGAATCAACAATCCAACTGTATATATTTGTGATGTTTACTGGCGCAAATTTTCATTTTTTCACAAATGCGTAATAGCGAATAGATTTACCTTAAATTATTCAACGTCCAAAGATATCAATCAACAATCCAGCTGTATAGGTATATGTGTGACGTTTACTGGTGCAAATTTTAATTTTTCACAAAAGCAGAATCGTTGTCAGGGTTTACCGGGAAGAGTTGTGGTAGTGTAGGCAACCAGGCTGATTAAACCAATATCTCTTCTAAAAAAATTCAACAATTCCCATTTAATAATCCTATCGGCCTCTATTTGTACCTTTTGGGACAATTGCTAGTTATATCTATGTACTTTATGGTGGGCTTTTTTTGGTTTAATTATATGATCTAAATGGTTGTTAAACTTTAACAATATTAAAATAATTATTTTATAATACATGAATGTTATTAACTAATATTAAAATAATTATTTTAAAAAACTATAAATTTATTTTATATTATTATTATTATTATATTAATTATTAAAAATTTAGTAAATTTGAAATAAAGAAAAAAATTGTGTAAAATCATAAAAATGTCACCTTTTTATTGTTGTTGATGGCTTCCGGCTCAAGGGTGAGACCTTCCTCCTCTGTCTTTTACTCTTAATATTTCTACCTTTAAAGCCTTAGTCACTAATGGGCCAAGATTTTAAAAATTGAATGCACTCTAATTTGTGAAAAAGTTAGATGATGTCTTGAAAATCATTGTCCATGCCAATGAGTCCCAAGCAATGTCTCTCAGCCTAGGCAAGAGGTATTATTGGGTAGTATATGGGATTGTGACCATCGTCACTCTCTGAATTAATGGGCGGATAAAACTAGGAAGCCCAAGATAGAGGGACAACTCTCGATATCCTTCTGTCAAAGGGGTTTTTTCCACCTTCTTCTTTGAAAAAAAAAAGAGGATCGTGATCTAATCTTCTACAAAGGGCTTTACTTCATATAACACCCCACCCCACATTTACTCGCTTTTACAAGCTCACCAGGGTAAAATATGCGCTGAGAGTTAGTATGCATGACCCAACCTCCAAGATTCAATTATGGAAATGGGGCCTAACTTAGCAACTCGTACAAAAACTTAGCGCAACACCTAGAGACACCTGATCACCCAGATGTCAAACGCTTTCCACTGGTGACCTTTTCTCTAAGCTGGAACCACTTCCAACCAGGCTTTACAGCCCATCTGCACGCATGCAGACCAATACATGCAGCCAAAGACCTCCAACCACATGCACAACCCATCTTCAGCGTGGCTACAACCGAACTTTCCCAATTATGTGCATGCGACCAGGGACTCAGTTCCGAATTTTTAGTCCTAGCCTATAAGTCAATTGCCCAAAACTTCCCAAAACTCTACCATTAGTCTATATAAGGCTTCAGACTTTGTTTTTGGTTGTGTTTGTGCTCAAGCTTGTCAAATACATAATAATCATTTATGCAAACACTTCATAAACATAATACTTGTAGGTCATGAATGCATATATGTTCATTATTTCATTGGTTTCATCAAATAATCATCAGAAGGCTTACTGTCCTCTCTTACTAGCTGCAACAAACATATATTAGCCCATGCATTCATATAAAATAACCAAGATCTTGTCAAACCATGGAATATAAGCATAACAAGAGCACATCATATAATGAGAAATATATCATGCATTTAACTAGAACGAAACCATGACAAACGAGTCATAAAATCACGCATTAAACCATAACTTTTGCTCATTGGTCTCATTAAGAATAACACATATTAACATGTGCATAATACCAACCAAGTCAGGGACTTCCACATAACACCCGACCATAGATTGGTTTGAACCAAATCTTTCTTTTAGCCTAATTACCATCGTGCCATATTCCAATCATGAATGTGGGATCTCATGGGTTATACCAAAACATAACCAAACAGGGAATCCAGAGGTTAAACCACCTCCACCCTCAAGTCACAGTGATCTCGCCTAAACTAGTCCAGAGATCACCAAACCAATACAAGCTTAGATGCATCGGGATTTCTTCACCATACCCAGAGGAATTTTCCTGTCTTCGCCCACTTGTCAGAGCTTCCAATAGAAAACCATCTCGAGTGTCAACCCTTGGGATTTTCCTGAGAACACCTCAACCGAATCCAAATCCACCAGCAATCCAAAGCTCAACCATAAGGAACCCACTACCTCATGGCTATCTAGGAAATGACAAGGCAAGGTTGTGCATCACTGTCAATCCAGGAAAAGCCCATGCCAATGACAACAAACATGACCAATAAATCAATGCATAAACCATGCATTCACATCCTAGCAAGATAATCAAACATACAACCTGTTACCTAAAAATCCCCTTGTTGGTTGCCCTTTCTTTGCTTGATTTATGCCCTTGCTTATTGTTGTCCAATCTTCTTCTTGTGCTCCCTTGCTTTACTTGCTTGCTTATTTTTGTCTTCCTTGTGTCCAAGTACTCTCTCTCTTGGTCTGCTCTCCTTGTCCAAGTGAATGTTAGAATGTCCAAGAGTGTGTTAGAATGTTCTCTCTCTCTTTTCTTTTCTTTTCTTTTCCTTTTTTCTTCATTTTCCCTTGCCTGCATATTCTTTTACTATTTTTCTCCTTTTGTTGCCTCTTCCTCTTCCCCATTTGTTGAAGTGGAATTTCTTTCATTTTCCTTTATTTATTAGATTAAATTGCCATTTGTTTCCCTTTGCCTTCTCCAATGCTAATGTCAATGCCAATTTCTATAGCCAATAAATAATTAAACACAAGCGGACCCCAATATAATGTTTTTCCCTTCATTCATCTTGGAATACGTGTCCCATGACCTTGGTTTTATTTTGCCTTTTGTAATGCCCATTTATTACATGGAATTTCAACTTGGGGTTGTTACACTTCATGGGAGCTCAAGGTTCATATTTGGATCATTGGAGTCTGGATTTTAACCCAAAAAATGATGTACCACCAGCGATACTTGTTTGGGTTAAGTTGTCATATCTTCCTCTTCGTTGTTGGAATGAGGAAACCTTCGGGAATATTGGTAATGCTTTGGGTCGGGGTTGAGCCATAAGAAGGAATGTGAACATGTGCTTGAATTTGTGTTGAAATGGATCTAGATAAGGGGCTACCAATAGCAACCGATTTGTAGTTAGACAATTGGACTCATTATCAAGAGGTCAACTATGACTAGTTGCCATTCAAATGTAAGATCTGCCATGAACATGTGCATTTTTCCCATAGATGTCCAAAGATAGAAGAGACCAAAAAAATAATGAAGAGGGTGATCAGTGGCAACAACTAAAATGAAGAAAGGGAGCTTCAAAATATAATGCAACTGCAAAACCTTCTCCAATGGGTCGGGATATAAAGCCCCCTCTTCTCCAAAAAATTTGGTCACTACAAGTGAAGGATCTTCATAAAGTAAGCTCAAGGGCCCGAGAGGGGATAAATCTGAAGCCTTGAACCTAGTAGATGAAGATGGGGAAATTCCAAATTTGACCCACTGGGAGATTTCTTTGGCAGACTCTCAATGTGCGAGCTCTAAGGGCCAAAATGTTGAGATGCCTTAGAGGATATCCCTATTTGGGAACATATTGATACGAAGGAAGAAGCCAAAATGGAGGAGGAGGAAGTATTTCACGCCCCCACAAATACAAGAATCTCACAAGGATCTTTTGTCTTTGGATTGGTAGATGAAAACTCAGAAGGTGAAAGGGAAAATACAAGAAACCACACAAGAAAGTGGGACGATGAACAAATCAAGATGTGAGAATTGCACACACACAAAAAGATAAAGAGTTGGGTTCCCAAAGGTCATTCAAAGCAACTTTCCTGAAGATTTTCAAGCAAACTAGAAAAAGAAGTGGCCCTAACCCTATACAAGGGGGCTTTAAATCCACAAGTAAATGACGAAAGTCCTCTCCTCTAATTGCAAAGGATTAAGATCAAAAAATAAATGGCTATAGTTAAGAGCCTGGTTAAAAAAAAAAACAAACAAACCCTTGGTCCTCCTCTAGGAGACTAAATTGTGATAACAAGATGTTCTCTGAAAATTTTCAAATTTATGGAAAGGATGTGAACTTCATATAGTAAATTATCATGGAGCCTTAGGAGGTTTGTGCACTATGTCACCTTCTCATAATTTTTCTCTCTTTTGTAAATCTACTATTCATTGACTCAAGATTATAATTTTGAATTTACATTCTCAAAAGATATGTTGTTTCTTTAATATGTATATGCCAATCCATTGTCAAGAAAAAAAAAGAGGTTGTTCTTCCTTGCAAATGCTTGAGGACTCAAATTGGAGTGATATTTTGGAAGGTGACTTTAACATTACTCTCCATTTGTGGGAAAAGAAAGGAGGATCCCCAATTAGAGACCCTTTTCAAGAGCAGATGGAAGACCTTATCAATAAATTGGGTTTGATAGATATCAAGCCTCAAGAAAACAAATATATGTGGAGTAATTGAAGGATAAGCTTGGGTCACATAGCTGCGAGATTGGATCGCTTTCTTGTATCCAATTCTTTCTTAAATCAAAATTTGCTAGTTTCCTCTAAAATATTGTCTTGGAGTGGTTCTAATAATTGCTCTATTTCTTTAGAAATTTAACCTGTAATGGATTATGGCCCTTTATATTTCATATTTAATCCCTTGTGTCTTCATAACCTTGGATTTCAGGAACTTTTCCTACAAGCTTGAGGGAAATGGATAACAGGTTCTCCAATTTTTATTTGGGAACAAAAAATTAAAGATATAAAAGTGTTTTTAAAATAATGTGGCAAGCAAAATGCTTCAAATCTAAAAAATCAAGTTCTTATTCATAAAAATCGGTTAGAGGAAATGTAAACAACAAATGGAGTAGCTCCCCATTTCCATGGATCTCCTAGTGTAGGAAAAAGTAACTTTTGATAAATATCACAAGGCTCTTAGAGAAGAATAGGAAGAATGGAAACTTTAATCCCATAACTTGTAACTTGAAGCAGGAGATAAAAATACAATTTTTTTTCATTATCAGGCCACAAGGAGAACCTAGAAAAATAATATAAATTCAATCTATATGGATGGGAAACTAATTTCATATTTTTCACAAATCAAAGAGGAGGTTGTTCATCACTTATGTTCTCTCTATGAAGAACCAGGTAGCTAGGAGGACAATGTTGTGTGTGATATGCTAGAGAATATTCCTCATTTGGTTTCCAAAGAGGATAATGAGGCTTTGCTATTCCCTATTATGAAAGAGGAAGTATGGAATGTCTTGCTTTCTTTTAACCCAAATAAAGCTCCAGGTTTGGAGGGCTTCTCAGCACATTTTTATCAGCAATGTTGGGATATCATTAAATTTGACCTTTGTAGAATGATAGATTATTCCATCAAGCATAAGTATATTGGAGGGGGTATTAACTCATCCTTTCTCGCTTTGGTCCCAAAAGAGGTCAATCCTTCCTCCTTCTCTCGTTTTAGACCTATCTCCCTTTGTAATATGTCCTACAAGTTTATTTCTAAAATTATAGCAGTGTGAATCAAGCCTCTCTTATCAAAGTTGATATTAGAAAACCAGGAAAGATTTATGGGAAACAAACAAATTGTAGATAAGATAGCCCTTGTCTAAGAAGCGATCCACTCTAGTAAATCTCGAGATGAAAAAGGGATGATTATTAAACTTGACATAGTGGAAGAAGTGTGTGGAAGCGGGAGAGAATTCAAACCAAGAAGGTGGAAGGGGACCCTCGAAATCGTTATTGCTTAGCGAAATGCCCTATAGATTTACCAGACATCCTATAGAAGATGGTAGAACTCTGCTTAATTGATTTTCTTGTAGATGAAGAAATGGCAGTGGCATGATATTTCCTAAGGAGTCTGGGATGCTAAAGCCCATAGCTAATAAATTCACCACATGACTACAACAATTCTAAAATCCTAATGTGCAAGTTTGCCACCACCCATTGATACCTTCCATAAAAGGTCCCAATTTATCATGATTCTGCTTTTTCTTAGTCGTGCTATCATGTTTCCTTAGAGGTGTGGAGGAAGCTTTCATTGTGTGGAGTGTGAAGGTGACTTTCATTATGCAGAATGCGAAGGAAGCATGTGTGGAGGCAGGAATAATGACAAATTGCATAAACAATTGTGGAAACAAAGCATTTTCAAAAAACGACGAAACACGAACCCTGCAATGCCTTAAGCAATTACTTATTGGTAGAGGTGGGAATTATGTTGCTTTGCAACTATCATTGGTTTTTTTTATATATGCACCTAATTTTTCTTCAATGGCAATGGTATAACATGGATCTTACAAGCACTCTTTTGGTTGGACTCTTCGTGTGAAAAAGAAGTTATAAGATTGTTATAAAGTAGACCGTTGATGTACAAACTTCAACTTAATCTCATTTCTCACAGGTTCTCTGAGTGAAGAAGATAACTTCAAATAGAAGGAAAAAAATAGAACACATGGAAAATTTGATGGATGGAGATTGTTTTAAAAATAAAATTAAAGTACAATAATAATAAAAACGTATTAAAAGGCTAAATATGAATTATGGAAGAGAACATTAAAGGAAAAATAGTACACAAAAAATATTCACTGAAGAAATTAACTTTAAAAATAAAAATTATGCAAAAAGAATCATATTAAAGCTAATGATGAAATTTATTGAATCTGTTGTAATGAGACATTGTCATTGTGCCTCTCCTTGTTAATGATCAAGTTTGCCACCATGGTAAATATCCAATAGAATCGAGGATGACTATGCATTGGAAAATCCACATTGTGTTTCACTTTTTCCTCTAAGAGTCCTAGAACCATCGACCAAAAAAGTTGAAATTTCCCTTTCGAATAAACCTAAAAAGCTCAAACACAGTTGTCTTCGACCTATTTTTTCTTTACCTAATCCCAATATTTCTTGCAAAGAATATACAAACATATTTTTATCCTTTCTTGATTCCGAACTCCTTTCCATAACATCTTTGCCAATAGCCATGATCAAGTAGGGCCACCTTGCCAATAATTATGATATTGCTATGCCTTTAAGACTCAATTTATACAGCATTGAAATTGTAGATTTTAGCCTATCCTCGTGAGCTCAATAAACCTTGTATTAGTATAAGTGAGTTTGGTGATATCCTCTTCCTTCATGAAATCCCTAAGGAAATTTAACTTAGACTTTATGTTTCTTTCATATCTACAAAATAAAATCTTAGGCTGCAAAGGGACACCTTTCAAATCCAGACAAGGGTGCTCAAACCATAGTCATTTAACAACTTCTAAGCTTCTTCACAATTGTGGACCGATTTGAATCAAAGCAAGCAATTGCAATGTTTAAAATTTTTTGAGATACCTTGTTCTACTCAATTGCACTTATTGAGGAGAATTTTCATGAACACGCCAGACCTTTCTGGTGGATTTGTGGATGGGACTTTCGTTTCAGTGTAGAAATTGGGAAATTTTAAGAGGGGCTTTAGATAAATTGCAAGAGGAGGAAGGGGAGGCATCGCCTTCAATGTTTTTAGTCAGCTGAAAATCGTGTGCTCTACAAAAAGGGGTAGAAAAGAAAATATGCGTAAAATTGTAGTTGAACTTGCACATAATGGATCTAGCTAGAAAACAATGAAAAAAACTTGCAAATGGGAAAGAAGAAAAAAATTGAGAGAAAAAAATAAAAATAAAAATATATCATATACAGAAAAAAGAAAATGATGAGTGAATACAATTCAATGAAATATATTTTACATGGCTAAACTAATATAGTAGAAATCTAAAGAGATGTGAACATGCACTGAAGAAAATTGGCACCTACTCCTAGATAATTGGTTGCAGTCTTCTGTAAATTGTATCATGTTGTAGATTTTCCTGTAGATTCACAGCTCATGTAATGTACTAAAACACAAGACAATAATCTACTCTACTCTTTAAACATCGGAAACCAAGAATTGATGAAAACAATAATCGACAAGAGGAAGATAATCAAAGACACATAACACAATTGTTTCTCTGGGGAAAGCCACTGCTCAAAACCTTGACTATCTATTGCATTAATCAGAAATATGAGTGATAATACAAAGCTTGTTCTCACAAGAACAATTTCGCACAAGTATGATCAACTCTTTGCCTCACAAACCCGCACTGACCAACACTTAGCCAATTTCTGCTGCCTACTGAGCCCATATTTCCTTGCGCAATTCCTATGAGGAATAGCCCATATTTAGTTTGGAATTCCTTCTTCCATAACTACACAATCCAAAACTAGGTCCTCTTCTGATTGCATGCATGATTTGTACAACTCAGATCACTCTACAACTGATAGTAGATTGTCCCTGCACTATAGTCTCAACTGGGCCTTTCTCTGAATGGACATGCATGAGTTTCTCATGAGGGAATCTTCAGTTAGCTGGAGTAGCACCGAGGATGCACTAGTGCACCAACTCACTACTAATCCTCTACTAGTTCCACCAATAGTTAGAACTAGTGTAACTATCTATAACTCGGTCAAACTGAGTTATCTAATTACAACTCAAATAAACTCATCCTGGACCCCTAAAATTTAGTGAGAACATATACATGACTACAAAAAGACTTCCAACTCGAAACTCCTAAGCTAATTAAGTCAATTAAACTTAATTAACTATTTACAAGTTGTTATGAGAATAGAATTCGATTTTAATTCACAGTTTAATTCAAGGACAAATTAAACTAGAATTTCTTGTTGTCATTTCTCAACACTCCCTCTCAACAATAAAGGGATTATCAGCTACCCCGATCTTGTCTCTGTGAAACTCGAATTTACATCTTGACAGTATCTTTGTCAAAATTCCAGCATCTTGCTCCTTTGTGGGAACATACTCCAACAACATAAACCGCCTCAATACACAATCTCCGAGATGATGATATCGGATATCAATATGCTTGGACCAATCATGAAAAACTGGATTTTCAAAGAGTTTGATACAGCTCTTATTATCGTAATAAATCACAGTTGGATCCATCTGTTCACCAAACATGATCTTCCTCATCCACATGGCCTCACATGTTGCCTGACTTGCAGCCATGTACTCTGCCTCTGCCAAACTGAGTGCAACTAATCTTTGTTTCCTGTTGTACCAAGAAATTGTCGTTGACCCAATACTGAAGATCCCTCTTGATGTGCTCTTCCTGTCGGATGGAATCCCTACCCAATCTTCATCGGTGAAGCCTTGAAGCTTCACTCCCTCTGTCCATATGTACCATAATCCATACTGAGTAGTGCCCTTGAGGTATCTCAACACATGATTTGTTGCCTTCCAATACAACTTGGTAGGCCTAACCATCGCTTGACTAAGATGGTTAACTGCATAACACATATCCAATCGTGTGTTCACCAAATACATGAGTGAACCCACAAGCTACCTACAAATAGTAGCTTCCACTACTTCCCCTAAAGTAGCATCCTCCTTCCTCCAGCTACCTGCTAGAGGAGTCTCCATGGGTTTGCTGCTCTCCATGCGAAACCTCCTGAGTATCTTGTTGGCATACTTGCCTTGAGACACAAACATTCCCCATCACCTTGCCATACTTCCATGCTCAGAAAGTAATGCATGAGCCCCATGTCCTTCATCTCAAACTCTCTTGCAAGGTCCTCCTTACAAGACTTGACCAATTGATCATCACCTGTCAAAATCAAGTCATTGACATACAACACAATGATTAAAAATTTCCCTTCCACCACTATGTGGTACAGGTTCACATCCGCTTCACTCTTGGTGAAGCCTAACCCAGTGAAGTAGCTATCGATCATGGTGTACCAAGCACGAGGTGCTTGCTTCAGCGCATACAACGCTCTCTTGAGCTGGAACACATGTGAATCATGGTCGAAGGTCTCAAAACCTTCAAGATTCTCTATGTACACCTCTTCCTCAATCGTGCCATTAAGGAAGGTTGTCTTTACATCCATCTGATGTATCTTCCAACCCATATGCGTTGATAGTGCCAATATAGATCTGATCAATGAGTACCTTACAATAGGAGCAAAGGTGTCATCATAGTCAATCCCCTCTACATGTGAAAAGCCATGGGCCACAAACCTGGCCTTATGCTTCTCCACATTACCATCTGCAGCTTGCTTTACCTTGTAAAGCCATCGAGAGCTCACCACTAACTTGTCCTCCAGTCCAAGGACCACATCCTAAACACTGTTACGAACTATGGAGTCATACTCCTCCACCATGGCATCAACCCAAACCAGTTGTCACACTGCCTCCTCAAAGGAAGATGGCTCTGTCTCAACACATTTAATCATAAGAGACATGTATCCAGTGTACCTCTCAGGTGACCTCCTCTGTCTGCGCTGAGATGTGGGTGCTCCCACATTCTCCTGTGCATCATGCAATAGCATGTCAGCCTTTCTGGTGCGCTTTCTCCTATCTCTAGAAGACTTTGCCTGAGTGGATGTCTCCACTCTTAGATCCTCTAAATGTGGCTGCTCCACATCTGATCTGATAATCACCCTATGGGTGACCTCAGTGAAGATTTATTAAACAAAAGGTATTACAGACCCATGTGCTAGTGTGTGTGTTCTGTGTTATTGAAACAACGGATCGATCAGATTGCCAATACAGAAAATAAATGGAAAGACAGCAGAGAAATACAGTAAGCAACACAAAGACACAAACACTTTTTAATAAGGAGTTCACCCTATTCTCCAGGGCTACATCTCCGGTCCAGCTTCAGTGGTGGCCTTGTTTTATTATGTCTTTGAGCAGAGATATTACAATACAGGGACTCAATGTGAGTTCTCCTGAAGCAGATTTTGCTTGGCAGGGTGGTTCTTGGATTCCCCAAGCCACTTGGAGTACACAGACTCTTGTTCTTCCTACCAGCTCTGTGACCCTCGGTCTACAGTGGAAAGAGCCAATTGTGATGCTCAATCCGGATAGATTCCTCTATGGGAAGGTTTGATTCTGCAAGCTCTCTGGTGCTCGATGCTGCCTGTGGTCAGCTTGGCCCTCTGTCTCATCTGCTTGGCTTTACTGCTCTCTGTGCTCAGTCCTCCTCTCAGGGTTCACTATTCATTGTCTCTCTTGGTCTCTTGGTCTCTTCACTCTCTTTTTTCCAGCTCTTGTTCACTATCTCTATTCATGGCTTTAACCATTCGGCCTCCATGCATGTTCGTTTCCTCTCCCGCCTGTGTCAATTCGCCTGTCGCCTGTGTGCTTGGAATTCCTTGTTCGGCGTCAGCATGAATGCTTGGAAGTAGCCACGTGTCCTCAATGGAACAGCGCCAGCCTGTTCGTCGATTCGTTGCTTTCTCCACCGTGGTGGTCAACGAATCTCAAATCCTCTTAAATCGCAGCTTAATTCCCTGTCATTTCCACTCTGTTTATCGGGCACAATCTCAGCCATCCGATCTGGGCTCCTCCAGATCCAACGTCATTCGCACGCCGAGCATGGTTGACTTGCTCGACCAATAACGCGCGATCACGGCGATTTTTCTCTCACCTCCGCTGCCACGCGTCGATCGTTGAAGGTGCTCGCTCCGCTTTTTCCAAAACCTCTTACTATTCAAGGGCACCCCGGGTAAAACCGCCGGTTTCCAGGTTGTGGGTCCCACTGTCGTATGATGGCGCCTTTTCGGTTCTCCGCCCACGGTCCTCTGGCTCCCAACATGACCGAGTGCTTAGCCTCACCATTTCAACCCTTTTTTCCCAGCTAACGCACATCGAAATCAGTCCCTTTTCCCATTCCGGGGCTCCCAGGGGCTTCATCGACCTCCTGCGCAGTCTCCATGGGCCTCAATCAGCGCGCTTAGACCGAGGTCCTCGTCATTTTGCGCCGGCTGCCATGGCCACTGGTTTAGGGTGTTTTCGATGGCTGTTTTGGATTTCATTCGAGATTTGCTCGACCTGTTTCAGTCATGGTTCTATGACAGTCGTTTATGGATCTGATTCGGATCAAAACCAATCTGAAACTCCTCAACATTAGGATCTAAAAGCTCCTCAACTACATGTAGCTCAAGATCCCTCTCAATGGAAACTCGCATGGCCTTCTCCTCATTGAATCATACATCCCTGTGAACCACTGTCATCCTGCTGGTTGGCAGGTACATTCGATAGTTGTGAGGTGTATAAGTGTACCCCACAAATATCCCCAACTCTGCTGTCAGCTCAAGCTTCTTTCGTGCATCTTTTGTCACATGGCAATATACTAATCACCCAAAAATCTTGAAGTGACCAACATCTGGCCTCTTACTGAAATAAGCCTCCTCTGGTGTCTTCATCCCAAGTATCTGATGCGGGCTGCAGTTCTGCATATAAACTATTGTGTTGCATGCCTAAACCCACAAGTGTAGTGGTAAGCCCTAATCATGCAACATCCTCTGTTCTTCCCCTGCAATGCTTCTGTTCTTCCTCTCGGCCACCCCATTTTGTTGTGGGTTATGGGGTGCCATCAACTCCCGTTTAATCCCTTTTGCTGGGTAGAAGTTCTTAAACTCATTTGAGACATACTCACCACCGTTATCACTTCTTAGAGATTTAACCTTATTGTCAGACTCTTTCTCAACCAATGCTTTAAATTCATAAAAGTTTGATCCTTCTTCTGCATGAAAAATATCCAACATTTACGAGAAAAGTCGTCAACAAATATAACATAATACCTGTGTTTGGTCATGGATGCTGTCGAGAATGGTCCACACACATCTGAATGGACTCGCTCTACAATTTTGTCTGCTCAACTATCTCTGTCGTGAAAGGAAGCCTTGGTGTATTTTCCCAAAGTACACCTTTTGCATGTATCGACTTGCTCAAGCGTACCTTTGGGAAGAATAATAGAGATATGTTGCATGATTTTCAAAACCCCACGATGCAAGTGGCCCAATCATTTGTGCCACAACTCGCCAACGTCTTGGCTCTGCACCTTCTCTACTTTCGTGCTCAAAACAACACGATCCTCTACCTCCAGCTTATAGATATTCTTAAATCGAATCCCTATATTCTTTACTTGACCCGTGGCTATGTGTCAAAGGAATGCCTTTACTTTCGAGAAGATCACATCATAACCTATATCCTCAAGCATAGCAACCGGTACTACATTCTTCTTCAACCCGAGCACATACATAACATCCCTCAAGATGAGAGGAGCACCCTACTCCCTTTAAAAAGTAACCATGCCCAATCTAGTAGCACTATACCTCCCATCGTCACCCATCTCAATATGCATCTAGAGATCTTTCTCCTCCAGGTCACTGAACAAGTCCTTGTCACCAATCATGTGGAATGAAGCTCCACTGTCAAGGTACCATACACTACCCATCATTGATGACACCATGCATGTAATGAGAGTAAAGTCCAATTCGAATTGAGAGGCCAAAGCCTCACCCACCACTCCTCCTAATGACTTCTTCTTGGAATTCTTAAGTGGACAATTTGTAGCAAAATGGCCCAGCTCGTGATAATGAAAGCACTTAACTTTCGTCATGTCTTTCTTCTTACCTCCATGGCAAGAATCCGATTTGGAATGGGACGCCTTCCCTTTCCCTTTCCTTGCCTTACTCGCTAAGGCACAATTTTCCTCATCATCAGTCTTTGATGAGGAACCATCTCTAGTGTTCCTTTTGATCTCCTCTTGCATCAAATCCGACCACAGTCGTTCCCAATCTGGCAGCTTCTCCCTCCCATTGACAGAGTCCTGATAGCTATTCCAACTCTTGGGAAGGCCTAAGAGAGCTAGGCTCACCATATCATCCTTGACAACAATTATTCCAACACTTCCAAGCTCATCACAATAGTGAGTGAACTTGGTCAAGTATTTTGGAATGCTCTTGTCTTTCTCCATCTTGATTTTCGAAGTTTGTCTTTCAGTGCCAACTTCCTATGGTCACTGTTGTTCTAAAATAGGTCTGTCAATTCTTTCCACATAGCATACGAAGATTCCTTCCCATGGAAACTTGAGACAATGTGGTCTCGAACTCCCTCAAGGATTATCTGCCTTACCTTTGCCACACACTTCTTCCATTTGGATAGATTATGTGCATCCGATGTTGTTGGCTTAGGAATGTCTTGATCAACGAATTCTTTCAATCCATTATCTTCCGGTACAACCTCCTTTATGTCCTTCCAGGCTATATAATTCGAGCTTCCTTCCAAGGCATACTCAAGCCGCAAACCATAGAACGCCATCTTCTGATCTGAAGTATGTATTGCAAATTTGAATTTCACTTGTAACCCAAAACTAAAAACTTCGAAATCTCCTCTAATATATTGTCTTCAGCTTCAATACCATGTAGATATTCCTATAGATTCACAGCTCATGTAATGTACTAAAACGCAAGGCAAGAATCTACTCTATTCTTTAAAAAGCGGAAACCAAGAATCGATGAAAACAATAATCAACAAGAGGAAGATAATCAAAGACACATTACACAATTGTTTCTTTGGGGAAAGCCACTGCTCAAAATACTGACTATCTATTGCATTATTCAGAAATTTGAGTGATAATACAAAGCTTGTTCTCACAAGAACAATTCCGCACAAGTATGATCAACTCTCTACCTCACAAACCCGCACTAACCAACACTTAGCCAATTTTTGCTGCCTACTGAGGTCATATTTCCTTGCGCAATTCCTATGAGGAATATCCCATATTTAATTTGGAATTCCTTCTTCCATAACTGTGCAATCCAAAACTAGGTCCTCTTTTGATTGCATGCATGATCTGTATAACTCAGATCACTCTACAACTGATAGTGCACTATCCCTGCAATCTAGTCTCAACTAGGTCTTTCTCTGAACTGACATGCATGAGTTTCTCATGAGGGAATATTCAGTTAGTTGGAGTAGCATCGAGGACGCACTAGTGCACCAACTCACTACTAATCCTCTACGAGTTCCACCAATAGTTAGAACTAGTTTAACTGTCCATAACTAGTCAAATTGAGTTATCTAATTACAACTCAAATAAACTCATCCTAGACTCCTAAAATTTAGGAATAACATATACAGGACTACAGAAAGACTTACAACTCGAAATTCCTAAGCTAATTAAGTCAATTAAACTTAATTAACTATTTACAAGTTGCTATGAGGATAGAATTCGATTTTAATTCACAATTTAATTCAAGGACCAATTAAACTGGAATTTCTTGTTGCCATTTCTCAACACATGCAAGTGGAGATTAATAGAACTCGTGCATGCACTTTTGGAGTGCCCTCTTGGTGATAATAACAAGGTTTCCATTCATTACTCCACTCGCTAGCTAACTGAAGTACAATTAAGTGCATGTTATCTCCAATTTCCCCCCAGCGCTTCCCTGAACCACTGCTAGAGAGAACAAAATGAATGGGTCACGCTAAGAAGTAATGTAAGGTACCCATGTTATAATACATCTAAGTAATATATAATAGTTGCAAGAAAAGTAAATAGGGAAAACCACATGGGAACAAATCCCCCTTCAAAATACAATGCTGAAAAAGAAAGAAAGTTGTTAGGCAGTTGTGGTCTTCACTCCAAGGCAGTCTCGCAGAAAGTGAAACTTCTACTTAGTGAAAGTATTTGTGAAGATGTCAACAGTATGTTCAGAAGTGGGAAAATACTACAAGTCAATGACCCCATCATGTACCAATCCCCATATATAGTGCATGTGGATCTCAATGTGTTTTGTTCACTGTCATTGCACTAGATCTATATAAAACTTTATTGTGATTTGATTGTTGCACTAGATGATAGTTAGGCAATGAAATAGGATCCAAGATCAATAAGAAAGTTTTGAAACTAAATGGCATGAATGGAAATGTTGATTGCACCTTTGTATTTGACCTTTGTTGATGACAAAGCAATCATGGTTTGCCTTTTGTTGGACCAACAAATGGGGTTGAAGCCCAAATCAAGAACATATCTTGAAGTGCACTTGCGATCAATTTTATTGCCAACCTAATTTGAATAATTGTGGCCAATGAGATCCAAAGTACAACCCACTGCATTATTAATCCTATAGCTAATGTTCCCTAGACATATTTGAGTATGTGCTTGAAAGTTTTCCGATGCAACTCATGTGGCTCTTGCATGTGTTTAGAAGTGATGCCTACGACATATGAGAGTGAGTGAGATAGAGGAGACACCCGCAAGCTAGTTGTACATTGTGCAATCAACGAATAGTGTGTCCTTTCCATCCTCGTGGCGTACCCCTGATAAGAAAGGTGTAATCATTGTCTTGTAGTAATGTCATGTTAAATAGAACTAAGAGATCTCTTGCATACTTGGACTGAGAAATTTTGATCCCTAAATCATTATAGTTGATTTCTAGTCCATGAAAGAAGTGTAATAGACCCATATCTGCAATAGAAAACCTATCATGCAAAGTGGTTTTGATTGCAAAAATGGTTGAGGCTGAACTACCTGTGATTAGTAGATCATCTACATAGAGCATTATGATGAGCAA
This sequence comes from Pinus tabuliformis, assembly GCA_031772625.1. Classification (NCBI taxonomy): domain Eukaryota; kingdom Viridiplantae; phylum Streptophyta; class Pinopsida; order Pinales; family Pinaceae; genus Pinus; species Pinus tabuliformis. The sequence goes on from CM062807.1 coordinate 699,444,872, forward strand.
GGAGTCAGATGTTTTTAGCATATAAACATTTGGATCATATTTACATCAAATGAAATGTTGAGAGGGTAAATAGGAATTCATTTTAGCATATCATTCACTAGGTGCCTGCTTGAGGTTGTAGAGAAACTTCTTGAGTTAGATTAAAAATTAATTCTTTACAAACCCTTTTGTGGCTTATCCATGTAAGTTTCCCCTTTGAGATAACTACGAAGAAATGCATTCTTCATATCTATGTGGTGAATCTCCCACTTTATTTTTGTTGCAATGGAAAGAGTTAATCGAATAGAGTCCATTCTAGGAACTAGATCAAAGGTTTCATCATAATTGATGCCATGAGCCTACTGAAATCTTTTTGCCACCAACTGTGCTTTGTATCTTCTCACAAGTACATTTGTTACTTTCTTTGTCTTGTAGACCCACCTGCATTTGACAAATTTACATTCTGAAGGAATGGAACCAAGTCCCAAGCTTGGTTCTTAACAAGGGAGTTGCACTCCTTGTCCACAGCTGCTTCCCAAAAAGGATTCCTTGCAACTTTTGCATAAATTTGAGGGTTAGATGCTAGAACCATGTACCAATTTGTGGGAATAAATATTTTTTTAGATGTCAATGCATGAGGTGTGATCCGAATTGGATCATTATATTGTTTGTCATCCATATCGATGCAATTGGAGTGGAAAAAGTGGAGGAATCAGCTCACAGGACTGTTTTTACCGGCAGGACCTAGTTTGGCGAAACAGGGTCTGAAACATTTTGGGAGCATTTTGAGGCATCAAATGACGTTTTTTGGGGGTAAAACTTTGTCGCTATGGCGTACACCTTTCTGTGTTATTCTACACACACAAAGTTTTCCACCGATGCAAGAATCACGTCAATCAGAGTTTGTATGTAAAATTTATTCCCCTCAGAAGTTGACCTTCCTGTTCTCACACCTATAGTTTGGGAGGATGTCGCGTCAGCCCCCATTATTCATGGAAAAGGGGCTAGCCACGTGTTTTTGATGTAAAAGACTCTAGAAGAGTCTATTTTCTAACTCTAGTTAAGAGTTGATGTAGTCAAACTTAACCACTAGTAGGCTATCGGGCTGTGTTATAATTGGGCCACTAGGAGGAAGAGGCATTCCATTCTTTCGAGAGAATTTTGTTCCATAGTTGAGAAAAGATAGCCAGGAGAGATAGGAGGTAGAGCACATAGAGAGTATCTATGCATTGTAGCAGCCCACGAGCCACAAACATTACTTCTTTGTATCTGCAACCATATTTCCAAACATAGAAAGAGAGCAAAGTGGCCTCACCTTCCAGTTGGGTTTTCTAGCGAAAGGGTTTCCCAGAGAGAATATCTTGTGTATTATGGGTGTCTAAGCTTATCTTGTCATTCTCTACTTTTCTTCTTGATTTATTTTTACATGCATGTACTAATTACAATTAATTTTATAGATCTAGAAATTAAATAAAACTATAATAGTGTAGAATCTCAGATTTTTAATATAATATTATCATATCTGTTGTGACAAACTATCCAATGGAATATCCACGATAGTTTACGGATCATTTGGTATCAGAGAAAGTTTTTTGGGTATTTTGTGGAGATTGCAAGGATCTAGATCGACGAGGTCAAAAATGATAAAACCCTAATCATGGGCGACGAATCTGTGAACGAACCTTGTGATCATGCAGAGGTGAGGTTTTTGCAACTGGAAGAACAAGTCACAGATATAAACCGCAATGTCAACCTCCTCATGGCAGCCCTAAGCAATAAGATGGGGATATTTGGAGAAGAAGGGGGTTCGAATGTCGGACAAATCAGAAGGGGGACTAGGAGATCGAGAAGACACAAATAACTAACCGAAGAAAGAAACCATAAAAGATCAACTCAGTTCAAGTGTTGTGAACCAATCCCTGTTTAAAGTGGAAGAAAAAGTCGATATCAAGCCATACCATAGCTAAATCGACGCTCTGAAGTTGAACCATTGGTTACAACAAATGGAAGTTTATTTCAGTGTCCATCAGATCTAGGAAGGGCAGAAGATCTCATTCGGGCGGCTGAAATTAGAGGGCCATGCACTGACTTGGTGGGACAGCCATACGAAAACCCTGAGGTTGGAGGGAGAACCTCTAATGACTAAGTGGGAGAATTTCAAAACCCTCATTAAGTCACAGTTTTATCCCATTGGGTATGTGGAAGACCAGTGGATCCGATGGCTTACACCTCCAAGGTTGCAGGGCACTTTGGTGTAGGGAAGACCATGGCCAACTTGCAGAGGTATGTGTATTGGCCCAAGGTGCAAGAACAAGTAGCTAGGTTCATAAGAGGATGCATGCTTTGTTGTACCAGCAAGCCTAACAACAGGAAATAGGGTCCATATCATCCCTTACTTTTACCTACTCATCCTTGGGAAAGCATTTCCATGGACTTTGTGGGAGGTTTATCGAAAACCAGGAAGGGACATGACTACCTATTCATGGTAGTTGATAGGTTCAACAAGATGTGTGTTCTGATGCCATGTAAAAATACCATCAACGGACAAGAAGCAACAAAATTGTTCTTTGGACAGGTCTGGGTACCCTTTGAGATGCCAAGGAGCATCATTTCAGACAGGGATACAAGATTTCTCAGTGCATTTTGGACTACACTGTGGGAGAAGATGGACACAAAGTTGAAGAGATCTAAAACATTCCATCCACAGATAGATGGGCAGAAAGAAGCAGTCAACAAGAATTTGGTGCAGCTTCTGAGGGGTTACAACCAGAAGCATCTGAAGACCTGGGATGAAAATATGGTATATATACAACATTCTTATAACAGAGCGGTCCACACTTCTACAAGAAAGTCCCCATTTGAAACTTGTTTTGGATATTTTCCACCTTCACCTTTAGATATTGCATATGAGCAACAAGGAGGAGTGAAGGAAGACATTACAGGAGATGCTTTGAGGGATGAACAAATTATAGAGAAGATCAGGCAGATCCATCTACAAGTACAAGAAACACTGCATAAGTTGCAGGTGAAGTATAAGGCCAGGCATGATCAACACAGAACAAAGAAATCATTCAATGTGGGAGACAGAGTATGGCTACAGTTGAACAAGGAGAGGCTGCAGGGGCCTGGTAAGAAAATCAAGGCTCTAAGGTATGGTCCCTTTGAGATGCTGGAAAAGGTGGGTGATAATGCATATTGAATCAGTTTACCACCATATATGTGCATTTACTCAGTTGTAAATGTAGAGAATTTGAAACTCTATGAGCCTTCCATGCTAGATCAGGAAGAGGAACAAGTCCTACTTTTTGTGGAGGATTTGGCACTAGACGCTCAAGAAGAGTTGATAGAAGATACAATTTTGCAGAAGATGTCCATAACTACATGACAAGGGAAACAAGACCTTTGGTAGATTGGGTTGAAGGGACAACTTCTAGGGGAAGCTAAGTGGTACACCAGAGAGAAGGTGGAGGAAAATTTCCTCACCTCATTCAATAAAAGAATTTTGGGACCAAAAGCCTCCCAAAATGGGGAGGTGTGATCTGAATTGGGTCATTATATTGTTTCTCATGCATCTCGATGCATTTGGAGTGGAAAAAGTGGAGGAATAAACTCACGGGACTGTTTTTACCGGTGGGACCCAGTTTGGTGAAACGAGGTCTGAAACCTTTTGGGAGTGTTTTGAGGCATCAACTGACTTTTTTTGGGGGTAAAACTCTGCTGCTAAGATGTGTCATCTTTTTATGTTATTCTACACACTAGGAGCTTTCCAACAACGCAAGAATTCCGTATGCAAAAGTTATGCCACTCAGAAGTTGACCTTCCTGTTTTCACACCTATAGTTTAGGAGGATGCCACATCAGCCCCCATTATTCATGGAAAAGGGGCTAGCCACGTGTTTGTGATGTAAAAGACTCTAGAAGGGTCTATTTTGTAACTCTAGTTAAGAGTTTATGTAGTCAAACTTAACCACTAGTAGGCTATTGGGTTGTCTTATAACCGAGGCACTAGGAGGGAGAGACATTCCATTATTTTGAGAGCATTTTGTTCCATAGTTGAGAAAAGATAGTCTGGAGAGATAGGGGGTAGAGCACACATAGAGGATCTATGCACTATAGCATCCCACGGGCCATCAACATTACTTCTTTGTATATGTAGCCATATTTCCAGGTAAAGAAAGAGAGCGAAGCAGCCTCACCTTCTAGCTGGGTTTTCTCCCAAAAGGGTTTCCCAGAGAGCATTTATTGTGTATTATGGGTGTGCGAGCTTATTTTTTCATTCTTTACTTTTCTGCTTGATTTACTTTTACATGCATGCACTAATTACAGTTAATTTTACAGATCTAGAAATTAAATAAAATTGTAATAGTGTAGAATCTCAGATTTTTAATATAATATTATCAGATCTATTGTGACGAACTATCAAGTGGAATATCCACGGTAGTTTACGGATCAACATGCTTCTTCAAGTTGATATCTCATGGCAGGACCATCCAGGAGATCACTCATGAGGTGCCACTTATGTGTCTAAAATGGTTGGGAATTTGAATATTCACATTCATGCACATGATATTCTAAATTAGCTTCAAAAATAAAATATGAAATATGATTTGAATGACATGATGCGTCATCATTTAGATCTACTACAAGAGGAAGCACACAAGTTTATGTATGTTGTTCCTTAGATGCATGTAGGGTACTTTCTTCAAAGTAGACACTCCTCTCAATGAAGAGCTTTTATGTTGAATGATATAGCAATCTATATCCTTTTACACCATCTAGATATCAAACAAAGATGCATTATTTTATTTTAGGCTCTAAATCCTTCCTATTTTCTACAAGAATATGAGCCCATGCGCGAGATAAAAAAATGTGGAAATGTGTGACTTCTAATTGCATGCCAATCCATGCTTCAAAAGTTGTTTTTCCTATAAAAAAATTTGAGATTTATGTTCAAGTGTAATGGCTTGCTTTGGACCACAATTTGGAAGGAAGGGACCTTCCATGCAACATGCAACTAGCCATCTCTTTCAAGGATTTGTTCTTTCTCTTTGCTACCCCATTCTGCTTTGGAATGTAAGGAATTATGTGTTGCAATTATATTCCTGCTTCATCACAAAAATGTTGGACATCCTTGTTGACATACTCCCCCTCCTCCCCCCACCCCCCTCCCCGCATTATATATAAGGAGTATCTTGATCATCTTTCCATACTAGTTTTTTGCTTGTTCTTTGAAAATATTCATATGCTCAAACACTTCAGATTTGAGTTTCAGAAAATACACCCATGTGTATCTCGTGTAGACATCTATGAATGTGAGTACATATCTAGTTGTGCTTATGGAAGGATTTGGAGATACCCTCATAAATCATTATGAACAAGCTCTAAGATAGAGGAGCCCCTCCATGGTCCCAAACTTTTTTGGTGGATGTTTTCCAAGAGCACATCCTTCACAAACTCCATTAGAAAATTATATGGAAAACATGCCTTTCACCATCTCCTCTTTGCTAAGTTGTTGTATGTATTTGAAATTTAAAAGTCAAAATCTTTCATGCCAAATTCTACTTTCATGCCAATTCTACTTTCATCATTTTCATACATCAATGGTAAAGTCGAATTTGCTGGAGGAAAATTTTTAGAAAAATTGTACAAATGAGATTAATGATTTACCTTATCAACTGCAATTTTAGATTTATCTTGCATGTCATATATGCTAACCAAATTCGGGATCAATTCAACTCTCCTTTTGGTGTTGGTATGTGTCATTTGATACATAAAGAGAAGATTAATTGAAAGCTTCATAATATGCACAACATTCTCGAAACTTCTGACTCCATTATCTACTCTCCCTTGTATAATTTCCTTTACTGGAGAATCATATCCCATGAGAATAAGAGGACCAACAAATGGTTTTAAATATGAAAGAGCACCTTTTGTTGTTTCCACGTGATGCGAAGCTCCATAATCTATGATCCATGAATCAAGAGAAGAATTAATAACAATTAATGCATGTTCATTCCCTCTTGTTTCAGGTGTTCTTTCTCCCTACTTCTTCTTGGCATTCTCTAGAATATAATCACTAAGGTTTTTCCATTAAAGAGTTGGCACCATGAGATCAATTGTATTCTTCTTGCATGATGATTATGGATGGTCACCACGGTTGAAATAATTGCATTTTATTTCCCCTTCCTACCCTTCTTTTCATTTGAGATGGCAGATTCACATAGAGGTTTGGTATTACCTCCCTTTTAGAGTAGGGTGGAAACTATATTGGAGTTGTTTCAAAATCTTAGTGTTTCCATCACCGTCTTGGGATCATTGCCAAGAGACCAAGAAGCTCAAGGAGTGATATGGGAAAAGCCAACCATAAATATGTGAGTAGAGCACAGAGGGAGAGGTAAATGCATAAACCAAGGAGAAAAGGAATGAAGTTAGATAGATTGGAGAGACAAAGTGAAGAAAGTGAGGTTAACCATCAGGGTTGCGTAGATGATGAAGATTGGGCACCAAGAGTTGTTTAGTTTGTATCCTTCTTCCCTATTGAAGTTATTGTGGTTTTTCTTGATTTCAATGGATTGTCTAATCTTCCCTTTTGTATGGTGACAAGCTCTTACAACGATTTTGGTGTCTTCAAGGAAAACATGGTATTTGATGTTAACATTGTGTTTTGCTAAAGAAAATTGCTTAGCTCTGCCATGTCTGAGGTCAACAATGTGCTCTTTCATCCTAATTCAAAATTATCTACCAGTCTCTCTGATGTATAGCTTGCCACATAAGTATGGTATGGAGTATACACCTTTGAAGGAACCATGATCAATTCTATCTTTCACTTTCTCTAGCAAACTTTAGATTGTGGTATGGGGATGAAATGAGATCTTCATCCTTCTAAATTTACCTATGTGAAACAAATTGCTTAATCACCTCCCTTTCTTGCATTCGATCCTTTTGCCTTTCCTTTACTCTTGTATCGTTGATTAGATTTTGAGTTGGCCTTTCCCATTTCATGTGCAACAAGTGCATGGGATTTGGAACTTTTCAATGTGCCCGTATTTATGAGCTTATCCTACTCATGTATCAAGGACTCGATAAAAACATCGATTGTGGGCATTTTACAAATTTCTCACGTTGTAATCTTGACTATGTGAAAAGTGGAGACACATATAGCATGCTTTGCACCCAATTTTGACAATATGGCAAGACTTAATTGGATTTCTTGCTTGGATTTGTTGAATCCACATTCCTTCGACTATAGTAACAAGGCTTTGAACCTTTTGAAGAAAATTTGAATGTTTTGAAACTTCTTTTATCTAATGAGTTGAGATCATTTTCAAGGATGTGACCCCGCATCTCATCATGTTTCGCAAGGAGTATCTCCAAAGTGGTCCAAACTTGATTTGGAGTGGTGCATGCTCTGACATGGAACAATAATTCTAGAGAATTTGATAAGCATAAGAGACCAAAGGTCTCATCCATGTGGTTGAAATATTTGGATTTTTCAACTGTGGAATTTCGTTCAATCTCTGTTAGCATGGATATCAAATACAAGCCTATACTTTTGAGTTGAAATAGAATCTTTGGCTTCTAATCGAAATAGTTATATGGCATGAGAATTGCAGAAGGCGAAAACTCATTTTTTTCTAATAGCACCAATCTTCAATACTTGCAATTAGATTGTTTACGACTCTTCTTTCTAATGCCCATGGGCTCTAATACCATGTAAAATTGTAGCTAAACTTGCAAAGAATGGATCTCGCTAGAAAAAAATTAACAAAACTTGCAAGTAGGAAATAAGAGAGAAATTTGAGAGAGAGAAAATTATTGAATTCTATTCATGCACAAAAAAAAAGAAAATTATGAGAGAATACAATTCAATGCAATATACTTTACATGGATGAACTAATAGAGAGATGCAAACATGGAGTAAGAAAACTGACACATAGTCCTAGTTAATTGGCCATGCAATCATCATTTAACTATCTCATGCAAGTGGGGATTAGTAAATTTCATGCATGCACTTGTGGAGCACCCTCTTGGTGATAATAACGAGGTTTCCATGCACGAATTCACTTAGTAGTATAACTAAACTACAATTAAGTGTATATTATTTCCAATAAGATATTTACTTAGAGGACACCAGCCAACTCCAAATGGCTGAATGCTTGTAGCACGCAAAGCTTGGAAATGGTCGATATAAGTTTGGTAGGATTGAAGCATTGATGCGTGGATGATGGTAGTGCGTAAGGCAAAAGTATTGGGAGGGATCATAAGGAAGGATTTTATTAAATTTTTTGGGATACTTTTGCATATCAAAACAGGTTAATTGGAGCATTGAAGTGATTTACAAGATGTTTTATATGTTTAATTTCAAGGTGTTTAATGTTACCTACTAGTGATAAAGTCAAGGAATTTCTTTACCTAAAGTTTAAATAGTTCGATTGTTGAAATCAAATGAAATAATTGGGATAAAAAACAAATTTTTTTTAGTAGCTAATATTATTAGGTCACTTGCATGGTATGGGGTCATTTGACTTGTTTGCAAATTTTCTCAATGGGTTTATCTATGTGGTGATTTTACAACTAAAGAAATGAAAGGAGGTTCTCTATATAAGAATGATTTCATGGAAACATATTGGTTGTTGTTAACAACCTTAAGCATCTTAGAAAATTGGATCTCTACCAGAATTAGCTCTTAGGGGAAATCTCACTTACATTAGGAACATAACAAATTGAGCTCACTTGCATGGTATGAGGTCATTTGACTTGTTTGAAAATTTTCTCAATGGGTTTATCTATTAGATATTTTACAACTAAAGAAATGAAAGGAGGTTCTTCTATATAAGAATGATTTCATGGAATACATATTGGTTGTTGTTAACAACCTTAAGCATATTAGAAAAATGGATCTATAGCATAATTAGCTCTTAGGGGAAATCCCACTTACATTAGGAACATATCAAATTGATCTCACAAAAATTAACTTGAACTCAAATAAACTAAATGTCCCAATACGAACCATGATAAGTAACTTAAACAAGACATGGATTCTTGGTATGGGAAACACTTTGTGTGAAGACATTGTCACTCCCAAATTAGAGATTACTCTGGTTTGAAATAATTGATTTTTAATAACAATAATCCACATGGTGTTATCCTAGAATTTCTTAGTTTGAAGCCTTATACAATTTCTTACTTGGATATGAGTGGCAATCATCTAGAAGAAAGAAACCCCTAAATCTTGGGAAGTTTAACAATATTAAATATATAGACACATCCATGAATAATTTGTTGTATAATATACCGAGAGAATTCAATCAATGATCAAACTTGGAAGGCCTGAAGTTATCGTCAAATTACCTCAGTGGTTCTCTATTTTCAAAGATTGGTGTTTGCAAACAAGTTCATTTATTTGACTTGGTTTTCAACCCATTGAATGATATAATACAAGCCTTGGTCTCAAATATGGTTACAGTAGAGCATCTTATTCTTCATAGAACCAAATGACCAACAACATTCTAGATGCCTTCAATGAAATCTTGGACGAAACCAACTGGGAGGTCTAGTTCCTCCCACACTAAAGAACCTTAAAAATTTATGGACTACATTGATTCTTAGAAGGAACATATTGATTAAAGAGATTCAACCAAAGCCAGGTTATCTTAATAAGTTGAGAGTTCTCAATATGCAATTCCAACTCATGAGTTGAGAGATATATCCTTCTTTAACTTGTTGTGATAATAGAATGTGTTGTTATTACCTCCTCTTTTATTAGTGTTGGTTGGTTGAGGCTTTTTTATTTAGCAAACATTTACCACATTGTAACATGGAATGGAAAATGGACATAGAAATGCACTAAAAATGACTTGAATTGCAACTTAGTGGTGTGGATAGTGATCTAATGAAGGACTTTGAAGAAAAAATTAAGTAGTTTTGACAATTTTTCATCGCTATGAAATTGTGGTTTTCAATGACTTTGGAGAAAGCAAGTAATTTTGATGCATTTTCAAATCTATGAGATAGTATTTTCAAATCTCACTTGTATAAAACGATTCGTCCAGTTTAGGCATAACAAATAAGAAATTTTAGCATTTTCCAGTGGTTTATTGGTTATACAAGCCAAAATATGAGCCTTGATAGCAATGTTAGATTCTATATCCAATATAAACCAATCCAATAGTGACATGCAAATAATATAGATTGATAAAATGTTGAAGATGGTATTTATGGAAGTCTTGTCATGCAACTTCAAATTATGTGTTTTCTTGAATTTTTAGATCTTGAAGGTTGAGCTTTCTTTCATAAGTTTGTAGGTAGGTTAAGAGGCGTGTTTTGAAAGGAAATATAAAATCAATAGTTAAACTAGAGCCTTGTCACAAAGATATGTATATGGTAATTAGGTGTTTTTAGGAGTGGATTTCTTTGTAGAAATCACCATGAGAATCATCAATTATGATAAGATATTCAAATATATTGATGAGAAAACACATTCAAAACACAATATTTTATTGTTTTGATGTAATATTTGCATGTAATTACTTATTTCATCGTTTTTAGTATTGTTAATTAATTTGCTTCAACCAAACATGCCACAAATTTTAAACAATTATTTATATAAAAATGTTAAATAAATAAATAAATCCATTGAGTAAACGAAGGACATTATCGCCTTATGGCTCTTGTTTTAAAATAGGTTGCAAATAGACATCTTAAAAAGCATACTAAGAAACAATTCAAAGTTATGATGGATTTGATTACTTTATGTGAAACATACAAACTTGGGAACTTGAGATTAAAGCCATAAAAGTATCAAACAATTTGGAAATTGTTTGAGGGAAATGGATTGTTTACTATTCATAGAGTGGGGTAGGGGAGTCACAACAACTTGGAAGAGAAATGTCCAGTACCAAAGCAATAGAGAAATCAATTGAATTTGGAAAGTATTTGATATATTTGATTTGTCTTATGGGGGATGGGAAGCCACAACGACTTAGAAAATTATCTTCCATTACAAGGGTGGTAGAAATATCAATTGAATTTCCGTATAGTTTAAAATATGAATGATGTTTTTGTATAAAAAGGAAAAAGTCAAATTACTTGGAAACGCATTACTACACAATCAAACTGACATGACAAACCAAAGCGTATAAAATTATTTTTAGCATTGTGATTATTAACCTTGACAACAACAAAAAACATTATTTTGCTTTTAGAATCGAGAGAGTTTGGGGATTGCCCCTACCATTCCAACTCAGAAGTAGGTGGAGATGACGTGAACTATGTTCCAAATCTAGGAAGATTTCAAAAGAGGAGATTACGTTTCCTGCTTTCTCTCTCTTTGCACCAATAAATGGACATCCTGTTACGCTTGGTATTCAAAGATAAGCAAGTTGAAAATTACAATGTTTTTTTTGGACTGGAGGACATTAAGTGCATTTTACAAAACATCAAATATTGGTTGGATGATATTGATTCTTGTTTGAGTCATATGGAGAGCTATGTGGTGTTAGATTCTGCTTCAGGGGATCTTACTGACCCTCCATGAGATCCAACTAATCCACTTGTGGATAGTACTCCAGACCTTATGGTTATCTCATCTTCTTAAGGCTTGAATATGGTCTCACAGTTTTGGCCTTCTTTTGTCAAGCTGGTTTTGAGGTTGTTGACACTTTTGTTGCTTTACTCTACAGGGCTATGTGGAGCTAGTGGGTTGATTTGGGTGTGTTGTTGGGTTCACTCTTGTTTTGGTATGAGCAAGGTTTTGCAACATTTTTTCCTCGATTACGGTCATGGGAATTGGGCACAATGGTGAACCTCTGGGTCTATTGGCAATTTCTTTGTTGCAGGTGCAACTTACCAAGAAAATCCTTTTGTGGTTGGTGCAACTTGTAAGGTTTCAATTGTGTCTCATATTCATGGTGTTTTCCTTATTATTGTTATGGTTGACTTTAGTAATGGGCCCTTATGTTGATGGATACACCTTTGTTGATGGATCGATGACGACTATCTTCGCTCTGTTTTGAGTTCATTTTTGTCAATGCATGCGCATTATCCTCTGTCAATGATTGTTATGGGTTCAGAGTTCCTTTTTTTTTTGCTGAAGCAAGAATCGGACCTTCTATTTCATTAAACCGTAAATAAAATACATAAAATACAACATTCCTTGAAAATCTGTGGCCTAAGGAGAAAACCCAACACTAACTGTTAACGGGCCAAAGGCAAAAGCCCCGACCCCTACAACCAAACCTCAAAACTCTCTAGAGAAATATACTGCGGAAACCGTGTAACAAAATCTAGAGTCGGACCCGAAGAGGAACATATGTGCCAATCTTTGTAGATTTCATGTCCATAAAACTCACAAACCCTCGAATCTGTAGAATGTGTAAAAAGTTGCTTCCCACCAAGAACATTATGCTTCCCGCCTTTTACCTGACTTGCATCTTTAACCTCAACCGTCAATCCTCTTCGCCCGATCCCACGGCTGTGGCCAATATTGTTGTGCTTAGAAGCACGACGTTTACCCATATGGACCCACCAACATGCTCGATCAATCCCATCTGTAGATCCGCCTTGCTAGATCCAATGGTTGAGGATCATATCGCACCGGTCAAAATCACCGAACAATAGTGTGCGATGAGGGCGGTATTCCATCCGACCCCACTGCCACGTGGAGCTTGCTAAATGGAATCACTCCCAAAATGGAAAAACCACTTCCCGCTTGCAAGGCTTGCAATCACCGAAAAACTGCCCTAGACGCGGTATTGTGAATAAAGAAGAAAAACCCTGGGTTTCGAGGCCGCCGAGAGTTCCTGGTTTCTGGCCTCTCGCTGTGTCTACTCTACCTGAACCAATGTGAGAAGAAGCTCCCACCATCCTGCCTGTCATCCAAAAAACCGAATCGCCCGGGCTGCTACCTCTAGGATCCGCTATGAATGAATTAACCCGGGTCAGCAAAAACGGTCTCTTGATTTTCCTAATGCTGCTGTCGGTCGCTAAGGGCTTTGGATGAACATCCCTCCTTCAACCTGTCATCTGTTATCTCCTCCCACCAGCAGTAGAGATCAATATGCTTATTTCGTACCCCCTCATTGGCAAGCCAGTCCGCCATTTTGTTGGCTTCCCTATGAACATGCACCAACCTGAGGGTTCTCAGCGTTCTTAGGTGTGCTTGGATTCTTTGGTAGACTTGCAGAAGCCGCCAATGTTCTGAGATTTTCTCAGGAGCAGCTCCAACATTTATCCTTTTTACTGAGTTAATGACAAGTTCTGAATCAGCCTCAATGATGACATTTTGAATGTTGTACTTGAGCAGTATTTCCAAGCATGTTTCCATCGCCATGAGCTCAGCCATATTGTTAGTAGCTTTGCCAAGATAACTATGGAAGATGACCTGTATATTTCCTTCCTCATCCCTCAGAACCCCTCCATAACCTGCTTCTCTCGGATTCCCTTTTGAAGCCCCGTCTATGTTGAATTTTAAAAAACCATGAGAAGGGGGTTGCCAAGAAGACTTTTCTGTTGAGGTTTTCTTGATAATCTGCATAGAACCCTGAGGGGGATTAACCTTGAGCTCTAATTTCTTCAATATTCTTGCCTCTCTTTGTTTAATAGGTTTACCTATAGCTTCTCTTCCCAGGATATAAACAGTTTCTTTGAGTTGTTTAAGGACCAATGTGAGGATGTTACTCATCAGACTCACTTTCTCCTTGAAAATCCTATTGTTACGCTCCTTCCAGAAATTCCAGATTAAGAATCCTGGGGTCAGCATCCAGGCAGAGTTTATGATCTCATTATCCAAGAAATTTTTCCTCCAGTTCTTCAAAGTGGTGGTGATGTCATTAGCATCTCTGTCTATTTGCTCAAAGACTTCTCCAACCCAATTCCAAAGAGTTGTGGTGAAAGTGCATCTATTCAGGAGATGATTTGTAGTTTCTTCCTACTGTCTGCATAAGTGACATCTTGAGGGGCCAACAAAACCTCTTTTTCTTAGGTTATCCCATGTCAGAATCTTGCCCTGTTGAACCAGCCACTTGAACAGTTTTACTTTCATCCAATGAGGATTTTCCCAGATTTCTTTCCATGTCTTATCAGTGTTGGGATGGTTTAGCCCTGCCTCTATTCTTTTGGCTTCCTTAAGGTTGAATAGACCTGTCTTGTTTTTTCCCCATCTAAGTTGATCACTCAAGTTTGAGTTTAAAATTTGTCTCTTGTCTAAAAGACCTTGAAGGGCTGTGGCTTGAGTTTGCATCATGCCCATTCCACTATAGTCTGGAAGTTTCCAAGTTCTCCATTTCTTATCATTCCTTGCTTGGTCCCAATAGTCCCTTACCCACTTTAGTCCTTTGCTGATGGTATTAGTGTCAATGTCTGCTAATTCTTCACTTCAGAGACTGTTCTCCTGTTGCCAATTGTCCTCCCAGAACCAAGCCAGGTTCCCATTTCTGATCTCCCAGAAACTATGATTTTGGACTAGGGCTCTGTTCTCCCATGCCCTATTCCAAATTGTAGAACCTTTGACTTGTCCTGTCATTCTGATTAGATTTTCCTCCTGCCATTCGCTAGCATATTTGTGCTTCCATAGTTTTTCCCAAGGGGCTTTAATTTCTTTCAGCCATCTCCACCAAATTTTGGCTCCAAGAATTCTATTTAGAATTCCTGGGTCATGAAGGCCTAAGCCTCCATGGGACTTAGGTTTGCATACTCTGTCCCATGCCACAAGGGCCCATTTCTTCTTTTCTTCACATTTTCCCCATAGGAAGTCTCTCTGAATGTTTCTTATATTGGTCAGTACACTGGCTGGTGCTAGAATGGCAGATAGCATATAGATAGGGATGCTTTGTAGGACAGCCTTAGTGAGAACTAGTCTCCCTGCTAGATTTAGTGCTCTGTTTGTCCATTTGCTGATCTTATCTTTTAGCTTATTAAGAACGGGCTCCCAGATGTCCTGGTGAAGCGGTTTGGTAGTGAGAGGGACTCCCAGGTACTTCACAGGCAGTGTCTCCCTTTGAAAGCCCAAAATTCTGGAAAGATTTCTTTGAATTGAAATATATGTATTGAAAAAGAAGATTTTTGATTTAAAGAGACTTACCTCAGTGCCTGCTGCCCTAGCAAACTCACTCATAATCTGTTTGAATGCTTTGGCTTCCTTAACAGTGGGTGTGCCTTGAAGCATAGTGTCATCCACAAATTGTTGATGTGTCACCATGTCCCCACCATTAGTGAGTCTTAGACCCTGAATTCTCCCTTCCTCCTTAGCAACTCTGATGGCTCTTCCTAACCCTTCCATCATTAGAATGAAGAGGAAGGGAGAAAGAGGATCTCCTTGCCTAAGACCTCTAGAAGGCATGAAGGTTTTGGAAGGAGCTCCATTGAGCAAAATTGAACAGCTGGCTGTGGTAACTAGCGCCATAACCCATTTTATCCAATCGTGATTAAAGCCATAGGCTTTTAAAATTGCTCTAACATAAGACCAGCTAAGTTTGTCATAGGCCTTTGCTATGTCCAGCTGCATTATCATTCCAGCCTACTTGTTGGTGATGAGTGAATGAACCGTTTCATGTGCTTGTATTATATTATCTAGAATTTGTCATCCTTCCACATAGCATGTTTGTTCCTCTGACACTAGGGTTGGGAGGAGAGGTTTAAGATGATTGGCAATGACTTTGGATATAATTTTGTAGATCACATTGCATAATGCTATAGGTCGAAATCTATCTAGAGAGGTGGCCTTCTCCTGTTTGGGGATTAAGGCTATGAAAGATTCATTGAGCACCTTTAAGACTTTCTTAAATCTCCGAGAGTCTTCCACTACCTCCAGGATGTCCTGTTTCACTATCTTCCAACAAGCTTTGAAAAAGTCCACATTGAAGCCATCCGGGCCTGGTGCTTTCCCATTTTGCATCTCTTTCACTACTTCCTCAATTTCTTCCATTGTTACTGGTCTATTGAGATTGAAATTATCTTCTCTGGTGACCAATTTAGGGATGTACTGAGTGAATTTTTCTGTAAACTGGTATCTATCTTCTGAGGTTTCCTCAGCAATTTTCTGAAAATGTTGGAGTAGAACTTTCTCCATTTCTTCATGAGTGTTTCTCTCTACACCATGCTGATCTGTAAGTTTCACAATTCTATTGTTGTTTCTGTGAGCTATGGTGGATTTGTGGAAGAATTTGGTGTTTCTCTCCCCTTCTTTGATCCATTGTACTCTGGATTTCTGTCTCTAGAGTATTTCCTCTTGAAGGCATCTATTGTCCCACTCTTGCTGGAGTGACTCTGCCATCTCTTTCCTTTCATCTGTGTATCCTTATGTGATAAGAATCTGGTTTATTTCCTTTAATCTCTTTTCCACCTCTCCTTTAGCTTTGAAGATGTTACCAAATTCCGTTTTGTTCCACTCTTTGAGTCTGCCTTTAATATGTTTGAGCCTGCAGTGAAGCGGGAACATCTTTGTCCCTTGAAGGTGAAGATCTTCCTTCCACCATTGCTCAATATTTGTGAGGAAATCTGAATGTGTGATCCAAACATTCTCAAACCTGAAGGGGGTGTTCCTTGTTTTGCCAAAAAGGGAGGCTTCTAATTGGATAGGCCAGTGATCTGAACCCCCAAAAGGTAAAATGAGTGCAGTAATGCTGCTTCGCCTGAGAAGAAGTTCCTCTGAAACCATAAATCTGTCAAATTTTGAGGCCAGTTGGGAAGGGCCCCCTCTTTTGTTGTTCCTTTCCATATCAACCAATTTCATATTGGTGATGAAGTCCTAGAAGGCAACTGAATCTCTCCCAAGTATTCTAGTTCCTCCTTTCTTCTCCATGAGTGATTTTGTTATGTTAAAATCACCTCCAAGAATCCATGGTAGAGCTAGGTATCTCTTCTTCATATCCTCAAGTGTTGTGAGGAGTTGAAGTTTGTCCTCCATTGGTTGTGGACCATAGACATTGGTGATCATGTAACATTGCCTGTCTCCCACTGGTTGGAAAATTAGAGAAAGGTGATGTCTGGATGCCTTCGCATCAATCACACCAAATTTCTGTGGATCCCAGAGAGTGAGAATACCACCAACAGATTTGTTTGCCTTAACTTCAAGGTATTCATATCTATTTACCCATTTGCTATGTTTTTCATGGATCTTCTCCACTGAGCATTTTGTTTCCTGTATGAATACTATGTCAGGTTTTTCCTCTCTAATCCTTTTACCAAGATTCCTCTGTTTTCTTCTGCTCCCTAGTCCTCTAATGTTCCAGGTTGTGATTTTCATTGAGGTGGGGTTATAAAGGAGTAACTAGAAAGGTCTTTCATCCTTCCTGAATCAATCATGAGCTTGCCACACTCCAGTAGTAATTCCTTCTGTCTCTTTCTACCCCTCCTTTTGCCTGGATTCTTTGTTAATTTTCTGGTTATTAATCCTATTGAGGAGGTTCCTTTGTTTTCCTGGTTGTCATGTCCTCGTTTGACTCCTACAACTGTTTGGTGTGTCTTGTTAAGGAATATCTGTTGGACTTTATCCACTTCCTCCTGAGGGATGGAGTTTATTCCCAGGTTCCCGCCCTGTTCTAGAAACTTTTCCAGCTCTAGGTTCTCCCTTTCCAAGATCTCCTGCAAATCTTGATCCTCCGTACCACTTTCACTTTGAGTCATTTCCTGGTCTTTTTCTATGACCATGGTATTCAAAGAGTCCATCATGTGTTCATTCTGTTCCTGAATGTACTCCACGCTGGTCTCTTTTTCTTTCCCCCTTGCTGTCTGATTCTCTGCACTTTCTTTATCCCCTTGAATTCTTTTTCTCCTAAGATCTCAAAGCTATTGTAACTTTTTGTTTTATCATTCACACTATGGCTCTTTTGTGTCTTCCTTCCTCCCCCTTTTCCTTTCCCTTCCACTTTGGTGAAACCTGTCTGGTATTTTCCTTTGCTGGGATTTAGGTTTTCCTCCCTTCGATTGAGTGGACAGTCTCTTGATAGATGCCCATGCTCATGACATTTGTGACATCTGAACGGGATATGTTCACAGTCAACTGCTTGAACCCATTCCTCATCATAGACTTCTAGAATGACCTCATCTGGAAGGGCTCCTAACAGGTCCATCTCCACACAAATGCGGGCATAGGATGTATATTCTCCCCTTAGAGTTGCCTCTGAAATCTTTAAGAAATGACCTAATTTATTTCCTATAGCTTTTAAAGACTCTGGCATCCAGTAATCTAAAGGTAAGGAGTATAGTCGAATCCATACTGGTACTGAATTGAAGGTTTCTTGTTCAAGCACAAAGTTCATCGTCCATGGCCTCATATAGAGCCCAGCAGCTGCAAAGAAGTATGACCCTCCTTCAAAGATTCTGTCTCTGTCTTCCATGTTCGTAAATACCACAGTGAAAAAACCTTTGGATCCAAGATGAATATTTAACTCCCCCTTTGGTTTCCAATGGTATTTTATCCAGGTGTACAACGCTTTCTCTGATGGCCAGATTCCCATAAATTTACATATGATGGCATAGTTAGCCATGTGGTCTCTGTGCGCTTGCAGAGCTAGGTCGCTCAGAATAACTCGAGGTTTAGTTGTGGTCTTGGGTTTACAGGGCCCCATCTTAGCTCTGTCCTCTGACCCTTGACCTTTGTCTTCCGCTTTTTCCTCCTGACAGTCTTCTTCGTGGGCCCCTTGATCTGCATTGGTTTTGCTACCTCCTGCCTTTTGAGTTTCCGTGTCTTTTGTCTTGACCTCCCAGGGATTTGGAGGTTTGTTCTTCTTCCCTCCTCTTCCTCTGTCTGCTACCATATAACTGTAGGAGGGAGTGGAGCTCCCTCTTGCCTGTGTCTCCATGGATGCTTGGTACTCTCTGCCATTGATTTCGTTAAACCCTCGAACTAGAGCTCCCGTAGTCTTTGGTTAATCTTCGCTTTTTATGGGTTCAGAGTTCTTGCTTCTTCTAGGTTTGTGCATTTTTGTTTGCTTTGGTAACTCTGGCAATTTGTCCTGAAGTGAATTTCATCTCAAGTGATATGGTGTCCTTCTCATGTTTTGATTAGTCTAATTTTTTTCTATCGATCTTTAGATTCAAGTTAATTGAGACACGTTTCTTAGTGTAATGATGCTTTGGTGGATCTTAGATCTCGAGAATCTTTGAAAAAATGGTATTTTTGGAGTTTCATGTACTCCATGCTCAAGAGATCTATGTATTTATTTATTTATTTTTTTAATGAATATAAAGTGTATCTATTTGCAAAAGAAAGAAAAAAAAACAATGTAAAAATTTCTTTGAGACTTCATGGAAGATTATGTAAACAAGTGTTATTGGGTAGCCTAGTCCCTAGGCATGAAGCTAAAAATTTTGTTAGGGGAAAATTGCATAAAAAATTATAACCTACATTGGTCAATCTTAATTAAATTAATATTTGAATAGGTAGATGGAGTCTTGTAGTCCTTTTTTTGGAGGAACTAATAAATTGAGATTTGAAATGGATAAATTAATTGCCCACACATTAACTTGCATAAATTTTGGTGGGTAGTAACAACAAGTAAGCACTAGTGAAAACATAAATGATTGTGAGAAGTAACTCCTATCATTTTTTATGCAAAGACTTGCTTAAATTATGGTGGGAAGTAACTAATGGTAATATGTTATTTACTTCCACCAAAACTTAAAAATAAAAGATCACTACACAAATATCTAAAAATAATGCAAGAATATTGCAACCATATCCATAAATTATGGCATAATATACGTGAGACAATTATCCACATGACATTATCTTATGCAAAGGCTATAATAAAACCTTCAAATTATGGTCCAATTAAATATTTGAAAATTAGTTTTTTTTAATAATATTAAAAATTGAATATTATTTTTCAAAGTTAAACATTATAAATTACATTGACCAATACTAATCTAACAGTGGTCAATGACCAAATCAATAAAGCTTGGACAAACTTCTATCTGTGCGTGCCTATAGACTTTTTTAATTGGAATTTGCATTCTAAATAATTTCATGTGATATTTAACATCATATTCCTTTGTGACAAGTCCTTTATTACATCATGCAAATGATTTTCTCTTACAATACATTGATTTGACACTTATTTAACCAATCTAACTTTTAAAAGGGTTTTAAATGTAAAAAAATGGTCATTTTCAATGTTTTAGAACCTTGTTTCCCCCTTTACATCCTCACTTTATTTTTCATTTGAGCATTCACCATGACAATGGAAAGCAACCAAAGCTTCAGCATCATGTTTTAAATTATCCCATCCACATTGTTGAACAACCACTTATCGCTCAACATGTTAGCTCTTATTAGCCATAATTTAATGTATCTTTTGTTTTTTTTAAAGATAAATTCCGATAGGGAACTAGCAACCTCCCCAGGTATGTGCAACACCCCACAAGCCACATATATCAGGAACTCATAGTTCATCCTAGGACCAAGATATCCAGATACTACCAGAATTGAAGCTGGGATCCCAGACTCCAATATATCCTTCTAGCCTTACTATGATGGACCATGTCTCCAAGGACTTGAACCCGAGTGGATGGGATGGCAAACCACCATCCCCACCACGCGAGCTAAGCACATGTTGAGTTTAGTGTATATTTTGTGTAAAGGATCAGGGAAGAAAGTGGAGAGGGCATGTTAATTTGAAAAATATGCACATAACAAAGTTTTGACCCACTTCTCTTTCACCCCATAGTAGTACACATAGAAAGAAATTAAATGAATTAACCTTTTTCCAAACCTCGTGCTCCTATCCATAACATTTTTTTGGGCATAAACTATGGTTGATAGGCATATCCTCAAACCCCTTCCATGCCTATGACACCCCTTGCCTCACTTGGAGTCTTCCTACTCCATATATGTATAGGAATTTTTGGATAATCATACTCAAACCACCTTGTAGATCCCCACATTCCTCTTTGGTTTGGTTGGTTAAGGTTGGATCCACAGATTTAGTGAGCAATGAGATAATATTGGGTGAATTTTTTCTCCATCGTAAGTGTGGTCTTTGGTTTCACTTCATCATTGAAATATTAAAAAAAACTTTCTTTTCCCTTTAATATGCCCTACTAAGATCATGCAAATATCACATGGGTTTAGCAAATTAGATCCTCCTCTTTAACCTCATTTCCATACATATATTTGCATTCTTTAAGAATAGTAACCATGCTAATATTTTATGTTCTTGATAGGGGCGAATTATAGGAATAACCATGACCCACTTATAAGAGAAAAAGTGGCAATTCATTGAGATTAATTTATATAGGGAGGAAAATGAAATAAGGTCTAGTGCCCTAGGTCCCATCCATGATGACACCCTTTGCATTGTAGATAAAGGTGATTCATATCAATGGGGGGATTTATTAGATGTTTTAATATAAGTCTTAACTTGAATTTACTGATGGGGAGAAAGACATGGGTGCATATCAAATGATATGGAAATCATAATTGCACAAGGTAGCCACATGTTCAACTATGTTCCCATGTGCAAAATCCATATCATATATCATATGCCAAGTAGATGTAGGCAACATAATAATCATACAAACCCAAGGAAAATCTATCTCAATCTTCAACTCATTGGTCTTGCACATGTGTTACAAAATCCCCACAAAGAAAATTGAGTTTGTAAAAGAATGGATGATGTAGTTTCCTCTAGATGTTAGAGAAGTGATGAGGAACCGATGGGTTTTCAAAAAAAAAAAAAAACATAATACTAGGAAATCCACTACCTATCCCACTAGAATGTTGAAGATTCCATATCAATTGCAAGAAATCTTCTTTAGAAAATATATAGAGAAGTTGATGCCATGAGATTCAAGGAATCATGGGTCGCACTACTGCACATCATCTCAATAACAATTCATGTATTTATACAAGACGATATCCTCTCTACTACCTTGGAGAGGAAAATTTGTTAGCCACCAAGCACATTATTACAGGGAAACATCCAAAGTTTCACATGTCATCATATTTGTTGAATGTAGTGCATATGGTGCATGCCTTTCCAAGAATGGGTTGGTACTAGAAATTAAGTGATCCTCCTATCCATGTTTATTTTCAAGATCTATGGGAGCATAAGTATTACTCAGTATCACAAAATATGTGAGAATTTCCTCATCCCTCTTTTCTAATTACTATTTTGTTCTCCAACACTATGTATTCCAGATAAGGAAATATAGGCAATTAGGAAAGTTGGATATTGGTTTGTGTTGGAGCATGGGACTTATATCAAATATATGGCTCAACCAAACCTCCCCACCTATTCCCAATCTTTGCACACAATAAATTGGCCTTGCAAGAAGTAATGTACCAAACTCTTGTGCATGGATTTAGAGCCACTCTAGTGAGAGACAAGAAACTACCATAACACCATTACCATTTTGCTTAAGATATTATAGTTTCAAAGCTGCAAAATAAATTTAAATTAAAGTTGACATTATGGCGAAATTCCATTTGAGGAAAAAATATGTAATAAGCATGAGCCCCTGAAGGTTTTAAACAAACATTGTCAGGTATGCAAGTATATGTGGACCTACTAATCTGAAACATGGAAAGAGGAAGAAATTATAAAAGGGACACTAACTATGACAAGGTTCTTTCAATATAGGAGGAAACTCTCAACTTAGAAAAGAAGAAGAGAAAAAAGAAGCAACCAAAGAAGTATCGATAAAAAAGGAGAGACTAGCAAAGGAAGCTAAGGCACTCAGACATCAATAAGAAGTGTCAACAACAACATAAGTGGATAGGATGAGGAAAGAAGAGGAAGAACAGGAATTGATCATATAAGTTTTAAACCTATTATAGTCAATTTATACATAAATTCTCAATAAATACAAAAGTAAGACAATGGCAATCACATATTACACAAACATTTACCCTAGAAATCCAAACTGGGAAAACAAACAATTTTCTTAGAACCACACCTCTAAATTTTATCATCAATCAAATTCATTATAAATAATACAATATATAGGATCCAACAACATCCAAATCCCTTAATCCATTAAATCAAATTAAGTTACAAAAGTGATTCCTTAACTAGAATTATAAAAACCATGGGTTGAACCACTATGCACTACAAAACCACCAAAAGTGGAAATTTCATTGAAAACCACAAAAAAAAAACATGAAAATGATCTAGATTAGGTAATTATATTATTTTCAATCCATCTTGTTGCTTCTAGAGTGGAAAAATTAGAGGAGTTAACTCATAGGACCATTTTATGGTGGGTCGTAGCTGGTGAATTGGAGTTTGAAACCTTTTGAAAACAATTGAAGCACCAAATGGATTTTTTTTAGGGTTAAAATTTACCATTTAAATTTGGAACCCCCTAGACATATTCTAAACTTAGATACCTTTACAATAGCATAATAAAGACCTCAAAATAAATCGTATGCAAAAGTTATGCCACCCGGAATTTGACATTCTTGTTTTGATTACTACGATTTGAGAGGATGCCATGGCAACCCACATTATTCATAGAAAAGGGGCTAGTCAGGTGACCATGATGAAGAAGACTCTAGAAGAGTAAAAAATGTAACTCTTGTTAAGAGTTTAAGGAGTCAAACTCAACCACTAGTAGGTTATCGGGTTGTGTTATAGTTGGGCCATTAGGAGGAAAATGGATTCCATTCTATTTGAATGCATTTTGTTCCATAGATAAATAGAGTAGCCGAGAGTAGATGGGGAGAGAAAATAGAAAGAATTTTTGTATTGTACCAACCCATGGTTCATGGATCTCAGTCCTTTGTGCTTGCATCCATTCCTTTTCAGAGAAAGAGAGAGCAAAGCAACCTCACCTTACAACTGGGTTTTCTCATTTAAGGGTTTCTCATATAATATCTTGTGTTATTATGGTTTTTTTGTAAATTGAAGGTTTTTATTAATTAAAAAGGTTACATTTGTTGTTATAGGAGTCCAAAAATCGATTGGCCTCACTCTTACTAGATTTACTGGCTAACCTATGCATTCCCAGGTACATCATAAACTTGATAAAAGACAAAGTTTTACATACATCAACTAGTAAAAAATGCCAAAACACTAATAAAACTAGCAGAAAACCAACTAACATTAAACTTCATCATAGTTTATCGAGATAAGATGCTTCATATCTGAGCCAGGTGGCTTGAATTCATAGTGCACATGAACTTGCATATGAGCTAGGCAAGAATCCAACCGCTCTAACTGCTCCTGGGTGCATCTCTTCTCCTTCCACAAGTTGACCAGTCTGTCATGCACCACCTAAATCTTCCTTTGAAAATGATCATAACATCTAGTAACTCATAATGTTCATCCTGTTGAGCTCGGTCTAATTGTTCAATCGAATTACATAATTGGTGCAGAAGCCTAGTGACCCCTTCCAAGGAGGGGGTCATCCTCTTAGAGAGAGATGTCAATGGCATTGGTGGTTCAAGTGTCTCACCCTGGATTTGCTCCTGGTAGCTACAGACAACAAGGCTCCTCCCTCACATCCCTGCCTCTACATCGCTAGCCACTCTATGGATGCATTTCTCAAACTTGCCACACCTTGTCGAAACTTGCACTAACAGTTCTACCACACCAGCGAGCTATAACCTCTAGAGCTCGGATATTCCAATTTCTCTTATCCAGAGCCCCCTTAGAAAACCCCTCCAACGCAAAACATGAATACTTCTGAATCAACTCCTCACTATTACTCAATATGTCATCAGGACCCAATGGCACCACTAACCATGCTACAATGTTAACTCCCCGATGCCCAATTTTTTTGAAGACTTTTGATCAAGCCAGGGTGATGACCCCAACAACCAAATATCCACTAAATTCTCTAAATTCTGGCTAGGTACTGAGAACAACACGAATTCCAACAATTTGGGGCACTAAGACACTAACCCAACACATACACTTGAATTGAAAAACAACACCCCGGTACTAATTAACAGAAAGTCCAATAGCAAGCTTCCACGTTTAAACCTTGTACATATAACCCACAATGTTATACTATGCGATCCTATAACCACCTCCTCCCACATTTACCCACTTTTACCGATTTTTCCAAGGTAAACATGAGATGAGGGTCACTATGATATGATTCAACCTCCTATATCACGTTAAGGAAGTGGAATCGATAAACCAAAACCCTAAATGACTTCCTTATTAGGTGCTATATAACCTCCAAGGGCTAAACCACCCTTCCAAGTGCCTAGAACTTGAACTATACCTCTTTTTTCAGAGCCCTGATCTACCAAACGCTTTCATAACATTGCTTGATTTCGACTAAAACCCTCCAGTAGCATGCATGATGCCTACAAGGGAGCGACTACAATGTTTTTCACCCAGTTTTGTGCTAGCAACCGCGGGATTTAAGGCACCTTTTTAGGGTAGGATCCATACGACTGCCCAGAACTTAATGGCACTTTCCAAAACCATGAATGAAATGAGGACAAAGCCTTCCATACAAATCTTAGATAAGAACTTGACCTAACAAGGCCTAGCCATGACAAACATTTCGTCAAACACATGATGAACATGAAATCTATAGGTCATGAATGCATATCTAAACATAGGGATCTGAAACTTATCTAAAGTTTACCAAAAAGGACTGACACCCTCTCACAATAGCTGCAATAACACCTATTAGGTATTGCATTCAATAACCTTTCATTTATCAACCAAACATGATAAGAACCATAACTTGAATCTGTCATAAAACAATGCTTATAACCAACATATAACTAGAATAATATCAATGATAGAATGACCATTAAGACCACATAATAACAAGTATAATTAATCATCAAAGACAATATAAGCTTAGCTCTTATTAACACATGCAAAAGCCAACCAAGTCAGGGACTTCCACGTACCACGGAATAATAGATTAGACTGAACCAAATCTTTCTTTCAGCCAATCACCCTCGTGCCATATTCCAAGCATGAATGTGGGATCTCATGGGATAAAACCATCCATAAACAACCAAGGGAATCCATAGGTTAAACCACCTACACCCTCACCATATCATGATCTCACCTAAACCGGTCTTGAGACCACAAAACCAAACTGAGCTTGGATGTCTCATAATTCCTTCACCATCCCTTGAGGAATTTTCTTGTCTCCACCCACTTGTTGAGGGCTTCTCAGAGAAAACCATCTACACTGCAACCTTTGGGATTTCTTGAGACCACCTCACCTTGATCCAAAACCTTCCGGCAATCCATAGCTCAACCAAGAAAAAAACCCTATCACACCATGGCTACCTGGAAATGACAAGGCAAGGCTGAAACCACTGTCGAAACCTGACAAAATCCATGCCACTGTAGCAAAGAAACCAAAATACACACATGCATATGTCATGCATGCCAAAACTAGCTAGGAAACCATACATGCAATCTGTTACCTGCAAGTATTCATGTTGAAGCTACCTGATCCAACATTTATTTGCTTGATCCTTACTTTCCTTTGCTTTCCTTGTCCTTCCTTTGCTTGCTTGCTTTCCTTCTCCTCTTGGTGCTCTTCTCCTCCCTGACACTAACTCCAAAACTGAACTGACAAAAAGGATACCAACTAATTATTTGATGTATTTTTATTATTGATGCCTCTTTTGCTTCAATGTCCTCCTCACATGCAACCTGTGACCTTTCACCTCCCTTTTCTCCTAATTTCCTTTATTTTCATAAAAATATGCCAATTAATGCCTCTTTTGCTTTTCAAAGCCTTTGCCATTGCATTTTCCAATTTCCCTTTAGCCATAAACACCAAGTGATGCCCACTAGGATATTTTTCCCAACATTCAGCTTGGAATAAGTGTCCCTCGACCTTGGTCTTATTTTTCCTTTATTAACTTTTATTACATGAACTTTTAACCTGGGGTTGTTACAAACCCTTCCCCCTTAGGGGAACATTGTCCTCAGTGTTCTATAATCCCTACAACCAACAAAACCACTGAAAATAAAAATATATTGCCCATGGATCTTTATAACCCAACTCGTTGCAGGATTAGCAATGAACAACTTGCTCAAAAGCAAAAACCATCATGGCAAACATGACAACATGACAACCATACCACTTATTGGAGCTTTATAACACAACTCATTATGATATTTACAATATCAAACACATATATAATTATCCACATTTGCTTCAACTAAAAAATAATCATACTTTCTATGGAGCTTTATAAATCCAGCTCGATACAATATTTACAATAATATACACATGCACATTTGCTTTAACCAACAAATAAAAGGATATGATGCATGCATCCACAACAAGGGTGTAGGTTTTAACCCTGTACAAAAATTACTTACAAACGAATTCTAAAAAATAGAAAATAAACAATGACAAGAATATAAAACAAATACGCATACATTTCCCCTGGATCCCAAAATCGGGGCTACCAGATTGATTTTTCATTATATTCCATTCAATGTTACAATATATATATATACATGCTGAAGCATTCATAAACCGATTCATAAACCAAAATCCATTAAACCTAGATTAGAACATAACTGTAGTTCCCTTGACCGAATCTACAAAATATCATGGGAAAAAAACCATCATGCTCAAAACCATGTGTGAAACCAATGCACAAAACCATAGGTAGGTCCGCCCACCTAATATAGGGTCTAAAAATAATTTTCATGGGCGCTACCCCGGGCCCCGTATAGGGGGGCTACTGCCCCCTTGAAACCCCCCAATAGGGGGGGCGCAACCCCCCTATTACCCCCCTGCTGCACCCGGCGTAACGAACAGGGACGCCTATCGCCCCCCCCCCCTGTGACCCCCTCGCGTGTGTGACTAGTAGTGGAAAATATAACACACACCCAACAAAGGGAATCCAGAGGCTCACACCTCCACCCTTAAAGTAATACTAGGATTCACCTCCTTCCCAGGAAGTCTAGAATCCACTACCAAAGTCAACCTGTCTCCAATGTCCAACGCTCTCATCCTTGCACTACATATTCCCTCAATGAACAATTACTGACTCATTGTTCTAGGGTACACTCCCAATGTACATTTAATTCCATTTGGAAATGCTAATGACAAAAAAAAGTCCATCCCCTGCCCTTCCCTTCTCTGCTACACAGTCCCTCGAGAAATCTGGTCACCCCCTTTCGTGCAGTCACTCACCTTCCAAGTTCCCCCACATCCCCTATCTCGGGCGAATCATCCCTTGGCAAGGTTTCCTCACATCAAAAGGTTCAAAAACCAAGGCACATCCTTGCCTCAAACACATCATATTGTCATAGCATGCTCATGGAAATCAATGGATGCTATTGGGTACCAATTTCCCACAATGGCCCTGCTCCTGAATACTTTACTAGCATATGGCTGCCTGTTCCAATTCCTTTTGTCGCTGCTAATTCTTGCAGTCAGTTTCAACCAACCACCCAAACCGGGCATTTCCAACCATGCTTTCCTATACCATGCACATAACTACCATTAGACCCAAAAGGAATTTAAATAAATTTAAATCATACCTCATTGGTGGTCCATCAAAAGGTACACTTGCAATTCTATTTACTTCCTGTCATAGTAGGTCAAACTAGCCGTTTGATCAAATCTTCATGTATAAACATATCTCATCCGGTTAGCTCAAACACAACCATCATAAATCATAATAAAAAATCAAATGCATAATTAAAATTGAAATACAATACTGATACTTATCTTTCAAATGGTTGCTTCTACCTTTAGTCTTTGTCCTTTTTGTACAAACTCTGAATTGGTTGCCAAACCCGACAAGCACCCAGTGCCTTCTCTTTAAGCAACAAGGGAATCCAAAGACTAAACCACCTCCTCCCTCTATATCAACAACAAGGTTATCTTGAGACTAAACTACCTCAACCCTCAATAGAAATAAGGGTATCCTGAGACTAAACCACCTCAACCCTCAATAGAAACAAGGGTATTTCGAGCCTAAACTGCCTCGACCCTCAGTAGAAACAAGGGAATCCATAGACTGAACCACCTCAACCCTCAATAACAACAAGGGTATCCCGAGACTAAACTGTCTCAACCCTCAATAACAACAAGGGTATCCCGAGACTAAACCGCCTCAACCCTCAATAGCAACAAGGGTATCCCAAGACTAAATTGCCTCAACCCTCAATAACAATAACAAGGGCCCATACATTCCCGTACCTTCCTGTCACATCGCACTATACAACACATACATATATATAGTGTACAACACAACACATACACCTACACCCGATGTACAACGCCATGCATACACCTACACCTAGTGTACAACACAACACATACACCTACACTCGGTGTACAACACAACACATACACCTACACCCAATGTACAATGCCACAAATACACCTACCCCTGATGTACAACACAACACATACACCTACACTCAGCGTACAACACAACACATACATCTACACCCAGTATACAATGCCACACATACATCTATACCTGGTGTACAACGCCACACATACACCTACACCCGGTATACAACACAACACATACACCCACACCCTGTGTACAACACAATACATATACATACACACCATACAATACCATGAATACACCTGTCATGGTACAATGACTACACAATACCCGTAACACCATACCAAATATACATAACACAACATGTACGACGTGTACACAATGCCACATGTACGCAATGCCACATGCACAATGTGTACACAACACCACATGCACGACGTGTACACAATGTGACATGTACACGACACCACATGTACAACATGTACACAACACCACATGCACATAACACCATGTGTACATTCATGCAAACAACACCAGATGTACATAACAACACATATGCAACATGCACAAAACACCATATGTACATAACATCACATGTACATAATAACACATATGCAACATGCACAAAACACCATATGTACATAACACCACATATCCATCATGCACATAACGCCATCTGTACACAACACTACATATAAAACATCTACACAACACCATATATACACAACACCATATGTATGTAGAAATTCCCATTGTAGATCAACAGATTATGCAATATACTAAAGCAAAATACAAGATCTACTTCTACAACAAACTTTGCGGAAGCTTAATTGAATATGAGCAAGATCAATGAGAACACATATAACTGAGAATGAGAAATCAATCACACATAACACAGAAGAAATAACCTAGGGAAAGCCTCAACCTAAAACCCCAATCTCTATATTATCATACAAGTGGAAAAATGTTCAATTTACAAAAAGAATTAGCTCTCAAGCTATCCTGCTCTCTCTGCAATAGAACAATACAAATCATAGACTGAATAGACACTGTATATGTCCTCCTCAAGCCCTCCAAGCCTCCTATTTCCTTGCACAGTTTTTCTTGGGGTCCAGTGATGCCACATGTGTGAAAATGGACTCATCACACTCACAAAAACTGAAGAAGTAGCTGCGCAATCCTCAAGGAAAGAATTCCTTCTGCATGCAAGAGATTTCACAATGGAATATTATAGCAATTAATAGTACACTGTCCCTCCATCTGATCTCAACTGGGTCTCTTTCTGAATTGACATGCATGAGTTATTTATGAGAGAATATTTAGTTATCTGAAGTGCAACAGCTACATGTATGCATGCATTAACTAACTGAACTTACAGTTAATTCAACAAACTGTTTGAATTAATCTAACTGGACTTGACTCAGTTAACTGAGCCAACTAATTACAACTCAAATTACAACTCATCCTTATCTCTTTAACTGATGGATAAATTCCTCAATTAATGGAGAAACTGTTGCATGTCCCCACATAGACTTCATGTTTGATTTTCTACAACTAATTAACTCATGGTGAATTAATTAATTATTTTACAAACAACTGCTAAGATCAAATTCGAATTTTTACTTCTCTATTTTAGTTCAGGGACTAACTAAAATAGGAAGGTATCCCGAAATGCTATTTATAGCAGTACTAAATATAGCACTTCTATATTTAGCATTTCTTGTTGCCATTTTCAACACTCCCTCTCAACAAGAAAGGGATTATCAGTAACCCCAATCCTGTCTCTATGGAACTAGAACTTGTATTTTGACAATGCCTTCGTCAAAATATTTGCATCCTGTTCCTCGGTCGAAACGTACAGCAACAACATGATCCTCTTGACCACATAGTCTCAAAGATGGTGATACCAGATATCAATGTGCTTGGACCTGTCATGAAAAACTGGATTCTCAGAGAGTATGATACAACTCTAATTATCGTAGTAAATCACGGTTGGATCCATCCTCTGACCAAACAATCCCACTAGAATCTTCTGCATCCAAATGGCCTCACATGCAGCTTGACTAGCAGCTATGTATTCAGCCTCTGCTGAGCGAAGTGCAACTGATCTTTGTTTCCTGTGTACCAGGAAACTGCAGCTGAACCAAGGTTGAAGATTCCTCTAGAAGTGCTCTTCCAGTCTGATGGACTCCCTACGCAATCCGCATCTGTGAAGCCCTGAAGCTTCACTCCCTCTGTCCGTTTGTACCAAATCCAAACTGAGATGTGCCTCTGAGGTATCTCAACACATGCTTCGTTGCCTTCCAAAACAACTTGGTATGCTAAACCATAGCTTGACTCAGCTGGTTCACCCCAAAGCATAAGTCAGGTCGTGTGTTCACTAGGTACATAAATGAACCCACCAGCTGCTGATAAATAGTAGCAGCTACTACCTCACCTGAAGTAGCATCCTCCTTCCTCCAGTTCCCAGCTAGAGGAGTTTACATGGGCTTGCACTTCTCCATGTGAAAGCCTGAGTATCTCATTGGCATACTTGCCTTGAGGCACAAATACTTCACCATCTTTTTGCCACACTTCCATGCCTAGAAAGTAGTGCATAAGACCCATGTCTTTCATTTCGAACTCTCTTGTAAGGTCCTCCTTGCAAGACTATATCAGCTGATCATCGCATGTCAAAATCAAATCATCAACATAAAAAACAATGATCAATGGCTTACCTTCTACCATGATGTGGTAAAGGTTTGCATCTGCTTCACTTTTGGTGAAGCCCAACCCGGTGAAATAGTTGTCGATCCTGGTGTACCAAGCACGGGGTGCTTTCTTCAGCCCATAGAGAGCCCTCTTGAGTCTGCACACATGCGACTCACGATCGAAGGTCTCGAAACCTTCTGGCTGCTCAATGTACACCTCCTCCTCAATCTTCCCATTGAGGAATGATGTCTTCATGTCCATCTGGTGGATCTTCCACCCCATCTGAGCTGATAGTGCCAATATCGATCTAATCGATGAGTACCTTGCTACGGGAGCAAAAGTCTCATCGTAGTCGATCCCCTTGGCCTGTGAGAAACCCCAGGAAACAAACTTTGCCTTATGTTTCTCAACACTGCCATCAGCTGCCTGCTTTACCTTGTAAAGCCATCTAGAACTCACCATTGACTTGCCCTGAGGCCTTGGGACAACATCCCACACACTGTTCCAAATGATAGAGTCGTACTCCTCTACCATTGCATCAACCCAGACTGGTTGCTGCATTTCCTCCTCGAATGAAGAAGGTTCGGTATCTACACACTCCCCAACCAGGGCCATGTACCCAGTGTATCACTCGGGTGACCTCCTCTGTCTGTGCTGAGAAGATGGTTGTCCCACATTCCCCCGCGCATCCAACATCAACCTGTTAACTTCCCTTGAGCGTTTTCGCCCATCTTTGGAAGTCTCAGCATGAATGGATGTCTCCACTCCCGGATCCTCTACATGCGGCTGCTCCACATCAATACGAGGCTCCTCCTCCTTAGGAACTGAAATTTCCTCCTCTGCATGTAACTTAAGCTCCCTCTCAAGTGATACTTGCATGGATTTCTACTCGTTGAACTTCAGATCCCTGCGTACCACAATCCTCTAAGTGGAAGGTAGGTACACCCAATAGTTGTGGGGTGTATCCGTGTACCCCATAAGTATTCCCAACTCAGCTGTTGGGTCTATCTTCTTCCTGGCATCTTTGGTCACATGAAAGTAAATTGATGATCCAAAGATTCAGAAGTGACTCACTTCTGGTTGCTTCCCGGAATAGGCTTCCATAGGTGTCTTCATTCCCAGTATATGGTGTGGGCTTTTGTTCTGCAAGTATACTGTTGTATTGCATGCCTCAGCCCACAAATGCAGTGGTAGGCTTTGGTCATGCAACATCGCTCGAGCTACTCCACAATTGATCTGTTCTTCCTTTTGGCCGCCCCATTCTGCTGTGGGTTATGGGGTGTCGTGAATTCCCGTTTAATTTCTTCTGTAGCACAGAAGTCTTTAAACTGTTGGGAGACATACTCTCCACCGTTGTCGCTACACAAGGATTTTATTTTCTTTCCATATTCTTTCTCTGCCAAGGCTTTAAACTCACAAAACCTCAAGAAGGTCTGATCCTTCTTTTGCATAAAGTAGATCCAACATCTACGAGAAAAATCATCAATAAAAATAACATAGTACCTTTGTTTAGCAGTGGAGGCTGTAGAGAATGGTCCACAAACATCTGAGTGAACTTGCTCCAGGATTGCTCCAGCTCTACTGTCTCTATCCAGAAAGGAAGATTTCGCATACTTACCCAAGGTACAACCTTTGCATGTATTCGTCTGCTCAAGTTTTCCCTTGGGTAATCTGGTATAAATCTACTACATGATCTTCAAGGCTTCATGGTACAAGTGGCCCAGTCTTCTATGCCATAGCTTGCCAACATCTTGGCTCTGCACCATCTCAGCTTTGGAACACAATGCAGCACAGTGGTCTACCTCCAGCTTGTAGATATTCTTTACTCGAATCCCAATTCGCTTGCTCTGTCCAGTGTCGATATGCATCAGGAATACCTTTCCTTTGCTAAAGACTACATCATAGCCTTTATCTTCTAGCATAACAATGGACACAAGATTATTCTTCAAACCTGGTACATACTTTACATCAGTCAGGGTGAGGGGAGCTCCATGCTCCCTCTGAAACACAACTGTATCTTCACCTGAAACACAGTACTTTCCATCATCGCCCATCTCGATCCGCATCTGGAGATCCTTCTCCTCCAACGTACTGAAAAGATTCTTGCCACCTGACATGTGGAATGAAGCTCCACTATCTAGGTATCACACACATCCCACCATGGATGAAACCATGCATGCGATAAGCGAGAAATCCAACTCAAACTGTGAGGCCAGTGCCTCACCATCAGATCCCTTTGAGGAACCCTTCTTGGATTTATTCTGTGGACAATTTGTAGCATAATGGCCCACTTCACGACAATGAAAGCATCACACTTTCGATTTGTCAAACTTCTTCCCACCATGGGAAGAATCGGATTTGGGATGGGATGCCTTCCCTTTCCCCTTCCTCGCCTTACTCGCTAAGGCTAGATTTTCCTCATCATCTTGCTTCGATGAGGATCCATCTCCGGTGCTTCTTCTTATCTCCTCCTGCATCAGATCTGACCAAAGTCATTCCCAATCTGGCAGTGTTTCTCTTCCATTAACCGAGTCTTGGTAGCTATGCCAGCTCTTAGGAAGAGCGAGGAGTGCAAGACTCACCATGTCATCATCAACGAACGTGATCCCTACACTTCCAAGCTCATCCCTGCCGGTGGTGAGCTTGTTTAGATATGTAGAGATTGTGTCACCCTTTTCACACTTGATTTTCCGAAGATTGTCTTTCAGCGCCAGCTTGCTCTGATCGCTGTTGTTCTGATATAGATCTTTCAATGTTTTTCACATTGAAAACGATGTCTCCTTCCCATGGAGACTCGAGACTATGTGGTCTCGAACTCCCTCTAGAAGGATTCTCCTTGCTCTAGCCACACATTTCTTCCATTCCGCCAATTCAGTAGCATCAGTCGGCTTGGGGACTTCTTGATCAATGAATTCCTTTAAACCGTTATCCTCTAATACTACTTCCATGAGATCCTTCCAAGCTATATAATTTGAACTGCCATCAAGAGCATATTCGAGTCTTAAACCGTTGAATGCCATTGGTGAAATTGAGATGTGATAAGAACTCGATTTCTATATTCAAGAACCACAAACTTTGAACTTCTCCCTTCTTGTATATAGTTCTCTCATTTGATCACCTTTGCTCTAATACCATGTAGAAATTCCCACTGTAGATCAACAGATTATGCAATATACTAAAGCAAAATACAAGATCTACTTCTACAACAAACTTTGCAGAAGCTTAATCGAATATGAGCAAGATCAATGAGAACACATATAACTGAGAATGAGAAATCAATCACACATAACACAGAAGAAATAACCTGGGGAAAGCCTCAACCTAAAACCCCAATATCTGTATTATCATATAAGTGGAAATATGTTCAAGTTACAAAAAGAATTAGCTCTCAAGCTATCCTGCTCTCTCTGCAATAGAACAATACAACTCAGAGACTGAATAGACACTGTATATGTCCTCCTCAAGCCCTCCAAGCCTCCTATTTCCTTGGGCAGTTTTTCTTGGGGTCCAGTGATGCCACATGTGTGAAAATGGCCTCATCACACTCACAAAAACTGAAGAAGTAACTGCGCAATCCTCAAGGAAAGAATTCCTTCTGCATGCAAGAGATATTCACAATGGAATATTCTAGAAACTGATAGTACATTGTCCCTCCATTTGATCTCAACTGGGTCTCTGTTTGAACTGACATGCATGAGTTATTTATGAGAGAATATTCAGTTATCTGAAGTGCAGTAGTTACATGCATGCATGCATTAACTAACTGAACTTACAACTAATTCAACAAACTGTTTGAATTAATCTAACTGGACTTGACTTAGTTAACTGAGCCAACTAAACAACTCAAATTACAACTCATCCTTATCTCTTTAATTGATGGATAAATTCCTCAATTAATGGAGAAACTTATTTTGTTTTCACTCGTAACTACGACATTTCATAAATTTATGACCTGTAAATTTCCTTTAACCTTATTCATATTTGACTCATCCTTCTTTTACTTTTACATGTAACTTCATTTCAAAAATGTAAATTTCCTTTAACCTCATTCATATTTGACTCATCCTCCTTTTACTTTTACGTGTAGCTTCATTTCAAAAATATATCCAAGCTTAAATCCAATTAATCGAATGGAAAATGAACTTCCCGCCATATATCATAAATGTCCTTCTCGCCAGATATAATGATATTTAAATCATTGTAAAAATGGTTTTTGAGAGGGGTCCGATTTAACAAGAGGGTGACAATTGTAAAAAAAAGGTAAAAGTGAAAACAACTTTTCAGACCCCCTTCTTGGTTTAATGTCGGAGGGGTTGGGTTCGAAATATATTTATAACCATTGATTTTAATTTGCACATATCTCGAGGCCTTTTAACATTTGGGGAAAATTAATGCATGAAGTGCGGGGTGGGGCCATAGGTTTTGACTTTTGAATTTATGACTTTGGCTGACGCATGATAAATATGTTTCTAATGTTTTAGAGTTTGGATTTATTTATTATTTTTTAATTTTGATAATTCCAATAAATAATTTCTCACTTAGGCTTACTTCTTTGCTTGTGGTTTTGAGAAGCAGACTTCATCTTGATCTACCTTTTAATCCGAAAGTCAATTTGAAGCACCAGAGATACACTTGGAAAACTGCTTTTGAGCATTTTACCATGAGAACAACTGCCATATGATCTGACCCAGAATTCAAGAACTAAATGGCTCCTTAGACAAACAAATCTTTAGGTTATGACACCTTGTGATTCATAGTTTAAACTTTACCAACAAATTTGCAAAGTGGATAACTGAACAAATAGATTATCTATATTATACAACCCTAACATGCATATGACTACACAGATCAATTAGTATTTATCATACATGTAACGATAACAACAATAGAATGACAAGCATATAAGTAACCCTAATTCTTGTAACAACCATTAACCACATACCTGCATGCGAAACATAAAAACCTATATGATGATCTACTCTTACCCCGCGGTCCAATGTTGCAACCTTGATTTGATGATCTACATCTCTTGCTTCATCTCAACTAACACATCAACATCATAACATACCAATAGCATCATGATGACATAAACTACATGCAATGACCTCATGCATTACAAACTTAACGATTACAATGCATGCATAACAACATGCATCTAGCCCATCCAGTCCAAGTATTTGAATCATGTTCTGATACCACCCTCTAACTGCCTCTTCCCACATTTACCCACTTTCACTGATTTGCTTGATGTAAACATGAGATGAGGGTCACTATGATATGATTCAACCTCCTAGATCACCTTAAGGAAGTGGAATTGATAAACCAAAAACGTTAATGACTTTCGTTGAAGACCAAAATTGTTCCTTTTTTACACGTTCCCTAAACTCCATTCTCTTCCTTTTTGACCATAATAATCTCAATAAGGTGTTAACTAGAAAGGTTATTGGCAAAAGCATATGCCTAATAATACTTTATTTATAGTTTCCTTATTATTTGATTTAATATTTGCATACACTACCGAATTGCATAAATTTTGCAGCTAATGATTGATTTTGCAGCTTACTTGAAGAATATGTAGGTTCCGAAACACTAGTTGAGGAACAAAATGTATGGATAGTTAGCTGACAACTGACGTAATGATATCCACCTATCTTCATGATCCATCAAGATGATAAGGATGTTGTATGAGCAGGTCAATGTGGAAGTCAACCCAGCGTAAATGCTGGAGCCAAAGACGAATCAGGCGAGTGAGAAGATCGATGCTAAGGATGAAGTTGATATTTTGCCTCATGATTTGCTTCTTCAATAGAAAATCATGAAGAATCACTATTTCATATTATCTTATGTTAATTTTAGATTTTTTGTCGAGTAGGATAGGCTTAGAAATATCCAAACAATTTATTGAAGGAGGTTATAAAACCTGCCTCTCGACAAGATGATGACACACAAACTTGTTTTTATTTTGAAATACTCTTTGTAATTATAAAAATGAGCTTGTTATTCCTCTGTGCGTTGCAGATTAATGTGTGTTTACTCTCTGTTGATCGTTGCATACCTACAATTCACAGGAGGTCCCCTTGGGAGTTGTAAGGTCTCATCTTATTTTTAGTTAATATTTCATTTTTGTATTTTAGTTATGTAGCATTAGATTATCTAAACTTGTTAGAAAATTATATATTACAGAGCAATGGAACACATAAAATATTGCAGAAATATAAACACAGAAAAAGCATAAAACAAGAGAGACATAGATATACATGGTTCACCCAATTTGAGCTACGTCCACAGAGAAATAGCTAGTCCTTCCTTTTATATTATCCAGCAAAATGAAGAGATACAACCTATAACAGATCCGTTGTAATTCCCTCTTCACTCTCACACAATCTCCTCTCTCTTTCTCGTTCAGAATACACTTCTACATAGATGCAATACAATTCCCTCATATATAGTGAGGGGTTGCCTTCTAGGGCAAAAAACCGTAAATTAAACATAACTTATACTGTCAGATTTCCGCCTAATGAACGACCCAGATTGACTACAAAATTACAACATTTTACAAGGCAATTTTACATCTATTTTTAGCTTCAGGGGTGCTGCCCTTGATCCCCCGCTAGGGGAGGGGCTCTAAAGGCCCCCCCTTGGACCCCCCTCGCAACGTTGCCTCCACAATACAAGATGGGGTCCAATGAGGTGATACCTCTGAATAAAGAAGATAGTTAGGCTCCGCATCCAACACAACTAATCTTTCAGTTTTGATTTTCAATGGATGCTTATGACAGTGAGAACAAAGTTTGTAACAAAGTTTTATGAAGATTTCTTTCATAGATTTAATCAATTCGTTGTATGAAGGATGAAGAAAATAATTAAATAAAAAAAGGATCTATTATGCACATGTGAATTTTGACGAGTAGAATCATTTAATTTCGAATTACAATTAGGCGTATAATTCTTCCAAGACTTTATCAGCGTGATTTAGATTTGCCAGTGTGATATTTTAATTCTGCACTTAAGATTTAGTTTCATTTATGTCAGTGAGAAGTAGATCTAGATTTGCTGGTGTGATATTTATTTCTGCAATGTTATATTAGTTTTATTTTCTGCAAGCATAAAGAGAATTTGGATTTGATTTTGCTATTTATTTCCTCATTTCAATTTAGTTTTATTTATGTTAGTGTGTTACTTTCCTTTCTTGCAAGAGTGACAATTTCTTAGATAAAACATGTGCATGAAAACATCCTAATTTAATTTGAAATTTTACTCACCTAATAAAGAATTCTAGCACAACTGGTGCACATACACTTCATTAGTTTACAAGGCTTGGTCGATAATTTATGCAGTAATTTAAACTCAATTAAATTACCAAACAGCTTCCCTATTCGGTGCTATAGGACCCCCAAGGGCTAAACCACCCTTCCAGGTGCCCAGACCCTGAATTAGACATATTTTTTCAGTGCCTTGATCTCCTAGACACTTGCACAACACTGCCTGGTTTCAACTGAAACTCTCCAGTCGCACACATGATGCCTACAAGGGAGCGACTACAGTTGTTTTCACCCAGTTTTGTGCATGCGACCATGAGATTTAAGCCACTTTTTTAGGCTAGGATCCAGACCTCTGCAGAAAACTTATTTACACTCTCTAGAATCATGAATGACACAAGGACAAATCCTTCGATACAAATCTTAGACAAGAACTTGACCTAACAAGGCCTAGCCATGACAAACATTCCGCCCAACACATGATGAACATGAAATCTACAGGTCATGAATGCATATCTAAACATAGAGATCTGAAACTTATCTGAAGTTTACTAAGAAGGACTGATGCCCTCTCACAATAGTTGCAATAACATCTATTAGATCATGCATTCAATAACCTTTCATTTATCAACCAAACATGATAAGATCCATAATTTGAATCTGTCATAAAACCATGCTTATAACGAACATCTAACCAGAATAATAACAATGATAGAACAACCATTAAAGCCACATAATAATAAGTATAATTACTCATCAAAGACAAGAGAAACTTAGCTCTTATTGACATATTCAAAAGCCAACCAAGTCAGGGACTTCCACGTACCACCGACCATAGATTGGCCTAAACCAAATCTTTATTTCAGCCAATCACCCTTGTGCCATATTCCAAGCATGAATGTGGGATATCATGGGATAAAACCATCCATAAAAAACCAAGGGAATCCAGAGGTTAAACCACCTCCACCCTCACCATACCATGATCTCACCTAAACTGGTCCCGAGATCACAAAACCAAATCGAGCTTGGATGCCTCAAAATTCCTTCACCATCCCTTGAGGAATTTTCCTGTCTTCACCCACATGTTGAGGGTTCCCCAAAGAAAACCATCTCCACCCCCAACCCTTGGTATTTTCCTAAGACCACCTCACCCAGATCCAAAACCTTTCGACAATCCATAGCTCAACCAAGAAATAATCCCATCACACCATGGCTATCCGGAAATGGTAAGGCAAGGTTGAAACCACTATCGAAACCCGGAAAAATCCATGCCACTGACGACAAAGAAATCAAAATACACACATGCATATGTCATGCATGCCAAAACTAGCTAGTAAACCATACATGCAATCTGTTACCTTCAAATATTCATGCTGAAGTTGCTTGATCCAAACTTTCCTTGAGTGATCCTTGCTTTCATTTGTTTTCCTTGTCCTTCTTTTGTTTGCTTACTTTCCTTATCCTCTTGGTGATTTTCTCCTCTCTGAGACTAACTCCAAAACTAAACTGACAAAATGCTATCAACTGATGCTCTGATGTCTTTTTATTATTGATGCCTCTAATTTCTTCATTTTTCCTCTATTCTCCTTCAATTTCCTCCTCACATGCAACCTCTTACCTTTCACCTCCCCTTTCTCCTAATTTCCTTTATTTTCATAAAAATATGCCAATTAATGCCTCTTTGCATTTTCAAAGCCTTTGCCATTTCCTTTTCCAATTTCCCTTTAACCATAAACACACCAAGTGATGCCCACTAGGATATTTTGTCCAACATTCAGCTTGGAATAAGTGTCCCTTGAAATTGGTCTTATTTTTTGCCTTTATTAACTTTTATTACATGAACTTTTAAGTCGATGTTGTTATAGATCCTCTGAACACAAATAACACAATGAGGCCGAGAAATTTTGCAAGGGAGAAGCCAAGTTTCTCCTCAAACCCAACAATCCACTCGACCTTACCAATAATTTTTTGATCCCTAAACGCTCAAGGAAAATTCGGTGCTGGAAACTCTATTTCCGCTCAAGGCTAAGACTACGAGAACTCCTCGTAGGCTTCCCCATGATCTCCATAGCACAAAGAGCCACCATGTATGCAAACGCCTCACCATTTCACTTGAAATTCCTTTACACTGACGTACAACCCTCTAGTTTCTCTCCCAATATATCATACATAAATCCACACAAGTAACCAATACCACCATAACTACCCTCACTAAAACAATTGTGAAGGACGAGCCCTTCTGTATGTCACCTAGGTGTCAAACCATCATATGTTAATTACCAAGCTGGAACCTGAGATGGTGAATCCCCTCCCTTGGCCCCAAATCTTCTCGATGTGCCACCCCCATTAGGGAATCTTGTGTTATTATGGTTGTGAGTGATTTTATTTTTGTTTTTTTCTCTATTTCCAACA
Source organism: Pinus tabuliformis (assembly GCA_031772625.1). Classification (NCBI taxonomy): domain Eukaryota; kingdom Viridiplantae; phylum Streptophyta; class Pinopsida; order Pinales; family Pinaceae; genus Pinus; species Pinus tabuliformis. Next base: position 699,486,412 of record CM062807.1, read on the forward strand.
TTTTAAATATTGCATGCATGAAAACGACAACTTAATAAATCCATAATTCTAAGGGAAATAACCCTCATATTATAGATTTTAGATCATAAGTATAATTTTATCAGAGCTATTATGATGGTTTTTCAGTGAAATATCCATGACAATTTACCAATTAGCAAAAATCCCAAAATATTGTTTCAAGGTCTTTGCCTCCTTTGTGACCCTCCACTATGCCTAACACATAGAAATCACACGTGGGGCTAGTCATGGAAAGAATAGAACACATACCCAACATTTGCCTCGTTATTTATTTCTTTGCATATATGATGTCATAGGAGTACATGATCAACTGTAATAGCCCAATTTCTTATCATCATGTATACAATGTAAATACTTTTATAAATTAAAAAATAAATGAGAAAGGGACACAAATTCCATTGCTTGAGGCAGAAGATTTCTTGAGGGAATTGTTGTTTTAAATATTAGTCCTGGTTGGCTGAGTGGGCTGACTATGACATAAAGTAATTGGAAGAAAAGGGACAGGCGCAAGTTCCCTTTGACTCCCTTAACAAGTAAGAACATGAAAAAACATTAAAGCAACATGGGCTACATTATCTATGAGAGGGGGACTGCTACAACATCGAGGAAAAAGAAGGTAGTTGTTCGAGAGAAAAAGGAGGACCCAGAGTTTATTCAAACATGGATACATGCACTCTAAAGGGGGATAGAAGGGAACACACACACACAAAATATGTAGAGTGAGAAAACCTCTTGACACGTAGAAGCTGCAGAAGAGGCATATATAGTGGCATTTCATGATTATTGTAGAAGAGGCATAAAAGGTAGCAGCTCAATCTACATTGCTGGGCACAGAGAGATCTATAAACCAACTAAAGAGACCTATTGAAACTTGTTAGGAATAAGAAATACAAAAGAGTAGTGGCTTACCTTGGGGATGAAGGCAGGGTGGCCTGGTGGTGTTTTGGTTTAGTTGTGCATTCATTGAAGGATTCCCTTTGAATGCACTCCACCTCAAGCTTTGAAATATGGATCAGGGGTAATAGCTACAGGTAATAGGGGTTGTATCTTTTATAGGTTGGGTGGATAGTTAGAGTCCCACTCTAAGTTGGAACACATATGCACTATTTAAGATAAGTGCTCTTTTGTTCGTTATTCACAATAAAATATGTCTACATTCCTAGTTGAGATGGTGTTATTAATGCACGAGGCATGTCTGCGTCATTATTATTTACAAGAGTGACTAATGTGTTATGTGAATGTTTGAATGCATTGGGATAGCGTGTAGGAATACTGATTATGTTACAACAACATTTAGCATGAACTTTTTTCTTTATTCTAATATGACGACTACATGGATTTCAAGCTTGCATTAGCATTGTTGTGTTGCAATGTGGTGATATTGAGGACTTCATCCTCTTTTATACTTATCAAACTGTAACTTTATGCGATGATCTCCTCCATATTTTCAGTAATGTATACCCTGGTTCTAGGTTTCTAGTTCTGAGTTTATATTTCCATGCTAACAAGAGCTCAAGCTAGAGTTAATCTTGAATTCGGTGCTATGGATGGCACTGCTTCATGAGCTTGCATGATTTGAATTACATTCCTACACTTCACACAATTTTTCATTTCTACTATGCACATGGTGATGCTGAATTCCTCAATGTTGGGTGTTATATTCTATATGTTGTCACAGTGTTGTACCAATGTGAGAAATTCCCGTTTGAATGGCTAGTTATGGTCATGATGTTCAACTAGGCTTGTACTCTAATAGTGTGAATATATATATACATATTAGACAATCTCTTACAGTAACATGTATGGAAGCTCCTTCATTAAGGGTAGGACACGAAATTGCTTTAATAACAAGTTTGCTTCATCACTGAATACAGTTTGGGGTAACGTATTGGAGATCCCTCTCTCCTTGCTGGCTTGTTAACCTATTGATTTTATATGCATATTTATCCTAGTCTTTCCATGATGAAGATCCTTAGTTTTGGGCCAATGTCTTCACTCTTTCCAAGCATAGGGCCGAGGAAGCCTTTCTCTTCTTGTGGAAGATGAGATTGCCTCAAGAGTTGGAGGATTTGGTTTTATACATCTTGGATGGGCATGAAACTGCCTTTAAGCCATAGATACAATTGGGATTTGTTCCCTATGGACTTGTACACCTTTGCTTGATTCTGATCATGTGTAAAGGCTTTGGTATGTTGATTTGATCATTAGGGAGACCATAGACCTCTGCAAGTTTGAATGGACAATTCCATGGTTTGGATAGAAAACTCCTTGTTTTGTGTCTTGTGTTTTTCCCATCAAGAACCCGAAGGGGGTAATATGGTTGTAAGCTTGGGAGGGATGGCACCTATGCGTGTTCCATAAAACCCCAAGGGTAGGAGACAAACTCTTGTGTAGGCCAAAGCTCCCATAGAACTATCATGATAGAGCCAAGGTCAAACCCTTCACAAATGGCTTTTAGAGGTTTGTATGACCCAAGCTTTGGGCAGAATCACCGCGATTTCGACCAAGCATATTCATCTGTGCGCATGAGAGGGTTTCCCTTATCCTATTTGTAACTAAACTCATCACATTATCGTGAAGATACATAGGCAGGTGGAGCCTATAATAACTCCTAGTTGTTAATGAGACCTCGTTTTAGTTCCTATTACCAAGTGCATAATCATGGTTTATGAACAAAATTGAGTGGGGAAATTGACGACTCACAAGATATTCAGGATGTCGTAAGCATATAGGGTTGCATCCTGGAAGCCACAAAAGATCATGCGAGAGGGAACACTTGGGCTAGCGAGGACTAGGTTGCAAAGGTAAGGCTGGTAGCAGTAAATAGGCCAGGATGACTTGGAGGTCTTGCATTGGCCAATGGGAGGGCCAACTGCTCTATAAGAAAATCCTAATCCAACACAAGGAGAGTTAGGGCGGGGAAGCTAGGATGATTTAGTACAGGGTGTCATGGTAAGAATAGGTTGTGGACCAATTGTGAGAAAGGGCATGCAGAGAGGTGAGGACCCACAAACGTGTTAGCTTGAAGGGTTAACCAAGGAGAAAAATTAGAATGCGCAAGGGTGAAGGGCCATGTAACAAAGCGCGGGAGACACAAATTTTGATGACAAATAACAACCCGAAGAGAGGTCCGTAACACACACACACACACATTGAATATGGTTCACAGACACTAGGGATCGATGACTGCTATGTCCATGAAAACGGTCTGAGGTCGATCCCCGAAGGGATCAGTCAGACGGATTATATCAGAGCCTAACCCTAGAGGGTGTTGAGAAGAATTTCCCACATGACCTCTCATAATGAGGTGCTTATGCGACGAGTACTTGACCAATTGAGCTAACCGTTGGGGCTAATATGTGTGTGTGTGTGTGCGTGTGTAAGAATTTTATTGCAAAGCATAACGTGGGGTCGTGGAACCCAATCCCATGAACAAGTCGACAACCAATAATAAATTTCCAAGTGGCATTGGTAGGATAGCTAGGGGATACAGCCATATGGATGCCAAGGTGGTGCTCTCTGATTACCGAGAACTTCAATGGTCACATCATGATCCAAATGTCGGATTGATGAAAAGTTTTATATGACCGAAATCGTCTCGACGAGAAGAACACAATGGTGATGTTAAATTAAGGTTTTGAGTAAGTTGAAAAGATCGAGGCTTTTAGACCCCATTTCCATAAAAACAACTTGGATCTTTAGTCATCATAGTAACTGCCTCCTCTTAATAGGTGTTATGGAAAGGATTAGGAGGGGGTTGTTATAGATTGGTATCAAAACATCCAGGTTCAACACTTGGACTATATGGGATTTATCATGGGCTAATAAGTCAGTACTCAGTTTCCCAGGTTCACTGAATAAGGGGTCTCATAATTATTTTTATAAAATTAACTAAATTAATGTTTAGGTGTTAAAAGTTGGTCTATAACTAAACAATTACTTGCATGGTAATAATGCATGGATTCCTAGTTTAGGGATGGAGCTCAACTTTGAGCGTAATGTTAGAATGTGAGTGCGATGGTATCTTACTCATAACATTTCATCTGCATGGCACACTAACTACAATTATGTTCAGTGTGTTATTGTGATAAATGCCTTAGTATTGCATGATCTTTCTATTTGGCATATAGAAGGTTGGACAACCTGTGGTTGTTGCTTTGGAAGCGATCCTCTCTATAATTTTGCAGAAATGCCTGTAAGGAAATGAGTTACTTGTTGCATACTATCACAATTGGTTGAGTGATGTGATCTTGTATGCTTAGGACAATTATGTTCATGAGGTTGAGGGACTTGGGGAAGAACCCTTATGTGATGTGTATTCTGTACAATACTTCTTGGTTCAGTGAATGGTAGGCATATGTATTATATGTTGGTTGGGACGTGCAAATCCCATGGTATGTATGTTGTAGGAGGCTAAGAACCCTAGTAGAGGATGATTGTTTCGTATATGTAATGTTATATTCCACCTTATAAATGCTTGTTCTCCTTGGTGATTGCTTTCTTGTGTGTGTAGGTGATCTGAATGGGAAAATTAGTTTTGCAGTGCTAAGTTCCTCTTCGAAATATGTAAAAGTGCTTAAGGATTCATGAGGTTAATTGCAATTTTTAACATGAGTTTTTGAGTGTTTTTATGTAAATTTCATGTACATTTTAACACAAACAAATGATTGAACAATAACATATAACAGACATGAACATCACCAAAACAATATCACAACAACACATGATAAAGGGGTTCACCCCGCCTGGGCTACGTCTCCTTAGTCCAGCTTCCAATGGCTTGGTCCTCTCTATTATGCTCAAAAGTGTGAATACATCAATTTACAATGCTCAAACAACTTTGAAACCTTTTCCAATGGCTCAAGAATGCCCAAAAATGCTTGTCTAGCCTCTTTCTGCTCCTGATTTTGATCCAGGTGGATATTGGTGGCCACCCACCTATTCCACTTAGACCCCCCAGTCAGTTTCATCTTTTTCCTTGTTCATTTCAACATTTACTATTTTTAGCAGTTTTTTGGGTCCTAAACTTCCAGAGCGGTTTTGACCCCCTAAACGATGTTTTTTTGGGGTTCGTGACAGGCTCGTTTCCATAGGCAAAGGCCTTTGACAAAACTTGTATTAGTTAGAGATACCTTTCCAACAAGGTATCGTACGCACCAAATAGAGATAATATGACCAAGTTATGACATCGGGAAGTTGGCTGCCCAACTAACCCCAATGGGGCCCACAAACTCTTGGTGTTACATCTCCTAGGGTTAGGGTTTTCGTTATTTACGTTTTTCTCATGTTTTCCAATAATAAATAGGCCCTTGAGCCTCATTGTAACAGAGTTCAGAGGCATGTAACCACCACATCTCTTCTTAGAGATAAACTACCATCGCCCGAGCTATCTTATTTCCTTATGTTTGTAAGCATAGTTCAATACCTTTCTATTAATGAAATGAAGTGTTTTTTTGCTGCATCTATGTGTTTATGATTATATCTATAAGTTGTTGCATTCCTGTTTAAGTTCGGATCAGTGGTATCAAAACGGTCTACTCTTTCTCTGTTTTTCTTTGCATGTCCCCAACGAGGTCAAGGTATAAGGAGTTAGGGCTTGATCTAATTGAACCATTGCAAGATCAACCTTGCAAAACCCGACAACCTCCCATGGCGGAAGAAAAGAAATATGAGGAGGCAAGAGATCCTTCCAAAATGTTGCTTGAGGAAGCCCTCAAGCAACAAAGGGACGTGATGATGGATAACTTTGTCCAGATCCTTTGACGACTACCCACAAGCGATGCATCTTCATCCAACAACCACTCTGGAGGGGCCACTCCTTTTATGGTACAAGTTAACTTCGATATTCCCATATTCGAAGGCCTGATAGATGCAGACGCTGTAGATAAATGGTTAAATCTATTGGAAGGATATTTTTCAGTTCATGACTTTTCCAATCGAGTAAAGATTACTTTTTCACTTTTTTAAAGCCGCCCCACACATCAAGGATTGGTGGGAAACCTATTGTGAACAAAAGGACAAGAATGAACCCTCACTGTTTTCAATTGCACCCACTTGGAATTATTTCCGAGATGCCATCAAGGAACAATATTACCCTATTTGGATCTACGAAGACAAATACATAAAGTAGACCACGCTACAACAGGGAGGGACCAAGATGTGCCAGAGTTCACAAATACTTTCCATACCATTCACACGAAATTGGGTATCAAGGATACTAAGCGGAATTTGGTGCTCAAGTACCGCGACTGTCTACACAAGTACATCCAAGACGACATGGAGTTCCTGGACATTTCCTCGCTTGACACAGCATATCGGTATGCTGTCAAGATTGAGCAGAAGTTTAAACAGAAGAAGTGAGACTTTGGATCTGCGAATCCAAAATAAGGAAAAGGCGGCCCCAAACCACAAAACAAAGGACCAAGACAAGGAAGCACTACCCAAGACAACCCACCAAAGCCATAAGCAAAGAACAACACCCCGAAGATGAAGAAGTACACAGGAAAATGGTGTGAGTTCCATAAGAGCTTCACTCACAATACAAGTGAGTGTTGGGCCAAGCAGTCACTGGTGGCCGAGCTGAAGGCTTCTGAATCAGATGCAGGTTCCGACTCTGAATCAGAACCTGATAAGGGAACTAACAAAGGGAAGCAAATCATTGATGCAGAGCCTAGTTCCACCGTGGTCACCACCAAGATCTAGAAGATTGAGCCTGAAGATCCAAAGGAGGGGGAACACATCTTCCACTCACAAATGTGGGTGAAGGGTTCTCCGCTATAGTTCATTGTTGATAACGGGAGCCAAAAGAACCTCATTTCAGCAGAGGTCATGAAGCAACTAGGCCTAAAGACTATAACACATCCATAGCAGTACACCATCAGGTGGGTTCACCAAGGATGATATCTTCATGTCAGCCAGTAGTGCCACCTTCCCTACAACATCAAGCCCTTCACAGATGAGGTACTATGTGATGTTGCTCCTCTTGAATTTTGTGATGTATTATTAGGACAACCATGCTTGTGGAAGCGGCATGTTGTATATGAGTCTAGACCTCGCTTTGTGATTATTACTTTGGATAATAAGTTGTACAGGATACTAGAGGTAGCCTTGCCTACTGCCATCTCTTTGATCACTGCAAAGCAATGTAGTAATATCATTTCCCAGACCAAGAAATTTGTTTTCCTTATGATTCGCCCCCAGGGCAAGAAGAAGGTTGTGGCCACGGCTTCCAGGTAAGGCTCCTTTGCATAGCAACAACAGATGGACAAGGTCGTGGAGGAGTACAAGGATATTTTCGCCTCACCCACAGGGGTACCTCTGCACTGTCAAGTCAAGCACTCCATCGATCTAACCCCAAGTGCGCCGATGCCCAATGGACCGATACATCGACGCTATGTTCTAGAAAACGATGAGATCAAGAGGTAGATTCAGGAACTCTTGTAGAAAGGGCACATCAGGCCAAGATCATCACCTTGTGGGAGCCCGATTGCATTGGTACAAAACAAGGATGGGACCTAGAGGCTCTGTATTGACTATCGGGTGCTGAACAAGATCACTGTCTGGAATAAGTACCCAATCCCGTGAATTGATGACCTTCTGGGCCAGCTCAAGGGGGCCAAATATTTTAGTAATATTGACTCGAAGTTAGGTTATCACTAGGTGCCGATCGAACCCTCCGATGTGTGGAAGACTGCCTTCAAATCTAAGGAGGGCCTTTTCGAATGGTTGGTCATGCCGTTCGGATTGACGAACACCCCTGCAACCTTCATGAGACTGATGGACGACATCTTGCGACCCTTCACCAATGCATTCGTGGTGGTGTATTTAGATGACATCTTGATCTTCAACCAGAGTTGGGAAGAGCACCTCCACCATATTCGACAGGTCCTTCAAACCCTGCGCCAACACAAGTTGTGTGCTAACTTGGAGAAATTCACCTTTGGCCTAACCCATGTTCAATATTTGGGGTACATCATTGATGAGAAGGGTGTACATGTGGACCCATCCAAGATACAAGACATTCGGTATGGGCCAACCCTAACCACTCTAATAGAGCTCCGCAACTTTTTGGGTCTTGCCAATTTCTACCGTAGGTTCGTGTTGTGGTTCTCTCATATCACTTGGCCTTTAATTCAAGTGACCAAGGGCAGAGTGAAAGCAAAGTTTTTTTGGTCAGAAACTCAACAACAAGCGTTCTCCAAGTTGAAGAATCACCTTTGTTCTGCACCAGTGCTCAGATTACTAGACCTACAACAACCATTTGAGATTGAGACAGATGCCTCTGACTATGATATTGGTGTGGTTCTTACTCACCATGGGAATCCAGTGGCTTACCACAGTGAGACACTTTCAGACATAGTTTGAAAGTACCCCACTTACGACAAAGAAATTTATTCCATTGTGCAGGCTTGCCTTCAATGGAAGCATTACATTATGGGGAAGGAAACGATCATCCATACAGACCACCAACCTATACAGTTGATACAGACACAAGGGAAGTTGCAGAATGATCACCATCGTAAATGGTCCACCTATTTGCAATAGTTCCATTTGAACATTAAGTATAAGAAGGGTAGCACCAATAATGTTGTTGATTGCCTCAGCCGACCACCGGTCATGGCACTGATCACTGTGCTCGACTCCTGTGGGCACGAGACATCGAGGTGGTCGCATCTTTACAAGAGCGATCCAGAATTCAACAGCATATACCAGACACTCCTGGAAGGGAAGCAAGTTCTAAATTTTCACCTTTAGGATGCATTGTTATTCCACCTAGGAGACATCGGTGTTCCTTCAAGTGAGCATGATAATATGATTTGGGAGGCGCACTACAGTCAGGTCACTGGACATTTTGGAGTAGAGAAAATAGTGGCAGTATTGAATAAGTATTTTTATTGGCCGAAACTTTGTCAGTATGTTGTGAAGTACATTAGATCCTGCACCGCTTGTGCCATTTTCAAACCAGCCAACTAGAAGAAAGGCATGTATACTCCTCTACTTACTCCCAACCGGCCTTGGGAATTTGTCTCCATGGATTACATGTTAGGCCTTCCTTCTACTAAGCACAACAACAATTGCATTTTCGTGATCGTCGATATATTCTCTAAGATGGCCATCATGGCGGCCTGCAAGAAGAGTATCACAACAAAGGCCACTGATAAGTTCTTATTTGAGCGAGTATGGGTACACTTTGGGATCCCACATCCATTGTCTCAGATCGGGACAACATATTCTTGAGTGCATTTTGGTCAAGTCTCTGGTCGATGCTAGATACAAAACTTACTAAGTCCACAACTTTCCATCCCCAAACTGATGGTCAAATGGAGGTTGTCAACAAGATGATCGTACATATTCTATGCATGTACAACTCGAAGCATCCATGCACATGGGCTGAAAGTATCCCCTATGTCCAACACAACTACAACACAACTCTCCACAGCTCAACAGGCCACAACCCCTTTCAGGTAGGGTTGGGATTTCAGCCATTATGCCCCACTGGTGTGGCCATACCATTTGCATCCACTCAGGTAGATTCGGCTTATGTTCAGTCCAACGTCGAAAGGGCTAACAACTTCATTGAGCGCATTCAACACATCTGCCAGTAGGTACATGATATATTGGACAGAGCCAATGCTAAGTACAAGTAGCACCATGATCAACATCGAGTGCCGCACAAGTTCTAGGTGGGTGACAAAGTTTGGCTACATTTGCAGAATGAGCACTTTGCTGGACCCCACTGCAAGCTTCGCCTGCTCCGATATGGGCCATACACCATCACCAAGGCCATCGATGACAATGCATTCGAGCTCAACATCCCATCGTTCCTTGGTCTACACCCAGTGTTCAATGTAGATCACCTTTGGCCATACTTTCCACCATTGTTAGACACGTCTGACATTGCAGAACATATCACACCAACAGAGCTCAACTAAGACTGCAAGGAAGATGGCACAACTGATGAGATCATGGACACACAGATCATGAAAAATTGCCAATAGAGGATACAACTATATCAAGTTGTCAAAGCAGGCCAACTCCACCAGGGCAAGTGGTTCACCAAGGACCAGGTTCAACATAAGTTTCCTCACCTCATGAAGGCTTTGCACGCAATGGGGACCATTGCTTCCTAAGGGGGAAGGAATGATCCAGGTGGATATTGGTGGCCACCCTCCTATTCCACCTAGTCTCCCCAGTCAATTTCATATGTTTCCTTGTTAATTTCAGCATTTATTATTTTTAGTAGTTTTTCGGGTCTTGAACTTCTGGAGCAGTTTTGACCCCCTAAACGACGTTTTTTTGGGGTCCGCAACAGGCCCATAATCATTAGAAAGGGCCTGTGATGAAAGTTGTAGTACTCAAAGAGACCTTTCCAACAAGGTATCACACGCACCAAACAGAAATAATATGACCAAGTTATGACCCCGGAAAGTTGGCTGCCCAACTAACCCCAACGGGGCCCACAAACTCTTAGTGTTACATCTCTTGGGGTTAGGGTTTTGGTTGTTTAGGGTTTTCTCATGTTTTCCAATAATAAATAGGCCCTTGAGCCTCATTGTAACACAGTTCAGAGGCACGTATCCATCACATCTCTTCTCAGAGATAAGCTACCATTGCCCGAACTATCTTATTTCCGTTATGTTTGTAAGCATAGTTCATATTTTTCTATTAATGAAATGAATATTTTTCCTACTGCATCTTTGTGTTTATGATTATATCTGTAAGTTGTTGCATTCCTATTTAAGTTCGGAATAGATTTGGGCAAAAACCGAAGAAGTTATGAGCTCCCCTAGCTCTTTCACTATTCGCTCTACAAATTCCCCCAAATCCGACACCGGTCCTACAAATCCGCCCTGAATTGTGCTAACTGGGCGCCAAATTCACGGGATTCCAGGAAAAATTGTAGGTGCATTAATTCACCCAATAACATTTAATTCCGAAAATTTTGGGCCACATGGGGGGGCCACGTGCCTGGGGCTAAGGGCAATGACCCGCCCCCGTTGGCCGGGCCCCCACTCTACTCCGCCGCAGTCCTGATGGGTGGCACATGCCCAAGGGCTTGCCCTTTTCCCGGATGGTGCACCTCCTCAACTTTAAATATATGCGAAACACAATATATATATTAAGACATAACATATGGCATGTTGGCAATGGCTTGGACTTATCACTTGGAGGTCGCGGGTTCAAACACTGCCTGCTGTTGCTCAGACCTTAACCCGATTTTTGTGTTGAGATTGCAACAAGATGATGGAGCTTAGTGAAAAGAGTCGCCTTCACAAAGTGGGCCCGCAGGCTATTTTTGGCGCAAGTCTATTTTTAGACTATGTCTATTTTTAGACATATGGATCATGTCTATGGATTGCAGGTTGCTGTTTATGGATGATTGATCAAGTTGGAAAAAAATAGATGGACTTCTATTTTTGATGAAAGTGTGAGTGATCAAAGTCTATTTTTAGACTGGCTGTCAAAAATAGAAAAGTCAAATATTATTATCTCACAATAATATTTGGACTATAAACTTAATCTTATTCTCTTGGAGCACTTCAGTTTGAGCTACAGAGGTGGCACATGCAGCTGGTAGAAGGAAATACGCTTTTCTTATGAGTCAGTTGAGTTGTTGCATGCATGACTTCAGTTAGAACTCAATCAGTTGAGTTTGGTGGAGTTGAATGTGGAGTTGATGGAGTTGTGTTCAGTTTGACTTAATTAAACTAGTTGTAATTAGTCTAACTGGCAAATAGACTAGAGATGAGTTGGGTGAATTAGTTATTAATTAATTCACAAGTTATTAACTCATAATAAAACTAATGAATACATCAATTAACTCAGTTGCATGTCAGTGCATGTTCAGTTCAACAGGGACAGGTGGTAGAGAATCAGATTGCTATCAGTTGTGACTATAGTTGTGCACCAGATCTTGCACAATCAAGGGATTGAGTATGCCAATGAGTTTGCCCACATATTTGCCCACATTATAGCTTGTGCTCACGTCCAACAAAGTGTGAGTGACTATTTTGCAGGTGAAAAATGAGTTTGGTGAGCCATTCTCATCAGTTCTTGAGCAGGTATTGAGCAGTGGAGGCAGGCAAGCAGTGGAAGAGATTTGGAGATCAGATCTGAGCTGTATTGTGTGTAACAGAGGTGGAGATACTTGTGAGAAGTATTATGCTGTGTAATGTTACATGACTCAATCATTAATATACAGATAGTTGGGGTTTTTAGCGAGATGCTTTCCCCAGGATACATACTGTGTTAATGTGTGAATGCTCTTGATGTTTTATTGTTATTGATGCTGCTATATTGATGATCAACGTAGAGGAGCTTATGTATTGTGTATGTTTTCCGCAATAGTACATGATCAGGATAATCTCCATTGAATATGTGTTAAATTATTCAAAATTTCTACATGGTATCAGAGCTGTTGATCATCAGATCTACTATTCAGGAAGTGTTCACATTCTATTTCTTCAGGCAGAGTCTGTAATCAGGCCAGGTAGCCTCTGGATTCATCCTTCCTTTGGAAGGTGAGATATTCGGTAAAAGCCCATACAGTCAATCTCTGTGCGAGAAATATTTTGTTCTCACGAATTCTAGATCGGAAGCAGTTGAGTTGGTTGCTGGTGGAATTCGAATTTGCAGCAGTGTTTTCTTGGTGACAACGCAGCAATGTCTTTCAGCGGATTGCGATTGGAGTATGCTCTTGAGGGCAGCTCAAACTATATTGCATGGAAGGACAGGATGGAGGCAGTATTAGATGATAACGGGCTGAAGGAGTTCATAGATACGGATATCCCAAAGCCTACTGATGCTGCTGAGGCGGAAGTTTGGCAAAAGAAGACCGCAAAATGTCGAAGGATTCTGTTGGAGGGCGTGAAGGATCACATTGTGTCCAGCCTCCATTGAAAGGCTACTCCATATTTGATGTGGAAATCATTAACAGAATTATTCCAAAGCAAGAGCGATTAGAGGAAGCTGGCGCTCAAAGATAAACTCAAAAACATCAAATGCGAGAAGGGTGACAGTATTCCCAAGTATCTCACGAAGTTCACTCAGTGTCGAGATGAGCTGGGAAGTGTGGGGGTTACTGTCGATGATGAGGACTTGGTGAGCTTGGCTCTCCTTGGTCTTCCGAAGAGTTGGCATTCCTATCAGGACTTTGTCAATGGTCGGGAGAAGTTGCCAGGATGGGAAAGACTATGGTTAGATCTTGTGCAGGAGGAGATCAGGCGGAGTACCAGGGACGGATCTTCGTCAAAGGGAGCTGATGAAGAAAATTGTGCTTTGGCTACCAAAGCAAAGAAAGGGAAGAGCAAGAAAGCTTCTCAGTCTGGTGCGAAAGGCAAGAAGCAGGATATGTCCAAGGTGAAGTGTTTTCACTGTCACCAGCACAGACACTATGCCACAAATTGTCCGCAGAAGAAGAAGAACAAGCAAGCTGCTGGATCTGCAGGGGGAGAGGCCTTAGCTTCTCAGTTTGAGCTTGATTTTTCATTGATTGCATGCTTGGTTTCAAGTGTGATGGGATCAGTGTGGTTCTTGGACAATGGTGCGTCTTTTCACATGACGGGAGATAGAGATTTGTTCTCTAATCTGGAGGACAAAGATCTTGGAGTGCACATCGAGATGGGCGATGATGGTAGATACAGTGCGACCGGTATCGGTACCATTTCCTTTGAGAGGGAGTCTGGTAAACCCTTTGTATTGAAGGAAGTCATGCATGTTCCAGGATTGAAGAAGAATCTCATCTCAGTGGCGATGTTAGAAGACAAGGGGTATGATGTTGTTTTCAGCGAGGGAAAGGCCTTCCTGCGCAGCAAGACAACTGGTGAGACCCGGATGATAGGGGTTCGAGTGAGGAACCTTTATCAGTTGCATGTAGATGGATGCGCATCAATGGCATGCAAGGCAGAAGGATTGGTGAGCCGGGATGATGGCGAGTTGTGGCACAGGAGATTGGGTCACCTTCACCATGGAGCCTTGAAGATACTGCAGCAGATCACTACAGGGCTTCCTAAAGGCACACTTGCGCAGACAGATCAGTGTAAGGGGTGTACTTTGGGGAAGTTTGTGAAAGCCACCTTTCACGAGAAGGATAGTTGCGCCACGACGATCCTTGAGAGAATTCAAACAGACGTGTGTGGACCTTTCTCAGTTGCTTCGACAGCAAAACACAGGTATTATGTGATTTTTGTTGATGATTTCTCTCGTAAGTGCTGGATCTTCTTCATGCAGAAGAAGAGCGAGACATATTCAAAGTTCTGTGAATTCAAAGCACTGGTCGAGAAGGAGTCAGGGAAGAAGGTGAAGGCTAGTAGGAGCGATAATGGTGGTGAATACATCTTGGACGAGTTCAAGGATTTCTGCAAGACAGAAGGGATTCGTAGAGAGCTCATAGCTCCCCATAACCCACAGCAGAACGGGGTAGCTAAGCGGAAGAACAGAACGATTGTGGGTGCTGCACGGGAAATGTTGCATGATCAGGGCCTACCCCTTCACTTGTGGGTGGAAGCATGCAATACAACAGTTTATGTGCAGAACCGTTGTCCTCATAGGATACTTGGCATGAGTACACCTGAGGAGACTTATTCTGGTAAGAAGCCTGATCTTTATCATTTGATGATTTTTGGTGCTAACGTTTACATGCATGTGACGAAGGATGCCAGGAAGAAGTTGGAGCCGACCGCAGAGGTTGGGATATTTGTGGGGTACACTGATACGCCCCACAACTATCGTGTGTATTTGCCAGACAGTGGTAAAACTGTTGTGCGACGGGATATAAAATTTCAGGAGGAGAAAGCCATGAAGTGTTCACTTGAGAGGGAGCTACACTTGCATGCAGATGAGGAGCTATTAGTTCCTAAGGATGAGCTTCAGGACATGGATCAGCCACAAGACGAGGTTCATGGAGTGGAAGAGACCACTCATGTAGCGCCAACCATCAGAGGGCAAAAGCGCTTGACAGAAGCTGAGCGACTGGCTCAAGATGCAGAGAAAGTTGTAGGATCACCTACAACCCAACGCAGGCAGAGACAGTCACCTGGTCGGTACACTGGATACATGGCTCTTATGAGCAAGTGTGTTGTGACTGAGCCATCCTCTTTCGAGGAAGCTGTGGAGGATCCTGCATGGGTAGACGCCATGGTGAAGAGTATGATTCTATTGTTAGAAACAGTGCATGGGAGATTGTTCCTAGACCGGAAGGGAAATCAGTGGTGGGTTCAAGATGGATCTACAAAGTTAAGCAGGCAGCTGACGGGAGTGTGGAGAAGTACAAGGCAAGATTTGTTGCCCGAGGATTTTCACAGATTGAGGGGATCGATTATGAGGAGACCTTTGCACCTGTCGCAAGGTATTCTTCCATACAGACGATTCTTGCTCTCTCAGCGCAGATGGGATGGCACATTCATCAGATGGATGTGAAGACTGCGTTCCTTAACGGAGTCATTGAGGAGGAGGTGTACATTGAGCAACCCGAAGGCTTTGAAGTCTTCAGTAGCGAGTCGCATGTGTGCAGGCTCAAGAGAGCGCTGTATGGGTTGAAGCAAGCACCACGTGCTTCGTACACACGGATAGACAGCTATTTCACAGGACTTGGATTCTCCAAGAGCGAGGCGGATCCGAACCTATACCAGATTGTGGTGGAGGGTAAGTTGCTTATCATTGTACTGTATGTTGATGATTTGATTCTAACGGGTGATGAGCTGTTGATACTGTCATGCAAGAAGGATCTTGCTACAGAGTTTGAGATGAAGGATTTGGGCCTCCTTCACTATTTCCTGGGATTGGAAATATGGCAGCACAGTGGTGGACTGTTTGTTTCTCAGGGCAAGTATGCTCGGGAGATACTGGAGAAGTTCAACATGCATGGCTGCAAGCCTGTTGATACTCCTCTTCCTGGAGGTTGGAGGAAGGAGGATGCCACTTCGGGAGAAGAAGTGGATGCCACTGTTTATCGACAGTTGGTGGGGTCGCTGATGTATTTGGTCAATACACGACCTGATATATGCTATGCAGTTAACTAGCTTTCACAAGCTATGGTTAAGCCTACCAAGCTCTTCTGGAAGGCGGGCAAGCATGTATTGCGCTACTTGAGAGGCACATTGGGATATGGATCTTGGTACAGACAGGAGGATGCAAATTGGGCAGGGAGCTCAATGGATGACATCAGGTACCATCATATCAGAGATTGTGTGCAGCGGAGGATCATGTTACTTTCGTACATTCCAACGGAGGATCAGGATGCTGATATTCTGACGAAGGCTCTCACCAGGAGCAAATTCGAGTACCACCGAGGCAGGATAGGGGTTGTTGATAATCCATATCTTGTCGAGAGGGAGTGTTGAGATTGCAACAAGATGATGGAGCTTAGTGAAAAGAGTCGCCTTCACTAAGTGGGCCCGCAGGCTATTTTTGGCGCAAGTCTATTTTTAGACTATGTCTATTTTTAGACATATGGATCATGTCTATGGATTGCAGGTTGCTGTTTATGGATGATTGATCAAGTTGGAAAAAAATAGATGGACTTCTATTTTTGATGAAAGTGTGAGTGATCAAAGTCTATTTTTAGACTGGCTGTCAAAAATAGAAAAGTCAAATATTATTATCTCACAATAATATTTGGACTATAAACTTAATCTTATTCTCTTGGAGCACTTCAGTTTGAGCTACAGAGGTGGCACATGCAGCTGGCAGAAGGAAATACACTTTTCTTATGAGTCAGTTGAGTTGTTGCATGCATGACTTCAGTTAGAACTCAATCAGTTGAGTTTGGTGGAGTTGATTATGGAGTTGATGGAGTTGTGTTCAGTTTGACTTAATTAAACTAGTTGTAATTAGTCTAACTGGCAAATAGACTAGAGATGAGTTGGGTGAATTAGTTATTAATTAATTCACAAGTTATTAACTCATAATACAACTAATGAATACATCAATTAACTCAGTTGCATGTCAGTGCATGTTCAGTTCAACAGGGACAGGTGGTAGAGAATCAGATTGCTATCAGTTGTGACTATAGTTGTGCACCAGATCTTGCACAATCAAGGGATTGAGTATTCCAATGAGTTTGCCCACGTATTTGCCCACATTATAGCTTGTGCTTATGTCCAACAAAGTGTGAGTGACTATTTTGCAGGTGAAAAACGAGTTTGGTGAGCCATTCTCATCAGCTCTTGAGCAGGTATTGAGCAGTGGAGGCAGGCAAGCAGTGGAAGAGATTTGGAGATCAGATCTGAGCTGTATTGTGTGTAACAGAGGTGGAGATACTTGTGAGAAGTATTATGCTGTGTAATGTTACATGACTCAATCATTAATATACAGATAGTTGGGGTTTTTAGCGAGATGCTTTCCCCGGGATACATACTGTGTTAATGTGTGAATGCTCTTGATGTTTTATTGTTATTGATGTTGCTATATTGATGATCAACATAGAGGAGCTTATGTATTGTGTATGTTTTCCGCAATAGTACATGATCAAGATAATCTCCATTGAATATGTGTTAAATTATTCAAAATTTCTACATTTTGGTGGCCCTCAGGTTGCCACATGGCATCCCCTGGCTGGGCCACGTGGAACCCTATGGTTGGCTACCAACCAACCAATCAAAATCCTCCAAAACTCCACCAATGAAAGTGTGCCACTTGGCACCATCCAATTCATCGGAGTTAAACAATCACATGCATAGTCACCCTACCACCTAGGCATTCCCAATCAGTGCCACATCAACTGTATGGACTGCTGACTGTGCTGCTTGCATATTTTTTTAAAAATTCATCTGTTTAGCAAAACGAACATAACATGTTTCTAGGAGCATACAGAGTCTGTTTTGTGTGAAACGAGTTGCACTAGATTCAGGATGACAAGCACTACAAGATTGTTCAGGTTCCACACCAATCCAAAAACTTTGAAATTTGAGCACCTAATCATTCCTCCCCACTGGAAGCTTTTGGACCCCAAAAGGTCACTTTCAGTTGTTCAGCAGGTGAGGGTAGAGTTCCCTCACCTTTCCAATCTCGATCCATTTGGCTTTGGAAGAATTTGTTCCTTTGAGCCCCACACGAAGGTAATCCACATTCCCTCATTTTGAAGACCTTGTTATTCTGTCAAGAATGGTATCTTGTTGTAGTTCATCAAGGTATTCAAGAGAAAAATCTTCAATGGAAGGAATTTGAACATTATCTTCTTGATATTCAATCAAAGGAGGATCATACAACCTTAAATTTTCCACATTAACAACAACATAAATTTGCATATATGAAGGAAAATCCAACTTGAAGGCTTTGTCACCAATCTTTTCTAGAATTCTGAATGGACCATATCTAATTGGTTTCAACTTTTTACCTTCTCCTTAGATCCTAGCTTTGCTAATGTGAATCCAAACTTCATCACCTACTTGGAACTTGTGATCTACTTGATGCTTGTCGTGCCTTGACTTATACTTGCCTTGGATCCTTTCCAGCTATTCTTTAACCCTTTGGTGTACCAATTGGATTTGTTCAATGAACCTTCTTGATGTGTCTATGTCACTATGACCATCAATAGCAACATCCTTTCCAAAAATGAAATCCAAAGGAGATTTAGGCAAGTATCCCAAACATGCTTCAAATGGTGATGTTTGAGTTGAAGAGTGCTTGGCCCAGTTGTAAGCATGCTGAATGTAGTGAAATTGTTCATGACACAACTTAGGATGCTTGCTGCAATACCCATGAAGAAGATGTAACACAGTTCTGTTCACCGCCTCTATTTGACCATCTGTTTGTGGATGAAATGTTGTACTGTTTTTCAATTTGGTGTCCATGAATCCCCACAAACTTGACCAAAATTTCCCAATAAAGTGAGAATCTCGATCACTAACAATGGATGTGGGCAACCCAAAATGCACCCATACATTCTGATAGAATAACTGAGCGGATTTTTAAGCTGTAATTTTCTTTTTACATGGCATCAAAATACACATTTTGCTAAACCTATCCACAACTACATAAAGATAATCATGACCTCTTTTTGACAATGGAAGACATCCTACAAAATCCATATAAACACTCTCCCATGGTCGTGAAGGTACTAGAAGTGGTGTGTAGAATCCTACCTTCCTATTTCTAGCTTTCTTACTGACTGCACATAATGAACATCCTTTAATAAAATGTGACACACTTTCAAGCATACGAGGCCAATAATAATACCTCTGTAGACGTGCAACCGTCTTACTTACACCGAAATGACCAGCAATAAGAGAAGTATGTGCCTCTCTTATGATGCTGACTCTTTCTCCTTGTGGAATACAAAGTTTACCTAGATGATACAACAAGTTATCATGCAAATGATAATCCAATTCCTCTACTTGGTTACCCTGACTCAAGCTTGCATAAACATCCTAAAAGTCATTGTCTAATGCATACTGCTCAATATAACTTTCATGAAAAACAAAATTATGCTTGAGTAAAGTAGATGCACTAATAATAGGCCTAGAAAGCATATCAACAAATTTATTGTAGATACCTTTCTTTTTTTTTTTTGACAGAAACGGTTATATTGTGATTATATTCCTCCTGGCTTGAATGCCAAATTTCTGAGTACAATAAGGATGCCTAGATCCTGAGAAGTTTCACTTATGAAAGTGTGGCTGTTGATGTTACTTGTGATTTTCCCCTTAGCATCTAGATCTTTAGATTCTATATTCTCTATTTTCCCCCACTTGGATATACATACAAATTTTTTTTGAATCAAGCAGTAAAACATGGTGGACTGCAAATTAAGGAATAGCTTCCCATGACTCTTTTCCTTCTTTCATCTTGACCCCGGCAGATAGAAGAGCTGCTTTGTTTGCTTCGCTGTCAGCTTCTTTATTGTGGGCTCTCAAGATATGATAGTAGCTCAGCTTCTGGAAGTCACTTTCAAGGGCCTTGATTCTGAAGATCATTCTGGCTAGATTGAGGTCTACTACAGGGGAGTTAGAGATCATAGCACCTATTATGATTTGAGAATCTCCTATAACCGTTGCTTCTCTTATTTTCAGCTCTTTTAGGGTCTTGAGGCCTTGCAAAAGGGCCAAGGCCTCAGCTTGTGTGCTGGTCATATGTCCAAGCCCCCAAGCATATGAGCGGATTTTTGTTCCTGTTGGATTTAGGATGACCCCTCCAGCACCTGCTCTGCCCGGGTTGCCCTTAGCTGCTCCATCGAAGAAAAGGAAGTAGCTTGATTGAGTTTTAATCCAGTCTTGGAAGTCAGCTTCTGTTTTCCTGATTTGCCATTCTTTGAGAGGAGGTGCTTTTCTGATTGCTGGGAGGAAATGTAATCCCAGGAAGGCGCCCCAAACATTGTCTTGATGGGTGAGATTTGCATCATCTTTGATTTGGGACAGACATTCCTTTAATTGGCACTTGATCTTTACTTCAATAATTTTTTGGTGCTGCCTGTCATTTTTGAAGGTTCTTCTGTTGCGTTCCAGCCACAACTGCCAGCAAATGACCTTTGGGAGGATGGCCCAGGCTGATTTGATTACCTGATTCTGAGGAGAAGGCCCTGGGTAATTTGAAGTCCAGCTAGCGAAGAGGTCAGCCATTGTATTCGGTAGATGAAAGGAGGGGTCCAAGACATATAACAGAGCGCACCAAATCTGTTTAGCAAATCTGCACTCCAGGAAGATGTGCGCAGCTGTTTCTTCACTATTGCTACATAGGTGACATATGGAGGGACCGTTGAATCCCAGCTTCTGCAAACGGTCAAAGGTAAGGATTCTGCCATGGCACAGCATCCACGCAAACATGTCTATTTTGGGCCACGCCTGAATTCGCCAGATCGCTTGCCATGGAGCTGGGTTGATGGGGACGTGCGGCCTCTCTCTGTGTTTAACGTAGCCTTCAGCCACCGTGTACCCTTTGGATTTATTTCCCCAGCCGATAGTGTCATGTGTATACTTGTTCAAGGGCGCAAGGCCGTGAAGAAGATCGATCAGTGTGGCCCAGTCAGCGGCCAGGCGATCTGGCAAATCGACAGACTTCCAGCCAGTCCACTCACTACCTTTCCAAGCGGAGATATCCCAGAGCGTGTTTAAGTTATTTCTTTCCATCCACTCCCGGAGCTCGCCCAAATGCGCTCTGTCGCTGATCGGGACAGAGGATAGGATTCTGTCAGACCAAATTTTTGTTTTCTTGCCGTTACCTGGAATTCTATAACAATAATTTTTTATCAGAGAGGCGGCCTTATCATAGAGTTTTAGAAAAGGCGAGTTTGGCAGTCGAATAACATGGTCTAAGCAGCTGGAGCGAGGGCCTCGGAGATATTTTTTCCTGAGAGCTGTCTGAGCCCAACCAGGATTGGGCGCGACAACTCTCCAGATGACCTTTGCCGCCATTGCTACATTCATATGGCCCAGATTTTTAAAATTAAGACCTCCCTCCCACAGAGGCTTAGAAATAGCTTCCCAGCTGATGAGGGGGATTTTTCTTTCATTCTGCTTTCCACCTTTCCAGAAAAATCTCCGAATATGCTCGTCCATTTTTTTTAGGATGATTGAAGGAGCAAGCATTCCTGCAAATTGAAAAATAGGGAGACTAGTGAGCACTGATTTGATGAGAACGGACTTACCAGCATAGTTGAGCCAGGTAAAGCCCCAGGCCTGAATTTTTGCTTGAAATTTTTCGAGCTGGGGAAGCCAATCTTTGCTGGAGATTCTTTTGTGTACAACCGGGAGGCCCAGGTATTTGAAGGAGGTCCATGAAGCGGAGGCTGCGATTCCAAGGCACCTGGAGATATCAGTGAGAAGTCTGGGCGGGGTATTCCAACTGTAGATGTGGGACTTGTTCTTATTGATAACGCTACCAGAGGCCATGCTGAGTTCATCCAGGACATCTTTGAATTTGGAGGCAGTGGAGAGGGAGGCAGCGCCTAGGAGCAAGGTGTCGTTCGCGAACAAAGCGTGATTGATGTTCTTGACTCCTCTTGCTATACGCAGTCCCATTAATTCTTGTTCTTGCATTTTTTTTTCCAGGAGGAAACTGAGAGCTGATGCTTGAATGACAAAAAGCAGAGGAGAGAGAGGGCACCCCTGCCTGAGTCCTCTTGAAGCTTTAAAGAAGTTCGTGGCTCTTCCATTCACAAGAGGAGCAATCCATGGTTCCGAAACGCAGGCCCGGATCCAGCTAATGAAGTTTGATCCAAAACCCAAACCTGTTCATAACTTCTAGCAAAAAACTGTGATTTACACGATCAAATGCATTTGCTAGATCAAGTTTAATTATCATACCTTGCTCTTTACGGTGGAGACTTGAGTGGATTGCCTCTTGGACAAGGGTGAAGTTGTCCACTATTTGCCTCCCTTGTATGAAGCCGCCTTGATTCTCCGGGATTATTTTAGGGAGTATATGCTTCAAACGATTTGCTATGACTTTTGTGATTAGTTTATACCCAATGTTGCATAGGGAGATCGGCCGAAATCTGCTGAAGTTGCTGGCCCCTTTTTCCTTTGGAATGAGGGCTAAGAAGGCAGAGTTTGTGCTCCCACCTATTTTTTGGGAGTTCTGAGACTTTCGGATCATTTTAATCAGGTCTTTTTCAATAATGGGCCAGCATGATTGAAGAAATCTGGCAGTGAATCCATCCGGCCCAGGGGCCTTGTCCGGATCCATGTCATTTAATGCTTTTCTGACTTCATCTTTGGTTATTTTGGCCTCCAAGGTTTCATTCATACCTGGAGAAATTTTGGCTGGGATCGTTTCTAATAGATTTGAAGCATGGTGCTGTACCTTTTCTTCACTATATAACTTTAGGAAGTGGGCGTGGGCTGCCTTCTTTATGTCTGTAAACTCCTTGAATGTTTCGCTGTCCACCTTGATCTCGGAAATGGTGTTATAACATTTTCTACTCTGCGCTTGCTTATGGAAAAAAGTTGTATTTCTGTCCCCTGATTTTAGCCAGAGGCTTCTAGATTTTAATCGCCAGTATTCCTCTTCTGCAAGGCAGGCTTTATTATAGTGCTGTTGGAGTTGGGCTTCTTGGTCAAGTAGATCTTTGGTGATTGGAGAATCTTCCATATGAGTTTGATGTTTGGCAAGGGCTACTTTGATATTTTTTCTTTCTGTATCCGGTTTGGGTAGAGTTTTGGCCCAATGTTTTAGAGCTCTTTTTACCCTTCTGAGCTTTTCTTCCCATATGAAGAAGGGGGATCCTGTAATAGATTGATTCCAACAATCCTTGACAAGCTGCATAAAGTCTAGTTCCTTGATCCAGTTTGGGCTGAATCTGAAGGGGATAGGACCCAGGTCAAGGTGAGGAAGTAATTCTAGCTTTATGGGTTTATGATCCGAGACACTGTTGGGGAGAATGCACATTCTTGGTTCTACTCCCAACAATAAATAAGAGCTTTGCATGAAGAATCTGTCTAATCTAGCTGCTATATGCCCCGAACCTATTCTTTTGTTGGTCCAAGAGTACTTACCGGAGGAGGGTTTGATGTCAATCAGGTCCCAGTCTTGCATGAGGTCCTCCACCCATTCTCTTGCTGGATCACGAATAGCGCTACCACCTCTTTTTTCAGACGAACTGAGTGTAAGATTGAGGTCTCCGGCAATGATGATATTCTCTAGATTCATGAGGTCTTCTTGAACTCTTATCGAATCCCAGCATGCTTTTTTTCCCCAGCATTGACTGGGGAGTAGACATTGAAGATGCAGTGAGTTTCTTTAGTGTTCAGATCCTGGATTTTCAACAGCAACCAATGAGTGTTGCTGGCTTCAGTGATGACTGCATATTTGTTTTCAATCCAAAGAGTACCAATGCCTCCCGAGGCTCCCCTTGCGGAGATTGCTCTTGCTTCACTTTTGAACCATATTTTCTTGCTAGTTTGCCAGAAGACAGAGTCTTCCAGCTTCGTCTCCTGGATGAGAAGTATGTTTGGGGTCTCTGTTCTTATCAGACTGCGCATGGCTTCTTCCTTGACCTTGCTCCCCATACCTCTGCAGTTCCAGGAGATGATCTTCATTATTTGTGTTTTTGGTGGGCTCCCTTGGAGCCATGGGGCTGGCTTTTCGGCATTCTGGGTTTGGAGGCTAGCAATTTTTCCAGAGTGGGCTGGCTGCCTTGTAGTTTTTCTTTATACGTTTCCTCCTCTCTTTTTTCTCTATCCGTTTTCCGGCCTCTCGTGGATCTTCTGACCGAGGCTTGAGACTCACCTATTTCTCCTTCCTCTTCTGAATCATCTGTGATCTGCTCTTCTTCATTGTCTTCATCTTTCTTGCTTTTAGGGGTTTCCTCATTTGTGTCTTTGTTGGAGGCTGGAGGAGAACCTTTGCTTGAAGAATCGGGGTTTTGTTTCCCAGTCTCCCCTGTAGGCTCGGTCTCCTTTTGGATCTCAGCATCCTGAGTTTTCTCTTGTTGAGAGATGAGCGGATCAAATCGATTCCCTGAGGGAGGTGAAGTATTTTGAGCAGATGGTTGTCCTTTGCTACTAGGTCCTCCCGTCTTCCTGGGTTTGTGGCGCTTGATTTGGTTCCATCCATCATCTTTTCCCTATGCGGCCTCGGTGTTGGATGGGCAGCCTCTGGCGAAATGTCCATACTCATGGCATTTCCAGCATTTGAAGGGCAACTGCTCATAATCCAGCTTCTGCAGATGCATCCAGCTTCCAACCTTTATCGTGATGGCTTCAGGGAGCCCTACCTCCAGGTCTACTTCTACGCATATCCGGGCGCAGTCATATTGATCCTTGTTGTTTGCTTGATCAATGAATTTCCCCAGAGCGTTTCCAATATGCCGCAGAGAGTCCCAATTCCAACAATGAACTAGGAGGTGCGGGAGTCTGACCCACACAGGGACTGCGTTAGGGACATCGACTGCAGGATCGAAGTCCGGGGTCCATTTGTTAAGATACAGACCCTGAGGACCCATGAAATAGGGGCCGTTTCGGAAGATCAGTTCTTTGTCCTCCTTTGCTGTAAATTCGAAGAGGAAGTATCCTCTCCCCAAGAAGTAAGAGGTGACGCTTTCTCTGATCAACGGCGCCCAGTTTCTGGTTACCCAGCTCTCCGTAGCTTTAGGGGACGGCCAGAGCCCCGTAAACTGACCAACGAGGGCTCGATCGGACAGCGACAGAGCAACTTGTATCGGGGTTTCAGGCGGAAGGGAAATCGCAGGGATATCCTCCAATCTTTTCACAAATTTCAAAGTTTCAGGGGCTTTCTTCTTAGGCAGCCCTGCCAGAATCTGCATGAAGGCCTCCGCAGGCGAGAGGGAAGAGGGAGCGGATGGACCCTGGGGGGAGCCCAGAGTCTCCATGATCTCAAGATTAGCTGAGGTCAGATCCTGCCCAGATCTCCATAAACACCCACAAGATCAATCGGATCCTCCCTCAGGGCTGGGGGCGCGCATGGATTGAGCTCTCCAGGTCCTGCAATCCGGATCTGCTATCAGGACTAGCAGAGGCGTCGCTTTGACCGGCAGAAGGGGTCGAAAATCGGAAGAGTGGCCTGCTCAATCCGCTGGGGGAGCAGATCGCGCAGGGGGCGGCCTGCAAGGGCCGAGGCAGCTCGAATCGCTCTCAGGAACGGCCGATTAGCGCCAAAGAACCATCTGGGTATTCCTAGTTTCTTGAAATATTATCAACAGAAATTGTACGAATTAACTCTATTGTAGATACCTTTCTTATACCTTACCACCAAGTGGAATTGTTGAAGAAAACCCATCCATCAGAAGTGCCTTGATTGCTGCAACTTAGATTGAGATTGCAAGTATTGCAATGGATGATGATCAGTGTGAATGATTGTTTCCATACCCACCAAGTAAAAAATTCCACTTTTTCACACTTTGCACCAATACATACAATTCCTTGTCATATGTAGGATAATTAATCACTACACCATTGAAAGTTTCTGAATGAAAACAGATAGGCTTACCATGTTGCATGAGGACTGCACCCATGGCGTAGTCACTAACATCAGTCTTGATCTCAAATGATTGTCTCAATTCTGGAAGTGCAATTCATGGGGCTAAATTGATCTTTTCCTTCAATGCATCAAAGGCCTTTTGCTATTTGCCTCCCCACTGAAAACCTTTTTCACACTAGTCAATGCATGCAAAGGAGCTGCTATAGAAGAAAAGTTAGCAATGAATTTCCTCCAATATTGCACTGCTCCAAAAAAACTTCTTACCTCAGTAACTGTCTTGGGGCTTGGCCAATTCAAAATGACATTAACCTTGGAGGGATCTATTTTCAATTCACCTCCTCCAACAATATGACCCAAGTAAACTAAAGAAGTTTTTCCAAACTCACACTTTGACATCTTTAAATACAACTATTATTTCTTTAATACATCGATTACTTTTCTCACATGCATGACATGTTCATCACAAGATTTACTGAAAATTAAGATGTCATCTAAGTAGACTATAAAAAACTCATCAAGAAATGGCCTCAACACATCATTCATCACATGCATGAAGGTAGCAGGAGCATTACATAAACAAAAAGGCATAAGTAGCCATTCAAACAAACCTTGTTTTGTCTTGAATGCTGTCTTCCAAATGTCTCCTTCAATAATTCTAATTTGATGGTAGCCACTCCTTAAGTCCAACTTAGTAAAATACTTTGCATATTTCAATTGATCAAGTAAATCATCTATTCTAGGCAGTGGGTAACGGTTCTTTATCGTAATCTTGTTCAATGCATGAAAGTCCACACACATGCACCATGTTTCATCCTTCTTTGGCACCAAAACAATAGGTGACCCACATGGCGAAGAACTTGTCCTGATGATCCCTTTATCCAACAACTATTGAATTTTCTTTTTAATTTCTGCACTTTCCATCACTGACATCCTGTACATGCCAATGTTAGGAAGAGGACAATCTTGCTGCAACTGTATTTCATGTTGGATTCCTCTCTTGGGAGGCAATCATTTCGGTTCTTGAAACATATCATCATATTGGTTAACAAAATCAACCAATTCAGATTTCAATCTTGAGTCACAACCTTGAAAAGCTTCATTATCAATATCATTCTTGGGTTTGATCATTAGAAGCACAAAATTATTGCTAGAATTTACTAGTCTTTTCATCTGCCCTGCATCTACAAGTGAAAGATTTAGCTTCTTGTTATGGGCTCTTACAATGTATTCTACTCCATCTTTGAAAAAATGGTATTTGTTTTCATGTCTATGGAAGATATCTTTTCTATCATAGAGATGCGGGCTGCCCAAAACTGTACAACATATGTCTAATGGCACAACATCAAGTTCCACTTCATCTATGAAATTTGCAGTAATGGCGAATTTCAGTCTACACTTTCTAGTTACTTGCAATTGTGCATTGTCACACGCCCATCCTAATGGATATGCCTTATGATGTGGAATGGTTTCCAAGTTTAAACTTTTGACAACGTTTTTAGAGATGAGATTGGCTTGAGAGCCACTATAAAAAAGAGTATCAATTTTGCTACGTTTTGAGATTGCCCTTACGTGGAAAAGTTCTATCCTCTTCTTTTAATTTGGAGTTTCATTGTGTAAATTTATAGTACTAGTGCTAACAATGGATTCTTTTCCTTTCATACCCATGGTTGTAATTTTAGTTTCATCACCCGAATCAGATCCCAAATCCTGTTGAGTGGTTGCAACTGTCTTTTATTTTCCCTTGTTGTTGAGTTTCTTTGGTTTCATCTTAGGATGAAGCTTCCAACAATGAGATTCATTGCAACCCTCTTTGGAACAATGTTTGCATGTTATTTTCTCTCCTTCCTTCTTAATGGATGCATTTTTCTTTCCTTTCCTTTTGAAACCCTTTTCCTTTAATTTACCTTTAAATGGATTTTTACTACCCTCTTTTGAAGTATTCTTCCCTCTTTCCTCAAGACGAGTGGCTTGCACACAGAACTCATCTAGATTATTGGGATTAAACATAAGGATAGTATGCCTAAGGTAATTGTGTAAACCCCCTATATACTTCAGCAACATGTCTTGTGATTGCAAATCTACACCTAACATTATAGATCTTCTTCTAAATTCTTGGTTGTAATCTTTCACATTTTTACCTTTAAGTTGTCTAAAGTTCTACCAATTCATGATGGCTTTCTGCATATATGCTAGAGGGTAAAACTGTCTTTTATTGCAGTAATGAAATTAGACCAAGACATTGAGATCTTACCATGTTTTTTAATCTATTCTTGTGTCTTGTATTCCCTCCATATTAATGCTACACCCTCCAGCCTCAGGGAAGCTATCTGAATCTTTGTATCATCATCTTGAAGGTTTTGAATTATGCAATAGACCTCCAACTGACGAACCCAATTGTCAAGCTTCTCTGCATTCACTTCACCATTATACATGGGTAGTTAAAATTTAACATCAAGTTTTAACATGGGTGTTTTACCAATTCCTTTCGAGGTATGTTGATGAGTATGAGTAAGGGTTGTATTAGTGGAAGAGGGTGAAGATGAAGATGAAGATGATGGTGGAGATGGTGGAGGTTTACCTCCATTTCCATTACCTCCCCCTCCCGAAGAACCTTCTCCTTTTGGAGGCTTGGAGCTTTCACCCTGTAGACTTGTATTCCTCTCTTCATAGAGGACTTTCATGATCTCTATCATGTCAAAGAAAGCCTTCCTAAAAGCCTTCTCATACTCTATCATATTTGCAGACTCTCCTTCATGTGACATTCTTACTAAAGCTTCAACTGCAATTTGAGATAAAATTGGTGGTGGAGATTGTGGCAATCTTGCACCCCTTCTCCTTGACCCAACTTCAGGACCTTCAACCAGATTTCCTTCTCCACTCTTAAGCTTCAACCTTGTACGAATCACATTCACTTGCAAACAGTTAAATCCTCCTTGCACAAAGAAAACCAAGTGCTTTGATACCCAACTTGATATGAATAGGAAAATTAGTTTTGTTGTGTTAAATTCCTCTTCAGAATATGTAAAAGTGCTTGAGGATTCATGAGGTTAATTGCAAGTTTTAACATGAGTATTTGAGTGTTTTTATGTAAATTTAATGTACAAATTAACATAAATAAATGAATAAAAAATAACATATAACATACATGAACATCACCAAAATAGTATCACGACAGCACACGATGAAGGAGTTCACCCCGCCTAGGATATGTCTCCTTGGTCTACCTTCCAATGGCTTGGCCCCCTCTATTATGCTCAAAAGTGTGAATACATCTATGTACAATGCTCAAACAACTCTGAAACCTGTTCCAATGGCTCCAGAATGCCCAAAAATGTCTATCTAGCCTCTTTCTTCTCCTGATTTAGTAAAAAATTGAAGAAGTTATGAGCTCCCCTAGCTCTTTCACTATTCACTCTACAAATTCCCCCAAATCCACCTTGAATTGTGCTAAATGGGCGCCAAATTTGCAGGTTTCCGGGTGAAATTGTAGGCGTGTTAATTTGCCCAGTAAGCCTTTAATTCCGAAAATTTGGGCCGCATAGGGGGGTCATGTGCCCGAGGCTAAGGCCAACGGCTGGGCCCCCACTCCACTCCGCCACGGTCCTGTTGGGTGGCACGTGCCCAAGGGATGGCCCTTTTTTCAGATGGTGCACCTCCTCAACTTTAAATATATGCAGAACACAATATATATTAAGACATAATGTATGGCATGTTGGCAATGATTTGGACTTGTCACTTGGAGGTCGCGGGTTTGATCCCCGCCCACTACTTCTTGGACCTTAAACTGATTTTTGGTGGCCCTCAGACTGCCACACGGCTGTGCCTAAGTGGGCCATGTGGCAACCTGTGGTTGGCCACCAACCAACCAATCAAAATTGTCCAAAACTCCACTAATGAAATCATGCCACTTGGCACCATCCAATTTGTTGGAGGTAAACAGTCATATGTACAATCACCCTGCCACGTAGGCATGCCCAGTTAGCACCATGTCAGCAATACAAACTTTTGACTAGCTGCCTACATATTTTTTTTTTGAAAATTCACCTGTATAGGAAAACGAACAAAACATGTTTCTGGGAGCATATGGAGTTCGTTTCGTGTGAAATGAGTTGCGTCAAATTCAAGATGACAAGCACTACGCAATTGTTTAGGTTCCAATCGATCCAAAAAATCTGAATTTTGAGCACTCGATCAGTAGGTGTCGAGTGTGGCACCATAATTTGGGTGACTATACACACACACACAACCATTGTTTGTGAAACTACATGTATATGTATGATATACTGCACAAATGGGAAAAGTTATGAGTTGTAAAGTGATATATGAATATATTTATTAGGATGGAGAAGTCCCATGTGTAACATCATCCTCTTTAATAAATATTTATCATGTCCGTATGGTTATTCTTCTAGCATAGTGGACAAAGCAATTGGAGAATGTGGCCCAGATAATGAGGACATGGTTGAAGATGACGATGATTTTGCTACATGTGACACTCAACCTCATGAGGTTCCTTGTTGTTATTAGCCTTGCATGAAGAGGTTGAATGTGCATGCCACTTTGGTTGCTTGTGGGAAACACTACTACATTTGGGCGAAAATTCAGATGGTGAAATTTGACGAAATGGACAAAATCAGAAAAAGTGTCGGAAGTTAAATGTATTTTTTGTTTTGTTTTGTTTTTTTTTTTTAAATTTCGACGATTGTCGAATATTAGACGAGTGTTCTTTAATTGTCAAATATCCGACTAAAGTTCTTTTCCCGTCGACTATTTGGCATTTTGTATTTTTTTATTCTTTGTTATAATCCCAACAGTCGTTGAATATATGACGAGAGTTATTTTATCATCAAATATCCGACTTTTTTTCCAATATGAAAATGTGTTGTCCAATATCTTACAAATGGAAATTAACCATTGTAGAACGTTCAATTCCACCGCTAATGGCTTTTTTCCATTGACAACGTCTAATATGGGACCGCTTTATGTTGAGTTTAACTAATTATAATAAATATAACATTAATATATATATATATATATATATATATATACATAACCTTGACACACTGGCTATATTAGTTGTGATTGTTATGAAAGGTTGTAGGCTTATTTTGAGGTTAATTTTTGAACAAAATCATCACTAAAAGTTTGGTGAAAAAAATGTCACATAACATTCTTCAAGGAGACCAAGGATACGTTGGATCGACATAGGGGGCTTATGAGGATCGAAGATGTTATTGCCCTTGTAGAAATTGCAAGGGCTTGAGGCTAAGGAGAATTCTAGTAAAATCAACTAGAAAGCATTATAGAGACTATGGACACACTGAAGGCGGACATGAATATCACCCATTAGTAAGTTATTCATTATATGTCTTTTTATTGTAGTTGTTTTTGTAAATGTTTATATGTATATTGTATTTTAAATTGTATGTCTTTGTATTGTAAAATTTATTCTCTTTCTATTGTAATTGTATTTTATATTATTTTGGGAGGTGTTTGACCTATGTTGTCATCTTGATGTGGAGAAATATTAATTGATTATTTTCGCTAGGGTCGATTAAGGGGTTAGGTCAAGTTAGGGGTTAATTACTTTATGGACTTGGGGATAAGGGGTTATTATTTAAGGGTTTAGGGGTTAAGGGCTTGGGGGTTAAATGTTTAAGGGTTTAGGGGAATGAGGTTAAGGTGTTAGGGGGTTAATGTATGTTTACAGGGTTAATTAGGACCTAGAGGATTTAGAGGTTAATCATGGGTTTTTATGGAGCATTATTAATAAGTTTTTAAAGTATATTATGCACATAATTTAAAATATGGACATAGTGAATACATTTTTATAGGAAAGAAGAAAATAATTATATAATATATTGTAATAAATTTTTATAAGGCAAAATAATAAAATATAAATATCATTAAAAAAATTAATTAAATAAAATTTTGATTAAAAATAAAATTAATATAAAGAAAGATGATTGGATAAAGATAAAAGGAGTCCATTTTATTAATTTAGGTAAGATGATAATTAATAAAAAACCATTTTTTATGAAAAAGATTATATACAAAAAGAAATTACTTTATTTATTAAAAAGTTTAAATTTATAAACTATAATTTATTAAAATGTTATGTTCCTAACCACAATCTATTTTGCTCATAAAATAGACTCTTTCTCATTTTTTAAGGAAAAAAGCGTGGGACACAAGCCGTGCACTTGGTGTTTCAAAATGTTTTAGGTGACAATGAACTTTTTAAGCTCAAGTGATATAGAGTGAAGAATTCTCTATATAAAATCTCTTTTTTGTGATAAGTAAATGGTTTCATTTATTGTAAATTGTGAGAAAACTAATTGAAGTAATATCAAAGCTATAATAGTTCTATGAAAAAGGTAGACTAATTAAATGTTTGATAAATCATCAATGGATATTTTTTCCAAATTTATCTTACTTATTATCACTCATGCAAGGTAGAACATTCCATTTTGAATGTCCTTTGAAGTAGGCACAATGTTTTTATTCTATAACATTCACTTACTTTTTCTCATTTTTTAAGGAGAAAAGCGTGGGACACAAGCCATGCACTTGGTGTTTCAAAATGTTTTAGGTGACAATGAACTTTTTAAGCTCAAGTGATATAGAGTGAAGATTTCTCTATAGAAAATCTCTTTTTTGTGATAAGTAAAGGGTTTCATTTGTTGTAAATTGTGAGAAAACTAATTGAAGTAATATCAAAGCTATAATAGTTCTATGAAAAGGGTAGACTAATTAAATGTTTGATAAATCATCAATGGATATTTTTTCCAAATTTATCTTACTTATTATCACTCATGCAAGGTAGAGCATTCCATTTTGAATGTCCTTTGAAGTAGGCACAATGTTTTTATTCTATAACATTCACTTACCACTAAGTACAAATAAGTGAGTTTTTAACATTTTGGTCAAATCAGATAAGTAGTTAAAAATAAAGAATACCCCATTTTGTGTAGAAGGAGAGATATTTGACGTCGTACCTTAGTAAAAAAGGGTTTCCTATAAAAATGTCTTTAGTGGGTTCCCCACCACTTGCCTAAATAAAAAGTGCACTTCCTTTATGAAAGCTTAAACAAGTTGTTGACAGTGTTGGACCCACCAACATTCAAGGGATCTCCCCGATATGAAGTCCCAACTAGACCTCACACCATTTGGAGTAGTAGTCCCAACAGTGGGTGGTACTGTTATGCCTTGACTGAGAAAACATGCAGAGTGAAGTTCGGTAGCTTTGGTGAGAGTAAGTGTGTGACCCTGCAGAAAGTCAAGTGCAATGCATGAAGGTTCCAACACATGAAGGGAAAAGGAAGTGTGCTCCTTGGAAGCCTGTAATAGTACATGGCTTGAAAGGAACACATGAGCATAATGAAATCACAAGATAATATGAAAAATAGTCTACAAGTTAACAATGACGAATTCATACAACAACACATATTCAACAAGATTCATACAAATGCAAATGAAATAGTTCATAAGAATAAGCGTAAGTTAAATAACACACATTGAAAATACAACAAGAATAGTCCTAATATATTCACAACATATGCATGAAAGCATGTCGACCCTGAGTTTTATTATAAGTGAAAGTTCCATTCATACATACACCGTTGATAGACCACTAACCCCAATAGTGGAATATTAAAGTCAGGAACACCTGCTCCTCCAAAGAAGTATACTCGCTCTACGCTACAGAGAATCCAAGGCTCTCACAATACTCCCAAGCTCCTTCTAAGCCTAAGCCTAGCCAAAATCTTGGCTCCCAAAAGCCCCTTCCATGAGTTATGAGTTTCTATTTATAACAAGGGGGCAAATGACATTTCAACTCCCCTTTGTGACCTTTGGACTACCCTCATGACTCTTCAACTTATTTGGGAGAACTCTAGCTCAACAATTTCCACTTGATGCCTCATGGTAACATATTGGTGCCAAGCTTGGTACTATGCAATGACATCCCCAAACTACGTGATGGTGTCTAGCTAGAAGTCAACTCTAGCCTCCATGGCATATAGGTACAATGACTTGGAACCAATTTCAAATTCCTTCTGAAGCATGAGCAACATTGTTCTAATTTGGACAGGACCACCGATGTAGTTATGCATGTTCTGTCTGTTTAGCTCCCAATATTCCTTGATGGCAATCTGTCTATGATGCTCCAAGTAGTCTTCGATCTCCCGTTGGACCTGGTTCCTGGGTTTGTATTTGGTGAGCGATCCAATTGATGGGATCTTGTTTGTTTTCACCAAGACATCCATACTACTGAATAAAAGTACATACGAGGCTTGAATATTACCAATAAATTTGCTTATTGTTTTAAATCAATATTCGAACTCTCGCTCTCTCCAACTCTGCCTATAGCTTCATTTTCTTCCCCAAGTCAAGCGGTGCCCCTTTGTATCACATTGTCCATTCTTACACATAGGTAATGGTAGTTTTTACGTTCTTAAGAGTTTTAACAAAATATTTTCTCTGTTGTTTTAGGTCATGCAAACGGAAAACTGCCTTATGTATAACAAAAAACTCCTCATAGAGGTTCCGCATGGTTTCTCCAAGTGTTGAAACTTTAGAAAGTATTGCTGCTCTCATCTCCTCCAAGTAGATGTGTATGAAAACTACATTATGTGCTATTGCACGAAGTTGTTCTACCTCTTGCCTAACAGCCTATAAGTTCTGTGCCAATTTCTCATTTTCGACCGTCAAATACTGAATCTTTGATCTTGTTGCACTTGCAAAGGCCAAGTTGGCTTCGACAATGGCATTTGGATTCTTCTTGTTGTCAACCACTATCACCCTTTCTCTAACGAATGCAGGTGATGCGTGATCATATGGAAACTTATTTCTCTGTGCTTGTACAATCTTCTTTTCAAACTCATCATACGACAGATTGTACAAGTCCATTATATGCTCATCATCAAGAGGAACAACATCCCCTTCCTCTCTTGGAGCTAGC
The DNA here is from genome assembly GCA_031772625.1 of Pinus tabuliformis. Taxonomy (NCBI): domain Eukaryota; kingdom Viridiplantae; phylum Streptophyta; class Pinopsida; order Pinales; family Pinaceae; genus Pinus; species Pinus tabuliformis. The sequence continues at coordinate 699,521,264 of CM062807.1, forward strand.
TCTACTACTAGAAGTGGTGGATACAAAACGGTGACCTGTGGTGCGCTTGGCATCAAATCTACATCTTCATTCTGCAACTCCTGTTCCAACTCCATGTCTAAAATTTCAATCAAGTCTTCAATCAGCTGAGCAAGCTCCTGATCTTGCATCTGTTCACCCTCCTCAATTGCTGGTTGGTTTGTTCCTACTCTTCAACCTGTATTGGCGATTTTTTTTTCTGATATGGTGCCTTTCCTTTATTCTTCTTCCTACTTCTGCTTCTCTTATTGTCTTTCCTCCTCAACTCCCGTTCTTCCTTCAGTTCTTATTCTTCTTGCTTCAATCTCAGTTCTGTTTCCTTCATTCTCTGCTTTTCTCTCTTCCTCCACTCTGATTCCTCTTTGTTTCTGCTACTAAAGTTGCTTTCATAAGGATTGGATCCAATTTCATCTTGTAGCTTTGTTCTCCCCCTGTACTATCAACAACATTTCTCTTTCCCTTATCCTGTATGGGATTACTACTTTCTGTTGGTGCGAATTTCTGCTATTGTTTCCTTCTGTGGAGTGGCCTATGAAGTCCCTGCTAAACTGACCAGCTCATGGGGTTTAGAGGCATTGTATCAATTCCTCCATGGATTCTCCTCTGGCTAATGAAATGTCCCGTTGAGATACTAAAAGTAAATTCTCACACATTGGTCTTCGCAAATTTTACAAGGATTATATGGATTAATGTGTCGAGTACTGAATGCAAACTTCACTATCTCCTTTCCTTTGGTATTCACAACTTTCAAGTTCTTTATCTCGTATAATCCAATTTGCAAAGGAAGAGTAGGCCATCGTGTTCTTCTTCTTATGCAAAGATGCTGACAACCCTGTGGTGAGATGATATAACACTTCTTGCATGACAATATTGTCGGTGGCATACCTTGGGAAAACATGCGACTACCTTTCTTTACCGAAGACTCTAAGGAAGGTGCCTCCTCGTGAGGCAAACCAATTTATGATCTCTGTTATTGCCTCCATTTCTCCTCATGACATGCAAGGTGGTTCTTCTTCAAATATGATCTTGCAAAGCGGGATGATGAAATGGTCAATTAGTTGTTACATTAGTCCTCAATGACTGCAATCCAAAACCATTTTGTGATAGATATGCACGTTAGTTTCTCGTGGTGTCCATGTCTAGTTCATGCCAGGAAACTAATTATGTGCACAAATTGCATCCAGTAAATATGCATACATATAAAACCTTGCTTTCTCACCCTTGGGAGGATTATGAGCCTATGCTACATGGGCTCTCAACTGTTGAGCCAATTGTTGGAAATAATACTGAGCGGGGGGGTGTGAATCAGTATTATCAAGTCAATTATTTCCTTTTCCAAATCCAGATCATATACGCTACTTCAGTTAGAGAAAACCGTGTATATACACAACTACGTATAAGGAAACTCGCGTATAGCATGCAAACTTATAATTTACTTTGTCTTACAGATGTTGATCATTAATCTGTGTATCAGAATAAAAAAAACAGTAACCAGAAATAGTGAAACAGAGCAGAAGACAATCACACACAAGAACACAAGATATAAGGTGGAAACCCAATGTGGGTGAAAACCACCTACTGCAATTCATCTCTATCTTCTTTTTAATTAGAAACTTCCTTTTACAATGATTCTGTACTGGTGCAGTCCTTTACCAGTACGCAAGCTGCAACCTACAGAGAGCTACAACCCTCTCTCATTCTCCAGCTTCTTCTGGAAGGGAGCTACAACCCCCTTAGCTCTTGCACTAGCCAAGATACTAGTACATAGGTGTTGGCCTACAGAAGGCTACAATCTTCTCTTTCTTCCAGGGACCACGTTTCATAAATTTTCAGACTGGATCCATGAACATCAATCAACCATCAAGAATTTCTGCATCAAACAATCTCCTTTTCACCAATTAGAACTGAATCAAGTAGACACTTCTCTGACAGCTGTACCCAGAACACAGTAACAGTAATCACATACCAAATTCTGAACCCAGAACACTGCAGCAATAAACAGAAGCAGCTAGAACCCAACTCAAGAGATGTACGCTACTTCAATAACCTGAAACCTGTGTGCATACGCTTCTGTGTTTGGACCAACCTGCGTATACGCGTTTTTTATTCACTGAACCAGCGTGTATACGCGCCTTCGCTTCACTGAACCTGCATACAGATCTATAAAGGATAATTCACTCTTTCAATCATTCAGACATTAGTTAACCCAGATTACCAGTTTTATAGATCGAGCATGCGCCACATATAACAGATCAAAGTCATAGAAAGATACTACTATTCAAGCTTAAAGAATTTGACCCATCAATAGAACTTTTGCTTCTCCTTGCGCTCAGGTTTCTCTTCATTCAGATCCAGATCTGCACCATCACCCAATCACAAGTATTCCAGATCTAGTACTTTTCAGATATTCAATAATTCAGATGGTGATTTGCCAAATGATCTCCTTCCTCTTTTATAGACTTAGGCCTTTCACAATACCACGGTCCAAAACCATAACAAAACAATACCATGGACCCAATACTTGGGATCAACACTTCTAACGAGATACCATGGCCCAAAACCATAGGTTCAATTACCAAGGACTAAATACCATGGACCAAAAGTAAGTTCTCCAACACATACGCGCTTTCCCTTGCGTGAAAGTGCGTGTATACGCATACGCGCTTTTGTAACGTATAACCCGTGTGTATACGCATCTTCGTCTAGGTTAACCTGCGTATATATATTTTTCTTCATTCTGAAAGCCTGAACTAAGATCTGTCACCAAAGTGAGTTGCCATCAAGGACAAGACCTGTGTCATAGCTCCAAACCTGTGCCATAATGCCAACAATCTCCCCCTTTGGACTTGATGGCAACCCCAAGATCCTCAAAGTCATTCTCCCCTTTTTTCATCAAGGGCAAAGGGTTATGCTCCCCCTGAGTACATGCTGAAATCTCTGCTCTGCTGTGCTGACCATGCTCCCCCTGACTATAGGCAAGATCTGCAAAAATATGTTCTTCAAGAAGAACCATGACTTATACATCATAGAAGACCTTCCTATCACCAAAAGACTTTATACATTCATCCATCACCCAACCAAGTGGGGATCATCCACCCAACCAAGTGGGGATACATTAGAAATTTACATATGACAACCAAGAACATCACATCATTCATCCCAGGCATAGTGGGGAAACCAAATAGGCCGTTACATGACCTTGACACCACAAAAGAGATACATGACATAGAGACGAAATATCTAGAGAAAGACTTATGAAAGTCACCAATAACTGATATCAACAACATCTGTCAATCACTATTCAGATCAGCAACCATGTCTTCTTTCTGTTCTCCCTCTGCATTTGCTCCACCTGAAACCAAAAAGCTTCTAAGATAATGCCAACAATTATTAGAAGATTATTTGCTCCCCCTGAACCTGTGCCAGATGGTCTCTGTCAGACCCATATCATACTTTCTTCAATCAGAGTCTGTTCCCACTGATTTCTTTCAAACTACCATATACGTGACTGTCTCTGCATAAACCAGCATATGTACACGGATACTCCTTAGGAAACTCGCGTACACCCACTCTTCTCTGACACGGACAAGTTTCAACAGCAAGATGACACATCCACTACTCCCAGCTTCTGTCTGAGGTATTCAAAAGTATCCTTGGGCAGTGGTTTGGTGAGAATATCGACAACTTGTTCCTTAGAGGGAACATACTCCAATTTGACCTTTTGTTCCAATACTTGTTCTGGAGAAAATGATACTTGATTGGTATGTGCTTAGTCTTTGAATGCATGACAGGATTCTTTGAGATGCTGATAGCACTTGTATTATCACATAAGATGGAGATAGGTGGAGTACAAGTGATTTGAAAATCCTGCAAAGTTTGCATCATCAAAAGGAGTTGAGTGAAACAAGATGCGACAACCACATATTCTGCTTCAGCTGTAGATAAGGCAATCGAACTTTGTTTCTTGCTGAACCAAGATACTAATATGGAACCCATAAAGAATGCATCGCCACTTGTGCTTTTCCTGTCATCCACGCTTCCAGCCCAATCTGAATCTGTATAAGCATGAAGAGTGAGATCTGTATCTCTAGGATACCATAGGCCATAGTTTTGAGTTCCTTGAAGATACTTGAAAATTCTCTTTACTGCCTGAAGATGAGTTTCCTTAGGATTTGCCTAAAATCTTCCAACTATTCCCACTGCATGCATGATGTCTGGTCAGGTACCTATTAAATAGAGCAGACTTCCAATCATGGATCTATAAGTTGGTTGATGCACTGCTGTTGATTCATCATTTTCACTGAGGCTGCATCCTGTAACCATAGGGGTACATACTGGTTTCGAATCTTCCATGCCATACTTCTTCAAAATTTGCTTGAGGTACTTGGTTTGAGATAAAAAGATACCTCCTTCATTTTGTTGGATTTGTAATCCAAGAAAATATGTCAGTTCTCCAAGCAAGGACATTTTGAATTCTTTCTGCATCACCAAGGCAAAGCTTTGACTCATAGCTTCTTCATTGCTGCCAAAGATGATATCATCAACATACACAACAAGTATTAGCAATTTGTTATTTTCAATTTTTATATAAAGATTGCTATCTACTGTTCCTTTTGAGAAACCTTGTTGTTGAAGATATTTGTCCAGACGATAGTACCAAGCCCTTGGAGCTTGTTTAAGACCATAGAGAGCCTTCTTAAGTCTGCATACAAGTTTTGGATCATTTCCAAGGATGAATCCATCTGGTTGCTCAATATACACTTCTTCTTCTAAGTCTCCATTCAGAAAATCTGATTTCACATCCATTTGAAATACTTTGAACTTCTAGAAGCTTGAGAGAGCAAGGAACATTTGGATGGCCTCAAGTCTAGCAACGGGAGCAAAAGTTTCTTCAAAGTCTATCCCTTCTTGTTGAGCATACCCTTTACACACAAGTCTGGCCTTGTTTCTAATAACTTCCCCATTTTCATTCAACTTGTTTTTAAAGATCCATTTTGTCCCTATGACATTCTTATCTTTTGGTCTAGGAACCAACTCCCAAGTGTTATTCTTTTCGATCTGCTCAAGTTCTTCATCCGTTGCCTTGACCCAGCATTCATCTTTGCATGCCTCTTTTACATTTTTTGGTTTAGTGGAGGAGAGTAATGCCAAATAGCTTGAGGCTTCTGCAAATGTTCTTCTTGTTTGTATACCTGCCTCTTTCTGCCCCAAAATTTGAGATTCTGGATGATTCTTCTGAACGTACCTGGATGGAGTCTTATCTTCTATCCTTATCTGTTCTTCTGGTGCCTCTTGAGCTTCTTCTTCATCATAAGTCTGATTTGATGTTGAAGGATAGTCCTCATCATCTTCGAAATCTTCGGAATTCACTTGCCTAGGAATGTTTCCTTCTTCATCAATCACTACATCAATGCTGTCAACAATTCTTCCAAGTCTTTTGTTCTAACACTTATATGCTTTGCTATGGGGAGAATAACCAAGGAGAATGCCTTCATTTGCTCTAGGTTCAAACTTGCCAAGATTTTCATCATTATTTTTGATATAGCATTTGCTTCCAAAAATTTTGAAATATTTTACCGAAGGAGTCTCACCATACCAGAGCTCATGAGGAGTTTGAGCGCTGTTCACCCGAACATTTGTCTTGTTGAGAATAACAACTGCAGCAAATGCGCCTTCTCCCCAGAAGGTTGCGGGAGTTCCAGACTCATCAAGCATAGCACGAGCCATTTGTTGAACCGTTTTGTTCATCCTTTCCACTACTCCATTTTGCTGAGGAGTCCTAGCTGTAGAGAATTCCCTTCTTATTCCATGTTCTTCACAAAAATCGAAAAATTCGTTCGAGGTAAATTCTCCTCCTCGATCAAACCTGAGGCATTTGATTCTATGATCTGATTCGTTCTCCACCAAGGCTTTGAATGATTTGAACTTTTCAAAGGCTTCGTCTTTGTGCTTCATAAGTCCTATCCAACACATCCTAGAAAAATCATCAATGAATAATATAAAGTATTCTTCTCCTCGGGGTGACCTTTTCTTAGATGGACCACATACATCAGTATGGACAAGTTCAAGTGGCCTGCTAGCTGATCCTTCCTTCTCAGGGAAGTTAGTTCTGGTTTGCTTACCAAACTGACACGATTTGCATATTGTATTATCTGGAATTTTGATTTCTGGAAGACCATGAACTGCCTGGTATTTGCATGCTTTCCTTATCTGTGAGAAGCTAAGATGCCCCAATCTTTTGTGCCATAGCCAGTGTTCATCATTCTTGCTTAGATGGCATTGATGTTTTCCTTCTTTGAATATGTATAAATTATTTGGAGTTCTTACGCCTTTGATCATTGTTTTTCCTGTATCAAGATCACGAACACTACATCCATTTGATCGAAATATTACCTCAGTTCCTTGATCACACATCTGACTGACATTTAATAGATTATGCTTTAAGCCATCAACATACATGACATTTCCAGCTTTGACCCTTTCTTTCAGCTGAACAGAACCTTTACCTTTTATGAGAGTAGGGGTGTCATTTCCAAAAGAGACCTTCTTCTCCTTCTCTAAGGCACTATATGACTGAAGTTTTTCTTTATCACCTGTCATATGTTTCGAACATCCACTGTCGATGTACCATTGATTTTCCTGCCCTATAAGGCTATACCACATCTTTCTGGTTGTGGTTCTTTTATTCTCCATGTTTTGGCACTTGAGGCTTGCTCCTTCTGAGTTGTTTGCTGAAACCTGCTCCTGCATTCAGAATCTTCATGACCGAAATTGTTACAAATAGAACATTCTACTTCATTTTCAAGAGCAGAGAAGTTATTGTAGGTCCTTTTCATGATCCCAGTCACACTCCTCTATTTATGAGCTTCTCTAGTCATGATTGTCTTATAGGCAACACATTGAGTTGCTTTGTGAGCAAAGTTATGACAAGAGAAACATTGGCCATTGAAGAAACTCCTGTGATTATCAAATCTACCAGCCAAATGATTATAGTTCCTATTGACATCCATTCTTGAGGCAAATTGAGAAGATTTTACCTGTGGCTGGTTGTAGCTTATATCCATTCTAAAAGTAGATTGCCCCCGATTTATCTGGTAGTCTTTGTTCACTTTTGAGGTGAGTTGTCCCTGATTTACCTGGTGATTTCTATTTGGCCTTTGTTCACTTCTTGCTGCATCAAGATAACTTTTGGAGGTAGATGGTTCCTGCGCTTGAGTTGTTTCTTCATTATATCCCAGACCTGTCTTGATTAGTGGAGAACGCTAAACTTTGATAATCTCATCTAATGTTTCAGATCCTTTAACAAATCTAAGATTAAGAGCTTTAGATTTATCAATCTCTTTTCTAAGCCCCACAATTTCACATTCTAACTTTTCATGATGTTTTTCCCTTTCAGCCAGTTGGAATTGCAGAGTATCAATAATCATATTTTTCTCTTCTAAACAAATTTTGAGTTTAGAAATCTCTTCATAAAGACCTTCTTCATCTATAGCATCCATGAAATTTTCATCTTCAAAAGCCATTAAAAGTCTATATTTATTACCATGTTCATCTTCATCACTATTTGAAAGTCCATCACTGTCTTCATGAGTGTAATAGCTTTTCTTATTTACATTCTGCTTCTTGTTCCATCTAATAGGTACCTTACCCTTGTCAAGCTTATCTTTATGAGGACATTTGGTAGCATAGTGACCGACTCTTCCACAAGCAAAGCATTTGAAAGGTAGCTTACCCCTGAATCTTCCAGCACCTCGTTGAAGGTTCTTGAAAAAATTTGATTCTTCCACTTCTTCTGACATATGTTCTGACTCATAGTAATCTCCTTTGCCTAAAGCCTTGAAAGCAGCTTCTCTCATGTCTGATGGTCCTCCTTTCCTCATTTCATAAGCAGTCAGAATTCCGTGCAGCTGTGACATGGTAAGATTTCGTAGATTCTCCTTTCCTTCTATTGCAGAAACTTTAGATTCAAACCTAGGGGACAAAGATCTTAGAACCTTCTCAACCACAATAGCCTCTTTTATTTCTTCACCCAAGTTTTTCATACAATTAACAATCTCATCTACACGAAGGAAATAGTTAGCCACACTTTCATCATTGTGCATTCTGAGATTTTCATATTGAATTCTGAGGGTTTGAAGTTTTGCTCGTTTTACCTGTTCATCTCCTTCATAGCTCAGAACAATCTTGTCCCATATTTCTTTTGCGGATTTATACTCCATAACCTTGACAAATTCTGATTGAGATAGACATCCTAATAGAGTATTGACAGCCTTTGCATTTGTTTCATATTGCTTCTTACCAGCCGAATCTGTAGGAGTTGTGGATGGGAAAGTGTACCCTGTATCTATGATATCCCAGACTTTTGTACCAAGAGATTGAAGATAGGCTGTGATTCTTACCTTCCAATAGACGAAGTTGGTCCCATCAAAAATTGGTGGCCTGATAGATGCTTCTCTCTCGTAGTTTCTCATGATGATGGATCTTCCTTCAAGCGATCAAGCTTCTTCAGAAGGACCTGGCTCTGATACCAATTGTTAGAAATAATACTAAGAGGGGGGGGGGGGGGTGAATCAGTATTATCAAGTCAATTATTTCCTTTTTCAAATCCAGATCATATACACTACTTCAGTTAGAGAAAACCGCATATATAAGCAACTACGTATAAGGAAACCCGCGTATACCATGCAAACTTATAATTTACTTTATCTTACAGATGTTGATCATTAATATGTGTATCAAAATCAAATAAACAGTAACTAGAAACAATGAAATAGAGCAGAAGACAATCACACACAAGAACACAAGATATAAGGTGGAAACCCAATGTGGGTGAAAACCACCTGCTGCAATTTGTCTCTATCTTCTTTTTAATTAGAAACTTCCTTTTACAATGATTCTGTACTGGTGCAGTCCTTTACCAGTACGCAGGCTACAACTTGCAGAGAGCTACAACCCTCTCTCTTTCTCCAGGTTCTTCTGGAAGGGAGCTACAACCCCCTTAGCTCTTGCACTAGCCAAGATACTAGTACGTAGGTGCTGGCCTATAGAAGGCTACAACCTTCTCTTTCTTCCAGGGACCACGTTTCATAAATTTTCAGACTGGATCCATGAACATCAATCAACCATCAAGAATTTCTGCATCAAACAATCTCCTTTTCACCAATTAAAACTTAATCAAGTAGACACTTCTCTGACATCTGTACCCAGAACACAGTAACGATAATCACATACCAAATTCTAAACCCAGAACACTGCAGCAATAAACAGAAGCAGCTAGAACCCAACTCAAGAGATGTACGCTACTTCAATAACCTGAAACCTGCGTGCATACGCTTCTGTGTTTGGACCAACCTGCGTATACACGTTTTTTATTCACTGAACCAGCGTGTATACGTGCCTTCGCTTCACTAAACCTGCGTACAGATCTATGAAGGATAATTCACTCTTTCAATCATTCAGACATTAGTTAACCCAGATTACCAGTTTTATAGATCGAGGATGCACCACATATAATAGATCAAAGTCATAGAAAGATACTACTATTCAAGCTTAAAGAATTTGACCCATCAATAGAACTTTTGCTTCTCCTTGCGCTCAGGTTTCTCTTCATTCAGATCCAGATCTGTACTATCACCCAATCTCAAGTATTCCAGATCTAGTAGTTTTCAGATATTCAATAATTCAGATGGTGATTTGCCAAATGATCTCCTTCCTCTTTGATAGACTTAGGCCTTTCACAATACCACGGTCCAAAACCATAACAAAACAATACCATGGACCCAATACTTGGGATCAACACTTCTGACGAGATACCATGGCCCAAAACCATAGGTTCAATTACCAAGGACTAAATACCATGGACCAAAAGTAAGTTCTCCAACATATACACGCTTTCCCTTGCGTGAAAGTGCGTGTATACGCATACGCGCTTTTGTAACGTATAACCCACGTGTATACGCATCTTTGTCTAGGTTAACCTGCGTATATATATTTTTCTTCATTCTGAAAGCCTGAACTGAGATCTGTCACCAAAGTGAGTTGCCATCAAGGAAAACACCTGTGTCATAGCTCCAAACCTGTGCCATAATGCCAACACCAATTGATCTGACTAGTTGAATGACTTCCCCTAGCTCACAACTTGGTTCAATAAGACTACCCACCCTTTAGGAAAGGTCTGTGTGCTCTGCTGGCCATGGATCTTGCAAGATAAGATAACCAAGATTTGTTAGGCCTTCCTGAGAGACTTTGTCTTGTATAATGTAGATTTTTACTTGTATATTCAAACAACTTATTTAATATGCTAAAACAAAAGACTTGAATCTACTATACTCATCAGCGTAAACAAAAATTGATAGATGAAAACACTAAGCAGAAAAGAAAGGATTTCAATCGCACATAACACAATATTTTCCTGGGGAAAGCAACTGCTCAAAACACTGACTATCTATATTGCATTAACCATAAGATCTGAGAAGAAAATACAATGTTTGTTCAACCCGAACAATTCTCGCACAAGTACATCTCTCTGCTTCACAAACCAGCTCAAGCCAACACTTAGAAAATTCTGTTGCCTACCAAGCCCCTACTTCCTTGCACAATTCCTAAGAGAATTAACTCATATTTAATTGGGAAAGTCCCTCACCACAACTTTGCAATCCATCATAGGCCTTCTACTGATTGCTTGCACCATCTGTACAAATCGGAAAAATATATAATTGATAGTACACTATCCTTGAACTCTAATATGAACTGGCTCTTCCTCTGAATTAACATGCAAGAGTTATTTATGAGTGAATCTTCAGTTAATTGGTGGAGTAGTGAAGCTGCTCACCACTAATATACCTCCTACTAGTTCCTCCAACTGATTGAACTAGTTTAACTGACTATAACTCAACTAGACTGAGTTAATTACTTACAACTCAAAATAACTCAACCTGGACCCCTAGAATTTAGGAATCACTCTACATGAATCTAGATAGACTTCCAACTCAAATTTATTGAGCCAACTAAGCCTAATTAACTTAGTTAACTATTACAAGTTTTTTTTTTTCTCCATAAGACTACGCTAATTTATATTACAAAAAACCAAAATTACAGCAAATTTTTACAACAGGGCCGTGGCCCTGCATCTCCAGAGAGATTTTCCCCATGATTAACCATTCAGAGCAACACTGGTGCAAAAAGGGACCAGTTTTTCTTCCTTCCGACATAACCAACATCTAAATCGACACAGTAGACATTTGAGCCGACACAGTGGACACATAAATTGACCCGGTGGACACATAAGCTAACATAGATGACACGTAAACTGACACTGTGGACATATAAACCTTCATGGTGGACATATACCCCATAACAGACAGACAAAGTGAGCAGAAAGAGTTGGACAGAGAGAAGCGTTCCTGGCAGCGAAAACAGAGTGGCTTCTGAGCTATTCCTCATCGGTAGTGTGAGGCTCATCCGTCGCTAGACCTTTAAGCTTCTTGGTTTCCTCCGTGTCTGAGCACAGCAACCTCTGAACCGGCTCACTGGGGCTAGCCTCTTCAGCTTGAGTTGGTCGCCTCATATCAACTCTGGGAACTTGCATGTCAACCCTTGGCACCGTCAGGTCTTCCAGTTGCCCCCTGAGATTGCTGCAATGCTCCACGGTGACTGAGACGATGAGAGTGTTGTTCTCCAGCGTGCAGGGGATCCGATAGCGAACTGCTGGATGCTCCACATGACCACAGTCCATAATTTCTCCCCTGCCTCTTTCATTTCTACGGCCTGCTAGTCTGCTTGGAATTCTGTTCTGCTCGGAAGTTATTTCCACTGAGGAGGAGGGCGAAATGGCAGGCCTCTGAGTGGCAGAACGACCCCTGGAACCGCCGCGGCGACTACTCATCCTGAGCCTTTCTATTGGCATCCGTCGATTATCTCCCGTAACAGAATCCCTCTGAGAAATCTTACACTGAGCCAGAGAATGTTCTGTCTCTGCCAGTGTCTGCTCGGACCGCTTGAAGGAATGCGGGAAAGCGACATAGGGTTCGAACTTATTGAGCTCCATTCTCCTCGTCCGTTGCTGCGCATTGAATGGCGCCTGAACCAGACTTAACATCCCAATGAATTCACCTTCCGCATTGAATGGCGCTTGAACCAGACTTAACATCCCGATGGCTTCACCTTCCGTCAGAGTTAATGCACCAGCATCCTGGTATGTCGTGGCTCGTCCGGGCTGACAGCTGCCCATGTGACGAGCCACCTGCCTCTCACACATCAAAGACACCCGCATCCGGGGAGTTAACTATTACAAGTTGCTATGAGAATAGAATTTCAATTTAATTCCTAATTTAATTCAAGGAAAAATTAAATTAGGATTTCTTGTTGTTATTTTTAACAGTCCCTCTCAACAAGAAAGGGATTATCTGCTACCCTGATCCTGCATCTGTGAGAAATTTTCATCTTGACAAGGCCTTTGTGAAAATATTTGCATCCTCCTCCTCTGTGGGAATGTACTCCATCAACATGATTCTCCTCTGCACACAATCTCGAATATGATGATACCAGATATCAATATGCTTGGACTGATCATGAAAAACTAGATTCTCAGAGAGTTTGATATAACTTTGATTGTCACAGTAAATCACAGTTGGATCCATCTGATGACCAAACAAACCAACAAGAATATTCCTGATCTAGATAGCCTCACAAGTTGCTTGACTGACATCCATGTACTTTGCTTTTGCTGAATTGAGTGCAACTGATTTCTATTTCCTGTTGTACCAAGAAACAACTGTTGACCCAATACTGAAGATCTCACCTGATGTGCTCTTCCTGTCAGATGGAATCCCTGCCCAATCTGAATCGGTGAAGCCTTCAAGCTACACCCCCTCTGTCTGTCTGTACCAAATACCAAACTGAGTGGTGCCTCTGAGATATCTCAACACATGTTTGGTTGCCTTCCAATACAGTTTGGTAGCGTTAACCATAAATTGACCAAGCTGGTAAACTGCATAACACATGTTCGGTCGTGTGTTCGCCAAATACATGAGTGAACCCATAAGATGTCTATAAATAGTAGCCTCCACTAATTCACTAGAAGTAGCATGCTGCTTCCTCCAGTTACCAGCTAGAGGAGTCTCCATGGGTTTACTGCTCTCCATGTGGAACTTCTTCAAAATCTCGTTGGCATACTTTCCCTGTGAGACAAACAGTTCCTCATCTCCTTACCATACTTCCATCTCTAGTAAATAGTGCATGAGCCTCAAGTCCTTCATTTCGAACTCTCTTGCAAGATTCTCTTTGCAAGACTTGATCAACTTATCATCACCCCTCAAAATCAAATCATTGACATATAAAACAATAATCAACAATTTACCTTCAACCACAATATGGTAAAATTTTGCATCTGCTTCACTTTTGGTGAAGCCCAACTCAGTGAAATAGCTATCGATCCTAGTGTACCAAGCACAGAGTGCTTGTTATAGTCAATACATTGCTTACTTAAGTTTGCACACATGCAACTCTCTCTTGAAGGTATCAAATCCTTCAGGCTGCTCAATATACATCTCTTCCTCAATCATGCCATTAAGGAATGTTGTCTTTACATCCATCTGGTGTATCTTCCATCCTATCCGCGCTAACAGTGCTAGAATGGATCCGATTGATGAGTACCTTGCTACAGTAGAAAACGTGTCATCATAATCAATCCCCTCCACCTGAGAGAATCCTCTAGCCACAAACCTGGCCTTGTGTTTCTCCATACTACTATCAACTGTTTGCTTTACCTTGTAAATCCACTTGGAACTCACCACTGACTTGTTTGTTGGTCTTGGGACCACTTCCCAAATTTTTTTCCTGATAATGGAGTCATACTTCTCAACCATGGCATCAACCCAAACTGGTTGCTGCACTGCTTCCTCAAAAGAGGATGGCTCAATCTCTACACTCCCGCTCATCAGAGCCATGTAGCCAGTGTACCTCTCTGGTGACCTCCTCTTCCTGCGCTGTGATGTGGGTGCTCCCACATTCTCTCTAGCATCATGCAATAACCTTTCAACCTCTTTGGTGTGCTTTCTCCCATCTCTGGAAGACTTTTCATGAGTGGGTGTTTCCACTCCTTGCTCCTTTGCATGCGAATGTTGCACATCATCCTGAGGTTCCTCCTTTAGAACTAAAAGCTCCTCAATGCATGTAGTTGAAGCTCCCTCTCAAGGGAACATCTCATGGCTTTCTCTTCATCAAAACTTCACATCTCTGTGAACCACTGTCATCCTTTTGGTTGGCAGGTAGGCCCAATAGTTGTGAGGTGTACGAGTGTACCCCACAAATATGCCCAACTCAGCTGTTGGTTCTAAATTTTTCCGTGCATCTTTGGTAACATGGTAGTAGAATGATGAACCAAAGATCCTGAGGTGTACCACATTTGGTTTCTTCCATGAAAAATCCTCTTCAGGTGTACTCATCCCGAGAATTCGATGAGGGCTTATGTTATGCAAATAAACAGTTATGTTGCATGCTTCAGCCCACAAGTGTAATGGTAGGCCCTGATCATGCAACATCATCCATGCTGCTTCCAACCACCCCATTTTTTTGTGGTTTATGAGGTGCTATCAATTCCCATCGAATGTCTTCTGATGCACAAAAGTTTTTGAACTCATTCGACACATACTCTCCACCATTATCACGCCTGAGAGCTTTAACTTTCCTGCGAGTATATTTCTTGACAAGTGCTTTAAATTCAAAAAACTTAGTGAACATTTGATCTTTCTTCTGCATGAAGAAAATTCAACACTTAAGAGAAAAATCATCAACAAATATTACATAATACACGTGCTTGGTCGTGGATGCTATCAAGAATGGTCCACACACATCTGAGTGAACTCTATCAAGGATTTCTTGTGCTCAACTGTCATTTTCATGAAAGGAAGCTTTGATGTACTTCCCCAATGTACACCCTTTTCATGTGTCTCTATGCTCTAGCGTACCCTTGGGAAGCCCTGTAGAAATTTGCTGCAAGATCTTTAAAGCGCCATGATGCAAGTGACCCAATCTCCTGTGCCACAACTCACCGATGTCTCGACTTTGCACCTTCTCTGCTTTAGTGCTCAAAGAAGCGTAATATTCTACCTCCAATTTGTAGAGGTTCTTCACTCGAATCCTTATCCGCTTCACCTGTCCTGTGGCTATGTGAAGAAGGAACACATTTCCCTTACTAAATATCACATCATAGCCTCTATCCTCCAACATGGAAATAAAAAACAAGTTCTTCTTCAAACCCGAAACATACATAACATCTCGCAAAGTGAGGGGAGAACGAAAATCCCTTTGAAAGGTAACTGTACCGATGCTGGTTGCGTTATACCTCCCATCATCACCCATCTTCATATGCATATGGAGATCCTTCTCCTACAAGTTACTGAAGAGCTCTTTGTTTTAGATAGAGAGTAGGAATGACCTGTTACAGAGTTTTGTGAACCCAACGTTTCGGACTGCCAGGTGAGTCCATCATTCATATGGAATGAAGCTCCATTGTCAAGGTACCACACACTACCCATCATTGATGACACCATACAAGCGATGAGGGTAAAATCCAATTCAAATTGTGAAGAAAGAGCTTCACCTGCTACTTCTCTCGAGGGCTTCTTACTGTCCTTGTTGTGTGAACACTTTGTGGCAAAGTGTCACAGCTCGTGAGAGTGAAAACAATTGATATTCGACATGTCCTTCTTCTTGCCTCCCTAATAAGAATATGATTTGGAATGGGATGAATTCCCATTCCCTTTCTTTGCCTTACGAGCTAAGGCACAATTCTCTTCATCATTATGCTTTGATGAGGATCCGTCTCTGGTGTTCCGCCGAATCTATTCTTGTACCAAGTTAGACCACAATCACTCCCACTCTGGTAGCTTCTCCCTCCCATTAACTGAGTCCTGGTAACTATGACAGCTCTTGGGAAGTCCTAGAAGTGTTGGATTCACCAGATCGTCTTTGACAATAGTAATCCCGACACTTCCAAGCTCATCCTGACATCGAGTGAACTTGGTCAAGTACTTCAGAATTGAGTCGCCCTTCTCCATCTTGATCTTTTTGAGCTTGTTCTTTAATGCCAGCTTCCTATGGTCACTTCTATTTTGAAACATGCCTGTCAATGCCTTCCACATTTCAAATGGAGTTTCCTTGCCATGGAGATTATAGAAAATATGATCTCGATCTTCTTCTAGGATAATACTTCTCACCTTTGCCACACACTTTCTCCATTTAGCCAGATCTTTAGCATCAGATGCTGGAGGCTTCAGAATATCATGATCTATGAATTCCTTTAGCCTATTGTCTTCCAACACTGCCTCCATACTGTCCTTCCAAGCTATGTAATTTGATCTTCCATCCAAGGCATACTCAAGTCTCAAACCGTAGAATGAAATCCTACTGAATCTGAAGTATGAAACTACAAATTTGATTTCACCTGCATAACAAACTCGTATTCTCCTCTTCTATAATGTCTTCAACTTTGATACCATGTATCTTTTACTTGTAGATTCAAAATGCTTATGTAATATGCCAAAACAAAAGACTTGAATCTACTTTACTCATCAGTGGAAACAAAAATTGATCGATGAAAACACCAAGCAAAAAAGGAAGAATTACAATCGCACATAACACAATATTTTTTTGGGGAAAGCAACTGCTCAAAACCCCGACTATCTATATTGCTTTAACCATAATATCTGATAAGAAAATACAATGCTTGTTCAACTCGAAAAATTCCTGCACAAGTACAATCTATCTCTCTGCTTCACAAACCAGCTCAAGCCAACACTTATCCAATTCTGCTGCCTTCCAAGCCCCTATTTCCTTGCACAATTGTTGAGAGAATTAGCCCATATTTGATTTGGAAAATCCCTCACCACAACTGCGCAATCCATAATAGGCCTTCTATTGATTGCATGCACCATCTGCACAACTCAGAAAATTATAAAATTGATTAATACACTGTCCCTAAACTCTAATCTCAACTGGGTCTTCCTCTAAACTGACATGCATGAGTTATTTATGAGTGAATCTTCAGTTAACTGGTGGAGCAGTGAAGCTGCTCCCTACTACTATACCTCCTACTAGTTCCTCCAACTTTTTGAACTAGTTTAACTAACTATAACTCAATTACACTAAGTTAATTAATTACAACTCAAGAGCTCAACCTGGACCCTTAAAATTTAGGAATCACTCTACATGACTCTAGATAGACTTCCAACTCGAATTTAATGATCCAACTAAGTCAAATTAAATTAGTTAACTATTACAAGTTGCTACAAGCATAGAATTTCGATTTAATTCAAGGACAAATTAAATTAGGATTTCTTGTTGCTATTTTTAGCATATAAATGGGTGGGTGTCTATCGAAACTTCGATGGATATTTCACCCAACCTTTAACAATACTTATTGTGTTCACATAACTGTTGGTGGCATAGGAGTATGATTCCATGAGCCTTATTAGCTCGGGCATATCATACATGCACTCATAATATTTTTCTAGAAAGGTAGCAGGCTTCTATTTGCTGGTATTGCTCAATGTCATGGTCTTCTCATCAATGTGTGAAACAATCCAACTGATGACATTTGCACATGGGAAGGCTAGATATCTACATGCAACCCTGTGTAGTCCTAACTGTTGAATGTTGAGATGAACTAACCAATCCTCTAGATCTGCCTCAAGGCTCTTTGCTGAATTAACTTCATTCACTTGTTGCCATGTTAGTTTTGACTCCTTTTCTATAAATAGTTGAGTGTCTACATACACTGACAAGTCTACTAGCATTTTCTCAACTACTTCCCCAGTACTACTTTCAGTGGTCTCTTTTGAAGCAACTCCCTTGGGTGCCATTGTAAAAATGAATGGTGGAGATAAGTGCTCAACAACTCTGGTACCTGTGGAACAGAAAAGGCACCCATGGTAAGCAAATATTAGCTTTTGCAAATCTACCTTCAAAGCATGATTAAGCAACAAAACGATCAACTAGTGAGAGGGATTGCACAATTTCCATGAACAACTGAGGGGGACTGACTGTGGGAATTGCACACTACGTAGTCCCAACGGTCAAGGATGCAGCGTGGGGCTTGAGATTGCGCAATGCACAGTTCATCCTAGGTAGAGACTAGGAGAGTCTGCGCATTGCACAATCTCAGTGGCCAAGGTAGAAAACCGATGCGACACTTGTGAAAGGAAAACAACAACTTAGAACAACACTTATACACGCTAAAAAATGTGGAAACACCAAAAAACCATAAAGATAAATAAGAAAAACAACACACACAACTGAAACAACAAAAAGCGACGAAAAAAGCAATAAAAGACAATAAAAGTGAAACTCACCCGAAAAGGCAACGATGACCACACCAAAGGTTCCTTGATCTCCTAGGGAATTCTAGAGATCCAATATGGAATGTACAAATGAGCTCTAGAGGCATCAATTAAATAGGTTTGAGAAAATTAGGGTTTATGACGCGCATGCGTAAAATCAAAGAAAAAGTGACACTTGGCAGAAACTTCTAAAAATAACAATGTGCCAACTTTGAGAAGCTAATAATAGATCCCTATTTTCTAGGGATTCTTTTTCGCTTTTAATCTTTTTTTTATTTTTTGGGAAACTTGCCAAGGACGCTGCTAGGAAATATTGCACAATTCCAAGGAACTGGGAAACTTTCGAGTTCAGTGCACTTTGCAGTTTTTGAGCTTAGTGAGGGATGCCTTCCATGACTACATAGTTTTTGAGCTTAAGGCTGAGTTCCAATCTAGATTGTGAAAATCCAATCATCAAGGTTGTCTGCCCTCAACGATTGTGTAGTTTCTGGAGGCAAGCCCAAAATTGTTATGCGACCAAGTCATGAGGTTAGCTTGTGACTTAGAAAGATCAACTAAGTGTAAAACAAGCAAAAACAAGCACAAATGAAAAAAATAACTCGTAGTCAAATCACAAGTACTTACAAGATAAGCTCTTATGGATAGGAAAGAAGGCTCCAAAATCAAATCACTCGAAAATTTTTGGAGGGTGGTTGTAGCTGCTACAACATTAGCGACACACTAGGAGAACTCTAACTCTTTATATGGATCTTGTCTCATGCAAAACATGTCTAACTCTTTTGGAAGTATTGTTCAGTTCATTGATTGTCACAACTTCTTCACTTAACTTGAGTTAAAGATATAGTCCCTACCATTCTCTTCATCGACAACACACATACCAAGCCAAGTCAGACTGAGTTTTTTTGAATGGGGATGAGGAGTATATAAATGCACAAGTAAAAGAAAATGTCAGAGACTTAATTTTCATCTCTAGTGTTGCTCTGCTCCCAACAAGCCTGGACTGTACCCTGACAGAGTCACTTCAGGAATACAAACATTGCTCCGTTGCCAACAAGCCTAGACAATACATCGATGGATTTTCTTGCTTCACCTCTCTGAGTAGGAAGCCTTTCTCTTCTTTCATCCTTTATTTCATTTTTCATTTATTTCATTTTATTTGTTCAAATAAATATTCATAGGAACTTATTTATTTAATGGGGGTCGAAGAGGGATCTAGACTTATTGAGAGTAGGAGAGGTTGCCCCTTTAGAGACAAATATTTATATACACCTTTGACATACTTGTTAAGGTTTTCCTCCCTTCTTACTCTCCTCGAATTAGTTGACAAGGATTAACCAAAAATAGAAGACCGATTAGAGTAGGCGGTACTAGTCAAAAGTGAAAGCATCGTGATTTCATTGTGACTTTCTCTGAAAGGAACGTATTTTGTTTCAAAGTATCATTGACTAAAATAAATTCAAGATTCACGTAAAGATAGGTAATTAACAGATAACAACGCATTGATAGCAGTACAACTTCCTCTTGGATTTCACCAAGCTTGTTTCAGAAGCCAAATATGGTTTCATGCGGAAACTAGCCTATAACTGAAAAGAAAGAAATCAAAAGGAAACAAGCGGAGTGGAAAGAAAATCAAAGTAAATAAATTCAAAGAAAAGAACTAAGAAAATAAAAACTACTCATATTCCTAAAATAATCACAACATAGGCTTGAGTCACGTGAAGTGATACTTCCAATGTAGGCACTGGTGCATTGGCTAGCCTATGCACGCGAGGGAATGCATGTCAAGAAAGATATACAAGCATAACAACAAATAAAAAAGATAGGACAATTAAAACCAAAACGTTCGAAGTTTGGAAGTACATGCAAAAAAGTAAGAACGAAAAGTGCATGGAAGACATTCTGTGGGTGCATTGTGGTTTTTGGAAACAATGCAACCTGAAGGCATGCAACAAAAAACTTTCGAACAATGGAAATGAGTGAACATAAAAAAGAAGAAAATTTTCGTTTCGCAACAGTGTTCACCATGTACGACTCCTCCAATGACTAAGCGATAGGATCGTGTGATACAGATGGAGGATGTGAAAATCGTAGAACAAAATAATTTTCATTGCGTGCGAGAAAGTCATGAGGAGTTTGGAAAGATTCAACACATTTTTGATTGGAAATGGAACTGACCACAAGATTACGAGAATTTGACATCACCATCAGCTCGGGCTGAAGTGCCTCAACAACTTGGGGAAGTTCCAACACTTCAGAAGATGGATAATTAAATATCAGTGGTTTGGAAAGATCAAGATAAGAAGAATCAGGATTGCGATGAAATGAATCAGTGAAAAGGTCACAACATCCACAATCAAAAAGTTCAAGATCACAAACAAAGGCATCCTCATGATTTGACGAATAATGAGGGGAATATTGAAAACAAGAAATTTCACCCTCCATATTTTCAGAAAGATGAGAAGAGAGATTGGAGATATCAAGAGTACAAGATTCGTCATCTCTGCAATTAGATGGAAAACTGACATTCCACATGTTCTAAGAATGATAGAAAGTAGTAGTGTCATCATAAAATATTTTTTCACAAGATTCGACAGGAATGACAAAATTGTGGAAAATGTTTGGATAATGTCGAAGAGGTGCGGAAGGGAAAGAATCATCCTTCATTGCAAATTCTTGTTCAGATGTAGACTCCTACACGTAATCATCGTAAATGATATCACAAGTTGGCTGCTCAAGGCAAACTCCATCCAAGAATTGATCCTCATGAACATAAAGAGAAATATTCGAAATAGATGAACACAATAACTCATCATTTGGAGGACAAAAGGAACCAAAGGATGGAGGACGAGGAAATAACACTTCATCGTATCCATTAGATTCGCAGTCCAAACCTGCGTTGAAATTTTGTGTATGTGGGGTGGGAGGGGATAGTGGTAAATAAATGGATGAATTCACAAGATCTCCCACCTCAACCTACGGAACTAGATTTGTTTGATGAGAAGGCGAAAAAGGGTCACTTGGAACAACAACTTTGTCCGTAAAAAATTTATAAGCTCTAGTATCGAGGTACGTTGGGAGGGGTTCGAAATATTCAAGCTCATGTAGATTATCCAAAATTTCAATGAGATATAGAAACTTATCTACCAAGAAAGTCCAATCAACTTCACATTTAGGAAATTCAATCAAAAATGAATAAAACAATCGTGAAAATCCTAGGTAGATTCATGAGGTGCTTCTCGCAAATTTAAAATTTGCTTGCACAGAGTTTTAGGATCATACATATTGTTGGCTTATTGGGCCCTATGGCGGAGTGCGGACTGAGGTCTCACCTGAGGTAGTAGGGGAGGGTGCTGGAACTAGGTTTTTGCACTCTTGGGATGTCTTGATGTGGTCTGGAGGGGTCGCGATCCGTATGCGGCCTCGCACCACTCTGTACTGCTATCGGGCTTCCACGTAGATCTGTGCAGATGCACTTTCTTATTAATAAAATTATTACAGCTCTGAGCTTTTTATTTCCGTCTTTAAGCAAACATTTAAACTTAAAACCCCGTGCGCGCAATTATAACAGATAATGCATAAATTCAGAACAGAAGCAATAAACATATCCGCAAGTAAACACACAATGATTCAAAAATTCTTATCTTTATTGATCTTCTCTTCAGTACAACCAGATCCGCCCTGCGCACTCAGCTGCAGTCTTTAACCAGCTCTGCTTCCGCCCATCGGGTCAAGTATTCTATCGCCGTGATGATATAGCGCGCTCCCGTCTTTCGTGGAGGTGTGATAGGCCCCACAAAATCGATCGCCCATTTCTCAAACGGTTGCATCGTCATCTATGGCTTGAGTGACATTTCATCCCTCCGCAATGGTTTCCCAGTCCATTGACATACGTCACAGGCTCGACAATACGCTTTCGAGTCTTGATGTAGAGTTGGCCACCATAGTCTAGCGCGAAGAATCTTTTGTGCTGTGGCAGGGCCGCATAATGTCCTCCAGCAACCCCCCCATGTGCTTCAGCCAGGATCTGTCCTCGCTCCAATTCAGGTACATATCTGCGTAATATTTCATCGTTGCCCATTTTTTAAAGGTGCCCTACAATAAAAGTAAAGTTTGCTACGCGTATCACCAATTATTTCTTTTGCTGAACAGAATATCCCTGCGACGCGGTTCCTGTGGTTAAGAAGTGGATTATATCCTCAAAGTGGCCATCTGCGACACGCATTGCATACAACTATGCATTTGGTAGTCCTTCCTCTAAATTTGTGGGCTCTTCGCCATTCTCAATTCGGGACAGGTGATCTGGGCCTGCGTTTAGACATCCCGACTTTACGACGACTTCAAAGTTATATTCTTGAAATAATAACAACCACCGACAAATGCACCCCCCCCAACACAGGCTTATTCACTAGGTATTTTAGCGCAGAGTGGTCAGTATACATCTTAAAGTGTCCTCCGAGCAGATAGTGGTGGTATTTTTGGAGCACGTATACCATCGCCAATCCCTCGCGCTCAATAGTGGAGTAGTTATTCTCAGCATTTGACAATCGTTGACTTGCGAACGCGATCAGGTGATCAATTCCCTTCGCTCCTTCTTGAGTGAGTATCGCGCCCAACGCGATACATGACGCGTCAACATGCAAGTGAAATTTGATTTCCCATTTTGGAAAGACCAACATAAGAGCTAATGCCATTTTTTCCTTAAGTGTTTCTAGACTTTTGTTAGATTCCTCATTCCAACAATAAGTAGCGTCCTTCTTCAACAACTGTTCCATTGGTGCCATGATTTGTGCGTAGCTCTTGATGAACTTTCGATAGTAACCAATGTGTCCCAACGTGGCGTGCGGCTTCTTGACACTTCGCGGCACTTGCAGATTGAGTATGACAACAATCTTTGCTGGGTCTACCATCAGGCCCTGCTTGCAGACCACATGGCTGAGCAAGTTCTCGAAGGGAATGAGGAAAGTATACTTGTTTATATTTAGTGCACTCTGGTGCCATCGACAAGTATCCAGCATTAACCGTAAGCTCGTGGTATGTTTCTTAACCAGCCCAAATATGGTCCAATCATCAAGATATACCTCTAAGAACTTGTGTATAAATTCCTTGAATGAAACTACCACAACGCGTGAGAATATTTCCGGTGCATTCTTTAGTCCAAAGGGCATCACTTGTATACTGAAAATAGCCCCATTCGGTAGTGAACGTTGTTTTACTCCTATCCTCTGACGTAATCTTGATCTGGTGGTACCCCGAGAACCCGTCCTTAAAGGAGTAGGCTTCTTGTCCCCCAACATTTTCTAGGACTTCGTTTGTAAATGGCGTTGGGAATGGATCATTAACACATGCATCGTTGAGCTTCCTGAGATCCACATAGATGCGAATTTCTCCCTTCTGTTTTTTTCTCTTGTACAACCATAGGACTTACCCAGTCAGATTCCTCTACTGGTTCAATTATTCTTGCTGCAAGCATTTTATCCAATTCTTCACGGACCTTTGCTTTATATTTTGGATTCAACCGATAGGGCCGCTGCTTGACTAGCTTCGCATCTGGTTTCAGAGTTATCTTCATCATCCCGAGGTCGCCGAGGATTCCTTTTAGCTCCGTGATTTTGGTCGGGAATAAATCCTGATACTCGTGAAGTAACTCGACAACCTTTTCCACCGTTGCATCATCCCAATAGTCCCCAAGTGTTGCATACTTCGGTTCCTCCTCCGTGCTAATGTTCACTTGTTTCGTTTTCAGCGGCGCGATGATGTCAGGGTCCTCGATTGTTGGTCCGTGCACCTTGTGACTCCCCTCTGTTTCTGGAATATTGATATTCCTGGGATCATCCTCATCATCTTCAATCTGTATGTTGTAACAATCAAGGGCCCAACTCAGCTGGTGCGACCAGTCTGGTTGCACTATTTCTTTTGGTTCCAATGGTACCTTGAAAATGGCGGCCTTTACTACTTGCAACACATTGTCAACAATGTCCATCCATTGGTCCTCAAATAAGAATGTTAATAAAAATCCTTCGCGCAAGATATCCCATTCGCCTGTACCATGTCGGAGCTCTGTTTCAGTGTACCAGTTCCTTGGAATGACATCCAGGGTATGATAAAATAAGTGTACCCACTCTGGTTGAGGCTCTTCTCCATAGGCTTGGACCCATCTGGTAAGGTGCATGCGCGGGTCATCACATCCATCGTATTTCTCAGTTATTCGTAATTTCGGCTTCCCAAATCTTATCTGCATCATGTGCCTGTAGCTGCGCCAATCTTCAAAGGTTCCTTCATGTGTGCCCCACCAACGTGCAGGCGTCACACACAATGCCCATCGCAATGCATCAAATTGTTGGTGCTCTAGTACATCGATTTCAAACTTGGTAAGGAATTCATCTACTGCTGTCAACCCATCATACATCGACAGTTCACAATCCTGAGCTCTAACGCAATACAATGACCTAGTCATCATATCGCAGTTTAACGTGGTTACTCCGTTCAACCAATTATGGCACCACTCATCTTCCTCATCTGAATCTTCGTGCAGGACTCAACATGGCCCCACGATATTCTTCCCTCCGCAGTTGGATTGACCGAATCTTGATTTCGTGCAGTAATCTCATAGATACAATCTAGTTCATCATCACTTCCTTCGTTGCGCACGGGTTCAGTGTAACGCGGTCCTTTAGCCGGGTCTAGCGGAATGACTACGCGGAGTGACTTCTTCTCAAATATCATTTTCCGCTTCTTTAAATTAATAACCCCATTCATATCGGTGGCCCAATCTATCCCTAACAACGCAGGGTAAGGGCTACTTTCATCCATGATTTCTATTACCTCAAAGTCCGTTCGGGTGCTCGCGCCTTCTATATCTACTGTAATTCCTTGTAGTCTTCCCATGGGCAGGATCTTCTGTTGGTTCGCCATTGACATTTGAATAGGAGACCATTGTAGTATGGGCTTGCCCATGCACTCCCAAGTCTGTTAGGTATTACATTTGCATCTGAGCCCAAGTCCAGAATGATCTGATCCATCTCATAGTCACCAATCTGCGTCGTTAATCACATTTCCCGCCCAGTACGCGAAGCATGTTTCCCGAATTTTCGGACCACGCGAGGTTCACCCAACCCTGCACACCTAGTTATCAACTCTTGTAATCCTTTAACCACCCTATTGTCGCGAAGCAATTTCATGCATGTCTCTAAAAAGGTAGTTAGCATCGAGGGATCCCTTTCTGGCTCAGGTTGATCCTTACTACCTGGGGTAGAGACCTCCGCGAAGCTCTTCCTAGCTTCTAGACATGTCTCCTTGTGAACCCCTGCATCTTCCTTGGTTAGTTTCCCCTTATCCTCCCCTGTGGCCGTGCCACTTCTGAGCATCATGTTCACGTTGGGGTCTTCCTCGCACGGTTCAGACCTCATCATCTAGACATTCTGCGTCACCGTAGGTTGTGTTGCCCTTTTCTCATGAATCTGTGCTATCAGTGTGGGGAAATCTATCATTTCATGATCGAACTGCTTACAGTAGGGGCACGATATTTTGGTCGGGTTGGTACAATCTCACACATAGTGCCCTGGTCCTCCGCAGTTGTAACAGATTAGCTGCCCGCGACCCCTTCCTGGCCCCATTCCTCCCCGTCCTCATCCACGTCCCTAGAACCCACCGCGCGCTATCGTGGCTAGATCCTGACCTCGCGCTTCAGTCTGCATTTTGTAGGCAGGTGACTAGTCCATCAATAATTGATAACTACGGCAGTCTCGCTCCTCATGGCCCACTGATTTGCAAAAGTTGCAAAATAGCTGCTGGGGGGTCTGGTTAAATTTTGGCAGTAGATGACAGTTGTCCGTGTTGTGCTTTCCTCCCACTTGACAGATTGTGCACTAGAGCGAGGGTGCTGCGCTTGGCCCCGCTTGTGCCTCTGGTCGCAATGGTGTTGGTCCCCCCGTTGCCACATAGTTCACAAAGACCGGATAGTGATCCTTATCATGGCCCTGGCTTCTACATTTTATACACCACACTTCCTCCCGGGCCTCTGGCCGGGGCGCCTTTTCTTGTCTTAAACTCTGCATTTCTAAACATAGGTTTTGTATTTGCGCGTGGATTTGCTGAACTCCCAACCCGGATCCTGTATTGGAGTTTCATGCAACCTCATCGTTGTCTCCAATGCTTCAGCTTGGGTTGAGATCTTTTGCTGTGATAGTGCCATCCTCAGATGTGGTGTCAACGATGCCACAAACCACGCGCAATGCTGCGCATCTGTCAGTGTCATGTTAGCCTCACGGATTGTACCCTTCAATCTCTGATCCAGATCCCACGGGGTTTCACCAGGCAACATCGCGATCTCCTTGAACCTGATGATCGATTGCGTCTCTGATTTTGGCCAGCTAAATTCTTTTTCAATTCAGCCCGGATCTCCGTTGTTCCCGCATTCGGGTGATCGCTTGAGTACTTTATATACCATGTCAGCGTGCGGTCCTGCAGTGCGCTAACCAGGGTAGCCTTTTTTATGTTATCATTCGTAACTCCGTGTGCTTCCCATACTGCCCTTACCATGAACCAAAATTGTTTTGGATCTTCGCTTCCTGCTCCTTTGAATACCGACAACTAGATCGCGCTTGTCATGTTTAACCTCTAGTTTGCACATCGGTGTGCTAGGACCTACTATGAACTCGTACCGCTCCTGATCCAATCAATCCTCAGACTCTTTCTTCATAGGGTTCCAGTGTCCCGACATCAGACATCCCTTAGGCAGATCCCGGTCCCGGCAACAGAACCATTTGTTGGCTTATTGGGCCCTAACCTAGGTTCAGAAGAGTTATTAGCCAAACAAATCCCGTAGCTACCGGCCCTTTTGGAAAAAACCCGAGGAGCGCGGATTGAGGTCTCACCCGAGGTAGCAGGGGAGGGTGATGGAACCAGGTTTCCACACCCTTGGGATGTCTTGATGTGGTCTAGAGGGGTTGGGAACCATTCTGTGGCCTCACGCTACTTTACTTCCGCGTAGATCCGGAACAAGGCACTTCCTTAATAGTTATTATTTATGAGTTTGTTATAGATTAGATCTACTCCTTACAGTCTTTAAGCAACTATTTAATAGAGATAACCAATACGCGTGCCCAAAAATGTTATAGATTTGCATAAATTCAGAACATAAGCATAGCGCACAAATCGACACAGATATATAAACCAGAAATTAACCAAAACCACAATGTTTCAGAGTTCACACAATATTTTAGAATGAACTTATCTTTATTAATATTCTGGATTCAGTATAATTCACTTCTTGCCTTGCGCACATAGCTGCAGGGGTCCGCGCACACATCATCGGACTCTATCAGGCCTCCGCTCACATAGCCGCAGAGCCTCTATCCAACTACTAACACTTCACGACCCGGTCGTACAGACTCAGAGCACAATTAGTTTCAAAAACCCATAACACTGTTCTCCAGCAAAACTAACTGACTTCTACCCTTAGAGCCTCACTCTATTTATACATTCCCATGGTCCGTGGACCATGGGAAGACCGACCTACTTCCTATTATTCTATATTATTTTTGGGTGGACAACCCCTTGACTCGACCTATTACATTTCGTGCTCCACGCATTTCAAAGATTTACGGTATTATTTCCCAAACTTCTAGGCTTTAATCCCCAAAACCGTTACGTGGGGCCTTCGCTACCCAACACATATCAGAAGCATGGAACAACTCTGTGACAAGCTGTTCGAAAGAGTGAATGGAGGCTTCAGGCAATGTGTTACACCATTCTTGTATGCGCCCTTCAAACAGGAGAATGATCAACCTAAGACCAACATCCTCACAGTGGATGTTGTGCTTCGTGCATAAATAAAGAAAATGAGTAGTGTGCTCAAATAAGGTTGTTTCACCCTCAACATTAAATTTCAAATTTGGTAAGTCATCAATAATTATCGCTGACACTTTCAAATTTATGTGTCTAGAAAAACATATCGGGGTTATCATTTGGGAAGAAATAATTAAGTGAATGCATAAATTCAAAATAGACTTCAAGGGCTCAACTTGTCATCTGGCCCTCCTTTTAGCACTAGAAATGTTGACGGTGCTGGACTCGCCAACATTTAGGGGATCTCTTCGATATGAAGTCCTAACTAGACCTCACGCCATTTGGAGTAGGAGTCCCAGCGATGGGTGCTAATGTTATGCCTTGACTGCGAAAACATGCAGAGTGAAGTATGATAACTTTGGTGAGAGAAAGTGTGTGACCCTACAGAAAGTCAAGTGTGATGCATGAAGGTTCCAACACAAGAAAGGGGAAAGAAAGTGCACCCCTTAGAAGCCTGTAATAATACACATCTTGAAAAGAACACACGAGCATAATGACATCACAAGATAATATGTGGAATAGTCCACAAGTTAACAATGACGAATTAATACAACAGCACGCATTCAAGAAGATTCATACAAATGCAAACAAAATAGTTCATAAGCATAAGTGTAAGCTAAATAACATACATTTCAAATACAACAATAATAGTGCTACTATATTCACAACATATGCATGAAAGCGTGTCGACTCTGAGTTTTATTGTAAGTGAAAGTTCCATTCATACATACACCATTGACAGACCACTAACCCCAATAGTGGAACATTAAAGTCAGGAACACCTTATCCTCCAAATGATTATTCTCACTCTACGCTATGGAGAATCCAAGGCTCTCACAATACTCCCAAGCTCCTTCTAAGCCTAATCCTAGCCAAAATATTGGCTCCCAAAATCCCCTTCCATGAGTTATGAGGTTCTATTTATAACAAGGGGGTGGATGACCTTTCAACTCCCCTTTGTGACCTTTGGACTACCCTCACGACTCTTTGAATTCTTTCAAATCACTCATTACATTACATCATGACTCTTCATATTCAATATTGAGACTTGGAATTTCACTTACAAAATAATTACAAATAATATTACAATTTACACTTGTACCCATATAAGACAAAATAGGGTAGAGACAACTTGACAACCTAACAAGACAAAACACTATGATGCTTGAGTTTGGGAGAACTCTAGCTCAACAACTTCCACTTGATGCTTTGTGGTAACATATTGGTGCCAAGCTTGGTACTGTTGATGACATCTCCAAACTGAATGATGGTGTTTGGCTGGAAGTCGACTCTAGCCTCCATGACATCCTGGTACAATGACTTGGAACTAGTTTCAACTTCTTTATGAAGCATGAGAAACATTGTTCTAATTTGGATAGGATCATCGATGTAATTCTGCATGTTTGTTTGTTCAACACCAAATCTTCCTTGGTGGTAATCTGTGTCTGCTGCTTCAAGTACTTTTCGATATCCTATGGACCTGGTTCCCGGGTTTGGATTTGGTGAGCAATCCAACTATTGGAATATTGTGTGTTTTCACCAAGACATCCAAAGTACTGGATAACCATACATAGAAGACCTGAATATTACCAATAAATGAGGTGTGATGCTTGTTTTTCTGAATCAACATTCGAACTCTTGCTCTCTCCATCTCTTCCTATGGCTTCATTTTCTTCCCCAATTCAAGCGGTGCCCCTTTGTATCGCATTGTCCATTCTTGCACATAGGTAATGGAAACTTGTACATTTTTGAGTTTTTTAATAAAGTCTTTGCTCTGTTGTTGTAGGCCATGTAAACAGACAACTACTTTATGTACGGTCACAAAATTCTCATAGAGGTTCCTGATGGTTTTTCCAAGTGTTGATATTTTATCAAGTATCGCTTCTCTCATCTCCTCCAAGTGGACCTGTGCGGAAACTACATTCTATCTTGTTACACAGAGTTGTTCTGACTCTTGCCCAGTAGCCTGTAATTTCTGTGCCAATTGCTCATTCTTGGCCGTCAAATACTGATGTTTGATCTTGTTGCACCTACAAAGGCCAAGTTGGCTTTAGAAATGGTATTTGGATTCTTACTGGTGTCTACGACTATCACCCTTTCTCTAACAAATGCAAGTGATGCATGATCATTCAGAAAATTCATTCTCCGTGATTGTACAATCTTCATTTAGAAATCATCATACGACATATTGTACAAGTCCATTACCATACCATCATTAAGAGGAACAACATCCCCTTCCTTGCTCTGAGTTAGCTCTTCTTCTGGAGGTGGTGGAGACGGTACGGTGACCTGTGGTGCGCTCGACATCAGGTCAACATCTTCATTCTGCGGCTCTTGTTCCAACTCCATGTTTGCAATTTCAATCAAGTCTTCAATATGCACAACAAGCTCCCATTCCTGCATCTATTCACCCTCCTCCTCAGCAATTGGCTAGTTCTTTTCCTACTCTTCAACTTGTATTGGCACCGTTTCTTTTGCTCTGGTGCCTTGCCTTCCTTCTTCTTCCTGCTTCTGCTTTTCTTCTTGTTCTTTCTTCCTTAGCTCCCATTCTTTCTTTTCTTTTATTTTGCTTGCTTCAATCTCAGTTTTGCTTCCTGCAAGCTCTGCTTTTCTCTCTTCTTCCACTTTCTCTATATCCTCTGCTTCCTCTTCGCTTCTATTGCTAAAGCTGCTTTCATAAGGATTGGATATGCTTTCATCTTACAACTTTGTTCTCCCCCTAGACTCTCAACAACCGTTCTGTTTCCCTTATCTTGTATGGGCTTGCTACTTTCTGTTGGCGTTGCTTCTGGAGTTGTTTCCTTCTGCATAGTGGCCTATGAAGTCACTACTAAATTGAGAATCTCATGGGGTTTGGAGGAATTTTATAAATTCCTCCATGGATCCTCCTCTGGCCAATGAAATGTCTCGTTGATCTGTTGAAAGTAAATTCTCGCGCAATGGTCTTCGAAAATTTACAAGGATCATACAGATTAAAATCTCGAGTACTGAATGTGAAATTCACTATCTCCTTTCCCTCGGTATCCAAAAATTTCAAGTTCGTTAACTCGTATAATCCAATTTGCAAAGGAAGAGGGGGCCATGGTGATTTCTTCTTCCTGTGCAAAGCTATTGACAACCATGTGGCAAGATGATATGACACTTCTCACATGACAAGCTTGTCGGTGGCATACCTTGGCAAAACATGCAACAACTTCTCTCCACTAAACACTCTGAGGAAGGTGCCACCTGGTGAGGAAAACCAATCTGCGATCTATGCTATTACCTCTATTTCTCCTCATGACATGCAAGGTGGTTCTTCTTCAAAGATGAGCTTGTAAAGTGAGATGATGAAATGGTCAGTTAGTTGTTCCATTACAACTTGATGACTGCAATACGAAAGCAATTTGTAATAGATATGCATGATAGTTTCTCATGGTGCCCATGTACAGTTCATGCCAGGAAACTGATTTTGTGCACATATTGCATCTAGTAAATTTGCAGACATATAAAACCTTGATTTCTCACCCTTGGGAGGATTCTAGGCTTGTGCTACATGGGCTCTCAACTGTCGAGCCAACAAAATTGACCATGTGAATGAATCCCCCTCGCTCACAACCTGGTTCAATAAGACTTCCCACCCTTTAGGAAAGGTCTTCGTGCTCAACTGACCATGGATTCAACAAGCTAAGATAACCAAGAGCTTGTAGGCCTTCCCAAGAGAATTTTCCATGTATAAATGGGTGGGTATCTGTCAAAACTTTGATGGATCTTTCACCTAGCCTTTAAAAATATATTTTGTTGTCACATAACTGTTGGTGGCATAGAAGTATGAGTCCATGATCCTTACTGGCTCAGGAAAATGATACATGCACTGATAATATTCTACCAGAAAGGTAGCAAGATTCTATTTGCAGGTATTGTTCAATGTCGTGGTCTTCTCATTAATGTGTGAAACAATCCAGCTGATGACATCTGCACATGGGAATGTTGGATATCTGCATGCAACCTTGTGTAGTCCTGACTGCCAGATACTGAGATAAACTTTCTGGTCCTCTAGATCTACCTCAAGGCTCTTTGCTGAAAGAGCTTCATTCACTTGCTTCCATGTTAGTGTTGACGCCTTTTCTATAAATATTTGAGTGTCCACATACATTGTCAAGTCTACTGGCGTTTGCTCAATTGCTTCCACAATACTTCTTTTAGTGGTATCCTTTGAAGCAACTCTGTTGGGTGCCATGGTAACAATGATTACTTGAGATAAGTTCTCAACAACTGTGGTACCAGTGGGAAAGAAAAGGCACTCATGGAAAGTAAACATTATCTTTTGCAAATCTACCTTCAAAGCATGATTAAGCAACAATGTAGGCAAATAGTGAGAGGTATTGCACAGTTTCCATGAACAACTGAGGGGGAATGGTTGTGGGAAATGTGTACTATATAGTCCCAGTAGTCAAGGATGAAACCTGGCTCTTGAGACTACGCAATGCACAATTAAGCTTGGGAAGAGACTGGGAGAGTCTGCACATTGCGCAGTCTCAGTGGCCAAGGTAGCATGCTGAGCCCTGGAACTGTGCAATGCATAGTTGGACTAGCCTGTACTCCGTAATCTCGGAGGCCAAGATTTTAGTTTGGGCCTTAGAATTGCGTAGTGACCAGCTGGGCAAGGCAAAATCTCACCAAGGAAAGTGTAGATCTACCCTGTGGAAGTGTGAAAAAATGACTAAATACAAATGAATCAATGTGAACGAAGTGTTGAAACTCGACAAACAGAAGGAAAATTAAGTATGTGAGGAGAGTCGTCGTAATAGTGACCATCAGTGCAAAATCAAGAAAACTGATGCAACACTTGTGAAAGGCAAATGACAACTTATAACAACACTTCTACAAGCTAAAATAATTTGAAAAGCCAGCAACCATGAAGAAAATTAAATAGATTTGAGCTAATTAGGGTTTATGACACGCATGTCTAAAACCAAGGAAAAAGTGACAATTGGCAGAAACTTCTAAAAATAGTAACATGCCAACTTCAGGAAGCTAATAATAGATCTCTATTTTCTATGGATGTTTTTTTTTGCTTTTTTAGGAAACTTTCCAAGAACACTGCTAGGAAAGATTGCACAATTCTAGGGAACTCGACAATTTTCGGGCTAAGTGCACTATGCAATTTTTGAGTTCAGTGAGGGATGTCTTCCATAACTGTGCAATTTTTGAGCTTAAGGGTGACTGCCATTCTAGACTGCACAAATCCAATCATCAAGGCTGACTTCCCTCAAGGATTGTGCAATTTCTTGAGGCAAGCCCAGAAATGTTGTTTGACCAAGTGAGGAGGTTAGCTTCTCACTTAGAAAGATCAACTAAGTGTAAAACGAGCAAACACAAGCACAAATGAAAAAGATAAGTCTCAGTCAAACATTAGTACTTGACAATAGTACAAGACAAGCTCCTGTGAATAGGAAGGAAGGCTCCAAAATCAAAGCATAGGAAAAATTGTGGAGGGTGGTTGTAGCCACTACAATACTAGCGACACACTGGTAGAACTCCAACTCTCTGTATGGATCTTGTCTCATGCAAAACATGTATGACGCTTCCGGAAGTATTGTTCAGTTCATTGATTGTCGCAACTTCTTCTTGTATCTTGAGTTAATGATATAGTCCCTGCCATTCTCTTCATCAGAAACATACATACCAAGCCAATTCAGACTGAGTTGTTTCGATTGGGAATGAGGATTATATAAATTCCCAAGTAAAATAAAATTTCAGAGAGTTAGTTTTCATCTTTGGTGTTGCTCTGCTGCCAGCAGGCCTGTAGAGTACTCTGACTGAGTCACTTGAGGAACACAAATATTGTTCCAATGCCAACAAACTTAGATAGTGCCCCGACAAATTTGCTTTCTTCACCTCTATGCGTAGGAAGCCTTTCTCTTCCTTTGCCATTTATTTCATTTTTCATTTATTTCATTTTATTTGTTCAAAGAATTGTGCATATGCACTTATTTTTTTCATGGGGGCGGCAGAGGGATCTCGACTTATTGAGAGAAGAAGAGGGTTTCCCTTCAAATAAGGATATTTATATACACCTCTAACATATTTGTTAAGGTTTTCCTCCCCTCCTTACTCTTCTCGACTTAGTTGACAAGGATTAACAAAAAATAGAAGATCGATTAGAGTAGGCGGTACTAGCCAAAAGTGCAAGCATCATGTTTTCACTGTGACATTATCTGAAAGGAACGTATTTTCCATCATAGTATCATCGACTAAAAGAAATTCAATATTAACATAAAGAGAGGGAATGAATAGATAACCAAACATTGATAGCAGTACAACTTCCTCTTGGATTTCACCAAGTTTGCTTCAGAAACCAAACACGGTTTCATGCAGAAACTATCCTATAAATAAAAATAAAGCAATTAAAAGGAAAGAAGCAGTGTGGAAAGAAAATTAAAGCAAAGAAATTCAAAGAAAATAAGTAATAAAAGCAAAACTTTTCTTATTCCTAACCTAATTAGAGCATAGGCGAGACTCATGTGAAGTGATACTTCTAATGTAGCCACCGACACATTGGCTGGCCTATGTATGTGAGAGAATGGATGTCATGAAAGATATACAAGCATAAAAAAAAGACAAGACAATGAAAACCAAAACGTTCCGAGTTTGGAAGTACACGCAGAAAACTAAGAACGAAACACGCATGGAATTTTGAAGAATCTAGGGAAAATTACATTAATGAGATTCTTCTTTCCATGATAACTATTTGTAAGGTATTTTTAACTTTTCTTGTTCACACAATATTCTCTTGTTATTATTGGAGCGTGTCTTCTTAGTTCATCAAATAGTTACCAAAACAAAAGAGACACGAATACAAGATGTTGGCTTTCTGCCAGGGCCAAAACCTCTCATTCTTTAAGAGGAAAACCCGCACAAAATTCTTCTTATAGAGATTCCAATTCACGAATACCAAGACCATGACCCTTGACCTATTAGGCCACTCCAAGACCAAGACACCAATCCTCTTCTTTGTCACTGCTGAGATCATCATCATTGCTGCAACACTGAGGTCATCACTACTGCACCACCAAGACCATTACTGCCGCAAAACCGAGGCCATCACTGAGATCATTAATGCTGCAAAATTGCTACACCTTCGTCAAGATCATTGTTTCTCATTCACAGAGACCATTGATTCTCCTTCACTATAACAAGATATCTCTATACTGAGATATGTATATATACATATGAGATCTGCACCGAGATATTAATCAAGATCATGACCTTGTAACTACATCCTTATCAAGATCATTGCCAAGATCATGACTACGTCCAGAAGGAATGTTGAGAGTGTGTTATTGTGGGATCACTGAAATCCTCATCATCTCAACTATGTCGAGACTGTGACTATGTCCTCTCCCTACACCGAGATGTTCATCATCACAACTATGTCGAGACTATGATCATCATGATTGTGAGAATGTCGAGACTTCACCTCTGTGGTACCCATCCACAAAACATAGAGATGGTTATCCGAAACACTGAACTCATGTATTCTTCTGAAATTTCAGAGGATTTGAGTTCTGTTATGCCTTTTGTGAAGACCCTCGCTGGGTATTTATAATAGTTTGACCCACATATTAAGCTGACTTGACAAAGGTTGTTGTGTCTCTTTATATGAGCCGACATGACTTATTTTTATCTTGTTTGGAGGCTGACTTATTCAAGAGGGATTGTGCTTGGCTTTGTAGGGATTTTAGACACTTGCATACATTGAACATAGGCCCAAGAAGATCTCTTCATACATGACATTAATTCTAGACTCTAAATGACAAATCCTATTATTCTAAAATCACTGACACCCATGAAGCAAGTTTACAATAATAATTTTGTTCTCTTTATTACATCATTTACATCAGTTATAATTACATGTCATTATGAAGACCAAACCTCGTTACCCTTTCTTCAACAATCCCTCTTAACTAGGGAGGTATTCACAATGGTATTTGGTCATTCTCAATCTGAAGAATTTCTCATAAGAAGAATCAGATTGGTAACCCATCTGTATAGCATCATAGTAACCAACATTGTTTCCACAATAAGGCGTTGACTGACAACTCTATCTCTTCATCATATCAGAGCACAATGTTGGCGAGAGGAATGACTATAGACACCTTCATAATTGTCTCTCAAGGTACATACCCACCCAGGTGTTCATTGAGGATGACCTTCTATAACTATTCTTAACTTGGGTTCCCAACACTCAAAGAATATCGATCCTCTTGCCTACTCTTATCTTGAATGCCTTACACACCCTAAAAAAGCATCAGATGCCAGATGATTACCTAATCCTCCATTATTTCTTCCCAAGTGAAGATGATAATGTTGTGTCTATCTCTCCCTCTCAACTTGGGAATATAAGTCCATTCCTGTAAAGGAATGTACCCAAGCTCCTTCTAACTAGGAAATTGCCCAAGCTCCTTCTTAATTAGGGACTTGTCAGAGCTCCCTCTTAACCAAGGACTCTCCTTTTCATCAACAACTTCTTCTTCATGGGTCCTTCAACTACTTGATCAATTTCCTTCCTTGATGTCATGAAATTCAATCGAGCTTCTTCCTTGTAGGGCATTAGCCATCGATCAATTTCCTTCTTGGTTCGTCATGTCATTCCTTTCTTCATGGAAAGTGGCCTTCTTGAAACATATCTGGAACCTTTGTCATATGGCTACTTCTTCCTCATCATGTGTCTTTCAAGAATTTTCATCCACCACATGAATGATAGTTGTACTTGTACTTACAACTCTTTTTCCAGTAGCCCTCCATGAACTCATCCATATATTATTCAAGAAATCAAAACATAACATTAAATCAAATAGTACCTTATGAGATGGCTCTTCATCATGACATCTTCCTGTAGGTATCAACATCCTACATACATGTTGACACATCTCCCAAAGATATCCATTGTCAAGGGTCTCCATCTTTTTCAGACTTTCATCAGAGTCTTCATATCTTTCTGGAAGATTTCCTAGTCAAATCTTCTTAGTCTCTTGGTTGTTGATTGCCTTCATCAGGGTTGCATACCTCACGATCTCTTCCTTCCTAACAGAGTCCATTCCTAGGAGCTTCCAATCAGAGTTTCTTAATTGTAGTCAACCACCTCATACTTCATATGAGGACATATTATGTTGATTTCATCTATTGTGACTTGTGCCTTCTTGCATACTTTCAAAGGAGGATATCCTTTTTCCTTGATCATGCTTCTCAAGATAGAAGTAGTGATCCATGTTACCTACAACCATACGACATGACTTTATAATATTAAATACAAGCATACATACCTCATTTTACCTTTAGGTCATCTAGGCTTCTTTCAACAACTTCCTTGATTGAAGTGTCTTCAACCCCTTGATCTACTTCTTCTCTTATGTCACCATAACATCATCCATGAATTCCACAAGTTGGAGTTTTTGATGAAACACTTGCTTCCTCTCTAGATTAGTGAACCCTTTGATGAGGATTCCATCAGAGAATCTTGAGGATCTTGTATATCCCCATTTGGCAGATGTTTCCTTTTTGACTTGATGTATGATGAGCCTTGTCCTGGATGACTTCTTCCTTTCCTTCAATGTCTAATGAGGTTCCCAAGAGCTATATCATTCATGTTTGACTGCCATGGATCTTGTTCCTTTTGTCCTTCATGATTATGAGCTCTTGCTTCCAATGCTTCCATGATGCCGTAATGCATCTTATTATTTATCATGGTCATATCCATAACAAAAGATTTGGGAGCTTATGATAAGACCCTTTTGTGAAGGAGACCATCTCAGACATAGTAGAGATCTGTTACTCCTTCTTCCCTTGGTCTTTTTCTCCAGCTTCCTCCATCTTTCTGGTTATATGAGCTTGTCTTGATTGAGGACCAAACTTCCCTTTCCTTTTTTTAAGTGTTTGAGTCCTTTATCCTTTAATACTTTTTCCCACAACTTGTCCTTTTTCCATCTTGGACAGATACCACAAGTTGTTAAATGAGGTAACTTTCTTGTCCCAAGGACACTTGTCACCTTGCTCATTAGTTAGTGCATTTAAGAACAAAGATGATTATCTTCTTATCATCTTTCTTAGATCTCCCAATTGAGATCTTATGAAGATATCCCTTCATTCTTTGATACCTTCAATTTTGTGTAGATCAGGTCTAAGAGATATGACCTTCTTTAATGCATTTTCAGAGAATATATCTTCTAGAATTTCATATATCTCTTGATGTCTCCTCTCCTGCTACATAGGGATGAGAGGACCTTTGACTGATGTCATAAGAATCCTATGAGTCCCTTGATCCTTTTTCATGCATTCAAACAATGCTTGACCTTCAAATACTTTTCCATAGACATCAATGACTTCTCTTTCAGGGACTATATCTATCCTCCTCTCTCATGCAAGGAATTTCAATGACCCAACCAGTTTATAGATTTCCTTGCAAAAGCGAAGTCATTTAACCAAACTTGATTATAGAATGAAAGATACTTACTTGGAAAGAGAAGATAAAATCTTCACCTTGATCACGTTGAAGATGCACTGATGCTTCCTCCGGGTGATCTTCGAGTTGATGTGATTTTATTGTAGATCCTTGTGGTCTTGTTATAATGCTCCTTGCTGGTGTAGAATCCTAGATACTTTGACTTGTAGATCCTTGCTTGAGTTTCCTAGCATGAACAACTGAAATCCCTTTTCAAAGATCTCCTTTGAGACCTTCTTGCACTATCCAACACCAAGCACCGAAACTGCTCCAGACTATAAGTTATTGAGATCACTATGGTATGACATAGATTGTAATGACACCAAATTTGTGGCTAGCACCGTGGTCATTTCAAGGCTGAATAGAGAGACTGAATTAGCACCAAAATTTCAATAGCATAACACCGTGACTATGGGTAGTATAATATTATCAAATTATCTTCAGATAAGGATCTAAATACTGTAGGAATAAATTTCCTTGCTGTTGTAGACTGATCCTTCAATATTTGATGTATGTTTTGAAACACAAATCCCTTCAACTTACTTTGATGCCCTTCTCGAAACTTGATCCTTGAATATCTCATTTATACCCTTCCTTTGACTTCAACACCTTAGCTCTGATACCATGTTTAAGAGTCTAGGGAAAATTAAGTTAATGAGATTCTTCTTGCCATGATAACTATTTGTGAGGTATTTTTAAATTTTCTTATTAACACATTCTTCTCTTGTTATTATTAGAGCATGTATTCTTATTTCATCAAATAGTTACCAAAACAAATGAGACACGAACACAAGGTGTTGGCTTTCTGCCAAGGGCAAAACCTCTCACTCTTTAAGAGGAAAACCTGCTAAAAAATATTCTTATAGAGATTCCAATTGATGAATACCAAGACCATGACCCTTGACCTATTATGCCACTCCAAGATGAAGACACCAATCCTCTTCTTTGTCACTGCTGAGATCACCACCATTGCTGCAACACTGAGGTCATCACTACTGCACCATCGAGATCATTACTGCTGCAACACCGAGGCCATCACTGAGATCATTAATGTTGCAACATTGCTGCACCTATATCAAGATCATTGCTGCTCCTTCACAAAGACCATTGTTGCTCCTTCACTATAACAAGAGATCTCTATAATGAGATATGTATATATACATATGAGAGCTGCACGGGATATTCATCAAGATCATGACCTTGTAACTATGTCCTTATCAAGATCATGACTGAGATCATGATTCCATCCAGAATGAATGCCGAGAGTGTGTTACTATGGAATCACTGAGATCCTCATCATCTCAACTATTCTAAGACTGTGACTGTGTCCTCTCCCTGCACCGAGATCTTCATCGTGACAACTATTCCAAGACTATGATTGTGTCCTCTCCTTGCATCGATATCTTCATCATCACAACTATGCCAAGACTGTGATCATCATGTTTGTGAGAATTCCAAGACTTCACCTTTGTCGTACCCATCCGAAAAACACAGAGATGCTTATCCAAAACAATGAACTCCTATACTCATCCAAAATTTCAGAGGATTCGAGTTTTGTTCTACCTTTTGTGAAGACCCTAGCTGGGTATTTATAGTAGTTCGACCCACATATTAAGCTGACTTGACATAGGCAACCATTGTGTCTCTTTATACGAGCCGACATGACTTCTTTTATCTTGTTTGGAGGCCAACTTATTCAAGAGGGATTGTGCTTGTCTTTGGAGGGCTTTTAGATACTTGTATACATTGAACATAGACTCAAGAAGAGCTCTTCATACATGACATTAATTCTAAACTCCAAATAGCACATCCTATTATTCTAAAGTCACTTTCTCATGAAACCCATGAAGCAAGTTTAGAATAATAATTTTGTTCTCTTTATTACATCATTTACATCAGTCATAATTACATGTCATTATGAATACTGAACCTAATTACACTTTATTCAACATGGGAAGATTTTCTATGAGTATATTGTGGGGTTTGGACACACTGTGACTAGCAGACATGCAAGAATAAACTTTCAAACAACGGAAACATGCGAACGCAAAGTAGAAGAAAATTTTCATTTCACAACTGTGCTCACAAGGTATGATTCCTCCAATGACTAAGCGATAGGATTGTGTGATACAGATGGAGGATGTGAAAATCTTGGAAAGATTCAACACATTTCTGATCAAAAGTGGAACTGACCACAAGACTATGAGAACCTGACATAACCATTATCTCAGGTTGAAGTGTTTCGACATCTTGGGGAAGTTCCAACACCTCAGAAGATGGATCATCAAAGATCGATGGCTTGGAAAGATCAATATTAGAAGAATCATGATAGTGACCAAATGAATTAATGAAAAGACCACAACAACCATGATCATAAAGTTCAAGATCACAAACAAAGGCATCCTCATGATTTGATGAATCATAAATGGGGGAAAGTTGAAAACAAGAAATTTGACCCTCCATATTTTCAGAAAGATGAGATGAGAGATTGGGGAGATCTGTTAGGTCCCTATAATACTAGTGATTCCCCCATTACTATTGTCGTTGTATCCCTTATTGTTATTGTTGTGCCCCTGTTGTCCCCATATTATTATTATTGTACCCCATAGAATCCCTCTATTGTTATTTTTGTGCCTTTATATTATTATTGTTAGGTCAGCTTGGTTATAATGTGACCCCTTAGACTCCTATATATAGAAAGGAGGTTTTTTCATTTGAATCATCGAAGAATTGTTCATTTGTGTAATGTAAAGGAGGTTGCCCCCTCAAATAGGCTGAATTCTAAGGCGTTGTTCTATCTTTTCTATCCTTTTGTGAGCTGGTTTCATAACATTTGGTATCAGAGCTTTGGATTCTAGGGTTTCGCTGCTCCAAACAGGTCATCATGGAATTTTCGCTATAATTTATTTATTTTTTATTTTTTTTGCGACATTTCAGAAGCTAAGAAAATTGAGACTAAACCGCGTTGAACCACGGGTCCAAATTTCAGATTTTGTCTCGCTATATTTTCAGAGATATGATCTGAGGAAGTTAGGGTTTTTGCAAACTCCAAAATTTCATCTAAAATAGGTCATCGTGGAATTTTTGCTATAAATATTTCGCTACGAAGTTTCAGAAGCTTAAAAAAAACCCATTGAGAAGAAATCGGTCTGAACCTCGGCTCTAAATTTCAGATCATGTCTCACTATATTTTCAGAGATATGAAATGAGGAAGTTTGATGGCAAGGATCCTAGAACATGGATACTACAGATGAAGCAATTTTTCGATATCCATAATGTGTAAAACACACAAAAGGAACACATTTCAACTTTATATTTGGAACAAAATCAGTTTGTATGGTATCGATGGCTTTTCTCTCGTAAACAAATTGTCACTTGGGCTATTTTTATGGATGAAATGATAGCACATTATGAGGATACAAAAAGCAACAATTTTTTTTGCTAATTGATAAAACTCAAACAAAAGGGTTCAATTATGGAGCACATTGAGGACTTCCAAAAACTGAATATAAGGGTAAAAGATATTCCAGAGGAGCATATGATTAATGTGTTCGTAGGGACTTTAAAAGATAACATCCAACATGAGGTTCACCTTTGGGAACTAGATTCATTGGAGAAGGCATTCAGGTTGGCAAGAAAAATGGAAAGAAAAATTATGGCAACAAGGAAGCCTACCACTCACAATCATAAAGATGGAAGTGTTGCTGCTCCTAGCCATCCACAACCTACAAGGTTGACAATACAACAATTGGAAGAAAAAAGAGCAAAAGGGCTTTGTTACAGTTGTGATAGCAAATACACTAAAGGTCATAAGTGTGTCGAGAAGAAATTATTTTACATAGATTGTGAAGAGGAGGAAGAAAAGGAACAAGAAACGTCAAAAGAAGAGGATATACACTAGGAACAAACCCTAGAAAAAGAAGAAATGAATCCGACCATATCTTGTAATGCATTGGATGGAATTACCACTCCTCAAACTATCAAGATAGAAGGGCATATCAAGAAGAAAAAGGTAATAGTGTTGATTGATTCGGGAAGTACCCATAATTTTATTCATTGTAAGATAGCCAAGGAATTGAATTGCTTCCTATATCCAGCACTAGAGTGTCAAGTGATGGTTGCAAATGGAGGAACCATAAATTGCTTAGGAAAGTTCCATAATATCAAGCTATCCATAGGAGAATATGCATTGAATAGCCCAATGCTTTCCATTCCAATGGGTGGTGCTAATGTTGTACTAGGAGTCCAATGGCTACAATCCTTGGGTACAATAGCTTTTAATTTTCAAGAACTTTTCATGAAATTCTCTTCAGAAGGATATCTTTGTTGCTTTATTTGGAAGGATACCTTTGTTGCTTTGTATATAATAAAAAGACACATTGGGTGAAATGGTTGCCTCTGGCTAAATGGTGGTATAACACTTCCTTCCATACTGCAACAAAAATGACTCCATTTATGGCACTTTATGGATATCAGCCACCATCCATCACCTCATATTTAAGAGAAAATTATAAGGTTCAAGTAGTGGAAGATCACATCAAGCATCAACAAAAAGTTCTCCAACTCTTAAAGGATAACCTCACCTTGGTGCATAATAGAATGAAACAGCAGGTAGATCAACATCGTAGCAAAAGAAGTTTTGATGTAGGTGATTGGGTATTCCTACGGCTAAAACCATATAAACAAATGTCCCTCAAGCAAGCTAAGAAGGATAATAAACTATCACCAAAGTATTATGGTCTATACAAGGTGTTTCAAAAGATAAGTACTATGGCATACAAATTGGAGCTTCCTGAAACTTCCCGAGTGCACCCAGTTTTCCTTGTTTCATGCTTAAAGAAGGTTATAGGTGACAAGGTTCTAGTTCAAACAATATTTCCAGAACTTGATGAGGAAGGAAAAACCATATTGGAACCTGAAGCAATCAAAGAAACAAGAACTCGATAGCTACGAAATCAATCAATTTCAGAGTATCTCATCAAGTGGAAGAACTTACCCATTGAAGATTCCACATGGGAGGATGAGAATTTTATACAGAAGCATCCAAAACTACTCAAGTGTTGAGGACAACACTTTTTTGAAGGACAGGGGCATGTTAGGTCCCTATAATACTAGTGATTCCCCCATTACTATTGTTGTTGTATCCCTTATTGTTATTGTTGTGTCCCTATTGTCCCCATATTGTTATTATTGTGCTCCATAGAATCCCTCTATTGTTATTTTTGTGCCTTTATATTACTATTGTTAGGTTGGCTTGGTTATATTGTGACCCCTTAGACTCATATATATAAAAAGGAGGTTTTTCATTTGAATCATCGAAAAATTGTTCATTTGTGTAATGTAAATGAGGTTTCCCCCTCGAAGAGGTTGAATTCTAAGGCGTTGATCTATCTTTTCTATCTTTTTGTGAGCTAGTTTCATAACAAAATCAAGAGTAGAAGATTCACCCTCTTCGCATTCATATGAAAAATGAACATTCCACATGTACTACGAATGATCGAAAGTAGTAATGTCACCAGAAACTAAATTTTCACAAGATTCAACTGGAATGACATAATCGTGGAAATTGTCTGGATAATGTGGAAGAGGTGTAGAAGGGAAATAATGATCCTTCCTCACAAATTATTGTTTAGATGAAGACTCCCACACATAATCATCGTAAATGATATCACAAGTTGGCTGCTTAACACCAACTCCATCCAAGACTTGATCCTCATGAACATCAAGAGAAATATTCGAAACATGTGAACACAGTAACACATCAAATAGAGGACCAAAGGAATCAAAGGATGGAGGACGAGGAGACAACACTTCATTGTATCCATTAGATTCACATTCCAAACCTACATTGAAATTCTGAGTATGTGGGGTTGGAGGGGATGGTGGTAAATCAATGGATGAATTCTCAAACTCTCCCACCTCAACCTGTAGAACTAGATCTATTTGATGAGAAGGCGACGAAGGGTCACTTGGAACAATAACTTTGTCTATTGCATATTTAGAAGCTCTAATACTGAGGTATGTTGGGTAGGGTTCGAAAGATTCAAGCTCATGCGGATTATTCGAAATGTGAACAAGATATAGAAATCTATCTACCAAGAAAGTCCAATCAACTTCATCTTTAGGAAATTAAAAGCAAAAATGAATAAAACGATAGTGAAAATCCTGGGTAGATTCATCAGGTGCTTTTCATAAATTCAAATTTTTCTTGCACAAAGTTTTACGATCATACATATAA
The DNA here is from genome assembly GCA_031772625.1 of Pinus tabuliformis. Lineage (NCBI taxonomy): Eukaryota > Viridiplantae > Streptophyta > Pinopsida > Pinales > Pinaceae > Pinus > Pinus tabuliformis. The sequence goes on from CM062807.1 coordinate 699,566,187, forward strand.
AAATCATGGAACAACTCTGTGACAAGGTGTTCGAAAGAGTGAATGGAGGCTTCAGGCAATGTGTTACACCATTCCCGTACGCACCCTTCAAATGTGAGAATGAACAACCTACAACCAACATCTTCATAGTGGATGTTGTTCTTCATGCAGAAATCAAGAAAATGAGTGGTGTGCTCAAATAAAGTTGTTTCTCCCTCGCCATTGAATTTAAAATTTGACATGTCATCAATAATTCTCACTGACACTATCAGATTTATGTGTCTAGAAAAGCATGCTAGGGTTATGATTTGGGGAGAAGTCATTAAATGAGCAAAAATTGAAAATAGACTTCAAGGGCTCAACTTGTCATCTGGCCCTCCTTCTAGCACCATAAATGTCGACGGTGCTAGGCCTGCTAACATTTAGGGGATCTCCCTGATATGAAGTCCCAACTAGAGCTCACACTGTTTGGAGTAAGATTCCTAACGGTGGGTGGTAATGTTATGCCTTGACTGCAAAAATGTGTAGAGTGAAGTACGGCAAATTTGGTGAGAGCAAGTGTGTGACCCTGCGGAAAGTCAAGTGAAATGAATGAAGGTTCCAACACATGAAGGGAAAATGAAGTGCACCCCTTGGAATCCTATAATAGTACTCATCTTGAAAGGAAAACATGAGCATAATGACATCACAAGATAATACAACAACACACATTCAACGAGATCCATACAAATGCAAAAGAAATAGTTCATAAGCATAAGCGTAAGTGAAATAACACACATTGCAAATATAACAAGAATAGTCCTACTATATTCACAACATATGCATGAAATCGTGCCAACTCTGAGTTTTATTATAAGTGAAAGTTCCATTCATACATACACTATTGACGTACCACTAACCCCAATAGTGGAACATTAAAGTTAGGAACACTTGCTCCTCCAAAGAAGTATACTTGCTCTACACTACGAAGAATCTAAGGCTCTCACAATACTCCCATGCTCCTTCTAAGCCTAAGCCTAGCCAAAATCTTGTCTCCCAAAAGCCCCTTTCTTGAGCTATTTATAACAAGGGGTTGGATGACCTTTCAACTACCCTTTGTGACCTTCGGGATACCCTCACGACTCTTCAAATTATTTCAAATGACTCATTACATTACATCATGACACTTCATATTCCAATATTGAGACTTGGACTTACAAAATAATTATAAATAATATTAAAATTTACACTTGTACTCAGATAAGACAAAATAAGGTAGAGAAATCTCAACAACCTAACAAGAGAAAACACTACGATGCATGAGTCTGGGAGAACTCTAGCTCAACAACTTCCACTGGATTCTTCGTGGTAACATATTGGTGCCAAGCTTGGTACTGTGTGATGACATCCCCAAACTGCATGATCGTGTCTAGTTGGAAGCATACTGTAGCATCCATGGCATCAAGGTACAATGACTTGAAACCAGTTTCAACTTCCTTCTGAAGCATGAGCATGATTTTTCTAATTTGGACAGGACGACCAGTGTAGTTCTACATGTTCTGTCTGGTCAACTTCAGATCTTCCTTGGTGGAAATTTGTCTCAGTTACTCCAAGTACTCTTCGATCTCCTCCTGGACCTGGTTCCTGGGTTTGACTTTGGTGAGCGAGCCAACTAATGGGATCTTGTGTGGTTTCACCAAGACATTCAAACTACTGAATAACTGTACATACGAAGCTTGAATGTTACCAATAAATGAGGCAAGTGTTTTTTTTTTTTTTATCTGAATCAATATTCGAACACTCGCTCTCTCCATCTCTGCTTGCGACTTAATTTTCTTCCCCAAGTCAAGCGGTGCCCCTTTGTATCACATTGTCAATTTTTGTACATAGGTAATGGAAGCTTGTACATTCTTGAGAGTTTTAACAAAATATTTGCTCTACTACTATAGTCCATGCAAATAGACAACTACTTTATGTATGGTCACAAACTCCTCATAGAGGTTCCACATGGTTTCTCCAAGTTTTGATACTTCGACAAGTATCTCTGCTCTCATCTCCTCCAAGTTGACCTGTGCAGAAACTGCATCTTGTGCTACTGTGTGGAGTTTTTCTACCTCTTGCCAAACAACTTGTAAGTTCTGTGCTAGTTTCTCGTTCTTGGTCATCAAATATTGAATGTTTTATCTTTTTGCACTTGTAAAGGCCAAGTTGGCTTCAACAATGGCATTTGGATTCTTTCTGGTGTCTACCACTATCACCCTTTCTCTAACGAATGCAAGTGATGCGCGATCATTTGAAAAATGATTTTTCTATGCTTGTATAATCTTCATTTGGAAATTATCATATGAGAGATTGTACAAGTTCATTACCTAATCATCAACAAGAGGAGAAACATCCCCTTCCTCACTGGGAGCTAGCTTTGCTGCTAGAGGTGGTGGCTGGTTCTCTTCCTGCTCCTCAACCTGTATTGGTGTTGTTTCTTATGATATGGCACCTTGCCTTTCTTCTTCTTCCTACTTCTGCTTCTCTTCTTGTTCTTTCCTCCTCAACTCTTGTTCTTCCTTCAGTTCTTGTTTGTCTTGCTTCAATATCAGTTTTTCTTCCCACAAGCTCTGCTTTTCTCTCTTCCTCCACTCCACTATATGTATTCTCTGCTTCCTCTTCACTTTTTCTGCTAAAACTACTTTCATAAGGATTGGAAACAATTTCATCTTGCAACTTCATTCTCCCCCTGGACTATCAACAACCTTTCTCTTTCCCTTATCCTGTACGGTATTTCTACTTTCTACTGGTGCTGCTTCCGTAGTTTTTTCCTTCTGCGGAGTGGCCTGTGAAGTCCCTACTAAATTGACCAGTTCGCGGGGTTTGGAGGCATTGTAGCAATTCCTCCATGGATGCTCCTCCGACCAAAGAAATGTCCAATTGAGCCACTGAAAGTAAATTATCGCACAATGGTATTCGCAAATTTTACAAGGATCACACAGATTAAAGTCTCGAGTACCGAATGCAAACTTCATTATCTCCTTTCCCTCAGTATCCATGACTTTCAATGTCTTTATCTCGTATAATCCAATTTGCAAAGGAAGAGTGGGCCATGATTCTTTCTTCTTCTTATGAAAAGCTACTGACAACCCTGCGGTGAGATGATATGACACTTCTTGCATGAAAAACTTGTCGGTAGCATACCTTGGCAAAACATGAAACAACTTCTCTCCATCAAACATTGTAAGGAAAGTGCCACCTGGTGAGGCAAACCAATCTGCGATCTCTTCTATTGCCTCCATTGCTCCTCTTGACATGCAAGGTGGTTCTTCTTCAAAGATGAGCTTGTAAAGTGGGATGATGAAATGGTTAGTTAGGTGTTTCATTAATCCTCGATGACTACCATTTGAAAGCAATTTGCAATATATATGCATGACATTTTCTCGTGGTGTCCATCTCTAGTTCATGCGAGGAAACTAATTTTCTGCAAAGATTGCATCCAGTAAATATGCACACATATAAAACCTTGCTTTCTCACCCTTGGTAGGATTCTAGGCCTGTGTTACATGGGCTCTCAACTGTCGAGCCAACATATCTAACCAGTTGAATGACTTCCCCTCACTCACAACTTGGTTCAATAATACTGCCCACCCTTTAGGAAAGGTCTCCATGCTCTGCTGACCGTGGATCCTACAAGATAAGATAACCAAGAGTTGGTAGGCCTTCCTAAGAGACTTTGTCTTGTATAAATAGGTGGGTATTTGTTGAAACTTTGATGGGTATTTCATCCAACCCTTAACAATATCTCTTGTGTTCACATAGCTATTGGTGGCATAGAAGTATGAGTCCATGAGCCTTACTGGCTCGAGAAAATGATACATGCACTGATAATCTTCTGCCAGAAAGGTAGCAAGATTATTTCTGTTGGCATTGCTCAATGTCATGGTATTCTCATCAATGCGTGAAACAATCTAGCTAATGACATTTGCACATGGAAGGCTAGATATCTACATGCAACCCTGTGCAGTCCAAACTATCAGATATTGAGATGAACCTACCGATCCTCTAGATCTGCCTCAAGGCTCTTTACTGAAATAACTTCATTCACTTTGCCATGTTAGTTTTGACTCCTTTTCTATAAATAGTTGAGTGTCTTGATTCATTGGCAAGTCTACTATAATTTACTCAACTTCTTCCCCAGTACTGATTTCAGTGGTCTCTTTTGAAGCAACTCTCTTGGGTGCCATGGTAAAAATTACTGGTGGAGATAAGTACTCAACAATTGTGGTACCTATGGGATAGAAAAGGCACTCATGGCAAGAAATTATTAGCTTTTGCAAATCTACCTTCAAAGCATGATTAAGCAACAAAAGAAGCAACTAGTGAGAGGGATTGTAGAGTTTTCATGAACAATTGAGGGGGCCTAGATGTGGGAACTACACACTACATAGTCCCAACAATTAAGGATGTAGCCCGGGGCTTGAGACTGCACAATGCGTAGTTTAGCCTAGGCAGAGACTGGGATATTTTGTGCATTGTGCAATCTCAGTGGCCAAGGTAGCAGGCTGAGCCCTGGAACTGTGCAATGCACAGTTGGGCCAACCTATACTGTGCAATCTCAGAGGCCAAGATTTTAGTTTGAGCCTTAGGATTGCGTAGTTCCCAGCTGTGTAAGGAAAAAATTGGCCAAGGAAAGTGTAGATCTGCCCAGTGGAAGTGTGAAAAATGAGTAGAACTAAGTGATGATGTGAGATTGAGTGCAAACCTGACTAATTACAAATGACTCAATGTGAACCAAGTGTAGAAACTTGACAAACATAAGGAAAATTAAGTATGTGAGGAGAGTCACCCCAACGAAAACCATCGTTGCAAAAACAATAAAACCGATGTGAAACTTGTGAAAGGAAAATGAAAACTTAGAACAACACTTCTACAAGCTAAAATAAGTTGAAACACCAGCAACCATGAAGAGAAATAAGCAAAACAACACCCACACAAGTGAAACGACAAAAAGCGACAAAAAAGCAGCAAAAGACAATAAAATCTAAACTCACTCAAAAAAGAGACGACGACAACACCGAAAGTTTCTTGATCTCCTCGGGAATGTTATATATCCAAGATCAAATGTATAAATGAGCTATAGAGGCATCAATTAAATAGATTTAAGCAAATTAAGGTTTATGACTCACATGCCTAAAATCAAGGAAAAATGATACTTGGCGGAAACTTATAAAAATAAAATGTGTCAACTTTGGGAAGCTAATAATAGATACCTATTTTCTAGGGATTATTTTTCACTTTTTAGCTTTTTTTATTTTTTTAGGAAACTCTCCAAGCACACTGCCAAGAAAGATTGCACAATTCCGAGGAACTGGGCAAATTTTGGGCTCAGTGCACTGCTTAGTTTCTGAGCTCAGTGAGAGATGCCTTCCATGGTTGTGCAGTTTCTAAGCTCAAGGCTGACTGCCAGTATGGATTGTGAAAATCCAATCATCAAGGCTGACTGACCTCGAGGATTTGCAGTTTCTAGAGGCAAGGCTAGAACTACTGTGTGACCAAGTTAGGAGGTTATCTTGTGACTTACATCAACTAAGTGTAAAATGAGAAAAAACAAGCACAAATGAAAAAAATAACTCTCAATCAATCACGAGTACTTGAAAACAATAAAAGATAAACTCCTATGGATAGGAAGGAAGGCTCCAAAATCAAAGCATAGGAAAAAATTTGGAGGGTGGTTAAAGCCGCTACAACACTGGTGACACATTGGTAGAGCTCTAGATCTCTGTATGGATCTTGTCTCATGCAAAATGGGTCTAACTCTTATGGAAGTATTGTTCATTTCATTAATTATCCAAACTTCTTCACCTAGCTTGAGTTAAAGATATAGTCCCTACCATTCTCTTCATCGACACCACACATACCAAGCCAAGTCAGACTGAGATGTTTCTATTGGGGATGAGGAGTATATAAATGCACAAGTAAAATAAAATGCCTCAGTGGTATTTAGTTTTCATCTCTGGTGTTATTTCGTTGCCAATAGGCCTGGACAGTACCCTGACGAAGTCACTTTAGGAACACAAACATTGCTCTGCTACCAGTGAGCCTGGATAGTACCCCGTCAGAGTTGCTTGCTTCACCTCTCTATGCATGAAGCCTTACCCTTGTTTCACCCTTTATTTCATTTTTCATTTTTTTCATTTTATTTTTTCAAAGAACTGTGCATAGGCACTTATTTATTTCATGCCGGTGGAAGAGGGATCCCGACTTATTGGGAGTAGAAGATGTTGTCCCTTAAGAGAAGGATATTTATATACACCTCTGACATACTTGTTAAGTTTTCCTCCCCTCCTTACTCTACTCAATTTAATTGACAAGGATTAACCAAAAATAGAAGACCAATTAGAGTAGACGGTACTAGTCAAAAGTGTAAGCATCGTGATTTCACCATGACTTTCTCTGAAAGGAATGTATTTTCCATCAGAGTATCATCGAATAAAACAAATGCAAGATTCACTTAAAGAGAGGGAATAAACCGATAACCATGTGTTGATAGCAATACGACTTCCTCTTGGATTTCACTAAGCTTGCTTCAGAAGCCAAAAATGATTTCAAGTGGAAACTATCCTATAACTAAAAAGAAAGCAATCAAAAGGAACGAAGTGGAGCAGAAAGAAAATTAAATCAAAACAATTCAAAGAAAACAACTAAGAAAAGAAAAAATACTCCTACTCCTAACCTAATCAGAGCATAGGCCAGACTCACGTGAATTGATACTTCTAATGTAGACACCAGCGCATTGGCTGGCCTATGTACACCAGGGAATGCATGTCAAGAAATATATACAAGCATAAAAACAAACAAAAAAGATAGGACAATGCAAACCAAAATGTTCAAAATTTGGAAGTACACGTAGAAAAGTAAGAATGAAACGTGCATGGAAGACATTCTGCGGGTGCATTGTGGTGTTTGGACACAGTGTGACCTGAAGACATGCAAGAAAAAACTTTTGAACTGCAGAAACCGGTGAACATAAAGAAAGAAGAAAATTTTCATTTCGCAACCGCGCTCACCACGTAGAAATCCTCCAATGAGTTGGTGATAGGATCATGTGATATAGATGGAGGATGAAAAAATCATAGAACAAAATTATTTTCAATGCGCACGACAGATAGATGGAGGAGCATCAATTTAGGCTGAAGTTCCTCGAATACCTAGGGAAGTTACAACACCTCAGAAGATGGATCATCAAAGATCAGTGGCTTGGAAAGTTCAAGATCAGAAAATTAGGATCATGACCAAATGAATCAATGAAAAGGTCACGAAAAATGTGATTAGAAAGTTCAAGATCACAAACAGAGGCATCCTCATGATCTGACGAATCATAAACAGCGGAAGATTGAAAACAAGAAATTTCACCCTCCATATTTTCAGAAAGTTGAGATGAGAGATTGGGAAAATAAAGAGTAGAAAATTCATCCTCTTCGCATTTAAATGAAAAAATGACATTCCATGCGTTATGAGAATTATCAAAAGTAGTAAAGTCATCAGAAACTAAATTTTCACATGATTCAGCAGGAATGAAAGAATCGTGGAAAATGTCAGGATAATGCGGAAGAGGTGCGGAAGGGAATGAATCATCCTTCATCGCAAATTCTTGTTCAGATGTAGACTCCCACACATAAGTATCATAAATGATATCACAAGTTGGATTCTCATGAAAATCAAGAGAAATATTCGAAATAGGTGACCACCATAACTCATCATCCGAAGGACTAAAGGAACCAAAGGATGGAGTACGAGGAGATAACACTTCATCATATCCATCAGATTCACAGTGAAAACTTGCATTGAAATTCTGAGTATGTGGGGTGGGAAGGGATGGTGGTAAATCAATAGATGAATTCTCAAGCTCTCTGACCTCAACCTGTGGAACTAGAGATGTTTGATGAAAAGGCGATGAAGGGTCACCTGGAACAACAACTTTGTTCGTCACAGATTTAGAAAGTCTAATAACGAGGTACATTAGGAGGGGTTTGAAATATTCAAGCTCGTGCGGATTATTTGAAATGTGAAAAAGATATAGAAATCTATCTACCAATAAAGTCCAATCAACTTCATCTTCAGAAAATTCAAAGAAAAAATTAATAAAACAATCGTGAAAATCCGGGGTAGATTCATCAGGTCCTTATCACAAATTTAGAATTTCTTTCACAAAGTTTTACAATCATACATATCAAAAGCAGGGAACATATCTATGACAAGGTGTTCGAAAGAGTGAATGGAGGCTTCTGGCAATGTGTTACACCATTCCCGTATGCACCCTTTGAATGTTAGAATGAACAACCTATGGCCTATATCCTCACAATGAATGTTGTGCTTCGTGTAGAAATTAAGAAAATGAGCAATGTGCTCAAATAAGGTTGTTTCACCCTCACCTTTGAATTTTGAATTCGACTAGTCATCAACAATTCTTGCCGACACTTTCAGATTTGTGTGTCTATAAAAACATGTTGGGGTTATGATTTTGGGAGAACTCATCAAATGAGTGCAAAAATTCAAAATAGACTTCAAGGGCTTAGCTTTTCATCTGGCCCTCATTCTAACGCCAAAAATGTTGACGATGATGGACCCGCCAACATTCACAGGATCTCCTCGATATGAAGTCCCAATTAGAGCTCACACCATTTGGAGTAGGAGTCCCAGCAGTGGGTGGTAATGTTATGCCTTGAATGTAAAAACGAGCAAAGTGAAGTACAATAACTTTGGTGAGAGCAAGTGTGTGACCCTACGGAAAGTCAAGTGCAATGCATGAAGATTCCAACACACGAAGGAAAAAGGAAGTGCACCCCTTGGAAACCTGTAATAGTAAGAAATTTGAAAGGAACACACGAGCATAATGACATCACAATATAATACGTGGAATAGTCCACAAGTTAACAATGGAGAATTAATACAACAACACGCATTCAACAAGATTCATACAAATGCAAACAAAATAGTTCATAAGCATAAGTGTAAGTTAAATAACATACATTGAAAATACAACAAGAATAGTCCTACTATATTCACAACATATGCATGAAAGCGTGCCAACTTTGAGTTTTATTATAAGTGAAATTTACATTCATACATACACCATTGACATACCACTAGCCCCAATAGTGGCACATTAAAGTCAAGAACACGTGCTCCTCCAAAGAAGTATACTCACTCTACGCTACGAAGAAACCAAGACTCTCATAATACTCCCATGCTCCTTCTAAGCCTAAGCTTGACCAAAAGCTTATCTCCCAAAATCCCCTTCCATGAGTTATGAGATTCTATTTATAACAAGGGGGTGGATGACCTTTCAACTCCCCTTTGTGACCTTTGGACTACCCTCATGACTCTTCAACTTCTTTCAAATGAATCATTACATTACATCATGACTCTTCATATTCCAATATTGAGACTTGGAATTTCACTTACAAAATAATTACAAATAATATTACAATTTACACTTGTACCCATATAATACAAAATAAGGTAGAGACAACTTGACAACCTAACAAGACAAAACACTATGATGCTTGAGTTTGGGATAACTCTAGCTCAACAAATTCCAGTTGATGCTTCATCGTAACATATTGGTAACAATCTTGGTACTGTGCAATGACATCCCCAAACTGCGTGATGGTGTGTGGTTGGAAGGAGACTCTAGCCTCCATGGCATTCAGGTTCAATGACTTGGAACTAGTTTCAACTTCCTTCTAAAGCATGAGAAAGCTTATTCTAATTTGGATAGGACCACCAATGTAAACTACATGTTCTATCTATTTAGCTCCAAATATTCCTTGGTGACAATCTGTCTCAACTGTTCCAAGTACTCTTTGATCTCTTGCCAGACCTAGTTCTCGGGTTTGGCTTTTGTGAGCGAGCCAACTGACGGATCTCGTTTGTTTTCACCAAGACATCCAAACTATTGAATAAATGTACATAGGAGGCTTGAATGTTACTAATAAATAAGGTGAGTTGCTTGTTGTTCTGAACCAATATTCAAATTATTGCTCTCTCCAACTCTACATGTGGGTTCATTTTCTTCCCCAGGTCAAGCGGTGCTCTTTTGTATCACATTGTCCATTCTTGCACAAAGGTAATGGAAACTTGTACGTTCTTGAGAGTTTTAATGAAATATTTGCTCTGCTACTGTAGGCCATGCATACATACAACTTCTTTATGTATGGTCACAAACTCCTAATAGAGGTTTTGTATGGTTTCTCCAAGTGTTGATACTTCAACAAGTATCACTTCTTTCATCTCCTCCAAGTAGACCTGTGTGCAAACTGCATTCTGTGCTTCTTCGCAGAGTTGTTCTACCTCTTGCCTAGTAGCCTATAAGTTTTGCGCCAATTGCTCATTCTCGACCATCAAATAATGAATGTTTGATATTTTTTCCCCTGCAAAGGCCAAGTTGGCTTCGACAATGGCATTTTGATTCTTCCTGGTCTCTGCCACTATCACCCTTTCTCTAATGAATGCAAGTGATGCGTGATCATCCTAAAAGTGCTTTCTCCATACTTGTATAAACTTCTTTTGGAACTCATCATACGACATATTGTACATGTCCATTACTAGATCATCATCAATAGGCAAAACAACCCTTTCCTTTCTCGGAGCTAGCTCTTCTGCTAGAGGTGGTGGAGATTAAATGGTGACCTATGGTGCACTCGACATCAAGTCAACATATTCATTTTGTGACTCCTATTCCAACTCCATGTCTACAACTTCAATCAAGTCTTCAATCTGCTGAGCAAGCTCCTAATCCTACATCCATTCACCCTCCTTCTCAGCCGCTGGTTGCTTCTGTTCCTGATCTTGAACCTGTATTGGCGTTGTTTCTTCTTCTATGGTGCCTTTCCTTTCTTCTTCTTCTTCTTCTTGCTTCTGCTTCTCTTCTTGTTCTTTTCTCCTCATCTCTCATTCTTCCTTCAATTCTTGTTTTACTTGCTTCAATCTGAGTTCTTCTTCTTGAAAGATCTACTTTTCTCTCTTCCTCTGCTATGCTCTCTGTATCCTCTACTTCCTCTTTGCTTATATTGCTAAATATGATTTCATAAGGATTGGATATGCTTTCATCTTGAAACTTTGTTCTCCCCTTGGACTATCAACAACCTTTCTCTTTCCCTTATGCTGTACGGGATTGCTGCTTTCTACTGGTGTTGCTTTCAGAGTTGTTTCATTCTGCAGAGTGGCCTGTGAAGTCCATGCTAAACTGACTAACTCACAGGGTTTGGAGGCATTGTAGCAATTCCTCCATGGATCCTCCTACGACAAATTAAATGTTTGATTGAGTTGCTGAAAGTAAATTTTCGCACAATGATCTTCACAAATTTTATAGTGATCATACGAACTAAAGTATCGAGTATCGGATGAAAACTTCACTATCTCCTTTCCCTCGGTATCTGCAGTTTTCAAGTTATTTATCTCGTATAATACAACTTGCAAAGGAATATTGGGTCATGGTGCTTTCTTCTTTCTGTGAAAAATTGTTGACAACCTTGTGGTGAGATGATATGACACTTCTTGCATGAAAAGATTTTCGGTGGCATACCTTGGAAAAACATGCAATGACTTCTCTCCGCCAAACACTCTAAGGAAGTTGCCACCTAGTGAGGCAAACTAATCTGCAATCTCTGCTATTTCCTTCATTTATCCTCATGACATGCAAGGTGGTTCTTATTTAAAGATGAGCTTGTAATGCGGGATGATGAAATGGTTAGTTAGTTGTTCTATTACTCCTTGATGACTGCAATCCAAAAGTAGTTTGTAATAGATATGAACGACAATTTCTCGTGGTGTCCATGTCCAGTTCATGCCAAGAAACTAACTCTGTGTGCAGATTGCATCCAGTAAATATGCAGACATGTAAAACATTGTTTTTTCACCCTTGGGATGATTCTAGGCCTGTGCTACATGGGCTCTCATCTGTCAAGTGAACATATCTGACCAGCGGAACAACTTCCCCTCGCTTACAACCTGGTTCAATAAGAGTACACACCCTTTAGGAAAGGTCTCGATGCTCTACTGACCATGGGTCCTACAAGATAAGATAACAAATAGCTAGTAGGCCTTCCTGAGAGACTTTGTCTTTAAAACTTCGATGGGTCTTTCACCCAGCCTTTAAAAATATCTCTTGTGTTCACATAGCTATTGGTGGCATAGAAGTATGAGTCCATGAGCCTTACTGGCTCAAGAAAATGATACGTGAGCTGATAATATTCTTCCAAAATGGTAGAAATCTTTTGTCCGCTGGTATTTCTCAATGTCTTGGTCTTTCATTAATGTGTGAAACAATCTAGCTGATGGCATCTACACATCAGAAGGCTAGATATTTGCATGCAAGTCTGTGTAGTCCTGACTGCTAGATACTAAGATAAACCTATCAGTCCTCTAGATTTGCCTCAATGTTGTTTGATGAAAGAGCTTCATTTACTCGTTGCCATGTTAGTGTTGCCTCATTTTCTCTAAACAATTTAGTATTCACATACACTGGCAAGTCTATTGGCGTTTTTTCAAATACTTCCCCAGTATTGATTTTAGTGGTCTCTTTTCAAGAAATTATCTTGGGTGCCATGGTAACAATGATAGATGGACAGAATTTCTCAACAACTGTGGTACCTGTGGGATATAAAAGGCACTAATGGCAAGAAAACATTATCTTTTGCAAATCTACTTTCAAATCACAATTAAGTAGCAAATCGGGAAAATAGTGAGAGGGATTGGGCAGTTTCCATGAACAACTGAGGCGGACTAGATGTGGGAACTGCAAGCTACGTAGTCCCAGTAGCCAAGGATTCATCGTGAGGCTTGAGACTGCATAATGCACAATTCAACCTTTGCAGATACTGGGAGAGAATGCACATTGCAAAGTCTCAGTGGCCAAGGTAGTAGGCTGAGCCATGGAACTTCTCAATGTGAAGTTGGGCTAGCCTGTACTGAACTTTCTAATATCAGAGGCCAATATTTCAGTTTGAACCTTAGGATTGCATAGTGCCTAGCTGGGCAAGGCAAAATCTGGCCAAGGAAAATGTAAATCTGCCTGGTGGAAGTGTGAAAAATGAGAAGAAGTATGTGATGATGTGGGATTGAGTGCAAAAATTACTAAGTACGAATGATCCAATGTGAACCAAGTGCATAAAGAAGGAAAATTAATGATGTGAGGAGAGTCACTGCAATGATGACCATCGATGAAAAAACAAGAAAACCAATGCGACACTTGTGAAAGGAAAATGAACTTAGAAAAACACTTCTACAAGCTAAAATAAGTTGAAACACTAGAAACCATGAAGAGAAATAAGAAAGATAACACTCACACAAGTGAAACAACAAAAAGCGACAAAAGACGATAAAAGCGAAACTCACCTGGGAAAGCGACAGTGACTGCATCGAAGATTCCTTGATCTCCTTGGGAATGCTAGAGCTCTAAGATTGAATGTACAAGTAAGCTCTAAAGGCATCGATTAAACAAATTTGAGAAAATTAGGGTTTATGACACACATGCCTAAAATCAAGGAAGAAGCGAAACTTGGCAGAAACGTCTAAAAATAGCAATGTGGCAACTTCAGGAAGTTAATAATAGATCCCTATTTTCGAAGGATTATTTTTCGTTTTTTTTCATTTTTGGGAAACTAGCCAAGCACATTGCCTGGAAAGATTGTGCAATTCTGGGGAACTGGGCAGCTTTCAAGCTTAGTCCACTGCGTAGTTTCTGAGCTTAGTGAGGGATGTCTTCTATGATTGCACAATTTCTGTGATCAAGGATGACTTCCAGGTTGGACTATGCAAATCCAATCATCAAGGCTAAGCGCCCTCAAGGATTAAGTAGTTTCTGGAGGCAAGCCTATAACTGTTGCGTGACCATATCAGGAGGTTAGCTTGTGACTTAGAAAGATCAGAGTAAGTGTAAAATGAGAAAACACAATCACAAATGAAAAGGACAAGACTTATTCAAATCACGAGTACTTGACAACAGTGCAAGATAAGCTCCTGTGGATAGGAAGGAAGGCTCCAAAATCAAACATAGGCAAAATTTTGGAGGGTGGTTGTAGCCGCTACAAACAAGCATATAAGCACCATCCATAAAGACAATGCCTATGCAATGTTCAACTCATGTCGTCAGTCAGTGCACACTTTTTTGGACAACCTCCCTCACTTTGGTTGCATTTGTACTTCAATTTTGGTGAGTTTTCTCAACTGTCGTCTTTTACACACTTTTGCTTTCACAAGTGTCGCTTTCAAATTCACGACTATCTTTTTAGCTTTATTTCAATTTAATAAGTGACATTTTCATGTTTTCTTTGCTTTGACATGTGTCACTTTCAAGGTCGTTCACATGTGTAAGTGTCATTTTCATGTCTTCTTACAGTTGCAGGTGTCACTTTTAAGTATGTTCACCCCTATATGTGTCACACCTTTGTACATCACTAGAGTTAGTTCTAGTGCATTTCTTTGCATTAAATGCTCTTACATATCATTAGAATATGTGCCATACACATTCCTACAACTCACATGTGTTGATTGTTCCTAAATTATTTCAACATAATCTTAAGCATCTTGCTAAATTTCACAAGCTTCATGATCACATTGATTTGTTGTATTTGTTTCTTGCTCTCGCTTAAGCTCATGCTTGCTCACCCATCTTCTTAAAACTTCTGGTCTCTTAGTGAAATTAATAAAGAATATGACATTATAATGATGAAAGAAAAAAAATATCAATATGTTTTTTTTATTATGGTTGCGACTATATATCTTAGAAAGTGTCTCACTTCCTGAATGTCAAGAAAAGTAACACCTCTCTTAGTTTTTTTCAACATAGTATTAAATATCTTGATAAATTGCACAATCATCATCATTTATTTGTTGTCTTTGTTTCTTGGTCTTACCTAAGTTGTCTTTCTATTTATCTTTGTTGTCTTTGTTTTCTTATATATTATATTTGTAAACGGTTGTATGGACGTTTAGTATAGTATGGCCCCCTTAGGGCATTGCTAGATTAGGAAGAGGTGGTTGTATTACAAGCGCATGTTCAAGAACATGGAGCGATTAATATTGAGGATCGAGGTAATGATCCTATGGAAGAAGATAATGATGGTGATAACATAGTTGAAGATGGGATAAATATATTTATCTGGGATACATTTAATAATGTTGGAATGGATGATGATGGCAACCAGTATAATGACCATGGTTTTGATATGCCTATATTTGAGATGGAAATTCAATCTCTTTATGAAGGCTCATAAACATCTCTTCTCTCTGTTGTACTGTTTCTGGTCAACTTATAGGTCGTGAATGGTTTGTCAAACACATGCATGACACAACTCCAAAGGTATGTAATATATTTTGACATTTAGTACTATATACATGATAACACATTTATTTTTTCCTTTGTTTTTAATGTTAGTACATTTATCATCATTTAATTAATTTGTAACATTTGGATGCAATATGTACGATTAATATTGTTTAGTACATTAACGAGTACTACTTTTTTTATGTTGTAGATTATTAGGTGAATTTATGTTACCACCGTCAAATGTTTTACCTCGTACGTACTGAGATTTACATGCCATTATGAAAGATATTGGAATGGAGTATCAAGCTATTCATGCATGCCCTAATGATTATATTCTCTATTATAAAGAACATGCGTCGAAATACAAATGCCCAAAATGTGATGAAAGTATATATCAAACCAATAAAGTAACAAAAAAAGTGCCTTGCAAGGTTCTTCTTTATATTCCCATAATTCCATGTCTGCAACAATTGTTCAGGTGCAAAAGCATAGTAGAACTTATGGATTACCATGCAATGAATATATGTGAAGATGGTATTCTTCGAATGCCTGCAGAGGGATCTGCATTTAGGAATATAGAGGAAAAGTGGCCAGATTTTAAGACAAAGCCTCGTAATCTTAGGCTTTCATTAGCACGTGACAGTGTCAATCCGTTTGGAGATCCCATATATACTTACTCGGTGTGTCCCGTTTTTGTTACCAACAATAACATTCCTCCGTGGAAGTAAACAAAGAGGTATCACATAATGTTGACAATGATTATTCTAGTTATTAATTTGTTTAGAATAATTTTTTTTAACATAATAACATGTCATTTGCCTTGTTTATTTCATAATTTTCTTATATCTTTTTGTTTACTCATATATGTTCAATTATGCCTTATAATTGTATCTTATAATTTTTTTTATTTACTCATATATGTAGTAATTATGTATTATGTGTTCAATAAATTAGGTAAGTACTAGGTCAAAGATATGAATGTATATATCGAGCCTCTTATTGATGAGTTAGTGGAGTTATTGAACTGTGTCACTATGTATGATATATCTAGACCAATAGGTGCACACAGGGACTTTGAATTCCATGCAATGCTTGTATGGACAACTCACAATGCCCTAATGCTAACACATTTTTGTAGTATGTTATAACACTACCCTGCACTTTAATAATGTTTAATTTTGTGAAGTTCATTTCATGTATGTTTTTTAAATGGTTCCTTCATTGTATATGCTTAAAATAATTGATATAAAATTATTCCATCTCTTTAGGTCTTCAAACAAAGGGTAAAATTTCTTGTCCAATTTGTGGTCCTAAAATGAAATCTCATCATTCAAGAAGCTTAGGAAAGGGGGTGTTTGAGGAGTATATGAACTTCCTTTCTAAGAACCATAGGTATTGAAGTATTGAAAAACATATTTTCAATGGGAAAGAAGAGATTGGATTGAGACCACGGAAAATTACAGCTCGTGCATGGAAGATGCAATATGATAGAGTCTCTCAGGGTATAGATTGAATTGTCTACGTATCAATGTACATGATATGTTTGGATTATTTTATATTTTTATGGCATTTTCTTCACTATACTAATTGGAAGGCTATATTGTTGTTTTAATATCTTTACCTATGATTCACGTTGTAGGTCGTCAAGGCATCAATAACAAGGCACTTCCATGAGGAATGAAAAGTTATCCTAAGCAATTCAACGGACTCCCCTACTATGAGCACCTAGAAATTGTTCATTTGTTTGATACAATGCACATTGGGAAGAATGTAACATAGACCTTATGGCGAATCTTAGATGGAAGGAGAGATAAAGATTTTTTTTTCAAGATTTTTAATGACATTAAGGAGGCCAACAATGTATTGCAAAGTGTGACTCATTCAAATAGCGATGGAGACGACCAAAATATAAGCGCCCTTCCATGGCAATGATAGAGTAGTAAAGCAAGGATTTTAAAGAGGTTATTAAAAAAAAAAAAATTTCCAATTGGATTTTCTTCAAACATAAAGAATATCTTAACAAAGAAAGGTGAATTAGGTGGGGTTAAAACTCATGATTAGCATATGTTCATTAAGGCAATAATTTTGGTCTATATATTTATACATTGGTGAAACATCTTGTACTCATTTGGGAAAAAATAACGATCGATCATTATTTTTGTTACAATATGTTCTATCTCTATCTCTCCCAAAAAACTTTGACAACAATGTCAAACAACTTAAGCATTGGAGGAAACAAATTCCTCGTCTAATGTGTGAAATGAAAAAAGTATCTACCTCCAACATTTTTCAATGCACAAGAACACTACCTCATACACCAAGTAGAGGAGATTGAAAAGTGTGGACCTATACACACAAGATCAAAGTGGATGGTTGAGAGACACTTGAAATCACCGAAGGCTCTAGTCAGACAAAGAGCACGTCTTGAGGGTTCTATGGTAGATGGATATATGGTATATCAAACCATGGTTTATATTTGTCAATATAGTCTTGCAATAGGAAAAATTATTAATGTATTAGATCACATTTGGGATGTCAACTCCATGAACAAATTTGAAGGGGATCACCTATTAGGGAAAGGTAGAATGAGGAAAGTGAGATGTAAGTAAATAGTGGATATTTATAAAACATTTGACTTTTATTTTTTATTTTATTTTATGTATATCGTAATTATTTAATTTTTAGTCTTCCTACATAATCCATTATTATGAAGGTACACCATGGTAACTAATTATATATGTTAATTTTTTATTTTAATATAACATGTCGAGAGTGGGATGCAGTACATTTATACATTGCGAACAATCTTGATTGGACGAAGGTATGGATTAAACGATGCAAACAAGGTAATAATGGTAGGTTATCATGGTATGGTGTGTCTACATTGGTCAAAGAATCTCAACGTAGTAGAGATACCAATCTTACACAAAGGGAAATTGATTTAGCATATGGTTTAAAAGATTATCAGGTAAGCATATTCACCCATTTATACTAATTTTTTTTTTTACAATTATTAGTTCTTTTTACAATCATATTGATACATATGACACGTTTTTCCTTAATTTGTAAATTTTCCAAGTATAAATATGCTTATCAATTGACAACATTTTTTGTGTGTTTAATATATTACAGTTGAAACACCACACCAAAATGTGGTGCGATGGCCACAAATTTCGTGTCAAAAGGTTGGATGAAAATATGAAAACTTTTGATAGTGGGATAACTGCAGTATTTTAGGTTATCAATCTTACCTCTAGAGGTGAAAGACATCTAGAAGTCTATGATAATCGATACTATGGGTATCTGCATGATATACTTGAGCATGACTTTGAATCCTTCAAAATAGTTGTGTTCGATGTCAAATGGTTTAGGCTACAAATCCTTGAACGTGACCCTAATAGAATTGTTATTGAGCACGCTAATGGATTTACCATGGTTGATACAAGGAATTTTGAGCCAGGATCAGAGCCCCATGTTCTTCCAAGCTAATGTGAACATGTATTTTACATAGAGGTTCTAGGTAAAGTGGGTTGGTCATATGTTGTTAGATATGATCCAAGAGGAAGGTCAGTAAAGTATAATGTAGCAAAATAACTAGATGAAATTGAAGAAGAAGATGATGTAGAGGAGTAGGGGGTTCATGTGTCAGATGAAGATGTCGAAGAAGTTAAAGGATATGATAATCAAGACAATGTAAATTTGGATGAACTAGATGATATTGACGTTGTGTCAGATGAAGAAATATTAATTAACTAATTTAGTGGTTTGACCAGGATCATTAGGTCAAAATTAGCCGTTAGCATTATAGCCGTTGGAGTCTCTGCATACTCTATTTAATCAAGCATAAGCCGGATTGGTTCTTCAACTTGTCCTGACGATGAACCACACTAGTTGGTTCGAAACGCGTCGACAGAAGATTGGTTATGTGATTTTGCCGAAGATTATCTAAACAACTTGAAGAAGTTGAACCAAATGTAGAAGAACATGTTCTAGATGATGATATAGATGACGATGATGACGTTGATATGGAGAATCCTTTAAACATGAATTATAAACGGGATGATACATATGAAGAGTTGGATGAGAAAGAAGATTATGTATATCAAAATGTTGAAAATTACAAGGTATGTATTTGTATGTTTTCAGCTGGTTTGTTCTCTTTTGTTCACCTTAAATTTTTATTTTCCTAGTTTTTATGTTTGAATGTTACTTTGTGTCTTTCAAATATATTATAGTAGATAGATTTTCTTTCAAATATATTATAGTAGATAGATTTAGTATTCAGGAATTGAAAGTGATGTTGCGGGGGGAGGGGTCATATGAGCTTCCACCTTCATGTGGTTGGCCTTGTTCAATAGAGAATATATTATTCTTGAAACGAAAATAAGCTCATTTATGTTTACACCATAGTTTCCAATTTTAACTTTTGTTCATCAAATAATTTCCAAGGTTTTCCATTTTAATTATTAGTGTAAATTATGCTTTGACCCCGCATAGAGTGACCCGTGAATGGGGCTTGTTGTTGTACAAACTAGAAGCCCTAGGGAGTAGGCCAAGGCTTGGATGCACAACGATGGGCGGATGGGTTGGGCATATCAAGTGGACCAAGCGAATTGGGCGATGGGTGAATTGGGAAACATGGTGGTAAGACAGATTTGTGAAATAAGAAAGGACAAAATGTGCGAGCAGTCGTGTGAACAATGACATATGAGCGAAGAAATCGATGGGCAAAGTCATAGCATGACGTGCACAACAGGGAAAACACCCTCACCATAGGCATACTTGCATGAACGCAGGATGCCCGAGCACCCATGGGGGCATCACATGCTGGGCATGCCAGGGCGCCCAACCGAAAGGGGTGCCCATGTGATGAGTTGGTTGCTCATCTCGACTTGGAAAGGGGCTCCCACACAAAAGAAGTAAGGTCGGCCCATGACTTCCCATGAATAGAATTCCCACAAGGGGGTCTCATAATGAATTTTAGAAAATTGAATAAATTGATGTTTAGGTGTAAAAAATCAGTTTCTAATTGATTAATTATGCTGAATGGTACTGAAAAATGATAATATTTTTTTGTCATTGATGAGCTAATGATTTGTGTTGACTCAAAGTGGTAAAAAACCAAAGTATGAACTGAAGTGTGACCGCGGGGGTGTCACGTGCACATGGAGGCGAGCGCCCTAGGCATGCTTGCATGAAGGCAAGACGCCCACGGGCAAATTAGGTGTGCACAACGAGTGACACGATGGGAAAACCAAATGAGTGAAGTGAACTAAGGGCATCGTGTGCATGACAAGGGCACACACCTTGGGCATGCCTACATAAAGGTGGGGTTCCCAAAGGTGACTTGCACAACACAAGGATGGGTGGACGAGTTGGGAACATCAAGTGGACCAGATGTTGGGAGACAAGTGAACCAAGCGATACGATGATGAAGAAAACATGTAAAATAAGCAAGGACAAGAAGTGCAAGCAGTTGGGTGAACGATGACATATGAGTGAAGCAACCGACGAGAAAAGTCGTAGTGTGACGTGCACAACAGGGTGAACGCCCATACCCTGGGCGCTCATGGGGGCAGTATGTGTTGGGCATGTTAGGGCACCTACCCGACAAGGGTTCCTGTGCAATGAGTTGGTGGGTCAGCTCGACTCGGCAAGGGGCACACACACAAAAGAAGTAAGGTCGACCCATGAATTCGCATTCCCACTCGAAGTGGAAAAAAACTGAAGTATGAACCGACATGCATCTGTGGGGGTGTCACGTGCACAACATGGAGGAGAGCGCCCTATCTGTGCCCACACTAAGGCATGGCGCCCGGGCACCCATAGGAAAATGGGGTGTGCACGACGAGCAACACAATGGGAAAACTGAACGATTGAAGTGAACTAAGGGTGTTGCGTGCATGACAAGGCCATGCGCCTTGGGCACGCCCACATGAAGGTGGGGCTCCTAGGCACCCAAAGGTGACTTGCACAACACGCCAACGAGAAGACAATTTGGGCAGATCAGGTGGAACGGGCGAGTTGGTCAACGGGTGAACTAGGTGACATGATAACCGGGTAGGCGTGTGAAATAAACAAGCACAAGACCTGCAAACAGTTGGGTGAATGATGATGGGGGTGTCACGTTTTAGGCATGCCAAGGTGTTCGCCTGATAGGGGCACCCATGCGATGAGTTGGTGGGCTAGCCCAACTTGGCCAGGGGCGCCTGCACAAAATAAGTAAGTTCGACCCATGATTGCCCATGAACAGAGTTACCACAAGGGGGTCTCATAATGATTTTTAAAAAATTAACTAAATTAATATTTAAATGTTAAAATCTGGTTTATAATTGATTGATTATGCAACATGGTACTAAAAAATGATAATATTTTGCTGTAATTGATGAGCTAATGATTTGTGTTGACTGATATATTTGTTGATCTACTACCAGGAGGTGTCACCATTATTCTCATTTCCATCATCATCATCATTTGAAAGTGTTATCAGTTGATTGTATACTTTTTTTTTCCACTATCTATTCTTTGCAAGTTTCAGTGAATCGATTTCCAGAAGGCTACAGAAGTCTCTTGAGCTAGTCATGATGTGACTTGAGAATGAGGCCAACATTGAAAATTTTCCAGTTTGTGCTCGTATGCTCTGAAATTGGACATGGTTATGGTAGATGCATGCATTGACGATATGGGAGGGGTAACAACACTATTATGCCAGTCATTAAGGTTTTATTTTTCATCATGCTCATTCTTCATACCAAGCTTGTTAATGAAATTGGAAACAAATACTTTACCACTAGCTTGCCCTTTTATTGCATTGCAAACTTCATTCATTGCATTCTGCTCTAAAATAAGCATATCAACATAATTGTTATCACCATATCATCCTCTCCTTGCGGTCTAGTCTGTACTTAAACAAACAAAAACTAAAACTTGTGTTTATATGCATACTAATCACAAGATGACATTCTAAGACATATTTATAAAGACATATTGAAATTATAAAGAAATATGTATAAAGACAAATTTATAACTATAAAGAGAAGAACACTTGTGCTTGGAATTTATGATACTACAATTCATAGTAAATATGGTGAATGTAATAGAATTTATGTTGACCATATGGAATAAATTTACTCAAAGACAAGTCGTCTCTTTGATATTTGATATTTTATTGTTGGTCAATCTCAAGGTGCAAAATGACATTTCAAGCACATATATGCCACAAATCCTAAGGTATGCAAAATATTATTTTATTTGTTTTTCTTTGTGATTGTAGTATATATGTCCTTAATATCCACTATTCAATATATTGATTTGTATTTTTTTGTAGATTTAGGGGTTGGGGGGAGGGGGAATCGAAATAAGGACCTAAAAATATTTTACATAACACATTAACATGCTTTTCCAAGTGAGTTACCACCAAAGGATTTTGTATAGATTGTTAGGTGATATTCTCCTACCACCATTAAATACTTTACCTCACACATATTGAGAATTATGTATTATGATGAAGGATATAGTGATAGAATATCACATTATTTATATATTCCCTAAGGATCATATTATATAACGTGGATAACACACAACAAAGTTTGAATTCCCTAAATATAGATCAATGTGCCCCAAAAAGTTATTCATTATATCCCCATAATTCCCTATTTCCAAAATTTTTCATTGATGCATCTCTATTTGGAATTATATTCAAAATTAGAATCTTTAGAAAGAGGTGTGGTCACTAAGCCTTGAGGATTAATATCACTTCAACACACATTGGAGAGAGTCTCCACATTATACTCCAAGATTATTTTTTTGATCATTTGGGTACTTGGTGAAACACTTAAAAAAAATAAAATTAAAATACAAGAAAATAACACAAACAAAATAAAAATCACAAAAAAAATACAAAACAAATAAATAACGCAGGCCATTTAATAACAAATAGCACAAACCATTTAACACAACACATGTGCAATGAAATTGATAACTCTGCACAAACCCTCTTTGCGGTGAACCCTCTCTGCGATGGATTTGAACCTCTATGATGAACCCTAATCTTTCTAGTGAATTTGAATTTCTACAAAATTTCTTTGTATCTGCCCACCCCTCTGTGGTGAATTTGAATGATATCGACCCTTGATATTCGTGTAAGCCTAAGCCCTCACCCGCCCGCACCCATCTCCAAACTTCTAAAAGAGGAAGAGCCTCCATCATCGCGACAGGACTTAAGGAAGAGTTTGGATTGAATAAATGTCTTCTATAAGTGTAAATTGTACAATTTTTTTTCTAGGCTTCTGTAAGTGTAAGTGTAAATTGCCCAATTATTGCAATTATGTCTTTCTATAAGTGTAAATTGTTGGCATAGGTTTTAGGGTTCCAATCGGATCACCATTGTTAGGTTTGGACCGTGGTGTTAGCACCATATCTATATGAACTTTAACTTGAACTTTCACCTGAGGTGGAAGATGTTCTAGCCATGGTGGGTCAAAGGGTGAAGAAGGGTTGTCAGCAGAGCTCTTTCCTTTGCAGAGCGAATGCTACCATGTAGGTATGATAACTTGACTCTCTACACCGGTAAATTGAAACTTTGAACCTACTAAACCGTATAGAGGAGACGAGAACCTTTCAAGGCATTCAACATGACCGATCATTCTCTATTTTAGATATGACTAGCTCGATTATAATGGGGGTACTTTTTCGTTCCTTACCCCACAGCTAAAGTAAGGGATTTTGGGCTTATGAGAATTATCCCATAAGGAAGGGGCACAACCAACTTGATTTTCTCAACAAGGAACTCCATTATTCATTTTTTAATGTTTCCCAACCTGTGAGTGAGCTTATCCTACGTGGTTTTGGATGATCTGAAAAGTCTATTCAGTTTGTCTAAACAAAATTTGTACCTATAAGTCTCTGTCAAGTATGGATTCTTGTAGAAAATCTGTGATAGGTTAACCCGATAATGCAATATCAATCAAAGCAGAATACTATAACCTACTTCTACTATCAATTTGCGGAAGCTTAAAGATCGAGCTGAACAATATAACTAGAAGAAGAAGAATCAATGGCACAATACACATGAAAATACTTTGGGGAAAATCTCAAATAAAACCCCACACTATTGTATTATCATATATGGTGGAAATACATAGGAATTATACAAAACCTTAGCTCTCACAGCTACCTAGCTCTCAGTACAATCCTCACAGATGCTCACAGGAAATCTTGGCTTCTCTCCAGCCTTCCTCTCTACCCTCCAAGCTCCTATTTCCTTGCGCTGTTCCTTATGGATGATTAGACTATTACCAAGTGGAAAACCAAGCCTTCAAAACTGCACAATCCTCAAGGATGAATCCTTGACTACATGCATGAGTTTTCTCTATGAGAAAACACATGCAACTGATAGTACACTATCCTTGAACATTAATCTCAACTGGGTCTTTCTTAGAATAGACATGCATGAGTTTCTGACGAGAGAATCTTCAGTTAACTGGAGTAGCACTAGTTGAGTGCATTAATGCATCAACTAATTGTTAACTCACTATTAGTTCCTGAAACGGTTTGGAACTAATTTAACTGGACTTAACTCAGTAAACTGAGTTAACTAATTACAACTCAAATATAACTCATTCTTATCTCCTTAATTTAAGGGATAACTCTTGCATGACTTCAGAAAGACTTCTAACTTGAATTTCTCCAACTAATTAATTTAAAATAAATAAATTAATTATTTCCAGGTAGTTGTTAAGACTAAATTCGGTTTTAATTCACAATTTAATTCAAGGACAAATTAAATTGGAATATTATTTTTGCCATATTTCAACACTCCCTGTCAACAAGAAAGGGATTATCTGCCACCCTGATCCTGTCTCTATGGAACTCGAATTTACACTTTGACAATGCTTTGTCAAAATGTCAGCATATTGCTCCTCTGTCGAAATATACTACAACAACATGATCCTCTCGACCTGTGAAAAGCCACGGGAAACAAATCTTGCCTTATGCTTCTTCACACTACCATCAATAGCTTGCTTTACCTTGTAAAGCCAACAGGAACTCACGACTGACTTGTTCTCTGGTCTCGGAACCATGTCCCAAACACTGTTACGAACTATGGAGTCATACTCCTCCATCATAGTATCAACCCAAATCGGCTACTACTTTGCTTCCTCAAAGGAATATGGCTCAGTCTCAACACATTCCTCAGCAAGGGCCATGTATCCAATGTACCTCTCAGGTGACCTCCTCTGTTTGTGCTGAGAAGATGGTGCTCCCACGTTCTCTCTCACATCCTCCAAAAATCTGTCAGCTTCTCTTGTGCGCGTCTGCCCATCTCTGGAAGACTCTTCTTGAGTGGATGTCTCCACTCCTGGAACCTCTGCATGCGGCTCCTCCTCCTTAGGAACCAACAGTTCCTCCATAGTTGGAGCTCCCTCTCAAGGGAAACTCTCATGGCCTTCTGCTCATCAAACTTGAGATCTCTGCGAACCACTGTCCTCCAATTGGTAGGCAAGTACACCCGATAGTTGTGAGGTGTATCAGTGTACCTGACAAATATCCCCAACTCTACTGTCGGCTCAAGCTTCTTCCATGCATCCTTTGTCACATGGAAATATATCGATGAGCCAAAGATCCTGAAGTGATCCACATCTAGTCTCTTACCGGAGAAAGCTTCCTCTGGTGTCTTCATCCCAAGTATGCGATGCGGGCTTCTATTATGGAAATAGACAGTTGTGTTGCATGTCTCAGCCCACAAGTGAAGTGGTAGGCCTTGGTCATGCAGCATTTCCCATGCTGCCCCTACAATAGTTCTGTTCTTCCTCTCGACCACCCCATTCTAATGTGGGTTATGAGGTGCTGTCAACTCTCATTTAATTTCTTCCACTGCACAGAAGTCCTTAAACTCTTGAGAGACATATTCTCCACCGTTGTTGCTTCTCAAGGCCTTGATCTTCTTCCCTGACTCTTTCTCGACCAAGGCTTTGAACTCACAAAACTTTGTGAAATTTTGGTTATTCTTCTGCATGAAATAAATCCAACATTTACGAGAACAGTCATAAATGAAAATCAAATAATACCTTTGCTTCGTTGGGGATGCCGTCAAGAATGGTCCACACAAATCAGTATGAACTTGCTCTAAGATAGCCTCTGCTCGACTATCTCGATCATGAAAGGAAGACTTGGTGTACTTTCCTAAGGTACAACCTTTGCATGTGTCAACTTTCTCAAGTTTACCTTTCGGAAGTCCTATAGATATCTGTTGCATTATCTTCAAAGCCCCAAGATGAAAATGGCCCAACCGCTTGTGCCACAACTCGCCAATGTCTTGGCTTTGCACCAATTCTGCTTTCGTACTCAATGTTGCAGAATCATCTACCTCTAGTTTATAGAGATTCTTCACCCGAATCCCTATCCTCTTGGTCTGACCTGTGGCTATGTGTCTTAGGAATACCTTTCCTTTACTGAAGACAACATCGTAGCCTTTGTCCTCCAACATTGTGACCGATACCAAGTTCTTCTTCAGTCCATGCACATACATCACATCTGTCAAGGTGAGAGGAGCTCCATGCTCCCTCTAAAAAGCAACCGTGCCCACTCTTGAAACACTATACCTTCCATTGTCACCCATCTCTATGCGCATCTTGACGTATTTCTCCTTCAAGGCACTGAATACATTTTTATCACCGGTCATGTGGAATGAGGCTCCACTGTCAAGATACCAGACACAACCCATCATCGATGACACCATGTATGTGATGAGGGTAAATTCAATTTCGAACTGAGAGGCTAATGCCTCACCTTCTGCTCCTTTCGAGGATCCCTTCTTGGACTTCTTCAATGGGAAATTAGTTGCCTAATGTCCCATCTTTTGACAATTAAAGCATCTTACTTTAGACATGTCACCCTTCTTCCCTCCATGAGAAGAATTCGATTTGAAATGGGAAGCCTTCCCCTTCCCTTTCCTTGCCTTACTTGCTAAGGCTAGATTTTCTTCATCATCATTCTTGGATGAAGAACCATCTCATGTGCTCCTCTTGATCTCCTCCTGCATAAGATCCGACCACAGTCATTCCCAATCTGACAGTTTCTCCCTTCCATTCACAGAGTCCTAGTAGCTATTCCAACTCTTTGGAAGGCCAAGGAGAGCGAGGCTCACCATATCATCATTGACAGTAGTTATTCCCACACTGCCAAGCTCATCTCTGCAGGTGGTGAGCTTGTTCAGATATGTGGAAATAGTATTGCCCTTCTCCATCTTGATTCTTCAAAGCTTATCCTTGAGCACCAATTTCCTCTGGTTGCTATTGTTCTGGTAGAGGCCCTTCAATGTCTTCCACATTGAAAATGGAGTATCCTTCCCATGGAGACTCGAGACAATGTGGTCTTGAAATCCCTCAAGGATGATCTGTCTCGCCTTCTCCACACACTTCTTCCACTCAGCCAACTCTTGTGCATTATTTGAAGCTGGCTTTGGGATTTCTTGATCAATGAATTCCTTCAAGCCATTGTCTTCTAATACAACATCCATTCTATCTTTCCATGCTATGTAATTTGAGCTACCTTCCAAGGCATACTCAAGTCTCAAGCCATATAATGCCATTAGCCAACCTTGAAGTATGATATGAATTCAATTTGCACCTGCAACCCCGAACTTCAAACTTCGAATTCTCTTCTCAGTATACTATTCACAACTCTGATACCGTGTAGAGAATCTGTGATAGGTTAACCTGATAATGCAATAGAAATCAAAGCAGAATACTATAACCTACTTCTACTATCAATTTGCGGAAGCTTCAAGATCGAGCTGAACAATATAACCAGAAGAAGAAGAATCAATGGCACAATACACATGAAAATATTTTGGGGAAAATCTCAAATAAATTCCCACACTATTGTATTATCATACATGGTGGAAATACATAGGAATTATACAAAGCCTTAGCTCTCACAACTAGACAGCTCTCAGTACAATCCTCACAGATGCTTACAGGAAATCTTGGATTCTCTCCAGCCTTCCTCTCTACCCTCCAAGCTCCTATTTCCTTGCGCTATTCCCTGTGGATGATTAGCCTATTACCAAGTGGAAAACCAAGCCTTCAAAACTGCACAATCCTCAAGGATGAATCCTTGACTACATGCATGAGTTTTCTCCATGAGAAAACACATGGAGAAAACTCATGCAACTGATAGTACACTGTCCTTGAACATTATTCTCAACTGGGTCTTTCTCAGAATAGACATGCATGAGTTTCTAATGAGGGAATCTTTAGTTAACTGGAGTAGCACTAGTTGAGTGCATTAATGCATCAACTGACTGTTAACTCACTATTAGTTCCTCAAACAATTTGGAACTAATTTATCTTGACTTAACTCAATAAACTGAGTTAACTAATTACAACTCAAATATAACTCAATCTTATCTCCTTAATTTAAGGGATAACTCTTGCATGACTTCAGAAAGACATCAAACTTGAATTTCTCCAACTAATTAATTTAAAATAAATGAATTAATTATTTCTAAGTAGCTCTTAAGACTAAATTCGATTTTAATTCACAACTGAATTCAAGGACAAATTAAATTGGAATATTCTTGTTGCCATATTTCAACAATTCTAACTATTTGGGACCTTTTATTATATGGTAGTGTTGATGGTGATGGAAATTTTTCAACCAAGGGGGTCTCCCTAATGTGAAGTCCCAATTAGACCTCACATCATTTGGAATAGGATCCCCATCCGGAGTATCGACTCGACTGCCATATATTCTTACAAATTTTCCTTGGCTTTAACTGTCAGCAAGAGGGAGAAGCATGTACGTGCCTTTGAAAAATCAAGTGAGTGTTCCTGTTAAATGTTCGGTTGCAGGTGTACCAAGGTTCTCCTACTACAAGGGGAAAGAAAAGTGAGCCTCTAAGAGAGAGGTAATAGTACCACCCTAGTAGAGATACACATAAACAAGAAAGACTCGTCTAACATCAACTGGAATAGTCCACATAGATGTGATGATCGTCATAAACATTACAATACATTCTTAATGTGATAAGCACTAAAATAACCGAAGTAGTTCAACTAATTTAGTATCGGTGAAAGAAAACATGAATGATAAACATTTATAGAACAATGTTACAAATATCCACAATCCATGCATGAAAATTTGTTAGCCATCAGGTTTCAAATATTAAGTAAAAGTCCCAAGATACATGACTACAATGAACATCACTAGCTCCAATAGTGGAGCATTGGAGCCACTACTTGCTCCCCAAGAGTAATAACTCTATCTCTCTGATGCCTTAGGGGAGAAGCCAAGATGAAAAGTCCTTTTCTTGTACAATGAGGGTGTATATATAACAAATGGGGTGATCCTTCACCTTCCTTGTAACTCTTTGACTACCCTCACGACTGTTTGACTTCTTGTGACCTTTTGAGTTCCTACATGAATTTTCACATTACATAGATGTCTCTTGGACTTCCACTTTACATTACATTTTTCCAATATGGAATTAACATAATCGAAGAAATGATGTGGCACATGATGACATATGACAGGAAATGACATGACATAGATGACATGGACTACATGATGATGTGGTGGTGCCAAGCTATCCTTCTTATTGCTTTGTCTTCGATAAGAGATTTCATATATGCCCTCCAAAGGGTTGTGAATCAGATGGAGTCTTCATGTGGTCTCAATCTTTGGTCTTTTGTTGTAATCCAATGTTCCTTATTCTTCTTGCCTTATGATAATATTATCTCCTCATCTCCTTAGGTGTCTTCTAGCATGATCTCCTTCTCCATCTCCTTCATGATCATCCTCTCATGGCATAATAGAATACCTACGACTCCAATCCATGCATGACAAGCCAACATTAGTCCGATAAACCCCTAGCCTAATATTCTTCACAAAATCACTTGTTAGGGCTAAAACTTGTGATTGATTGAGTGACTGACTCAGGAATTACGCAGTTCTAGAGGCCAAGGTCTGCGACCGAGGCTTGAGACTGTGCAATGTGTAGTTCAAGATGGTCAGGGTCAAAGAATTGCATAGTTAAGAAACTAAAGAGCTTAAGCTAGAAGCTTGAGCCTTGAGACTATGCAATGCGCAATTATGGAGGATTGGGAGGAGGGACTACATAGTTGAGGGACTCAAGTGCTCAAGCTAGAGGCTTGAGGCTTAAGACTACACAGTGCATGGTTTTGAAGGCCTGGACTGAGTGAATGCACGGTTAAGGAACTCAAGAGGTTAAGCTTGAGGCTTGAAATGTCCTAGTGTGAAGTTGAGACAGGAGAATAGGCTGGGAGATTACACAGTTGAGGGGTTCAAGGCCTCAAGCTTGAGGCTTGAAGCTTGAAGTTTCCCAATGCACAATTTTGGAGGGAGAGAGGCCAAGTGATTGTGCAGTTCAAGAGCTCAAGGATGAGGCTTGCTGCTTGATACTGTGCAGTGCACAGAGAAGGCTGGCTGGAGGGAAGGATTGTGCACTTATAGAGATCAAGGACTAGGACTGAGCACCGAGACTGTGTGATTTGGATATTTTCACTTCAAGATGCATATAAAATTGCATTTAAAAGGTCATGTAACGATAAGATGTATAAACATAAAATAAGCGGAAATAAATGACAACCATGAGAAGTAAAGATGCAAACAAGTTGATAAGAGAGTTCACCTAATGTGCGTTATGTCTCTGGGCTTTACTCAAGGGGGGGAGGCCTCTTTCATTAATCTTCAGCGAAATAAATTACAGGCATGTACAAAAGACACCTTATACCTCCAGTTCTGGGGATGGCCTTAAAATGCACATCTTTACAGAAGAAATGGACTGCACCATTGAATTTCTTGCAAAAAATCGTGAAAAATGACTGTAAACTCGACCCCTTTCCACTTCAGTCAAAATATGGATCCCCAGGAATCTCAAAGATTCCCCAAATATTCCTTCTCGTGGGTTCACTAGAATTCGACTGCTCAGATGAATAAACTAATCACACCATCATGTTCCTTGTGAAAAGCTAAGAAGAATGAGTATAAAGTCGGTCTGGTTCAGTCACCATCAAAAATTGGCCTCCAAGGAATCTTTTAGATTCCATGCAGATTCCCGCATCATGGTTCCACCTTCATGGCTCTGCCCTTAAAATTTTGTCTCTGGAAAATATGCTACTCAGATCATAAAATTGACAACATCATCAGACTCCTGTCGAAATTATGAGTAATCTGAGTATAAACTAGGCATAATTCTGATCATGTGAAAATTCAGCCCCGAGGGAATCTTATAGATTCCTTGCATATTCCCCTGCGTCAGGGTTCTTCCCCTTGGTTCCCATGCCCACTCAAGGTTCTGCATGCTCCGCTCTCCTCTGTTGGCCGAATTGCAAAATGTTGGGTTTAAATATTGTGTGGGTGGTAGACTTTACCAAGTATAGCCACCTGGCTTCACATATGGCAAAAGGTTAAATAAGTAATTGGTTAGAGGGTAGGCTAGGTTCAAAAACCACTGCCCCCATTTTGGGTCGCTACTTTTTTTTTGGTTGGCGGAATATATTTATATTTGGGGCTGCCCAACGACAAACCGACTAAACCAACCGGGTGGGTTCGATCCTCGCTGACCCCTCTCCATGTATTACATTATGTTTCAACAGTTGGGTGGTTGATTTGCCAACGATGACCTGCCCTCGTTTTAAATATAATATATGTAATGTGACTTGTGGGGTGGGTGGGTCCGCCCGACCCAACCCAACCCTTTTTTTATTAATTTTTTTTGGATTTTATAAATAATGGGTCAAAAAATTATGACCAGATTTTTGGGGTCATCAGTTTTTTAATGTAGGTGACATTTTCGTCAGTTCTAGCCACTCGAATCTGTCGCTGAAAAGTGTCAATTTGTTGCCTCATTAATTTCCACCAAATTTAGTGGCTCTGCCAGATTTAGCCGAACTCCAAATTTAGTTGGTGCTCTGCTAACTGTAGCTAATGGGCCTAGTTGACCAAAAGTTTCACTGGCCATAACTTTCACATACGATGTCAGATTTAGGTGTCATTTGTGCCATTGGAAAGGTTGCGAAAATATATTAGATCTAACCCTAGTTTCATGGAAATCCAAGGACTTTAAATTTTGAGCCTTTTCTAAGCCCTTTTTGATAACTAAGTGTTTCTAGAGCCACCTAGATCATTCCTCCCCACTGAGGAGCTTTTGGTCCTCCAAAAGTATGAACACAATCTGTAATATGATGTACTCCCTTGTCTACATAACAAGTTCCTTGATAGGCCACACTACCTTCTCCTTCACCTTTGTTCTTCGGGAGCCATAAGTGATGAACCGACACTTGCATCCTATGCAACCCTGTGGTACAATCTTTGCAAAATACTGCATGTTCAATTACATGGCCTATCATGACCTAAACAAACCCCCATACTTGCCAAGCATTTATAACACACTCTTTGGTCAAGTTTACATCAGAATCATAATAGGAACCAATAACCCAGTTATCAACAAAAATTCCAAAGAGATCATCATGTTGCTTTTGTAATTGATGGAAAACACATCATCACTTTTACATTCATTTCACAACATGTGATTAACAAAATGTGGCCATGACATACTATTATATCTAGTAAAACCATCTCTCACTCATCAAAGGGAATGGGTCATCATTTGAGAGTTGATTCTCTTGTTGAACATCTTCACTAGATGGTTCCTTTATAGGTTCTTTCTGGTCATAGAGTATCTAACATGTGGCTCTCTAATGTGCATCCTTGTTGCAGTGACTACAATGATCCTTTATTCTCCAAAATTTCTAGATTTTCTTGGAATGCTTATTCCTGATGCGCCTTCGATAAGTGCTTGTGGAATGTGATGAGGTGCTCCCATCACCAGTCATTGGTTGGTTAATGGTTGTCTTGGAGCATTCTCCAACTTCTTTTCTGACATACCCAAGTCCTGCATGACGAGGCAA
The DNA here is from genome assembly GCA_031772625.1 of Pinus tabuliformis. Lineage (NCBI taxonomy): Eukaryota > Viridiplantae > Streptophyta > Pinopsida > Pinales > Pinaceae > Pinus > Pinus tabuliformis. The sequence goes on from CM062807.1 coordinate 699,599,397, forward strand.
TTCCTCCACTTTGATGGGATTCACAATGCCATGGCCATTAAAGCTGAGGCCCTTTCCTTGATACCCCATATTCTTCAACAAATTTGATCCAATTACTATAGTGTGTTTCTTAAAAGCAGCTAAATTATCATCATAATAAGAACATGAAATTAAAAGAATCACTTTTTACCTTAGGCCTGTTATGCTACAAATTTTCCAAGGTCTCCTCCTTTGCTTGTAATTGATGTTGCAACCTTTGTTTCTCCTCCTCTGCTTCTTGTAGGAGTCTCCTTAGTTGAGAATTATCGATTTGAATGCTTTGGTTGATCTCTTCGAGTTCTTGGACCCATGTAGTATTTGTGCCCTCCACATTTTTGACACAACATATGATGAAATATTTGCCTCATCTCCTGAATTAGAACCCAAGTCGATAGGTCCATCTTTTGCAATCCCAAGAGTTGCAATCTTCATTTCATCACCCGAGTCCAATCTTAGGTCAATTGGTCCAATTCCTGCAAATCCTAAAGCTATGATCTTCTCATCATCCTCTGATTGAGATTCTTGGTCTTGTTGCATAGTTTCAACTGTATTTTTCTTCTCCTTCTTGTCATTCCTCTTTGGCCTCAATTCGAGATGCAATTTTTAGCAATATTCCTCATCGTGCCCTTCTTTCTCGCAATGAGTACAAGAGGGATTTTATTCCTTTCTCTTAGCTGTTGCTATCCTCTTTGGGCAGTCATCTTACTCATGCTTCCCCCTTTCTTTTAACATGTACAACCTTCACACCTGCTTCATCAAGAGTTTTAGGTTCAAATAATAACAATGAATGATGCAAATAACTATGCAAAGAGCCAATATATTTCATCAACGTCTCAGGAGAGTCTAGTGGAACATTCAATGCTAATGCTTGTTTCCTAAACTCCTTTGTAAAATTTTGAACATTTTGACCTTTACTTTGTTTCAAATGTTTCCATTCCATCATAGCCTTCTGCATGTAACCCAATGGGTAAAATTGTCCTCTTAAAGAAGAAACAAACTCAGATCAAGATGAAAGAAGTTTACGACTACTCTTACCACCTTTCTGCAGCTTTCTTTCCCACCAAACGAGAGAAATGCCACTCAATCAAATGGATGTGAACTAGACCTTGGCTTCATCCTCTTTGATTCATTGTATGTAGCAATATACTTCAACCTGTATGATCTAGTTATCTAGCTTTTCTACCTTAGATTCTCCACTAAACACAAGCAAATAAAACTTAACATCCAACTTGAAAAAGGGTTTTTTGTGAGATTTTCTACCTCTAGAATGACAAGAAAAGGAAGAAAAAAATATTTCACTGGAAGATGGAGAGGAAGGTTCAGGAGGCTCTTCTGCTCCTCTTTCATGATTCACCGAGGCATGATCATTTGGTCCTTCCTTCTTCTCTGGATTCACCATTCGCTTCTCATACTCTGCAGACAATTTGTCCACATTTTCTACCATGGCGTAGAAGGCCTTCCGATAATTTCTGTCTTCCTCTAACCGATCATCTTCATCTACCATTTTATTTCTTCATGCTGCACGCCCCATTTCTAGATAAAATGACTTAAGTTTTCCTTCACCTCTTTGGAGCTTTTCCATGGTAATCATACACTTGCAATTCACATCAACAGAAGACCTGCTCTGATACCAAACTTGATCTGGATCTTTTCACTTCAAATATGCATACAAAATTGCATTTAAAAGGTCATGTAACCATAAGATGCATACACATAAAAGAAGTGGAAATAAACAACAACCATGAGAAGCAAAGATAAAAACAAGTTGATAACGGAGTTCACCCAGTGTGGGTTACATCTTCGTGACCTGTTCAAGGTGGGGAGGCCTCTTTCATTAATCCTTAGCGAAATCAAATTACATGCATGTACAAAATACACCTTATACCTCCACTTCCGGGGATGGTATGAAAATGCACACCTCTGTTGAATAAATGGATTGCAACATTGAATTATTGATGCAAAATCGTGAAAAATGATTGTATACTTGACCCTCTTCGACCTAGTCAAAATCTGGAACCCCAGGAATCTCAAAGATTCCCCAAAGATTCCTTCTCACAGGTTGAATGGAATTCGGCTGCTCAGATGAAACAACTAATCGCACCATCATGTTCCTTGCAAAAAACTGAGAAGAATGAGTATAAAGTTGGCCTAGTTCTGTCACCTTCAAAAATTGGCCTCCAGGGAATCTTTTAGATTCCATGTAGATCCTTGCGTCATGTTTCCACCTTCATGGTTCTGCCCTCAACATTCTGTCTCTATAAAATATGCTGCTCAAATAAAAAAACTAACAACACCATCAAACTCTTGGCGAAATTATGAGTAATCTGAGTATAAACTTGGCATAATTATGATCTTGTGAAAATTTGGTCCCAAGAGAATCTTTTAGATTCCTTGCATATTCCCCTACGTTAGGGTTCTGCTCGTCAGTTTGCATGCCTGCTCAGGGTTCCGCTGTGCTCAGGGTTCCCCGTGCTTCTCTCTCCTCCATTGGATGAATTGCAAAATGCTGGATTTAAATATTGCGTGGGTGATTGACTTTACCAAGTCCAACCACCTAGATTCACGGCTAGTGGAAGGTTAAATAAGTAATTGGTTGGGGGGAAAGGTGGGTTAAAAACTTGTTGCCCCCATTTTGGGTTGCTGTTTGTTTTTTGGTTGGTGGCATTCCTTTATATTTGGGGCCGCCCAAATCGACTAGGTGGGTTCGATCCTCGCCGACCCTTCCCCATGCATTACATATTGTTTAAATGGTTGGGTGGTGGGTACGCCAATGACGCCACGCCCCCGTTTTGAATATAATATATGTAATGTGACCAGTGGGGTGGGAGAATTTGTTAGGTCCTTCCTGCCCCTTTTTTTATTATTTTTTTTGGATTTTATAAATAATGGGTCAAAAAATTCCGACTGGATTTTTGGGGTCATCGTTTTTTTAAGTAGACGATAATTTCGCCAGTTCCAGCTGCCGGAATCCGTCACCGCAAAGTGTCAATTTGTCGGCTTATTAATTTCTGCCAAATTTAGAGGCTCTACTAGATTTAGTCGGGCTCCAAATTTAGTTGGTGCTTTGCTAACTTTAGTCAATGTGCCTAGTTGACCAAAACTTTGTCTGGCCATAACTTTCACATACAATGTCGGATTGAGGTGTCATTTGTGCCGTTGGAAATATTGAAAAGATATATTCGATATGACCTTAGTTTCATGGAAATCAAGGACTTTTATTTTTGAGTCTTTCTTGAGCCCTCTTTGATCACTGTCTGTTTCTAGAACCACCTAGATCATTGCACAATGCATAGTTCCAAGAGGAAAGGTCAAGGCTTTAGGGTTGAGACTGCGCAGTGTGTAGTTCAGGAAGGTTGAGTGAAGTCAAGTTGCTTGGGAACAGAATTTTCCGGATAAGGCTAAGTGTGGGATTAGTGAGGCTTAAGTGAGTACAAAAAAAACTGGATCATGATCACACACTCAGAGCAATCGATGACACAATATTGATCACTCAAAGAACAAGAACAACATGATGCCCTCAATGTGAGAACAATGTAACATACCTCTCCAAGTGCAACACAAAAGATACACTTTACAACAAAAGGGACAACACTTGTGTGACAGTGCATGGAAATTTGGTAATGAGTGTAAAACATGTATACATGAGTGGTATGACTCATCAACACCAAATTTACCCCTTGAAACAAGCCAAAACTCCACTTTACATGATAAGCAACACTTCCCATGCCAAAATATGACATTTGCTATATAAAGAGAAAAGTGCGAATGACACTTACGATATGTGAATGACGGTGAAGGTGACACATGTCAGAGAGAGTAACATGAAAATGACACTCATTAAGGTGAAAGATAGCAAAAGAGACAGTCATAAACTTTAAAACAACACTTGCGAAGGTGAAAGTGCACAAAAAGCGACAGTTGGAGAAACTCACCGAAATATAAGTATGATCGCAAACAAAAATGAGAGATTATCAAGTGAGAGTGCACACTGACTATCGACATAGGTTGAACATTACATAAGAACTGTCTTGATGGATTGTTCTTGGTCCATTCAAGCTTGTGTAAAAGGAAGCGCTCATGAACTTGTTGCAGACTGAGCATGTGTGAGAGGGTGACTTCAACACTTACAATCCAAGAAGGGAGCTCGAACACTTAATAAAGCATCAACTACCAAGAAGTGACAATGGGATGAACAATTGCAAGATCCAAAGTAGGCTCCATAATTCAAGTGTAGCCAAATTTTTTGAGGGTGTTTGTCATAGCAACAACATGTGGGATTAGTTAGACCTATTTACACACCTTGTTGGCATGCAGTAACACCTGCGACCCATGGAACTTCACTAGCATTGGCTTGACCTCATAAGGATGGATGCTGGGATTGTCAACTTGTAAAGTCTCAACACGTGGTTTAAAAACCCAACCTTAGAAAGGGATAACCATATTGAGTACCATCAAGGGCACCTCCCTTTCTCCTAATTGAAATGGGATGGGAAATAGGAGAAACCTTTGCCTTGTAGGCCTTTTAAAATGAATAAAACTATTGATTATTCTAGGCCAGATCCCATAGTCAAACAAGCTTTTATTAGTGAAACCTCCCCAAATACTTAGGCAATATTTTTCCTTAGATAATGTAACTTCCTCATGTCAAACTTCTTACATAAGAATGGATTTTTTTCTCTTCCCGAACTAGTTTGCAAATGTTGTTTGTGATTTCTAACATGGGTCTATTAAGGTGTTAAAGTATGTGTTTATATCCTTTTTTTTGTGTATTAACATGCCTATAAATTGCCCCCTTGTGCATGAAAGAAGATGGTTTTTTTGTGGTTTCTTCCTTGCATAATGGTTTGATGAAAAAAAAACTGGTATTTTTGTGCCCTTCTCTCAACCTTTCATATGTGACTTATTCATATGTTTATCGAGTCATTAACATGACAAACCATGGTATTGATTTCATATTTTTTTTATTTAATACAGAAGTATTGATTTGAATTAATCCTTTTCAAATTTTTGGACCTAAGGCATTGATCAAGTTTCTTATACCATGTTTGGGGTCTTACTTTAATCCATATAATTTTTTCACTAACTTGCAAACCTATGCTTTTTACCTTTGGTAATAAAACATTATGGGTGATCCATATAAAATCTATCCATGTCTGTGATAGAAATTTTTGGGCCCTACAACCCCAAGCATGAAATGTCCATAAATCAAGGGCTCCTAAGTCCCTAAAAGTGTTGTTCTAACCCCTAAAGGAACAAGGTCAACAGATTACAACTTCTCCTAGAAGTTCTCCATGAAAAACTGCTCAGAATTGGTCAAAACAGGATCATTTCAGCTGCTCCACTGGCTAAGTGCGTTGCATCTCACCTAAATACACTGTGTGGGTGCGTTGCATTTCAAAAATCCCTTCTGTGGGGTGCGATGGGCGAGAAATGACAAATGGCAGTGTCATTCCGCGAGGTGGAGAGGCAATGGAAGCTTCCAGAATCTTCTCCTGTGACACTTGCCTCACTAAATTCGACCAAGGATGAGTAAGAGGCCATCAATCTCCAAGTGGAAGCAAGAACTATCAGAGGGAGGACACTAATCAAATCACAAGCTGACTCATCCCCCTTACAGATATCTATATATGGATCCCTCATCCCAGAGATCCAGAGGCTGGAATTTTGCATATTGTAAGGAATTGTTGTTGGTTTCTTGAGACAAACATCAGATTGTTGGGTGATCTAAGATTTGTTTGAGGTGAAGAGGGGATTCTTTGGTGGGAGGTTGATGCTGGGTCAGAACAACCGGTTGTAACTCCTCTTGGCTCTTTTCTTGTTTATCAATAAAAGCTATTCAAGTTTTCCTCCATGCTTTTGTGTCATTGATGTTTGCTACATTTGTATGGTCAATTTACATCTGATCCTAGATTGTTTATGATTATAGATCCATGTCTTTGTATAGTGCTATGCTTCTGTGATCTTACAGGTACTTTGTGAAGCTGGGCGTGCAAGGGAGCAGGTAGCTGAAGACTATCAAAGAAGAGAGGAATCAAATCAGGAGATTAGCGCAAGACAGAGGTTGGTCTTTCTGTTCCTCTCTATCTATAATTCATAAAGGAAAAACGAAAGTAGTTTTTCTCTGTTGTTTCTAAGGAATCTGTCACACCTTACTGGGATAGAGCAGTTCTATATAGACACTTTTCCCTGTAACAATGTCTTCAAAAAAACATCCATTTAGTGGACTTACCACCTAAATATTTTCTTTGAAAACTAAAAAAATGGCAATAAATTAAGTCGTGGATGAAAAAATATCTTCATAGTTTATACCTTATTGTTTTTTCTTCTCCATGTTGTATCCAATTGTTAAAAATCAACACTTGCAACAAAGAGTTAGACGGAGACCCGATTATGCATTTTTATTATGGAGGACCATACATATGAATACATTTGCATGAATATGTAAAATTATTTGTGTTGCTTTCTCATGGGATGTATCACCTAATCATGTTTTTATGCATCATTACGACATGGATTGATTTATACTAACTTTTTCTTGAATTTCTTAGAAGTCACCTTGAAATATAAACTCAAAAATTTTAACTCAACCTTGATATTTTCAAGATCTATTTCTTGTCAAATTTAAACCTTATGGATAAAGCTAAAGTATGAATTATAGTAACATATATTTCACTTTTATCGAACTAGATACATAAGGAAACCCAAAAAAATAAAAATCAGATGAGTGTACTTCAAGGGAATTTATTTTCTAGCACTTAGGGAATTATTCCCAACATAGAATATATCTAAAATTAATTATTAAAACATATTTATTATAGCAGTAAATATTCCCACCTAAATTCCATATATTTTCCAAATTTGTTAACAAAATCTGCTCATTATTTGCCTATTTGTTTGGATCTAATTTCATGAGAGCTTCCACCTTCATGTGGTTGGACCTATTTAGTAGAGAATAAATTAGGATTTGGATAATCTTGGAATAGAAAACCCTCAATCCAATAGAGCAACAAAGAAGTCAATGTTGACTTCCTTGCTTCTTCATCGAGTGGAGGGATGTTTGCTCCAAGATTAAAATACTCCAACAATTTATTCTTGAAACCAAGAAGAGATCATTCATGTATTAATGCACTCAATTCCTTTTAATTATTATTTATTTTTATTATTTGGTCAAATTTAATCTAAGTTTTCCTCATTGGTCTCATGAATATGTGTAGGACAACTAGTATCAATTTAGATGTTCAAGTGGAACAACTATATGAAGGAAATAGCTCAAAATGGTAAGGGTTTAGGTGAGACAACACAATTAGTTTAATATTCGTGTTGTATGTCTTGGCTAAGTGGGAATTACATAAAGGTTGATAAGAAATAAGAAACTTTTCCATGAAAAAATCATGTAGTATTTGTCTTTCTTTGACCATTGTGTTTGTATTTGAGTGAAAGACCACAAACTCTCATTTTTCATGCAAGGTAGTAGGAGAAAATCTTACTCTATTTTATTAAATTATTTATTCATATAACTTCTCCTCCTTCCTTTGTTTTGTAAGTACTTTCATTCACATATTTGGATTTGAAAGATTAACTAGGGTTTGAGTCATATATGCGAAAAAAATATCATCCAAGTACTTCTCAAATTTAGCCAACCAAGCGCTTGGCTACCAGGTGCATACTTTAGTTTTGTGTTGCATTTGATTTCAAACAATTTTTTATTTCTACATTGCAATTCTTCCAAGACCATATACCTAACTTCTCTTCTTATCAGCTTCAAATGAGACTTCTAAGACCATAGACCCAAATACTAACACACCATGATAATATTATATTTGGTTTTTCAATTTCTCTTTTATGATGATTGGGATTTATTTAGGGATCATTTACCTTGTTTTTGATGCTATGATTTTTGTTATTATGTTAATTATGAAGTTCAGAGCTAACCATGAGTTTTTTCATGCTTTCACTAAATAACAACTTCATTTAACACATTTAGATAAAAAAGCATGACAAGTACCTTCCTGTATATATCAAATGCCCTACAAGTACATTCATTCGTTATTGGTTTCATATATATGTGTTTACAAGTACATCCAATCCCTCAGGCCTCATTTTTATTTTAGGAAGTTACTGATCTTAATCTTCTATGTTGAATAACTCTTCTCTAGAATAATCTAGTCTCTCGATATCAATATGAATGTATCTTCTCACTAGACCAAATCAAAATTTAGTAATGTATAATTTTGGATTTGAATTGCATATACCTCAATGCTTGATAAAAAACCAGATTTTTAGTCTCACTTGGAAGGTTTGTGTTGATAAATATAGGGTAGAGAGTTAGGTTAAATATTAACTCGATTTCTCTTTAATATTTGACTCTTTATTGAGATTTAGCTGAGGGTAACATCATTAACATTTAGTTCTTTTCATAATCAATACAAATTCTGATAAGAATATCACAATGAAAACACAAGAACACCAGAAATAGGCTCCAAGACAGGGAAAATCCCCATAAGGGGAAAACCTAGAAATATCTTCTTATAGAATCAATTCAATGAAGACTTCCAAGATCTTGACCCAAGACCAACCCTTCCAAGAGATGAGCCAACTAAACCCTAAACAATATCTCTACAAAATTTGGACTGAGGAAACCCTAGGTCTTCCAGTAAACTCACACGTGTGGGCAGATAATGATGGCAAAGAAACAAAATTTGCTTCTTTCACAACTTCGCTGCCTCCTAATAATTTCTCTCCTCTTCTTGCTAAATTAGATCTGTTCTTTTCTTGCTAGGATCAAAAGTATAATTCATTGTGTATGTGTTAAAATGGGAGCAATATCATATTTCTATAGGCATCTCATGGGTGAATTAGGCCTCTCTAAGCTGAATTGAGAAGGCTGGCTGGCTCATGTCTTGGAGGCTTCGAGACTCCATATATTAGAATAATTATTTTTCTTACTTAATACATGAGCCCTCCAAGGGATAGTACATCATGAATTTTGACTCTTTGAGCTTTCACCAAGACCCCTAGAGCACTCAATGGGTGCTTTGACCTAGGACAAAATAACTATGGGAAAGAAACCCATTTCACAATAAATAATTTTCTTTTACAAATTGTAACACTCTCCTCCCACATTTACCCAAGCTAATCGGTCCACTGGGGTAAACATGTGACAAAGAGTTACTATCATATGATTGAACTCCTCATGTGCAGTTAAGGAAGTGGAATTGACATGACAAGACCAAACTGACGATCCTCATAAGTTACAGGACCTTCAGGAGCCAACCAACCCCTTGAGGTGTCTAACCCTTAAGAGAACTTGATTTTTCACTGACCTAGCACCCTAGTCACTCCCATGAAAAGGCATCAGTGCGAATGGAACCCTCCAGTTGCTCCCACAACAAGGCATCCAAGTGATTGCAGTCTTTTTTAGGTAGTTCTGTGCCAACAATCTCGGATTCTGAGCCACTTTTCAGGGCTAGAGCTGAGGCCTCTGCCCAGAAATCCATGAGACTTCTAGAAATGATAAATAACACTGAAACAAAGATACTAATGCAAAACTTGAACAAGTAATTAACCCGACCCTTACTAGCCATGAAGGGAATTTCGTCAAACATATCACAAATATGTAATACACGTGTCTCAACAACATATATGAGCATATGAGTCTCATACTTATCTAAGAATCGTCAAAGAGGACTGATATCTCGTCACAATAGCTGCATTGTTTTTTTTTTTTTTTTTTTTTTAAATTTGGCTGCTGGTTGTATTCAAAAAAAGATAGGGAGGCTAAGCTCCAGTATTACATGAGTAGAGCTTGCAGGATGAACTTGGAACTGGATTACATTAAATCATTCTACTAAATTGCTTTCATTTTCAACCTGAAAAGTACTGACACGGGAATAGATTCGGACAAACTGAAAAAGAAGTAAACAAACTTTACAAAACATATAATCTATACTTATGTGACTGATCTGTCGAGTAGTGGACTCTTCAGGTTTGTCGTTGGCGCCGACTTGCTTCAAGCTTGATGACCTTGTTAGGGATGTGTTTTTATTTTCTGTTGTTCCTTTTCTGTTGTTTCATTTTTCCTGCTATTCCTTTTATGTTGTTCTGCTGTTCCTTTTCTGCTGTATTTTCTGTTGTTCCTTTTCTACTATTCTGTTTTTTTTTTTGTTCCTTTTCTGCTATTCCTTTAGATCGACTGTTCCTTTAGCAGTGATTATCCTGGTTGTGGAATCAATTTTCTCATCCAAGAGGCGCTGATGCGTTCTGATTTTCTCAAATTCTTCCTGCAAGTCTCGACAGTGAAGACAATCTTCGCTGCGGGCCATCTGGAGGTCCTCGGCTCTATCCTGAAGAAATGCTGAAGAACTGCTCCAACAAGCTATAACCGACGAGACAGTGAAAACCAAACAAGGGATCTAAAGAGTGGGGAAGAGGGAGGAAAGAGGGCTCAGAGAATCGAGAGCAGAGCGATAAGAAATTGCAGAAAAAATAAAGTCTGATGCTGAAGCAAATAGATGGTCACGGATTTTGCATGAGCAACATAGATTGAAAAAATCCGAGGAGACTACAGGGAGAAAAGGGAGGATTTCTGGCGGCGTGGAACAGATAGCCTCGGGATTGTTTTTGATTTAGTCAGGGTATGCCCTAAGAAAGATGTGAGTCTTTAGATATGAAATTTTTTTACAAGTCATGGGAATCATGGAATAAATTGGAATTGGTCCTTGTTGTTACAGAGGATATTTCCTTTTGGTCTTATACAAGCTTGGCTGGTGCGTTTATCATCTTCCCGATTGATGGTCCTAAGGATATGGTAAAATTGGAAATCTTGAGTTTGATTGATCATGACTTGGCATCTGCTGATGGTTTGTTGTAAGAAGATGTTGGAGGCTTTTCATTTGCTAGTCATTAAACTGATAATGATAGCAGAATCGCCGAAAATCATAGCTTTCTTGATTTCATGAATTTGTAGTTGAAGAATTCCTTGATAGAGCGCCAGAGCCCCTGCTCTATTGTTTGAAGGGATCCCTAATCCCCACTCAAAGGTGACTAAGGGCTCACCATTGGGTTTGTAGATAACTCCCCCTGCTCCCGCTGCTCCTGGATTTGATTTGGAGGCACCGCCAAAGAACAAGGAGTGGGTGTTTCTAGTGCGGAGCCACTTGTTGAAGTCATCCTGCTTTAGTCGGATTTTCCAGTTGTGACTGTGATTGCTATTGAAGTTGCTGTTGATTTTCGCTACTGGTAGGATACTGATCTTATCTATCAGACTCCTTATGAAATCTTTTTCTTCAACCCAAAGACTTGTCATGTCCATTTTTTTGTGCTCTTAGAAGCGATGGTTTCTATCGCAAGGCTTTTAGCCTTGCTGCAAAGATGCCTGATTGTGGTCTCTTTATCTTTAAAGATCTTGTTGTTCCTAGCAATCCAGAACCTCCATAAGAGGGCAAATGGGAGGGCATCCCACACTCTCTTGGCAATGTTGTTTTTCATGGATTGCCAGGGGTAGTTTTTTTTCTAGTTGTTAAGGACTTCCCCAATGGATTGATGAGAGTTCCAGGTGAAGGGAACGATTGGGGTAATATTGTTCCAACAAGAAAAATCAAAAGGACACGAAATGAAGAGGTGCTAGATGTACTCCTCCGCTTCTTGGTAATTAGGGCATCTGGAGGGTCCAGCAATTCCTTTTTTTAAGATTTTCTGTAGTGAGAGTTTTTTCTTTTAAGAGGGTCCACATAAAAAAATTCACCTTAGGGATGGCTTCTGATTTCACACTGTTTTCCAATGTGTCCATGTTGGTGCCGAGTAGTCCCTGTTGCATAGATAATTGTATCCTGCTTGTATTGAGTAGCTAGTGCTAGTGGGGTCCCATCGGAATCCATCCTTGCCATTTTTTATTGTAGGAGCAATATTGTGGAGGTGTATCTGAAAGTTGTCAAGATTCTCTTTGTGTCGTTGAGGGATGGGAGGAAGGCTCCATCTCTTCCAAGCTTGGGTATTTGTATCCCATTGCGAAATTTGATCTAAACTGTATATTCATTTACTTTGAAGAAAGAGAATTATTGGAGCCATACCTGGAAGACTGCTAATTGGCTCATTCCCCATAGTTTTATCAGTGCCAATGTTGATTTTGCTGCCGCCTTTGGGAACCTTAGAGACATTTTGAGCCATAAAGGAGATGGCTTTTTTACAGAGTTTCCAGATCCTTGTGCTGTTCCTGTTGGGTATTTCAGTTGTAAGTAGATGCTGCCTTGTGTGGTTGAGATATTTGGCCTCCAAAACTTTTTTCCACCAAGCTTATTGGTCTTCAATAAGCCTCCAGACTATCTTGCCGCCAAAGGCTAAATTGGTGAGATATGGGCATCTAATTCCAAGACCTCCTTTTTCTTGGTTTTGAATTACTTGTTTCCATCCAACCAAGCTATATTTTCTCTTTTCATTTTTCCCTCCCTGCCAAAGGAAAAACTTGAGAATACTATCCATTTTGCAGAGAAAAGAGGCTGGAGCCTGGGCAAGGGAGAATTAGTAAAGAGGAAGAGAGGAAAGGCCCGATTTGAGCAGTACCAATCGTACAGCTGGGTTGAGCCAAGAGGCTTCCCACTTTTGAACTTTTCTTTTCATTTTATCTAAAGTTGTTTCCCAAACATCAACTTTTGCATTTCCTATATTCACTGGCATTCCCAAATAACTGAAATGGTGCCAATTTAACTTGCAAGGCACACCAAAGATGTTGGCTATGTTTTGAAGCATTTAAGCTAAGGTGTTCCATCCATAAATACAAATTTTGAAGTGATTAATCATTCCCCCTGAATATCTCATGAATTTGTCTAATAAAGATTTGAATCTTCGAGCTATGATTGCGGACGCCCCTCCAATCAGCAGGGTATCATCAACAAATTGGGAGTGATTGATGTTTTTCACTCCATCTTCAAATTTGATTCCAGTGATGAGGCCTGTCTGCCGCTTATGGTCAAGGGCGCAACTGAAGGACTCAGCCATTAAAAGGAAAAGGTAGGGGGACAGAGGACAACCTTGCCTTAATCCTCTTGAAGATTGAAAGGCAGGGCCGGGTCTGCCATTGATAAGGGGAGCTATCCAAGGGCCAGAGATACAGGCTCTTATGAGATCAATAAAGAAGGATGAGAAGCCCATTTTTTGAAGAACAACAAATAGAAAGGAGTGTTTAACCCTGTCAAAAGCGTTTGCCAAGTCCAATTTCAGGATGAAGCCCTTTTCATTTCTAGAATGGCTTGAGTGAATGGCTTCCTGGACTAAGAGAATAGAATCTGAAATATGCCTATTTGTCATAAAGCCACCTTGGTTTTCAGAGATTAACATAGGCAATAGAGGTTTGAGACGGGAAGCAAGAATTTTTGTGAAAATTTTGTAGGAAGAATTACATAAGGATATGGGCCGGAAACGGGAGAAATTTGAAGGCCGGTTCTCCTTTGGAATGAGGGCCAGATGTGTTGAATTTGTGTAGCCTCCTAATTTATTTTTCCTCTGAATCCATTTAAAGTATTTGATGAGGTCCTTTTTTATCATTTCCCAATACTCCCTATAAAAAGAAATAGGAAAGCCATCCGGCCCTGGTGCCTTGTCTGGATGGAGGCCCCAAATTGCTTCCTTGATTTCTTATTCTTTTATTTCCTTTGTCAGCCTTTCATTTGCTTCTGTTGCAATATTTTTTGGCAAATGCTGTAGGAAGTCAGCGTAGTTTTCGTCCTCCCCTAATTTAGTTAGCAGCTCTTTAAAATGTTCTGAGGCAACGTTTTTGATGGCAGTTTGATCATTGTGTTGAGTGCCTGCGTTATCTGTGATAGATGTTATGTTATTCCTGATTTGCCGAACAGTGGCTTGCTTATGGAAAAAAGCCGTGTTCCTGTCTCCGCTCTTCAACCAACTCTGCCTTGATTTAATTTGCCATTTTTCTTCCTCTTCTCTTCTAATACTGTATAGCTGACTGTAAATATTTTCTTCTTGATTTTTTTCAGCCTGATAATATTCTTGCTTTTCTAGTGCATAGTGAATTTCTTCAATTTTGGCTTTCACTTCTCTTTTCCTTGCTTCTGGCTCTTTATATTGGGTTTTTGCCCAATTCTTGAGAGCATTCTTTACATTTCTAAGTTTGCTTTCCCAAATAAAACTTGGGGATCCTTCGACATGTTGGCACCAAGTTTGCTGGACCAACACTTTGGCTGCTTCAATATCATTCCATAAAGGACTGTATTTAAAAGGGAGAGGGCACAGGGGGCAGAGAGATTCAAGGGTTAAAGCAGTGGGATAATGGTCTGACGCAGCAAAAGGAAGGATGGAAGCGTTGATAGATGAAAAGGTGGAGAGAAGGGATACATTTACCAGGAATCGGTCGAGCCTTTCCATAATATTATTTCTCCCCAATCTGTGATTACTCCAAGTGTATTTATGATTCTTTGGAATGATATTGACAAGATCACCATGTTGCATAACATTTTCCAACTGATTTCTAAAAGGATCTGGGTTGAAGCTGCCTCCACGTTTTTCATTAGCATATAAAATGAGGTTTAAGTCACCTCCTAAAATGATGTTGCTACTATTTTCTTCTGTTATATTATTGCTGAGACAGTCCCAGCAAACTTCTTTATCCCTGTAATGATTCGGGACATAAACATTGTAAATTACTATTTATTGACTGCTGATAATATTCTGCAATACAATCTTGACCCAATGCTGTTCTACTATTTCTGTTGTGCTGTTCCATTCATCTTGAAGCCAAAGTGTAGCAATTCCTCCTGAGGCTCCTCTGGAATCACATATACATCCTTTGTAGCGCTTATGTTGTTCAATAATATTTTTCATCTCTAGCTGTCTCTGCTTTGTTTCTTGGAGTAAAACAATGGTTGGTTTCTCTTGGTTAATAAGATCCTTTAAGGCATTTGATTTGGAGGGGTGCCCTAGTCCCCTGTTGTTCCATGAGAGGATTTTAATCATTTTAGGTGAGAGGTGCGAGGAGTTGCTCTCCCTCCCTTGTCTTTGTTTGCTATGTCTTTGTCTATTGGTCCTTGAATATATGATTCAATGGGGTTCTAGAGCCCCAATGCTATGTCCTTTTGCGCATTTTCATCCCTGTGCTATTTGGCATACTTTCTTCCAGGCTTCATTTGATTGTCTAGAATGGATCCATGCTCCTTGGAATTGCTTCTGGTGATTCTGAGAGGGGGAGGATCAGTCGGGATGGAAGAGGAAATGACCTGGGGAAGGGGAGAAGAGGTAGGATCAGATTGAATCAAGGGGGGGGGGAATCCTCGGGAAGAGAGAGGATGTGAAAGGGATTGGAAGAGGGAGAAGAGGTAAGGGGATCTGGCTGGCGATCAGAAGATAGGGGAGGTTGTGGGGAAGAAGGGGGAGGAAATGAAGGTGGGGGAGAAGAGGGAGGGGAAATTGGGGGAGGTCGAGAGGAAGGACCTGCTTCATGGGATGGTTTAGGATTATGGGCTGTCTTTTTCTTTTTAACGGTTTCCCATTGCTCTTCTTGAGGATTATTTTCTACATTAGAAAGTTTAGTGCAACGAGTAGCAAAGTGACCGTACTCGTGACATACCTTTCACTTGAAGGGGATATGTTCATAGTCAAGCTGCTGAATGTGCGTCCAGTCATCAACCTTGAGTTTGATGGCTTGTGGCAGGCCTTTACCCAAATCAACTTCTACACAGATGTGGGCATAGGCCTGCATGTTATCTTTCGGTTCACTCCGATCAATGTATTTCCCAACAACATTCCCAATAGCACGCAAAGATTCGTCTCCCCAGCAATGCAAGGGGAGGTGAGGAAGCTGGACCCAAACAGGGACCGCATTAGGAATATCAAGCTCTGAGTCGAAATCAGAGTCCATTTGTTTAAATATAAACCTCTGGAATCCATGAAATAAGACCCATTACGGAAGATTAAATCCTTGTCTTCCTTTGTCTCAAAATGAAATGTAAAATATCCCTTTCCACAAAATCCGATAGAGATTTTTCCTTGTATTTTGTCTGTCCAATTCCTTTCCACCCACCTTTGGACTATTTTTGGAGAGGGCCAAAGTCCCGTAAACTGCCCAATAAGTCCTTTTTTTGCCAAGGCAAGAGCAGCCATTCTGGGAAAAGTTGGAGGGAAAGAAACTTCCTGTAACCCATCAAGTTTTTTCGCGAACTTCGATACTGAAGGGAAAGCTCGCTGAGGAGGCATGGACTTGATCAAGGCAGAGAAGGCGTGTTGGTGAGCTGCCTCCTCCAGCGAAGCCTCCGGAGGGGCCATCTTGAGCAGCTGAAGATTGGTTCAGACCTAATGTTTGCAGGAAGCGGTAGGAGCAGAGCGCGACAAGGAACCACAATAGCTGCATTGTTATATATTAGGTCATTCATTCATTATTTTTTCATATACTAACCAAAACATGATGAGAGCCATACATCATAACTGTCATAAAACATCCTTATAACCAACAAATAACTAGAGATATATCAATGGGGAAACAACCATTAAAGCCACATAATATCAAGTAACTTTACTCTTGAAATTACCAAGGAAAAGGAACTCTTATTAACATATGAAAACCCAAACAAGTCAGGGACTTCCACGTACCACCCGACCATATAATAGGATGAATCAAATATTTCTTTCAACCAGTCACCCCCATGCCATATTCCAAACATGAATGTGGGATCTAATGAAAAAAATCAATCAAAACCAAACCATGGATTCCAGAGGCCAAACCACCTCAACCCTCAACCACTGGTTCCACCTCAAAGTCGGGCAACACTAACCATGACTAGATTGATCTCTACCCAAGCTATCCAAGGCTTCAAAGTGACTGTTCTAGCCAAGGTTTCCAAGACTAGTAACTCAACCCACAGCTGCCGCTGGGCTCCAGAGTGTTTTTCCAACTAGGGCTTCCAGGACTAGTAACTCAACCCACCAAGGGATCTAGAGTGTTTGTCCAACCAATGATTCCAGGACTAGTAACTCAACCTAAGCTGTTACAGGGCTTCTAGAGCATTTGTCAAACCAAGGCTCTAGGAACTAGTAACTTAACCCACAACCATAAGGAACATGAGAACCAACCAAAAAAAAATATAATACCCACAACACCATGGCTATATAGGAAATGGAAAGGCTAGGAAAAACCACTTTCAATCTAGGCAATCCTCCATGCCAATGACAAATCATGACCAAGAAACCACATGCATATGACATGCATGCCAAAAATAGCAAGGAAGTCATACATGCGACTTGATACATGGAAGAAAAACGCGTAGTTTCCGATCCCAATGTCCTCTTGTGGTTTCCTGCTTTTCCTTTGCTTTCCTGCTCTAGATAACAAGTATGCCACGCTCCTCCAAGAGTTCTCCAAGAAAACTATAAGTGCCCAAGAGTATGAGAGAGAGAATAGAATGAGAGCACCAAAACTGAACTGACAAAAAAGCTAAACTAACAAAAAGCCATGAATTTATCCTCAAAAGCATTTTTATCAACGGGGTTTCTATTTCTTCATTTCCCATTATTTTCCTTCCATTTCCTCCTCACATGCAACTTGTGACCTTTCACCTTCCTTTTCTCCTATTTTCCATTATTTTCATAATAAAATTCCAATTAATGCCTCATGCCTTTCAAAAGCCTTTGCCATTGCCTTTTCCAATTTCCATAGCCATTAATTAATCACAAGTGATCTCCATCACTATTTTTTTGCCCTACATTCAGCTTGGAATACGTGTCCCATGACCTTGGTTATTATTTTTCCTTTATTAACTTTATTACATGGATTTTTGACCAGGATTGTTACACAAATAATTTTATTTTCTTTCTCTTTTTCTTTTTGAGAAATACATCAAGTCATTACATATAAAATTATGAAAACCAACACTAGTTACATTTCAACACTCCATCTTAACTAGGGAGGCATTCATAATTAACCATAGGTACAAGGACAATACTTCCACTGAATTATTATCATAACAAGAGTCAAATTTGTAAGCCATCTTAAGCATCAACTTTATGTTCAATATGCAACCAACGTTGTCAACATAGCAAGGCCTTGACTAAGAAGCTCTATCTCCCAATAAATCAGAGAATAATGATGAGAGGATTTACGTGGGACACCACACTATCTCTTAGGGCACATAACCCACATAGATGTTCACCAGGTATGTCCCTTTAGGAGCATTCGTATCTTGGGTTCCTAATCCTTAAATAAAATTGGTCCTCTTTGGCCACTCTTGTCTTGGATACCCTGTTAGATCCTCAAAGAGGGTTGGTCACGAGACTACTACCTATCTTGGATTTATAATCCTCAAGGAGTATCAGTCTCAGATGCTTACCCGATCCTATGGACGTCATTCTCTCCTCATGGCCTTCACTAAGACTTACAATTGTTAGTCCTAATCTAGTGCATGACACATGAAGTAGAGAACCATATCTGCCAGTCCCTATTAATCAGGGAGGGGTGTCCATCATAAACTACTATGATAGTATCTATCAAGGCTCTATCATCATCATCACATGTGCGAGCTTTAACCTTCCAGAGCCCTTTTAGATACAACATCATCATCAAGACATGGTACACCATCATTTTCTGTATTATCAATTCGCATGAGGTGCATCTTCATGAACCAATCACCATAGAGCTTGAGCATGGCTCCCTCTGAACATTAAAAAATTGATCCACCAGGAGATGATTATCGAACCATATTCTACCTGTTATCATATTTGTCATCGTGGTGTACATAAGCTCTGAGACCAAGTACCAAGGCGACAACCCAATGGAGTCATCATATCATTCTTAAAGTTAATCTTCTTCATATAATAGGATCGTGTAGAACCTAACAATATATCATGTCATCATCAACATCATGTTCTTCCTTCAATCTTCACCAGTGTCTTTATCGAAACATCAACAAGTCTCAAACAATCATCTAGCCCTGCTCCTTATTTCCAAAATGAGGTCCATCGTTCTACAATTGAATCAACAAACTTCTAAGAAGCCTGCTCCAAAACAGAGAGAGTAGACAATAACAATGATAACATCATGGTCATTCTTCCTAAGATGAAGAAATCGCTCCATGAAATCACAAAGGAGGATCTATAAATGATCCTTATTATTGGCTTGCAGTAAGATCTTTATATTGGCTAGCTAGTTGTTATATCAGGTTCATGAATCCTTCAGTATGTCGCTATTAATTCTTCTCTTCTAGGAATCCATAATCGCATTATTATACCATGAACCTATCAAAGTGCCCAAGAATACAAGGGTCCTTACAATTCCCTCCTTCCATCATGCTTGCGAAAATATAGGATCTACTCACCCTTATTCCTTCACTTCATGTACCTACAATATTAATTGACAAGTCCACCCAAGCAAAGTATATAATAACAAAAGCATTATGTTAATTTGTCAATCTAGGGTTACCATGGAAACTTAGAGGATGGACTTCTAGGGCTTTCAAGTGCTAACCCTAGACCAAGGTATCCATATAAAATTCATCAACCTCATCCATATAGACTTTTCACGAGCCTTAGATTGTACACAAACCCTAAAATACCAAGGGTTAGGGTTTTTATGAGGGAAAATGGTTAGGGTTTCCATATGAATAGGGTTTTACTTATGCCAATGAAGGTTTTAGATATCAATACCAATATCAACAATTTTAACATCAAATCCCAGAACCATACACTCAACCTACAACATTTCATGTTGGATCCTTAATAAAATATGTCATACTTACCTCAAGGTTACATACCTTTGTTGTAGTGACCTACTATTCTGAATGCCATGGTATTTTTATCGCTTTTCTTTAAGGTGTGCATAAGTTCAAGATATTCTTTATTGTATCTAACTACTAACCTCTTCTTCCTTCAGGATCGATATGATACTACTCTATTGATAGCTCATTAGTGATGCATAGGTCTAGAAAATTGTTTACAACAATATCCCTTTTACCCAAAAATTTCTTGAAATGACTATTAACAAAACTATCTTGTAATGATTCTTGTTGTTACTTTCATCTACTGATGTAACGACAACTCTTTCCCATGATGGAACATAATTGAAGATTTCCTGATCTTTAGTGATAGGTTGACAAAAAACAAAACCTTCCTTCAAAGAGATGTCTATCACAATGACCCTATATATTGCCTTTATAATTCTATCTCTTCAAAATAAATAAATTGTTGCTTCTCTACTTGCAACTTTGTGGTGCACAGGTCCCACAAAGCTGACTTTCTTCAAAATGTTTATTTGAGTATTATAATGACTAAACACAAAATTGTCTCGAACTGAATGTTGTGACATTGCCACTGCCTGTAGCTTGCTTCTTTCCAACGTGACCAATTAGATTATTATACCCTTGAATTAGGGATTTCAAACATATACCCTTATTCTTTTTGACAACTTTATAGAGCTACACTAAAAAACGATTCCAAAAATAATACCACTGTAAATTCAAATAGATGTACCTTTCAATGAAGGTCGGCTCACTGATTTTCACAGGCTCGAATTGTGTATTTTTATATGCCAATCTCATCACAGAACCTACACATAGATTCTTATCTTCTTATGCCACTTACATAGGTCAATGAATTCTATATTGATCAATGGTGACTATAGCTTTGAAGATAATCTGACTGTGCCTTTAAGAGATTCGATCTAGGTCTCTTTTACTCAGAATTAGAATAAGAGGGTCGAACCCCTTTTCAACATGATTGATGCTTCAATTTATGTTCTTTTGAAGTGTTTTTATACCTAGAACATGAGGATATCTAGACTTGTTTCTTTATAAGACCGAAATTACTCCTTCTAGGTTTCCAATTAGGCCACTATCCTAGATTTGATTTGAGACCCATGATAGAACTAATCCACACTTGCAATATGAAAATCTAAACAAGGAACGTGCTCAAAATTTTGATGGATTGATACACAGTTGTGGAGTATGGTTTTTGGAATTCCTTCAACAAGACTTAAGTTCAAAATGAGGTCATCAATACCCTTGATCTCGAATCTCTTTTATGCACAATTGTATCCTCTTTTATTAGTGCTTTCATCTCCCTTTGAAAAGGTGATAATGGAAATCCTTTTAGGGCTTCCAAAAGAGACTCATGCACATGCCTTTCAACTTGAGACTATGATCACTCAAAACTTGTCCAAAATGAAGGCTTGATAAACGAATTTAGGATCCTTTTGTATGTAGGTGCAATTTATATGTCTTGACCTCTTGTAACAATACTAATGCTAATAATGAAACTAGATCTTTAATTTCTATGCACATATATAGAGAGAGGATCTTGCTGCTCTTGATTTTAGAAAGGATGACTTTCTTCTAGGATTTACAATAAAGGTTTATGCTCAAAATTAGTTAATAATACTCAGAACCTTTTGAGGAATATTTGACATCTTTCCGAGAGGATAGATAATTAGCAGACCTTATAATGTCTTGTATTGACTACAGTTGCATGCAATTATGAAGACTTCAAATCTTGTAAAATTAGCTCATAACTTCGCTTACTTTATCAAGATGTTTGGCATTTCGTGATCTCCTCAAATAACCTTTCGATCGTTCAAGATTATAGTCCTTAAGCTCTCGCTCTTCTTGAGTTAGTATGAGGTTATGTCACAAAGAAGAGGGCTAGTAGAATGAGTCCAAAACATTGCTTTCTTGTTTGATAGGTTCGGTCCAGGGAGAGATGGTTTTCTAGATATGTGAACATCAAGCAAAATGCTTGTATCCCTCCAAAATCCCTTGCTCCCTTATGTGTATACTATCGACCTTATCTCTGCAATTAGGGCTATTAATTATGCCCATAATTTTGTTCTTCTTTCCTTCACAAATTCGAACTAGGGAATTCACTCTTATTGAGATAATATGGTGCCAAGTTGATCTTCTTTTCTTCCCTCACTTCAAAACCTGGATCTGATACCATGTTGAGAAATCTAGGGCAGAGTATTAGGTTAAATATTAACTTGATTTCTCTTTAATATTTGACACTTTCTTAAGATTCAGACTAGGGTAACATCGTTAATATTTAGTTATTCTCATCATCAAGAAAAATGCCAATAAGAATATCAAATTGCAAAGACAAGAAAATCAACAATAGGCTCCAATCCAGGGAAAAACCCCACAAGGGGAAAACCTAAAAATCTCTTTTTATAGAATCAATTCAATGAGGACTTGCAAGACCTTGACTAGGGACAAAAACTTCCAAGAGACAATTCAGCCAAACCCCAAACAATATCTCTGCAAATATGGACTGAGGAAACGACTGGGTAGATATTGATGGTAGAGACAATTTTTTTTCTTCTTTGACAACTTCGTTGGCCTCCTAAGAATATCACTCCTCTTCTTTCTAGATTAGACCTCTTCTTTCCTCACTAGGATCATAAGTATAATTAGTTGCGTATGTGTTCAAATGGGAGTGAGCTCCTCTTTATATAGGCATCTCATGGGTGAATTAGGCCTCTCTAGGCTAACTTGAGAAGGTTGGCTAACTCACCACTCCACATATTACAATAATTATTTTTCTTTCTTACTACATGAGCCCTCCAAGGGCTAGTACATCATGACTTGAATCTTTGACCTTTAACTAAGACACCTAGATCACTCAATGGGTGCTTTGACCTAGGAAAAAATAACTATGGGAAAGATACCCATTTCACAACATTTTTTTTTTGCTTTATGATAAATACATTAATTACATCAAGTCATGACATATACAATTATGAAGACCAACACTAGTTACATTTCAACAATTTGATCATAGTTTCTCATATAGATTATATATCTTGTTTAAAATGGGCTCTATTTTCTAGGATTGAAATAAGTTCTGTTTTGACTGAAACCTTAAGGGTTTTGGCCTTAAATACACTTCTTATTATGTATGATATTTTATAGCTAATAGGAGGTATCAAGGTATAACATGGATAAAGAGCATGGTTGGATCTATAGATATTCCATGCAAGCCTTCTGAGGAGGAGTTTCGTCTTTTGTTGAGAAATGGGATAATTTTATGTAATCTTAACAACAAGGTTAAACCAAGAGCAGTGTATTAGGTGGGATACCATTTTTGGCCATTACAATATTCACATATTTTATGAAACCTGTTATTGTCTTAGAATCCATCCTTTCCTCTTCTACACTATTAATTGACTTGGACTCGTTAAGAGGCTGTTGCAAATAATGTTTAATCACGTCCTCCTAAAGGACGACCTTTATCTACCTATCGATATTTTAAGTGTTAGGAATTTTCTTGTACCTGCTAAAGAGATGAAGTTCCCTACTTTTGAAGCTTCTCATTTAGAGCAAGTGAGCATGCTGATCACATTGATATTCGTATGGATGCTTGCATTTCAATCTTTGATTTTAACAATTTTTTGTTATGCATCATGAATCTTATTGTTTCTTTAGGAAAGCTTGCATCTCGGTTCTACGACAAAGATTGTTGATTGTATATTGGTGCTTAAGGCTTATTATGAATGGAAACAGTGTGGAGGAAATGGCTCTTGGAAATATGCGGGCCCTTTGAGGTCCCCCATGGTTCCACGAAACACAGGAAATTTCCTTCAACACTCAACTCCTTGTGTGCCTGTAAGGGACCCTGAAACTCAGCCAAACCCATCAGTTAGAAACATGGATGAGGGAGAAAAATGACTCGATGACATCTTTTAATCTAAAGGTTCAATTAATGTGTGTGGTTATTGAGTTTATTTCATGCTCTAAAGTTCTAGAATTTATTCATGCGTGAAAATTAAAAGTTATTTGCGTTACTCATCCTTGACCACATGTTATAGTTGATAGATGTAATGGGAACTTTATTAAAAAAGTTCGAGAAAAAAATGACAAATGACAAGGAAAATGTTGATCAGAACCTTGTTGAAGCCATACAAAGTGTTGCATGACATGCAAATATCACACTTATTCTTTTGTACTAATCCTACACGATTAAGCACAAAACATTTAAAATGAAACATATGGTTCAAAAACTTAGTCATTTTTAGTCATATTAGATATTAAAAATTTCTCTAATCATATTGAACACTAGGTCCTCAAGAGTTCATTTCTTAACTCTTTGTTATTGTGCAATAGAACTTGATGCAATCATTTATGAATCTTATCATTACAATTTTCGTAGAGAATAGACAAGGTAAATTTTCCTTGGTGAGCATCAATTGACCTTGATGCAAAATGAAATACAAATTATCTCAGTGCACAATATCCATAGGTTTCATGAGTAATATCTATTATCTTGATCCCTCATAGGGAAATGACTTAGCACATTGCCTCAAGTAAAAAACAATCAACCATAAATACATATGTTGTAGATATTCCATTAGGATGTGTTTATTTTCACTCAGTCCTCTCTTTTTTTGTGTTTAAGATCAGAGGGAGAAATGTTGTTCTCTACCTTGATGGCAAATTTCATCTTATGTTAACTATACTCTTCTTTGAAGATTCAGAAAAGATAGGATCAAGACAATCATTTCCTTTCAGATTCTCCAAACAAGAAAAAGTGTGGCTGACAAAGTCGGGATCCACAACCATTGCGTACCAATTAGGAACATCATATGCATTTGGAAGCACAAAAAAAAGAAGTCAAGGTGAGTAATATTTTAACTTTTCACTAAACACAATAAAATTTTGATGTTGTGGAGGCAAATAAAAAATGTAAACAAAATGTACTATAACAAGAAATAAATTCAATCACCATTTGATTTAATATAATGAAGGACTATTGTTTGATGAAGAATTGCACATGTGATATGTAGAACATTTTCTTTCCAATCTAGGAAGATTATCCTACCATGTTTGCATTGCCTCTATTTCCATGAAGATGAGATAACCAACGTAGCTTGAAGCTTGATTACTAGTATCCCTTGTGAGCCTCATCCCAACATGTCCTTGTTTTCCTAGAGTATGCTAGTAGGAAACATGTTAAAGAGTTATATCTTACATGTGTAGTCACATAGTATGTAATCAGGGAGCACCAATTTTCTAAATTACATTTTTTCCTTATATATATATATATATATATCTATATCTATATATATATATATATATATATATATATATATATATATATATATATATATTCTTCATCTCCAGGTAAGAAATATGTTTTCAAAATTGGTACCAATTTTTGCATCTTTCTAAGTCCAATTCCCAAAGAAAACATTTATGTGAACACCAAGAAGACCAATGTTTGAACTTTGCACCTGTAGTCCTTACACTGAATTCTTTGTGACTTTCTCAATAGTGGGATCTCCTATCGAGCAACTCAACAATCCAAACTCCAAGGTAAGAATGCCACCATTTGGCCAAGCATTGAGAATTGGCTCTAGGGGATTATGCTTTTGCTCCTTTCACTCTCAACAAATTTAATCAGGTAGCTTATGAAGCCAACTATGTTTCTCCTCCCACAGTTCTCAGCTCAATACAAGGAATTGTGATTGATAGATGCAAATACTTGACACCATTAGCATCCTCCATCATTATAATGCATTGAGAACTCTTAAAGTTTTGGGCAAGATCCTAGCCAATTAAATAAATATAGTAGAAAATATTGGATGTGTGAGCATTGAAGCCTCCCATTTCATTAGCTAGTGCAGATCCAATTATGTTATTGAGAATGCTCAACTTAAAAAAAAAAAAAAAAAAGGAACAATTATCTTCAAAACCTTGTCCGCAACTTCCTTGGTGATGATAACATCGCACACCATTGATTTTCCATGCCCTTCAATCCATTTCATAGCCCTGGGTTTCTTGTCTGCACATAAATTGCTAGAAACACTCATTAACATCCATGTCATGAAACTCATTTTGAAGAAATCCAAAACATTCTTCACACCCTTGGATACCATATTCATCCCCATAGCATCCTTAGCAAAGAAAGAAAACCTCATGTAAAGCCATTAAATCATATATATTTTT
This sequence comes from Pinus tabuliformis, assembly GCA_031772625.1. NCBI lineage: Eukaryota > Viridiplantae > Streptophyta > Pinopsida > Pinales > Pinaceae > Pinus > Pinus tabuliformis. The sequence continues at coordinate 699,625,337 of CM062807.1, forward strand.
TTAATGTGCAGAAGGCCATAAGACATTCAACAGTACATGGAAACCATCGCATATTCGACCGACGAGACCACCATCATATATTTGACACACTATCGACAAAACAAAACATCAGAGATATAACACCCATCACACAAACTTGTTCTATCATTGATTATCCAACGCATGCTCCTGTCAGACTAGACTAACAAATCATCGAATATCTAATGAAAAAGTCTTGCAATTTTTGGCATCTAGGGTGGTGGAGCTATAACAATCCCATTGCACAATAATATTTTAATATTGATTATCTAACGCTTCACCATCAGACTTGCTACTCCATATTGACAGAATAAAGCGTTGGATATATAACACTCCCATCACGCAAAATTGTTCTATCGTAGATTATTTGACATTACACCATTAGATGCTCTCGTCAAACTAGACTGACAAATCGTTGACTATTCGACGGAAAAGTGTTTCAATTTTTTGCATCCAGGGCGACATAACGAACTTCGGGTCTTGTTGGATTAGATCAATAAAGCGTCGAATATCTGACATTAAAGCATCACCAATTTTCCATATAAGACGGAGGATATTTGACGTTAAAGCATCACATATTCGAGGAATGTCGGCGTCTCCACCGAAATTTTTCCCGTCACATATCTGACGCATGTGGGTGTCGCAAAAATGACCTCAAAGCATCATATTTTTAATGACATTTTTGACCATTTTTGGCATCATATATTCGATGCTAGCCCCTCGAAGATCTGATGCTTTATAAAGTGTCAACTGTTTGACACAATGCCAACAACGAGTTGCTTGACTCCAATGTGTCGAATAGATGATGCTAATAAGTCGCATATCCAACGAATAGCCATCAAGTTTTGGCCCCATCTGTACTAGTGAAAGTTGACCTTTTGATTAGTAGTGATCATCTCAGTAAAGAGATTAAATGAAGCCCATGAACACTGATGCTCATTCCCCATGCAAAGGATTGATTTTAGTTGATAATAATAGGGGTCTTGGTAAAGAGGTTAACAATAATCAATGTCGATAATTTTGGGTAAAAGTATGAAATTCAATCTAGTAAAGACATGATTAAGCATGAAATGATGTTGATTTTGGCATAGTAGATAATTTCCAATTATAGTTGGACTTAATAAAGAAACTTAAATCTTATGAATTTATGGTTATAAATGAGTTGATATGTGCATGTGCATGTAGAAATTATGGCCTTTGAAAAAAAAAATATGTTGAAACATTTATGTCCTAGATTTTGAGACATGTGACTGATACGTAAATTGAAATGTGTGTAGTTGTAGGGAAGCGTGCTTGGCATAGCAGGGAAAGGCAACTGGTGTATTTTTTTATATCTATTAATGCACCAACAACTGAGGGTGTGTGGCAGTACATAACAAGACTCAGTAGCAGTGAAAGGAAACACATCGTGGCATGGCGCAGCAAGATATGGACGAGGTCCTTCAAGAAAATGAAAGAAGGACATTCCTTCAAAGGAAGAGAACCTTAAGGAATTTGGAGGTTGAGCTCAAGGGCTTGGATGATGAGCTAAAGATCTGCAGCGTAGAACTCAGAAAGCTCCCCTAAAAATAACAAGAGTTGGTTGAGTGGCATGTTGAACTGAGAAAATAATTGCGAGAAACATATCAAGCTAAATCGTTGAAAAAGAAAAAATGAAGTGGAAGGAAGAGGCCTTGTGAGGCTGAAAAGGAGAAGAGGATATATTCCTATTGGTGCTGTGGAGAAGAGTATATGAAAATGGATTGTCCCTGTAGGCAGAAGAAGAAGAAGGAAATTATCCCCTGCGAGCCACAGGAACACACAATCACGATGCAGGATGTTGAGAAGGAAGAGGGGGAAATCCCTCAAGCTCCTTGACATATATATGTATATATGTGTGTGTGTAGAAAAGATTCCCTGTGGACTTTTGGGGAATGTGAGACTTCAATATTGATGTCGGCCTTGTAAATAAGTCTTGAACTAATTTTGGTATATGATTATGCATATGCACATGTATACATATGAGCATTGTATGATGGTTGGAAGTGCCATGAACATTGGACTTATGGGGATAAAAATTGATTTTGGGGACTGCTTTATTTTAATTCCTATGTGTTGTCGCTATAATTTATCGTTGTCATGAATTGATATCATTTTGATTTTATATTTGTGCATGGCCATGCCACTCCCTTGAAATTATTATTTCTTTTGTTGTTTATTTCACTTTTTGTATTGATTGATCTCACCTTTCCTTTTAAAATTCCCCTCTTGAATGTCATGTTTGGGGCCGAGAAATTTTTTTGGGTGTCGCAGTAAATCCATAGACCTCGAGTAAGACAGCCAAGGGGGATCAATATAGAATACAACAGAAGAAAGGCTATATGCATAATTAAGGCACAAGAATGAAAATAAGAGAGGTTGGAACATTTCTAGTGCAACAAGCGTAACAAAAAACAACAACATGGTAAAGAAGGAAACAAGAGGAATTATTATGAAATAATTCCTTTGGCTTATGCACATCTTGTTTAAATGAAGGGATTTATCTCAACTCTGACCTTCTTAGATGGATATCAATTCATATGTTATGTCTAGGATTAACTGGACAACACTATGATGGAAAATTGTTGGTAGTCCATGGGAGATAATGGAAAGTACCATGGTAGCCATGAGAATGGCACAAAGGAAACTCTCCTAACCTTAACTCTGATTACATGTGTAATTATATCTCATTTTGTCTGAAAATGTTGTCTGGGGTCATTCTTGTGGAAGAATGACTATTTTAATTTATTGAATGCAAATGTGAATGGCATAAAAAGGCACCTGGTTCTATGAGGAACCAAGTGTGAAAAAGTAGCCCTGACTGATCTATGATTTTAATAATAGGTGAATATGATTCATAAATTATTCCCATGTTATATTATGAACATGGAACACTGAAGCATATATCAACATAATGAAAGTACTATGATCTGCTACATGCTAGGACAAGCTTGAATAAACCTCAGATTCTAGATTTGAATCGTGGATTCCCTCGGCAAAGCATGGGAAATACATTAGACGTAGTGTGGCCCGGTCTCTGTGGAAAAAGACAGTGTGGTCTCTAGGTTTGGAAAAATTATTGTGTACATATTGTACTATGCTATGTGTATTTTGTTGTAATTATGTATTTTTTTGCGTGTATCATGTGTGTATGTGTATGTGTTGTGTTGTGCACTGTGTATACATGCATGTATTGTGTAATATGTTAGGACATATAGGTATGGGACTAGATGGGCCTGTGTTAATTTGGGACAGGTAGATTGCCCGGAATGGGGGTTTTCAGGGCCTACAAAAGGTGCAAAATGCACCTATATTTCTTGTTGACAAAAGACTACTTGATTGGTAGTATCTATCCAATTAGGTAGTGACCATATTCATAAGGTGGCGATTGGGCTATTTATACTTATTTGTTACTAAGTATTCACCTTGGGGCCGATGATTCACTTAGAAAAATTGAAATCAAAGAGAAGAGAAGGCACTAGGTGCTTACCGAGCTTGGAAACCAATTTAGTGTGTGTACGTGGTCAAAGAGAAGAGAAGGAACTAGGTTCTTTCTAGACTTGGAAACCAATCTAGTGTGTGCACGTGGTCAAATAGAAGAGAAGGCATTGGGTGCTTGTTGGGCTGGCAACCGATCTAGTGTGTGTATAAGAAAATAAAAAGGCTACTAGATGCTTGCTAGGATGGGCAACTGATCTAGTGTGTGTAAAGAAAGCATCAAAGAGAAATTAAGGGAAGGATATGGGATTTCCATTCAAAGGAATGAAATTGACTGCAAGGTGAAATTCCAATAGCATGCTAAAGTATAAGATTTCAGGAAAAAAGTCAATGTGGGACACTAGTACTCAATGGTGCTAGTTGATCACTGTTGGGAACGGGATCCCCCAAGGATAGTTTTGGGGCTAAAAGCCCATGTTTTGGGTCAAGTTTTGTAATAAAGTGTAAAGTCTCTGCATTTTGTGATCACGGAGCGCGAAGGTGTCATGAGCCATAAAGGTTGTCCACCCTTATTTTGTAAAGTAAAGTCGGCTGTAAAGATCTACCCATGGTCCATGGACCATGGGATTGTATAAAAAGAGCTAAGTAATTAAGCTCTAAGAAATCATAGATAGTTTGGTAGAAGTAAGAAGTCTTGAGCGATAATGGGAGAAGTCTAAGTTTCGGCTCTTAGTGTAGGTAGAGGCTCTGCAGCTGAGTGCGCAGAGGCCTAGGGTGGAAGTCTGCAGCTGAGTGCGCGGACCCCTGCAGCTGTGTGCGCAGGGAGGATATAGTTTTTAATCATATGAAGATATCAATAAAGAGAAGCATTCTGCAAATTTTGTGTCTTTGTTTCCTGTTAATACATCTTGTCATATTGTGTATGAATTTCATTTATAATACTTATGTGATGTGTGAATGTATGTAATTACGTTGGATAATTGAATGCAAATAAGGATATCTATTTACGTGATGCTAACAGTGATTGTTAAATAAGATAAGTAAGACACTTAAGCTAGATTAGGAATTTGCATGATACGCTGCCCTAGCAGTGCGAAAGTACCAAAACCGCAGGTTAGGGCTGCGCGAAGGCCAATCATACCCGTTCGCGGAGGTACTAAAGGGAGAGATAAAGGGCTAAACAGAAAGAGCACTAGAACTTAACGACCTACGTGAAAGCAGGAATAGAAGGAATAAACCGACATCATGACCATCTCAAGGTGTGGAAACTTGGTTCCAGCATCCCCCCATACTTCTTCGGGTGAGACTTCGGTCTGCACTCCGCGGGCTGATGCCAAAAGGGCTAGTAGTGTAGGGATATGTTTGGCTAACTAATGCTGAACCTGGGTCAGGCCCCACCAAGCCAACAAATGGTTCCATTGCCTGGACTAGAATCTGCATAAGAGATGTGTGATGTCGTATCATTGGAATCCAACTAAGAAAGAGATTAGAGACTAGTTAGATAGGAAGGTCCATGAATTCGGGACGTAGGAGAATAGAAATCCACGACTGACAAAGGAACAATGGCTGGACAAGTACCTATATACAAACATCCACAATATCTTTTTCTGTTCCTTTTTAGTTGAGTTATACGAGTGGATCACGATGTTAGCAGTTAGCCAAGGAAGGTGGAGACTTGATGGTCCTATTGTCTGGACCCCGGAGTTAGCATAGAGATTGGAAGCCTTGGAGGATAAGATCACCCGTGCTATCGATCATTGGCTCGATTGCATCATAGGGGGATCTGTGACTGAATTCACGGTCGATACCTCAGTTAGCTATAGCGATGCGGAACGACACTTTTTCAAGGATCCGTGAGGTAAGTACTTGAAGTCTTTGAATACCTGGATTAAAATGTTATTGTGTGAAAAACGGGTTATGCAACTACCTTGATGTTCGGAGCTACGCGAAGCGGAAAGACTTACAGGAATGAAGGAAGAAAGGGTCCTGACTATAATCCATTGATTTCACCTCCATTGGGTGATGAAGGGGGAGTAGCGCAAGCTTCTCCGCAAAGTGCTATCCAGTTAATAAGACAAGGATTCCCGCGACTTCCACCTCCACCCACACCACCTCCAACTTCACCACCATCACCTGTGACTTCACCCATACCACCTCCACCTCCACCACAGTTCAACATGGCGAATTCAGTGAAGCTGCCTTTGTTCAAAGGCTTGGGAAATGAGGACCCAGACCAGTTTTGGTTCATTGTGAAAGCTATGTGGGAAGCTCAGGGTGTTACAAATGATCACATGAAGAAGGCAACACTGGTTAGTGCTCTACAGGATCGCGCGCTAACCTGGTACATTAAATACTCTAATGATAACCCAAACGCTGGAGTGGTGGACATCCAGACTGTGCTGAATAAAGAATTCAGTAGGCCTAAATCTGAGGCACAATTGATTGCGAGGTTCAAAGAAATCGCGATGAAACCAAGAGAGATGCCTTGGGAATTAGATCAGAGATTGAAGTGTAAAATCCGCGAAGCCAATATGAACTTAATAGATGGACAACATTGCGAATGGTTTGTGGTTTGCTCCTTCCACCCCTAAGGGTTGCACTGTCACAATAGAAGATAACAACTCAGGCAGAGGCCTTGGAGATTACAATGAGACTGCATGAAACACCGATGTAGGATCTGAATCTAAGGGTTCAACAGATCCATGCGCAGTTGCAAAATCTTTGCATTGAAATGCAGAGCTTGAAGCAGGATAGGACAATTCGACCTGAGGTGCATGAAGAGGTATGGTGCCTGAAATGCAAGGGTCAGGGGCATGACAACAACCATTGCCTGGTCTTTGTGACAGATAACCGTCATTTGCTGTAGAAGTACAAACACCACAACAACTGTTCTGCAACTTCTGTAGGTCGGTAGGGCATGATGAGTGCAACTGTAGAAGTTATGAATTGATGATGGATAGAACACCCACTTATAGGGTTTAGGAAGAAACACGACCCCCTGACCAGAGTGCAGGGATGGCACGAACAGGCTTTCTGGGGAGCGGATGAGGCGGAGGTGCAGGAGGACCTGGAAGAGGTCGAGGACAACTAATTTGCTACAATTCCGGACGACCATGACACTATGCCCGCGATTGCACTAACCCAACGCGTCCGTCATGCAAATATTTCACCCTATTTGACCATGAAACGGAGGACTGTCCTACGCTGATGGTGAGGATACATGATAAAGGGGCACTACCACCTCAACCGATTCTGAGGTCTAAGCGTCGCAAAGAGGATCCAAATGTGAATATAGTGCTCCGAAGTGGAATTACAATAGGGGATGATAAGGGGAAACAACTTGAAGACAACGCATGGGTTCGCAAAGCTCTGGTGAAGGAGGCTGAATTTGATTTGGAGCGCGCACATGAAACGTTCATGGAAGAAAAGAAGAGCTTCATTGAGGCCTCCACCTCAGGGAGCAAGGATAAGCTTGATAAGGAAATGGACCCTTCTATGCTTACGACCTTTCTAGAAACCTGCATGAAGTTGTTGTGCGATAGCAAGGCTGTGAAGGGATTACAGGAGATTATAAATAGATGTGCTGGAAACACTCTGGGTGAACCGTGCGTGGTACAAAATTTGGTAAGCATAAAACAAGGACAAGACAGGAGATGAGAGTGACCGCGCAGATAGGAGAATATGAAATGGATCAGGTTATTTTGGATCTAGGGTCAGATGCGAACGTCCTACCGAAACAGACTTGGGAACAAATGGGAAGACCCGTGCTACAGTGGTCTCTGATTCATTGAAGGATGGAAAATCAACAAAAGATAATCCCCATGGGGCCGCTACAAGGGGTGACTGTAGATATTGAAGGCACAAGCACATTGGTTGACTTTGAATTAATAGAAATTGTAGATGACAACAACCCCTACCCTGCGCTCCTTGGCATTGATTGGACTATTGATATGAACATGGTAATCAACCTAAAGAAGTGAAAGATGATATTTGAAAAGAAATCACTCCGCGTAATACTACCCCTAGATCCTGCTGAAGGATCGCGCTATACTGAACCAATCCCTGATTATGAGAGCGATGAAAATTTGGAATGTATCTATAAGATAACAGTGTGAGACCAAGATTGGGTGAATCCAACAATGGATGGACGAATTACATGGGATCGTGAGAGTTCCTGCACCTCGGACTTTGATGAAGAATTAGAGCACTGGCAGAATCGATTACATGAAGTAACCACACTAAGCTGTAACATGATGACCCGGTCGCTACGCTGTGTGTCGTCAGAGGTAAGAGATCTACCCACTTATGATGGCCTGAATGATGTAGATATCTTTTTGGATGCATTTGAGAGGGAGGTACCAGAAAAGCAGTGCTTCCAGGCTTTGGACTGGGCACTGTGTGCTACGCCCGTAAGGTGGTGGGGAATGCACAAGGGTAGCTTTGAGGATTGGTGCGAATGTACGAGGATGATGAGAACATGCTTTGGGAAGCCGAAGGTATGAATGACAGACAAGTATGATGGGAAGGATGATCCGTGTGCGCACTTGGCCAAATGGGCTCAAGCTTATGGAGTGAAATCCCAACTTGAATGGGTGCACTTGTTCTGTGACACCCTAGATGTCATCTCGATGAACTGGTACTTAGAAACCAAGCTTCGCCATGGTACAGGTAAATGGGATATTCTACGCGAAGGATTCATAATGACTTTTAGCTTTGAGGACGGGTTTGACTATATTGACGAGGCGCTACAAGAAGTAAAAGCAACAATCTTTAGGATACCACAGGATCCTTTGGATTTGATTCAACCAGATTGGACTACTCAGCTGAGCCACGCGCTAGAATGCTATAACGTAACCGCTGAAGAAGAAGATAAGGATCTGTGAAAGATTAACATCCTTGAAATAGAAGGTCACCGCAAAGTTGAAGGACCGCAGATTCAGAATCCTTATATAACTGTGCCACTGAAAATGAAACAGGTAAATATTGGAGATTACTGGGATGACACGACAGTGGATAAGGTCACTGAATTTCTCCGCAAATACCAGGATTTTTTCCCTACCAATTTTAAGGATTTAAAAGGGATAATCGAGGATCTGGGTGTTATGAAGATCACGTTGAAGCTCGACGCGAAATTGATTAAGAAAATACCTTACCATCTCAATCCAAAGTATAAGGAGAAGGTCTACTTAGAGCTAGACAAGATGCTTGCGGCAGGCATCATTGAGCCCGTAGAAGAATCTGATTGGGTAAGCCCAATGGTGGTACAGGAAAAGAAGTAGAAGGATGAAATAAGGATATGTGTAGATCTTAGGAAGTTGAATGACGCTTGTGTACATGATCCTTTCCCGACTCCGTTCACTGATGAAGTATTGGACAATGTAGGTGGCCAGGAAGCATATTCCTTCACTGATGGGTTCTCTGAGTACCATCAGATCTAAATCGCACAGGAGGATAGAAGTAAGACGACCTTCACGAATGAGTGGGGGTGCTTTCAGTACACTGTAATGCCTTTGAGATTGAAGAATGCGCCTGCAATTTTCTCATGCTAGCCATTGTTGTGTTCAAGGAATTTATTCACAAGTTCTTGGAAGTATACTTTGATGATTGGACTGTGTTTGGGCTGGTGAAGTGCCATGTGGCAAACTTGCGCTTGATGTTGGATACTTGTCGAAGATACCAGATCGTGCTCAATCTAAAGAAGTGCCTACTTTGTGTCCCTTTTAGGACCCTGCTGGGTCATGTGGTTTGTAGACAGGGACTGATGGTAGATCTTGCGAAGATCGCGGTGATACTTAACTTAGAAGCACCGAGGAGTGTGAAATAGTTGCACGCTACCCTAGTGCATACTGGATATTACAGGAAGTTTATTAAGGGATATGCCCAAATCACTGTGCTTATGGAGAAGTTGTTGAAAAAGGATGTCACATTCTGCTGGAAGGAGGACTGTAAGAAAAGCTTGGATGTATTAAAGGAAAATATGGTCACCACGCTGGTTTTAGTCTTCCCGGATTGGAAGGAGGAGTTTCATGTACATGTTGACGCGTCATGTATAGCGTTGGGAGCAGTACTGACACAGGCTGGCAAAGGAGACTTGGACCATCCTATAACATTCGCAAGCAGAAGGTTATCTAAGGCGAAGAAGAACTATTCCACTATTTGATGGGTGGTAATTTTAAGATGTATACAGATCATTTTGCGTTGAAATAGCTAGTCAATAAGCCTGTGTTGGGGGGGAGAATCTGCAGGTGGTTGTTATTATTCTAGGAGTATGATTTTGAAGTTATTATGAAGCCTGGATGAATGAATGCAGGACCAGACCATCTGTCGGGCATCGAAACAGGGGAAGAGCCCACTAATTTGGAGGAGGGATTGCCTGACACACAACTATTTGCAGTGTGCGTCACGGATGGTCATTTTGAAGATATCATACACTTCCAAACAATAGGAACTGCCTCAAAAGGATACACCATCTAGTAGAAGAAGGAGTTAGTGGTGCCCGCGACAGACTTTCTGTCATTTCCGGGCATATGTACAAAATGGGGTCTGATGAGATATTGTGACGATATGTACCGGAGTTTGAAAGGAGCAGTATCCTCGCGGACGCTCATGGGGGCACCGCAGGAGGACATTATGCAGGGAGAGCGACTGCGCAGAAGATTCTACGCGCAAGGTTGTGGTGGCCAACCCTCCATCAGGATTCAAAAGCTTACTGCAAAGCGTGTGATGTGTGTCAAAGAACTAGCAGGCCATCGTGGAGGGATGAGCTGCCTCTAAATCCATAGATGACGTTACAACCCTTTGAGAAATGGGCGATAGATTTTGTGGGACCCATTCAGCCCCAAGGGAAGAAGACAAGAGCGAGGTACATTATCACCGCGATGGAGTATTTGACTCGATGGGTGGAGGCACAGCCTGTAAAGGATTGTATAGGCGTGGCTACTGCAAAATTCCTCTTTGATTATTTACTAACGCGATTCAGGTGTCCAAAGATTTTGATGAGTGATCACAGTATGCACTTTCTGAATGAAATGATCAACATGTTGACAGAGGAATTTCAGGTATATCACCAGAAAAGCATGCCTTATCACCCGCAGGCTAACGGGATGGTGGAAGCATTCAATAAAGTGTTGGAGAAAGAACTGACCAAGGTTTGCAACGCTCAGCGAAGTGATTGGGACCTACATATACCCGCAGTACTATGGGCCTATCGGACAACATACAAGAAGTTGACTAGACAAACACCCTTTAGGCTTGTATATGGTGTTGAAGCAGTGATGCCCATGGAATACATTGTGCCTAGTTTGCGCATAGCAGCACTCATGGGTATGACAGATCACGAAGCCCTCGAAGAGAGGCTCGCGCAACTGGCTGAGCTGGAGGAAGAAAGATTTCTAGCTGGATTTCACCAACAGGTCCAAAAGTAGTGCAAAAAAGCATGGAATCATCGACACATTAAGTTGCACACCTTTAAGGTAAATGACCTAGTTTTGTTATATGACAACAAGTTTAATAAATTTCCAGGAAAATTCAGAATAAACTGGTTAGGGCCCTATGTCATTAAAGAGATTACTGACGGAGGAGTAGTACAACTGGTCAAATTGAATGGAGATCCCTTCCCAGGAAAGGTGAATGGCAGCTGATTGAATTCATACACCGACGGTTCAGTCGTGTGACTATATGAAGGTAGCACAGTCTTAGCGCTCTAGGTAGCTAAAAGGAGGCATGGGACTATAAACTACGTTGCCCAGGTTGGGGAGCTGCGTGATTGGAGGATTATGTGAAGCAAGGAAGTGTCACAGGGTTCGCAACAGCACGAAGGGAGTTGTGCTACCCAGGGAGAAATCACGCAGGTCGTCTGGAAAGTGACCGTTAAAGTCATTGTTCATGATTTGACGGTAGAAATGCAGCTAAATGGAGTGGGCGACCAACATTTAAGATGGAATTTATGTGTAAGATACTTGAAAATTTTCCACCAATCTAGCATTAATGAACCGAATTTGGGGGGAATGGTCAGATTTGAATTCAAAATGCCCTATAGATTACAGGTGACTGCCCAGCGAAAAACACTTGGCATTTTGAGAATTGAGTTGTTGAGCTCTCGGACGCACATGAACCAAGAATTCTTCGAGGCTCTGATAGCAAGTCCAGCATTTGAGAACTTACCAGAGACATCACGAGCATTTTTTATGAGCTCTATGTCGACACCTGCCACAACCATGGACATCGAAGCAGTGACAATCGAGGAGGATATGCTGGAAATGGTTAGTGAGGCAGAAGTAGTTACTCCAGAGGTTGTTGAAGTATTAGCGGAAGTCCCCAAATCCCCAAGGACACTGAGACCAAAGCCGAACGCAACCAAGGAGCCCGTGAAGGATAAGAAGAGAAAGCAACTTGCAATACTAATGCGTGCATCGCCGAGAAGAAACCCATCGAAGGAAAAGCCCACCACACAAGAGAAGGCCAAATCCATCAATCTAGAGCCAGAGGAGGAAGAACTCGAATAAATCCTGATGGATGATGAGGATGTGGGGATAGATGTGGAGGAGGTTGAAGCCCAGGGTGCTGACCCTATCACTCTGTTGCCTGAGTACATCCCTTCGCGCAAGGGCAAGGCCAAGGTACCGAAAGATATCAACGAGAGCAAGGTCCCCTTGCAAAACCCTCTACTACCGGATGAGATTGTTGTTGAAGGACCACACTTGGCACGGGTTCCTCTGTTAAAACTCGAAGACTGGGAGTTGGCTGACCATGAGAAGTTCCCACACTTGGCGACCGAACAAATGATGTGCCACATTATCGACACAACCATCGGAATGACTGCATTGGAGCCGTGGAGGTGGCTTAGAGGAGTAGACAAGGTAGGTCTGCTCAACATGCTATGGGTGCCGCACTACAACCGCACCTCGATTATAGTCTTGGTCATCAAGCAGTTGCTATGCTTGGTGCATGATTGGTGTCTGTGTCTGGAGAAGTCAATACCCATTACTGACAGATTGATCCACAAGATCATGCAGTTGCCTTACAGAGGAGAAAATTTGGCCATGATATTTGGAGGAAAAAGTGGTGAGCAGGCCCTCACAGAGGCCATGAAAGAGGAGTTTAAGTTGGTAAAGAATCCATGTGGATATGCCATATCTAGCATCTGTGACCCTGTTGTAAAGGTAGCTACGCAGATTTTAGTAGGGAAGGTGATGAGGAAGTGTCGTGCTGATGAGGTGTGGGCACCTGTCGTCGCGCTAGTAGCCCAGTGCACCAAAGGAGTTCAGTTCAATTGGGCAGACTATCTCCGTGGTGAGTTCCTTGCGAAATACCATGAAGCATAGGAGCTCAGCAAGACGTTCCACTACGCGTTTCTCTTACTGTCTATTGTGTTGGTAGCATGGGATCTTCCAGAGGATAGTCAATTCCCTTCGGTCATGCCAGACCTACCAGAAGCAGCGAAGTACGCTTCGTTGTGGGCGACCAAGGATGCGCAATGCATCAAGGATAGTAAGATCTTCTAGATCTTGATGGAGATGAACATCCACATGGACATCAATTGCAAACAGCAGTTGCCGCCTATGGTGTTTGCCATCCTGCAGGGCTATGCAGAGTTTAAAACATATTTTCACCATGTGTCCATCAAGGTGTGGAAGGTCCCTACGTAGACATGGTATGACTTGCCTTACCTGGCAACGAATGATGCCATTGATGTACTACTTGATCGTTGACTCGCAGAATGGTGCACTACAGCAGACTTGGCGGTGGGAGGGAGCAAGTCCACCGCATAGAAAAAGAAGGAGGAGGCCAATCTTAAGATGACGCAGCTAGCCGAAAAGAGAAAGAAGGAGGCCGCTGACAAGGCCCAGGTGGAGCACGATGCTGCTCAGCAGACATAGAAGCAAACAAGACGAACAGAGCAGGGCTTTGACAAAGGCGCGAGGTCACCTTCATCCGAGACAGAGGAAGAGACGGACAAGCAAACCGAGTAGCACAATGCGGACCCACAGGTGACATCCTCCCGCATCAAGCGTCCAATGGAGTAGGAGAAAGGAGGGGCGAGGAAGAAATCCAAGGCCATTAAGACATCGTTGGACCCAATCACCCTCGCAGAGGGCGATTTGCATGACATCAATGACATGGTGAGGGATGTTACCGCAGAGGCCCTACAAAAGTTTGAGCAACAACAACAACTAATCTTGGGGTCTATCCAGATAGGTCTGCAGGAGCTATAGATCCACGCATCCCAGGTTGGCACGGTGTCCACCAGCCTTTCTATCGACACTTCAGAGGCTGCCGAGATGCTGTGCGCGAAGGCTTCCAGCGCGATAGTGCTGCCTGATGCAGCACTGACCACAGAGAATGACGCTGACAGGCCCGCTGTCAGTGCCCTCAAGGGGGTAGGGTTGAATCTGGCAGCGCTCCCTGGTGAAGTGCTCCACCTATTGTAGGATGGAGTGATTGTAGAGTTGAGGGTCATGAGCACCACGCCCTACAGTGATTGGTGAGCAGCGCATTAACAATGAGCAGATGGCACTACAAAAAGATTCTGCCATCGCCACCATGACCGAGGCGACCAAGAAAAATAAGATTATAATGCAGGTCATCGAGGAGGCATGCCAAATGGTCCCAGAGTTGGCCATTCCTGAGGAAGAACCAGTCGAGATGCGCGTCTACAAGTTGGCTACAGGGGTGCATGACGCTCAGACAAAAATGGCAAGGGTTCAGTTGGAGTTGAACCTGCAGATCACCGAATTGCAGTTGAAGGCCCAGCCTTCAACCTCACCAAAAGTAAAGGAGCAGCGTGCAACTTCTGTCACAGAGGCAATAACGGCGGTTGACAGTGCAGTAGAAGATTGCACACAACTTTTTGAGTAGTTGTTTGAGGTCCTAAAAAGCTTGAAGGAGGACCCTAATGTACAATGGCTGGAGATAGAAGCGTGTGAACTACATCAATGCTATGATGAGGTCAAAGGCATAGCACAAACCGTTGCGCTCACACATAGATTGGCGAAGCTGCAGGAGGCCAAGCAGCTGAAAGAACAGGTGGATGCAGCACAGAAAAAGGAAGCAGTGCTGAAGGCGTGACTGAAGCCTTGGCTGGATGAGGCTTACACGGTCATAGCCTCTATTGAAGGAAAGCTTGCGACTCTGCAAGCAACTCAGCAAAAGCTTCAGGCTGACAGTTTAGGAGCAGTGACCGAGCAAATGGTGGAAGACATGAAGCAGGCGGTCGCACAGTGCACTGCCGAGGTTGCGGTCATAAGGGTCGAGCTGGGAGGTCTTCGCGCTAAGATCTCTACACCTGCTGAGTGACTCGAGGGCAAATCACGATGTTTGTGTTGGGGGCCTGTTGGGAACATGATCCCCCAAGGACATTTTTGGGGCTAAAATCCCATGTTTTGGGTCAAGTTTTGTAATAAAGTGTAAAGTCTCTGCATTTTATGATCACAGAGCGCGAAGGTGTCATGAGCCATAAAGGGTTGTCCGCCCTTATTTTGTAAAGTAAATTTGGCTGTAAAGATCTACCCATGGTCCGCGAACTATGGGATTGTATAAAAAGAGCTAAGTAAGTGAGCTCTAAGAAGTCATAGATAGTTTGGTAGAAGTAATAAGTCTTGAATGATAAGGAGAGAAGTCTAAGTTTCAGGTCTTAGCGTAGGTAGAGGCTCTGCAGCTGTGTGCACAGAGGCCTAGGGTGGAAGTCTGCAGCTGAGTGCGCGGACCCCTGCAACTGTGTACGCAGGGCAAATAGAGTTTGTAATCATCTAAAGATATCAATAAAGAGAAGCATTCTGCAAATTATGTGTCTTTGTTTCTTGTTAATACATCTTGTCATATTGTGTATGAATTTCATTTATAATACTTATGTGATGCGAAAATGTATGTAATTACATTGGATAATTGAATGTAAATAAGGATATCTGTTTACGCAGTGCTAGTTGTGATTGTTTAATAAGATAAGCAAGACACTTAAGCTAGATTGGGAATCTACACGATACGCTGCCCTAGTAGCGCGAAAGTACTTGAACCGTAGGTTAGGGCTGCGCGAAGGTTAATCGTACCCCTTCGCGGAGGTACTAAAGGGAGGGATAAAGGGCTAGATAGACAGAGCCCTAGAACTTAACGACCTGCATGAAAGCAGGAATAGAAGGAATAAACGGACATCATGACCATCTCAAGGGTGCGGAAACTTGGTTCCAACATCCCCCCATACTACTTCTGGTGAGACTTCAGTCTGCGCTCCGCAAGCTGATGCCGAAAGGGCCAGTAGTGCAGGGATTTGTTTGGCTAACTAACGCTGAACCTGAGTCAGGCCCCACCAAGCCAACAATCACCATGAAGCATACTATGACCTGTATGAAAGTTTCGGAGGTAGGGATACGCCTTGGATTTGATCTCGTTTTAATACGAGGAATCCTTGCTAAGGGATGGATCACATGAGGGACTAAGAAGTGGAGAAGGGGATGCCTGAACTTGGAAGGTGAGTGACTGCACAGAGAGGGAGTAACCAGATGGTGTGAGGGATGAAGAAGACAAGAAGGGAAGGCTCGAAAAGAAATTGGGTTTCTCAATCATGAGCATTACTGATTGGGGTTAGAAGCACATTGGGGGTGTGCCCAGAAATGAGCCAAAATTTCTAACATAGAAGCATTGTAAATGAAAAATCCAAGTTGGTCTAAACATGCCTAAAGCATCCAAACACTGCAAAGAGGATCAGTGAAAAATTGGTTGAATTATGACTTAATTTCTATCATACTTGATTTGATGGTTGAACTCTAACTTGATGTTTTCCATATCTTGTTTATTGGTTGAAGAAAAGGCATGGAACATTTTAAATGTTGTAAAGAGTTGAGTCTATAAAGCTCCATGAAATAATATTTCTATTTTTCAAGTGTGTTTCATTGTATATGTGTCCTTGAACACCAAGGATGGTGTTCCCCAAAGGGGGAGGGGCTTGTAACAACCTAATTTCTTATCATCGTGTGTGCAATGTAATTATTTTTATAAATTAAAAAAAAAAAGGCTGAGAGACAGACACAGATTCCATTTCTTGAGGGAATTTTTATTTTAAATATTAGTCCTGGTTGGTTGAAAGGGATGACTATGCCATAAATTAACTAGCAAAACAGGCACAGGGGTAGGTTTCATTTGACTCCCTTACAAGTAAGAATAGGACAAAAAATTAAAGCAGCATGAGCTATGATGTCCACAAGAAGCAAGACTACTACAACATTGGGGAAAAAGAAGGCAGTTGGTTGAGAGAAAAAGAGAGGACCTAGAGGTTATTCAACCACGGATACATGTGCTCTAAAGCGGGGATTGAAGAGAACACACACAAAATATGCAGAGGGAGAAAACCTCTTGGCACACATAAGTTGCAGAAGAGGCAGAGATAGTGGAATTTCAAGACTATTATAGAAGAGGTAGTATCTCAAGATGCATTGTTGGGTGTTGAAGAGATCTATAAACAAGCTGAAGATCCCTATTGAAACTTGTTGGGCATAAGCAATACAAAAAATCAATGTTTTTCTTTGGGGATGAAGGCAGGGTGGTTTGGTGGTGTTCTGGTTCAGTTGTGCATTTATTGAAGGCTTCCCTCTGAAAGCACTCCACCTTAAGCTTTGGAATCTGGATTGGGGGTGACAGATACAAGTAATAGTGGCTATAGCTTGTCTACAATTGGGTGGAGAGCTAGAGTCCCACTCTCAGTTAGAATTCTTATGCACTGTTTAAGATAAGTTCTCTTATGCTCATTATTCACAATAAAATATGTATACATTCTTGGTTGAGATGGTGTGATTAATGCATGAGGCATATCTACATAATTATTATTTACAAGAGTGACTGATGTGTTGTGTTAATGTTTGAATGCACTGGGACAATGTGTAGGAACATTGATTATGTTACAACAACATTTAGCATGAGAATTTTTTTTTATTGTAATATGATGACTACATGGATTCCAAGTTTGCATTAGCATTGTTGTGCTACAATGTGGTAATTTTGAGGACTTCCTCTTCTTTTATACTTATCAACCTGTAACTTTATGTGGTGGTCTCCTCCATGTCTTCAATAATGTATACACTGGTTCTGGGTTTATGGTTTTGATTTTATACTTCCATGCTAACAAGAGCTCAAGATAGAGCGAATCTTGTTTGAATCTATGAATGACATTGCTTCATGAACTTGAATGATTTGACTTAAGTTCATGCACTTCACACAATGTTGCATTTCTGCTATGCACATGATGATGTTGAATTCCTCAATGTTGGGTGTTATATTCTATATGATGTCACGATGCTGGAACAATGTGACAAGTCCCCGTTTGAATGACTAATTATAATCATGATGTTAGAATGGGCTTGTACTATATTAGTGTGAATATATATATAAACACACACACATATTGGATAATCTATGATAGTAACATGTATGGAAGCTCCTTCATGAAGGGCAGGGCACGAACTTTCTTTGATAATAAGCTTGCTCCTCGCTGGCCTGTTAACTAGTTCATTTTAGATGCATGTTTCTCTAGGTCTTCCCATAATGCAAACCATCAGTTTTGGGCCGATGTCTTCACTCTTTCCAAGCTTAGGGACGAGAGAGACTTGCTTTTCTTGTGCAAGATGAGATTTCCTCAAGGCCTGGAGGATTTGGTTTTATGCTTCTTGGATGGGCCTAAAACTGCCTTCAAGACACATGCATGATTGAGATATATTCCTTATGGGCTTATATACATTTTCATGATTCCAATAATGCGCAAATGTTTTGGTATGTTGATTCGATCATCAAGGAGACCATAGACCTCTGCAAGTCTAAATGGACTAGTCCCCAACCTGCATGGACAACATGGACAACTCCCTATTTTGATTCTTGTGTTTCACCCCTCGAGAACTCGAAGGGGGTAATCTAATTGTTAGCTCAAGAGGGTTGGCACCTATGCATGTTCCATAAAATCCCAAGGGTAGGAGTTAGACTCTGGTGCACGCCCAAGATCCCATAGAACCAATGTGATTGAGCAATGGCCGAACCCTTCACAAATGTATATAAGAGGTTTATATGACCCAAGCTTTGGGCAGAACCACCACGGTTTTGACCAAGCATATTCTTCTATGCATAGGGGAGGGTTTCCCTTATCCAATTCACAACTAAACTCATTGCATTACCATGAAAATCTATCAGCGAGAGTAGCCTATAAATAGTTCCTTTTTGTTAATGAGACCTCGCTCCAGTTCCTGTGACCAAGTGCATAACTGTGGTTGATGCCCAAGATTGAGTGGGGCAATCAATGACTCACAAGAGATCTGGGATGTTGTAATCCCGAAGGGTTTCATCTTAGAAGCCACAAATACTCACACAAGAGGGAACAACTGGGCTGACAAGGACCATGAAGGTGTAGTAGGGATGGTAGTAAGGAATAGGCCAGAGTGACTTGGAGGCCTTGCATTGGCCGATAGGAGGTCCAAATACCATGTAGGAAAATCCTAATGTGACACAAGGAGAGTTAAGGTGGGAAGCCAAGATGATTCGGTGCAGTGTTTCACGGTAGGAGCTGACAATGGACCAATAATGATAAAGGGAATGTAAAGAGGTCAGGACCAATAAATGGGTCATCTCAGTGGGTCAACCCCATAGTGAACTTATAATGTGTAAGGGTGAAGGGTTAGGTAACAAACACACACACACACACATATATATATATCTGTGTGTGTGTAATAATTGCATTGTAAAGCATAGAGTGGGGTCGTGGAACCCAATCCCATGAAAGTGTTGACAACTAATAAGAAATTTCCAAGTGGCATTGGGAGGATATCTAGGGGGTATAGCCACGTGGCTACCACGTAGCCAAGTTGATGAGGTGGCACTCTCTAATTTTCTAGAACTTCAATGGTCACATCTCATGATCTGAAGGTTGGATTGAGGTAAAGTTTTATATCATCGGAATCGTCTCGATGAGATGAATGCAATGGTGATGTCAAACTAAGGTTTTGAGTAAGTTGAAAAGATTGAAAATTTTAGACCCCATTTCCATAACAACACCTTGGATATTGGGTTAGCATAATAACCACCTCCTCTTAATCAATGTTATGGTAAGGATTAGGAGAGGGGGTTATTACATCAATTTTCCAAGGCAACAATGCCCATTGTTTCTCTACATGAAGAAAACTTTTCAGTGATTACAATATTTGTTAATGGATCTACAAAATTATTCAAAGTATCCATCTTTACCAAAAATAAATTCTTGTATTCAACCATGTCCTCGCAAAGTGATACTAAATATCAATATATGTTGTCTTAAAATGGTAAACTAGGTTCTTTTCCAAAGAGATTGCACTATGATTGTCATAATCTAACCATACAACTTCTTGTAAAAACCTTACTTGATAAAATATATGTAACCATATCGCTTATTTATTTGCATTAGTGGCTACCATGTATTTATCTTCTATAGTTAAGTGTGGCACTATAAGCTATATCTTTCTCATCCAATTGATTGCTCCTCCAAATTGGTTAAACACATAACCACTTGTAGATCGTTTGTGATACAAATCTCCAACCTAATCAATGTCAACAAATCCATGTATGTCCAACAATTTGTATTCTCTAGGTCTTCCTTGGTAGCGAATTCCATAATATATAGTGACATGAAAATCCTTAAAGGCCCTCTTTATAATTGTCCAAGTTTCTTTCCTAGTTTTGACATATACCTACTTAAAACTTCCATGCATGCATAATGCCTAGTCTAATACAAATCATTGCATACATCAAATTTCCGACATTGGCATGTGGAACACATGACACATTCTCTTCCTCTTCTTATGTCTTGGGACATTGATCTACAAATATCTTACACCTATAGGATTAAGGACCTTGACTGGTCTACATTCCTACCTAGATCACCGGATTCGCCCTAGAGGCCCCTCGAATCGCGAATCTAGCAAATCCGACACGATTCGGTACGGATTTGTGTCCAAATTTTATGACACGTCATGTCCCTTTATGACACGTCGTGTCTGAGGTCGTGTCACGACTTTGAAGAGCATGTCGTGATTTTGGAAAACGTGTCCTGTTTCCAGGACTCGCTAAGCCTAGCGCGGGTATGACAAGGGCGTGTTTGCTCGTTAATAGTTTCATTTTGCAAGTGATTTGTGCTGTTGGCAAGTGATTGTGTTGTTGCAGCAAGGAGTAGACTCTCAGCAAGGAGAATCGACCACCTGTCCACTAAGTAACTATTTAGTATTAAGTTATTGTAGCCTTGCATAGCATGATAACATAGATTCTTTTTTATTGGCTTTTATAGGTATCGGCCTGTATACACAGAAAAGTTTGAGACTCAAACGATTGTATGCCTTGGACACAAACGATTGATCAATGAGATCATTGCCCACTGCCCAGATATCACATCAATCGCCTACTTGGAGATTACTGATTAGCAACAGCCAATAAATTAATAATTGTTATGGTTTACTTGATAAGTTATAACTTACTCATGAAAGTCAAAATATTTAACACATTCATCAGGTTTAGAAGGAACTCATGCAGCCGCAAGCAAGTCAGTAAAAGTGCTAACTGCTACCTACTCATAGCCCACTCAAAAAATAGGTTATTAACTTATTAATAATTATCATAGCCCACTCGAAAACTAGGTTATCTAAATAAGTAATTGGAAGGTGAATGTTGATAAACTAGCCGTGTTCTCATGGTTGCTCTTGGAAGCTACTATTATATCCACTCCAGACAGCATTGAACTCAGACAAGGATATAATAAAATGGTTTGGAACTTTAACATCTTTGTATACTAAGATCGATACATGAGATACTACTTATGAATCATAACTTATTATTTTAAAATATTTATTATTAACAAATAACATATATGAGTCTATGACCCTTCAGATTATTTTCAATGACAAGTTACGACATAGAAGTGAGCACACGTCAAAGTGAGCGAAACTCAATATTGACAATGCTGCTTGTTGCTTAAAGCCGTAAAAAACGATGTTTAAAATTAAGAAGTGAAGACTGTTTTCAAGTCTGAGTTGGTTGTGACCTTGACTAAGTTGCTCAAACCAATTTAAGAGCAAACTTGGAACAGTTTTGGAGTCCCTTTGTAATGCACAAACTTGATATTCTTTGAGCAGCCTTTGAAGAAGACTTAAAGCAGTTTTAGGAGCACTCTTAAGGTTACTTGTAGTTGTCACAGACCTTAGTTGGCTTGAAAGTTGAAACTTTAAATGCAACATAGAGGATTTATTAACCCTTCAGATTATTTTTAATGGAAACGTAGCAATGAGATGTGTGAGGCCAACAGAGGTGAGGTGTCATTGCCCAAAACTGCTGCACTAGATCTGATTCCTAATATGATGCCAGACTGTTCTGAACAGTGGAATCTATTTAATAATTTAATTATAATTTATGTGTATTGTAACCTTGAATTTATGTGTATTGTCTCTGTTCTAAGACTGGCATTTTAGCAGTTTGTTCATTTTTTACAGCAGTTTGTTCATTTTTTTGCATTTTTAAATTTTTTACAGCAGTTTGTTCATTTTTTTTACAGGTTGAGGTAACAGTGTTCATGGCTCAATCAAAGGCAGCAGTTAGGGGGCAAAGGAAGGGCAAGAATGTCATGGGTAGAGATGCCCCTCCTCCCCCAATATCATCAGAGTCTGCTGCAAGTAATGTTGAGGGAAGAGGACTTAAAGACAATGATAAATATCCATTGTGGAAATATGTCACAAGAGAGGATGGGCCAAACAACAAGGGAAAGGGAGGAGGCAATGTGCAATGGAAATGCAACTTTTGTAACATTTCTTTCAAAAGCACATATTACCGTGTGAAATCACATTTGTTGGCTTTACCTGGTTGTGGGATTGGATCTTGTAGAGCTATTACTTCACAAAAGAGAAAAGAATTGGAAAAGGAGGCCAATGTTGGTATGGAACATGTGGCACTGGCTTCAATATCAAAAAAACCCAAGAATGAAGACCCCCTTCCATTTTTGAGGAAATCCACCACCAAATTTCCATTTGAGAGTTCTACTTCTACTGGGGGACAAGAATCAAAAAGAAGAGCACTTGGTCCAATGGACAAGATTTTCCAAAAAGAGAGACGGGAAGAGCTTGATCTCACCATTGCCTTCTTCTTCTATCAAAACTTCATATCATTTAATGTTGCATGTTCACCTTTATTTGTTGAGATGTGTCGAGCTCTAACTCAAGGGGCTCCAGCAGGACATGTGCCTCCTGGGTCAGAGAAGCTGAGAACCACATTGTTGACGAAGGCAAAAAAAGAGGTGCAAAAAATGCTTGAGCCTATTATGGCATCATGGCCAACATCTGTGGTTGGCATTGTTTCTGATGGATGGACAGATCCAGCACGACACCCAATCATCAACTTCATGGTGTCTTCCTTGAATGGTCTAGTTTTCACGAAAGCAATGGATACACTTGGCGAATACAAGGATGCACAATTTATGGGTGAGTTATTTATTAAAGTTGTTGAAGATGTAGGTGTTGAATCTTGTGTGCAAATCATTACAGATAATGCACCAGTTTGCAAGGCTGCTGGCATGATTGTGGAAGCTAAATATCCACAAGTGTTTTGGACACCTTGCATTGTCCATTCATTGAACTTAGCACTGAAATCCATTGCTTCTGATGTGCTTTGGATTGGAAGCATTATTGAGGATGCAAGACATATCCGTAACTTTGTGCAAAATCATACGAATGCCCTCACTATCTACAAGGAGTACAACAATCTATCATTGTTGAAGATTGCTGATACACGGTTTGCATCTTCATTCATGATGTTGAAGAGGTTGAGGGAGGTCAAGACCGCTCTTGGGTCCATGGTTATTTCTGAGTTTTGGTCTTTTTGGAGAAAGACAGATCAGGCAGCCTCTAAAAGAGTGAAGGACACGGTACTAGATGATGCTTGGTGGGAGAGGGTAGATCTAATTATTCGGATCATGGACCCTATCATTTCTTTGCTTTGAGTTGCAGATACAGACAAACCCATCCTAGGAGAGGTTTATGAGGGATGGGATTCCATGATTGAGTCTGTGAGGAGCATTATTCTACAGAGTGAGTGCCCCAAGTATGAGACATCACCAGAGGCCTTCTGCGATACCATACATGATATTCTTGTCAACAGATGGGACAAGAATTGTACACCTTTACATTGTTTGGCTCACTCATTGAACCCCAAATACTACAGCCATGAGTGGCTGAATGGTGGACCTTCCCAAAAATTCCCTCCTCACATGGATGGTGAAATCTCACAGGGGAGGAAAGAGGCATTCAGGCGGATTTAACAGGATAGTGCATTGCTTGCTGAGGTGTAGGATTCCTTTGCAGAGTTTTCCACTGGCACTGGTCGATTTGGAGGTTATGATGTGATTAGAGATAGGGGGGTTAAGAATCCCTATTCTTGGTGGGAAAATCATGGGGCAACAAGCCATCCTCTTCAGCAGTTAGCCATGAGGCTCCTCTCTCAGGTGACTTCATCCTCTTGTTGCGAGAGGAATTGGAGCACATATGGGAATTAGAATAATGTGAAGAAGAGCAGGCTTGAGCAGTCCAGGGCAGAGACAATGGTGTATGTGCACACCAACCTTCGTCTTATTTACAGGCAGAGGGAAGAGTGGTTGAGGGGAAAGACAAAGATGTGGGATGTCTTTCCTGATGATATGGGTCTGGACACCATTGTTGAGTTGGCATTGGCCAACATGGATCTCAGTGATCCAGTGCTAGACCCTGTTAGTTTTGATGACTTAGAGGGGTCAACCACCATACCAGCAGATGTAGAGGCCACTATGGATACAGGGGAGGAGGAGGATGCAGAGGAGAGCAGTGGGGACCATGATGATGGGGACAGTGATGCTGATTCTGATGCTGATTGATGCCTTGAGGCTTGTATACCTGTAGGCTGTAGTTTTTTTATATTTTCTATCTCTATTTGCCATTGACATTGCACCAACACTACCTATGTAACACATTTTGATTTGATGACTTAATGAGAAAACTACAGTTGTCAGTGTGTTTATCTTACTATCTTGTAGTTGTAAGTTGTCTTTCAGTTATGAATTATGAATCATGATTTAAATTTTTAATAGATTTATCATTTATGTGACCAGTACCACTGACATTTATTTGAATTTTGTATGTACTATGCATGCTAATAGCTATAGATGAAGATCTATGTTTGAAATCAATAAATTTGTATCATTAATTAAAATTTGTGTAATAAATATGATAATATCTAATTTTTAATATATATATATATATATATATTTAATAAAATAATATATAACGTTTCCTGTTCCAGGGGGTCAGCGTGTCCGAATCCGACACCATGAATCTCGAATCCTATGTGTCCCAAATCCCCGTGTCGGGTGACTTAGATTCCTACATATTAAACCTATGCAATATTGTCTCAACATATTTCCTCTTATTCAACCAAATTTTCTTTTTTGTCCGATCTCTTTTATTTTCCATACCCAAAACAAATTTTGCAACACCAAGATCTTTCATGTCATTTAGAGGACAACTAAATTTTCACTTCCTTGATGATTTCCATGTTAATTCCAATAAACAACATATCATCCACATACATGACTACATAAATAAAATGTTCACCTACTAATTTGAAATGCACACAATTATTGACTTTTCTTCTTGTAAAAGTAGGTCCCAATATATATGTATGTGAGTTTTGATACCACATCCTTAGAAATTGCTTTAACCCAAACAAGGACTTTTTCAGCATGCAAACCAACTCTTTCTTACTTTCACTATAAATCCTTCAAGGTGTTTCATGTAGAATTGTCCTTCCATGTCCCCATGTAGGAATGTTGTCTTCATATCTATATATTCTATTTCAATATCAAAAGTAGAAACAACAAATACAAATTTATTAGAAGTTAACTTAGCAACAGGAGAAAAAATTTCACCAAATTCTAATCCCTCTACCTAGAAATTACCCTTTGTTACTAACCAAGCTTTGTATTTCTCCACTTTACACTTTGCATTCAACTTTTCTTAAACAACCATTTGTTACCAATGGTATTTCTTCCAATTGGAAACTCAACTAGATCCCAAGCCTCATTCTTGTTCAAGGTTGACATTTCCTTGACCATGGCCTTTTTCTAGAGTTTTCCATCCTCTAAATTCACCACCTCCCTAACATTTTTGGTATCATCATCAATAATAGCCATAGGAAAACTAGAATGAAAATTAGGTGGAGTATATATTTCTAGTTTTCTTAGTTCTCAAACCAATCTCCTAAATACAAAAGTATGAGGTTCTTCTTCTCAATCATGTTCCTATGCTAGGTTGGATTCTTCATCCTGAAACTTGAACTCCACTACCTCTGGTTCTTTTTCCCTTGGTGGGACTTCCTATTTGACAACATCTTTGACCTCTCTAACAACAACATCTAAACTATAAACAACTTCCTAGTTTTTGGATTCTAACGCTTATAACCTTTTAAACCATCTTTATAACCAATACAGATGTAATTTTCAACTTATTATCCAACTCACTCCTATTTTCTTTTGTAACGTATACATAAACATCATTATTATGTGGAATTTTGCATCTACGTATAAACACAACTTCCCTAAGTGGGTAGCTCCACCTAGAACAATAGATTTAAAGAGTTTAACCTTTTCCTATATAAGATAAATAAGACAAGGGACCTACTTGTTATCTTTCGCTTCCCTTTGTCTCCTTTGAATAGCTCTCGTCGCTCCTTCTCGAACTGAATCTACTCGATAAGTACTTGCAATAATAAACAGAGGACAAAAAACAAATCAAAGCAAGAGATCTATCTACTATAATCAAATGGAATCAAAAGCATTTACACATATAACCATTATACATAAAGACAAGAATATGGGAAAAGGTGTAAACAACTTTATTAAGTAGAAGGAAGAGTTACAACCAAAGAAGTCTGATCCCATGTCACTCATCCAACTTGAGTTCCATCCTTCATCACATCAAAAGCACAACACTCTGGCAGCATAACAATACTTTCTTATGATCTCAAAATTCAAACCAACAGTATATCCTTACAAATTCTCAAAGTCCAGCCCTTGATCACTATGATGAGTGCTCAATTTATAGGGAAATGGAGGTGGTTTTGTCATAAATTGGGCATTGAATGGCTTTGCAATTAGGAAGTTAGTTTCCATGGAGGAAGGGATGAGAGGATAGGAGGTTATTTGATTCACTCCCTATCCAATTTTGAGCTCATAGGAGAGGATAAGAGGTGGGAATATTCTAGAATGGTCTAGAATGAAAGAATATTCCCAAAACCCTATGAAGATTTTTCTCAATCTCGCCCAGCGCAGGTCAAAGTGGGCCTAGGTGCTCTGTAGAGTAGGCTTGAATGGGCCTAAGTGCTTTGCAGC
The DNA here is from genome assembly GCA_031772625.1 of Pinus tabuliformis. Taxonomy (NCBI): domain Eukaryota; kingdom Viridiplantae; phylum Streptophyta; class Pinopsida; order Pinales; family Pinaceae; genus Pinus; species Pinus tabuliformis. The sequence continues at coordinate 699,652,206 of CM062807.1, forward strand.
GCACTTACCCCTGACCAAGGTTGCGTTGGTCCCTCAAGGAGTCATTTCAGGATGTCTTCAGGCCAAGAAACTCTCAAGAATGATGGCATTCAATGTGATGACTTGTCTAGGGCATGTAGCAACTGAATTAGGGTTTGATGAGCCCTAAAAGTACTGATCTGAATGATGGGAGTGATGTGCCCAAATAGACCTGTAACAGTTTCCCCCTAAAGCATGAAGTCGAAAATGATAATGTCGAGTGATATGCTTTACAATGTGATGAGGAGGTTCTGAAGCGGATGGTAACCTGCATCAATTACAATACATAATATCATGATATTTTGGATTTTTCATGAATTGCTAAGGGAAGGCATACCCATGCTCAGCATATAAATTTTCATTACATGTACATAGATAGTCGTCTACAGATATAGACCCATGATGGGATGACCATTAGTGTAAAGCCATTGTACAGATGATTTAGTACTCTCCTGAAATCACAACCTGGATGGATGAAACTAGATCTGGAGTCTTCTATCTCGTTCAATCGTTTGCTCAAGTACGAGTCTAACCATGTGAATATGTGATCTGGAGTCGAACATTGGAAGGCACCGTCTGATTACCAGCCAATGATGTAAACCGTTAACAGACGCCAGAGAAATCATCGATAATGATAATGATCCTCAAGATACTGCAGTACATTTTGCATGGTGTGAATGGATGTTTTGATGTCGAACACCATACAAATTATTTCGGTCGAAGGCCAATGATTTCAACCTATCATCGAAAGTGAGAAACTTGCCATTGATGTATGCAAGCTCCAAAGTACTGAAAGGGTGTTTCTAAGTCAACTTCTTGAATAATGTGTTCAGGTTGACAAGAAGCGACTCGTCGCAGGAGGGCCTTGATGTATCCCACATCAACGACACAAAACAAGTGTAATTATTTTTGGAGACAAAATATGACTGACGACACAAGGTTCAGGAATGGCGATCATGAAAATGAAGGTTTATGAGTATTGCAAAAGATGAATTTAACTGAGTGACTTCTCTTGAACATGTCGGTGACACTGAATGAATTGGCAGCATTGACCCAAAACCAATGTAATGGATGGTGTGATAGACCATAGGTATGATAACCATCAAGCATATAACCCAATCCAAGTAGTCATGGAGATGAAGTGAAAGTGTCATGTTCAAGAGCAACCTGCTACCATAAAGTGGTTTACCCATTTTCCATTTTCCCCAGTCATTGCTGACCATTACCTCTTTATCTTTTATCAAGATTGAGGAGGATAACGTATGCTTGTTGTATAATTCCACCCTTCAGGTGAATCCATCGCTACTTGATGTTTTAACAAGTCTAGCGAAGGTGAAACTCGGTCTTGTCATGATGGACAAGTTTGTCACTATTTGATGTTTTAACGAGTTTAAAGACAATGAGAACTCGGTCCTTTTCATGTTTAGAGAGTTTGAAAAGGGACAAAAAGAAAACTCCACAAGTTCTTTTTCGTAAATTTGTCTTTCAAGTCCGAAAAAGCATAAAATAATACGAGAGAGAACCTATAGACCATGTTCGATCAACATATTCGTTTTTCGTAAATAATCTATCTCAGTCCGGAAAACGGTTAAACTTATACCGAGTAGATTTCATTTCCAATATGTTAACGAGATGAAAAGGACAAGCGCTCGGCAATCTTTTCATGTTTCAAGAGTCTAAAAAGAGCTTAAAGAGGACTCCACTTAGAGGAACGAGTGGTGTCTAGGATAGCAACTGGTTTTGATGATGTTGGAACTTCTCAAAACATGTTGATTTATGTGAAGAGGCTGGCTAATAAGACCACTCATTGCAACTGTTCCTCAAAATGGGTAAAACAAACAAGTGAAAGTGTATGATCGACCAAGCAGATAGTGACGATGGAAGGAGAAAAACCAAGGCTCATATGATGGAAGAGGCTGATAGAATGGCAATCACGAGGGTTAAAATGGAGATGGGTTCATTTTTACACAAGCTTGAACCATAGGGAACTATGCTTGGATTCAGTTTCATGTTTATACAATATTGAAACGAAAAACTATGCTTGAATTCAGTTTCATGTTTACACAAGCTTGAAACGAAAAACTATGCTTGGATTCAGTTTCATTTTTACACAAGCTTGAAATGAAAAACTATGCTTGGATTCAGTTTACATGCCCCCAACATGATGACTTGATTCTAGGTGCATGCCACCCAAGCTTCATTGCATTCACCTAAGTGAACTACTCGTGGCTATGAGGTGGATGGAATGAAGGTTCATATATGAGATCAAGTGAAAGACTCGACTGGGATTTTACGAGATCTAATCAAAGACTCGAATTGGAACTTTGCTCCAGGGGACCTTGTTTCATTTTTTAATGAGCTTGACACAAGATAAGGAACTCTGCTTAGATTCCTTGCTTCATTTTTTAACGAGCTTGACACAAGACAAGGAACTATGCTCATATTCCTTGTTTCATTTTTTAACGAGCTTGACACAAGACAAAGAACTATGCTCATATTCCTTGTTTCATTTTTTAACAAGCTTGACACAAGACCAGGAACTATGCTCATATTCCTTGTTTCATTTTTTAACGAGGTTGACACAAGACAAGGAACTATCCTCGTATTCCTTATTTCATTTTTTAACGAGCTTGACACAAGACAAGGAACTATCATCATAACCTTTGTTTCATTTTTTAACGAGGTTGACACAAGACAAGGCACTATCCTCATAACCTTTGTTTCATTTTTTAACGAGGTTGACACAAGACAAGGAACTATCCTCATGATTCCTTGATCACGACCCATAAGAGGTCATGACTTATAAGAGGTTCTCATCAGATGGGAGAACATTAGAGAGATCTGGTTCCAATTCCCCAGATGATGTAGGCATGGAACGAGTTGCCACAACATCATGGAATTGATCCTAAGTTGATGTAGGCATGGAACGGGTTGCCACATAATTAACCCATGGAGGGAAGATACCATTGGGATAAAAGGACCATTTAGGGAAGATGGTTGAATGGAAGCCATATTTGGATCGGGAAATGAAAGCTGGTCAATGGTGACAATTCTGTCTTCATGTGGGAAACACATCACTCGAAAGAGTGTTGAAACTATAGCTCCCATGTCATAAACATAGTCAAGCCCAAGAAGTAAATTGTAATCTAAAGGGCCTGGAACTACCATCACATTGAGATAAACAATTTTTCCTCCCAAAGTAATAGGCAACTAAGGAAGGATCCCTAATGGTTGATTGTTCCTCTGTTAAAAGCCAACAGATTCTGGGTAACAGGCAAAAGTGATGGTGAACCGAGCGCTTGCCAAGAAGTGGAAGAAAGGATACTCACATATGCACCTTCATCTATAATAGTGCCAGGTACAATCATATTACAAACCTGTACTATGATCTGGAAAGGCACATAAGAAGGAAGATGGCATCCTGCCAGTGAATTCCAATCAAAGGAAGTGACCAGACTACTTGGAGGGGGTACCGTAAAAATAGTAGAATTACTTGCTTGAGTTACGAGAACGAGAGGATTTTCCTCCTGTCTTGATGGAACATGAGGGTTGCCTCCAAGCTCATTGGAATCTGAAGAAACAAAAAGAACCTGAGTGGTATCCAATGAGCTTGGAGGCAACCCTCCTGTTCCATCAAGACAGGAGGAAAATCCTCCCATTCTCATAACTCAAGGGGGTAATTCTCCCATTCTTATGGTACCCCCTCGAAGTAGTCTGGTCACTTCCTTTGATTGGAATCAACTGGCAAGATGTCGTCTTCCTTCTTATGTGCCTTTCCAGATCATAGTACAGGTTTGTAATATGATTGTACCTGGCACTATTATAGATGAAGGTGCATCTGTGAGTATCATGTCCTCCATTGCTTGGCAAGCGTTCAGTTCTCCGACACTTGTGCCTATTACCCAGAATCTGTTGGATTTTAACAGAGGAACCTGTCAACCATTAGGGATCCTTCCTTAGTTGCCTATATCTTTGGGAGGAAAAATTGTTTATCTCAATGTGATGGCAGTCCTAGGCCCTTTAGATTACAATTTACTTCTTGGGCGCAACTATGTTTATGACATGGGAGCTATAATTTCAACACTCTTTCGAGTGATGTGTTTCCCACATGAAGGAAAAATTGTCACCGTTGACCAGCTTTCATTTCTTGGTCCAAATATGACTTCCAGTCAACCATCTTCCCTAAATGGTCCTTTTGTCCCAATGGTATCTTCCCCGCCAAGGGTTAATTATGTGGCAACCCATTCCATGCCTACATCAACTCACAATCAATTCTGTGATGTTGTGGCAACCCATTCCATGCCTACATCATTTGGGGCATTGGAACTAGACCTCTCTAATGTTCTCCCATCTGATGAGAACCTCTTAGAAGTCATGACCTCTTACGGGTCGTGATCAAGGAATCATGAGGATAGGTCCTTGTCTTGTGTCAACCTTGTTAAAAAATGAAACAAAGGTTATGAGGATAGTTCCTTGTCTTGTGTCAACCTCATTAAAAAATGAAACAAAGGTTAAGAGGATAGTTCCTTGTTTTGTTTCAACCTCGTTAAAAAATGAAACAAAGATTATGAGGATAGTTCCTTGTCTTGTGTTAACCTCGTTAAAAAATGAAACAAAGGTTATGAGGATAGTTCCTGGCCTTGTGTCAACCTCATTAAAAAATGAAACAAGGAATCAGAGCATAGTTCCTTGTCTTGTGTCAAGCTCGTTAAAAAATGAAATAAGGAATATGAGCAGAGTTCCTTGTCTTGTGTCAAGCTCATTAAAAAATTAAACAAGGTCCCCTAGAGCAAAGTTCCAATTTGAGACTTTGAGTAGATCTCGTAAAATCCTAGTCGAGTCTTTCACTTGATCTTGGAAATGAACCTTCATTCCATCCACCTGATAGCCACGAGTAGTCTACTTAGGTGAATGCAATGAAGCTTGGGGGGCATGCACCTAGAATCGAGTCATCATGTTGGGGGCATGTAAACCAATCTCAAGCATAGTTTTTCGTTTCAAGCTTGTGTAAAAATGAAACTGAATCCAAGCATAGTTTTTCATTTCAAGCTTGTGTAAACATGAAATTGAATCCAAGCATAGTTCCCTATGGTTCAAGCTTGTGTAAAAATGAACCCATTTCCATTTTAACCCTCGTGATTTCCATTCTATTAACCTCTTCTATCAGATGAGCCTTGGTTGTTTCATTCCATCACCACCATCTCTTTGGCTGATCATACTCTTTCACTTGGTTGTTTTACCCTTATCAAGCACAGTTGCAATGAGTGGTCTTATTAGCCAGCCTCTTCACATAAATCAACATGTTTTGAGAAGTTCTAACATCACCGGAACCAGTTGTTATCCTAGACACCACTCGTTCTTCTAACTGGAGTCCTCTTTAAGCTCTTTGCAAACTCTCGAAATATGAAAAGATTGTCGAGCGATTGTCCTTTTCAGCTCGTTAAAGGATTGGAAACGACATATACTCAACATAAGTTTAACCCTTTTCCAAACTAAGATAGATTATTTACGAAAAAGGAATACATTGATCGAACATGGTCAATAGGTTCTCTCTCGTATTATTTTACGCTTTTTCGGACTTGAGAGACAAAACCATGAAAAAATAACTTGTGGAGTTTTCTTTTTGTCCCTTTTCAAACTCTCTAAACATGAAAAGGATCGAGTTCTCATTGTCGCTAAACTCGTTAAAACATCAAATAGTGACAAACTTGTCCATCATGACAAGACCGAGTTTCACCTTCGCTAGACTCGTTAAAACATCACATAGCGATGGATTCACCCGAAGGGTGGAATTATACAACAAGCATATGTTATCCTCCTCAAGCTTGATAAAAAATAAAGATGTACTAGTCAGCAATGACAGGCGAAAATGGGAAAAGGGGTAAACCACTTTATGGTAGCAGGGCGCTCTTGAACATGACTCTTTCACTTCATCGTTGTGACTACTTGGGTTGGGTTATCTGCTTGATGGTTATCATACCTATTGTCTATCATACCATCCATCACTTTGATTTTGGGTCAATGCTTCCAATTCATTCAATGTTGCCGACATGTTCAAGAGAAGTCACTCAGTTAAATTCATCCTTTGCAATACTCATAAACCTTCATTTTCATGACCACCATTCTTGAACCTTGTGTCGTCAGTCACATTCCGTCTCCAAAATCATTACACTCGTTTCATGTCGTTGATGTGGGATGCATCAAGGCCCTCCTGCGACGAGTCACTTCTTGTCGACATCAACACATTATCCAAGAAGTTGACTTAGAAACACTCTTCCAGTACCTTGAGGCTTGCATACATCAATGGCAAGTTTCTCGCTTCCGATGATAGGTTGACATCACTGGCCTTCGAACGAAAGACTTTGTATGGTTTTCGACATCAAAACATCCATTCACACCATGCAGAATGTACTGTAGTACCTTGAGAATCATTATCATTATCGATGATCTCTCTCACGTATGTTAACGACTTACATCATTGGCTGGTAATCAGACAACGTCTTCCCATGTTAGACTTCAGATCACATATTCACATGGTTAGACTTGTACTTAAGCAAACGATTGAACGAGATAGAAGACCCCGGATCTAGTTTCATCCATCTTGGTTGCAATTTCAGGAAAGTACTAAATCATTTGTACAATGGCTTTACACTAATGGTCATCCCATCATGGGTCTATATCTGTAGATGACTATCTATGTACATGTAATCAAAAGTTTATATGCCGAGCATGGGTATACCTTCCCTCAAAAATTCATGAAAAATCCAAAATATCATGATATTATGTATTGTAATTGATGCAGGTTACCATCCGCTTCAGAACCTCCTCATCACATCGTAAAGCATATCACTCGACATTATCATTTTTGACTTCATGCTTTAGGGGGCAACTGTTACAGGTCTATTTGGGCACACCACTCCCATCATTCATATCAGTACTTTTAGATCTCATCAAACCCTAATTCAGTTGCTACATGCCCTAAACAAGTCATCACAATGAATTCCATCATTCCTGAGAGTTTCCTGGCCTGAAGACATCCTGAAATGACTCCTTAAGGGACCAGCGTAGCCATGGTCAGGGGTAAATGCGTTGCAGAGCACTTCAGCCCATTCAAGCTTGCTCTGCAGAGCACCTAGGTCCACTTTGACCCGCACTGGGCAAGATTGAGTGAAATCTTCATAGGGTTCTGGGAATATTCTTTCATTCTAGATCATTCTAGAAGATTCCCACCTCTTATCCTCTCCTATGAGCTTGAAATTGGATAGGGAATGAATCAAATAACCTCCTATCCTCTCATCCCTTCCTCCATGGAAACTAACTCCCAAATTGGAAAGCCATTCAATGCCCAATTTATGACAAAACCACCTCCATTTCCCTATAAATTGAGCACTCATCATAGTGATCAAGGGCTGGACTTTGAGAATTTGTAAGGAGATACTGTTGGTTTGAGGTTTGAGATTGTAAAAAAGTATTTTTATGTTGCCGAAGTGTTGTGCTTTTGGTGTGATGAAGGATGGAACTCAAGCTGGATGAGTGACATGGGATCGGACTTCTTGGTTGTAACTCTTCCTTCTACTTAATAAAGTTGTTTACACCTTTTCCTATATTCTTGTCTTTATGTATGATGATTATATGTGTAAATGCTTTCGATTCCATTAGCTTATAGTAGATAAATCTCTTGCTTTGATTGGTTTTTGTCCTCTGTTTATGATTGCAGGTTCTTATCGAGCGGATTCAATTCGAGAAGGAGTGACGGGAGCTATTCAAAGGAGACAAAGGGCAGCGAAAGATAACAAGTAGGTCCCTTGTCTTATTTATCTTCTATAGAAAAAGGTTAAACTCTTTAAATCCATTGTTCTAGGTGTAGCTACCCACCTAGGGAAATTGTATTTATCCATAGATGCAAAATTCCAAGGATGTGCCCAAATAGACCTGTAACAATCATAGCCAAAACTTTGGGATGTTTCAGAGAGGTTTTCTTACTAGTCCATGCCTCTTACAGTGTTGTCAACCAATGCTAATGAGGGTGATCAATTTACCAAATAACACACAATACCCACTGCCTCTGCCTAGAATCATTGTCCTAACCCACCGCCATTGTGCATGCTCCATCAATGTCTTGTTCATCCTTTATACAAGTCCATTATGTTGGGAAGTGTATGGTGTACTCTGTGTCTTTGCTATACCACATTGTTTATAAAATTCCTCAAAATCATTCATGTAGAACTCCTTGTCATTATTGGTCCTCAACACCTTGATTTTCTTCTCTATCTAATTCTCCACAAAAGCCTTGAATTCTTTAAATTTGTGAAATAATTCAAATTTCTTCCAAAGGAAATAAATTCATGTATTCATTGAGAAATCATCTATGAATGAAATATAGTGCACTGATTTTCGAAGTGATGGAATAGGAACAGGTCCAAACACATCATTATGTATTAACTCTAAAATTCCCTTGGCCCTTGTACCACCTATGGAGAATCTCACTAGATTGTATTTACCATAAATACAATTCTCACATAAATCAAGATCTATAGTGCAATTAAACATACCTTCAACCATACCTTTATTGTGTAGTACTCAAAGGCCCTTCACTCCAATATTCCTTAGTCTTTGACACCACAACATCGTCTTTTCTCTAGATAAAATAGGGGTTTTGAATTCTTCATCTCCACATTCAGGAGAAATGAAACTATCATGCCCATCACTAATTAGAACTCCCTTCAACAAACCATTGCTCCTTAAACCATCTTGCAGGTTTCCTTTTCAATCATATTAGTTACACATACGTCACTCATCCTACTTATAAATATAATGTTTCTAAGAGCCCTAGAATGTTTAAAACACCATGAAGTGTTATAACCCTTCCATCCTTGAGCAACAATTTGACTTTCCCATGTCCTATGATCTTGGTTGTTGATTCATCTCTAAGAAAAATGTCACCTCCATCTAAAACTTTCATATTCACAACTCCTTGTGGGGAGTCATAAAAAAGGAGACACCTAATTTCGTCAACTATACGTAATGATCTGCATGTGTGCTTTAAGAAGCCAAGTACACATCGCCTCTTTCCTCCGTGGAGCTCTTCTCTTCATTGGAGGGAACTACATTAGATCACATCCCTCTCTCAATGCTTTAGATCTACAATTCTTCCTAAAATGCCCTTCTTTTCCACATTTTCAGCATCTCTTAAAATTTTTCTAGAGATTTAGCTCTAATGTTGGCTTTAATAACCATTCATGAAGCAAGGGATGCAGGAAATTTACACAAGAAATTCTTGTGTGTTGTTCTATTGTAAAAATTGGTCAATAAATATAATGATGGTGACCATAACAAATACACGAATATAGAGAAACTTGTTCAAACCACCACCATAACTATCTCCTCAAATCTTTTTGTGAATCTCTTACTAAATCTCCATCCCTATTTTCGCTCATTCCTCTCAATATCTCAACTATACATAGACTTCTATGCTTGATCTACTTCATTACATTTCTCGTTACATAATTTAGATATTAAATATTATTCACAAGTAGGAGTTATTCCATCATACTCCCCCTTAACAAGTACTTGTGAATTATCTATCTTCAATCGTCTTCTGAACTAGTCACATCCTCATCTTCATTTTTTTGCATTCTTCTTCTTTGAACTTTCACATTCATCTTCATTTACCTTCATCTTTCATCACATACTTGCAAAAACATAATTAATGTGTTTGTTGAAGTCCATATAAAAAAGTTACCATCCATTGGAATATATGGGTTGCCAGCCACTGTATCTGTCGGTTCTCTAGGAATTTTTTTCTCATACATGGTTCAACAACATGTCTTTACATCTATACATTCAACTCCCCCTACATTATCAACATCATTCATCAACTTGGGTTTTTTTTTGGATTACCCTTAACCATACAGACTTCAAGTGGCTTCTTCTCACCACGTCACAAGTGGTTTTGGATGACCACAAACCAACCTCTCTCACAACAATCACAACAAGTGGTCATTCAATAACACTTCATGAAAAGTGGTTATTCAACACCACAATCTCTTCAATGGGGCTATACTTGCTTCATCATGCATTGCATTGATGTAGGTACATTCAATTTACATTCAATTTCCATTAGGCCTTTCTAGCCCATTCCTTTCCATCTCAATACAAAAATTTCATTTTTACATCAAATACATTATAGACCATTAAACTTTTTAGGGATGTTGTTTTCATGGATTCATTGCATTTACATCTTAATTCTTGAACACACGGTACTATTATTTACCTAGATTCGTGTTCTTTTTCCTGTATTTTCATCTTTCTTCTTCGTCTTCCTTCACTTCTCTTACCGTTTTTTCTAGCTACTTCTCTTATGCTACTTCACTCTTTCACTTCTTCTTCTTTTGCCTGTATCTTCATCTTCCTTCTTTGTCTTGCTTCACTTCTCTTATAGTTTTTTCTAGTTGCTTCTCTTATGCTACTTTACTCTTTCACTTCTTCTTTGGTTGCTTCTACTGCTTCTTTCTTGCAACATCAAATTTCATCCTTTTTCCTTAGCCTTGCAGTGTTGCATTCCGCTTCATAATTTTTTTCTTCTCCAATCTAGGGGTCTATTCTCTCTATCATCATCCTACATCAATTTCTTTATGCGCTCTACTTTTATCTTTCTCTCTTCTTTTCTTGTCATGAAATCTTTTTCTTTGAATCTTTCACAATATTTGCATAAATTGTTTCTTATAAGATGAAAATATTCATCCAAGAAAACACATGTAATCTTCTTCATTCATCTTCAGTGACATGATTACAAGAAAAATTATTTTTTTGATGAAATTAATAACAAAATCCAACAAAATAACCTATAACAGTAAATCAACGCATTAACGCATTAATTACATGACATGTATTAACTTAATTGAACTCATTACTGAGCCAAAATTGTTAACTTGCAATTGGGCTTAACTTAATAAACTCGACTTTTGACTCCATTTAACTTTTTGATTTACATCTAAATGTTGGACAACACCGATCATGCACACTTCTTCTTGATTTCATTATACTCAACTTTAATTAAGACATTAACTCCTTAAATGGACTTCTTTTTCAGAGAGTATCCTTAAATGGACTTCACTTAATTAAGGAAGGAAGAATTTTTGCGTCTCTCTCAATTGAATTTGGTGTGAGCTCTTCACATTGATAGACTCTCCAATAATTTGAATACAAAGACTTCAAATGCCACTATTATTCTACTCACATTTATTCATCTTTTATGATTTTAAAAATAATAATAATAAAATTTAAAGTAACTTTATATTTGAGTGTTTTTTTTGTGATTTTTTTGTAAGTTTTTTTAGTAGGTTTTTCCAATTCAATTTTTCTAAAATCCAATAAAAATTTAAAGAAATCACAAGTTTGATGGGTAATCTCTACATGATCGAAGTGCCCTAAGGTTTTTCAGAGTGCTAAATCATATATACAGTGAAAAAAACCAACTTAAATAACAAAAATCAAAATTTCACTACAAATTTTTCCACAAAACTCCCACACACAAAAAAATCACAATAACTCCCTTTATATCACTTTCACAACTATTTACATTAGATGCAACCTTTCAACGTTGGCCCTCTATATATTTCTGTGTTTTTTTGTTATTGAGGTAATTACCTAGGTGTAAAAAGCAAAAACAATATATATTTCAAATACGCCTTTCAAATATTGTCGTTTACCATTTCAAATGGTTTGTCATTTTCTTTTTCGGACTTTATATATTACCTTTAATTCTTGTGCTTTGCCTCATTTAACTTCTATTGATTCCAGTGTTCTCCACACAACTTTTGCAACTATGGTTCTGTTTATCACACTGTATCCCCTAGGCATCGGGCATTTAAACTGGCCATATGCGCTGCAGTTAAAATTGTATTCAACAGGCTGCACATAACCTTCCCCTGGCGCAGTTCACAACTCAACTCTGGTCGTTTGCTTAACGCTGCGCTGCTCATATGTATTCATTGGCTTCACTCAAGCGTTACATGTCATAAATATTCATGGCTTTATACTCCAGTTCTACACGCTTCTCCTCTTCGCACACGTTCGCTCATGGCTTCCACAGCTCCATTTACAGGGAAACGCCAAATTTTTTTACTTAAACTCTACGCATCTCTTCCTCAAAATAACAATATGGACAGCTTTGAATATTTTCGCTTTCATAGCCATTCATCAGAGTACAATCGAAATTTAAATTTAATTTACACATGTGTAGTTACGATGTATAAAATTGGTCATTTTTTTTACAAGTGGGAAAATCTATCATAATTCAGTGGTCAAATCAGCAATGAGTACAACCATTTCTAGTTGCCTGTAGATGTTTGTGGGTCTTGGGAGGTTAATCCATTTTACAGGTGGGAAAATCTATCATAATTCAGTTGTCAAAAGGCAATGAGTACAACCATCTCTAGTTGCCTGCAGATCCCTGTGGATCTTGGGCCGTTAACCCTTTTCCTTACCTCCGAGGAAAACGAGCTCTTAGCCAAGCATTTTTTGATCAAAATTGGTGACTTTATATAATGATGGTGACCATAATAAAGACATCAATATTTAAATTTTTTATTCGAGGACTTATTTTTATTTCTATGTTATGGATGCTCTCTTATAAATAAGGCATATGTGTTATGGTTTTCCATCTTTTCCTACCCCATCTCCTAGAATACAAGGATAAGGCCACTTAAAATAATTACATTACTACCTGTGGTTATAACTAGACTATCTTATGAGTTTGGTAAAGTGAACAATAAATTGACACATGTTTATTTATTAGAAATCTTAATATAAATAGATAATAATTAACTTATCACATTATTTAAGGCATTCAAATGTTCTTTGACCAAGTCTCCATCATTCATCCTTAGATTGTACAACTTTTTTTGCGAGAAAACTAAAGACTTGCATTAAAATAAAGTCCCTAATTTATTTTATAATGTCTTGGCCATAGCTTCTCATAACTTCTCTTGAAACATTAAGTGATATTTAATTTGAGAGGTAAAACCAGAATGTGCTCTTTGCATTCAAATCCAACTTTGTCTGGTCTTCTGTTGATATTTCCATAGGTACAACACACGGATCCACAACAACCCATTGATATTTATCTACTAAAAAATCTTCCATCTTGAGCTTCCACGATTCAAAACTTTCCCTATTAAATTTCTTGATATTTGGTTTCCATCTACTCATTATTCTTCTTGGGCATAAGGATCACCATTGTAGAGCTTCCAATGCAACAAGCTTTATCATAGACCCAAGGTAATTGAGCCTTAGCCACTAAGGCATCCCCTTGAAGCCAAAAAACTACTCTGATATCAAACATAAGTTTTAAACCTTTTATGATAATGCAATGCATATACAAATATTCTTAATAAACAAAAATGTAAAACAATGGCAATCACATATTACACAAAGCTCAAATTGGGAAAACCAACAAATTGTTTAGAGTAGCACCTTCAATTTTTATCATCAATCAACATCATTGTATACGATACAATATATAGGATCTTGTGGCATCTGATACCCCTAATCTAATAACCCAATTAGATTTCAACCTTAATTCCTTAACTAGAATTAGAAAACCATGGGATGAAACACCATGCACTAAAAGATTGCCAAAAACAAAAAATCATTTGCTAAAAATGGACACAAAAAGTGCCACTTTTTTAGGGTGAGGGGAGGTGGAGAAGGGTCCCTACCCTGTGTAAAATTGTAAAGGTTATGACTAGCAATAGATGAACTAAAAAATTGGCTAAAGAAACCCCTAAAGCACCAATAGAACTCCTAACAATATCCGACAAAGAAAATCAATTAAACTATGCAACACTCACAAATTGTAAAAGAACTGGGGAGAAATAGGAAAAAGATCTAGCAGATTCAATCAACAATTACAGAGGTTCATATAATTGCAACAGGGCCCAATAGATAGGTGCATAGTACAAAATATTAGAGATATAGGTCAACCAAAACAAGTAGGTCATATTTATACTGAATTGGAGGAAGCTATACATTCTAGAGAACTCTCTATAAGGATATATCAAAAAAAGATATACAAAATTTATCTTTGAGACTCAACAATTTATGAGATCACATTTGAAAGTATGTTTTTCACAATGGTATTAGGAATTTAAAATACAGAGTTGAGAGATGTATGTGAAATTTGATTTTAATTGTAAAGTAAAACGTAAAATAGGAAAATGAAAAATTAGGAAAATCCAAAACTCGCACTATCAATGGGACGTCAAGAAGTCTTGAGAAATAACTACAAACTCAGATATATATGTCCAAAAGAACCCATTTGAAAGGGTTCTTACTTTTTGTAGCTTTTAGAGCTACTTTTAAATTGTTTTAATGAGAAGAAGCCTTCAATGTCATTTTGGAGGAAAAGTAATTCGATGTAAGTGATGTGCTTGTTGTGAATTTCTTCTAGATTATGTATTGTCATTTTCATTGCTATAAGGTTATATTTTTTTTTGATAGACTTCTCTTCTTTGAAAATCATGATTTCACATCATATTGTTTGATTTAGGTTTTATAAGGAATGAAATGAAATGTAGGAAAGGAAATTGAATACACATAGAAAAATATAGCAAAGAACACAATAATATAGTGAAAACCCAACTTTTATTAATAAATGAAATAGCGGAATATTGCAGAACACAAACTAGATACAATGGTGCTAGCTATCTTTTAACAAAACCCTAACTCTAGAAGATGAAATGCCAAAAGGTTTGTGGCCCCGAGGTGTTTAGTTGGTACATCAACTTCTCAGGGGTGCAACTTTTGCAAACAACATATATTTGGGGTGTATGACAACTCATTGGAAATGAGGACTACAACTTTTGTCCGGGGGATAGGGCCCCCTTAAATTTCCAAAACACATCATTTAGGGCCTCAAAATTACCCTAGAAGTTTGAGAACCAAAAATCATAGGAAAAACTACCAAGAAGATAAAGAATCGTTGAGACAATGGAAGAGGTGGGTGGCCACTGGTATCCATCTAGATCATTGGTTTTCCAATATTATTTCTCTAAGTTGTTGAATGGACAATGCTAAGTAAGTTTGTTGTTTCAAACTAGTATAGTCACTTATTTTATTCATGTATACTAGTATGTACTTTTCTTTAACAACTAATTGTTTTGGAGTGCAAGGAGGAATTGGTGGTATCACTTTCTATTTACTTTAGTTAATTCACTCCTAGCTAGGATAGGTTAGAATAGTTTTACTTTCAATATTTAGATTTAGTTCATATTGCATTTTGCATTTTGAATATTACTTCACTCACACACCCATTTATTAAGAGGTCAGAATCCACATGGGTCTTCTACACCAAATGGTGTGAGGTCTAATTAGGACTTCACTCTAAAGAGTACCCCTATCTATTGAATGCCATTTTTCCCACGTCAACAAATTCATATGATTTGTAAATCACAAAAAAAAGTGATCATCCAATAAAATTGTAATCAGTAAATCGATATCAAACATTTGTACCACCACCACAAGCCAAAAAACACGAACAAAATGGTTCACATACTCAACTCCATGAGTAACCATTAAATTGCACACATCTATAGTATAAATTACAAAACAATAATCAATAAACTAACCTAGCAATTTATTATCCAATTTTTCTATTCAATTAAAAATTTATCTTTCAAAAACCAGTTATCTGAAATTCAATAAATCTTTGAATAGCAAAATTTAAATCTTCATAATATATTACAGTGCCACATTTTTTACATCTTTTTATATCATCTATATCATCTAAAACAGTTACTAAAATTAATATAAATTTACTTTAAAACATGTTCAATAAATCAATACAATTATAAATATTTAAATTAATTTAAACTAAATAATAAATTATTTCTTCTCTATTTTTATCCTTTTTAATATTAAAAAAATAAAATATATATATATATATAACATTCCTATTTTTAATGTTAAATTTTCAAACACTCATTTATTTACAATAAAACTCTATTAGACTAAAATAGAAAAAGTCAGAGGCACTCACCTATTTGTGATCAATACATTTTAAATGGGATTTAAAAAAAAAAAAAAATATTGGTAAAGATTATACGAATTATTTAAATTGATTAATTAAAAATAAAAATTTATAACAAAATTTCATTTTAAAATATTAAAATATTTATATAGTATAAAAAATTAAGAGATATTGATCAAGATTATAGGAATTATTTAAATTAATAAATTTAAAAAATAAAAAATTATAATTGTGTTGATAGGTTGTATGTATTAAAAATAGGAAGTTAGGTTTTAGATATTTTATTATTATCTATATTATGTGTACGTTTACTAGTTTTGTTTTGCTTTGTAATTTTAAGGTTTCTTATATATAATTATCAATGCTTAGGTCTTTAGTCATATTGTTTTGGGAGTTTATAACGATCTTTGATCTACTGGTATTCTCTTTCAATATGTTTATTTTTGACATCTTTTTTATAAAGTATCTAAGTGAAGTGGGGTTTTTGGTTTGTCAACAAAATCTCCATTAAGAGCATCTTAGCACACTAGAAATCTAGGGTGCTTCCTACCAAAAGTGGTGCAAGATCCATAATATAAGGTTAAATCTAGCGAGATCAAAGAATACGTCCAATATAGTAGGATCACACTTTGATCTACAATTCATTGGATTATGGCTCTCTAAAAAGTCTTTGATTGGGTGGATCCGAAATAAATGGAACCTCCATGGTCAAATAGAATTGGAGCTAGGGAAAAAGGATATTTCACAATCATTTTTTCCAACTTGGAAGATAGATTGAGGGTTTTTGAAGGAGGGTCGTATTTTTTTAACAATGCAAGGCTCTTCATGTGATTTTGGAAGGATTAGTATAATCTGGAGAAAGATTACTTCCTTGCTGCCCCAATGTGGGTTCCACTCTTTTCTTTTCCCAATGAATATTGGGAGGATGAAACTCTTGAAGGCATCAATAATTCCATTGAGAATTTTGTCAAAGTATCAAAGGCTACTAAGATAGGGAGGTACACTTCATATGCTTGGACCTATGTTTATATGGATATCCCCCAGCCTCTTCTAGCCTCCTTAGATATTTATTATCAAGATAACGTTTGGAAACAGTCTCTAGATCATGAACATGTCCCCTTTATATGAAAACATTTCCATTAATATGGGCATATTATTAGGAACACTTGAAGAACACCCCTCTCAAAAAGAGCAAGATGACTTAGGAAAAGTACTCCAAAGAAGAAGAAATTTGAGCCCTTGAGGTACCTCAAATGCTGGCAAGATCATTAGATTTGGAAATTGGTTCGAGTCTCTCTCCTATCCGAAGGAGTCTCCACACCAAGACAATATTCAATCAAACATGCAATTAGCAAAACGAAAATCCCAAAACCCCTACTCAATGCTACAGATCCCATGCAAAAGTTTCTTGAAGAGTAACAACAAATCCATTACTATAGGAAATGGTTAGCCCCATATCAGAAGAAGTTGAAGCAAAGGCCCTACTAGAAGATATGGATTTGTATGATCCATGACTAATTTCTCTTGCAGAAGAATGACATGGAAAAAATTTATTGAACATGCCAACTCATCAAAGAATGATTTTTTACAGTGCCTATCTTCAAAGCAAGGAAAAAGACGAACTAGGCTTGAGTTGTTCAAAATTTGGTCTTGGGGTTTAGACGAAGGTTTTCAAGGTTCTCTTCAGGCAAGACAAAGAAGCCAAAAAATGAGGTTGCAAGAGCAATAAGACATTGACCCAAGAAGACGGTGAACAATTAGTTAACTCAGGGAAAATCATGCTAATGTCAGAGGCATTTACCCACAGGGGCTTCACGGGGGAGCAATACCATACCACGTGCATTCATATTGAGGGATATATAATGAGGAAAAAAATGACATAATATATTGAACATATAATAGGGGTAAGTGTTTTTATATTAGCAGGTATAAAAAATGGATCTTAAAGTTAATGAAAAAATATAAAGGGGTATAAAAAATGTTAATGAAAAATGGATACAAATATAAAGGGGTATAAAAAATGTTAATGAAAAAATGGATACTTACAATATCTAGTGAAAGTAGGGGTTTTTTAAATTGGGAATGTGTATTGGGTTCATATGGTAGGAGGTTAAATAATGTGATTTTAAGACGTATTTTCCAATATGTAGTCAAATTAAAGGTATTGTTTAGTATGCCACGAACGCATGTGTTATGTCATAGGTTCATTGAATGAAGCCCCCTGCATTTACCCCCTTGAAATCTTGAATCTTCAAGAAGTTTTTTATGTAGTCATGATAATTGTAGTTAGTTTCTGATTTTCAATTTTATATATATATATAAACAAATATTCTTCATCCTCATTATCTAATGAAAGATTGTAATTAAATTTATTAAGTTATATTTTATAAATGAAAATTTGTGATTATTTATGTTATTAGACGTTTTTTTATATTAATATTTTATGTTCATCTATGTTTCCAAATTACAAGATACTCATAAAACGTATCTATTGATTTGTTAACATTTGTAATAGCAAAGTGCTCTATAACTAAGTATAAAGGAGATATTATCACAAATGATCACAAAAACGAAGTATAAAGAATATATTATCACAAATGAACATAACATTACATTTAAAAAATAAAAATAAAAATAGATAATCAAGCATTGAGAATAAAAATAGAATTACCTTCGTAATTATACTCCATATAAGAAATATACATGTTTCAATTTTCAAGGGACTACTCAGAGTTGTGGATAACCATCATTCCTCCAACTACCCAAGATAAACCCAATTCACTTATATTTTATTATCATTAATTATATTTATTTATAATTCATCTCCATTAATTTATTTTTTAATCTTTTTAGGAGCGCAACAATACAATTTAATTGCTTTTATATTTTTGTATGTGGTCAATTTCTTCAAACACTTATACCAATGTTGTACCCCCATCAAATTAAGACTTTATCTTATTATTATCTTTTTTTAGGGTGGTTCACACACATTGAGTGGTCGCTACATTTATGAGAAAATCCAAGTAGATCAACCCGAAAGGGTTTACCCACCAACCAAACTAGCAAGGCCTGTGTCGAGAAGATTTTGACGAAATACTTAGCAACAAGAACTCAACCAACTAAACTATCCTTAAAGCTCTATCTTATCGTTAAAATGATAACAACTATCTTATTTCAATATTAAACCACAATCTAACCAACAAATTAAACTTTAATAATTACAATTAAAATTATATATGTGAAAAAATAATTACAATTACAATTATATATTATATATTATTTTAAAATATTTGATAAAACTCATCCAACAGTGTATTTGAATCCTCCATATTCTTAACCTCTACAATAATTTATTTGTGAATTCAAAAACTTTTCATTTTTTTCCTTACACTGAATATAAATCATCACCTAATTTCTTATATACTAAACATCAATTGCAAATTAATTTTCAAGTGTTTCTATAAATTCGTTGACTTTGCAAAGGTTATCTTCATTTATCTATTCCGTTAACTGATTTTGTCTTCTTAACATTCTTTTTTCAAGGTTTTATGATTATAAAACCTTTTTAGTAGTATTTTTCCATGAAGTTTTTGACGCCCACCATTTAGTTAGTGTTATTGTGAGCGAATGAAATGGAGGGCTAGTTGTAGACCCACTTAATCGAAATTCTTCCTAGTGAAGGACATCCCATCCCACACTCTTAATCAAATTTGATTACGAAGTAGTTTTTGCAAGACCTTTCAAACGGATAGGCATATAGTTTTTTGTTTTTTAAATGAGATTTTCCGATATATTATATTTATAACAAAAGTAAGATATTTAAATAATTTTAATTTTATATATAATTTTAAATTATCATAATTACAAACTTAATATTTTATTAGAATTTCTACATTTTCACTATTTATCTTTTTTACCTTTTCTAATATCCCCATAACTCTACCACCTTTACTAATCACACTTCTAACTCTACCTCTTTTTCCAAAATCCTCTGCTTTTTCCAATACCTCCACCAATTTCTCTACTTTTTCTAATACCTCCACCAATTCCACTCCAAACCTCCCTCCTTTTTTAATATCTTCGTCGATTTATCAACCTTTACCAATCCCACCTTCTTTTCCAATTCCTGCACCCTTGCTAATTCCACCTCCAAATCCTCCTCCTAACACACCACCATCGCTACCAAATCTGAAATTTTGATGTGAGTAGTTACACACCCAAAAAGAGTTTTGCTCATCAACACCTTATTGAGAATGCATTAACAATGAATAATCTTGATTTAGAATTTACTGAATGATACTATACCTAAAAAAAATGCACCAAGTTGTGTTATTCTTAAGCTATGTCTGGGTTAAGCAAGATCTCATCTTCTTTTCTTTGTCGTTACATGTTTTTTCGATTGAGTGTATTGGCTTCTCAAATAGAGTTATAACACTAAACTTCCCTCCATGCAATCGACGATAGACAACATAGGGAGTAACTAAAACAACCAAATTCTTATTTGGATCATCACCATATAAACATTATTTTTCAAAAAAATCTCATATAGTGTGAAGTTATGCTCCATTAGATGAAATGACATATTTTTGCATCAATCCATGCCATGTGTTACGATTAATTTGTGCTGCCTTGTTGTATTAAATTTAGTATTTCACACACTCTAATAGATCTACAAACATATAAATTTTTTGATAAATTTTTTACCTTCCATGTCAAAACAATGGCTAATGAAAAACTTATTACCCAGCTATTACTAAATTGGCCATATTATCTCTTCATAACTAGTGATTTAGTCATTTTAGCTCATATTGATTTAGTTTTCTAATTTAGATATAGACACTAAACAATAGTAGTAAAAAGAAATGAAAATTCAGAATTAAACTTAATATTCATGAATTGATGTTTTTTTTTCCTCTGTAAAGCTAATTCTATTAAAAGGAAACAAAAATAAAATTACAATGAGGCTGCAGCCTCAGCTGAGAACAACGGAGTTCCTTCTGAGTGTCATAACTGCCCCATATTTGGGGAAACTAGTTTAACATTACAAAAAACCATGCAGAAGACCGGGAAAACATCTTCAAAACTAGAGTGAAGACTTGAGACATTACCATCTGAAGCAGTTGTAAAACAAGACAGAATTGCCTACCATGTAAACGAAAAAACACAACAACAAAAGACTGGACCATTCAACATCAAAACCCTGAGCTGGCGCGCGGTTGTCCACGAGGCATCACATTGGGACATCCTGGTCAGGAGCCTCCTCGATAATGGGCCATGTGTTCCCATACCAGATCTCACCTTCCTTCGCCACGTTGCTTTCCGCCCTGCCCCCTGGAGGTTCCCTCGCCTGAAGGGTGCCACTCAAGCTGCCAGCAATTGCCATCGAAATTGTGGCTCCATGAGAGCTGCCACCTGGATGCCGAGTGTCGCTTGCATTATCACCTTCCGCATGCTAACCACCACGCCTAGCTTCCCTGCCTTCTTCTGTCGCGAGCTGCTCAGAGCCACGACTAACATCCATTCTGCGAATGTCCTGAGGTTTCTCTGCAGAGTTTCGCACCGGAGCACTGTGCTGATCTTCTTCTTTTGACAATGATGGTGACATTAGCAATGATGATGGGCTGGTTCAGGTTGCTCTAGAACTTGAATTAAGTCGAGTGGGAGGCCGGATTAGGATGTTGAGGGAAGGTCTCAGTGTGAAGCCGGAAATCTCTATGCTCAGCCATTGAAGCTTGCACACAACCTCTGCCACTGCTAGTGTGAGGATAGTGTCTGCGGGGCGAGCTGGGAGGGGGAGAATTGGCCTGAGGAGGAGGCGGAGAGGTAAGTGGTGGTGGCGGTTCAGAGTGAGCGCTACCACCTTGGTTACCTCCTCTGCGGCTCCTCATGCGGTGACAAACCATAGCAATGTGGTGGGAGAGAAGTTCAGGAGAATTGGGGACTTGGAAGGAAATCAAAGAATGCACAGAGGGCTCCTGGACAGGGTTCAAAGGGCAGTACCTGGAATGGGAGTAATGATACCCATTTCCAAAGTCAATACAGTGAAGAAGCCAACATCGTCTTCCTGTAACAGTTCTACTGCAGGGGTTTCCAGCTTGGAGCGGGAAAACGCTGAAGGAGGGAGGGCAGACAAAGGGATTGATGGGTGCCATGTTAAATTGCATAGCTTTCGTATCTTGGCCTGAGCGGTCATTAAAGGCTTCCTGCAGGCGGACCTACTCTCGCCTCAAGTGAGTCTGCGGAGGCCATAATTGAACTTGGGATGGTGTGCTGGCCACCATCTGGCTGGGCTGAGCGCTGTCATTCTGTCGGCTCGCCATTAATGTTCTTGAATTTCACCCAGATCCAGGTGCTCTTCTCCTCCCTGTTTCATTTCATTCTTCATAAGATTCTGGTATTCCATTAATTGGTTTTCAGTGGCTAGCGTAGAAAGAGAACCTGTATGTAGATCCCTCCCACTTTCCACTCCTATATTAGCCAATAAATCAGTCGCTTTATTTCCTTCCCGACGTATGTGCCTGAGAATGATCGCTCTGTGAGAAGAGAGCCAGATTTAAATAAGTTCAAGCCGACTTTCCATTCTCCAATTTTTTCTCACTTTGCTTGAAGGTGTTCCCTGCATAATTTTGTTGACCATATTTATGAGGATCTGAGAGTCGCCTTCTATAATGAGCAGAAAAAAGCCATTTTTTTGAGCTAGAAGGAGTCCCTACCATAGTCCTTCTAATTCGGCTGAGTTATTAGTGTCCCAGCCATTTGAACCTAAGAAGGTTAGTAGGGGAGGTCCCTTATGATCTTTGAATATTCCTCCAAATCTTTATTTGCCTGGATTTCCTTTCGAGGCTCCATCAAAGTTTAGTTGGAACATATGACTAGGAGGAGGGAGCCACTTTTCAGGTGTCCTGCTTTTTGCTGAAGTTTTTCCTTTGATTATCAATTCTTGATTCCACTGAAGGTTCCAGTTTGCCCATATATTTTGTTCCTGAGGGAGTGAGAGAAAGTCCTCCTCATGCTAGGTTTGGAGAAGTAAGGTTTCCTTGATATTTTGACAAATCATGTTCCATAGAGTTTCCAAGGGCAAGGAGTGATCCTTGAAGATTCTCCGATTTCTCTCCTTCCATATTGTCCACATGAGAAAGCCCGGAATAAGCTTCCATAAGAAATTTAAAATCTTGCTTTTAAATGGAATCCGAGCCCAATTTCAAACAGTGGCTATAATGTCTCCTTGGATCCGTCCTCCCTTTTGGCATCGAAAACTGACTTTTTCCCAGAGCTTGTGTGCAAGTTGACAAGAGTGCATAAGATGCTTAGTGGATTCCTCTTCTTGCTTGCAGTTGGGACACAGGGAGGGCCCGTGGTAGTTTCTCTTCCTAAGATTGTCCCACGTGAGGATTTTGTTTTGACATAAAAGCCATAGAAAGGTTGAAACTTTCGGCCAATTAGCTGGGTCCCAGACTTTGTTCCAGAGAGGATCTTTGACAATATGTGCTTTAATAATGATGTTATAAGCCTCCCGAGTAGTGAAGGTACCTTTTTCTTCATAGCCCCATCTAAGGATATCCCTTTCCTCTGAATGTTGTATTTTCCTCTTCGTTAATTCTGTACCAAGAATCTGTTGAGCTTGTTCTGTTCCCTGTCTTAAGATGTGATCCGCGCTAAGCCATTGCCTGTTCCCCTGTGTTGTAGAGGGGTTCCAAAAAAGCTTGACTTTGTCATATGTCTGCATATCCTACTCCAGAAATTGAAGAGGTAAGATTAGGTCCTTTAACTTGGGCTGCTGCTGCCAGGAATCTTCCTAGAACCGAGTTGTGTTGCCATCCTTAACCTCCCAGAAACTGTGCTGCTGAATTAGGATTTTGTGTTGCTTGGCCGCATTCCAGATTAGAGAGCCCGGGCTGACTTCTGATATTAGGATTAGTTCTTCTGTAGGGCGATTACTGGCATATTTTGCAGTCCAGAGGGTGGCCCAGGGGGTGAATGGCGCAGTAAGCCATTTCCACCAAATGCGAGCACCCATGACCTCATTGCTATGATAAGGATCCTGCAATCCAGTTCCACCAACACATTTTGGAAGGCAAACTGTGTCCCATTTGACCAGAGCCCATTTGCGGAGTTGACCTAAATTGCCCCACAAGAAAGAGCGTTGGATATGTTTGATTTCTTTGAGAACCCATTTGGGAGCAGCTAGGATCGAGAAGAGATATAGTGGCATTGATTGGAGGACAGCTTTAATTAAGACTAGACGACATGCCATATTGAGGGCCCTGTGAGTCCAGGAGGAGAGGCGAGCCTCCAGTTTTTCTAAAAGAATCCTCCAAGATGAGTGCTTCATGGCAGAGTCAGTCATGGGAGCTCCTAGATATTTGGAAGGGAGGACAACAATAGAGAATCCAAGAATGCGGGCTATGGAAGCTTGGGTAATAGCAGGGGTATGAAAAAAGAAAATTTGGGATTTGGCTTTATTTATTCTTGCGCCAGAGGCTTCCGAAAAATCCGTCAGTATCGATTTGAATTGACGTGCTTCCTGGACTGAAGGATGACCAAAAAGCATGTTGTCATCCACAAATTGCTGGTGGGTGAAAGCAGGGGTGTTATGAAAGGACAATCCTCTTAGATGTTGGGATTGTTGTGCCTTTTTAATACTGCGGCCCAGACCTTCTGCCATAATAACGAAGAGGAAGGGGGAGAGAGGGTCTCCCTGTCTGATTCCTCAGGAGGGATGGAAAGGGGAGGAGGGGATACCATTGATCAGAACAGAGAAGAAGGAGGAAGATATGAGACTCATTACCCATCTTACCCAGGGGAGAGCGAAACCAAAAGCAATTAGAGTTTTTTGAATATATAGCCAGCTTAAGCTATCAAATGCTTTTGAAAGATCTATTTTAAGGAGCATACCTAACTTTTGGAGTGCTTCAGGGAGTGGATGATTTCATGAGTAAGGATGATGCCATCCGTAATATGCCTACCTTCCACATATCCAGATTGCTTAGGCGAAATGAGAATTGGGAGCAGCGATTTGAGTCTGGAAGCAATGATTTTGGAGACAATCTTGTAGATTACGTTGCACAGGGTGATAGGGAAATATTTGTCAGGGGTACTAGGTTGAGCTTCCTTGGGAATAAGGGCGATGAATGTGGCATTCATGGCTGGAAGCATTCTCGATTTCTCAACTACCTGCCAAACTTCCATTTTTATCAGCTCCCAGAAATTGTGGAAAAAATTTGAAGTAAAATCGTCAGGGCCAGGCGCCTTCCCCTCTTTCAATTGACGAACAACAGTTTCCACCTCCTGTAAGTCGACCGACCTGAGAAGGAGTTGGTTGTGCTCCTCTGTAATGACTTTAGGAATATTCCTAGTAATTTTTTCTATGGCTTGTGATCTATCAATCTGTGGCTCTTGATGAACCTGCTTGAAGTAGTTGAGGAATTTGTGTTCGATTTCTTCATGTGTTTCCACCTTTACCCCCTGCTCATTTTGAATATGAGTGATGTTGTTATTCATTCTTCGTTGGATAGTAGTTCGGTGAAAATTTTTGTGTTTTTTTCTCCTTCCTTAAGCCATCTTATTCTCGATTTTTACCTCCAGAGCATTTCTCCCTGTTTTTCCCTCTTTGATATCTGAGACTCAAGACACTTTTCCTGTTCTAACAAGTCATATGATCTGCCTTCAGTAATAATCCTTTGTTGTAGTCGTTTCATATCTTGATCGAGGGCAATTTGAGCCTGGAAAATGTTGCCAAAAGAAGAATGGTTCCATTGTTTGATCTTACTCTTGAGGTGTTTAAGCTTCTGCTGAAATTGAAACATTTTTGTACCATTTGGAGGAGAGAAGTTATTCCATTCTGAGTTTATTAGGTTGATGAAATCCAGATGAGACATCCAGAAATCCTCAAAGCGAAATGGCCTGCGGGTTGTATTGCCAGGACGAGACCATTGAAGAGAGATTGGCCAGTGGTCTGACCCTGAGAGCGGCAAAATTGAAGCTGAGAGGTCTCCTCCTAGATGGATTGCGTTGTCTGAGAGTAAGAATCTGTCTAGACGAGAGGCAATCTGATGCAAACCTGCTCTTTTATTATTCTAGGTATAAAGTCCATTGTTGAAAGGCATGTCAATGAGCCAGTTGTTTTGAATGAATTCTTTTAGATGATTACTTTCCTTGTCCAGTCTGTTCCTTCCTCCCCATTTTTCTTCCATCTTGGTTATCACATTGAAGTCGCCCCCAGTGATCCACAGTGGATGAATTCTTTCAGTATTGATTACAGATAGGGTATTTGAAATTTCTATCTTGCACATAGCCTCCTGGGGAAAATACACATTGGTTAAATGACCATGTATGCTGATCCCTGTGATGTGAAAAGTGGCTTGAATAAAATGCTTGTTAGCATGGATGTTGTTGAGCGTAATGGTACGAGCATCCCAAATGATTGCTAGGCCTCCTGAGGCACCAGAGGCATCCACTGCAGCTGTGAGACATCCTGGCCAGGCTTTTGCTGCAATTCGTTCCAGAGAGGTAGAATTGCATTTGGTTTCTTGCAAGAATAGGATTTGTGGCTTCTCTTGCTGTATCATATTTTTAATCAGTCTACCTTTCTCGGGGCCATTGAGCCCTCTGATATTCCATGATATTAGCTTCATTAAGAAATGTTAGGGAGGGAGTCGTAATACTTTGTAAGCTTGGAGTATCTTCCTGATTCCACCAGCATTTCCCCGATGCAGATTGTTCGTTGGAGATCTATTTTCCTTCCACGCTTTTTGTTATCTTTGGTGACATGTTTCCCATCCCAAAGGCCTTCGGTCGAATGCCTAGGGATTTTTGCCTTTTTGCTCGTGAGAGGATCACTTCCAGATTCTCCAGTTGTCTCTCTGGGATTTTGTCATAATTTTTTATTTTGCATGCCTGCTCAAGGCCAAGAATGTCCAGATCCCTAATATCTATGCTTTCTGGTTCCTCTTCCATGTGCTGAGATTCACTTAATCCTTCAGTTGTTTCTATTGCTATTATAGAATCAGGCTGCATGTTATCAACCTCCATTCCTTGAGTATTCCAGGCTGGGACTTGATGCAGGGCAGAGGGGAAAAGATCAGAGGGCAGGGGATCTTTTTGGGTTTCCTTGGAGTCTACATGGGCAGATTGTTTGTCCTTCTTGGGATCCTCCCCTGAGGAAGCGGGGTTTTCAGAGTTATGGTCATCTTGTCGGGCCAACGCTTCAAAGCTATTGCTCGTAGAGGGCTTGGATGAGCTGGCATGAGGCATCTTAGGGTTTGAAGCCGGTTTCTTGTGGTTTTTCCTACGATTGGCGACTTTAGTGAAGCCATCTGAATCAGGCCTATCAGGTGCTGAAGGATTTGAGGGTTTCTGATTTAAAGGATGGTCCCGAAACAAATGGCTCAAGGCATGGCATCTTCTACATCTAAACGGGACATGTTCATAGTCTATTAACTGAACCCATTCAACATCGTCATGGTAGAGACTTACCGCATTCGGAAGTGCCTTGCTGAGGTGCATATAGACGCAAATTCGGGCATAGGAAGTGTATCTTCGGAGTTTTGTTTCCTCTGCAACTTTGATAAATTCTCCAATACCATTCCCAATGTCTTGTAGAGAAGCTTCATCCCAGTATTCCAGGGGGAGTGAGTAGAGACGAATCCAGACTGGAGCCCAGCTGAGGTCTTCTTTATCCGGGTTAAAGCGCTCGACCCAGTCCCTCAGATACAGGCCAACTGCGTTGAAGAAATACGGCCCTCCATCTAGGATTCTGTTTCGGTCCTCTAAGCAGTTAAAGATGGCCGTGAAGAACCCTTTAGGTCCCAGCTGCAGGGTGATGTGTCCTTTCGGCTTCCATTTAGCTACTATCCAGCCATGCAGAGCTTTCTCTGTTGGCCATAGTCCTATAAACTTTCCTATCAGGGCATGGTCTCTCATGTACTGTATCTGAGCATTGATCCAGTGACTTGGGAGTTCTATCTTCGGGCGTTCAGCAGCCACTAGCTTGCAGGTGGTCGATGTGACTTGGGGATGTTCTTTATCATCTATCTTGGCTTGTTGTGGATTCATATCCGTGCTGTCTCCATTTTGTTCATCTTGTCTGATACCTTCCTCATTCTTTTGCAGAGTTTCATTTTCATTGGGGGGAGGCGCTGCATCCTCCCCCTGGGGGGGATTCATGATATGCGTGACTCTTCTGTCGTATATGGATAGTCGTATTGCTGGTGTTGAAAACAGGAATGCAGAGGTCTATGAAATTCTGTCGTTGCAAGCTCTGCAGTAACCCTAGAACACTGTTCCTCCAGATCGCCGCGCTCCGGGATCTGTTCCAACTGCTATGTATATCTTCATGAATTGATGTATTAAGGTAAGATTACGATTTCAATTTCTATTGTTTGCAAATGGATAATTTTGTCTAAAGTAATAAATTATGGAGAAATATTTTATTTTAAGATAGGATCTTGTTTTTTGCATTGTTTACAACTCTTTGACCTATATACTTCAAATTTTAGTATCCATTTATGAATTTGATGTTCACATAATTATGTTGAATGTGTCTTTTAAGGGATGGATCACCTTGTTTAGAATTGGGTAGGGCAAAGATTAATTCAAATTCTCTTACATGATAATTGCTTGTGTTATATCTTTACTTATTATCTTTGTTCATCATTATTACAGTGTTCAATACATCAAACAACTATCAAAACAATAACATCAGTGACACAATAGTTAGGCTCCAAGCCAGGGCTAAAAACCCCTCCTCTTGAGGGGAAAACCTGCAAACCTCTTCTTATAGATTCTTCACCAAATGAGTACAAAGACCATGACAAACCTTTGACCTATATTTCCTCTCTTAGACCAAGACACAGTCATCCTTTTCATCATCACCATGCTGCATCATGTAGCACCATGTAGCACTAGACAATATCTTCATGACTTCACTGAGCTTCATCATATAGTACTGAGCACCATCCTTTAGCATTGACATCGTATCTGAGTATCATCATAACTGCACCAATAAGTATGATTGTCATATAATCATCCGAAGAATGCAACACTATATTGTGGTATAACCCCGAGCTACTGTGACAATCATTTGTTGTGGAAACCATCGATTCCTGTGATCCGAGCTTCTGAGGAAGTCATTGAACTTCTGTGACAATACTCAAGCTCCTGTTCTGAGATATAGTTTGAAATCTTCTTGTAATATGACCCGAAACTACAGAGGAATGTGAGCTATTGTGGTGTCCTGACAACGAGGGTATATATGCCTATATATAGTAGTTGATCCATATATTTGAGCCGACATGAGTTAGTGAAACGTTGTGTCTCCAATTATGAATCGATGTGTCAAATATATATATTATATTGAAGCCAACATGTCACTTCTTTATGCATATGTTGAGGTCGACATGAGGATGATTGTGCTTGTCTTCTTAGAGGACTTCTTCCAAGTGTAACATGACTTTATAAATATGACAATGACTCTTATCTATTATGACAAATCCTAAAGACATCAAGAAGAAGTACTTGACCTATGAATAACACTTCTTGCTCATGAAACTCATGATGCAAGGAATACAATAAATACATTTGTTTCTTCTTTACATAAAGTCATAATTACAAATTATTATGAAGACCCAACCTAGTTACACTACACCCTTGTTTTCTATACTCTGTGATTGATCAACATTTACTGCTAGTGTCTGGAAATCCCCCACCACTTGTACTTATCCACCTATCCTCTTATCTCTAAGTCTCTTGAGTTCCTCCCCATGTGAAGACTCTCTTGTCTTTGTCCAATGATTTGTTGTAGTGTGAATGTAACTCCATTGTTGAGAATTATAAAACATAAATATAATGTGTCCTCTTAAGCATAACCAAGGCTCAAATATTGATCATTAATCAAACATCTCATACTTGTATTGCTACCCACAACATAACCATTTAAAGTATATATGTAAAATAAGAATGTTGCCAGACTCATTGCAATCGTTTGTAACTTGGATTTTTTTCTATTATTGTAAATAAAGGATTAACATTGATGACTATGGGTCCCAAGGAAACCGAATTAAATATACTATTCCACAACATGTGATCTCTTATTGTTTGGTTAGGTTAAGCATCTCTATCCACATTCTAATTTTGAGCAACTAACTATATAACACAAGACTCGTTGAATTTATCCAACATCGACAATGAATAAATCTATTAAGAACATTAAATGTTGTTTTTGCACCCATGATTATATCAATGATTAACTTAAACCCTTTGAGACTTCCCCATATTTTGAATTTTTTCTTTGACATGGTTTTTTCAGATATATAACATTAAACATCATATGTTAAATGTGGGTGATATTAAACATACACCAAAAATTTTCTAATCATTTTCAATTAGTTCACCTTAAGTATGTAGAGGTATTTTTTCCAGTTTTTTTCCAACAAAATAAAGTTGAGACCATGACAATATCCTCTACTGCGCGCGCATGCCCCTGACCTAGCCGTCATCGTTGCCTCCTGCAGCTTGCCCGCTTGGCAGCCACCTGCTGCTGAGCTCTCTCTGGCATTGCCCGATCTCCTCTGAGACCCTCTTTCGCTTGAACCGCTCATGTCTGTGAGCTGTTTTTCCTTCATCCATTGTAGCCACACGCTATCCCTTTACTCGACAGCCTCCTGCTGCTGAGTTTTATTTAAACAATGTGTCCCACTGCAGAGGGAGACTCCTCCTCCCAACAAGGGAATGATGAAAATGAAGCAGCATTTGCAACTCTGATATCAGAAAATGGAGCTCCAAGAACCAGGCCATCGGTCAGTAAATTTGTGAAGAAACTAGCGGACATTCCAGAGATTTCACTACCGCCAACTCTCCCAAGAAGAGCTGCCATTTCCTTAGCAGAACGTGGTCTTGTAGGACAGTTCACAGGGCTCTGGCCTTCTCCAAGATCTGTTCAGAAATGGGTGGAAAGAAATTGGAGTGCAAATACACAAGGGAAGATAGCTATTCGTTTCTGTGGAAGGGGATATTATACTTTCCTATTTGAAACTAAGGAAGACAGAGACTTAATATTCAGAAATGGACCTTATTTTATGGATTCGAGAGGACTATACCTGAATAGATGGATGCCAGACTTCGATCCAGAGATGGATATCCCAAGCGCGGTCCCGGTCTGGGTCAGGTTGTCGCATCTACCCCTCCACTGCTGGGGTGATGACTCGGTAAGAGCTATTGGAAATGTGGTAGGAAAATACATTGACAGGTGTGAACCCAAAGACAACATGCATGCCTGCGCAAGAATTTGTGTGGAAGTAGACCTAGGGAAAGGTCTACCTGAGGCGATAAGGATCAAGGTGGATCAATGGACTCACATTCAGCAACTGGACTACGAGAAAATCCCGTTTAAATGCAAGGTATGTCATGAATACGGTCATTTTGCAAATAGATGTAGTAAAAAAGAAGAAGCTGAAAGTGTTGAAGTTCACGAAGACACATGGGAACAAGTTAAAAGAAAGAAGCCTCTCAATAAACAAAATGCAACAAACCCCTCACAGCCTCAAGAGACCAATGAAACAGCCCCTGTACCTCCAATAAATATCGCCCCTCCAGTTATTACTTCCTCAAATCCATTTGAACCTTTGGGAGAAGACTTTCCCTCTCCAAGATCTCCTCCACCATCCAACGCATTAGCTCTCATCACCTCCCCCATCCAGAGCCCATCCCCTCCTCCGCCCACATTAGAACGAATACAAACTAGAAACAAAGCAAAAGAAAACAACCAAGTATGGGAACAGCCAAAAAAAGTGGGAAGGAAATCTAATAAAGAAATAAGGGATGAGGTAGCAGCAAAGGAAATGGCCATAGGAACACAACAACCAATGGATTCTTTCCTCGGCAAGCAAAGAAAAATATCAGCACAAATAAAAGGGAGGGACACATCATAAAAACAGTAAGTAATGATTACGGTCTCTTGGAATAGTAGGGGTCTTGGAACCGCCTTTAAAATCAACGCAGTCAGGGATATAATAAAACAGGAGCAGCCAGACATCTTTATGATCCAAGAGACCAAAGTAAGCAAGCAAGAACTTCAAAAAATGATTCAAAAACAAAAAGACTTTGAAGGAACAGCTATAGATTCTAATGGAGCCTCAGGTGGAATATGCACAATGTGGAACAAAAGGAAATGGGATCTAGTCAACCAAAAAATCAATAATCATTGGGTAAGAACAGATCTGAAAAATAACAGTACAAAGGAGGAGTATTGCATCATAAACATTTACTCCCCCAACCACTACAGAGACAAAGAACAATGCTGGAAGTCAGTGAAAGAAGAAACAATAGAAAGGCAAAGAGGCAAACTAATTTTGGGAGGAGATTTAAATCTGATTAGAAATATTGACGAGAAGTTGGGAGGTAACTACTACAATGACCCTTCAAGAGCAGCGCTGGAAGAAATCATTGAAGAACAAAAATTACTTGACATTCCCCCAAGTAATGGAAAGTATACCTAGAGCAATAAAAGAACAGGAAAACATAACATAAAGGAAAGATTAGATAGAATTCTGATCCATGAAAATATAGTAGCAGCATTCACCATAGTGAAAAGTAAAATTGTTCATGCGTCAGCTTCAGACCATAAGCCAGTGGTGTTGATCTTGGGTAGGTTGGAAAACCAAGGTCCGCTCCCTTTCAAATATAATAAAATATGGGACAGCAAAGAGGACTTCGGCAAACAAATAAGAGAAAGTTGGAAAATCAATGTAACAGGCTCTCCTCACTTTGTGTGGGAAATGAAGTTAAAAAATTTAAGAATCCGCCTAAAATCATGGGCAAGAGAAAATGCACTCAAAGAAAAAGAAAAATAGAACTTCAAGGAAAATTGGACAACATTAGTAAGGAAAAAGAAAACAAACAAGAGAGTGAGCAAGATTATGCACAAGAAAAAGAGATTTTTATGGACTTATACAAGAAAAATCGGCAAGAGGAAGAAGAGAGCAGGCAGAAATCAAGATGTTTATGGTTGAAAGCGGGGGATAAAAATACCGCCTTTTTTCATAATATTATGAAAATAAGGAGAGCTGGAAATCAGATTGAAAAAATTCAAGTAGAGGGGCAAGAAATAAGAGGAATAGAAGAAATAAAAAAGGCAGCTCACAACCACTACAAAAATCTCCTTTCAGCATGGGATCAACAGGTGGATAGCGAGGAATTCTTACAACAAATTAAAAAAATAAATAAATAAATAAATAAAAAATAAAATAAAATAAAATCAGTGAGCAGCAAAATAGAGAATTAGATAAAGAGGTCACTGAGGAGGAAATTAGAGAAGCAGTGTGGAGTCTACACCCGGAAAAAGCCCCAGGACCGGATGGATTCACAATTGCTTTCCATAGGAACCATTGGGAAACTATCAAGAAAGACTTGGTGAGAATGATCAAAAATGTCTTCAAAAAAAAATAAAGTTGGGGGAAATACAAAAGCATCATTCTTGGCTCTCATCCCTAAAGAAACAAACCCAATTTCCTTTGATAGATACAGGCCTATCTCCTTGTGTAACTCTTCATACAAAATAATCACAAAAATTTTGGCAAATAGATTAAAAAAAATTCTGCCATGCATCATCTCAGAAAATCAAGGTGGTTTCATACCAAGAAGACAAATTACTGACAATGTAATAATTGTACAGGAAGCCATACATAGTAGTATACAAAGAAAAGAAAAGGGAATGGTCATCAAACTGGATATGGCCAATGCTTTCGACAGAGTGAACCACAACTTTCTTGTTGTTGTCCTTCAAAAGTTCGGCATCTCTTCCAAGTTTATAGACATCATTATGACTTGCATCACCAATCCTTGGATAACTCCTTTGATTAATGGAAGGCCAAGCAATTTCTTCCAAAGCTCTAGAGGATTGAGACAAGGTTGTCCTCTCTCTCCCTTCCTTTACATTATTATGGTAGAATCATTAAGTGTACAACTAGAAAATCAAAGGGAAAATAAAAAAATAACAGGTATCCGGATCTCAAGAGGAGTCAAAGAGATCAACCACTCCCTCTTTGCAGATGACACCCTCCTCATTGGGGGAGCTTCTAGCATCATTGCAAAACGTTTTTAAAAAGTTCTAGATGACTTTCTCCATGTTTCAGGAGGACTCCTAAACAACAACAAATGCATAATTTACAGCTGGAATGTCTCAATAAACACAATGCAAAGAATATCCCACATAATGGAAATACCAGTACAATTAAAATGGAGCCATTTTATATACCTGGGACTACCATTAGCAAAAGAAGTGGTCAAGGCAGAAGTTTGGAATAAGCATGTGGAAAAAATGAGGGGGAAAATTCAGAGTTTGGGAATGATGTGGCTCAATCTTGCAGGAAAAACAATAATGATCAAGGCCCTCATTTCCACGTGTCAATTTATCAGTATGCCATAATAATGGCCTCGGCAAGTGTCCACAAACAAATGGAATTAATTATCAGAAGCTTCCTTTGGCAAGGAGGAAAACATTAAAATAAAAAATTCAGCCATGTTCAATGGGAACAAGTAACTCTCCCTTATGAGAAAGGAGGAATATCAATCCGGATACCAGCACTGATGAATAGTGCACTGGGGATCAAGTTAGTTTGGAGAATGATAAACGGAAAAGAATAGTGGTGGGGGAAAGATTTAACAAGAAAATATTTAAACTGTCAAAGGACAAAAATGCTCACTGAAATAATTCCCAATCGGCCTTGCACACAGGTATGGAAATTGGTTAAAAAGATCATTCCACATATAAGAGATCAAATTTCCAAAAATCCTGGGAATGGGAAAACAATCTCAATATGGGATGACAGAATAATGGGAGCAAATCCATTAAGACAGCAGCAAAATCTAAGAGAATTAAAAGATTGGATGGAGGAGACAAGCCTAACCACCTTGTACTCTATCTCTGAATGGGAACAAAATATCTGGACAAATTGGAGAGTGTCGGCACTTCCTTCTAGATTGAGAAGCCAATGGGAAGAACTGAAAACCTTCTTAGTAGGAGCAGCGCCAATAAAAAAAGAAGATCAAGATGAGTTTATTTGGGATCCAATTGGAGGAAATTATACAGTGAAATCAGGTTACAATTATCTTCAAAATTATAACAGTCATGATGATTGGAATCTATGGACAGCAGTATGGAAAAATGAGTGTTTGCCTAAAATTAAATTCTTTACTTGGTCACTGCTGAAAGGCAAAATTCTAACTGCGGAAAACTTAAAAAAGAAAGGCTTCCAAGGACCCTCCAAATGTGTCATGTGCCAAAGAGACGAGGAAAACATTCAGCACTTATTTATGAATTGCACTATGGCAAGAGAATGTTGGAAGCAGTTAATCAGCCCATTAGAGCTAAGCATAGACACTACAGTACAGCTGCCAATGCTCCACAAAAATTGGGTCCAAAGCTACCCCTATACCAAGAAGAAAAAAGCAGTAATAATTAGAATCTGGAAATGTTTACCCTCTATTCTCTGCTGGCAACTATGGCTAGCTAGAAACAAGTGCATCTTTAAGGGAGAAAAGCCAAGCATAGGGATTATTATATCGAAGACTTGGGGACAAGTTTCAGAAATAATAAGTATAAATGGAGCAGTAAGAATTGATCAGAATAGCTTGCAGCAAGAAGAAAGGGAATGGTATAGCAAAGCTCTAATTGAAGACAAATCTGGAGTCTACAAAAAAATAAATAAAGGTAGGGCAAAAAACAGGGATTGGAAGCTTCGTTTGAATGACATGGAAATGGCAGAGTGGATCAAAGATCAGAAAAAGTACATATTATTTTTTGATGGAGCCTCAAAGAATAATCCAGGCAGAGCAGGGGCAGGTGGCCTAATTCTAGATCCTAATGGTAAGAAAATAACAACATATGAATGGGGCCTAGGAAAGATGACTAATAACAGGGCAGAGGCATATAGTTTGCTGCTAGGCACTAAGATTTTACAAAAAAAAGAGATAAAAGATCCAATTAATTGGGGACTCTGCAATCATTATAGCAACGATGGAAGCAGAGAAGGAATTCAAAAGTGTAGCCTTAAACAAAATAAGGCAGAGAATCATATCAAACACAAAAAACATGGGGAAAATAACTTATAAGCATGTATTAAGAAATCAAAACAAAGATGCAGACTTAATAGCCAACAAGGCAGTGGATAGACAAGCTGGAACTGTGAAAGAAAATAACAAAATCTATGAAGAAAACATCCCATAAAGTGTCCTCCTTGGAGGCCTGGTTCGAAAAACAAAGAAGGACAAATAACATCAAATCACCAAGAAGAGGAAAGGAAGAAAACATCAACGAGCAGGAGATTCCCTTACAACTGTCAGGGAATACAATCAAGCATTTTTCCCCTCGTTCAAGATGAGGATCCAAATAATCTCCAAAAGGACTCATTGTGATCTGAAACAAGCCAGAAATCGTCCTCGTGCGCTGAAGGAAGTAGGCAAAGGTCATATCGAGCACAATCACACCAGAGAAAGCAGTGATTGTCATTCGAATTGGGTAGTGGACAACTGTGCAAGTATGGGGGAAAATATTGTGAAGGAAACCCATAGTAACAGGTTAATCCATGGCACAAACAACTATAAATCGAAGTATCAGCAAAGGAAATCACAACACTTGGGAAAGCAGCGAGAGAGTGTCATAGTTGGAAACATAAGAGATAATAGAAAAGAGCGCAGAAGCAGAGAGTGTCACGAGTCCAAGCAAAACAGAGGCCAGCGAAGTTTTGCAGTTGGAGCCTCAAGAGTTGATTGCAAGCTGGGTAAAACCAATAAGAGGCAGACTCAGAAACAAGGTAACAACATTGTCACAATTCTCAGTTGTTACTTACAACATTTTCTTCTTTTCGGTTTAAGGACTGATAAAAGTGCTAGTGTGGTATTGTTGCATGATAAGCGGCCTCATAGACTCCTCCTGAGCCGCATTTCGATCTTATCTAATCCTCCCCAACTTTATATCATTCTTAGCATCAAAATCCATTTCGTAGATACAGAGAAAGAAATCCTCCCGCCTCTAATTTCTCAAGGTAAAAGCATCGTTTTATGTCTCTATTTTCATCCTCAGTTTTATCTACTTCCCAGCTCTAACACCGATAATTATTTTAGTGTTGTCTTCTGCTCAATTACTGGCCTCATACATTCCATCTGAGCCACATTTTATTTTCTTTCGATCCCATCCATCCTTGCATCACCTTCAAAATCAATTCTCAGCTCTTAGATCCTAAGTCCACAAGTCTTCCTCTTCAAATTTCTCATAATCAGACCATCAATCAGCTCTGTAACTGTAAGTGGGAGTCGCATTATAAGCAGCATTACCGGATAAAAAAAAAACCAAGCAGATAGCGCAAAGAGGTCAGACAGAAGGCAAAAGAATCAGAAACAAAAGAAGTCATCAACTCAAGCATAAAGGTCCTCTTCCAAGCAAAAACAATCCTATTGAAAGATCAAACCAGAAAGAAAATATGTCTTGCAATCCGCTTGAAAAAGTTGAAAAGAATGAGAGTTGTCCGATGTGTCGGGCTAATAGATTTATGATAGGACGCTTCATTCAAACTCTTAAAGATCTGCGATCTGAGATGAAGATTATAAATGTCCATAAGCAAAGTGAAATAGACAAGCAAAGAGCAGAAATTGAAGAACTGAAGGATAAGTGCAAGCACTTGGAGGACGTCGTGGATTACATCAACTCACTGAATCAAAGTCAGCAAGGAGAGACTTCCTCAAGGTACAGCAAGAAAAGAGGACAGCAGCCAGAAGAGTCAGTGAACCAATTTTGGTGAACATCATGCAATTATCTATCTATGCTTTGTAAATATTGCTTGTTGCTTGGGCAGTTTATTAGACAATATGTTTTCATAAATTTTCAGAATTTCAGAATCAAGGTCTCAAAGGATGAGGTAGGGACTACGCTCCCATTTTGTACCTCTATTGAAAACCAGCTGTTCCCGGAATGTAATAGGACTTAGCTCTCTTCTTCTTCTTTTTTTGTAATACAAAAGTAACCGATCTTGTTAAAAAAAAGTATGTGGGGGTATCCACCAATCTAAACTACATGGATATATCTCTTTGATATAGGTGTATTTCATATTCGCAACATTGCTAAAATAGAATGGGATTAAATCATGAAAATATGCCATAACAAAAGGAAACTAAAGGCTAATCTAAATTGTACATTTCTTAAATGAAAATATTTTTTTCAAAACTTGATCACAAATACATGAATGTAACTAGAGCAAGTTCCATATTTTCCCTACAAACCATGTTATCAAGATTGCACATATTTGAAGATGATTGCAATAGAAAGATGTAGATTTGTTGATTTTTTACATTAGGCTTAGTTTAAGTTACTTGGATTTTATTTTCCATGGAAAAATTGAGGGTATTAAATTAAATTTAATTGGAGGAAAATCATCTACCTATTGCATGGACATAAGATGAATTTCAATGAGATGAAAATTTAAAGTCAATTCATACTAGAAGTATCAAAACATTGTCATAGAATGTTTACAAGTAACATGAATGTGTTAAAAGCTTGTGGATGCGTCAATTTGTCATTCAAGATAGGGCAATTAAAATGACCCTTAATTATAGCGCATGTGCAAGCAAGCAACATTTTCTTTGACTTTTGCGCACTCTAGCCGAATGATTTCATCTCACCCAATTTTTTCCACTCTCTAATTGAGTTATATCAACTACCCATGAAATGTATCAATACATAACAATCACCCTCAATGCCCTCTTCATCTAAAATTCCTCCCCTCATATGTGCATTTATGGTTAGCTCATTGGAACCTTATTTTTGAGGGGCATTATATACAACTACCATCTACGTATAAATGAATAAGAAGAAAATGCATTGGTTGAATGGATCATCTATTCATTATTCATATATCATCCAAAAGACACAACTCCTCTCTTTGAGCATTGTAATCACCAAAACAATTTGGTGTTCTTTTTTCCCTTCTTTGAGAGTATTTTAGTGTATTTTGTTTTACTATGATAAATTCATTTTATGGATGATCGATGCACCTTAATCTATTTGATTCTACTTTGATAAAGGGATTTCCTCACCCACTTAATTATGCTTGTATTCTGACTTACTTAATTCTCTCAGTATTCTCCTTCATGCCTCTCCAACTATTGTATTTAAATGTAATAGAAATACTTATCATAAATTATTTCTTATTGTTACATGGAAGTGTCACTGATCCCAAGCTAAATATTTATCCAATTAAGATTTTGCTTTGAAGATATTAACCATTTAATAACTAATTCCTCTTATAGTTATCTTAGTTGCTTGTCAGGGAATATAATGAATTGGGAAATCACATCAAGTCTATAACTTATCTCAAGCTTGAGTTGTGCCATATATTTTATTTGTTATTCACTTTTTTAATGTAAATCAGTAATTCCAATTAATTCAAAATATTTACTTTAAAGTGCATTCAACATATAACAAATGGTTATTTTTTTCTTATAAGTATGTATGAAAATTTTATGGGGATTTCATTGTTAT
This sequence comes from Pinus tabuliformis, assembly GCA_031772625.1. Taxonomy (NCBI): domain Eukaryota; kingdom Viridiplantae; phylum Streptophyta; class Pinopsida; order Pinales; family Pinaceae; genus Pinus; species Pinus tabuliformis. The sequence continues at coordinate 699,691,781 of CM062807.1, forward strand.
TTATAGGCATTGATGTCCAAGTTCCAAGCACCTAACTCCAAGGGATTCAAAGGACACAAACCCGTAACCTCCCCAACTTGGAGGAGTGATCTCAAGTCTCGCTCACGACCACTTGAGGTAACCCTTGAAACTAATATAATAAATGGTTCCTTGTGTGCTTCTTAGAATTATCTTAATTGCTTTTCACTGCACCTTTTTTCAACATGACATGAATAATCATATCAACTACATAACTTATCTCAAAGCTTAGTTTTGTAACATATATCACAATGGTAATATTTTTTTATAAACAAAGTTGTGTTTGCTAGTTTTATCTCTACATTGGTGGATACACAAAATCAATTAAGATTTTGGACTCCACAATCTCCATTGCACTTCTTCCTCAAAGTCTATATTATTCACCCATTAAATGTATGCAAAATGTTCTATGAGTATTTATGAACTAATGGAATTGTTAGGTGATTTCTATTAATAATCACTTAAGACTCTGGAAAGAGTTCTTCTATTCTTAGTACACATCCAAATAAATGGCATCTTGAAGTTGCTTTTATCATTATAAAGGAATTACAAAAAATAACTCCCTTTGATATGTTCACCTAGAAGGTCCTTCGAAAAAAGAAAAAAATGTTCACCTAAAAGGTATCCAAGTTAATAAGATCTTAGTTCAATGGTAAAGTGAGGATGTTTCATATCTCCAACTAAGGTTCAAATACCCAAGAAACACATTTTTCTCCGCATGGGCCTTCTAACCTTTGTGAATCATTTCATGTAGTTGGGCCTCAAGGCAAGCCTTGTGTGACATTTGCAAAATGAATAACTCCCACCCATGACAATTGAAAGGATTTGTAAGTGTTGTGCGTCAACTATATTCCTTTGAAATAATTTAAAAATTATATTCGTGTGTAATAGTTTTAAAATGAGGAAGGGCATGCACGCAACATTGATAATTGAAAGTGTCTCGCCAAATATAAAGTAAGCCAACACTTCACTAACACTTATAACAACATATTATCATTAATTCCACATTCTCCATACACTATAGTAAACCATGTAAAATGCAAAAACACCTCGTTCAATGTAGAGGTTTTTTTTTTATAAAGAAAATTCAATCCATAAGATGGCCCAACAAGTACTCAAATCACTTCCATAGACATGTTCAAAACATGGGAAGCATACTCTTTATAATAATTTGTTAATGAGACCTTTAAAGGTGTATATCTTGTTAATCCCTCAACTCTAGTTCATCTAGTAATGTATTTATGTTGTCAAAATGAACCCCTATGCTATTACGTTAGATGTTTACCCAGATTGAACTTGATGTAATAATCAAAACATTTTGAATGCAAATCTCTTAATTGTATTTATGATATCTTATAGAAAGTTAATAAGTTATGTACACTCTCTAAATCAAATATGGTTTAGTTACCCCAACAAGACATCATACATAAGTTTTTTTTGGCTTATATTGTGGTGCCTAACAATACAAAGGAAGCATATCATACAAGTATCAGAACTAATTTTAATTAATTGGCAATGTTTATATTACTATGTTGTATGTATTATAACATAATTTCCTCACATCACTTGGCATTATTTTTGCTTTTTTTAACTACAATTATAGCACACTTGTATTTTAATGAACATATGTCAATTCAATTTTGAAGAATTATAAGTTGTTAAAACATACTCTAATTACATATTATAGTTATATATTAAACTCAATTGGTGATGACTGTGTTATGAAGTAATATGTAAACCATAAGATTCAAAGTTCAAATCCCTCATGGGTCAAACCAACAAAATATATATATATATATATATATTGAAATATTAAATAAATTAATGACAACTTTCAAATATGTATTTAATATTATATTGTCATTGTGAAGACCTCAGGCATCCCTAGTACATTCTAGAATTCCCTAATACAAATGTTGTCATCCCTAGTACATTCTTGAATTCCCTAATACAAATGTTGTCATCCCTGGTACATTCTAGAATTCCCTAATGCAAATGTTGTATATGTGATAATCAAACATTATAATGTGGTTAGCTCCTCAAATTTCTGTTTGTCATTGAGTTTCAAGCAATGTGGCAATGTTTAATACGACACATTGTGAAATACTTTTCTAGGTACACGATCTCTAATATGTACTACTATATATTATTTAAATTCAGAAAATCAAACTACATGTAGTTCATTTACACTAGCTATTAAGACACCAAGGAAGCTCTTGCACTCAATACAAAAATTCCTACAAAATTGTCAACACACTATGTCTAATTTAAAAAGTACTAAACACTATGTTGATTTAACTCTTCATTAAAACAAACCATTGATATAAATAATGTTAATGACGACCTTCCATCACAACACTAAACAAGGGCTACATAGTAAATAGCCCGTGTCGCTTAGTTTAAATATGGCTAAATATGTTATTTGTTATAAAATTGAAATATTAAATAAATTAATGACAACTTGCAAATATGTATTTAATTTTAATGTCAATGTGAAGTCTTCGGGCATCCCTAATACATTCTAGAGTTCCCTAATACAAATATTGTCATCCATAGTACATTCTAGAATTCCCTAATACAAATGTTATCTGTGATAATCAAACTCATTATAATGTGGCTAGCTCCTCAAATTTCCCTTAGTCAGTGATAATCAAACTCATTATAATGTGGCTAGCTCCTCAAATTTCCCTTAGTCATTGAGTTTCAAATAATGTGGCAATGTTTAATACAAGACATTTACCAACTCTCTAATATGTACTACTATATACTATTTAAATTCAAAAAATCAAAATACATGTAATTCATTTACACTAGGTGTTAAGACACCAAGAAAACTCCTGCACTTAAAACAAGAATCCCTATAAAATTGTCAACACACTCTCTAATTTAAAAAGTACTAAGCACTTTGTTGATTTAACTCTTGATTAAAACAAAACATTGATATAATGTTAATGACAACCTTCCATCAACATTAAACAAGGGCTACATAATAGCTAGTCCTTGTCACTTAATTTAAATATAGTTAAATTAAGATAAAAAACAATGAAAATACAAAAATTTTACATTTTAAAATATTATAATTAAATTAAATTTAAATTGTAATTAAATGCATTATTAAATTTTGTAAATTAACATTACTTGTATTGCAATGTAAAAATAATTATTAATACTTTACATTTGGTTTTTTATATTTTGTGGATATGGTCTTATGAAAACTTTATTATTAGACTAGTGTATAAAAGTCTTATCATAAATTTCTATTATACCTTGGTTTGTGAATATGAGAAATTTTATATTTATCCTTATTACAAACATCTTGTTATTTTGAATATCATTCATTCGTTATTTTGAATATCATTCATTCATCAATAGTGTAAAATCTATTATATATGGTTAAGTTTGCACAAGAATCTTAGTGACCTTTACCCCTTAAAAATATAATGTAAAAATAAAAATATATGTCTCCCATACCATTAATAAATCTTTTTAAATTACATATGTGATTTTAAATAATAATTTTAAATATGTAATTTTAATAATATATTTTTTATTAGATTATATTAATCATTAACCATTTTTATAAATAGAAATATAAAATGATTATACTTGTTAACAATAATGTTATCACCTTCCCAAAACAAATTGTATCATAAATGCTCATCCTACACCTTAATGTGATCTATGTACTTGGGGTTAATTATTAATTATTACTTCTAAATTGTATCATAAATGCTCATCCTACACCTTAATGTGATCTATGTACTTGGGGTTAATTATTAATAGAAGTAATTGGCACATTAATAGAATCAAAAGGCAATAATATGTTCAAATTAATATGTTCAATTTGATAGCCAATCAAATTAAACATAAATAAATTAAATTATTTTAAAAAACCATATATTTCAATGTGTAATGTTACACTATATAATTTTTTGCAAAACATTAATAGAGTCAAAAAGCAATAATATATTCAATTATGTTCAATTTGATAGCCAATTGAATAGAGTCAAAAAGCAATAATATATTCAATTATGTTCAATTTGATAGCCAATCAAATATATTGAATTATGTTCAATTTGATAACCAATCAAATTGAACATAAATAAATTAATGCAATGCAAACTAAATAAATAAATTTTTTTGGATTAAACACAAACTCAAATTTTTTTTGATCAAACACAAACACAAACTCATTTTAGTTTGGACACACAAACTTTAGTTTGTCCAAAACCATTGGACTATCTTTAAGACAAAGATAATAAGTTACTCTAATTCAACATTATCATTTTTAAAGTTAAAAAGTCCAAATAAAAAAACCCCAAAACCAAAACCATTGCAATATCCAAGACAAAGATAATAAGTTACTCTAATTCAGCATTATCATTTTTAAAGTTAAAAAACCAAATAAAAACCCCCCAAAAAATTATGTGAAGAAACGCAAGTGAGGGTTCTCTATCCCAAAAAGAAGCCACGAGGCCGACTCTCAATAACAAGGATAATCAATAAAAATACAAAACCCCGAAGATAGTTTGTTAGGAAACACGAACTAGGAGTTCCCTAATACAAAATTTAAGCCATGGGGCTTACTCTCGAAAACAAGGAAAACGCTCCTACTATATGCGTTTATTTTAGAACAAGGATAACCCTTCTCATATATGTGTTGTTCAAGTTAATGAAAATGTATTACTTTTTTCTCATCTAAGGAAATTTTTATTATTTAATCATTTTTCATCCCTATGTTTTTCCAAGTAGGTTAATATTTTAAGACCAATCCCAATGTTTTAAAACCAACTCCAGTGTCAAATGGTTGTAAATAAAATAATTATATATTGCAACAAACATAATATTACAGGTTTTATAAACATAACATTTTTTTTGAACTGCTGCAATTTGATTTTCGTTAACAAAAAATGGATACATACCATACAGTCGAAAAGACAGGGGAATGGATTTCTCCCCCTCCACTATAACTTATAACAAAGACCGGGGAATGGATTTCTCCCCCTCTATTATAACTTATAACAATGAATTAGTACCAATTGGTGGAGACATCAGCATAAAAACCATAGTGAAAAAAACTATTTCCCTTTACAACCGAGAAGCCTACACCAACAAAACTAAACATTCAAATTTCCATTTCCATTACAACAACTAGAGGTGTAACCAATAGACAGAAGTTTCACCGCCGCGAGCCAGAGCCATCTCCAAGACTTCATAGCTCTCAAAAGATATAGGTTGCAACCACGAACCAACCAGAACCGCAAATATCACAAATCAAACACAAACAACGCCACCTTCCCACAGAGGACAAGTGCATACACCAGGGTACAAGTACAGTGAAGAGATACGAGCACAGTGAAGAGCTAGTATCGTCGCTGGTGCACATTCCACTTACACCAAAAATTCAAGTATCCAGGAATAGCATAAAAACCATCACATACCCAACACAACCCAAGTTGTGAAAGCTAAGAAATAAACCTCTACAACACTGAAACAAAATTTTCAAAATGTCAACAAGTTTTTTTTTCAAAATGTCAACAAAAAACATGTGAGCTCAATTGCTAATAATACTGATTAGATGAGATCATGGTGAGGTCCTGAGCGCTATCCACTGGTGGAGAGGTTCAGTAAGATCACCAAAGGTTGAATCCGACACCGAAAAGCTTTCCACTCGAGCCATCTAGAATCAACGTTGTCAAGACAAACGTTGATTTCATAACATTCGTTTAATGGCCTCAAACCCAGAAAATGTATTATAATTTTCGATCTGTTCATCTTTAAAAATTAGGCACAACAGTGTATCCATGTGTTGATGGAAAGCCAAGGAGTACAAGAAATGGAGTCACCTCTTACAAAATCTACCTGGGTCCAGAACCCTTTCACATTTGCATCAGTCACAGAACCCTTTCACATTTGCATCAGTCACTTGTACCTCTGAATCAGAATGGTAAGAACGTTCCCCAATTTCTTTTGACTCAAGCAAAAGAATTTCTCTCCTCAATTCAAGAGGAACAACATCAAAAAATTGCCAACTATGTCATAGGCAAAAGGACTAATTCTCTTGAATCCAACGTTGCCCACACCGCCCCTGCTGCTCATCATCATTCTTTGATAAGGCACGATGACTGTAGCAAGAGAACAGGAAAAACAAGTACAAGATCCATGACTTGCAAAACAAGAAATCAGGTGGACCACCGACCCTTAAACCCCTGACCGAACCCCCGACCCCCCTGACCGAAGGACCAACAAATCGTCCTGCCAGTGCCACACTAGAGGACCAAAACGCAAAAACATGGAACACCAAAATCCCCAGACAATCCAGACTATGAAAGATCCCAGTACCCAAATTCTCAACAAGAACAACTCCTTCACCCATAGCACACAGCGTCCTTCCCAAATTGAGATCCCAACTAATTAAAAGGATTAGCACTAACATAAACTGTAAGAAATCCCATTACATTGAATCCAAGTATTCCCGGAACATAATCTAGATGAAACCAACAAAGCCATGTAGGTAAAACGACACTTTGACAGGCAAGGCAATTATCTTTCTAACTTCAAGAACACATTTAAATAGAACCACGTTTAAATTAAAGTACTTCAAGAAAATGACCCAAATACAACCCAACAAAGCCCTTTTGAAATATAACAATGCGACATACAGAGCAATAGACTTACCAAATTCAAGGACACACTGGACCAGAACCAAGTTAACAATAAGCAGAAACAGATGCTGAAAAAGGAGACGAAATACCTCACTACGTTTTAGCAGACTACCCGGACCAAACTAAATTGAAGAAATGGACGTGAGCTCATGAAGAAACCCAAGCGCTACAGCACGCAGAAGATATATCAAAAGAAACAACGGCAAGCTAGACCAGGTGATGGACGGCGACGATGAAACCTCGCCTCCTTTCCCACAGTGCACGTACCTCCGCCACCCCAAAACATTATTAACCTTACATTATTAACCTTACATTTTTAGCAAATAGACCTCCAGTTCAATCCCTAACGTCTGTCACCGGATCTTTGCCACGCCATAACAGAATACAAAACCGGATCTTTGCCACGCCATAACAGAATACAAACACCTGTAGAGTGGGCACACCTTACAAAGAAGCCCCAATACCACCCACATTAACACCCCCATTAAAGAAAGATAAACATAACGTTATTCACCCTTGAGTTATCTATCTATTCTCAGCATACTATTATTTAACGATTGAGTTTTATAATAAAGAAATAAAATAAAATTAGTGTTGTTGGATGACTAAAGGGAATCCTCAAATCCTAACCGCTGTATATCCACCATGTTAAGAAGCAGATTTTCACTTCCAGTCTCCAGAATTCCATTTCAATATTCCTTACATCCATGTCAATGTTTTACTCCATCTCCGATTAGTAGTACCTAAACACTTCACATCGAAAACTTAAATGCTAGGAATGAATGGCGATGACTTGCTAAAGAAGAAACAATTTAATGAGTGTTACTGCACTTCATGATTCATCAGAGGCACCTTCGTAAGTGAGGGCAATCAGCAATACATCCTAACAATGCTTGATAACAAGAATGAAAACGTGATTAAAATTGTTCAACCACTATTCACATGGACACTGTATACTAAAACAAAAATGTGGCCTGATTCATCCCTACATATATCCTTTCATCCCTGGTGGGCTTCTTTGCATGCAAAATAGAAATTTCAGCTGCTAATGTCTAGAGTCTAGACAACAAATTGGCAACACTAGCCATTTTACCGAACTAAAATTAGTATGATCTGTGCCATTAGCTTGAAAAACAACAATTCTCAGAATATCAGAACTAAATAAACATTAAGAAGAGAGACAGCAAGAAATAAAACCTTTCATTGATTGTTCAGAATAAGAGCTAAAGTGCGATTTTAATCCTCTTACAAGAGTATCCTCATCCATGATTAACCAAACCACCACCCCCAAGGAATGAACTCATGAGCTGGTTATGATTTTAATTACAATATGAAAATATATTCAGGACTCAAAAGTGGGTGGCAGGAAGGGGAGGTGTTATCTATGGCCTTGGGTGGAAAAAAAAGTCTTAAGAGTATTCATGGGGTTTGGGAAAGATGACAAATAATCAAGCAGAACCCTATGGTTTACTACGGATTCTAGCCAAAAAATTCAGGTTACCTCTCTCGTTGTATTGGGGGACTCTTATTATCATATGGCCCATGGTTAAAAATTTATCTCCAAAAGATAAGTTTTTAGATAATCTCTTAAAACATGTCAAAAATACAAATCCCAATTATGACTTATAAGCTATTAAGCACATAGTACGGGATAACAATAAGGCAGCAAAAGGATGTGCCAATCTGGAATGCAATCTGAAAATTTGGTGAATTGATGGTTAATGGCCAATTAAAAATTTAAGACCATCTTTCATTTGTAGTAATAGTTCTAATGATAAGTCGTGCAGTATCAAGTTACATTAGGAGTGTTTATACTGTAAATTTTGCTTTATTCTGGGGCTCCATTGGAAGGTATTCACCTCCAACACTCCCACCTGTCTTTGTGAATAATGTACCTCTAGAAAGGACAGTTTTAATTTTGGATAAGAAAGATCAGTCTAAAAAACTTAGACTTATGATGATGTATTTGCCACGAACCAGACACAGATTTTGATCTAAAACAAATATTCCCATTATTGTTAAAAAGCAAAATACATTCGATACTGTATGTCTCTTCCCTAAGATTCAACACGAGGAAACAGACCCCAAAAGCAGAAAACTGCCTACTACATAGAATGATAGCTAACGGTCCAGCAAGGTATCAAGATCGCCCCAAAATACACGATCAAACAATTTAAAAAGTATACATCCTGTCAATTAATGGATACATGTTTGACTCCCACAAATAAGGACTTCAAATTTGACTGTGTCCATGGGAAAAAATGCGTACAAACATGGCAAGACGCTAGCAAAAAGAAATCCTATTAATCTAGAACATTTTTTTAATCCAAAAGGTTTGCATTTGAAAAGAGTAAGGCTACGCTAACAAGTATGTCTTCCTATGCAGCCCAAACTCTGTCAAGTAAAATACCAAGCGACCTATATACATGCAATAATTCAACGACAACGTCCTATATGAATGCAAGAATCCAATGACAGAGAACAGGCGGTGTGTTACAGCAAATCAATATTAGTTATATTTTTAAGAGTATAATTACATATTAAAAGGAAAGAGAAGACAGGAAACTGAATTAAAAAGAATGAAGCAATACTTTCAAACTGTTCCTATTTAATATCTGCTTCTCAAAAATCTCAATTGGCAGCGGCATGAGATTGATCTTACAAGCGCATTTTTCGATTCTTCATGTGATTGTTGTAAAGTAAAGCTGTCATGTATATCACTTCAACTTAAAGCTACTTTGTCACGAGTTTTCTGGCCTAAGAAACCTATACACAGCAACAATCATTGAAGTAATAAAGTATATAAATGGAACTCCAAATGAAGACTTCATATTGAAGAAGATGATGAAATCTCACAACTTGGAATTTTAAACGAAAAATTCATATTGAAGCAGGAGATGAAATCTCACAACTTGGAATTTTAAACGAAAAACTCATATTGAAGCTTACGGTGAAATCTCACAGGTTTACTGGATCTGTTTTTACTGAGTCGCACTTTCTATATGTCTCCTTGTAACTTTTCAGCTTTTCCACATGGTAAATATCCAGCAGAACTGAGGAGAATTCGGCATTGGAATTAACATATTTTTCCATGAAACATTTTTCTGTCAATGTAACACCTCGTGGGAAACTCATCTCTGTTTTCAGCACTTTCATGGACTTCAATGCCTCCGTTACTCTATACCGCGGAATTATATTCTTCTCCAAGCTGCATTCAAACAGCATCGGATACTTAACAAAATCATCCAATGGAAGCCCCACAGAATTGACCAGAAAATCCATATTGCGTTTTACCTTTTCCTCTGAGAGCCCCAGAACCATCGGCCGCCGCCTCAAAATAACCGAAATTTGCTTTTCGGAGAAACCTAAACAGCTCAGACCCAGCCGTCTTCGATCTAATCTTTCTTTTCCTAATCCCAATATTCCCCGCAAAGCATGTGCGAACATCTTTGATCCTTTCTTGATCCCCAAATCCACCACTTCTTTAAATGACTCGATCACATCTTTCTCTAAAGCCGTGAACAAGCGGGGCTCCCTTGCCACTAATTCTGACAATGCTTCGCGCTCAAGACCCAATTTTCGCAAAACTAAAACTGCAGATTTCAGCCTATTCTCACTGAGCTCAATAGACCTTGCATTAATATAAATGAGTTTGGTGATATCCTCTTCCTTCATGAAAGTCCTCAGGAAATTAAACTTCGGCTTTATTATTTCGAATCTATAAAAGAAAAGCTTAGGGCTGTAAAGGGTCACTTTTCGAATCTGGGCTGGGGTGGTCAAACCACAGCCGTTTAACAACTCCAAAACTGCTTCGCAATTCTGGACCGATTTGGATTGAAGGAAGCGACTGCAATGTTTAAAGGATTTTGATATTTCTTCCTCTGTTAAACTACACTTGTTGAGGAGAAATTCTGTGACAACGCCCTTTTCTGGTGGAGTTGTGGATGGAACTGCCGTTTTGGTGCAGAAATTGGGGAAAGTTAAGAGGGATTTTGCATAAATTGCAAGAGCAGGAAGCGGAGACATCACCTTCCATATGGCCATAATCTGCGCCAAAGAAAGGCGCAGAAAAGAAAATAATATTGGTGAAAATAAGAGGCAGGAAATATATTTACCTGGAGGACGCCCACAGACGACTGAAATGTGCGTGGATTACTCTAGCGCTGAAGGCGAAGTAGGGTTAATTGGAAGGGTTTTTGGAATAACTTTACCTCTAAACGGGTTAATTCGAACGTTGAAGTAATCTGAGATACTGGTGATAAAGTCGAGGCATTTATTTGCTTGAAGTTTAAATAATTAGATTGCTGCGGGCAAATGAAATAATTGAGATGAAATACGAATTATTTTTAATAGTTACTATTATCAAAGTTGGCTTACTTGCATAGTTTGAGGTTAATTTACTTGTTTGAAAATTTGCTAAGTAAGTTTATGTACGTGGATATTTTATAACGATATATGGGTGTTGTAAACAACTTCAAGTATTTTAGAAGATTAGATTTATACCCTAATCAATTTTTAGGGGGCATTTTATTTAAGAAATTAATTTAACATTAAATGGAGATTTGTGGGAGGGGAAAGATTTTACTCTAAAACATTGTTTTTTTTTAAATAATTAGTATTTTGATAATAATAATTTATATATATATATATATATATATATATAGGCTGTGGTTCACAGACACTTTGGTCAACGAGTGGCGTTATGTCCATGGAAAAATCTGGGCTGATCGACCCCGAAGGGAATCTAGCCCCACAGCCCACTAGCAAGGCCTGACCCCAAGGGCTTTGGGGAGATTGGACCCTGTGACCTCCCGATGACGAGGCACTGATTTTAACGAATTATTGACTCACTATGGTTAAAAAGAACAAAGAAACAATAATCTATGTAGTGTTTTCTTGGAATTTCTTAGTTTGAATTCTTATATGATTTCTCACTTGGATATGAGTGACAATCATCTAAAAGCAAGAAACCCTTAAACCATGGGAAGTGTAACAATATCAAACATATAGACCTATCCATGAATAATTTGTTGCATAAAATACCAAGAGAATTTAATTGGTGATGAAAATTGGAAGGCTTGAAGTTATTTGTCTCAATGATTTTCCACCTTGGAAGGTTGTTGTTTGCAAACGAGTTCATTTACTTGACTTGGTTTTCAACCCATGAAATGATATAATACTACCCTTGGTCTTAAACATGGACATACTAAAGCATCTTATCCTCAAGTGAGACCAAATGATGAACAACATTCTAGATCTTTTCAATGAGATCGTGGAGGAGACCAAGTAGGAGGTCTAGTTCCTTCCCCAATCAAGAACCTTAACAATTATGGACTACATTAATTATGAGAAGGAACATATTGAATAAAGAAATTCAACCAAAGTTAGTTTATCTTATTAAGTTGAGAAAACTCAATATGCATTGCCAACTCACTAGGTGAAAGATAGAGCCTTCTCTAACTTGTTGCGCTAATAGAATGTGTCATTATTATCATCTCTTTTATTTAGCAGTCACTTACCATATTGTAGTATGGTGTGGAAAACAAACATAGAAATGTACTTACTACAGACTCAGATGGTAGCCTAATGGTGTGAATTGACTATCTAATGAACGTCTTTTGAGAAAAAAAATAGTAATCTTGACAAACACTATGAAATTGAGGTTTTCAAGGACTTTTGCGAAAGAGAGGGTAATTTTGACAATTTTTCGATACATGATATTGTGATTTTCCAATTTCACATGTTTTATAAAAAAAATCATCTAGTTTAGATAGTAAAGAGGGAATTTTAGCATTTTCCTAATGGTTGAGTGGTTATGCAAGTCAAAATAATAGCCTTGATAGTAATGTTAGATTCTATACCCAATTTAAACCATTCCAATAATGAGATGCAAATAATATTGATTGATAAAATGCTAAAGATGGTATTCATATAAGTGTTGTCACATCATCCAGCTCAATTGATAATCGAATTAATGTGAAATTTGTGAAAGTTGAGAGCTCCAAGGTTCAAACCCGCCCCCCCCGGTTGGGTTCCTCTGGAAAAAAAAAAAGAGCATTGCACATCACTTCAAATTATGAGTTTTCTTTAAATTTTAGGCCTTGAAGGTTGAGCTTTCTTTCATAAGTTTGTAGCCTGTTTAAGAGACATGTTTTGAAAGGAAATATAGATTCAATAGTTAAACTAAGAGTCTTATCTCAAAAATGTGTATAAGACAATTAAGTGTTTTTAGAAGTAGTGGGTTGCGTTTCCAAAATCATTATGAGAATCATGAAATGTAACAAGATATTCAAATATATTAATAACAATAACATTCAAAACATGAGATTAAATCATTTTGATGTAATATTGCAAATCATTACTCTTTTCATCATTTTCACTTTTATAACTTATTTTGTTTCAATCAAATATACTATAAATTCTAAAAATATAAATATAAAAATATTTTAAAACATTATTAAATTTATTGAATAAAGACATAATAACATTATTACTTTATGGATCTTGTTTTAAAATAGATTACAAATAGAAATCTTAAAAAAAGTGCTAAAAAATAAGAATAATTTAGAATGGATTTGATCACATGTGTAACATTTAAACTTGAGAGTTCAAGATTAAAGCAATACAAATATCAAATCAATTAGGAAATTGTTTCAAAGAAATAATTTGTTTAACATGCATGGAGTGAGGGGGATTCCTAACAAATTGAAAGACCAATATCTATTACTAAAGTATAAAAATAAAAATACTAATTAGATTTTTAAAATATTTGAAATGTAAAAAAAATGTATGGAAAAGAGAAAAGTAAAAATAATTTAGAAAAACATTATTATAAAACCAAACAAATATGAAAAACATTATTATCAAACCAAATAAATATGAAAAACCAAAAAATATATATCATTATTTTTAACATTATGAATATTAATGTTGATAATAAAAATAACAAAAGTAGCAATATAATTTTTTTACTGCTTTCATCAATTATGTAAATAAATGTGTATATTAAAAATATTTTATTTATAATAGAATAATATAAATAAAATTAAATAAGTGATTTTTCTAAATGTAAAGAAAGGATAAGCACTTCGAGAAGGACGATGGGGTGTACTATTAAGTAACTCTATGATGTGAAGGTCACTAGTTCGAAATCTTGTGAGCAAAAATTCAATCATAATAGTGTGGCCCAGATCAAATAAGTTTTTGAGTAAATTTGACATACCTCTGGATCATAGTTTCTCAAACCACAAGTCAAACCTGATTTAATCTCTTATACCACTTAAAAAACAAAAAACAAAAATTAAAATATATGTATATAAATCATAATTTTACATCAGTTTTCCAAAAATTTATATAAAAATTTACTTTGTAAATAATTCCAGATAATGTTATAATTTTGCATTGTTTTCTACTGAAGTATTGAACATCGTGTGCAATTTGGATACAATGTATCGAAAACTATATTTTTTTAATATTTTATCAATCAAATTATGTAACTGAAAATCATTTCTAGTTTTTCTATACCATTTCTCGAGAACAAAATTGCCTTTCTCTAAGGTAAAATTCCATTAAAACAATTTTGAAATAAATATAAAATTTATTATTAATAATAAATAATCTCCAAACTTCTCTAAACACGTGTCATTTAGAAACGGAAAATATAACTATCACATCAAACCCATACACTTGATTTCACCTTCCAAAACTGAATTTAATGGTTGAAACTAAAAAATCAGTATTTCATAACAAAGGGAGACATCTCTTTAATTGAGAGAAAACACTAACCATAACTATCACATCAAATCCATACACTTTATGTCACCTTCCAAAAGTAGAATTTAATTGTTGAAACCAATTAAACTTTAGAGTGGTCATTTTTGTTAAATTTTACTATTTACAAATATAAATACAATTTTGAAATGGTATTAACCATAAAAGTATGTCAATACTAATTTTCCTATTTGGAAACGAAGTATATTTAAAATATAAAATATTTTCAATTTATTAAAATTTATTTATTTAGAGTGGGAAAGAAGAATTTAATGTGTTATTTATTATTATTATTATTTATTTAAAATAATTTTAGTATATTAGATTTACAAACAAAAATTGAAATTATTTTTTAATTTTAATGGCTTAACAAGTTATATAAGAAATGTTTTGAAAACTAGATCTAATGTCTATATAAGTTGAACAAAGGTTACTCCTAAATAAATATTAAAATATGTTTTCAAGATGAAATACTTTCAAACTAATTATGTTGTAAGTCGTTCCTATATAAGATCTATGTTTTAATTCAACCATTTCACATTGCCCAACCAATGGATTTTCGACGATTTCATCCTCCCAATGTGTCATTTGTTCTCCTTCCTCTCCTATCATGGGCATGCCACCTCCCCTCACCACATGCTACCCTGACATGCCTTGAACACCCCATGTCATCCTTGTTTTTTATAACAATGTTTAAGGACCCATTCCAATAGGGTTCCAAAATCTTGCACTTCTAATAATTATATACTTGTGAGAGAGACATCTTATTGGGTTGGTTCCACATCGTAGCCTCTTATACAACTTCATTGTTTCAAATGATGAATTTTTCGGTGAGGTTCGTCATGTCAACTAAAGGAGTTCTTGGCATTAACCTTGTAGGAAACACTAGGGTCTATGGAAAATCACCTTTCCTAGTGTGTTCTATTCAACTCTTAGTGGTCCTAGTTGTTGAAATATGTAACTAGGCTCAGTCATCATAATGACATATGTGATCATGATTTTATTTATTTGATGTAATGAGAAAAATAAATTTATTTTTATCTTTGAGGCATGGGTTTCATGCTCAAGGAAATTTATTTTATAGGTGAAGATCTCATTGACAACTTCTAAGACTTGTCATTGAGTCTACAAGTCAAGAAAGTCAATGTCATGTATGAAAGACCCTTCTTTGGCATGTTACATGTTGTAAAGATAATGTAATTGAGTCAACAGACCCTCCAAGACCTTGTCATGATGCAAATTTCAAGTTGGCCTACACAAGGTGACATGTCGGCCTAGGAGCAATGTCAAGTGAGCCTCCTAGCATGGGTGAGAAGCATATATAAAGGAGACCTCGACCTCACTTGGAAGACACTCACTCAAGCATCAAGAAGTTCAATCTAACTAAGAGAAGGAGCCTAATACCTAGCGAAGGAAAGGAAGGAAGAGTGAAGCATCTTTTGGACTGTTTTTTGGGTTGTTTCTCTCCACACGTGCGAAGGAATTAGGGCACCTCTTGCAACAAGAAAAGACCAAGTTGCAGAAATCAAGTTAGGGCATCAAGAAGGACACTTTGCAAGTCTAGTTCTTTAGGAGAGAGATTCATCTCAAGTGAAGTGGAAAAGAAGAAGAATCTACCATTATTTTCCACACGTGCAAAGGCTAGGTTTTTGCAGAAGAAATTACTGAAGGTAGAATTTGCAAAAGAATTTGTTGAGGAGGTCGAATTTGCAGAAGAATCAGCTGGAAATCGAAATTGTAGAAGTTGTTGAGGTCGAAATTTTTGAAAAGGAGGAAATATTTGACTTGGTCTAGAGGGTCTTTCTCAAGGATCATAGGTCTTGGAATTTGTCAATTGAAGTTCTATAAGAAAGAAAGAATTATTGTGGGTTTTCCTCTCAGTTGGAGAGATTTTGGCCCTGGTTGATCGCCTATATCTTGTGTCCTCTTGTCTTATTATTCTTCATGGTTTGGTAGTTATTTGATGAAAGAGAATACTAATAATAATCAAGTGAAAGAAGAAGCTAATAAAGTTAAGAAAAATTACATCACAAGCAGTTATCAAGTAAGATAAATTGCCTAATCTAGCTGCCCCTAGATTTTTCAACATGTTAACAGAGCTAAGGTGACTACATCAAGGAAAGGCAGCTTAAAGAAGGATACTCGAGGGCCAAAGCCCTCGAAGATCATTTGGGAAACATTAAGATAATTAATCATCAATAAGGACTATTCCTCCCATCATCTTAAAAAATAATAATAATAATTAAGAGCATCAAAGAAGGGTTATTTAATTGAAGCACTCTTGGAAAGATTACAATCTTCATCACAAAATAAAGAAGACCTCAAGGACCTAATATCCAAACAAATACCCTACATTTGAAGTACCTTGGGAAGACCACCACATTCTACAATATCATCCAAGAAAGCAAGAAGAAGCGTTGTCATCATCATCAAGGAATCAAGGCAATCTCACCCTCTTTCAGCCAAGGATCACCTTTGAAGGAAGACATCTTCATCAAGAAGACATCTTCTATTATCAACATCATCATCAAAATCAAGAAGGCACCAAGTTGAATCTTCATCACAAAATAAAGAAGACCTCAAGGACCTAATATCCAAACAAATACCCTACATTTGAAGTACCTTGGGAAGACCACCACATTCTACAATATCATCCGAGAAAGCAAGAAGAAGCGTTGTCATCATCATCAAGGAATCAAGACAATCTCCCCCTCTTTCAGCCAAGGATCACCTTTGAAGGAAGACATCTTCATCAAGAAGACATCTTCTATTATCAACATCATCATCAAAATCAAGAAGGCACCAAGTTGAATCTTCATCACAAAATAAAGAAGACCTCAAGGACCTAATATCCAAACAAATACCCTACATTTGAAGTACCTTGGGAAGACCACCACATTTTACAATATCATCCGAGAAAGCAAGAAGAAGCGTTGTCATCATCATCAAGGAATCAAGGCAATCTCCCCCTCTTTCAGCCAAGGATCACCGTTGAAGGAAGACATCTTCATCAAGAAGACATCTTCTATTATCAACATCATCATCAAAATCAAGAAGGCACCAAGTTGAATATATTGTCATTAAGGAGTATCTTCACAAGTAAGTTTCTTTATATATATATTTGAATCTATTAAAATGGCTTCATTTTTCAAGGAGAGCAACAAATTGGTTATGTCATCAAACTTCCTTGCATGGAAGAAGAGGACAAATTTGATCCTCATAGAAAATGAAGTCATTGGACATTTTAAGTGTTCAATCACTAAACCTCCAAAGGAAGAAGCTCAAGCTCTAGCCAAGTATATGAAAGGGGAAATAAGGGCTCAAAGGATCATTATAGAATCCATCAAGGACCCCCTCATACCTTATGTCACAAAGTTGGAAATATCAAAATAAATCTATGAGAAGTTAGTAGAATTGTTCTCCATAAGCACTGTTGGAGAAGTCATATCTTTAAGAATTGAGCTATACAACATGAATATATCAAATGAAGAAGGTATAACCTCATGCTTTATGAGGTTCTTATAAATACGAGACCAACTTCAAGAGTTGGGAGAAATAATGTTTGATAAAAAGATGACCACCATTATGCTCAAAGCACTACTTGATGAATGGGGAAACTTTGTATTGAGTATTTATGGAAATAAGGAAGCCACCCCATTCAGTGAACTTTGGTCACTATGTAAGATTGAGGAAACCAGGCTAAAAGAAAAGAGCGATGTGGGACCAGGTGAACAAGTTCAAGCATTGCTGCCATGGCTAAGAGAAAAGGAAAGTTTAGAAAAGTTGGTCCTCAAAAAAAGAAGAAGAAGGATATGTCTAAAATCCAATGCTATGGCTATCAGAAATATGGGATTACAAGAGAGATTGTCTGAATCTCAAGAAGGAAAACAAGAAAAGGAATGAAGCCCATATCACCGAAGAAATAGAAGAACCTGAGAAGAAGAAATCAAAGAAGGAGGAAGTGAAATATATCTACTATGACTAAGATAATCTCCCTCACTTAGTTCTTTTCATTACTGTAAGTAATATTCATCATGGTAGGAAGCATTGTAAGTATGATCTGATGCATCATAGTAGAAGATGACATCTTATTAGAGACATATGATTAAAGCGAGAACTTAGGAAATCATCGTAGAAGCTTGAAAGAATAGCTGAAGTAGAAGTATACATGGATGTAGCAGTCATCATATAAAAGGAAGTATCTCTTGGTAAAATCATATAATACATATGGTTGAAAGAAAATTCATATAGCATGATAAAAGGAATTCATCATACATCATCATAATCATGAGAAAGGAGCATTGCTAGATGAGGATAATCTAGATCCTCCGTTGGAATATTCATTAGAAGGTCCACCTCTACTCGGAAGAAGTAAATGTCTCATTGATCATTCCACCCTGTGTGGCATACATTGTTTAGAAGGATGATTGTATGGTGGCAGAGGAGTGCAGTAGGTCAATATGATTGAAGTACTCTCAATCAAGAAAAGGAAGTTGTTGGAGGAAGCCTAGACGAACAAAAGGAGAAAAGAGGATGAAATCAACATAATATGTTCTCATATGGAATATGAGGTAGTTGATAAAGATGAAGGAACTATGAGTGGAAGTTCCTGGGAAGAAATATGTGAAAAAATAAAGAAGAAATCATGAAAGATGCAACTATGGTCACGTAAGAAAAAGGAAAACAACATTTGATGACTAAATGAATTGATAAAGTCTGCAAAGAAAGGAGACCCTTGACATATGAAGTTTTCGAGATGTGTTTGTGAATGTGCAGGATGTGATGTTGCAAGCAAGCAAGATGTTATGATGAAAGGCCATCACAAAAGGTAACTCTGATTTGATGTTCATTTTTTTTATTATCTTTGAACAACATCTGGATGGGTTAATACAGGGCTCCTGAAAGAGAGTTGTAGATGTTACCTACAACTAGAAATCATGTGGTTGGATGGAAGATCTTGAAGGAAACATGACTTGGAAGAGGTAGCAGTATGAAAAAAAGATAGATGTGGACAAGAAGATCAATTTCCAATGAAGAGAAGGATGACATGAAATATATGGTCCGTGAAGTAAAGTAATGGATGGTCGATGCCCTATGAAAAATGAAGGCTTCATTATGAAGAAGATGAACTTCGTGACATTGAAAGAAGGAGCCCCATAAGCATCTGATAGTACCATGATCTCCATCAAAGATTAGAAAGTTGCTGGAAGCAAGTCCCTATGTAGGTTTTAACCCTGTACAGAAATTACCTGCATACGAATTCTAAAACACAAAAAATAAACAATGCGAGAGCATAACACATAAAACACATATACACAGAGATTTTCCCCTGGATCCCAAAATCAAGACGGCCAACTTGATTTTTCATTATGTTCCTTTGAATGTTACAATACATATTTATACATGCCGAAGCATCCAATACCATGGACCGAAAACCATCGCGTCCAAAACCATGTGTGAAAAATCATGCACAAAACCATAGGTAGGTCCGCCCAACGTAATATAGGGTCCAAAAACAAAATTTTCTGGGGCGCTGCCCCGAACCCCATATAGTGGGGTTACCTGCACCCCTCAAACCCCCTGTGGCACCGCCCCCCTTCTAATCCCCCCGGTTAACTACGTGGGCTAGTTGTGGAAAGAATATAACACAACCCAACATTCTCCCACTTGTTGTTTTCTTTCCATAGGGGGCCACAAGAGAGCTTAGTCATTTATCCAACCCTACAATGCCCATTGTTTCTCTACACTAAGAGAAATTCTCAGAGCTCATAGATTTTGTCAATGCATCTGCAGTATTCTTCAAAGTGTCCACCTTTACCATCAACACCCTTTGTCTTCTACCATATCCCTCACAAAATGATACTGAACATCGATGTGCTTTGTCTTTGAATGATATTCAGGGTTCTTTGCCAAGAAAATTGCACTTTGGCTATCACAGTCTGTCCTTATAGCTCCCTGTACCAACCGCATACTTGAACACAATCTCTGTAACCAAACTGCTTCCTTGCTTGCATGAGTGGCTGCCATGTATTCTACCTCTGTAGTTGATAGTGCCACTACAGATTGTTTCTTACTCATCCAACTGACTACACCTCCAAATAGGTTAAACACATACCCACTTGTAGATCTTCTCTGATCCAGATCTCTAGCCTAGTCTGCACCAACAAAGCCATGAATATCCAACACTCTATCCAATCTTGGTCTTCCTTGGTAGAAAAAACCATAATCACTAGTGCCATGCAAATACCTGAAAACCCGCTTCACTGCTGTCCAGTGCTCCTTCCCTGGTTTTGACATAAACCTGCTCAATACTCCCATTGCATGTGCAATGTCTTGTCTAGTACAAACCATTGCATACATTAGGCTACCGACTACACTTGCATATGGAACACGGGACATGTCCTCTTCCTCTTCTTGTGCCTTGGGACATTGTTCAGTGGATAACCTCACACCTACAGGAATAGGAACCTTCATCGGTTTACTATCCGGCATATTAAACCTCTACGGTATTGTCTGGACATACTTCCTCTGGTGTAACTAGAGCTTCTTCTTTTCTCGGTCTCTTTTAATTTCCATGCCCAAAATATAGTTTTCAACACCAAGATCTTTCATGTCGAATTTGGAGGACAATTGGGTCTTCAAATCCTAGATAATTTCTTTGTCATTTCCAACCAGCAACATATCATCCACTTACAAGACCAGATAAATAACACGATCACCAATTAATTTAAAATACACATAGTGATCTTCTTTGCTTCTGATGAAGCCAAGTCCCGATATAAATGTATCAAATTTATGATACTACATCCTTGGTGACTGTTTAACCCATACATAGACTTCTTTAACTTGCATACCATTTCTTTCTTACCCTTCACCGCAAAACCTTCAGGTTGCTTCATGTAGATCTCTGCTTCCAGATTCCCGTGAAAAAATGTTGTCTTCACATCCATCTGTTCTACCTCAAAATCAAAAGCAGCAACAACAGATAAAAGTAATCTAATAGATGCTACCATGGCAACAGGAGAAAAAATATCACCAAAATCAATTCCTGGCACCTGGGAATAACCTTTTTCTACCAACCGAGCTTTGTATTTATCCACCTTTCCTTCTGCATTTGTCTTCTTATTGAACACCCATTTGCTGCCAATGGGTTTCCTTCCAGCCGACAACTCCACCAGATCCCAAGCCTCATTTTTTTGCAAAGATGTCATTTCATCAACCATGGCCTCTTTCCAGATTTTTCCGTCCTCTGAATATACTACTTCCTTCACAGTTCTAGGATCATCATCAGTAATAGATAAAGCAAAATTTGAACAAAAAGAAAATGGACTATACCTTTATGGCTGCCTTCTTTCTCGAACTGATCTTCTCACACCCAGAGTTTGTGGCTCTTCATCTTCTGATTCCTCCTCTGTTGTAGAGTCTGATTCTTCCTCCTTTAGCTCAAACACTATCTTCTCATGTTCCTTTGATGGGACTTTATGTTTAATAACATCTTTCACCTCTCTAAACACCACATCTCAATTGTACACAACCTTCCTTGTTACTGGGTTCCAAAGCTTATAACCCTTTAAACCATCCTTATACCCAATAAAGATGCACTTTTCAGATTTACTATCCAACTTGGTTCTTTTCTCCTTTGGAACATGTACATATGCATCACATCCAAATACCCTCAGATGTGAAAGAGAGGGTTTCTTACTAGTCCATAACTCTTATGGAGTCTTATCCTCCAACGCTGATGAAGGTGATCTGTTGACCGGGTAACATGTTGTCTCCACCGCCTCTACCCAGAATTCATATCCTAACCCGGCACCACTGAGCATGCTTCTTGCCCTTTCCATCAACGTCTTGTTCATTCTTTCTGCAACTCCATCTTTCTCAGGTGTGTATGGAGTAGTCTTCTGCCGTGCTATAGCACACTTCTTACAGAATTCTTCAAATTCCTTACTGCAAAACTCTCCACCGTTATCTGTCCTCAACACCTTTACCTTCTTCTCTGTTTGGTTTTCCACCAAAGCCTTAAATTCTTTAAACCTGTCAAAGACTTCAGATTTCTTATTGAGGAAATATATCCATGTATTCCTTGAGAAGTCATCTATAAATGATACATAGTACACAGACTTACCCAGTGATGGAACCTTCACAGGTCCAAACACATCATTGTGCACAATCTCTAATATATGTTTCACCCTCTTACAACCAGAGGGGAAACTCACCCGATTATTCTTCCCATATACACAATTTTCACAGAAATCAAAATCCAGAGAGCTATTACTCATACCTTCTACCATACCTTTACCATGAAGTATTCTAAGGCCCTTCTCTCCAATATGTCCAAGCCTTTGATGCCACAACATGGTCTTCTCTCCAGAGACCACTAGATTTTCTACTACACTTTCAAGAACCACGGAACTGTTGCACCCATCAACAACAGTGCTACCTTGCAGCTTGTACAGAGTTCCAATTCGAACTCCTCACATCAATACCAGTGCTTCCCGAACCATTTTGTAGGTATCCTTCTCGAACACTGTTTTTTACACCTACATCATCCAACTTGCTTACGGAAATCAGATTTCTGGCCAATGCAGGAATATGCAGAACACTCGGAAGTGTTCTAACCCTTCCACCTTGCAACTTCAACTTTACTTTTCCGCGACCAACAATTCTAGCCTTCCTGTCATCCCCCAAGAAGACATCACCACCATCATATTTCTCATACTCGCAGAACCACTCTCTATGGGGAGTGAAGTGAAAGGATGCACCTGAGTCAATCAACCATGCTTCATGATCTACATGTGTACTTGAAGAAGCCAATTAGATATCCCCACCTTCATCTGAGGTGGTTTTCGCCTCTGCAGAAGGAGCATCATCAGATCCCTTTCCTTTTCCAAGAGCTTTAGATTTATAATCCATTTTGTAGTTCCTTCCTTTTCACATTTCCAGCACACCACCTTTACAGGTTTTCCTGGAGATTTAGATCTCCCACTCAATGACTTATTTTTGTTTCTATTCTGGGACCGTCATCGTACAAACAAGGCATGACCATTCTGGCTCTCCATATTTTTTCGTCTCATCTCCTCTGTTAGCAAGGATGAGACTATTTCATCAAACTGCAAGGCAGTTGCATTACTACCTATTGCAATAACCAGACTATCCCACGAATCTGGTAGAGAATGCAACAAACTAATGCACTTATCTTCATCTAAAATTTTAATATCAACAGATGATAACTGACTTACCACAGTATTAAATGCGTTCATATGTTCTGTCACTGAGTCTCCATCTTTCATCCTCAGGTTATACAACTTTTTCCATAGGAACAGTTTATTCACCAAAGACTTAGATTAGTACAAAGTCCCTAACTTGTCCCACAAAGCCTTTGCCGTAGCTTCCCCTGATACATTCAGCAATACTAAATCTGAGACACACAATCGTATTGTGCTCTTAGCCTTCCGATCCAACTTCTTCCATTCTTCATCGAACACTCTCGTTGGTTTAGTACCTGGATCTACCACGACCCACTAATCTTTATCCACTAACAAATCCTCCATCTTGAGTTTCCATAACCCAAAACTCTAACCATTAAATTTCTTGATCTCTATCTTTCCACTGCTGGCCATCCTCTTTCACCACTAGAATCGATCTTGCAGATCTCCCACTGAACAGGGTCTACCACAGGCCCGAGCGAAACCCCTCAGCAACAAAGGTGTCCCCTTGAAGCCAAAATGGCTCTGATACCAAATGTAGGTTTTAACCCTGTACAGAAATTACCTGCATACGAATTCTAAAACATAGAAAATAAACAATGCGAGAGCATAACACATAAAACACATATACACAGAGATTTTACTCTGGATCCCAAAACTGGGACTACCAGCTTGTTTTTTCATTATGTTCCTTTCAATGTTACAATACATATTTATAGATGCTGAAGCATCCAATACCATGGACCGAAAATCATTGCGTCCAAAACCATGTGCGAAAAATCATGCACAAAACCATAGGTAGGTCTGCCCAACCTAATATAGGGGACCCCATAGAGTGGGATTACCTACACCCCTCAAATCCCCTGTGATCCCCCTCGCTACACAATCGGCGCAACGAAGGGGGGGCTCCGTCCCCCTTCTAACCACCCCCTCGGTTAACTACATGGGCTAGTCGTGGAAAGAATATAACACAACCCAACACCCTAGTCAAGAGGGGGATTGTACAAGTCCTTGGATAAGAGGGAGCTTGGGTACATTCTTTTTATAGGAATGGGTACATTCTTTTTATAGGAATGGGTACATTCCTTTTGTAGGAATGGGTACATTCCTTTTGTAGGAATGGGCATATCTTCCCTAGTTGAGAGGGAGAGATAGACACATCATTCTTGTCTCCATATCATGAAGAAAGAGTGGAGGATTGGGTAAGCATATGGTATCTGATACTCTTTGAGTATGTGGCAGGGCATCCAAGATAAGAGTAGTTGTGTAACAACCCCGTAAAAAATCCATGTAAAAAAAAATAATACCAAGGTCATGGGTCATGTATTCCAAGCTAGATGGTGGGTAAAACATCCTAGTGGGTGTTCATTTCAGTTATTATGTCTAAAGGAATTTGGCAAAGGCAATGGAATAGGCCTTGAAAAGGCAAAGAGGCATTTATTGGCATTTTATTTATGAAAATAATTGAAATTATGAGAAAAGGAAGGTGAAAGGTCACATGTTGCATGTGAGGAGGAAATCGAAAGAAAATAATGGAAATTGAAGAAAATAGAGGCCTCATTGATAAAAGGCTTATGAGGATCAATTGGAAATCTTTTTTGACAAGTTTTGGTGGAGCTCTCTTCTATTCTTTCTCTCTCTCATACTCTTTGACACTTAGATTTTTCTTGGAACACTCTTAGAGGAGTGTGGCATTCTTGGAATTTGGAACAAGAAGGCAAAGGAAGAGCAGGAAAGCGCAAGAGGAGACTGGGATCAACAACTATAGTGGGTTTTTCTTGCAGGTACCAAGTTGCATGTATGATTTCCTTGCTAGTTTTGGCATGCATGGCACATGCATGTGGTTTCTTGGTCATGATCTGTCATTGGCATGGAGGATTGCCTACATTGACAGTGGATTTTCCTAACATTTCCATTTCTGGGATAGCCATGGCGTTGTGGGTTCATTTCTTTGTTTTTCTGGTTGGTTCTCATGTTTCCTTTAGCTTGGGTTGAGTTACTAGTTCCTAGAAGCCCTGGTTGGACAAACACTCTAGAAGCCCTATAACAATTAAGGTTGAGTTACTAGTCTTGGAAGCCTTGGTTGGACAAATGCTTTGGAAGCCCTTGGTGGGTTGAGTTACTAGTCCTGGAAGCCATGGTTGGACAAATGCTCTGGAAGCTAGGAGTAAGTTATGAGTTGAGTTACTAGTCTTGGAAGCCTTGGTTGGAACAAACGCTCTAGAGCCCTGGAAGGCTTGGTTAGAGACCAATCTGGTGATGGTTTGTGATGTTCGACCGTGAGGTGGAATCATTGTTTGATGGGTTGGCCTCTGGAAACCCTGGATGGTTTTGATTGATGTGTTTTATGAGATCCCACATTCATGCTTGGAATATGGCATGGGGGTGATTGGCTAAAGAGAGATTTGGGTTAGCCATGTCTATGGTCGGGTGGTTTGTGGAAGTCCCACAATTGGTTGGCTTTTGCATCATTAATATGAGGTTATTTCTCCTTGTTATTTCATGAGTATTATATTGGTGTATATGTGGATTCTATGGTTGATGTATCCTTCATATTTATGTTGCTATTATGCTAGTTATAAGCATGTATTATGACAATGGTGATGTATATCTCTCCTCATGTTTTGATTTGTAAACGAATGAATAATGTATCTATGACCTAATAGATGATAATGCAACTAACAATATAGGGGAGCAATGCTTCTTAGCAATTCTCAGATAAGTATGAGACCCCTATTCTCAGATTTTGTGTTTACACCTATAGATTACATACTTGTGACATGTTTGACGAAATGCTTGTCATGGCTAGTAGGAGTTGAGTCTAGACCTTATCATTGTTTTTGCAAATGCATCATTGTCACATTGTGTAAATTCATTTTTGAAAGTGTCATTGAGTTATGGGCGGTGGCCTGGGCTCTAGGCCTGAAAAAGTGGCTCAAATCCTGGAGACACAGGCACAACAATGGGCATAAAAGTCCCTAGATGCATGCATACCCATGTTGTGTGAGCGTCCAAAGCATCCTGGATGCATGCATGCCCATATCAAGTGAGCGTCCACGGGGTTAATGGTCTAAAAACTTAGTGGGACCCAGGGGTTGGTTGCTTGAGTGGTTAGGATGGGTCCTAGGAATCTTGTTGCTGATGTGGAAGGTCTATATGGCATGTTTATGTTGGTTCCATTTCCTTAAGATGACTTAGGATGTAGAATCATATCATAGTAACTTCTTGTCACATGTTTACCCTGGTTGGATGGTTACTTGGGTAGATGTGGGAGAAGGGAGTTACAAATCGAAGAGGACTAATATTCTTTGAGGACTAGAAATCCAAGATAAGAATAGTCATGGAAGGACATACCTTGTGAACACCCTGGTGGGGTATGTACCTTGAGAGACAATGATGATGGTGTCTATCATTCATTGGTCTCACCGACATTGTACTATGATCTTGTGGAGAGATAGAGTTGTTAGTCAAGGCCTTGTTACGTGACAATGTTGGTTGGTATGATGCAAGTAGATGACTTACCAATCCGACTCTTCTTATGAGAATTATTCATATTGAGAATGCCCAAGTACCTTGTATGGTTATGAATACCTCCCTAGTTAAGAGGGAGTTTTGAAATATGTAACTAGGTTTTGTCTTCATAATGACATATGTAATCATGATTTTATGTATTTGATGTAATGAGAAAAATAAATTTATTGTTATTCTTGAGGCATGGGTTTCATTCTCAAGGAAATTTATTTTATAGGTCAAGCTCACATTGAGATCTTCTAGGACTTTTCATTGAGTCTACAAGTCAAGAAAGTCATTGTCATATATGAAAGACACTTCTTGGGCATGTTACATATTGTAAATATAATTTATTTGAGTCAAAGTTGAGTCAAAAGACCCTCCAATACCTCCTCATGATGCAAATTTCAAGTCGGCCTACACAAGGTGACATGTCGGCCTAGGAGTAATGTCAATTTGACCTCCTAGCATGGGTGAGAAGCCTATATAAAGGAGACCTCGAACTCGCTTAGAAGACACTCACTCAAGCATCAAGAAGTTTGATATAACTAAGAGAAGGAGCCTAATACCTAGAAAAGGAAAGTAAGGAAGAGATAAGCGTATTTTGGACTTTTTTTGGGTTGTTTCTCTCCACACATGCGTAGGAATTAGGGCACCTCTTGTAGCAAGAAAATATCGAGTTGCAGAAATCAAGTTCGGGAATCAAGGAGGACACTTTGCAAGATAATTTCTCTAGGAGAGAGAATCATCTCAAACAAAGAGGAAAATAAGAAGAATCTACCATTATTTTCCACACATGCAAAGGTTAGGGTTTCTACAAAAGAAATTATTGGAGGTCGAAGTTGCAGAAGAACCTGTTGGGAATCAAAATTGCAGAAGTTGTTGAGGTCGAAGTTGTTGAGAAGGAGGAAAGGTTTGACTTGGTTTTGGAGGGTCTTGGTCAAGGTTCATAGGTCTTGGAATTCATCAATTGAAGTTCTATATGAAGAGAATAATTCTTGTGGGTTTTCCTTTCAATTGGAGAGGTTTTGGCCTTGACTGATCACTTATATAATGTGTCCTCTTGTCTTATTGTTCTTAATGGTTTGGTACTTGTTTGATGAAAGAGAATACTAATAATAATAAAGTGAAATAATAATATAATTAATTTAAGAAAAATTACATCACAAGCAATTACCAAGTAAGAGAAATCACCTAATCTAGTTGCCCCTAGATTTTCCAACACTAGTGGTGTTGCCAAATTCTGCATAGTTTTATTAGATCTAGTTGCCTATGCAAAAGAAGAGAAGCATATGTTTATATTTATCTTCATAATTTATAGGGAAAATCATATTTCTTGATATGTTCCATTCTATCACTAGTGGTCATGGTGGTGTCATGGAATTGGTCATGGTAGTGCCATAGACTTGCATATGATTCATCTTAGATCTTATTATTATGTAAACTACCATAAGCTTTTTATTTGTGATTATATTCCCAATGGGAGTTTATATTCACTTGTACAAAGTTATTATATTCTTTATTTGATCTAGTTTTATGTTTCTTTCATCTCTTTACATGTTGATATTCCATGTTACCCACCCGCCTTCCTCATCTTCTTCATCATCACCATGTGGGTTTCTTAAATAACAATTAATTGCTATATCAGTCAATCCTAGCCTATCAAAACATTACTTACATTATTTTCATTGTATAATATGACAAATCATTAATTTTAGTTGCTTTAGACATAACACTTAACAAGTTTTTTGAACACCTTACTATCTTTTGGGTGATATTAAGTTTACTATGGGGTTAGAAGAGAATGAAAGAATTCCCTCCCTCAATGGGAATTGTGGTGGGACTCTACGCCATCAAGTTTTTAGGAAGAAAATTTAAATTGAGTCATCTATCCATTGAATCTCATAGCCAACTCACTCAAAATATTAGGGTTCTTAATACCCTAGTTATGAGGGTGGTTAGAATATTTGAATAAATGAATGTCTAAAGCAAGAAAAAGACCACTTAACCAAGGTATTTAAGAGCATAAAATACAAGTATATTGACATCAGGAAACGAAATGGTGCCAATCCAAAAACAATAAACCCACTACAAAGAAGACCCACCTTCCTTACATTTAAGGGGTCACTGACAAGGTCACAAGGTGTTAAGAAAGAAGGAGGTCAAAGGTAACAGCCCTGGTGAAAATTCCATGTAAGAAAAGTAAATAAAGGCAAAATAATAACCGCAGATGATGGGACACTTATTCCAAGCTGAATGTTGGGAAAAATCCTAGTGATGGGGATCACTTGTGATTAGTTATGGCTAAGGAAATTGGCAAAGGCAATGGTTAAGGCTTTGGAAAGGCAAAATGACATTTTTGGCACATCTATTTATGAAAATAATGAAAACTAAGAGAAAAGGGAGGTCTCTCATACTCTTAGAGACTTTGAGTTTTCTTGGAGCACTCTTAGTGGGTGTGGCATACTTGGATTCTTGGAGAAAGAAGGAAAAGGAAGAGCAGGAAAGTGCAAGAAGGCATCAGGATAAACAACTACATCAGATTTGATTGTAGGTACCAAGTTGCATGTATGTTTCCTTCACTATTTTTGGCATGCATGGTACATGCATGTGGTTCCTTGGTTGTGATCTGTCATTGGCATGAAGGATTTCCTAGATTGATAGTGGATTGCCTAGTCTTTCCATTTCTTGGATAGCCATGGTGAATGTGGGTTTACTTTCACTGTTTGTTTTTTGTTGGTTCTCATGTTTCCTTAGCTTGGGTTGATTTATTAGTTCTTGGAAGCCCCAGTTAGACAAACACTCTAGAAGCCCTATAACAACTTGGGTTGAGTTACTAGTCTCGGAAGCCTTGGTTGGAAAAATGCTCTGGAAGCCCTTGGAGGGTTGAGTTACTGGTCTTGAAAGCCTTGGTTAGACAAATTCTCTGGAAGCCCGATGACAGATGTGGGTCAAGTTACTAGTCCTGGAAGCCTTGGTTGGAACAAACGATCTAGAAGCCCTGAAACGCTTGGATGGAGACCAATCTGATGATGGTTTTGTGATGTCCGACCGTAAGGTGGAATCACTATTTGATGGGTTGAGGTGGATGGCCTTTGGAAGCCCTGGATGATTTTTGATTGATGTGTTCTGTGATATTCCACATTCATGCTTGGAATATGGAACGAGGGTGAACGAATGAAGAGAGATCTGGCTCAACCATTCTATGGACGGGTGGAATGTGGAAGTCCCATCCCGGGTTTGGATTTTGCATCATTAATGAAAGGTTATTTCTCCTTGTATTTTTATGAGAATTTTGATGGATTGTATGTGGTCTATATGGTTGTACTTTCATGTGTATTTATGTTTTTGTTATGTTGGTTATATATGTGTTTGATGATAGCATCCATGTGTGGCTCTCATCAAGTTTTTACTTGTAATTTAATGATCAATGTATCTATGACGTAATGGATGGAATGGAAATTGATGTGTTGAGGCATCAATGGTTCTTGGTTTTTCTCAGCTAAGTATGAGACCCTTATGCTACAACTGTTAATTACACCTATACATTACACATTTTCAATATGTTTGAAAAAATGCATGTCATGGCTAGTAGGGGACTAGTCAAGGTCTTGAACAAGTATTTTCTTTCGTACTATAATTTCCATGTTATTTTACTGATCTTAAGAGATGGTTCAATTTTGGGCAGTGACCTAGGCTCTGGGCCTGAAAAAGTAGCTCAAATCTCGGAGTCGTTGGCATAGCACTGATAGTTTTGGTATCTGGTCGCTAGCAGGCAAGCTTGTGAGAGTGACTTTGGGTTGTTGGTTGCACTCATGCCTATAGCATGGGAGCGAATGAGCCCTAAATTATCCAAATTCTTAGTGGCACCCCAAGGCAAGATGTCTAAAGTATTGGATTGGTTCTTGAGGGTCCTGTAGTTGATGATTAATGTCTGTCAATTTGAATTCTTTAATGTGACTTAGGAGGTCAAATCATATCATAGTGGCCTCTCATTGCATGTTTACCTCGGTTGGCTGGTTGCTTGGGTAGATGCGGGAGGAGGGTTTTATAGAGTGGTATCAGAGCATGGTTCACCCCTCAGACTAGATGGGCTATGTGTTGGTCATGCATGCATGTTAGTTTCATGTGTGTCTCTCAACCTTGCATTCCATGTGTTTGTTTCATTTGCATGATGTTGTTCATGGTTGTAGTGATGCCATCATGTGAAATTTGAGGTGTTATTGTGGAATGCATTGTTGTGAGTGTATGACTGGTTACATGTCGATTTATGTCACTTACATGTATCGTTGTAGTATGCTTGGTTACATTCTTGCATGTTTGGTTACATTCTTGTATGCTTGGTTGCATGTATCCTTCTTGCAGTTCATGCTTGGTCATATGTGTTTATGCATATGTATGGATGGTTATGCATCGGTTATGCATGTTCATGTTTGCATGTGGTCAAATTTATAGTGATGTAATGGTGGTGGTTGTCATGCATGAGGTCGTAGTGTGTGTTGTTTTTGAGTTCATGCATTGATGACTGGACCCTAGATAGAATGACGGTTGCATGGTTGTATGCTTATGTTTTATGTTTCTATAAGTTGTCATGATTATGTTATACATGTATCAAGTTGATTTGTTCATCTTGTAGATAAGGTATCCTCCCCGAGCTATACTAAGTTGTGTTGGTTTATTGTGATTTGGTTTCGCTGACATGATACACCTTACAAGAAGAAATATCAAATGGATGGCAAGATGGTTGAATACAAAGACTCTCCCTATGAATCCGAGGAGCATTATGGTGTTGGGAACTCTTATGATTTTGCAGTTACACCGAGAAGCTTAAAGGAATAAATAAGGAGTTGTAAGGAAGATAATGACAAAATCATACATGCACATGAAAAGCTAGTAGAGGTAAATGTAGTCATACTTTAGAGCTTGTCAGATTTGTAGCTACAGGGACCGCGTCAGATCAGCTATGAGTAGGAGGATAGAACTGATGGGGCATATGGTAGTCCGTCGCATGGTGGTCACAAATCAGATAGAGATGACACAATCAGAGATGGTAGATTGTTGGACACTCCAGATAAGAGAAGGGATAGACACAGGTATGACTCTAGTTCTAATTCAGATAAGCACTATGGTCGTCATTGGTATCATCCGTATAAGAGGAGTGACAGGGGATACTTGTCGAATGACTTTAAGAAAGAAAAGGCACCAACATTTGATGGAGAGATGAAGAAACCTCAGGATGCAGAGGCATGGTTGCTTAGCATGAGGAAATTCTTCAGGTTGCATGAATATTCAGAGAACATGAAAGCTAGAGTGGCTACATTCAGTCTCAAAGGTAAAGCAAACATTTGGTGGGAAGATGTGAAGAATGTTAGATTCATTCATGAGGAGGATTTGACTTGGAGTGAGTTTGAGTGGCTATTCAAGAAGAAGTGCATGTCAAAGAGATACTTTGATGACAAAGCAAAATAATTTTATGAGCTAAAGATGGGTTCCATGACAGATGATGAGTACACTAGCAGGTTCTTGGAGTTACTAAGGTATGTGCCTTATCTCACAGAGGAAAAGGCCAAGATTCAGAGGTTCATTAGTGGGTTACAGGTTGCATTTAAATATATAACTGAGTTTGATGAGCCTAGATCCTTGGAGGAGGCCATTTGGAGGGTTAAGGCATTACTATGAACAATCAAAGCACAGAACAAAGACTAAGCCAGGCTAGAGAGATAATGCGAAGAACAAAGGAAAATGGGACATAAAGAGAGCAAGGACCCAGGATATAGGTAACAAGGAGAATGTCACATTGTTGGATTAGTGGGTCCTGACCCAGGTTCAGAGTTAGTTGCGCCAAACAAAACCCTACACTATTGGCCCTTCAACATCAACCCGCTTAGCACAGACTGAAGTCTCACCTGAAGTAGTATGGGGGGATGTTGGAACCAAGTTTCTACATCCAGAGATCAATGTGATGTATTTTTATGCCCTAGATCTGCCTCTACACAGATCTATAAGGCCTTAGGGCTTGGTACTATAACTCCCTTCGAATGGCCCCTAGACCTTCGCGAAGGTCTACGTTTGACTTTTGTGGACCTTGAATAGATGAATTACCTACTTACACACACCATAAATTATGTGTAGATTAGAACCTACTCAGATCTGCTTAAGTGCTTAACAAACGTAACAGAATGTATTATGATCTTTGCGTATATACTTAACATGAATTGCTTTTAGTTAATAAGACTTATCCAGTAGATTCACACATCAATATATCATTGTTTCATAAAGACATTATCTCATTACAACATATATCACAAACATAAACAACATAAGGAAACAGATAAAACATATGAATTTCTCCAACAATCTTCTTTATTGATCTTCAGTATAAGGTTACAAACTCAAAACTTCCCTGTGCACTCCGCTGCAGGGGTCCGCACACTCAATTGTGGACACTATTTTAGGCCTTTGCGCACTTAGCTGCAGAGCCTCTTCCCCCTCTAAGACTTACTTCTATATGCTATCTCTCTAAGACTCCATCCGTTCATACCCATAGACATAGACATAGATCTGCCTTAGACTCTCTAAGACACACCTATTTATACAATCCCATGGTCCGTGGACCAAGGGTAGATCTCAAAACCGACTCAATCTTTTCATAAATAAGGGTAAAAACTCCTTTTTGACTCCTATCTACCTACGTCCTCTGCATCCACAATTCGCTGAGACTTTACATCTTTTTGTCAAAATTTACATCAAAACTTGGGTTTTTAACTCAAAATTGACCCAGGGGACCCCATCCCAATAGACCCCAACACAAATGTCGTGACTCGCCCTTGAGTCACTTAGCTGGCACAGTGATATTGCTGCGAAGATCCCCTAGCTCCACCTGCACAACTACTACCTCAGCAGCGCTCTGTGTAGCTGCTTGCTTCACTTGCTCGACGAGCTACTCCGTAGTTGGTCCTTCAACGACCAGCTTGATCTTTTGTTATGTGAGCTGCAAGTTCGTCAGCTTCTCCTGAATGTTGGTTGAGACTTGGTAGGCTTATTCCAACCAAGGACCCAACCTGGCCTTAAGCACTGCCTCTTTTTTCTAAGTTGCTTCCACCTGTGCGAGGAGCTGCTTCCCTTCCTACAACTTGGCAAGGCGCTGCACTATAGCAATTGAGCGTGTCGTCGCCATAACCTCGTCATACTAATTTTGGAGTTCGCGAATCTCTATATTCAATATTTGTGGGTTGGGGTTTTCCTGTAGGGTCATCACTAGCTCCATCGCCTGTTCGAACAAGGCTGTGTAGTCAGCAATTGCGGCATCAAAGTGGTGATCCCTTCCTGGATGGCGGCTCTGCATTGCTCCCTAAACTCGAGCGGAGTCGAAGGTTGTGATTTGAGTTGCAGCTCCGTGATTTTCATGTGGAGTTCAAAATGAAATCTTGCCACCTTTGCATTTGCATCGCGAACGCCTGCAACTAGTTTCTGGATCTTGGCCTCAGGTTGTGCGTCCTCAGGTATGTGCAACTTTGACACTGTTATGCACACTTCTACTACCTCAACTGCCAGCTTGGAGCTCTATTCCTGGATAGTATCCCTTTCTTTTAGGGCCTACATATTTTCGACGAACATTTGTTCATTGTTCACTCGGTACTCGTTGATTAAACGGAGAGCGCGCTGCTCTAGAGCCCTCAATTCCGTTGTCACTTCTACTTGTAGCGCATGAAAAAAATTGTTGGGGAGCACTGTAATATTTAGGCCGATGATCTTAAGGGTACTTATGATGATCTTTTCATCGGTTGATTCTTCGCTCAAGGACCCTTCTGGCAAAGAAAATGTTCTAAGGTCCACTGTCCTTTCCAGTTTTGCAACTTGACTGGTCCCTGGTGCCATGCTCGTTTATGTTGTGCTCACTTGACCTGCACCCACCTGTATCCTGCTAGTTTGGATCTGCAATTCGTGCAGATCCTTCTGGACACTTCCCAGCGACTGCATGTACTGTTGCTCAAATTTCTGCAACATTTCGGTGGTAGTATTGCGCACTTTGTCACCGATCTCGTCGAGATCAGCCTCTGTTAGGGTGATGGGATCCACCTATGTTTTATCTGACTTATTCTTTTTGTGGGAACCCTCCTACTGTTGTTCTCTATGCTTACATAGTTGAAATGGAGTACTTTGCCTCTCATCGCCTCCATCGCCCTGCGCAAATTTCTCTTTCTCCTCGGTTTTGGGTGAAGGAGATTTTCCGCTTTGCTTGGAGTCGTGTTGTTCTTGCTCAGCCAGTTCCTTTGTAGTGCACTCCTTATCCATTTGAGCCTTCTCGTCGGCTTCCTTCTTCTGTTGCACAGCCATATTTTTTGTCACCTTTTTTGCTACATCATTCCATTTCTTCTCAACTGATCTCCCCGCATCTTTGCTAGTACCTGCATCCAAGTCGGCTAGGGTGTGCCATTGCCAACCAACGCTTGATCACTTCCTGTATGGCATAATCGATGACCAAATATGGTAAATTGAAACACTTCTACTGTGGGTCCTTTCGCGCATGAATGTAAATGTGGTGGAAATATTCTTTAAACGCAGCATACACGGACACCTACTCATACAAGGTTGGGGACAACCTTGGGTGCTGGTTGATGGCCATGTGGAAGCTCGCTTCCATCAATACCCATAAAATCTTTGTTGTGACCCGCGCGGGGTCCTTCGTGGCCTAGAGGGAGTGGAACTATGCGGCCTCCGACAATCCTTCCTTCAACGAGGGAAACTGACTGTCCTTCGACAACTCCCATGCGACTAACATGATGGAGAGAAGAAACCATGCATAGTGGAAGTGCTTGCTCTCATCCTGGGCCTCGCGAAAATTTGCAAGGAATTCGCTACACAAGTACCGCGACCAGTTAAACTGCACGCCCTCCGCACATTGTGCAGTTAACGATACCAAAGACATCAGAACCTCGTCTGCACGACACTTTCTCATAAACTTTTCGACCAGTATTTGCATGGAAATCCTTACCACGGTATCGTTGATGGACATGATGGAATAGCCACGCAGCTTCTTGACAAGCCTCCCGGGAAGTCCTGGTTACCGGGTGCAAGCCCCGGAAGTGATGATTGACACTATGTGATTCATTTCACTAGTTTCAATCCCATTTCTTCACCCCTGTGAGCATCACCCGATGCAATGAGTGCTAGTGAACTATTAAAAAATCATGAGAAATTAGTCAGTTACGACTACCTCTCATGGAAATGGTCATATGTGAATGACTTACTTAACGCAGTTGAATCCCAAAAACGATATCTAATATAATGCACTGCGTAAAACCCCCATACTTAAATTCAAAAAGAGTTAAGGGATCTCTACTTGAATGGTTCATGAGGCACAATACTTGCTAAGGTTTTGAAAATGGGGTAGCAAGCTAAGTGGGCTTGATTGTGGGGAAAACTCCACAGTTAAGCGCGCTTGAGCCAGAGGCGATCTGGGATGGGTGACCTCCCGGGAAGTCCTGGTTACCGGGTGCAAGCCTCGGAAGTGATGATTGACACTATGTGATTCATTTCACTAGTTTCAATCCCACTTCTTCACCCCTGTGAGCATCACCCGATGCAATGAGTGCTAAGTGAACTATTCAAAAATCATGAGAAATTAGTCAGTTACGACTACCTCTCATGGAAATGGTCATATGTGAATGACTTACTTAACGCAGTTGAATCCCAAAAATGATATCTAATATAATGCACTGCGTAAAACCCCCATACTTAAATTCAAAAAGAGTTAAGGGATCTCTACTTGAATGGTTCATGAGGCACAATACTTGCTAAGGTTTTGAAAATGGGGTAGCAAGCTAAGTGGGCTTGATTGTGGGGAAAACTCCACAGTTAAGCGCGCTTGAGCCAGAGGCGATCTGGGATGGGTGACCTCCCGGGAAGTCCTGGTTACTGGGTGCAAGCCCCGGAAGTGATGATTGACACTATGTGATTCATTTCACTAGTTTCAATCCCATTTCTTCACCCCTGTGAGCATCACCCGATGCAATGAGTGCTAAGTGAACTATTCAAAAATCATGAGAAATTAGTTAGTTACGACTACCTCTCATGGAAATGGTCATATGTGAATGACTTACTTAATGCAGTTGAATCCCAAAAATGATATCTAATATAATGCACTGCGTAAAACCCCCATACTTAAATTCAAAAAGAGTTAAGGGATCTCTACTTGAATGGTTCATGAGGCACAATACTTGCTAAGGTTTTGCAAATGGGGTAGCAAGCTAAGTGGGCTTGATTGTGGGGAAAACTCCACAGTTAAGCGCGCTTGAGCCAGAGGCGATCTGGGATGGGTGACCTCCCGGGAAGTCCTGGTTACCGGGTGCAAGCCCCAGAAGTGATGATTGACACTATGTGATTCATTTCACTAGTTTCAATCCCATTTCTTCACCCCTGTGAGCATCACCCGATGCAATGAGTGCTAAGTGAACTATTCAAAAATCATGAGAAATTAGTCAGTTACGACTACCTCTCATGGAAATGGTCATATGTGAATGACTTACTTAACGCAGTTGAATCCCAAAAATGATATCTAAGCTCAAACTTATTTTTCATCTTCTCTACCAAGTCTCTTTCTCCTGCCTTTCTGCCAAATTCCTTGGCCAAATTCAAACCCTCATGCGGCAGGTGTGTGATCCTGTGGATGAGCATGTCCATGATGGGTATAGGTGCACCAAGCCATAAGCACCCATCGTGCACGAGAGTAAGTAACTACCGCACACAGGTGGTGTTAATATTAGTGCGGTGATAGTGGGGCACCCACAACAGGTTCAACAATCTGGAGTTCTCCACTCCGCGGATCCATTCAACTGTTTCCAACTCAGTGACACCTGAGTTTGGGTAGTACACTCACCTCATGTAATTATCTATCGCGAGGTGAGGGAACCACTCATGGTTAGCCAGGTCCCAATCCTCCATTTTTAATAGGGGAACCCGCATAAGGCATAGACCTTCAAAAGTTATCTGCTCCGGCAATAGGGGTGTATGAATAAGGAACTTATCTGAGTCTGGGTCCTTGGGGACCTTCGTCTTCCCTTTTTGCAGACGGATATACTCAGGCAACTTGGTGAGGGGCTCCGCTCCCTCAACCTCTATATCTTGATAAATGCCTTGTTTAACTTCCAAATCCACAGCCTTCTCATGTTGCTTATCCTTCTTCTGTGTATGGGCGGCAGAATGTTTCCTAGGTGAATCACACACTGGAATCGACCTCTTCTGCTTGTCTTTTTTCATCTTCTGAGCTTCTCTCACCAGTGTAGGCTTCCTCCTAGGTGACCTCAGCACTATAGGCATAGGAGTTGAAGATTCCATGCTCACTACCTCTGGAACAACCCCTTCGAAGGTGACAGTTCCTCCAATGCTTGCATTCTCAGCAGGACTAGATCCTAGCATGGTATCAAATATGAATTTCCAGGTTAGCTCTGGCAAATTATCGAATGAGGGGCTTTCAGCCAAATCCTTGAATAATTCACGATTCATAAGCAACAGACTGCACAACTCCAAAAATCTAAGGGTGCAAAGTGTTCTATGCTGGACCGACATAAGTAATTTATAGGGAATTTTGAATTCAAATATGACCATTCCCCCCAAAATTCGTCCAGTAATGTTGTTTTGGCAACATATCTTCAAATATTTTGGCCTTAAATGTTGGTCGCCCTCTCTTCTTAACTATCTCCTGGCTATCAAACATGAACAATGAATCTAACAGTCACTTTCTGGCTGTGTTGTGTTGTATCTCCTTTCATAACGCAACTTCCTTCACGCAGCTTCTAATACTGTGATGTCTCCCTTTTGTGTGCAACCCCCTTGTCGTGTAGTTCCTCAAACTGAGCAGTGTAGTTTATAGTCCCGTGCTCGGTTGCAGCTGCCTGGAGCACTAAGACTGTCCTGTTGTCATATAGTCATTAAGTCAGATCTCCTATATATGGATTCAATCGGCTTCCATTCACCCTTCCCAGAAAAGGTTCTCCATTCAGCTTCGTGAGCTGAACTGTGCCTCCATCTGTAATTTCTTTGATGACATATGGCCCCAGCCAGTGCATCTGAAACTTTCCTGGAAACTTAGTGAACTTACTATCATATAATAAAACCAAATCATTTACCTTGAATGTGCGCAACTTGATGTGTCGATCATGCCATGATTTTTCACGCTCCTTCTGCACTTGTTGATGGAATCCAACCAAGAATATGTCTTCTTTAAGTTTGATTAGCTACGCGAGCCGATCTTCCAAGGATTTGTGGTCCGCCATCCCTGTGAAATCTGTTATGCGTAGACTAGGCACGATATATTCCATAGGCATCACAGTTTCTTCACCATAGACTAGTCGAAAAGGTGTCTGACCTGTTAGCTTCTTGCAAGTAGTCATGTACGCCCATAATACTGCAGGTACATGCACATCCCAGTCATTACGTTGTGCGTTGTAAATCTTTGTCAGCGCGTTTTCCAGGATCTTGTTAAAGGCCTCAACTGTTCCATTAGCCTGAGGATGATACAGTGTGATTTTCTGATGA
Source organism: Pinus tabuliformis (assembly GCA_031772625.1). Classification (NCBI taxonomy): domain Eukaryota; kingdom Viridiplantae; phylum Streptophyta; class Pinopsida; order Pinales; family Pinaceae; genus Pinus; species Pinus tabuliformis. The sequence continues at coordinate 699,731,490 of CM062807.1, forward strand.
CAAACCTGGAATTCTTCAGTCAGCACAATGATCATTTCATTGAGGAAGTGCGTACCTCGATCACTCATCAACACTTTTGGGTAGCCAAACCTGGTTAACACGTACTCAAACAAGAATTTAGCTGTTGTAGATCTTGTAAAATCCTTCACAGGTTGTGCCTCCGCCCATATGGTCAAATACTCTCTCGCGGTGATGATATAACACACACCTGTTTTCTTTCCTGGAGGCTGGATTGGCCCCACAAAGTTGATTGCCCATTTTTCAAATGGCTGCAATGATACCTGATCCTCTACAATTGCTCTACAATACGTTGTGGTATCCTTATGCAACGTAGGCCACCATATCCTTGGGCGCAAGATCTTCTGCGTTGTTGCATTTCCTGCATAATGTCCTCCTGTAGCCCTGCCATGAGCTTCAACTAGGATGCTACTTCGTTCAAAATCAGGCACATACCTTCGCAATATCTCATTAGCACCCATCTTATACAAATGTCTAGTGATCATCGAAAAATCGTCCGCACGCACCACTAGTTCCTTCTTTTGTTGACTGGTATATCCTTCTGGAGCAGCTCTGGTAGTCAAGAAGTGGATAATATCCGCAAAATGATTGTCCACTACGCGCACTGTAAAGAGCTATGTGTCAGGTAACCCTTCCTCCAAATTAGTAGGCTCCTCCCCCGTTTCAATTCGTGACAGATGGTCAAGTCCTGCATTCAACCTTCCTGGCTTCACAATTACCTCAAAGTCATACTCTTGAAATATCAACAACCATCTGCATATCTTCCCCCCCAACATAGGCTTATTGACTAGGTACTTCAAGGCAAAATGGTCTGTGTACATCTTGAAATGTCCGCCCAACAGATAGTGCTTAAAATTTTGAAGTGCGCACACCATAACCAATCCTTGACACTATGTTGTTGAGTAATTTTTCTCAGCCTTTGATAATTTCCTGCTCGCGAAGGCTATAGGGTGATCCATCTCTCCTTCGCTGACTTGTGTCAGCACTGCTCCCAACACAATACATGAGGCATCAACATGTACATGGAATTCCTTCTTCCAATCTGGGTGTTGGGTGCGAGATCCCCCAAGGCAAGTTTTGGGGCTTAAAGCCCAAGTTTTGAGTAAATCTGATGTAAAGACTCCACGCTTTGTGGGCGCAGAGCGCAGAGATTGTAAATGAGTCAGAGGGTTGTCTGCCCTCATTTTTGTAATGTAATGTTAGCTTTAGAGATCCACCCATGGTCCGTGGACCATGGGATTGTATAAATAGAGTGAGGCTCTAAGTTGTAAGACACTGAATGATGAAATAGAAGAATTTAGTCTTAGTTGAAGTGTAGAGTCAAGTCTTTTGGGTCGTAGAGTAGGAGAAAGCTCTACAGCTGAGTGCGCAGAGGCCTAGTAGTCCACAGCTGAGTGCGCAGAGGCCTAGTAGTCCGCAGCTGAGTGTGCTGACCCCTATAGCAGAGTGCGTAGGGTGAGTCGAGTCTGTAACTGATTGGAGAAGTAATAAAGAAGAAGCTTTCATATCAATTCTTTGTATCTTTTTCTTGTTTTATGCATTGAAGTATATTGGGTATAAATTACATTTCTACTATTTATATGCTGCGCGAACTTATATAAATGTGTTGATTAAGTGAACGTAAGATTAAGTATCTGTTTACATGAAGTTAATTAATAGTTATAAGAAGATAAGTAAGATTTGCGGTGTACCTGGGGAAATAGCACAGATCACTGCCTTAGCGGCACGAAAGCACCTCAGCCCCTGGTTAGGGCTTCGCGAAGGTGATTGTAACAGAGCGCGAAGGTCTTGCAGGTCAGGACAGTGCGCAAAGTGACCTACGCAAAGACATTCCTAGTTGGACTAAGTCGACCCTTCAGACATCTCAAGGGTGCGGAAACCTGGTTCCATCATCCCCCTATACTACTTCGGGTGAGACCTGAGTCCATGCTTCGCGGGCTGTTTTCGAAAGGGCCAGTAGTACAAGGATTTGTTTGGCTAATTAACTCCAAACCTGGGTCAGGCTCCATCAAGCCAACAAATGGTTTTGTTGCTGGGACTAGAATCTGCATAGAGATGTTTGATGTCGCATCACTAAAATCCAACTAAGAAGGAAATTGAAGGCTGGTTGGACAGGGGAATTCATGAATTCGTGGCGCAGGAGAACAGGAATCGAACAGGAATCCATGACTATCAAAGGAAGAGTGGTTAGACTACTACCTGTACACAGATATCCATGAAATTTTCTTCGTGTCTTTCCCTACTAAGATGTACGAGTGGATCACGAAGCTAGAAGATAGCCAATGAAGGTGGAAGCTCAACAATCCTATTGTATGGACCCCAGAATTGGTGTGCAGATTGGAAGTGTCGGAGGATAAAATCGCGCACGTTGTTGATCATTGGCTTGATCGAATTATAGGAGGATTCATTATTAAATTCACGGTAGACACTTCTGTAAGCTATAGCGAGGTAGAGCGACGCTTTCTCAAAGGATCACGAGGTAAGTACGTAAAGTCTCTAAACACTTGGATTAAAGTGATATTGTGCAAAAATCGGATTATGCAGTTACATTAATGTTCAGGGCTACGCGAAGTGGGAAAATTTACAGAAACGAAGGAAGTGCGGGACTAGAGACTAGCCCCTTGATTTCACCTCCATGAGGGGACGAGGAAGAGCTCGCGAGGGTCTCTCCACAAAGTGCGATTCATTTGATAAGGCATAGGATTCCACACATACCACCTCCACCAACACCATCGCCAGTTTCACCGCCATCACCTCCATCTTCGCCCGTACCACCTCCGCCACCACCGCATTTTAATATGGCAAGCTCGATAAAGTTGCCTATGTTCAAGGGATTGGGAAATGAAGATCCATACCAATTTTGGTTTGTTGTAAAGGCCCAATAAAGTGATGTTGGTTAGCGCTCTGCAGGATTGCGCGTTGACCTAGTACATTAAGCACTTAAGTGATAATCCGAATGCGGGAATCTCGACTATCCAAGTTGCGCTAACAAAAGAATTTAGCAGACTGAAGTCAGAGGCACAATCGATCATTGGGTTCAAGGAGATCATGATGCTACCAGGCGAGACTCCTTGGGAGCTAGATTAGAGGCTGAAGTGTATGATTCACGAAGCTAATATGACTTTGACGAATGGAAAACACCGTGAATGGTTTGTAGCATCACTAACACAACATTTGAGGAATGCGCTATCACAGCAGAGGTTAACAACTCAGGCAGAAGCTTTAGAGATCGTGATGAGACTGCATGAGACCCTAATACAAGATCCTAAATTGGGGGTTTAGCAAATCCATGCGCAATTGAAAAACTTGTGCCTTGAGATGCAAAGTCTGAAACAAGACATGACAACTCGACTAGAAGTGCGCAAAGAGGTGTGGTGCGTAAAATTTAAGGGGTAGGGTCACGATAAGGACCACTGCCCGGTGTTTGTAAATTACCTCGCGGGAGGAGGACCAATGCCGTTAAGACCGGAAGCGCAAGTAGGACCGAGCGTGATGCTTGCCTTGTGGTGTGCGATTTGTCAAATAGGAGGAAAGCACACTACAGACAACTACCATTTGTTACAGAAGTACACACAAAATTCGCAACAGTTGTTCTGTAATTTTATAGATCGGTGGGACACGACGAGCACACTTGTAGAAGTTATGAGCTGATGATGGATAGAACCCCCACCTACAGGGTTCAGGCCGAAACGTGACCCCTAGACCAGTGTGTAGGGATGGCATGAACTGGATTTCAGGGGCGCGGACGAGACCGAGGTGGAGGAGGACCTAGAAGAGGTCGCAGATAGCTAATATGCTACAATTGCAGAGGGCCAAGACATTATGCCCGCGATTGTACGAATCCAACGCATCCATCATGCTTGTATTGTACCATGTTTGATCATGAGATGGAAGATTGTCTTATGTTGATAGCCAGGATGCGTGACAAGGGAGCGCTACCACCTCCCCCGACTCAGAACCTGCAAATGATGAGGTCTGAGCCACACGAGGAAGAGCCAAATTGAATATTGTACTCTGAAGTGGAATTGTAATGGGAGATGACAAAGGCAAACAACCCGAAGAAAGTACTTGGGTTCACAAAGCTCTAGTGAAGGAAGCATAGTTTTATTTGGAGCACACTCGAGAAACCATTATGGAAGCTAAGAAGAGCTTCGTTGATGCCTCCACTTCAGGAAGCAAAGACAGACCGGAGCCGAAGATCGACCCATTGATGCTCACGATGTTCTTGAAAACATGTATGAAGCTACTGCGCGACAGTAAGGGTGTAATGGGATTATAGGAACTCATTAACAGATGCGCTGGGACCGCGCCAGGAGAACCACATGTAGTCTGGAAGATTGGAAAGCATAAGACTAGGACAGGGAGAGAAATGAGGTTAACCGCACAGATTGGAGAATATGAAATGGACCAAGTAATTTTGGATTTAGGATCAGACGCAAACGTTTTGCCGAAGTAGACATGGGAGCGCATGAAAAGGCCTACGCTGCAATGGTCTCCTATTGTGAACCAACAGAAGATAATACCCCTAGGGCGATTGCAAGGAATTATAGTGGATATCAAAGGAGCGAGCGCACTAGCAGACTTTGAAGTGATAGAGATTGTTGATGACAACAATCCCTACCCCACGCTCTTAGGAATTGATTGGGCCACTAACATGAACGAGGTGATTAATCTGAAGAAGCGCAAGATGTTTTTTGAGAATAATTCTCTGCATGTAGTTATACCCTTGGACCCTGTTGAGGGATCGCGCTACACAGAGCCAGTGCATGACTATGAAAGTGATGACGATTTGGATTGCATCTACAAAATAACCGCGCGAGAGAAAGACTAGGTAAATCCTATTGCAAATGGATGAATTTCATGGGAGCGCAAGAGCTCCTGTACTTCAGATTGAGATGAGGAGATAGAGCGATGGAAGAACCGGTTACATGAGGTAACCACACTTAACTATAATATGATGACAAGATTATTGCGCTACGTATCGATGGAAGTGCGAGATCTACCTACCTATGATGGGTTAGGTGAGGTAGATGTCTTCTTGGACAGATTTGAAAGGGAGGTGTCGGAAAAACAACATTTCTATACCTTAAATTGGGTATTGCGCGCTACGCCGGCGAGGTGGTGGGGTACGCATAAAGGAAACTTTGAAGACTAGCGTGCCTGTAGGAAGATGATGCACACACAGTTTAGGAAGCTTAGAGTGCGATTGTAGATAAACACCATGGACAAGATCGTCCGCGTGTGCATCTATGCAGGTGGGTACAAGCATATGGTAAACAACTTGCGTGGATCCACATGAACTTCGCGTTGGGAGATACGATCAATAAGCATGTGTTGGGGGGGGGATGTGCAAAAGGCTCCTCAAGTTGGAACGACAGAGTGAGTAGAGGATGATCAGGAAAAAGGTTATCCACGTGGAAGCATTTAGCGAAGTGTGCAAAGCATTTAACAAGTTATGTAGTGCACAACGAAGTGACTGGGACCTGCGCGTACCAGTAGTCCTATGGGCTTATAAAGCGATGTGCAAGAAACTGACGGGACATATGCCTTCTAGGTTGGGTTTTGGAGTGAACACTATAACGCCAATGAAGTATGTCATGCCTAGTTTGTGCATAGTAGCGCTCGCGGATATGACGGATCGTGGAGCCTTGGAAGAAGGGATCACGCAGAGGGAAGAGCTCGAAGGAGAAAGCTTGGGACTTGATGAAGAGACCCAACAGGGTGATCTTAGGCTCCAAGAACCCATGAATGTAAACGTTCGCTTAAGGAAGAAAAGCGCTATGGTGGAAGAAGAAGTCAAGAAGCTAGAGGAAGGAATAAAAAGGGATTTTCTTGATAAAAACACCGTGTTGATAAAACAAGATGCACACGATTACATTGATAAATTCAGAGACAACCGCCCAGAGTTGATCATTTTGATGCCTTGGATTGGACCGCATATTACCAAGGGTATCACAAATGGTGGCGTGACGCAAATTGTAAAGTGCACGATGCAGGTATTGAAGTTAAAAGGCAAACTTTTTCCAGGAAAAGTAAATGATAGTTGGTTGAAGCCATATACAGGTGGTGCGGCCACCTAAATAGCCGTGGGAAGAACAATCTTAACACTCCAGGTAGTTGAAAGGAGGTGCGGAGCTATAACCTAATCTGCCTAAGAGCTGTGAGAGGAAAGGGATGCATGCAGGAGCGAAGTGTCACAAGGTCTGCGACAAAGCAAGGGTAGCTGCACTGCCGCACAGATTGGCTGGAAAGTGACCATTATAGTCACTATTCACGATGTGATGCTTGGTTTAAGACCAAATGGAGTGGGTGGTAGGCATTTAAGGTGAGATTTATGGGCTAGATTTGGAAAAATTTGCCGCCAAGGGAGCATTAATGGATCGGATTTGAGGGAAACGGTCGAATTCAAATTCAAAAGGTGCTATAAATTACAAAGGGTTGCCCAGCTAACAACACTTGGTCATTTGAGAATTGAGCTATTGTGTGCCCAGATATTTCTAAACCCAGACCTGTTTGACCTATTAAGAGCGTTGTTTGAGCACCCACCTGAGTAGTTGAGTGGTTTCTGGAAAAACAAGATGGCAACGTCTAAAGAAGCTAGGGATATCAGAGAAATGACCACCGAAGAGGCCGCGCAGGCCATGACAGTAGAAGATGCCCCTGAGAGCGTCGGGATAGTCGCGGAAATCCCTAAATCATCTTGCATGCCAAGACCCAAAAAAGATAAGCAACCCATGATTCCAGTGCGCGTCTCCCCTCGAAACCCACTACGAACTAAATTGACCATGGAAGAAAAGGGGAAAGCGGTTAATTTGGAAACCAATGAGGAGGACGAAGACCTTGAGGACATCCTGATAGAAGAGGACGAGGACGAAGACATGGAGCAAGAAACTAAGGGCGCAGACCGTCTAACCAGGTTGCTCGCGTATGTTCCTCTACGGAAGGGGAAGGCAAAGGTGCCCAAGAATCTCGATGATAGGAAAAGCTCTCTGCAGACTCCGATGCTACTCGACGATATCATTTTTTAAGGAGCACACCTGGGATAGGTGCCGAGTCTAAAGTTTGAATACTAGGATCTCACCGACCATGAGAAATTCCCACACTTGGTGACCGCGTAGCTCATGAGGCCAAAGAAAAAGACTACAGCGGGAGTCATAGAGTTGGAGCTGTTAGCACTTGAGATTTCACCTCAGGCTGAGAAAGGCAAATCTCAAAGCTACATCAAACCATTCAGCCTCGTAGCTAGCCCTACGGGGCAGGTGAAGGCTCTCTCCGGTCAATCTCGGCAAATCTTCAATGAGATGAGATGACCAATCAAAGGTAACACTGATATTAGGCTAGTAAACTGATTAAAAGGTTGATTTAGGGGTTTTTGGGGTTTTTGGTGGAAAATTGAGGAGCTGCAATTTAGGGTGCGGGGATTTGACACAGTTTCTGCAGGGGGGTCTTTGGGGCAAGGTAGGAGCTTGTGTAGATGTCTTTAGCTGAAGTGGATGATCAGGAAGAGAGATAAGAAGGCTAAAGAGAGCAAACAATGGATTTGAATTCTCTTTAGACAGTAGAAAACATAGAAATTAAACAAATTTGAAAGCAGAGCATGGCAAGCATGAATTCTAACTTTATCACTTCATTTGTTTAATATGCAGCAGTATAGAAAGGAAATGAATCACATAATAAAGCTTACAATAACATGAAGAGACACACCATCAACACAATGAGTCCACAAGAATCCCAAAGATGACTGCAAAACCCTGGTCTTCCTTAGCCAAAAATTGCAGAGATACAAGTGAATAATACAGTGATAGCTTCTCCCTCAAGAGTCCAACCATGAAAATGAGCATGAAAGTACATAATATAGATGATCTAACCTCTTTCCCTGCCTCCATGGGTCGAGCTCACTATCCTAGGAGCTGTTTGAACAACTTCTAAACTAAGCACTACAAAATAGGCAGTCAAAACAACTTGCCTCTAAAAACTTGGAAACCAGTTCATACAGTCAATTTTACCCTTTTACATGAGAGAAACTTCTAGAAGAGTAAAACAAGGGTAAAAGTATCCAAAAAGTGCCACAAGTACAGTCAAAAGGACCACCATCGACCTCAGAAAGTCAAACTGGAGCTAAACTGCAAATTCTGGGCTGAACTGGTCAAATCTGGCACAAATTCCTCAATGGGTCGCGCACATCCTCCTCAACGGGTCGCGCACTTTGGAGCCCTGTTTGGAGGCCTTCCCGGTGTCAGAATGAGGTGCAGGATAGCTCGTTGGAAAGGTCTCTAAGTCTACTTTCCAACCCAACCATAATTTTTGGATTTGGAGGTTATTTTCCCAGTCAAAAGTCAATTATCCCAAGACTACTTCTGCAGCTCAAAAAAGGGGCAGAAAGTCAAAATTTGGCTGTATTTTGACCTTTTGGAGGCCCAAAACTTCATGAAAACTCAAGGTAATGCATGGGAATATGTAACTTTGCATGAAAAATCCAAAAATGCTGAGTTTTTGCAAAACGGAGCTACGATGACAAAGGGTCTCACCGGGGGTGAGACCCGTTGAGAAGCCAAAACCTGTAAATTGACCAAAAATGTAAAAAATGAGCCAAAAGTTCCAAATTTTTTTGTACTTGAGGCTGTGAAGAGGCTAGTGGGTGTCATGATGAGTGAGAGAAGCTTCGGCCAAGATGCGGAGGGGGTTGGTCTTCTTCTTCCTCTTAAGAGCCTCGGTCGACCTCCTTTGAAACATTTTCATTTTCGCCTTGTAAAATCCACCCCTGCAAATCGGTCAAAGAGGTGGGCTCCTCTCGCTTATGATGACTGCCCTTTCCACCCTTATGAGGCCTCCTCTGTACCTCAACCTCTGTAGATGACGAATGGTCATCACTTTGCTCATAAGTTTCGGTTTCTGACATGGTTTAGGAGCAAAGTGGACAAATTGAACTGCTGCCTCTGCCTGCAAAAGTACTGAACTCTATGCTGTTTCAAGGGGAAAAAACATGAGGGGAATGTTAGGGGAGGGAACTTCTTAACAAAGAATGGGAATATATGAAAATAATAGGGAATTTCAAGGGAAACTTTACAAATTGTCATGCAAATAGGAACACATTTTAACATTGGGAAATCATTTGCAAAGAACATCTCATATGGGACAAAAACATGTATGATAGTGAACATGGAAGGGGCATACATGTATCAATAGGGACATAGGGACACCATACACCAAGTTTACTTATAGGAGTTCATATGTATCATAAGGCAAATTTTTTGATAAGGAGTACATGTACATTGTTTTAACATAGAGGGAAGGTTTTCATGTACAAGGGGATGCCAAGGGCATGTAGGGGTTATGTACATGACTCTAGATATACAACAACATTTATTTTCACATGAATCTTTTCTTTATTTGCAAATGCATCTTTTCTTTTTGTTCTATTTTTGCATGTGTATGGTAGAGGGAATTAGGGTTTTGTGTGCTTGTGAGAGGGGTAGGGTTTATAGCTTAGGGATGGGGGAAAAAGTCAACATTTTATGTACAAATAATATGGGACAGAGATGCAAGCATGACTATGACTGAAAGAGGAAAAGAGGGAAGGGACCAAATGGGACAAAATCACTTGAAACAGTCACAAAACCCTAGCATTTTACAAACATTAACAAGCAGCCATATAAGTCTTTTTCATTCGCATGATTTGAGGTTAAAATCATAGCATGAGGGCTTACATCCATCACCAACCTCCAAAACAATGTGTAAAGAGCCTATCTTGAACAAATTTGATGATTTGGAGGAAGATTGGGCAATTTTTTTGAAGTTTGCAGCAAGACAGCTCAACGGGTCGCGCACCTTGCAGGAGGCTTTTGGAGGCCTTCTCGGTGTCGGAATTAGGCGCAAAATAGCTCGTTAGAAAGGTATTTGAGTCTACTTTCCAAAACAAGTGGAATTTTTAAATTTGGAGTTGATTTGACCTGTAAAATATTAAATCTCCCAAGACTGGTCAAAACGTGCCAAATGAGGCTGCCTGAAAGAAGAGTACTGTTGCAGTCAACTTTTGAATGCCTTCCTCAACCCCAAATTGAGCTCATGATAGCTCATTGGAAAGATATTTGTGTCTAGTTATCATTTTACCCATAAAAAAAATCATTTGGCCAACCCAGCTAGGAGAAAACTTGATTTTCCCAAGGTCACTTCAGAGGTGTCTTTGATTCTCCTGAGGCAACGGTATTCTTGACATTTCTCTCAAACAATGACACCTGTGAAAAAAGTGAAGGAGGTTTTTCTTCTTTGGCATGTTATGAGAAAAAATCTCTCTCAGTTTTCCAAAATTCATCTTTGATTGCTCTGGAACATCATTTGAGTGCGACTTGTCCCAATGTGTGAAACAAGGAATTTTGTCGAAATGAAGCGAAATGAAGGGGATAGGGGGCTTCTAAATTCTTGAGGAAATTTTTGGGAGTGGGCAGGGATGTTAGGAAGTAGGGGAAAGTGGAATCTCAATGATTGAGTGAGGGGAAGGGGTCCAAAAGGGCAAAACACAGGCCCAACCTAGAAAATTGCCAGGTTGTAGCTAGAAACTAGGGTTTGTGGAAAAATGAGGAATTTGGCGGATCTAAGGGATGGGAAGTGTTTTATAAGGTACTTTAAGGATAGGGGAAGGTGTATGAACATCAGGATATGAGTTTTGCTGATTATTTAGCCGCCCAAGAGAAATTGCCTTCAAAACCCTAGGAGAGGGAAATGACCTTGCCTAGGCACAACTGAAGCATGAATAAGTTGTAAAAAGACTCATTAGACACTGACATGATAATGACAACCCTCTGAATGATGATAGGCTCAGCTGAATGATGACATGGACTAACATTTGGGCAAAGCCTAGACCTAATGCCTAGTGACCAAATTTTGCTTGAAGACTCACTGAAATGACAAAATTTGACCTTAACACTCTGAGACCACTTTGTAAGAGCACATTTGATCACTGGAGGAAGGCTGGAAAGACTGACACTAACAGGAGCCACACAAGTGGTTGCGTGGAGTAGAAAAGGCAGGGTTGTTGAACCTGATCTGGGTGCCGCATTACCATCGCGCCCGAGAGACTATCTTCGTCATTAGGCAGCTGCTCTGCCTGGTGCATGATGGGTATTTTTGGTTGGAGGAGTCCATCCCCATCATGGACCACCTTATTCATAGAATTACCCGACTCCCTTGCAAACGAGAGGACCCAACAGATATTTTGGAGAGGAAGAGTAACGATTTGGCCATCGCAGAGGCCATGAAAAAGAAATACAAGCTGGAAAAGAAAAAGAGGGGCTACGTGATCTCCAACATCAACAATAATGTAGTCAAAGGAGGTGTCCACACTGGTGGTTGCACTTGCTGCACAATGTGCAAAGGGGGTCCAGTTTAACTGGTCTAAGTACTTGTGCAAAGAATTCCTGGAGAATTGCTGCGAGGCACAAGAACAGGGGAAGACCTTCCACTATGCATGGCTTCTGCTGTTTATAGTGCTGGTGGCTTGGGAATTGCCCGAGGACAACTAGTTCCCCACAATTGCGAAGGATCTTCAGGAGGCAGTGAAGTATGCTTCATTGTGGGCCACTAAAGATGCGCATAGGATCCGAGACAGTAAGATATTCTAGGTGTTCATGGAGATGAACATTAGAATGGGGATTAACCACAAGTCGCGGTTATCACCCACTGTCTATAACAGCCTACAAATATTTGCGGAGTTTAAGGAGAACTTCCATCACGTATACATCAGGGTGTGCAAGGACCCCACGAAGAAGTGGAATGAATTGTCGTACTTAGCCACAGATGATGTTATATTCATCGTGCTTGAGTCATGGCCGCCGGAGTGGCGCACTCTAGCCATCTCCACGATGGAAACATAAAATTCTGCTATACAATGGAAGGAGGAGGAGGAAAAACTGTGGATGGTGTAGTTGGTAGAGAAGAGAAGAAAAGAGGCAGTAGTAGCAAAGGCACAGGAGGCACGGGACTCCACGAAGGCAGCAACGAAACAACAGAAAGCAGCAGCTGAACAACAATAGGCAGCAGAGAAGGAGCACGAGGGCCATAAGTCGCCCTCACTTGAGGAAGAGCCTGAGACAGAGGAAGGTGGTGCAGACCCAGAAACAACATCTACATAGTTGAAGCGCCAACGCCCGAGAGAGCAGGTGGGTTCGCGAAATAATTTGAAAGCCTCTAAGACTTCTTTCGACCCGATCACCCTCACCGAAGGAGATCTCCATGATATAGGGGAGACGGTGCATAACGTCACGCAGAGGCCCTCTAAAAGTTCACGAAGGAGAATCAGATTGTGTTGGGGGCCCTCCGGGCACAGATACAGGAGTTGCAGGTCCATACTCCTTAGGCTGGTACTCTCTCGACTAGCCTCGCAGTAGGAACGACTGTGTCTGAGGAAATGTTGCGCTCCCGCATGACCAACACCATAGTGCTACCAGAGGGGGAACTAGTTATAGAGAATGAGGCTGACAAGCCTACGGTCAGTGCGTTGAAGGGAGTATGGATCAACATGGCTGCTCTCCCTCGGGAGACACTCTATGTCCTACAGGACAAAGTGACTGCAGAACTGTGGGCTAGGGAGTGTCGCGCACTACAAGTGTTAAGCGAGCAGAAAATTAATATGGGACAACTGAGCCTGCTGATGAGCCCCAAATTTGGTAACATTTTGGGCTCATTTGGCCTAACTACCCTTGCTCAACCCTTCATTTTTCATAACTTATGCATCATTTTTTAGTATATTTATGTCATTTGTACGAATGAGGGCAGTCACTATTCCTAGGTGGCTAACACATGTGTATTTCAGGTTTTTTGACATTTAATGGAGCAAGACCACACAGATGAGGGCTAGGAGACAGCCAAGATGGGATTGAGATTTTGTAGGAAGGTGGTCCACAGCATTGAATGGCCTTCCTCGTGATCTCCACCCCAACTCCGAGCTCCAACAGCCACCACCACCGAGCTAGAAGGCAGCCAAACGGATTGTGAGGAAGCAGCAGATTACTCTTAGTTTGGACAACCAAACCCCACTAATTTAGGAGGCCAGCTTGGCCCTTGTAATGTATAAATGATGAGGCTGTAGCCTTCAATGGGGACTTTTGAAACTTTGTTGCATATTCTGGATTACGAGCTGATAGCTCTGTTTTGCTCTTTGTAAGCCATTTTTGGCATGTTATTCGACTTATGACTATTATCTTTTAATGAAATGCAGGCAGATTTGAGTTCAGTTCTGAGTTCTTAAAGGAGCCATAGCTCTCGGGGTTGGGCCCAACCTGAGAGCAATAGGCCTCATTTCTTTGTATTGTTACTTTTCTTTCAGCATTGTATTTCTTTTCCTTTACATGCATTTGGAAACACAGTTTGCTGAGTTGAACTTCTTGGTGTGATTAAGTAGGTTAGTTTTATGAACAAAGTGCTTTCAGTAGTTTAGATTAGAGTAAGGAGATTAGAGTTAATCAGAGTTCCAAAAAGGGTTGACTGCACGCTCACTTCCACCTCTGTTTAGAGACTGGAATTGCAGACCGTGCCACCCACTAAAAACACTGTTTTACATGTTCATGCAAGCTTTGATGCAATGTTCTCGGTTGTAGCAGCATCCATGCGTTCAGATCTTGTGGAATGAATCTTTGTTTCAGTACCATGCAAGAGTTTCCTTACAAAATCACGTTGTTGTTCTGTGGTTTTATAAAAACAGTTAGAATAGGTTGATGAAATCTCGGTTTTGTGCAAGACACGGATGATTTGTTTCATTTACACTGTGCAGTACTACTCCCTCACTCCCTTATCCTTCTAAGCCGTGCCTAGGCCATCCACTCATCCCTCAGTTAGACCACTTACCTCCTAACTCTTCTATCACCCACGTGATTCTACCTTTTCGGCCTTCCATTTCCTCTAACCTCCTCTAGACCAACCAGCTTTGCACACCCCCTCTTCATCTCATCTCTCTGTCCATAAGCCATCACAAGCTCCCCTCCTACCTCCCTGTCCATCCATATAGCCTCTTCCACTAATCCATCACCCAAAAATCCTATTGCAGAACATCTTGTAGGAATTAGTGAACTTCCTGTAGAAATTCTGAACATCCTGTAGAACCCCTGCAGACTTCCTGTAGAAGCTTGTAAACACGGTTGCCAAGCATCTAAACTTTATGAACTTCTCTGAAAGGATGTTAGGGATTCCTTAGACCCTCTCTGAGCCTTCCTGACCTTTTCCAAGCATCTCCCTCCTTGATCTATCCCTGCACAGTCAAGACCCAGTTAGAAGCACACACATAATAATTCCAACGACTTGAACAAAAATACAAAAATATGCTTTCTTTAGATCAAAGTAGTCTAGACACATGCATCTCACCTTCCTAGAAGTAATGGCACCTCTTTCAGTATTTTGCATTCCCACCTTTGCATCAGTAGGACTAGCTGGTAGAATTAGGGTTTGCTAGGGTTTTCATTTCTTGTTGGCTTTCAGTTCCTTCCTACAGTAGGTTAATTTCCTTTGAGATAGCTTTCGTTCATCGGTTAAAAAGCTTCTTCTGAGAACTCATAGAAGTTGGCTTGAGCCCTAGTGGACTTGTGCCAGCTGACCAAGTGACAGCTGCGACAAGAGCTAGTACTTGTGCATACAGCACCGTCGCTTCCAAGTTTGTTACAAACTACCGGGTTGATAAAATTAGAGAAGGAAGCTCCAGGAGTTGTAGCATTATTGCTACAATACTGGAGCCCACCATCTTTTTGGCGCCGTTGCCGGGGAAGCGTCAGAGTATTAGTAATTGTTGCTTTTCTTCCATTTTCCTACTCTCGCCTTCTGCCAAGTAGTTTATTTCATTTCCTTTATGCAAAAGTAGCATAGACATTTCCTGCTTTCATAGATTAACATTTCAATTCTGCAATTTCATTTTTGCAAGCGTAGATTAGCATGTCAATTCTGCAAGCGTAGACTAGCATTTCCATTCTTGCAATTTCATTTGAGCAAAGTAGATTAGTTCTTTCCTGCTTTCATTTCAATTCTGCATTTTCATTTCAGCAAGATAGTTAGTTGTAGATCAATCTGTTTCAGTTTTTGCAGGTACCAGAGAAAAAAACAAAAGCAATCAAAAGTCTCTCCATTTCATGCCTCGTACGAATCGAGATAAAACAGGCAAATTCTTACCCAACACCCCCACTACATCACTGAGTCACCATTCTCTCTTCTTCGGTGACAGTGATCCAGAAGAACCTATAGGTGAACCTCCTGAGATATACGAAGATCCTATAGCAGAAGAAGAGTTAGAGACCATTCCATCTGAAGCTATGGCTGACAATAGGGGAGAAGATGAGAGAATAGAAGGTGCCTTCCCCATCCGAGAGACCAATGGAGACATGAAAATGAAGAACATTAGCCCCTCCGCTTTACCTCACTTCCATGGACTGACTACTGAAGATCCTGATACCTTCCTGTTTGAGTTTGCTGTCCTTTTTCGAACCTATGACTATACTGAAGATGAGCAGAAACTGAAACTCTTCCCCTCAACCCTTAAGGATGCAGCATTACGCTGGTTCATGGGCTTACCTGGGAACAGTATCACCACTTGGGCTCAGATGTAGCAAGCTTTCAATACCAAGTATCGGGACTACTGTAGGTCCAAGGAAACCAAGGGAGAAATCTTTCGGATGACCATGGGAAATGATGAGTCCTTAGAGGATTACGAGGAAAGGTTCCAACTTAGCTATAAACGGGCCAGGTGCACACTTGACCCCGAATCCCTCAAGTTGGTCCTCCTCCGAGGAGTCCCTGAAGACCTCTTAGATACCCTTCACATGTTAGCTGGAGGAGATATTTACCAACTGCCTTATGAGGACATAAAGACTGTGTTTAGAAACCACTCTAGGGCAGCCCAGAAACGAGGTAGAGGAAACCTCCTCTCAGCTGGTATTCCTTTCTCCAAACATGAGTTTGCAAATCAATTAGAGGATCTCAAGAGTGAGGTGAGACAAACCATTGCCATGGAACTTGATACATTCAAGATCCAGTAGAAGAAGGAAGAAGCTGAGAGGGCCTTGGCTATCTTCTGCCCTAGGTGTACAAGGAAACACCCTAAGAACGAATGCCCATTACATTCGGTTGAAGTATGTTTTGTTTGTGAGGAGGACCACCCCACAAACCAATGTCCAACCTTACCGAGGCTTAAAGCCATGTATCAAGGGACAGAAGCCCCCACCGAACCTCTCTATTTCCTCAACCAAAGGAGGCCACAAGGACCTAGACCTTACCAGCAGGGGATGCAAGGGGCAACCCAAGCTTATTACAACCCCAACCAATCTACTCCTATGCCTCCCTGGGGTCCCCCTACTCATCCTTCCTGGTCTATGCCTCCTCCATGGTCTTACCCACCTCAGTACCATACTCAACCCACTACTCATTCGTATCACTCACATGCCCAGCCACAGCCTCAGTGGAATGCACCTCAGTCGGGGTGGAGGCCCCAGTACAACACTCCTCCCGCCATTTTGCCTCCACCACCAGTTCAACCACAACCATTACCTCCTGCTCCTCCAAGGCAACCTCAAATGCCTGCTCAACCGAACCCAAACCCCAACAACAGACAGGCCCAGCAGGTATATACTGGGGAAACATCTTGCCCTACCTATGCTGTGGAGATCTAGGAGATCAATCTGCGATCTGGAAAGACTCTTCCGGATCGCCAACCTCCTCCCCTAGAGGACGAGGAAGACAAACAGGAAAGTGAACCAAAGGCTATTCCACCCTTTCTTGAGAGACTAACAGCCACCACACAACCCAACCCAGAGGAGGATGAGCTTCTGGGAGAGCTCAAACAGTTGTGTGTGAAAATACCACTTCTCCAAGCCATCAAGGATGTACCAATATACAACAAACTGGTTAAGGAAAAGTGTTTCAGACACCTAGGCAGGCGAAAGAGGGATGCTTCAACCATCAATGTCATAGGACAACTGTCTGACCTTATGTTGGGACAAGTCATCTGCCCAAAGTATCTAGATCCTGGGAGTCCTGTAGTAGATGTCCACATCAATGGCACCATCATACCTCACACCTTGATTGATCTGGGGGCTGCCATTAATGTGATGACCAGAGATACCATGCTCAAACTCAACCTTCAGGGTTCCTTGAGGAAGACCTCGACAGTCCTACAACTAGCAAATCGCTCCACTGTGACTCCCGAAGGGAGTGTGGAGGATGTCGTGGTCTCTGTTGACTCTTGGGAATACCCTGCAGATTTCTTGGTTCTGCAACCAAAGGCAAAGCTCACTGGATATCCTCTTATTTTGGGAAGGCCTTGGTTAGCCACTGCAGATGCTTACATAAGCTGCCATGCAGGAAACATGACCATCAAAAATGGTCCTATGTCCAAGCAGCTAGTCCTATACCCTCCTGCCCAACCCTCATTAGAGCATGACTTACCACTTTGGTTGGAGGAAGGAGAAGAGGATGAGCTATACTCAGCACCTTTGTGCACCCTAGACACCACTAAGGGAGACCCCCCAACTGAGGATGATTTGATTGAGACCTTGATCCAGAATCCACCTCCCAGTGCACTGTCCTTAGAAAAATTGGTGGAGGATGCCCAAGCCAGCACCTTAGTGGACCTTTGTGCGACCAACCCTGTCACTCCCAGAGTCAAGAATGTGGAGTTCGGCCCTGAGAGAACGTTAAAGATCAGCTCCTCCCTATCTCCTTCTCAGGAAAAGGAGCTGTGTAGTCTGTTGGCCAGCCATCTAGATGCTTTTTCTTGGAGCTATAAGGAGATGAAAGGAGTCCATCCTTCGGTCTGTACCCATCACATCTACATCAAAGAGGATTGTAAACCGGTTAGGCAACCCCAGAGGAGGATGAATCCAGCCCTTAAGGACATTGTCAAGGAAGAATTGCAAAAACTGTTGGATGCCGGATTCATTTACCCCATCTCAGATAGCGAATGGGTGTCCCCTCTGGTGTTGGTTCCCAAGAAAAATGGGAAGTGGAGAATCTGTGTGGACTACCGAGAATTGAACAAAGCTACCAAGAAAGACCATTTTCCTCTACCTTTCATAGATCAAGTGTTGGATGGACTGGCAGGAAAGAAGTTTTTCTCTTTCCTAGATGGGTTTAGCGGGTACAACCAAATCCAAATCAGCCCGGAAGACCAAGATAAGACCACCTTCACTTGTCCTTGGGGTACCTTTGCCTACCGAGTTCTTCCCTTTGGGCTATGCAATGCTCCTGCTACCTTCCAGAGAGCCGTCTTGAGAATCTTTTCTGAGCTGGTCCATGATGCGGTGGAAATCTATATGGATGACTTCACTCCTTATGGGTCCAAATTCCAGGAAGCATTGTCCAATCTGGGAAAAGTCCTAACCAAATGCATTGAGATGAACCTGTCCCTTAGTCCTGAAAAATGTGAATTCTTGATGACTGAAGGGACCGTGCTAGGCCATACCATTTCTTGCCAAGGGTTACAGGTGGATCCTAACAAAATTGCTCTCATCAAGAAGGTTCCACCTCCTCAAAAGGTAAGGGATGTTCGGAGTTTCTTAGGATTAGCAGGGTATTACAGGAGATTCATTAAAGACTTCAGCAAGCTAGCCTTGCCATTGTTTGGCCTGTTGGCAAAAGATGTGGAGTTTAAATGGACTGACGATTGTCAGAGGGCTTTGAATGAATTAAAGGACAAGTTGGTGTCTGCCCCAATCTTGAGAGGTCCAAACTGGGCCCTACCTTTCCACATCCACACTGATGCCTCGAACAAAGCCATAGGGGCAGCCTTAGGACAAGTTGAACAAAAACTTCCGTATGCCATTTACTTTGTTAGCAAAAACTTATCCAAAGCAGAACTGAATTACACTGTAAATGAGAAAGAATTCTTGGCTGTGGTCCATGCACTGAACAAGTTCCGACATTATATCACTGGCTATCAAACATTTGTACATACTGATCATGTTGCAATTAGATATTTAATGAATAAACCAGATGTGAATGCTCGTATTATTAGATGGTTACTTTTGTTGCAGCAGTTTGATTTGACTATAGTTGACAAACCAGGTAAAGAAAATGTTGTTGCTGACTTTTTATCTAGATTGGATTTATCTGCAGATGAGGATGGAACAGTGGATGATCAGATGCCCGATGAGCATCTGTTTTCTATTTCAGTACTCTCTCCATGGTTTGCAGATATAGCAAACTACCCTGTTTCAGCACAGTTCCCTCCGCACCTATCCTCAAGAGAGAAGAGCAGAATCATCAGAAAAAGTGCCTCATTCACTTGGATCGGGGGCAACCTGTTCAAGCTTGGCCCTGATCAGATCTTAAGGCGTTGTGTAAGGGAGGAGGAAGTCTTTGATATCCTCCTCACCTGTCATGATGGGCCTTGTGGAGGACATTTTGCAGCAAAGAGGACTGCCTTCAAAATCCTGCAGGCAGGCTACTATTGGCCCACACTTCATCAAGATGTCAGAAGGTATATCAGCCAATGTGACCGATGCCAAAGAATGGGGAAACCGACTCAAAGGGATGAGATGCCTCTCCAACCTCAAGTGACTCTTGAGCCATTTGAGAAGTGGGGTATGGACTTTGTGGGTCCAATCAACCCTCCTTCGAGGCAAAGATCTTACATCATTGTGTGCACCGACTACCTGACAAAGTGGGCAGAAACGAAGGCAATCAAAGCAGCAACAGAAGAAAAGGTGGCTGAGTTCTTAAGAGAAAACATCTTCTACAAATTTGGCTACCCAAGAGAGCTAGTCACCGATCAAGGAAGCCAGTTCACATCCAATTTAATTGAAGACCTACTAGCTCATCACAAAATCAAGCATAGGACTTCCACCCCCTATCATCCTCAGGCAAATGGGCAAGTGGAAGTCACCAACAGAGCATTGGAAGGGATTTTGACTAAGGTGGTGAGCAACAGTAGGAAAGATTGGGCAGATCGCCTGGTTGAGGCCACATGGGCTTACAACACCACTTGGAAGACCACAACTGGCTTCACACCTTATGAGCTGGTCTATGGGAAGAGAGCTTTGCTGTCAATTGAATTTGAATACAACACTTTGAGGTTGGCAGCTCAGCTGGACCTAGATATCAGCCATGCCCAACAAGAAAGGTTATTGCAGCTGAATGGATTGGACGAGCACCGAATGCAGACCCTCCTTCACTCAGAAGTGGTTCAACTTCAGAGAAAGGTGTGGCATGACCAACACCTCAATGACAAGCAGTTTCAGCCAGGAGATTGGGCGCTGTTGTATGATTCCAGGCATAAAGATTTCAAGGGGAAGCTAAGAACCAGATGGCTGGGACCATATGTAGTGGAAAAATGTCATGACAATGGATCTGTTCTTATTCGGACCATTGATGAGGAGGCCATCCCCATGCTTGTCAATGGGCATCGACTGAAGATCTACAGGAAACCTCTCTCAAGACAAGAGTTTATCAAAACTGTGGAGAAATCAGTGTTGGTCATAGAGAAGGGTTCTGCCTCTATTTTGGGCATACCCTGAAAGATCTTAAAAAAAGAAAAAAAAAAGATCCTTGGGTGAAAACCTTTCTGAGGCTCCCAAGGCAGATGGTAGGGGTGAAAACCTCATTGAGGCGCCCCTGCTGTCTTTCAAAAAAAAAAAAAAAAAGATTTGAAAAAGATCCTTGAGTGAAAACCTCTCTGAGGCGCTTAAGGCAGATGGCAAGGGTGAAAACCTCATTGAGGCGCCCCTACTGTCTTTCAAAAAAAAAAAAGAAAAAAAGGAAAAAAAAAGAAAAACAATAAGAAAAAAAGACAGGGACAGCAAGTTTACAATGTGGCAATGCATGCAGGTTGCAGGTATTCTATGAAGGAGAGGAGGTCTCTCAACTCAAAGTCAAGGGTCCTTATCATGCTGCCAGGTGACCTCACCAGCACCTCCCCCGAAAACACTCATCTTCTCCAAGGTATGGGCACGATTTCATCACAGCTTAGTCTTCTACAGGAAGCTGCAGACTTTCTACAGGAAGTTCTGTATTTCTACAGGAAACTTCCTGTAGAAGTTCTGGACGACCCAGAATTCATTGTGTGGGGAGATCTGACGACCAAGGTTCGACATGGAGGCATGCAAGATACTATTTCCTCCATCACACATTGCTGTAACCTCCTTCTACCACCCCAGTTGACATGCAATAAAAGTACCTGCACAATCAAAACAGATCATTGAGTTATCAAGAGGAAGCGATTTTTAAATGAAAAAAGATGCTGAGATGCCATGCAATACCCATCACAGCTATCCAAGGGCCCTGTGAGCGTGATCATGATGCCACTGTCTTCATCGTTCAGCATGCACCCGAGGAGGAAAAACTGCTACAGGACATCCTGCAGGAGTCCCGTAGCAGTTAAGCCAACTAGAGTGTACACCATTCAATCGCCTGCAACATGCAATAATAATGCGGGCACATGCAGCCGAGTCACAAGCTTCATCATCAGCAGCCTGCGAAGAGGAACCTCCGGGCCTGTGCAATTAAGCAGCAGCAAGCAAATCTAGTCATCGTCGTCCTGAAGCCTGAAAAATCATGTCGCGGCCGCACAGGTAAGTGCCTCGCCCTTTCTTTCGTCGAATTACATGAATATTACTTTGAAATGTTTGCAAGTATGAAGTGAATGGGTTGAGCGGTCGTATGGCCATTCGACTGGCCACGTCGACCAGTCAGATGGTCTAGTCAGATGTGTAAAAGGTGGTCGTGGCAAGAAGAACGGGTAGTGGACACGTGAGAGCCATCCAGTCGGGGAGAAGCGCGTTTTAACAGAAATGACGGCGACGGATCTGCGGGGAATGATGCGGCAGTCACGGAACTTGCAGAAGAATGATTAAGTGACGTCGTCCAACGGTCTGGCAGGGACAACTCACCCCCGCACCACAGATTCCGCCGGATTCAAATCTATCGGCTAGATTGCCACCCCACGCATTTATCATCAGCCGTTTAGAAGTCGAGTGAGCATCCGGATTCCTCTGAAGCTCGACACTCCAAGTCTTCGGCCGTTCGAACGTCTGATAGCAGCACAGAGAGCGCAGAACCACTGCAGTGTTCTCCAGAACCCGTGCGTTGTTTCTACAGGAAAGCTGCTTCTATAGGAAGCTCACTGCCACGAGGAAAATTGGGCTCTTCATGTCAAAGGTGGCGAATTAAAAAGGTAAGCCTGAACCTTACCTCCCATGCAATTGGTTTCGAGGGTGGCAGAGTCGACGTTCTACAGTCTGCTCATAAAAGAATTGCAAGTATTGTCTGCCGTTTGCATGAATTGTCGTCGAGGTGTATGTAAAGTTTCCTACAGGATATAATTTGTAATTAAGCCCTGTTAAAGCTCATCTGGAGATAGTCTTCGTGAATTGTATGCATGGCAGAGGTGTAATTCTACGCTCTGTCCCAAAAGGCTAGTTTTTTGCATCCGCCACCTCCAGCCAACGTAGCAGTTTTTCACCATGCCGGGTGGGTTCATCAGAAAGGAACCAACTGACTCCAAGAAACTAAGAGAGAACCTTGAGGTGGTAGAGCTGTTCACTCGCGCGCAATGGATGTCGTTCTGCGACAAATTGCAAGGGTATGATGATGAGGTGGCAGAGGAGTTCTTACGGGCTCTGAAGCCAAAATCAAAGACATTAGCCACCGTCAATTTCAGGGGTTTGAGTCTCAGACTCACCCCACAGTTCATCAGCCGAGTTACCGAGCTCCCAATGGGGGTACCATGGGACAAAGAAGAGAGGAAATTAGGCCAAAAGGCTAAGAAGGAATTCTTTCCACCAGAGGAGCAGTTCTCAGAAGATAAGAACGGGGTTCGCAGGACTAGCTTACTGCCACTTTGGAGCGAAGTCAGCCTCCAAATTATGAAATACATCACCTGCGAAGGTCGGTTTAGCATTGTGTATGGGTACCATTTTCGGCTACTCACAGAATTAAGGCACCAGATGGACCTACTTGCAGAGAACAAATTAAGTATTCCCTACTTTCTACTGCAGTCTATGACTGAATGTGCCACCAAGTTGAGAGAAGGCACACCAGACCAGGTAGCTCATCACGGGCTCATTAAGCTCCTCGTGGAGGATGCACTCCACACATACAAAGTCCCTCTCTCATGGGAAGCCTTCCGAAATTTGACCAAGGATGGCAATATAAAAATGTTGACTGAAGAGCTTGGTTCCTCCAGCAGCGAGGAGAAGGAGTCAGTACCTGCAGGGAAGAAAGAAAAAGGCCAGAGACCCACGGCCAAAGCACCGAAGACAGAGCAAAAGGAGAAACAAGAGAAAAAGGGTGCCAAAGAGAAGGAGGACACACCCATATTAACGCCCATAGAGAAAATATTACAAAGCAGGGTGGACAAGACTGAGCAGGTCCACGTCAGCAAAGGCACCTCGACAGCAGCCTCGACCAAGTCAAAAAGAAAAACACCCTCAACAAAGCAAACTAAAGTGATGCCACCTGTTCCTACAGGAAAACCAAAACCGGCTTCTACAGGAAGCCAGAAATCAGCTGAAAAAGGGCCTTCTACAGGAAGCCCTGAGAAAAGAAAACCCAAGGAAAAGAAAGCCGACGTTCTTGCAAGGGAGGCAGCAGCTATGCTGGCCACCCTCAGTACACCTCCTAAGCCAAAGGAAAAGAGAAAGAGGGAGGCCCCTCTATATTTTAAAGCTAGGAGAAGTGTGAGAATAAAAACGGGCAAGCCACAGCCTCCATCCAGCAGCCCAATCACTATAGAGGATGCCCCTACTTCGCCCAAGGAGAGGTCCCCCTCAAAGATATCAGTCACCTATGAGAGGGGGAGCCCGAAAACAACTACTTGGAAAGAAAGGTTAGACCAATTGGCTTCAAAAGCCCGGCTACAGGATGCTGAGGCTGCTCTACAGGAAACCTTAGCCCGGCTTAAGGAGACAGAGAGAATGGAAGGAGAAGCACCCTCATCACCACCGAGGGAGAGCGAAGTAGAGCCACCAAGAGAATAAGAAAAAGAGCATATTCCGGAGCCTAGCCCTCAGCCAAGTCTGAGCTCATACTATAACTTCTTGGAAGCTGGCAAAATTATACCACAGAAATTCACTGTGCCACTGTTCTTTGCATTGGAGGAAGAGAGAGTACGAACACACACGTGGATGAAAATAGCCAAATCAAAAGGTGTGGCGGACATAGGCCCCTTGGAGGAGTAATTCAAGGAGGCCAGAAGGGAATTAGCTATGGCTAAACACGTGGCAAATTGCCAAAGGGTGTTCCTACAGGAAGAAAATGAAAAACTTAGACTGTAGCTACAGGAGCTGAGGAGAGGAACAGGCACATCCTCCGGGGACATCACAGCAGAACAGCAAGGCAGAAAGGAACTGCAAATCGGTCTTGGAGAGCCAACCACGCATCTACAGGAAACAGAGCTGCAAGCACAAATTGAGGTGCAAGCTCTCAGACAACAGTTGCAGCAGAAAGAGGCACAATTGGCCTGCATGGCCAGTTGGGCCATGGATTCTATACAATGCAGACAGTCGGCCAAGTCCTATGGCATGTACCTGAGAGACCAATGGCTACAATTTCAAATCAATACCTTGGCGCAAAGGGGTATCTCTCAGCTCCAAGACCCGCAGCAGTTCACTGAATTATGCAATACCAGTTCATCAGAGGATAAGGCCAAACTATCGGAGTTCTACCTCCATAATTTGGCCCTTCCTAATGTGATTTCATGGGATCCCAACACGGTCTTAGGGGATATGCAGTTAATGGCACTTGCCTCATGGTTGAACCATGAAGACAAAAGAGTAGCAGAAGCCAAAGCGGTCATGAACCGAGAGCTAAATGAGCCATTACTAATTAGAGCAGAACCAGGGGATCCAACTCCATTAATATCAGCACACCAGCACTTATCCACCGACCCTCAAGCTTCATTGAAATTTATGGATCAGCAGGCCCAGGCCATAGCGCATTTCGAGGATATGGAGAGACTGTTAGGAGACAACTGTGTTCAATCTTGCACCCGCCGATGGAACACATTGGCCCATAGTCTAAAAATCAGAGAATATCATACTCCAACTCGAATGAGGGAAGCTCTAGTACGGTTGCCCCTCTATAAGAAATCTATGCAGAACCTCCAGCCCAGCTGGATTGGCCTCAAGCTAAGCCCACCTCTGCTGTTAGGGTTGATGGAAGGCAGCACAGAGAAAGATGAGCATGAACAGTGGGAAGAGGTGGAGAGAAAGGCTGGGTTCCATGTCAGTAAGGAGGACACTACTGCAGAAGCTTGGGATGTGAGGGTGGCAGTAAAGGCAATGAAGGACGAGGAGCTGGATTAGTTGCTCAAGGATGAGCAATCGTTTTAGCTCGGGGGTGATGATGAGCCCCAAATTTGGTAACATTTTGGGCTCATTTGGCCTAACTACCCTTGCTCAACCCTTCATTTTTCATAACTTATGCATCATTTTTTAGTATATTTATGTCATTTGTACGAATGAGGGCAGTCACTATTCCTAGGTGGCTAACACATGTGTATTTCAGGTTTTTTGACATTTAATGGAGCAAGACCACGCAGATGAGGGCTAGGAGACAGCCAAGATGGGATTGAGGTTTTGTAGGAAGGTGGTCCACAACATTGAATGGCCTTCCTCGTGATCTCCACCCCAACTCCGAGCTCCAACAGCCACCACCACCGAGCTAGAAGGCAGCCAAACGGATTGTGAGGAAGCAGTAGATTACTCTTAGTTTGGACAGCCAAACCCCACTAATTTAGGAGGCCAGCTTGGCCCTTGTAATGTATAAATGATGAGGCTGTAGCCTTCGATGGGGACTTTTGAAACTTTGTTGCATATTCTGGATTACGAGCTGATAGCTCTGTTTTGCTCTTTGTAAGCCATTTTTGGCATGTTATTTGACTTATGACTATTATCTTTTAATGAAAGGCAGGCAGATTTGAGTTCAGTTCTGAGTTCTTAGAGGAGCCATAGCTCTCGGGGTTGGGCCCAACCTGAGAGAAATAGGCCTCCTTTCTTTGTATTGTTACTTTTCTTTCAACATTGTATTTCTTTTCCTTTACATGCATTTGGAAACACAGTTTGCTGAGTTGAAATTCTTGGTGTGATTAAGTAGGTTAGTTTTATGAACAAAGTGCTTTCAGTAGTTTAGATTAGAGTAAGGAGATTAGAGTTAATCAGAGTTCCAAAAAGGGTTGACTGCACGCTCACTTCCACCTCTGTTTAGAGACTGGAATTGCAGACCGTGCCACCCACTAAAAACACTGTTTTGCATGTTCATGCAAGCTTTGATGTAATGTTCTCGGTTGTAGCAGCATCCATGCGTTCAGATCTTGTGGAATGAATCTTTGTTTCAGTACCATGCAAGAGTTTCCTTACAAAATCACGTCGCTGTTCTATGGTTTTATAAAAACAGTTAGAATAGGTTGATGAAATCTCGGTTTTGTGCAAAACACGGATGATTTGTTTCATTTACACTGTGCAGTACTACTCCCTCACTCCCTTATCCTTCTAAGCCGTGCCTAGGCCATCCACTCATCCCTCAGTTAGACCACTTACCTCCTAACTCTTCTATCACCCACGTGATTCTACCTTTTCGGCCTTCCATTTCCTCTAACCTCCTCTAGACCAACCAGCTTTGCACACCCCCTCTTCATCTCATCTCTCTGTCCATAAGCCATCACAAGCTCCCCTCCTACCTCCCTGTCCATCCATATAGCCTCTTCCACTCATCCATCACCCAAAAATCCTATTGCAGAACATCCTGTAGGAATTAGTGAACTTCCTGTAGAAATTCTGAACATCCTATAGAACCCCTGCAGACTTCCTGTAGAAGCTTGTAAACATGGTTGCCAAGCATCTAAACTTTATGAACTTCTCTGAAAGGATGTTAGGGATTCCTTAGACCCTCTCTGAGCCTCCCTGACCTTTTCCAAGCATCTCCCTCCTTGATCTCTCCCTGCACAGTCAAGACCCAGTTAGAAGCACACACATAATAATTCCAACGACTTGAACAAAAATACAAAATATGCTTTCTTTAGATCAAAGTAGTCTAGACACATGCATCTCACCTTCCTAGAAGTAATGGCACCTCTTTCAGTATTTTGCATTCCCACCTTTGCATCAGTAGGACTAGCTGGTAGAATTAGGGTTTGCTAGGGTTTTCATTTCTTGTTGGCTTTCAGTTCCTTCCTACAGTAGGTTAATTTCCTTTGAGATAGCTTTCGTTCATCGGTTAAAAAGCTTCTTCTGAGAACTCATAGAAGTTGGCTAGAGCCCTAGCGGACTTGTGCCAGTTGACCAAGTGACAGCTGCGACAAGAGCTAGTACTTGTGCATACAGCACCGTCGCTTCCAAGTTTGTTACAAACTACCGGGTTGATAAAATTAGAGAAGGAAGCTCCAGGAGTTGTAGCATTATTGCTACAATACTGGAGCCCACCACCTGCAACGTGATGAGGTAGTGGTACAAAACCAGAAGATGGTGCAAATGGTTGAGGAAGACTACCAGATGGTCCCTGAGTTGGCCATCCCAGCAGAGGCACCAACAGAGGCGTGCATCCATAGGTTAGCAGGAGGGGTGCGTGAGGCACAAGAAGAGATGGCTAAGGTTTAGCTGGAGCTAAACCTTCAGATAACAGAGTTGTGGTTGAAGGTGCATCCTTCAAGTCCTCCAGAGGTGAGGGAACAGGGTGCTAGTGCCATTACATTGGGGATGGAGGAATTCCCAGTAGTGTAGTGAAGGACTGCACCAAAATGTTGGAAGAGTCATTCGAGGTTCTCACCACTATGCAGGAGGACCCGAACATACAACTCTTAGAAATAGTATGATGATATAAAAGGTATCGTGCAGATGGTGGCCCTTACACAAAGGCTCGCGCGTATGCAACAGGCAAAAACACTTAAGGAGCAGGTAGACGCGGTGCGACACAAAGAAGCGATTTTGAAGGTACGCATCCAACCATGGATCGATGAGGCCTTCATCATCACAACATTGATTGAAGTCAAGCTCACGTAGATGCAGGGGACATAGGAGCAAATACAAGGAAGCAGTTCAGATACCATGGTCTCTAAACAATGCGTCCAAGAGATACAACAGGCAACCGCTCAGTGCGTTGTCGACCTTGCAGCAGTCCGAGCAGAGTTGGGAGGTCTCTGCGAAAAGATCTCTGCATCGACAGAGTGACTCGAGGGTGAGTCACGATGTTTGTGTTGGGGGCCTGTTGGGTGCAAGATCCCCCAAGGAAAGTTTTGGGAGTAAATCCGATGTAAATACTCCACACTTTGTGGGCGTAGAGCGCAAAGATTGTAAATGACTCAGAGGGTTGTCCGCCCTCATTTTTGTAATGCAATGTCAGCTTTAGAGATCCACCCATGGTCCACGGACCATGGGATTGTATAAATAGAGCGAGGCTCTAAGTTGTAAGACATCGAATGATGGAATAGAAGAATTGAGTCTTAATTGAAGTGTAGAGCTGAGTCTTTTTGGTCGTAGAGTAGGAGAAGGCTCTGCAGCTGAGTGCACAGAGGCCTAGTAGTCTGCAGCTAAGTGCACAGACCCCTGCAGCTAAGTGCACAAAGGCCTAGTAGTCCGTAGCTAAGTGCGCAGACCCTTGCAGCTGAGTGCGCAGGGTGAGTCAAGTCTCTAACCGATTGGAGAAGTAATAAAGAAGAAGCTTTCATATCAATTTTGTGTATCTTTTTCCTATTTTATGCATTGAAGTGTATTGGGTATAAATTATATTTCTACTATTTATATGACGCGTGAACTTATATAAATGTTTTTATTAAGTGAACGTAATATTAAGTATTTGTTTATGTGAAGTTAACTAATAGTTATAAGAAGATAAGTAAGATCTGCGATGTACCTGGGGAAATAGCGCATATCGCTGCCTTAACAGCGCGAAAGCACCTCAGCCCCTGGTTAGGGCTGCGCGAAGGCGATTATAACAGAGCACGAAGGTCTCGTAGGTCAGGAATATGTGCGAACTGACTTGCACGAAGACATTCCTAGTTGGACTAAGTCGACCCCTCAGACATCTCAAGGGTGCGAAAACTTGCTTCCAGCATACCCTCATACTGCTTCGGGTGAGACCTCAGTCTGCGCTCTGCGGGATGTTGCCAAAAGGGCTAGTAGTATAGGGATTTGTTTGGCTAATTAACTCCGAACCTGGTTCAGGCCCCATCAAGCCAACACCGGGAAAACCAAGATCGACGTGGTGACCATCTTTTCTTTCAATACATCCAGACTGCACTGACACGCTTCATCCCAACATAATGTAGCTTCCTTCTTCAATAGCTTCTCCAAAGGCACAGTAATATGAGCATAAGCCTTGATGAAATTTCAATAATATCCAGTATGGCCCAGCATTGCACGCAATTGTTTGACACTCCTCGGGGCCTCCAAATATACTATCACCGCGATCTTGGCAGGGTCCACCATAACCCTTGCTTGGACACCACATGGCCTAGTAAAATTCCAAAGGGGACACAAAATAAAAATTTCTTCAGGTTAAGCGTGATATAATATCTTCGGCTCATATCGAACATTAAGCATTGACTGGCTACATGATGCTTTACTAACTCAAACACTGTCCAGTCATCAAAATACACCTGTTATGAAACCAGCTCAAGAAAAGATAGAAAAGATAGATCAACGCCTTAGAATTCAGCCTCTTCTAGGGGGCAACCTCCTTTACATTACATAAATGAACAATTATTGGATGATACAAATGAAAAGACCTCCTTTCTATATATAGGAGTCTAAGGGGTTATAACATAATCAGAGCCGACATAACAATAATAATGTAAGGGCACAATAATAACAATAGGGGCACTACATGGGTACATCAATATAATAAGTGGGTTATACTAATAACAATAAGGGGTTACACTAGTAGTATAGGGGCCTAACATGCCCCTCTCCTTCAAAAAGCGTTGTCCTCAACGCTTGAGTAGTTCTTGATGCTTTTGTATAAAATTCTTGTCCTCCCATGTGGAATATTCAGCGGGTAAGTTCTTCCACTTGATGAGATACTCTGAAATTGATCGATTTTGTAGCTGTCGGGTTCTTGTTTCTGTGACTGCTCCAGGTTCCAATATGATTTTTCCTTCCTCTTCAATTTTTGGCAATATTGCTTGAATTGGGATCTATTGAAACTTTTGAATAAGTGGCCATACTTCTTCGTCCTTCTTCCATTCATCCCTTGCTTCGTTTATCCAATCTGGTTGGATAATATAAATAGCACAAAACAATGCTTCCACATCCTCATCCTTGAAGAGTCTTCCCATTCGGTAAGGTCGCCAATTTTTAAGTGCATGTAGTATTGCCAATATTTCCTTCTCATAAATAGATTGCTTGAGATGTAGCAGTAAAAATACCCAATCACCTACATCAAAACATTTTTCACTATGATGTTGATCTACCTGTTGTTTCGTTTGATTTTGCGCCAAAGTGGTGTTATCCTTTAAAATTTGGAGAACTTGTTGTTGATGCTCAATGTGATCTTTCTCTGCTTGAACCTTTTTCTTCTTGATATGTCCTTCTATCTTTTGAGGAGTGGTAATTTCTTCCAGTCCTTTACAAGATATGGTCGGATTCATTTCTTGATGCTCGATGTGATCTTTCACTTCTTGAACATTTTTCTTCTTGATGTGTCCTTCTATCTTGATAGTTTGAGGAGTGGTAATTTCGTCCATTGAATTACAAGATATGGTTGGATTCATTTCTTCTTTCTCGATGTGATCTTTCACTTCTTGCACCTTTTTCTTCTTTATATGTCCTTCTATCTTGAGAGTTTGAGGAGTGGTAATTCTTGCCAATGCTTTACAAGATATGGTCTGATTCATTTCTTCTTTCTCTCGGGTGGTGTCCTGGCATATATCCTCTTCTTTTGATGTTTCTTGATCCTTTTCTTCCTCCTCTTCATATTATATGTAAAATAATTTCTTCTTAACACACCTATGACATTTAGTGCATTTGCTATCACAATTGTAACAAAGCCCTTTTTCTCTTTTTTCTTCAAATTGTTGTGGTGTAACCCTTGTAGGTTGTGGAAGGTTGGGAGAAACAACACTTCCATCTTTATAGTTGTGACGGGTATGCTTCTTGGTTTCCATAATTTTGCTTTCCATTATGTCACAAAGCCCTTTTACTCTTTCCAATTGTTGTGGTGTTGCTCTAAAGAAGGTGTTGCTCTTTGTATCCTCATAATGTGCTATCATTTCCTCTGTGAAAATTGACCACGTAACAAGTTTTTTACGAGAACAAAGCCCTTCATACCATAAAAATTTATCTGGTTCTAAATATGAAGATGCAATACATACCTTTTGTAACAGTTGTACACCATGTAGATCAAAATATTGCTCCATCTGAAGTATCCAATTTACCGGATCCTTGCCATCAAACTTCCTCATCTTGCTTTTTCTTGATTTTAGGAGCTCGACCTTGAAATGATTGTAACTCTGTACTTTCAGATCTTTAAGTTCTAAAATTGTAAACTATAGTAGCCCTCTATGTCCTCTTTCCAATGCCACCAGTCTGATCCAAATTGGATTCTCTAAGAAAGAGTTATGCACAATCTCCCGCAGTGAACTGATTATAGACTAGTTCAGTAGAGTGAACTTTTATGAAGTGCCACGTGTCACTGTTTCAACCTTTGGCTCTGAAAAATATATAAAAGAAAACTACAGTCCGTCCTCTTTCTGTACCTTCTTACTAAATTTAAATCCGATGCTCATAAAGAAAGTTATGACGATTTTCCCCAGGTCAGCTGTTTTGAGTGTAATTCAGGAGTCTGCAAAAAGACCAACTTCCTCAGATCATATCTCCGAAAATATCACGCAAAAAGCTCTGAAATTCGGACCCAAGGTTCAGCGTGATTTCTTCTCAAATGGGTTTTTTTTGTGACTTCTGAAACATCACAGAAAAAAGTTATAGCGAAATTGCCACGATGACCTGTTTGGAGCAGCGAAACCCTAGAATTCAAAGCTCTGATACCAAATGTTATGAAACCAGCTCAAGAAAAGATAGAAAAGATAGATCAACGCCTTAGAATTCAGCCTCTTCGAGGGGGCAACCTCCTTTACATTACATAAATGAACAATTCTTGGATGATACAAATGAAAAGACCTCCTTTCTATACATAGGAGTCTAAGGGGTTATAACATAATCAGAGCCGACATAACAATAATAATGTAAGGGCACAATAATAACAATAGGGGCACTACATGGGTACATCAATATAATAAGTGGGTTATACTAATAACAATAAGGGGTTGCACTAGTAGTATAGGGGCCTAACAACACCTCTAAGAATTTGTGAATAAATTCCTTGAATGCTACAATGATTATGCGAGAGAATATTGTCGGTGCATTTTTGAGTCCAAATGGCATTATCATATACTGGAAACAACCCCATTCTATCACAAAGGTTGTTTTGCTCCTATCTTTTGGCGCGATCTTAATTTGATGGTACCCAAAGAACCCATCAGTGAACGAGTAGGCCTCTTGCCCTCCAACATTTTCCAATACCTCATCTGTAAACGTTGTTGGAAAAGGATCATGGATGCAGGCTTCGTTAAGCTTTCTTAGATCTATGCAAATCCTTATTTTTCCTTTTTGTTTATTTTCCTGAACCACCATCGAGCTCACCCAATCAGATTCTTCAACTTGTTCGATGATTCCTGCTTCTATCATCTTATCCAACTCTAAGCGAACCTTTTCCTTATATTTGGGATAAAGGCGATATGATATCTGCTTAATAGGCTTCACGCTCGGCTTCAAAGTAATTTTCATCACACCCAAGTCACCTATGATTCCTTTTAAGTTTGAAAATTTTGTAGGAAAAAGATCCTGGTACTCATGGAGTAACTCAACAACTTTATCCACTGTGGAATCATCCCAGTAATCTCTGATCTTCGCAAATTTTGGTTCTGCTTCAGTACCAATGTTCACTTGCTTGGTTTTCACCAGCGCAGTGATGTCCAAATTTTCTATCTGCAGACCTTCGACCTCGCGGTGGCTTTCTGCCTCTAGGATATTAATATTTCTTGGATCTTCATCCTCCCCCTCAATAGTCATATTATATCTTTCCAGTGCATGGCACAGCTGGGTGCTCATTTTTGGTTGAACCAACTCCAAAGGATCCTATGGAATTATGAAGATCGCTTCCTTAACCTCCTGTAGAGCTTCATCAATGCTTTCGAACCCATCATCAAAACTGAAGGTCATCAAAAATCCTTCCCTTAATATATCCCACTCCACAGTGCCATGGCAGAGCTCCATTTCCAGGTACCAATTCATGGGGATTATATCCAGAGTATGACAGAATAAGTGCACCCATTCTGGCTACAGATCTATTCCGTAGACTTTAGTCCATCTTGTCAAATGATCGTGCGATCATTTCTCCCATCATATTTCTCAGTTAATCATACTTTTAGACTACAAAATCACAACCTCATCATCCTCTTGTAATCGCACCATTCATCAAAGTTTTCCTTGTGCATACCCCACCACCATGTGGGCGTAGTGCGCAATGCCAAATCTAGCACTTGAAAGCGATGATCCTCAGGTACTTCTCTTTCAAAGGCATCCAAAAACTTATCTACATCAGTTAAACCATCATAATAGGGTAAATTTCTTACCTTTGACGATACACAGTGCAACAATTTAGTCATCATGTTGTAGCACAGTGTAGATACTTCATGCAACCTATTCTTCCAGTGTTCCAATTCTTCATCTGAATCCAATGTACAAGAACTTTCGCGGTCCCATGCGATCCGTCCATCAGTTGTTGGATTAATCCAGTCTTGGTCTCACACTGTTATTTTGTAAATTTGATCCAAGTCATCATCACTTTCTTCATAGTCACGGACTGGTTCAGTATAGCGCGACCCTTCTGCAGGGTCCAATGGTACTACAACGCAGAGCGATTTCCTTTCAAATGACATTGTCCGCTTCTTCAAGTTGATGATCCCATTTTTATCAATGGCCCAATCAATTCTGAGGAGCACGAGATATGGATTACTATCATCAATGATCTCTATTACTTCAAAATCAACAAGCGTGCTCACACCTTCTATATCTACAACGACTCCATGTAGTCGTCCCATAGGGATAATATTCTGCTAGTTCGCCATCCTCAGTTGAATCGGAGATCACTGCAATGTAGGTCTCCCCATTCTCTCCCATGTCTATTTAGGAAAAGCTTTCGCATCAGACCCCAAATCCAAAATAACCTGGTCCATCTCATAATCTCCTATCTGCGTAATGAGCCTCATCTCACGCCCTATCCTTGCCTTATGTTTGCCAATCTTTCTGACTATGCGGTGTCCATGAGGAGCATTTTCTTTACCAGCACACTTTTTTATCAACTCCTGTAAGCCCTTCACAACCTTTCTATTGTGCATAAGTTTCATGTAGATTTCCAGGAACATGGTGAGTACAGAGGGATCAATCTTTGTGGATGCGCTGGTTTTTGGTAGTTTGTCATGGCCTCCTGAGGTAGATGCCTCATCGAAGCTTTTCTTTGCCTCCATAAACATTTCCTTCACACGTTCTAGATTGAAGCCAACTCATTTTTCTGGGGCCTTTCAAACCCACCCATTTTCTTCAGGTTGTTTTCCTTTATCGTCACGAGTCATGATTCCACTTCTCAGTACAATATTCACATTGGGATCCTCCTTGCAGGGCTCATTCCTCATCATCTGTAAGTTATGTGTAGGGTGTTGAGGTTGCGCCTTCTTCTCCTACACCTTGGTTATCAACACAGGGCATTCTTCTAGCGTATGGTCAAACTGAGTGCAGTATTAACATGACGAGCATGTCTGATTCTGACATTCCCACGCGTAGTGCCCCAGCATCCTGCAATTATAGAAAATAACATGTCCACGACCTCTACCAGGTCCTCCTCCTCGGCCTCATCCGCGCCCTTGATATCCTCCGTGTGCTCCCCCAGCGCCCTGATCTGGAGGCCTAGTTTCTACTAGCATTCGATATGCATGCATCCTTTCCATCATCAATTCATAAATACAACAATGGCACTCATCATGGCCCACCGATTTGCAGAAATTACAGAATAGTTGTTGTGGTGTCTATACAAACTTTTGTAGCAAATGATAATTATCTGTTACGTGTTTTCTAACCACCTGAAAAATAACGCACCATAGCGTGGGTCCCCTACTTGGTCCTAAAGCTTCCTACCTCAGGGACATTGGCCCCCCCATGATATAATTCACGAATATAGGGTAGTGATACTTATCATAGCCCTGACTCTTACACTTGAGGCACCATACTTCCTCACGCACCTCTGGCCTAGCCTCCTTTTCTTTTTTCAATCTCTGCAATTCTAAGCAGAGGTTCTGCAACTGCGAGTGAATTTTTTGAACTCCCAAAGACGCGTCCTGAATAGGCATTTCATGTAATCTCATCACGATTTCCAGGGCCTTCGCCTGAGTCCTTATATTCTGCTGCGATAAATCAATCCTCAGGTGGGGCAGGAGCAAGGCTATAAACCACTCATGGTGCTGACTATCTATGAGCTACATATTAGCTTCACGGATCACACATTTCAATCTTTGATCTAACTCCCAGGGCGTTTCACCAGCCCTCATCGTGATTTCCTTGAATCCAACTACTGATTGCGAGTTAGACTTAGGCTTACTGAATTCTTTGTTCAAAGAGGCCTTAGTGTCTGCTAACGATGCCAAATGATTATCAGTGAAGTACTTGGCGTACCATGTCAGCGTGCAATCATGCAAAGCGGTAACCAACTACGCTTTCTTCATATTATCATCTGTATTTTGTTGTGCTGTCCACACAGAATTCACAACAAACCAAAATTGATCCGCATCCTCACTCCCTATACCCTTGAAAACTGGAAACTTCATTGTATTCGACATGTTGAACAACAGTGGTGGTGGTGGCGGTGTGGGAGAAGTTGTATGTTGTGGAGGTGAAGGTGGAGGTGGAGTGGATGGATGATGAGTTCGCAGAAAACCCTGCCTTATCAGTTGTACAACACTCCACGGTGAAGCTTGTACCGTTCCCTCTCCATCGCTCGAAGAAGGCCCAATCAACAGGATATATTTAGGACATGTTTTCCCTTGATCTCTAAAAAGCTTTCCACTTCGCATAGCTCCGAACATCAAGGCAATGACATAACCCATTTTTCACACAACAACATCTTAATCCAGGTATTCAAAGATCTTAGATACGTACCTCGCGGCCCTTTGAAGAATCGTTTCTCTGCATCGCTGTAGATGACTGAGGTATCAACCATGGACTCCGTCACAAATCCTCCTATGACTCAATAAAGCCAGTGATCAAGAACGCATACAGTCTATCTTCAGAAGCTTCCAACCTCCGCACTAGTTCTGGATTCCGCACTATTGGTCCGTCAAGTCTCCACCTTCCTTGGCTGTCTGCCAATTTAGCTATCCACTCATATAGCTCGATCACGAAGGTGCAGAAGAAAATTTCATGTATTTTTGTGTAAAAATATCTATCCAACCACTGTTCTTTTGATAGGCGTCGATTCTTGTTTTCCTGCACTGCGAATTCGTGGACCTTTCTATCCAACCACTTTTCAATTTTCTTTTTGGTCGGATTCCAATGATGCGACATCACACATCTCCTTAAGCAGATCCTAGTCCCAACAATGGAACCATTTGTTGGCTTAGTGGGTCTCGACCCAGGTTTAGAGTTAGTTTCACCAAACAAAACCCTACACTACTGGCCCTTTCGGCATCAACCCACTTAGCGCGGACTGAAGTCTCACCCAAAGTAGTATGGGGGATGATGGAACCAAGTTTCCGCATCCAGAGATCAGTGTGATGTCTTGTTATGCCCTAGCTCTGCCTCCGCACATATCTATAAGCCCTTAGGGCTTGGTACTATAACTCCCTTCGAACAACCCCTAGACCTCCACGAAGGTATATGATAGGATTTTGTAGACCTTGAACAGATGAATTACCTACTTACGTGCACCATAAATTATCCATAGATCAGAACCTACTCAGATCTTCTTGAGTGCTTGAAAAATGTAATAGAATGTATTATGATATTTGCATAAATACTTAACATGAATTGCGTTCAATTAATAAGACTTATCCAGTAGATTTGCATATCAATATATCATTGTTTCGTAAAGATATTATCTCATCACAACATATATCGCAAACATAAAAAACATAAGGAAACAGATAAAACATATGAATTTCTCCAACATTATTCTTTATTGATCTTCAGTATAAGGTTACAGACTCAAAATTTCCCTGCGCGCTCAGCTGCAGGGGTCCGTGCACTCAGTTGCAGACGCTATTCTAGGCCTCTGCACACTTAGCTGTAGAGCCTCTTCCCCCTCTAAGACTTACTTCTCCGTGTTATCTCTCTAAGACTCCATCCATTCATACCCATAGACATAGACATAGATCTGGCTTAGACTCTCTAAGACACACCTATTTATACAATCCCATGGTCTGCAGACCAAGGGTAGATCTCAAAACAAACTCAATCTTTTCGTAAACGAGGGTTGAAACCCTTTTTGACTCCTATCTACCTACGCACTCCACATCCACAATTTGTGGAGACTTTACAACTTTTTGTCAAAATTTACATCAAAGCTTGGGTTTTTAACCCAAAACTTACCCAAGTGACCCCATCCCAACACGCACTATCTAAGAAGTTCAATGCATCAAATAGAAGACAGGGATATCAATCTGAGGAGTATAAGGGTGCACGATGGAAGCCTATAGAGTGTTGGACTTGTGGCAAAGATCATCGCAGGAGAGATTGTCTGCAGAATTGAGGTGTTAGACCTCAAATATATATTGTGCAGGAGGCACAAACCTTTGGGGATGTTGGTCAGAGTATTCCACATATCTATGCATCATTGGATAAAAAACAAGTAGAGCATGAGGCATATATCATTGAAATGGATGGTAAGCTTTGTGATCAAGTTATTTCTATTTTGATTGACCCTAGATCTAATTATAGTTATGTTAGACCTGACTTGGTGGACAAGTGTGGTTTGAGTAAGGAATTGCATGTAGAGTCTTGGTTAGTGCAGTTGGATACAAGTACAAAGAAGTGTGTTCATCATTGGGTAACAACTTGTGAATTTGATTTGAATGGTATGCGTATAGCATCGCATTTGAATGTATTACCGTTGGGATCATACAATATTTTGTTGGGCATGGACTAGTTGTATCTTCATAGAACCAAGGTAGACTGTTATGATGAAGCCATTTAGTGTGTTGATGACAATAGAGAACCACGAGTCTTACAGGGTAAGAAGAAAGCTACATCAGTTAGGATGGTAACAAAGCGTAGCCACAGGAAACAGTGTAAGTTATTTTTAGTGCACATTTCTGGTGATAAGGGTAAGGAGGCTAAGGATGCATATGTGCTGAATATGTATCCAATTTTACAACAATTCAAAGATGTATTTCCCTAGGACATTACAGAGTTTCCACCTCACAGGGAGGTATATTTTTCTATTGAGTTAGTGCGAGGGGCAGCTCCAACATCAAAAGCACCTTACAGGATGAGCACGCATGAGTTGGTTGAGTTAAAGTTGCAGATGAAGGAAATGTTGGAAAAGTGATACATTAGGCCAAGTGTGTCACCATGGGGTGCACCGGTATTGTTTGTGAAGAAGAAATATGGTACTCTTAGATCATGCATTAACTACATGAAATTGAACAAAGTGACTATCAAGAATAGGTATCTGTTACTGAGGATTGATGACTTGTTCAATCAGCTAAAGGGAGCAACAATGTTCTCAAAGATTGATTTGAGATCTGGATACCATCAGGTATGCATCAAAGAGGAGGATATTTACAAAAATGTGTTCAGGACTAGGTATGGGCATTATGAGTTTTTTGTTGTTCCATTTGGCTTAACTAATGCTCTAGCTACATTCATGTGCTTGATGAATAGTGTGTGCGTCCATATTTGGATAAGTTTGTTATAGTGTTCATTGATGATATACTGGTATATTCTAAAAATGCCGAAGAATATCTCAAGCATTTAGCAACAATATTGAGGTTTTTGAGAGAGCATCAGTTGTATGCTAAGCTCAACTACTACAGGAGGTTCATCGGGAACTACTTGCAGATTTATTATCCTATCACATCAATGAAAAGGAAAGGTAAGAAGTTCAAATGGACTAAGGAGTGTGAGGCTAGATTTGAGCAACTTAAGTAGTTGTTGACACATGCACGAGTGCTACAGATTGTAGATTCAGACAAAGAGTTTGTGGTATGCACAAATGATTGCAAGAGAGGACTTTGTGGAGTCCTTATGTAGGATGGACAGGTGGCATGTTATGAGTCCCAGAAACTAAACAAGCACGAGCAGAACTACCTGACACATGATATTGAGTTGGCAGTGATTATACATGCATTGAAGATGTGGAGGCACTATCTTTTCGGCAGGAGGTTTGTACTTATGAGTGATCACATCGGGTTGAGGTATTTTTTTAACCAGTCGAATCTGAATGTCAGGCAGGCTAGATGGTTGGCCATGATCAATGAGTTTGATTTCGAGATCAAGTACATCAAAGGTAAAGAGAACAGGGTGGTAGATGCTCTCAACATATGGGTACAGGTACATCACTTAGCATCTATGAGCTCTTATGGGATAGACTTATAGGATAGGATCTTGCAGTGAGGTCAACAAGATGTCAGGTATATGGAGATTGTGCACAGGTTGTAGCAGGATGCTGGTACAGGTACAGGTAGTGGTACATGTACATGTGGAAGTACATGTACAGGTATAGATATAGGTGTAGGTGCATATGGTATGTATTATTGTCTTATAATAGATGGGTTGGTCAGGTTCCGAGACAGGGTATATGTACCAGATAACAGTGAGATCAAGAAGGTGATCTTGAGGGAGTTTCATGTGAAATCATATTCGGGTCACCTAGGTTATCAGAAGACATTAACTGCAATGAAGAGATTTTATTATTGGTTGAATTTGAAGAGGGATGTAGCAGAGTTTGTGGCTAGATGTTTTGGTTGTCATCGAGTGAAAGAAAAATGTAAACATCCAGGTGGACTGCTACAACTGATTGCAATTCCAGAGTAGAAATGGGAAGTCATTTCCATGGAATTCATCATAGGGTTGCCGAAGACAGTGAGACAACATGATTCCATTATGGTTGTTGCGGACATGTTGACAAAGGTTGCACACTTCATTCCAGTGAAGTCTACATTCTTAGCTAGCGATGTGGCGCATGTATTCATCAAAGATGTACTTATATTGCACGGTGTTTCAAAGAATATTGTGTCAGACAGGGATGTAAAGTTCAATTCCAAGTTTTGGAAGGAGTTATTTACAGGTTTGGGCACTGAGTTGGCCTTCAATACAAATTATAATCTACAGACAGATGGACAAAAAGAGAGGGTCAACAGGATATTGGAGGACATCTTGAGGATGTATGTGATGCATCATCAACACAAGTGGGAATAATATCTTCCTTTGGTAGAGTTTGCATACAACAATGGTTACCAGGAGTCATTGAGGATGAGTCCTTTTGAGGCATTGTATGGGTAGAGTTGTAACACTCTTGTCAGTTGGAGTGATCCCGTTAGAAGGGTATTGATTGGACCAAAGATGTTGGTGGACATGGAAAAGGAAATGCAGGTGATCAAGAAGAATCTAAAGGCAGCATAGGATAGAAAGAAAATCTATGTAGATCGGAATAGGTTATTCAATGAGTTCCAGGTTTGGGAACAAGTTTACTTGCACATCAAATCGAAGAAGATATCCTTGTGAATTGGATCATGTGTTAAGATGACACCACGGTTTTGTGGACCCTTCAGTATCATTGAGAGTATTGGGCCAGTAGCCTATTGACTTGCACTGCCTCTGACAACGAAATTCCATGATGTTTTCAATGTGTCATTGCTTAAGAAGTATTTTAGAGATGTTCATCAGGTGATTGATTGGTCTGTATTGTAGGTGGAACCATATGGAGAATTCTACCTAGAGCCTGAGTGTACATTGCAGAAAAAGGTTCTCATGCTCTGGAACTGAGAAATTGAGCAATTTAAGGTGCAATGGAAGCACTTTTGGCCCGATGAAGCTACATGGGAGATGGTGGATCAGATGCAGGCTATGTATCCTTCCTTATTTGCCGGTTGAGGAAAAGCAGTTTTGGCTTGGTGTTTTGGTGTGATTTTAGTATATGTTTTTATGATATTGGTTTATGTACATATGTATATGGATGTAAATACCGTCATGAGCTATGTTATAAATCTCCACTATGCAGCATGTTGTTATGATGTCATGTTATTATGTTGTTATGTTGGCCCACTTTCGGCAGGATGATCATTGTAAATATTGCATCGAGATAAATTACAAAGGTCCATCGATAGTATATATTTTGCTTACAACAATTTTGTGATTATAGGTGTTGTTGAAAACTGAGGACGATGTTACCCCAAGGGGGAGGGTTCTATAACATCTGTGGTGAAAATTCCATGTAATAAAAGTAAATAAAGGAAAGATAATAACCACAAATGATGGGACACTTATTCTAATTTGGATGTTGGGCAAAATCCTAGTGATGGGGATAAGTTGTGATTGTTTATGGCTAAGGAAATTGGCAAATGTAGTTACTAAGGCTTTGGAAAGGAAAAATGGAATTTTG
The DNA here is from genome assembly GCA_031772625.1 of Pinus tabuliformis. Lineage (NCBI taxonomy): Eukaryota > Viridiplantae > Streptophyta > Pinopsida > Pinales > Pinaceae > Pinus > Pinus tabuliformis. Next base: position 699,773,109 of record CM062807.1, read on the forward strand.
ACACATTTATTTATGAAAATAATGGAAATTAGGAGAAAAGGGAGGTGAAAGGTCACATGTTGCATGTGAGCATTGAGTTCCAAAGCTGCCTTTCCCTTAACAACTTTTCTCATCCTTCCTTCTTTGTTTTTCCATGAAAAATGCATCCTTATCATCAAAAACCATTATACATTGCCTCAAGGAGTATATTTTAGTGATTTACATGTTATACTGTTATGTTTGCTATTTGAATAAGTTTTTATCTTTTAACTATGGAACACAGCCACATTCTATAGCTCATCGGCTGTTTCGCAGCTACTTCCACGCTTTTTCAGGTTCCAGGTGTCAAGAGGGGAAAATGACTACATGGGTAGCTTGGAAAACATCAGGGCATGGATAATGTCCTATTCATCTGGCCTAGATCGATTAGGAAGACTTCGGTCAAAGGGAAGTCAAACATAGAAACCTATGGCAAACAGGACTCTGTTTTGCACACGTTTCTCAGTGATGGGATCCGAAGCAGTTTCTTGAGGCCACAGACTTCATCTGCCACCTACGCAAATAGAATCCAATAACCATTACCATAAGATTTATGTTTCTAAGCAACCAAGGACAAGAATTCTGCATAATTTCCTGCCTACGTGTTTTTCTGTAGCTTATTTCTCTCTTTAAAACAATTGTATAATTTCCCTATAAATACCTGTGTGAAGAATGCAGAACAAGTTCAGTTTTTACTCATGTGTTAAGTTCAAATTTTCGCTCTGTAGTTTGAAGAACTCATTCTCTATTTTTAATATAAAGATTGTGTTTCATGGATACCTGAAGCGTTGTTGGAGTGTTGATTAAGTGCTTATAATTCAAGACCTTTGCAGAGGGCCCCTGCGTTGGTCAAGGTTACATTTTATTTATGTTTTTTCTTTCATAGTTAAATTGTAAATTCACTGTGCTTTTCCATGATGTTTATAACCATTTTCTAACTTTGTTCATAATGCAGCTTGTGTCATCTTCTTACTAACTCAGAATAGTTTTATCTCAGCACAGAATAGTTCTTTTGTTTCACTACTTTCTAGTTTCTTATCAGTAGCTTGAAGTTGATGTCGGTAGCGTAGAGTAATTCATTTCATTTGCTGTTCATTAGTCTTTAGATTTTGAATTAAACTAATCAATGCCATTTTATTGTTAGTTTAGTAACTCATGTTGTAAGTGAATGTTTCCAAAATCCCTTTCAGTTGATGGTTCATCTCAAAACTAAGTGGTGAAATATTTCATTTATGAATGAGTCTTCCTCTGCATTTTTATGTTTACTTTTTCTTAGAATAGTGAAGTATTGAGTTCCTCAAAATGTTATCACAAGGAAGTTGTTCTCCCAAAATTGTGTAGTAGAGTGACAAAGCACTTCATTTAGTTTCCATAGTAGATTAGTTGCAATTTCACTTTCAATCTTAGTCTTTCATTTAATTTTGTTGCAATTTCATTTTCAGTTTTAGTAGAACAATGAAGTATTGAGTTCCTCAAAATGTTATCACAAGGAGGTTGTTCTCCCAAAATTGTGTAGCAGAGTGACAAAGCACTTCATTTAGTTTCCATAGTAGATTAGTTGCAATTTCACTTTCAGTCTTACTCTTTCATTTAATTTTGTTGCAATTTCATTTTCAGTTTTAGTAGAACAATGAAGTATTGAATCCCTCAAAATGCTATCACATGGAGGTTGTTCTCTCAAAATTGTGTAGCAGAGGGACAAAACACTTCATTTAGTTGTTATAGTAGACTAGTTGCAATTTCATTTTCAGTCATAGTTTTTTTATTTAGTTTTGTTGTAATTCCATTTTCAGTTTTTCATCAAGTTTTGATTCTGCAATAGACTAGTCAATAGTTGTAATCTCATTTTCAGTATTTCATTTTTGGTTCATCATAGATAGCTGCAATCTCATTTTCAGTTTTAATATCTCATTTAAGCTTTGGTTTTGTAATTGATTGGATAATAGTCTTAAGTCCTTTTAGTTCATGTTTTGGAAACAATCATAATAGCAAGAAGAGAAACTCTGTTTTCATTTTCTTGGTTAAAACTTTACTTCCAAATCTAGCTTAAAGCACTTTTAGCTCTCATTTCATTCCTCTAGATTCTTAGCAACAGTAGATTTAAGATTTTGTTAAGTACACTGTAGAACATTAGGAATTAAAAGATCAAACCCCCAAAACAACATAAAACTCAAAAACAGTGAGGTAGGAAGGGCCATCTAGCACATATAGTGCACTACACTTCATCAGTTTACGATACCCGAATTGATAATTTATGTAGAGCAATTTAGGACACTAAATTGACCAAACAGTGAGGAGGAAATTGAAGTAAAATAATGGAAAATGAAGAAAATAGAGTCCTCATTCATAAAAAGGCTTATGAGGATCAGTTGATAACCTTTTTTCAGTTCAATATTGGAGCTCTCTCGTTATTCTCTCTCTCTCTCATACTCTTGGAGACTTAGAGTTTTCTTGGAACACTCTTGGTGGGTGTGGCATACTTGGATTCTTGGAGCAAGAAGGAAAGGGAAGAGTAGGAAAGCATAAGAAGGCATCGGGATCAACATCTACATCAGATTTTCTTGCAGGTACTGAGTTACATGTATGTTTCCTTCACTAGTTTTGGCATGCATGTGGTTCCTTGGTTTTGATCTGTCATTGGAATGGAGGATTGCCTAGATTGATAATGGATTGCCTAGCCTTGCCATTTTCTGGATAGCCATGGGGAATGTGGGTTTACTTTCATTATTTGTTTTTGGTTGGTTCTCATGTTTCCTTAGCTTGGGTTGAGTTATTAGTTCCTGGAAGCCCTGGTTGGAAAAATGCTCTGGAAGCCCTGTAACAACTTGGGTTGAGTTACTAGTCCTGGAAGCCTTGGTTGGAAAAACACTCTGGAAGCCCTTGGTGGGTTGAGTTACTAGTCCTGGAAGCCTTGCTTGGAACACATGCTTTGGAAGGCGTAGATGGAGACCAATCTGATGATGGTTTTGTGATGTCCAACCATGAGGTGGAATCACTATTTGATGGGTTTAGGTGGATGGAATCTGGAAGCCCTAGATGAGTTTTGATTGATGTGTTCTATGAGATTCCACATTCATGCTTGGAATATGGCACGTGGGTGAGTGGATGAAGAGAGATTTGGCTCAGCCATTCTACAGTTGGGTGGAACGTGGAAGTCCCATCCCGGGTTTGGATTTTGCATCATTAATGAAAGGTTATTTCTCCTTGTATTTTTATGATAATTTTGATGGATTGTATGTAGTCTATATGGATGTACTTCCATGAGTATTTATGTTGCTATTATGTTGGTTATGTATGTGTTTTATGACAACAACCATATGTGGCTCTCATCATGTTTTTACTTGTAATTGAATGATCAATGTATCTATGACCTAATGGATGGAATGGCAGTTGATGTGTTGAGGCATCAACGGTTCTTAGCGATTCTTAGCTAAGTATGAGATCCCTATGCTCAAAATTGTTAATTACACGTGTAGATTACACATTTGCAATTTGTTTGACGAAATGTCTGTCATGGCTAGTAGGGGTCCAGTTAAGGTCTTGAATAGGTATTTTCTTTAGTACTGTCATCTCCATATTAGTTTACTGGTCTTAAGAGATGGTTCAATTTTGGGTAGCGACCTGAGCTCTGGGCCTGAAAAAGTGGCTCAAATCTCGGAGTCGTTGGTAGAGCACTGACAATTTTGGTCTCTGGCCATTGGTAGGCAAGCCTATGCGAGCGACTTTGGGTTGCTGGTCACACTCATGCCTATAGCATGGGAGCGACTGAGCCTTAAATTGTCCAAAATATCAATGGGACCTCAAGGCAAGCTCTCTAAATTATTTGATTGGTTCCTAAGGGTCATATCACTGATGATTAATGTCTGTATGGTGTGTTTCCATTGGTTCCACTTCCTTAACATGACTTAGTAGGTTGAATCATATCATAGTGGCCTCTCGTCGCATGTTTACCCTGGATAGCCAGTTGCTTGGGTAGATGTGGGAGGAGGGTGTTACATCAAAGCCTTTTTAACCCAATGAAAACTATTAGGCAAAATATGTGGTTTGGGGAAGACATAATTGAGCATCATCAATACAAAGGTGTCTATAAGGTTGCATGCTCCTGTAAGAAACGTTATGTTGAAAGAACTAGATGACCATTCCACGTAACGACTAAAGGGAAGTGAGGTGACATTAAGAAGGAGCATTAACGAACCTTAGCCCTAGCTTAACACTCCCTCAAAATCATACGTCATGTGTTCCCAGAGGATTACAAGCACCTTGTAATGGAAGATCGCTACTACAAGCATCAATTGAGAGAAGCCTTGGAGATAATTAAGCATATGAACAAATTAAATAGGGACGAAGGTTTCAAGATTAGTGAGAATTGGGTCCCTCTAATCAACCAAGAAATGTTTCATAATACTTAGACTGGTCACATTATTTATTAATTATTGCATTAAGTATGGAATGCAGGCCACATTGCTTCAAATAATGCACTTTCTTAAGTTGATAGGGCCCTGTATTCAAGAATAATAATCAATAATCTATGAATTGTTAAGTACAATATTACATTCATTAATATTATAGGTTTTTTTTATAGGTTTGGTTACATTTATTTCAAGGGAATTTTGTTCCATAGACAAGAAAAGTAACCATGAGGGATAGGGAGAGAGAAAACATAAAGGATTTGTGCATTGTAGTAGCTCACAAGCCACATGCCTTACTTCTTTGTACTCAATGCCATTTTCTATTCAGAGAAAGACAACAAAGCAAACTCACCTTCCAATTGGGTTTTCTCCCAAAAGGGTTTCCCATGTTATATCCTATGCCAATCATGGTTTGTGAATTTTTATCTTGTTGTTGTTTTTTTTTTTTTTTTTTTTACATAATTATAAATTGCATGCATATGTAATAAAAAACAATTTATAGATCCAAAATTCTACATAGAAATAAATCCTCATAGTGTAGATTTCAGGATTTTAAGTATAATTTATCAAATATGGTGTGATGAACTATCCAGTGGAATATCCACGAAAGTTTACAGATCATATTGGTATTTAATAAAGTTTCTTTGGGAATATTGTAGAGATTTGTAATCGAGATCAGTTAAGCCAAAATTCATAAAACCCGAGTGATGGAAAATGAATTCATGAATAACCTCCATTATCCGGTAGAGGAGAGATTTTCACAGTTGGAAGCACAAGTTGCAAATGCAAAATGTAACATGAATCTCCTCATGGTAGCCCTAACTAATAAGCTTGGGCTATTCAGAGAATATGGGGGTTCTATTGCAGAGGTCTAATCATATGGGAGATTAGGAGATTGGGAAGAAACATAGAAGAAGGAAAAGAAAGAACTTGAAAGAAATCAACCCAATTCAAGTGTCATGAACCATTCACTGTCCCTATTGAAAATGGAAGTGAATTTTGACATCAATTTGTATCAAGGTGAGATCAGTGCTCTAAAGCTAAATCATTGGTTGTAGCAATTAGAATTTTATTTCAATGTTCATAATATCGAGGAAGAACATAAGATTTCATTTATGGAACTGAAATTAGATGGCCATGCCCTGAATTGGTGGGAAAGCAACACAAAGACCTTGAGGTTGGAGGGTGATCCTCTAGTGACTAAGTGGGAGGAATTTAAAACCTTCATAAAGTTACAAATTTAGCTTATTGGGTATGTAGAGGATCGGTGGATCTAGTGGCACTAGTTCAGGGCGAAAAATTGTACTAGAGTGTACAAGTGTGCACCATATAATTTAGAAATATGACAATAATGTTAGGTATCTCCCCAAAGAACCTAGATGTACTCCTCAAGTGTCTAGGGGGTTTACCTAGCCATCTATGGAAGTAAGTGATGTTGTTCAATCCAAGATTGGTGGATGAGGCTTGTGTATAGGAACAAAGCCTGGAGAACATAGGTCTGAATAAAGGTAATTGGGTGGATTGAATCAGAAGGAGAACCAAGACATTTATAAGGAGGGGAAGAATAGTGGAAAGGGGGAAAAGATAAAAGGACTGCAGTAATAGCACACTAGTGAAAATATCCCAACAACTACTACAAGCATTGTAACCTTGACAATCATACAAAGGATAAATATTGGCATTTGCATCCAAAATTTAACTCAAAGAACAAAAGGAAAGATAATAACAAGAAGAATCTTATGGCCACTAATTCGAGAAACTAGGTTGAAATTAGCTTGGATGTGGATGAGAAGATCATATATACATCAATGTAGAAGTAGGCAAATCTGAGTATCCTTTAGCAATAGGAAGAGAACGACAAGACCAAGCACTTCCATATAAATATACAAGTTAAAAAGACCAAGATTGATGCTTGGTATGACAAACGATGATAGATGAATCTCATTGCAAAAGAGTTGGTCAACAAATAGGGATTGGAAGTTCATGATCATCCAAACCCACATCCATTGGGATAGGTAAATAAGGATGCAGAGATGAAGGTAAAAAAATAATGCAAAATTAGATTTGTTATTAGTGCTAATTTTATTGATGAAGTGGAACTAGATGTAGTTCCCCTTGATGTATGTGTAGTGGTGTTTAGAAGTCCCTTCAATGTAAATACGAGATGCATTATTCATGTGGAGAGCAAACCAATATCGACTTGCCAAGGATGGGAAAGGTTCAAAATCAACAAGCATAAAGGAAAGCTGAAAATTTTGCTAGTAAGTGCTAATCAAGGCAAGAAATTGATCATTTCAAGCAAGAAGTATGTTTTATTCATTTTTAGAGAAAATTGGTCTGTAGAAGAGTTAGTAAGAGAAAAGGCATACATGGAGGGGTCTACTAAGAAACAAAAACAACAATTGGAAGAGTTTCTACAGGCATACAAGGATGTGTTCTATGAGCTTAAAGGGCTACCACCCAAGATGGAAGTGGAGCACAAGATCCCACTATTTCCAGACTCTCCATAGCCAAACATTCGGTTGTAAAAAAATTCTATAATAGAAGCACACATCGTAAGGAAACAACTGAAACAACTACTTGAACAAGGTGTCAATCGATTGAGTACATAACCATGTGGGTTACCCATCATCATTGTGCCAAAGAAGGGTGGGACTTGGAAAATGTGTATATATTATAGGGAATTAAACAAAATTTCGCTCAAGAATAGGTACTCGTTGGCTCAATTATAACAAGTGAAATACTTCACTAAGATGGACTTAAAGTATGGATATCACCAGGTTTGATTCAAAGAAGAATATACATAGAAGACCACCTTAAAAACCAAAAAAGGTGTGTATGAGTGGTTAGTCATGCCATTTGGCCTACATAATGCACCAACTATGTTTATGAGGTTAGTGAATGGTATACTACACTCTTTTATAAATTCATTTATTATTTTATATTTGGATGATATATTGGTATGAAGTTCTACTTAGGAGGAGCACATCTCACATTTGATGCAGGTGTTCAAGACATTAAAGAAGCACCATTTGCTAGAAAATCTCAAGAAGTGTGAGTTTTCACAACAAGATTTGGTGTGACTTTGGGGAACACGACAGTTGGAGGAGTGATGAAAAAATATCATGTCAAGATGGGGGCCATTGTGAAATGGTTGGTGCCTACTAATTTTTCTGAGTTTAGGAGTTTCATTGGGGAAACACACTACTTGAGGAAATTCATAACCTCATTTTTAGTAGTACCACTCCATGCCATAATAGCAAGTGGAAAGAGTTTCCAGTGGGGAATGAGATAACAGAGGGACTTTGATGTGTTAAAGAAGAAGAAATTTCAAGCATCGATTCTATCTTTACTAAACTTACAAAGACCCTATGAAGTGGAGATAAATGTGAGTGGGGATGTTATGGGAGTTGTCTTGATGTAGGAAGGAAGGCATGTATCCTACCAGTTTGAAGTATTTGACGCGGGGGTTGGGGGGGGGAAGGTTCTTAACTACCCTACCTATGATAAGGAGATTTGTGCCCTAGTGCAATCTATGAAGAATTGGAAGCACTAATGATGGGGAAGGAGATAATAATCCACATAGATCACCAATCGCTACAATACTTGTAGGCCCAGAGCAAGCTACAACAAATAAGGCATTAGAAGTAGATGGGGTTTGTAGAACAATTTCATTTAGTGATCAAGTTCAATAAGTGTGGAAAAAAAAAGTTATTTGACATGCTTTCAAGGCCACCCATATCAAAGATCACAACTTTAGGAACTGTGATGCACATGGAGCCATTCACCCATGATGCATATTGTTGTAGCGGTTGCAACACCCTCCAAAATTTTAGCCTGCATCTAAATTTTGGAGCCTTATTTGGTTTTTCTCCTTAATGGTCGCAAACACTGAGGCTCATCCCATGAACTCTTGTTGAGTCTTCAAACCCTTTTTTCTTGATTAACCATGAGTCGTCTTTTGGCATGTTGATCACTATGTCATGCTTGCGAGTTTGTTCTAGCATTTTTGAAGGTTTGTCTTTGTGTGCATGAGTTATTCTCGCTTTGTTGACATCGGTCACACTCGCACACAAAATTGTAAACACTATCGCGCAAGTGTTGTCATGGTCATTCGAATACATATCTCAAATGTCACACTTATCACTCTTAACCTTTGAGTCAGTCTCACTAAGCACATGTTTGTCTTGTTGGTTTGAGGTGTCTTGTCATCAAGTTGTGCTAAGTGTGTGATCACAATGTCATGTATGCACAAGTTCACTTCCTTTCAAACTTAGTCATTTCTCCTAAAAATTTATTAACCAGACAAGCCTCCTTCAACCAGACCCTAATCTCAGTGACCTTGCACTACTACCCAAGACTGCACAGATCTTAAGGATGTCCTCCAAGCAGCCTGCACTACGCAATTATGGAAATGAGCCAGCTGACTGTCTCCCAGAACTATGCATAAGTTGTCCCAGAACCTGATCCAGTCTGTGCTTCCTGCAAGTTCTCCCATCAAGACTCCCGCTGGTCAATCAGAAAAATTGACTTGAGTTGTGACCCAGGGCTGCACTGATCTCCAAAACTACGCAGAACTTGCCTAGCCTGACTGCCTGCAAAAACTGCACAGACATGTGAGACAACCCTCTGTTTCCTGTCACTGAACTGTCCCCAGAAATTGCGCAGATCTAACAGGAAGGATTCCATTTTGGCCTTCTCTATCATTAGACCAGAAATTGCGCAGAGTTGTGTATCACCTACCCTTTTACCCCACTCTGCAATCAACCCAAAAGCTGCGCAAATCTGATAGGCAGGCTTCCCTATTGGCTTGCTCTGCTCTCACTCAAAAAATTGTGCAAGTTTGTTTATTACCTGCCCTTTTGTCTTGCTGTGCAATCAAACCTTAAATTGTGCAGTTATGTCCAGGCCCAGACTGTCTCACATAATTTCATAATTTTGACCAGCAGCTCCTGCAAACCCGATCCTAAACTCCTCTAGAAAACTACACAGATTTTTCTACCAATGCCTCCTGCTGCCTGCACTGTCTTCCCCTGAGAAACTACGCAGATCCCAACTGGATGACATGCACAGTGCTCCCCTTGAAAATTGTGCAGATTAGCCCAACAATTCCCCAACACCCTGCCTGGCCGTCCTCTCGAAAACTACGCAATTCGGCCTCCCAGCTGGGTTTTCCCCGCAGCTGTCACTGCTGTCCTGGATTGTGCAAATCTACCTCCTAGTGACATCTACACAATTTTTCCTGATAGTGCTTTGGAGCCTCACATCCTGGCTTGTGTTGTGCTCTTGCATAGTTTTAGTGCCTTGTCCCTCTCTCGGTCATTTGCACTGAAATGAAAAACAATGCATCATGTTAGACTAGGAGATTTTTGGATTTGATGTCGTCTCGTCATGAGTGATTGTAGGAATAGGTACATTGATGAAACATGGCGTGACGAAGAATGGGATGAATAAGGGGTGCATGCTCGAAGACTTGCTCACAGTTGAACGGACACATGAAGCACATCGAGAAGCAAGCGAAATGGACACATACACATGCACCATCAAGCAAATACCAAGACCATCAAAGACCCCGCCCACTTTGCCATGTAGGGGTGAAGGCATGTTACACTAAGAGCATACCATCACTCAGTAGCACAGCAGCTCAACACAGACACCATAGTCAACCAGTACATGTCAGCAATGTCATGTCGAGTTGTGTCATGAGTTGTCTCGACCACATCACTACTATGGGCCATACTTGTTGTAATCAATGTAATGTAAAGTGGAAGTCCAAGAGACCCACATATGAAGTTGAAGAGTCATGTAAAGTCAAAAAGTCATAGGAAGTCAAATAGTCATGAGGGAAGTCGAAGAGTCACAAGGGTCAGTTATCCCCCCTTGGCTATATATACCCCCTCATTGTATGAGAAAAATAATTTTCACCTTGGCTCCTCCCACATAACCTTGAGAGTCTGTAGTCTGTTCTTTGAGGAACGAGGAGTGGCTCCAATGTCCCACTATTGGGGCTAGTGATGTATGGTGTACAAATGTGTCTTGGAAATTTTTCTTAATTCAAAAGCCTGTCTCAAGCCATCACATTTTCACGCATGTTTTGTATCCATTTGTAAGAATATTCTTTAAACATTTGTAATGCATGTTTTCTTAACCTGTACTAAGATAGTTGAACAACTTCGGTTATTTTAGTACTTACATTATTGAAGATGTGTTGTAGTTTTTATCACTGATGTCCCATCCGTGTGGACTACTCCATTGGACATTAGACAAACCATCCTTGTGTTTTCTTGGTTTTAACAACCGTCACCCCTGTGTGGACTATTCTGCTAGATAATGTACTTGTTTTCCCTTGAACTTTGGTTTCAACAGCTGCCGCATCTGCTGTGGACTATTCTGCTAGATGTTGGACAAACCCTTGTTGTTTTCATGTGTGTTTCTTCCTGGGTTGGGACTACTCCCTCTCATCAAGAGGCTCACTTCACTCTCCCCTTTTACAGTAAGAGAACCTAGACATGAGTTACATTACACACTCACTAGGCACACGTACCTTGTTGTTTGAAGATACCAGTGTAACACTCTCATGTGCTGATAGCTAGAGCCAAGGAATATCTCTAAGATAATGGAAACTAGGCCATCGTACCAGATGGGACTCCTACACCAAACGGTGTGAGGTCTAGTTGGGACTTCATACCAGGGGGATCCCCTTTAATGGCGGGTCCAACACCATCAACACATACATAGAGGAATACTCATAAGATGAGGAATTCAAGAAGGTGTTTTAGTAGTTGCAGAGCCAGAGTCATGTGTATGATGGTGATAACTCCATTAACTACCATCTCCAGGATGAGTTACTCTACAAGTTGTATAAGTTATGTGATCCTAAAGGTGAATGATTATAGCTGATTAAAGAGGCTCACACCTCCAAGGTTGCAGGGAACTTTGGTGTAGTAAAGATAGTGACCAACTTGCAGAGGTACATGTATTAGCCTAAGATGCAAGAACAACAAGCTAGGTTCATTAGAGGATGCATGGTCAGTTATACTAATAAGCCTAGTAACAATAAACAAGGTCTACAACATCCATTACCTATACCCACTCGTCCTTGGGTAAGCATTTCCATATACTTTGTAGGAGGTTTACCAACAACCAACAAGCGACATGACTTGCTATTCATGGTAGTTGATAGGTTCAACAATATGTGGGAAAGAATCAATGAACTTTTTCTTTCGATAGGTCTTGGTGCACTTTTGGATACCGAGGAGCATCATTTCAGACAGTAACACAAGATCTCTTAGTGCATTTTGGACTTAATTGTGCGAGAAGATGAACATGAAGAGGTCTACAACAATCCATCCACAAATAGATGGGAAGATAGAAGTAGTCAAAAAGAATTTGTTGCGGCTTTTGAGGGGTGATAATTAGAAGCATCTGAAGACCTAGGATGAAAATATAATATATATACAACACTCTTATAATAGAGCGGTCCACAATTCTACTAGTAATCCCCATCTGAAACTTGTTTTGGATATTTTCGACCTTCACCTTTGGATATTTATTAAAATTGGCAACTAGGGCCAAATTCCACCTTAGGGCAACTCATTTGATGGAGATGATGATTGCATTGGATTTCTCTTTTTAAGAGGTCCAATTTTGATATAAAGATCATCTAATTCGAAAAAGCAGAAGTGTGATTTTGAATTTATTCCCTCACTTGTGCAAATTGTTTAGGTCAGCCTCAACTTAATCTAGGCTTAAGAAGCCCAATGGATGTGTCGCTTCACCCACAATTAAATATATAAATGGAAGAGACCTCACACCTCATTTGTACATCATTCACTCACACATCCTTCTCTATCTTCATCAGATTAGTTTGTACAACTTGGGCATCTTCTCTCTTTCTCACACACGTGTGGCTAAGAGGACAAAATTTATGGTCTAAAACAAAACCAAATTTCAGATTGTTTGACCAACGTTGACCAGTGTTGACTAAGGATGTTTTGATTGAATTTGACTATGGTATTGAGGGTAGAAGTTTGGTATCTCTAGGCCGCATCACATGGCAAAGAAATCAAGGATTTTGGGATGGTTTGACCTATGTTGACCACAGGCCTATTTGACCATAGAGCTGATTCTTGTTTGACCGAGTTTGACTAGAGTTGTTGGGACTATTTTGGGTTAACTTTAACCTTTGTTGGAGGCCAAATTGGACTGCCTTTGACCGAGCTTCAAAGGAGGTGTTTTTCTATTTTTTTTACCAATGTTGACTTTCTGGTTAGGGCTGAAGGTTAACTGCAGAATTTGACAAGGTTGATTTGACTTTGTATTGGGCTAGTCTATTTGAATTTTGTACTCTCCCTCTCTGTTAACTATTGAATATTGATAATAAGATTCAATCAAAGGGTTTTACCCACATTGGGGTTTTTTTTCCCTAGCATCTGCCACATTCGGTGTCCTCTTGTCTTCCACATTTGTTTTGTGTTCTATCTACATTTACTGTCAATGTGATTGCTGCTGGAAATGATTGGAAATTGTTATTAGGATGCTAAAGGAACATTGAAGTAAATTGTGCTAAGCATAAAACATACCATTTTTATCTAAAATTAACATGGAATCAGAGCTCAGGTGAAGACAAAGCCCAAGCAATAGTGACAAAAGAAATCAATAAAGGAAGTTGTTCGACAAGAATTTGGAGCCAGCCTCAATGACGACTACGTCATACTTCAAATCCGAGAACAAGCTTAAGGAAAAATCCGAATATCATGCATGGAAAATGTATTTGGATTTGACTTTGGAAGAAAATGATGTTATGGACTACGTCAAAGGAAGAGTGGTGGAGCCTCCTTCAAATGAACCCACTGCTGTAAAATCAAAGTACAAGAAAGGTGAGGTCAAAGCTAGTAAAATTATTGTTGATTTTATTCACAAACCTTTGGTTGCCTATATTTATGATTTTATGGCAAGCTGGTTGGGATTTCCAAAGTAAATAATGAAAATCAAGTTCTCTTTCTCAAGAACAAGTTGAAGGACATCATCAAGATGGATAGAGGAGAATCCATTCAGTCCTACTTCACGAGGATTACAGAAATCAAGAATGATCTTCTATCTATTGGAGAAGTTGTTGGCGACTGGGAGCTCACCCTTATTGCACTTGGAGGTCTTACAAGAGAATGGGGTGTGCTTAACACCACCATCCTCAACAATGATAGAATTCCGGGTTTTGATGAATTATTGGCTAGATGCACTCAAGAAGAAATAAGGATGATGGAAATAGATAAGCCTTAAAACGGAAATGATCCTACCACTTTCTCTACTCATGCTAAAAGGAAGAAAAATTCTACTCCAAGAAGATAAGGTCAAGGATTTAAGCCGATATTCAAAGAAGGAAGAAAAGGAAGATGCTTCAATTGCAACAGGTTCAGGAACTTTTCTAGAGAGTGTCCTCACAAGAAGGATACTCCAAGGGATGATGATAATAACGACCACAACAATTGCAAAGGCCATGGAAATCAAATGAACAATAGGTTCAACAACAAAGGAAAGAGGAATGTTCCCATTACTCGATATGGAAATGGATGTCCTTCCAAAAGGTCAAGAAACTCAAGATATGAGGAAACTAATGTTGTAGATAATAAAAGAGAATCGTATCTTATTTCTTCCATCACCACTGCCTCTCCTCCAGATACATTGAATCACTAGTTGATTGATAGTGGTGCCTCAAGGCACTTCACTGGGTACAAGGAGGCGCTCTAAAATTTGATTTAAAAGAAGAAAAATATGGAGATAAAACTTGGGGAAAATGCCACCTACCCCATGAAAGGGATTGGGACTGTCATGTTGAAATGTGGCAGCAAGAATATTCCAATTTTAATTTGTCCTTGAAATAAAATTGTGAATTAAATTCGAATTTAGTCTCACTAGATGCTTGGAAATAATTAATTAATTCATCTTGAGTTAATTAGTTGGAGAAATTCAAGCTAGAAGTCTTTGTGAAGTCATGCAATAGTTATCCCTTGATTAAGGAGATAAGAGTGAGTTGTATTTGAGTTGTAATTAGTTAGCTTAGTTAATTGAGTTAAGTCTAGTTAAATTAGTTCCAAATAGTTTAAGGAACTAATTGTGAGTTCAATTAGTTAATGCATGCATGCATATAACTAGTGTACTCCAGATAACTAAAGATTCTCTCATCGGTACCTCATGCAAGTTAGTTCAGAGAAAGACCCAGTTGAGATTAAAGACAGGGACATTGTACTATTAGTTGCATGAGTTTTCCTATAAAGGAAACTCATCCATGAAGAAGGAATAAGGTTCCTTGAGGATTGCGCAGTTTTACAGGGTGTGAGATTAGTGTGAGTGATCGGTGTTACACTTGGTAACAGGAGGATCACCCAGAAGAAACTGCGCAAGGAAATAGGAGGCTTGGAGGGAAGAGGAGAAGGCTTGTGAGAAGCTTTGATTGCTTGTGAGCATCCAGGGGGATTGTACTAAGAGCTGGATAGCTTGAGAGCTAAAGCTTTGTGTAATCCTGAGATATTTCCACTTGTATGATAATACATATAGCGGGGTTTTTAGCTGAGGCTTTCCCCAGAGTACTCTTCTGTGTTTCATGTGTGATTGTTTCTTCTTCTCTGTTATTTGTGTTCTATTTGATCTTGCTCAAATTTGATTAAGCTTCCACAAGTTTGATTGTAGAAGTAGATTAAGTATTTTGCTTTAATACATTGCATAATCAGTTTAATCTACAGTGATAATTTCTACATGGTATCAGAGCAAAGGTGATCAAAGCAGAGAACAATATACTGTGAAGGGAAAATTCGAAGTTTTGAAGTTCTTGATTGTAGGTACAAAATCGATTTCTTATCACATCTCAAAGTTCACCAATGGCATTCAATGGCTTGAGACTCGAGTATGCCCTGGATGGTAGCTCGAATTACATAGCATGGAAGGATCGCATGGAAGCAATATTAGAAGACAATGGTTTGAAGGACTTCATTGATCAAGAAGACCCCAAGCCAGCAGTAGCTAATGCCCAAGAATTGGCAGAATGGAATAAATGTGTGGCGAGAGCAAGGAGGATTCTTCTCGAGGGAGTTCAAGACCATATTTTCTCGAGTCTCCATGGGAAGGAGACTTCATTTTCAATGTGGAAGACATTGAAGGACCTATATCAGAATAGCAGTGACCAGAGGAAGCTGGCGCTGAAGGACAAGATTCAAAAAATCAAGTGTGAAAAGGGTGACACAATTTCTACATATCTGAACAAGCTCACCACCTACAGAGATGAGCTTGGAAGTGTAGGAATAATGACAGCCAATGATGATATGGTGATTCTTTCTCTCCTCGGTCTTCCTAAGAGCTGACATAGCTACCAGGACTCAGTGAATGGAAGAGAGAAACTGTTGGATTGGGAACGACTGTGGTCGGATCTGATGCAGGAGGAGATCAGGAGGAGCACCAGAGATGGTTCTTCATCTAAGCATGATGATGAAGAAAATCTAGCCTTAGCCAGTAAGGAAAGGAAAGGGAAGGAGAAGGATTCTCATTCCAAATCGAATTCTTCTCATGGTGGGAAGAATATCGACAAATCTAAAGTGAGATGCTTTAAATTTCATGAGGTGGGCCATTATGCAACTAATTTCCCATTGAAGAAGTCCAAGAAGGGATACTTGGAAGGATCTGAAGGTGAGGCATTGGCCTCTGAGTTCGAATTGGAGCTTTTATTACTTTGATAGATGTGAAGTATGTGCCTGGACTGAATAAGAACTTGGTATCAATTGCAATGTTGGAGGACAAAGGCTACGATGTTGTCTTCAGTAAGGGAAAGGTTTTCCTTAGACACATGACCATGAGACAGCTGAAGCAGATCGGTTCATGAGTCAAGAACCTGTATGCTCTTGAGGTTCAAGATGGATGCAAAGCCTTGAGGAGAAAGGAAAATGTTGGAAACTTGGTGGTTGAGAGGGAGAGTACATTACCTCTCAACATGCAGTGCTAGAAGAAGTCTCAGACAATTGTGGAGGAGCCACAATTGGAGATGCTGAGAGGAGACTGAGTGGAGGCATCCACTCATGTAGAGACCTCCAGTAAGGGGAAATTTCGAGCCAAGTGGTAGAAGGATCACATGTAGACATACCTCCAGGTGTGAGGTGGGGCAATGTGAAGTGATAGTCCCATGAAGGCTGAAATAGGGGTAGGATCCTTGAGGTACCCAACCTCTTTGATTAGACCTTGCTACAGGAGCCCCGACGAGGAGTAGCACGACTGGCTGAGTGGGTAGATACAGATGTGGATGGAGTGGAAGAGGGAGCTGAAGCATCAAAGGGTGTTTCTAGCCCAACAAGGAGGTCAGTTAGGAGATCAATTACTTACTTCTCAGTAACTGAGTTGTAGTGCAGCATTGGGCAGCACGATGCAACATGATGAGAGGAAGAGGTGTACATAGAGCATCTAGAAGGATTTGAGACCTTCAATCGTGAGTCGCATGTGTGCCGAATCAAGAGAGCTTTGTACGGGCTGAAGCAAGCACCTCTTGCTTGGTACACCAGGATCGATAACTACTTCATCGGGTTGGGTTTCACAAAGAGTGAAGCAGATGCGAACCTGTACCACATCATGGTAGAAGGTAAGCCATTGATCATTTTTCTTTATGTTGATGACCTAATATTAATAGGTGATGATCAGTTGATCAAGTCTTGCAAGGAGGATCTTGCAAGAGAGTTTGAGATGAAAGACATGGGTCTCATGCACTACTTTCTAGGCATGGAAGTGTGGTAGAAGGATGGGGAAGTGTTTGTGTCTCAAGGCAAGTATGCCATTGAGATACTCAGGAGATTCCACATGGAGAAGTGCAAGCCCGTGCAGACTCCTCTAGTAGATAACTGGAGGAAGGAGGATGCTGCTTCAGGTGAGGAAGTAGCTGCTACTGTATATTTGCAGCTTGTGGGTTCATTGATGTATTTAGTGAACACACGACCAGATTTATGCTTTGCGGTGAACCAGCTGAGTCAAGCTATGGTTCAGCCTACCAAGATGTTTTGGAAGGCAACTAAGAATGTGCTGAGATACCTTAGAGGCACATCTCAGTATCAACTATGGTACATACGTATAGAGGGAGTGAAGCTACAGGGCTTCACCGATGAAGATTGGGCAGAGATTTCATCATATCGGAAGAGCACATCAAGAGGAATTTTCAACCTTGGGTCAGCTGCAGTTTCTTGGTACAACAGGAAACAGAGGTCGGTTGCACTCAACTCAGCAGAGGCTGAATATATGGCTGCAAGTCAGGCAACATGTGAGGCCATTTGGATGCGGAAAATTTTAGTTGGTTTGTTTGATTAGAGGATGGATCCAACTGTGATCTATTGAAATAATTAGAGTTGTATCAAACTCTCTGAGAATCTAGTATTTCATGATAGGTCCAAGCACATCGACATTCGGTATCATAATCTCAGAGACTGTGTGGAGAGGAGGATCATGTTGTTGCAGTATATTTTGACTAAGGAGCAAGATGAAGATATTTTGACTAAGGCATTGTCAAAGTGTAAACGCGAGTTCCATAGAGACAGGATCGGGGTGGCAGATAATCTCTTTCTAGTTGAGAGGGAGTGTTGAAATGTGGCAACAAGAATATTCCAATTTTAATTTGTCCTTGAATTAAAATTGTGAATTAAATTCGAATTTAGTCTCACCAGCTGCTTGGAAATAATTAATTAATTCATCTTGAGTTAATTAGTTGGATAAATTCAAGATAGAAGTCTTTGTGAAGTCATGCAACAGTTATCCCTTGATTAAAAAGATAAGAGTGAGCTGTATTTGAGTTGTAATTAGTTGGCTCAGTTAACTGAGTTAAGTCCAGTTAAATTAGTTCCAAACAGTTTGAGGAACTAATTGTGAGTTCAGCTAGTTAAAGCATGCATGCATATAACAAGTGTACTCCAGATAACTGAAGATTCTCTCATCGATAACTCATGCATATCAGTTCATAGAAAGACCCAATTGAGATTAAAGACAGGGACATTGTACTATTAGTTGCATGAGTTTTCCTATAAAGGAAACTCATCCATGAAGAAGGAACAAGGTTACAGGGTGTGAGATCAGTGTGAGTGATCAATGTTACACCTGGTAATAGGAGGATCACCCAGAATAAATTGCACAAGGAAATATGAGGCTTGGAGAGCAGAGGAGAAGGCTCGTGAGAAGCTTTGATTGCCTTGTAGCATCCAGTAGGATTGTACTAAGAGCTAGATAGCTTGAGAGCTAAAGCTTTGTGTAATCCTGAGATAATTCCACTTGTATGATAATACAGATAGCGGGGTTTTTAGCCAAGGCTTTCCCCAGAGTATTCTTCTGCGTTTCATGTGTGATTTTTTCTTCTTCTCTATTATATGTGTTCTATTTGATCTTACTCAAAGTCGATTAAGCTTCCGCAAGTTTGATTGTAGAAGTAGATTAAGTATTTTGCTTTAGTACATTTCATAATCAGTTTAATCTACAGTGAGAATTTCTACATGTCACTCTTCACATGTATCAAGGTCAAACCCTTCATCTACAAGAGGTATTGTATGTCCCTGATTTGAAAAAGAACTTGGTATCTATTTCACCAATGGAAGACAAAGGTTTAAAGGTGAAATTCATTAACGGGAAGTTTCATGTTTGACAAAGGAACCTAAAATATGCATTTACAATTGGATTTAGGGTTGACGGTCTCTATCAGGTTGGAGGAAGTCCTTTGGGAAAAATGACTTGTGATACTTCTCTTCAATCCGAATTATGGAACCAAATATTTTCTCACCTTCATTACAAAGCCTTACCTGATGTAAGGAAAATGGTCACAGGTATGCCCAAATTCGATATAAATCATGAAGGGGATTGTCAGGGTTGTGCAGCTGGAAAACATACAAGGGGACCATTCCCCTCAAGTGAAAGTCAAACTACCGATATTGTTCAATTGGTCCATTCCGATCTATCAGGTATGTTGCTTGTAACATCTTTAGGAGGATATTTGTACTATGCAAGTTTTGTGGAAGACTTCTCTTGTAGAACATGGATCTATTTCTTGAAAAATAAGGATGAATTATTCAAATGGTTCCACTCTTTCAAAGCCTTGATCGAGAATTAGACACGGAAGAAGATCAAAATATTGAGGACCGGTAATGGAACCAAATATGAGTCAAATGAATTTAATGACTATTGTAGAGAAGTTGGTATTAAGAGGGAGACCACTACTGCATATACTCTTGACCAAAATGGTGTTTCCAAAAGGAAGAATCGAACTATCATAGAAGCCACCCATGCCATGCTTCATGACCAAGGCCTACCAAATTTATTATGGGGAGAAGTCGCCAACACTGTTGTATATGTTCAAGATAGATGCCCACATAAAGCATTGGACATCAAGACACTTGAAGAAGTTTTCACCACTAAGAAACCTGATGTTTCTCATTTTAGAATTTTTGGTTGTACCGTATATTTTCATGTGCCGAAGCAGAAAAGAAATAAGCTAGAAGCATCTCGGAAGAAAGAAACTTTTGTGGGCTACAATGAAACTTCAAAGGCATATAGAATCTATGTGCCTGGTCAAAGAGAAGTGGAAATAAGTCACGATGTCACTTTCATGAAGACTTTTCCCTTGGAAAATCTGAGATCTTCCTATCCCTAGGAAATACAATGATGATGATGTAGGAAAGAAGGATGAATCTACAACAGATGATCTGATGCCCGATGTTGAAGGTGTTGAGCCTCAAACCTGCACTTCTTTACACATCCTCTCAGCCTCCTTTTCCTATTCATTTCCTTCTTTTGCCACTCATTCCCTCCATCAAATTGCTCAAATCATTGTATTTTAGGACTTTTTACATGGTTTGCTAAGTATGCTAATGACTGTTGTTGGTTTAGAATTTTGGTTCAAAGTGCTGCGTTTCCGCAGCTCACACAGGGTTTCCGCAGCTGATCCCGGTTTCCACAGCCAACCCCGGATTCCGCAGCTGTTTTATTAAATGATATGTTCCAGGTGTCCTCCGGGAAGAAGAGCCACATGGGCAAGTTCGTGGAACCAAGGACATGGTGTGTGTCCTTCCAGCTCACCCAAACCGGTCATAAAAACCCATGGTCAACGAGGAGGCAAATACAGTCAACAGAAGTCATTGGCGGTGGCACGACTCTGCGTGTTCTGTTTTGGAGCACGTGAAGAACAGGTGGCATCTTCCTCAACCACGAAGACAGTGGGAAACATGAATCCAACAACAGATTGAATGCCCACAACGATCGTTGCCTAAATCCGAGGACGCAGCAAGATTACGTGTTTTTACATAGATGCTTGAATAGCTTAGTTTTCGTTAAGTTAGTTTGCTTTCCTCTGTTATAAATAAAGCGTCTTTGAACGCTGGATAGTTAGTCGTTGTTGTAATCGCTTTGTAATTTTGAGCTCCCCACTGTACTTTTACATTTGCTGTCAATACATGAGAAGACTGTTTTACACTTAAGCGTATAACTGCTCCTTGAACCGGCTGAAGTAGGCAGAGGGCCCCTGTTTGCTGAAGCCCTGTATAGTCATCTTTAATTTCCTGCATTTCTCTTTCTTGTTTCATGTATAATAGCTGTACATATGTCTTTTAATTGCTACGTTTTTATTTCTTTTCAACATGTATATTAGCTGTACATAAACTTTGAATTCTGCTGATTTACATTTCTGCACTTTTGTTCATGATTGATCAGTGTGTTATGCAGGTTTCTTAGGCAAGCCTGGGACAGTTTTCTTTCTTTTCTTTTCATAACTAGTGGCATGTGTGATCATCTTGTCTAGGCTGCTGACCTTTATTTTTCTGCAGTTTGATTTTCATTAGTATCATTTCTTTAACTTGCACTTTACTTTCTGCTCAGTAGTTATCAAGTTGTTCATTTATTGATGGTTCTTTTTCTATAATCAACTAACTTTATTGGAGCCAAAATATCACTTAGTGCAGCTTGGTTTATTTTGCTTTAAGACTCACATTACTAACCAGTTCATAATTGTTCTCACATGATTAAGAAAAGGTTAAAATAGTGTGATTTGTCTCACTTAAATTTCACATTGATTAGATTTAAATGAAGAGTTAAAATAGTGTAAAGTAGTTGTTCTTGCTTTTAATTGAGTTAATATAGATTTCATTTTCATTTTCATCAGCAGCAGAGATATTGGGCCGATGCCATTAGTCCTTTATTTGATTTTAAGCTTTGATTTTATTGCAGTTGTTGTTCAAGCTTTCTTATAGAATACTTTTCAAGTTTTGAGAAATCATTTAGAGATCACCACAATCATCCACATTTCACTTGCTTTATTACTTCCATCACATCACAGTAGGAAAGATACATTCGAAAACAAACTTAAAAAGCTAAAAACGACAAAAGATTAAGAAAACGGTTATCTAAGTACATATAGTACACCTCACTTCATCAGCTTACGAGCCCCGGGTTGACATTTAAAAGTTGCAATTTAGACATCACTAAATTGACCAAACATTTTGGCGCCGTTGCCGGGGAAGTGAAATTAGGTAGCCAAATTCTTAAAAAAAAAAAACAAGAAAATTTCAAGGAAGGAAATTGATAACATCTCAAAGTATGCTCTCCTCTTGCACTTAATGTGATCTGGAGGATCAGAAAAGAGAAAGTTATTGGTTTAATAATTTCTTGAGTATGCTCTCTTCTTGCACCTAGAGTGACCTGGAAGATCAGAAAGAGAATTATTAGCCCGACTTGAAGAAAAATAAAAAAAATGACATGCATAGAGCAAGAGATTCTAGGGGAAGGTTTTTAGCTAGAGCCAAAAGTTCGATTTTTACAACTCCATCTACTTCAAGGAATAGACAAGAGACACCTCCATCATCTCCAACTTACACTCCTAGCCCTAGGATTCCTGGAATTCAAGAGGCAGGAGTCGACTCTCCCATACCTTCCATCGAATCTGAATTAGAAAGAGATCCTTTCCTTCTTTCTCCAGAGAGACAAATTGTAATTGAAGAAGTAGAATCACCTGAAGAAGAGGGAGAAATTCCTTCTCGTACACCCTTAGTAGAAGAACCAGAAGACTCTGAAGTCTCCAGGGAAACTACCATGACAGAGGAAGGAGCAACTGGATTTGGTAGAGGTAGAGGTAGAGGAGGAGGAGGAAACAATGGAGGAGGTAGAGGTAACATTGGAGGAAATAGGGATGGGGATAACTCATTCGGGTTTCCTATAGTTGATGAGGACTCCCGAGCCACAATGAAAAACATCTCACCATCTGTCCTCCCAAACTTCCATGGGTTTAGGAATGAGGACCCTGAAACATTTCTATTTGAGTTTGAGGTGGTGTGTCGAACTTATGATTATCTGGATGACTCTCAAAAACTCAAACTGTTTCCTTCAACATTGAAAGGAGCAGCCTTGAAATGGTTCATGGGATTACTCACTCAATCCATTAGGTCTTGGAATGATATGAAACAGGCATTTTTGGATAGGTACCTGGACTATTGTATGCCCACCAATCACAAGGATGAGGTATTCAAAATGATGCAAAAAGAAGATGAAAACTTGGAGGAGTTACTTGAAAGATTTCAATATAATCTGAAAAGAGCAAAAATGAGTAACTTGGATGAGGAGACCTTGAAATCCCTTTTACTAAAAGCCATTAGAGATGAATGGATAGGTCTTTTGAATATGATGGGAAAAGGAGATGTATCTCAACTTCCACTTTCTGATATAGCAGAATTATGTGTCCATCTCTCAAGGGGGAAATCCAAAACTCAAAAAGGGCCTAGAGATCCTTCTCTCATCAGAGCAAATAAATCTGCAACTGGATCGGTAAGTACGGCTGAGATTGGCAACATGCTTGATGAATTCAAAACTGACATCTTAGGGAGTCTTAGTGAGCAACTAGACACCCTTAAGATTCACAATAAGCAGAAAGCAGAACCTGAGGCTTTGGCCATCTTTTGCCCAAAGTGTAGGAAGAAACATGCTCTAAGGGAATGTCCCTTGGATGAAAAATTTGTAGAAACATGTGTAATTTGTTCAGAGAACCATGAGACCAAGGATTGTCCTTCAATTCCTGGGCTCAAAGCTGTCTTTCAAGAAGATCCAAATACAATCGAATCTCTCTGTTTTGTTGCAAGGAGACCTTGGCAGGGGCAACAAAATCAAGGGTTTAACAACTCTATGAATTTTCAACCCCAACCAAATTGGAATCCTTGGCAACAACCTTGGTCCCAACCTCAAAATCCTTTTCAATCTTGGGTACAAGGTATGCAAAATCCTTATGGGAGATTTGCTCAATTTTACCAATATCCTCCATCTTTTCAAAACCAACAAGCTCCACAACTTCCAAATCAAAATCCACAACTATCATTGCCATTTCCACAACAACAACCTTCTCAACATAATCCAAATTCTCAACTCTTGCTTCCATTCCAACAGAAGTCAAATCAACTTCCTTCTCAGCCATTGCCCAACCCCAATAATAAAAACCCTCAAAATGCCTACATGATGGAAGGTCAACAATTTCCTACCTATATGATTGTTCCTCTCAATGAAGTACAACTCAGATCAGGTAGAGTCTTAGATAAACCTTCTATAAATGCTCAAAAGCAAAGCATTTTTGAGGAAGAGTCTCTTGAAGCCAATAAGGGTTCCGAAGCATCTCTTCAAAACCCAAACACTCAAAAAGAAAAAGAAAAAGAATTAACCCCCACAACTCCCATAGTTGAGCAACCAGCATCCTTATCCACACCTCCTTTCCCTGGAAGATTACAAATTGATAAAGGAGTGGAAAAACAAATTTGGTTGCCTGACTATAATTTTCTAGATGAATTGAAGAATGTCTGTATCAAGATTCCCTTGTTACAAGCCATTAAAGAGATTCCTATTCTAGCAAAAACAATAAAGGAGTTGAGTCTTAAAAGACCAGGAAGGAAACCAAGAGATACCAGAAGGATCCACCTGGTAGGGAAAATTGCAGATATCATGATGGGAAAAATTACTATGCAGAAATATGTAGATCCCGGTAGTCCAATTGTCAAAACACATATCAATGGGGTAGAAATACCAAATACTTTGATTAATTTAGGGGCTGCTATCAACATCATGAGTAGACAGACTATGGAACAGCTAAAACTTCCTAATCTTCTTTTTACACCTACTTTATTGCAACTTGCAGATCGATCAATTATTAAACCAGATGGTGTATTAGAAGACATTCCAGTATCCCTAGACTCTTGGGAATATCCAGTGGATTTCATGATTTTAACTCCCAAGAGTAATCTAGGAGGACATCCTCTTATTTTAGGAAGACCTTGGCTAGCCACAACTGATGCTTTCATAAGTTGTAGGTCTGGGGATATGTATATTTCTGATGGTAATTCGACAAAGAAGTTCAATCTGTATCCTCCAGCAAAAGAAATTACAGAAATAGGGGATAATGAGTGGGTTGATGATGAAGATACTATACAACCTGTCTTTACCATTTCTGAGATTAGTGAAGATAGTCAAATTCTGAACACATTAGAAAATTTTGAACCATCTTCAGAATATGACCACACACAATTTCAGTTGGAATCTAACATTGAGTATCTATCATCTAGACAAATGTCTCTTTTCTCTATGGAAGAGTTTGGTAGTTCTACCATTGAGATTTTTCCAGGAAAAACATTGAATATTAACAAAAACTTGGAAAAATCACAACAGGAAGGGCTAACCAAAGTCTTGTAAAAACATTCCACTGCATTTGCATGGGAGTATACTGATATGAAAGGTATTGACCCGAAGACTTGCATTCATCACATCTACATTGAGGAAAACAGTAGACCAATCAGACAACCTCAAAGAAGGATGAATCCAAACCTTAGGGAGATAGTGAAAGAAGAGCTCCAAAAGTTACTTAATGTAAACTTCATTTACCCCATTTCAGATAGCCGATGGGTTTCTCCTTTGGTTATAGTACCTAAAAAGAATGGTAAATGGAGGGTTTGCATTGATTATAGGGAATTGAACAAAGCAACTTTGTAGGATCACTTTCCTTTACCCTTTATTGATCAAGTATTAGATACTTTAGCAGGTAAAAAGTATTTCTCATTTCTGGATGGTTTTAGTGGTTACAATCAGATTCAGGTAGCACCTGAAGATCAGGACAAAACCACATTTACCTGTCCATGGGGGACTTTTGCTTACCGAGTACTTCCTTTTGGATTATGTAATGCACCTGCAACATTTCAAAGGGCAGTATTAGGAATCTTTTCTGATCTAATTCATGATTGTGTAGAGGTCTATGTGGATGATTTTACAGTTTATGGTAACTCATTTGAAGAGGCATTAGAAAATTTGGAAAAAGTCCTTATAAGGTGTAAAGAAACAAATCTTTCATTAAGTCATTGAAAATGCTTTATGATGTTTACTGAAGGGATTGTTTTAGGACATCATATTTCAGGAGATGGAATTAAAGTTGATAGATCAAAAGTTGAAGTCATCTCCAAGTCGCCTATTCCAAATTGTCAGAAAGATGTTAGAAGTTTTATTGGATTTACTGGATATTATAGAAAATTTATTGAAAACTTCACTAAGATAGCATCTCCGCTTTTCAAATTACTTACAAAAGACTGTGAATTCAATTGGGATCCTGACTGTCAATCTGCATTTGAAACTTTAAAAACAAGAATATCTGAAGCACCCATTTTGAGAGGACCAAATTGGAAACTTCCTTTCCATATTTCTACAGATGCTTCAGATACAGCTCTAGGAGCTGTGTTGGGTCAAAAGGATTTAATTCCTTATGCCATTTACTACACCAGTAAAAATTTGACTCCCACTGAGTTAAATTATACTGTGACTGAAAAAGAGTTCTTAGCCGTTGTTCATGCAATCAATAAGTTTAGACATTATATAACCGGCTATGAAACTTTTGTCCATACTGATCATTCTGCAATTAGATATCTCATGAACAAACCTGTTACTAATGGCAGAGTTACAAGATGGCTTTTACTTTTACAAGAATTCAGTATTACTGTGTTAGATAGACCAGGGAAACAAAATACAGTAGCTGATTTCTTGTCTAGGATCCAAAATACTAATGAAGATTCTCCTGTAGAGGATAAGTTTCCAGATGAATATTTGTTTGCAGTAACTACTAAAACTCCTTGGTATGCAGACATTGCTAATTATTTGGTTACAGGGAAGCTACCTCCACACTTATTTCCTAATGAGAAAAGGAAAATCATTCAGGAAAGTTCAAAGTATTCATGGATTTCTAATGAATTGTTCAAAACAGGGCTAGATTGTGTGATCAGAAGATGTGTTCGGGAAGATGAAATGCCTGACATCCTTAAGGCATGTCATGATGAACCGTGCGGTGGACACTTTGCTGAAAAGAGGATTGCCTATAAAATCCTTTCTTTGGGATATTATTGGCCTTCTCTCTTCAAATATGCAAAACAATATGTTAGAAGGTGTGACAGCTGCCAAAGAGTTGGGAGACCAACTCTTTCAAATCAAATGCCATTACAGCCACAGGTACTCATCGAACCCTTTGAAAAATGGGCTTTAGATTTCATTGGACCTATTAATCCACCATCTAAACAAAAGAAGTATATACTGGTTTGCACTGATTATGTTACTAAATGGGTAGAAGCCAAGGCATTGCCTTCTGCCACTGAAAATTCAATTGTTCAATTTCTTTTTGAGGATATTTTTATTCGTTTTGGTGTCCCAAGAGAAATTGTGACAGATCAGGGAAGTCAATTTACATCTAACTTGATGGAGAAGCTGATGGAAGAATACAAAATCAAGCAGAGAAAATCTACTCCATACCATCCGCAAGCAAATGGTCAAGTGGAATCCACAAATAAAGTTCTTGAGAGCATCATCACCAAAACTGTTCATCTCCATAGAAGAGATTGGGCAGAAAGGCTTCCTGAAGCCTTATGGGCCTATAGAACTACATGGAGGAACACAACAGGACATTCTCCCTATGAACTTGTTTATGGGAAAGAAGTCTTGCTCCCCATTGAGTTTCAAGTCAAGACCTTCAAGATGGTAGTTTAGTTGGGGATGAATCTATCAGAAGCCCAAAAGCACAGAATGGAGCAGCTGAATGAGCTAGATGAAATAAGACAAGATGCAATTTTAAGGATTGATCTAGTTCAGCACCAAAGAACTAAGTGGCATGACAGATATATCAAGGAGAGAAAGTTTCAAAAAGGAGATTGGGCGTTACTGTTTGATTCCAAGTTTAAAGACTTCAAAGGAAAATTTCAAACTCATTGGCTTGGACCATATGAGATTGATGAAGTCTTTAGCAATGGAGCAGTTCGAGTCAAGACTATTGATGAGTTTCAAACTCCTCTCATTGTGAATGGCCACCGATTGAAAATTTATCATAAGCCACTTTCAAAAGAGGACTTTGTCAAAATATTCCAAGAAAATTCTGCAATGAGGCTGGTGGAGAAGAATTCTTCTCCTCCATCAGCCTAGTCTTTGTTTCTTTCAGTTAAAAAAAAAAAAAAAAAAAAAATCTTTTGTATAAGCCTGAAAACCAATCATAGATTGGCAGTCTTATACAGGAAATGTAGAGTGAAAATCAGGGACACCTGACACTATATTTTCCTAAAAAAAAAAAAAAAAAATCTCTTTTCCTCTCCATCTTCACTCCACTTGTCATTTCCATCTTCATCTCCATTCCACTTCACTCCACTTCACTTCCATCTCATTCTATTTCATTCATCTCATTTCATTTCCACCAGTGAAGTCCCTCTCAATACTATTTCATTTAGTTAAGTCTTCTCTAACTATTTTTTTGTACAGTCAGAAGGGTGTTGTTTCAGTTTCCGCAGCTGGAAACCGTTTCCGCAGCTCAAACCAGTTTCCGCAGCCAGAAACGATTTCCGTAGCAAGCACACTCTGTCTCTACAACCAGGATTACTCTGTTTTCAAAAATCACAGTCAGAGGTATCATCATCACCAAGGGCAGCAAGGATATGAGGCATCTGCAAGATCAGAAAGCAATAATGGGTCAGCAACCTTAATCAACAAATGGCAAACTTATGAAGGTATGATCAAAATCTTTTCCAAACAACAATTTAATGTCATTTTATGCATAGTTATTAAATCGTGGAAAGAGCCACTAAATGCAATGATTCGGCAAGATCATCCCACTCCTCCTCCACGATAATGCTTCATCCACCTCATACCTTTCTAACGGTCCCCTAATCATCATTAATTCAAAACTTGAAACGGGGCTGCTCCTCCATTACTGGCCGTACCTCTGTGACGTAACCCAATGTACCACGGCTCTCCTTACCATCATTTCCGCAGCCAACGCTGAGACGTGTGCGTAAGCCACCCGACTCTAAAGGATTCGGCCATTATTCCGTCCACTTATCACTCCATTTCCGCATGCATTGAACTCATTTCTCGTGTTTGTCTTCTACTCCCTCGTACTCACACCATTTCCACTCTCATTTCCGCTGCAAACTCCACAGCTCTGTTTCAAACCCCGATTACAGTTCTGCAATACACCTTGCATTACGTTACGGCTACTCCACTTACAGCCGTAATCCACCTGTTTTTTTCCCGTGAGCATCCTCCTTGAGCATCCACACACAGTCAAAGCTTCAGCCGAAGTTGAGAGCCGAAGATGGGGAAGCTGCTTAGAGCTGAACCTGAGGGTCCGAAGTATTTAGAAGGGTATCCACAGACGAAGGAAGCATTAAAGAAAGCAAAGTGGTTGAAATTTATTCAGAAATTCAGAGGTTATAATAAGGAAGTCACTAAAGCGTTTGCTCGGTCCTTTAATGGACACGTAGTGGAGGTAGGGGATTTGAAATTTACAATAACAGAGGCCACAATAGCAGCAGCAACCAGTTTACCACAGCAGGGAGACAGATGGTTTAAAAACAGAGGTCTGGATGATCAAGGATGGAAAGACATGCTCAAGAACCCAGGTATGGATACTTCCATATTTACCAAAGGAATTCCTGTGAACATAATTAAAGAAGAATGGTCTGCGCTGTTATTACTTGTTCAGAAGTTTATTACATGTGAGGGTAGGTTTGGCACTATGTACATGTATCATGCAAGGATTATGATGAATTTTATGGAAGGCCATGCCCTCAATTTACCCTACTTTCTGTTAGCAAGCCTAAAGAAAATGAGTTCCACTGTCCAAAAGCATGTAGGCCATATTGAACCCCACTTGTATCATCACGGGTTCATTAGAATTCTCATAGAAGAGCAATTGAAGAATAACAAGGATACATGGGAAAAGTTTCTAATCAGAAACCATTTCCAAGAGGTGACTGAAGCCTCTAGCAGTTCCCCTAGAATCCCAAAAAGAAGTAGGAGGAAAGAAAGAAATGTTACAACTCAGGACTCCCCTACAAAAGACACTCAGGAAACTGTTCAGGAGGAAGAAGAGGAGGGAGCCAGAACTAAGAAGCAGAAAAAGGACAAAGGTAAAATAACTGTCCAAGAGACATATCCATCCCCTGAACCATCTGTAGAAGAAGAGTCTCAAACCCTGGCAGAGAGGTTAGCACACCTTCAAGCTGCTGCCTCAGCAAAGAAACAAAAAGAAAAACAGAGTGCCCAGAAAGTAAGCACTAGTCCATATGTGAGAAGAAGCAGTAGGCTCAAAGGAAAGAAGAAAGTGACCCAAGAAAAACAATCACATTTCATTGACTTAGGTGAAGGAACACCTGAAAAAGGTCCAGCTCAGCAAGACATAGAGGCAAGTCCTCCACGTGAGGAAATTCCTTTTCAGCAGGAAAGAGAAAACAGTCCTCCTTTATCAGAATTTGAGTTCAGGCCGAGAAAAACACCTGAGGTAGATTCCACCCAGCAAGAAGCCTATAACTACTTAGAGTCCTTGGAGCAATCAGTTGCAGGTCCAAGCACTATATTGCCTCTTGATGAACAGGTCCAATCTTTAAAACAGGAGGTGTTTGAGCTAGAAGTCCTGAACCGGCATATTAAACAAGAAAACGAAGCATTGAAAGAACAAAGCAAGGTGGACAAAATTGTCCATGACAATACCATGCTTCACTTAGGACTCTGGCAGAAGAAGAACAGAAAATTGAAGAGAAAATGTAAGAAGCTGAGCAGGGCATTGATCAATTTGAAATTCAGGTGTTTAGTCAGAAAACCAAGGACAATTTTGGCAGCAAGGAGAAAGAGAAGAAGGCTAGATGTTTTGGCAGAAGCATCTGAGCACATGGATTGAAAAACAATGACAAAGTTTTGGTTGCATGAGGACATGCAACACCTTCACAGTGGGGGTATGTTGAGCCTCAAACCTCCACTTCTTTACACATCCTCTCAGCCTCCTTTTCCTATTCATTTCCTTCTTTTGCCACTCATTCCCTCCATCAAATTGCTCAAATCATTGTATTTTAGGAATTTTTACATGGTTTGCTAATTATGCTAATGACTGTTGTTGGTTTAGAATTTTGGTTCAAAATGCTGCTTTTCCGCAGCTCACACAAGGTTTCCGCAGCTGATCCCGGTTTCAACATCCAACCCCGGATTCCGCAGCTCTTTTATTAAATGATATGTTCCAGGTGTCCTCCGGGAAGAAGAGCCACATGGGCAAGTTCGTGGAACCAAGGACATGGTGTGTGTCCTTCCAGATCACCCAAACCGGTCATAAAAACCCGTGGTCAACGAGGAGGAAAATACGGTCAACAGAAGTCATTGGCGGTGGCACGGCTCTGCGTGTTCTGTTTTGGAGCACGTGAAGAACAGGTGGCATCTTCCTCAGCCACGAAGACAGTGGGAAACATGAATCCAACAGCAGATTGAATGCCCACAATGACCGCTGCCTAAATCCGAGGACGCAGCAAGATTACGTGTTTTTACACAGCTGCTTGAATAGCTTAGTTTTCGTTAAGTTAGTTTGCTTTCCTCTGTTATAAATAAAGCTTCTTTGAACGCTGGATAGTTAGTCGTTGTTGTAATCGCTTTGTAATTTTGAGCTCCCCACTATACTTTTACATTTGCTGTCAATACATGAGAAGACTGTTTTACACTTAAGCGTATAACTGCTCCTTGAACCGGCTGAAGTAGGCAGAGGGCCCCTGTTTGCTGAAGCCCTGTATAGTCATCTTTAATTTCCTGCATTTCTCTTTCTTGTTTCATGTATAATAGTTGTACAGATGTCTTTTAATTGTTGCTTTTTTATTTCTTTTCAACATGTATATTAGCTGTACATAAACTTTGAATTCTGCTGATTTACATTTCTGCACTTTTGTTCATGACTGATCAGTGTGTTATGCAGGTTTCTTAGGCAAGCCCGGGACAGTTTTCTTTCTTTTCTTTTCATAACTAGTGGCATGTGTGATCATCTTGTCTAGGCTGCTGACCTTTATTTTTCTGCAGTTTGATTTTCATTAGTATCATTTCTTTAACTTGCACTTTACTTTCTGCTCAGTAGTTATCAAGTTGTTCATTTATTGATGTTTCTTTTTCTATAATCAACTAACTTTATTGGAGCCAAAATATCACTTAGTGCAGCTTGGTTTATTTTGCTTTAAGACTCACATTACTGACCAGTTCATAATTGTTCTCACATGATTAAGAAAATGTTAAAATAGTGTGATTTGTCTCACTTAAATTTCACATTGATTAGATTTAAATGAAGAGTTAAAATAGTGTAAAGTAGTTGCTCTTGCTTTTAATTCAGTTAATATAGATTTCATTTTCATTTTCATCAGCAGCAGAGATACTGGGCCGATGCCATTAGTCCTTTATTTGATTTTAAGCTTTGATTTTATTGCAGTTGTTGTTCAAGCTTTCTTGTAGAATACTTTTCAAGTTTTGAGAAATCATTTAGAGATCACCACAATCATCCACATTTCACTTGCTTTATTACTTCCATCACATCACAGTAGGAAAGATACATTCGAAAACAAACTTAAAAAGCTAAAAACGACAAAAGATTAAGAAAACGGTTATCTAAGTACATATAGTACACTGTTGGAAATAATACTGAGAGGGGGGGTGAATCAGTATTATCTAATTCTTTTAATAAATCTTCCTTATTTGTTCTTTGAATTATTTTTGCATGTCAGTACCATAAAATAATGAACATGAACAAAGAAAACAGATAGTCACACCAAAGAACACAAGATGTAAGGTGGAAACCCAATGTGGGTGAAAACCACCTGCTGCAATATGTCTCTATCTTCTTTCAAATTAGAAACTCCTTTTACAATGGTTTTGTACTGGTGCAGTCCTTTACCAGTACGCAGGCTGCAACCTGCAGAGAGCTACAACTCTCTCTCTCATTTTCCAGTCTCTCCTGGAAGGGAGCTACAACCCCCTACTTCTTTTCTTACAAGGACCACTTTTCATAAATTTTCAAACTGGATCCATAAGCATCAAATGATCATCAAGTATAAGAAAATCACCCAGTCAACTGTAGTAACCAGATCAAAAATAATAGAACCAAACCCAGAACACCTTATCAACAGAAAAATACAGCCAAACAAAATGTCTTAAGACAGATACGCAGTTCTTCTTTCTCTGGTCTGCGTGCGTACGCACTTCACCTTCTGCTCCCCTGCGTATACCCGCAGAGACCCTTCTGCCGCACTGCGTGTCCACGCACTGTTTCTTCAACCGCGCTGCTTACTGTTACTGCAAGTACGCACCCAGAGACACTATTACGCCACGTACTATTGCTGCAGGTACGCACCCAGAGATACTATCGCGCCGCGTACAGTTACTGTGCGTACGCACCTGAACCTTCGTCGTTCTGTGTACCCACGCAGTTCTCTTGTTTCTGCTTTGCGTACCCACGCAGATCTTCTGTTTCTTCTCTGCGTACCCATGCTGCTCTCTTGTTAAACACCTGCGTACTTCTGATTAGGGCCGAATAGGCAGTCCACCAGAGTGGCACAGATGCTCAGATGCCCAGATCTGATCATGCGCTCGAGAGATCACCCTTCACAGATTCACTTTCATATAGATCAAGCTTTTAAGACCATAACCCAATATTTCAGATCTTAAGATATTCAATTGCAAGGATGCTTAGCCAAGTGATCTCCTTTGCTTTATATAGGCAAGCTCCTCCTAAAATCATGGATCAATACCACGAGCCAAAATCATAGTAACACAAATACTGTCGGCTAAATACCAAAGGTTAAACATAAGAAACCCCACGTGTGCTTTTCTTTGCCTTGAAATGTGTGCACTGGGGGTACGCACCTCCTGAATGGATGACCTGCGTTTCAGGCCGCGGTCCCTTCACGGTGTACTTGCGGGTACACACTTTCTGAACTGATCTCCTGCGTACTTCTTAATTTTCAACATATTGAGAGCCTTGCCATGGGTGTTGCCATCAAGTACAACATCTGTAACATATAGCCATACCAGAAACATAATGCCAACAATCTCCCCCTTTGGACTTGATGGCAAGCTCAAAACTTCAGCTTCATTCTCCCCCTTTGACATCAAGGGCAAAGGGTTATGCTCCCCTTAAGAACATGCTCCCCCTGTATATGATCCAGATCTGCAACGAAGAACCATAATCCACCATGAAAGAGATAGAGACATATTGCAGCTACTTCCATGATCTCCTTCTGTACATCCTCCATAATTCCAACAATTCATTATATGCTCCCCCTGAACCTATGCCATCAATCTTCAACCAATCAGCCACCCAGCACATGTACGCATATACCCTAGATGAACCATGCGTACAACCAGCAAACAAAAGAGTTTCAACAATAAGATGATGCATCAACAACCCCCAGCTTTTGCCTGAGGTATTCAAAAGTGTCCCTGGGCAATGGTTTGGTGAGTATATCAGCAACTTGTTCCTTAGAAGGAACATACTCCAACTTGACCTTCTGTTCAAGCACTTGTTCCCGGAGAAAATGATACTTGATTGGTATGTGCTTGGTTTTTGAATGCATAACAGGATTCTTTGAGATGCTGATTTCACTTGTGTTATCACATAAGATGGGGATAGGTGGTGTACAAGTGATTTGAAAATCCTGCAAAGTCTGCATCATCCAAAGGAGTTGGGTGCAACAAGATGCAGCAGCAACATATTCCGCTTCAGCTGTAGACAAGGCAATCGAACTCTGTTTCTTGCTGAACCAAGATACCAGTCTGGAACCCATAAAGAACGCACCACCACTTGTGCTTTTCCTGTCATCCATGCTTCCGGCCCAATCTGCATCTGTATAAGCATGAAGTGTAAGATCTGTATCTCTAGGATACCATAAGCCATAATTTTGAGTCCCTTGAAGATATTTGAAAATTCTCTTCACTGCCAGAAGATGAGTCTCCTTCGGATTTGCCTGAAATCTTCCAACTATTCCAACTGCATGCATGATGTCCGGTCGGGTACCTGTTAAATAAAGTAAACTTCCAATCATAGATCTGTAGGTTGGTTGATGTACTGCTGCAGATTCATCATTTGCACTGAGTCTACATCCTGTGACCATGGGTGTACATATTGGTTTTGCATCTTCCATGCCATATTTCTTCAAAATCTGTTTGAGATACTTGGTTTGAGATAAAAAGATTCCTCCTTCTTTTTGTTGGATTTGCAAACCAAGGAAATATGTCAGTTCTCCTAGCAAGGACATTTCAAATTCTTTCTGCATGACCAAGGCAAAGCTTTGACTCATAGCTTCTTCATTGCTGCCAAAAATAATGTCATCTACATACATAACAAGTATTAGCAATTGGTCATTTTCAACTTTTATATAAAGATTGCTATCTGCTGATCCTTTTGAAAAGCCTTGTTGATGAAGATATTTGTCCAAACGGTAGTACCAAGCCCTTGGAGCTTGTTTGAGACCATAGAGAGCTTTTTTCAATCTGCATACAAGCTTTGGATCATTTCCAAGAATGAACCCATCTGGCTGTTCAATGTATACTTCTTCTTCCAAGTCTCCATTCAGAAAGGTTGATTTCACGTCCATTTGAAATACTTTGAAGTTTTGAAAACTTGAGAGAGCAAGGAACATTCGGATGGCCTCAAGTCTTGCAACAGGAGCAAAGGTTTCTTCAAAGTCTATTCCTTCTTGCTGCGCATACCCTTTACAAACAAGTCTGGCTTTGTTTCTAATTACTTCTCCATTTTCATTCAATTTATTTTTGAAGACCCATTTTGTTCCGATAACATTCTTATTCTTTGGTCTAGGAACCAGCTCCCAAGTGTTGTTCTTTTCGATCTGCTCAAGTTTTTCATCCATTGCTTTCACCCAACATTCATCTTTGCATGCCTCTTTCACATTTTGTGGTTCAGTAGAGGAGAGTAATGCCAAATAGCTTGAAGCTTCTGCAACTGTTCTTCTTGTTTGTACACCTGCTTCTTTCTGCCCCATAATCTGAGATTCTGGATGATTCTTCTGAACATATCTGGATGGAGTCTTTTCTTCTATTCTTGTTTGCTTCTCTGGTTCTTCTTGAGGTTCTTCTTCTTCATCATTCTGTCGTTGAGGGTAGCCTTCATCTTCTTCGATGTCTTCATGATGTACTTGCCTAGGAATGTATCCCTTCTCATCAACCACTACATCACTGCCAAGTCTTTTATTGTAGCATTTGTATGCTTTGCTATGTGGAGAGTAACCAAGAAGAATGCCTTCATCTGCTCTAGGTTAAAGTTTGCCAAGTTGCTCATCAGTATTCTTGATATAGCATTTGCTCCCAAAAATTTTGAAGTGCTTTACCGAAGGAGTCCTACCACTCCAGAGCTCATGAGGAGTTTGAGTGCTGTTTACCCGGACATTTGTTTTGTTGAGAATAACAACCGCAACATGTGCAGCTTCACCCCAGAAAGTTGCGGGAGTTCCTGACTCATCAAGCATAGCACGAGCCATTTGTTGGACTGTTCTGTTCATTCTTTCCACAACTCCATTTTGCTGAGGAGTTCTAGCTGTAGAGAATTCTCTTCTTATCCCATGTTCTTCACAGAAATCGAAAAATTCATTTGAGGTAAATTCCCCACCTCTGTCGGATCTGAGGCACTTAATTTTGTGACCTGATTCATTTTCAACCAAGGCTTTGAAGGATTTGAATTTTTCGAATGCTTCATCTTTGTGCTTCATAAGTCCTAACCAGACAAACCTGGAGAAATCGTCAATGAATAATATCAAGTATTCTTCTCCTCGAGGTGTTCTTTTCCTGAAAGGACCGCATGTATCTGTATGTACTAGCTCAAGAGGCATGCTAGCTGATCCTTCTTTCTCTGGAAAGTTAGTTCTGGTTTGTTTTCCAAACTGACATGATTTGCATATGGTGTTGTCAGGAATTTTGATATCTGGAAGATCGCGAACTGCCTGATATTTGCATGCTTTCCTTATTTGTGAAAAGCTTAGATGTCCCAACCTCCGATGCCATAACTAGTGCTCATCATCCTTGCTCAGATAGCATTGTTGTTGTCCTTCTTCAAATATGTACAGATTATTTGGAGTTCTTTTTCCTTTGATCATTGTTTTACCTGTATCAAGATCACGAACAAGACATCCATTTGATCTGAATATAACCTCAGTTCTTTGATCACACATCTGGCTGACACTTAGAAGATTATGCTTCAATCCATCAACATACAAAACATTTCCAGCCTTGACCTTTTCTTTTAACTGAGCAATGCCTTTTCCTTTTATAGTTGCAGGAGTATCATTTCCAAAAGAAACTTTCTTTCCTTTTTCTAGAGCAGAATATGACTCAAGTTTTTCTTTATCACCTGTCATATTCTTCGAACAACCACTGTCAATGTAACATAGATTTTCCTGTCCCTCTGCATAAAATGCTATCCCACATCTTTCTGTTTGTGATTCCTTTATTCTCCATGTTTTAGTGTTTGAGGCTTGTTCCTTTTTCTGCTGAAACCTGCTCCTGCATTCAGAGTCTTCATGACCAAAGTTATTGCAAATAGAACATTCAACTTCATTTTCAAGAACCGAAAAATTGTTATAGGTCCTTTTTGTAATCCCGGTCATACTTCTTTGTTTTTGAGCTTCCCTAGTCATGATCGTTTTATATGCAACACATTGAGCTGCTTTGTGACCAAAGTTATGGCAAGAAAAGCATTGTCCATTGAAGAAACTTCTGCGGTTATCGAATCTACCAGCCAATTGATTGTAATTTCTATTGTCATCTATTCTTGAACCAAATTGAGAAGATTTTACCTGTGGCTGGTTGTAGTTTTTGTTCACCCTTAAGATGGATTGCCCCTGATAGTTTCTGTTTGCAATTCGTCCCTGCTTTACCTGATGGTCTTCATTGTGCTTTTGCTCATTTCTTCTTGCTGCATCAAGATAACTTCTTGAGGTGGATGCTTGAGAAGTTTCTCCATTATAGCCCAGACCTGTTTTGTTTAGTGGAGACCGCTGCACATTGATAATCTCATCCAAAGTTTCAGATCCTTTGACAAACTTAAGATTAATAGCTTTTGTTTTCTCAATCTCTTTTCTAAGACCAACAATTTCACCTTCTAATTTTTCAAGATGTTTTTCCTTTTCATCAATTTGAAATTGTAGAGTATCAATGATCATATTCTTTTCTTCTATACATCTCTTGAGTCTAGTAATTTCTTTATAAAGGTCATCCACATCTATAGCATCCATATAATCATCATCTTCAAATGCCATTAACAATTTATATTCATTACCTCGTTCATCTTCATCACAGTTTGATAGACCATCACTATCTTCATGAGTGTAGTAACTTTTCTTATTTGCACTCTGTTTCTTGTTCCATCTAGCAGGTTCCTTTCCTTTATCCTTATAAGGACATTTTGCAGCATAATGACCTACTCTTCCACAATCAAAGCATTTAAAAGGTAACTTACCTCTGAACCTTCCAGAACCCCTTTGAAGATTTCTGACAAAATTTGATTCTTCTTCCTCTTCTTCTGGGACGTGGCTTGCTTCATAATACTCTCCTTTGCCTGATGCCTTGAAAGCAGCTTCTTTTCTGTCTAATGGACCTCCCTTTCTCATTTCATAAGCAGTTAGAATTCCATGTAGCTGAGACATAGTAAGAATTCGTAGATTTTCCTTTTCTTCTATTGCAGATACTTTAGATTCAAACTTGGGGGACAATGATCTTAGAACCTTTTCAACCACAATAGCCTCTTTTATTTCTTCACCCAAATTTTTCATACAATTAACAATCTCATCCACCCAAAGAAAATAGTTAGCCACACTTTCATCATTATACATCTTGAGAGTCTCATACTGAATCCTGAGAGTTTGAAGTTTAGCACGCTTTACCTGTTCATCTCCTTCATAGCTCGTGACAATTTTGTCCCATATTTCTTTTGTGGATTTATAGTGCATTACCTTCATGAATTCCGATTGGGATATACATCCTAATAGGGTACTGACTGCTTTCGCATTTGTTTCATACTTCTTTTTCTCGGCTGCATCTGTAGGAGTAGCTGAAGGAAAAGTGTAGCCTGTCTCTACGATGTCCCAAACTTTTGTACCAAGAGATTGAAGATAGGTAGTAACTCTTACCTTCCAATAATTGAAGTTTGTCCCATCAAAAACTGGTGACCTGATTGATGCTTCTCTCTCGTAGTTGCTCATGATGAACGATCTACCTTCAAGCGATCAAGCTTCTCTGAAGGACCTGCTCTGATACCAATTGTTGGAAATAATACTCAGAGGGGGGGGTGAATCAGTATTATCTAATTCTTTTAATAAATCTTCCTTATTTGTTCTTTGAATTATTTTTGCATGTCAGTACCATAAAATAATGAACATGAACAAAGAAAACAGATAGTCACACCAAAGAACACAAGATGTAAGGTGGAAACCCAATGTGGGTGAAAACCACCTGCTGCAATATGTCTCTATCTTCTTTCAAATTAGAAACTCCTTTTACAATGGTTTTGTACTGGTGCAGTCCTTTACTAGTACGCAGGCTGCAACCTGCAGAGAGCTACAACTCTCTCTCTCGTTTTCCAGTCTCTCCTGGAAGGGAGCTACAACCCCCTACTTCTTTTCTTACAAGGACCACTTTTCATAAATTTTCAAACTGGATCCATAAGCATCAAATGATCATCAAGTATAAGAAAATCACCCAGTCAACTATAGTAACCAGATCAACAATAATAGAACCAAACCCAGAACACCTTATCAACAGAAAAATACAGCCAAACAAAATGTCTTAAGACAGATACGCAGTTCTTCTTTCTCTGGTCTGCGTGCGTACGCACTTCACCTTCTGCTCCCCTGCGTATACCCGCAGAGACCCTTCTGCCGCACTGCGTGTCCACGCACTGTTTCTTCAACCGCGCTGCTTACTGTTACTGCAGGTACGCACCCAGAGACACTATTACGCCACGTACTATTGCTGCAGGTACGCGCCCAGAGATACTATCGCGCCGCGTACAGTTACTGTGCGTACGCACCTGAACCTTCGTCGCTCTGCGTACCCACGCAGTTATCCTGTTTCTGCTTTGCGTACCCACGCAGATCTTCTGTTTCTTCTCTGCATACCCACGCTGCTCTCCTGTTAAACACCTGCGTACTTCTGATTAAGGCCGAATAGGCAGTCCACCAGAGTGGCACAGATGCTCAGATGCCCAGATCTGATCATGCGCTCGAGAGATCACCCTTCACAGATTCACTTTCATATAGATCAAGATTTTAAGATCATAACCCAATATTTCAGATCTTAAGATATTCAATTGCAAGGATGCTTAGCCAAGTGATCTCCTTTGCTTTATATAGGCAAGCTCCTCCTAAAATCATGGATCAATACCACGAGCCAAAACCATAGTAACACAAATATCGTCGGCTAAATACCAAAGGTTAAACATAAGAAACCCCACGTGTGCTTTTCTTTGCCTTGAAATGTGTGCACTGGGGGTACGCACCTCCTGAACGGATGACCTACGTTTCAGGCCGCGGTCCCTTCACGGTGTACCTGCGGGTACGCACTTTCTGAACTGATCTCCTGCGTACTTCTTAATTTTCAACATATTGAGAGCCTTGCCATGGGTGTTGCCATCAAGTACAACATCTGTAACATATAGCCATACCAGAAACATAATGCCAACAACCTCACTTCATTAGCTTACGAGCCCCGGGTTGACATTTAAAAGTTGCAATTTAGACATCACTAAATTGACCAAACAGAAGGCTCGATGGATCCCATTGATCCACCTCCTAGTGAGCGCTCTACTTCAAGAAGAATACCTTTGTGGCTTGGAGATACTCTTGAAGATGCTGAAAGACATGTTGCACCAAGGGGGACATTTCATGAAAGTAAGAAGATGAGTAGGTACGAAGTTTTTTTAGCTGCTATGAGTACCATTGTTCAATCTGAGCCATGTACTTTCGAAGAAGCCGAAAATCACCAAGTTTGGAAGGATGTGATGAATGAGGAATATGAATCGATCATGAAGAACAATGTTGGGGATGTGGTTCCTAGACCCAAGGACAACTCAATGGCCACTTCAAAATTTCTTTACAAAATCAAACATGGAGCTGATGGGAGTGATGAAAATTTCAAGGCCAAGTTCATTGCTCGAGGCTTCTCTCAAAAGGAAGGAGTGGACTTGATCCAAGTGGATATTGGTGGCCACCCACCAATTCCACTTGGACCCCCACCATTTTTTCTTTCAGTTTTTCAGTTTCCTTAATTGTAGCACAATTTACTATTTTTAGCAGTTTTTTGGGTCCTGGACTTCTGAAGCTGTTTTGAGCCCCTAAACGATGACTTTTTTGGGGAAAAATGGGAACAACATTTGGCACTGAACTGATGTTTCTCTTCCCAAAGTTGTATTCCTCGGATAGATCTTTCTAACAAGGTATTGTGCGCGTCAAATGGATATCGTATGCCAAAGTTACAACCCCGGGAAGTTGATGTACCAATTTACCCAAAACGGGGCTCATAGTTTGGCGCTTCATCTCCTAGGGTTAGGATTTTGGATGTTTAGAGTTTTCCATTGTTTCTCAACAATAAATAGGCCTTCGAGCCTCATTGTAAGACAGTTGAGAGGCATGTAGTTGCCACATCTCTTCTCAGAGATAAGCTACCGTCGCCCTAACTAGTTTATTTCCATCTCTGTTTGTAAGCATATTTATGTATTTTACAGTAATTAATGAAATGAAGTATTATTTCTGCTGCATCTCTATATGTATGATTATATCTATAATTTGTTGTGTTCCTGTTTAAATCTAGATCAGTGGTATCAGAGCGGTCTACTCTTTCTCTGTCTTTCTTTGCATGTCCCCAACGAGGTCGGGATATAAGGAGTTAGGGCTTGAACTAGTCGAACCTTTGCAAGACCAGCCTCACAAATACTGACAGCCTCCCATGGCAGATGAAAAGAAAGACGAGGGGGCAGGAGATCCTATCAAAATCTTACTCGAAGAGGCCCTCGAGTGACAAAGTAACGCAATGATGGACAACTTTTCCCAGATCCTTCAGCGACTACCTGGGGGCAACACATCTACTTCCAGTAGCTACTATGGAAGTGCCACACCCTTTAAGGTACAAGTTAACTTTGACATTCCCATATTTGAGGGTCACATAGATGCAGACACTGTAGATAAATGGTTAAATCTGCTAGAAGGGTATTTTTCTGTTCATGATTTTTCCGGTTTGGAAAATATTACTTTCACTCTTCTCAAAGATGCCCCCCACATCAAGGACTGGTGGGAAACCTACCGCGAGCAGAAGGATGAAAGTACGGCCTCGCTATTTTCAGTCGCACCCACTTGGAATTCATTCCAGGCTACCATCAAGGAGCAGTACTACCCTGTCGGAAGCTATGAGGATCAACACATAAAGTGGACCACGTTGCGGTAGGGAAGGGACCAAGACGTGTCAGAGTTTACCAAGGCGAC
This sequence comes from Pinus tabuliformis, assembly GCA_031772625.1. Lineage (NCBI taxonomy): Eukaryota > Viridiplantae > Streptophyta > Pinopsida > Pinales > Pinaceae > Pinus > Pinus tabuliformis. The sequence goes on from CM062807.1 coordinate 699,815,350, forward strand.
AAAGTCTGGTTGCATTTTCAGAAGGAATTCCTTACCGGAGCCTATCAGAAACTTAGACCACTTTGATATGGTCCTTAAACCATTACTAAAGCTATGGGAGACAACACATTTGAGCTCAGCATTCCCCCATTCCTTGGCCTGCACCCAATGTTCAATGTGGACCACCTTCAGCCATACTTTCCACCTTTACTGGACACATCCGACATTGCAAAACAACTCACACCAACATAGTTAAATCTAGATTGCATGGAACAAGCTGAAATTGATCGGATCATGGAAACATAGATCAAGCACACTTGCCATTAAAAGATCCAAATGTATCGAGTTGTCAAAGCAGGCCAACTCCTTCACCAAGGACCAAGTTCAACAAAAGTTTCCTTATCTCATCGAGTAACTCAACACAATGGGGACCATTGCTTCCTAAGGGGGGAGGAATTATCCAGGTGGATATTAGTGGCCACCCACTAATTTCACTTGGACCCCAACCATTGTTTCTTTCAGTTTTTCAGTTTCCTTAATTGTAGCACAATTTTACTATTTTTAGCAGTCTTTCGGGTCCTGAACTTCGAAGCCATTTTGAGGCCCTAAATGACGTTTTTTGGTAAAAATGGGAGCAAAATGGGTCAATGCACCAATGTTTCTCTTCTGAAAGTGGTATTCCTTGGATAGATCTTTCTAACGAGGTATTGTGCGCGTCAAACAGAGATCGTATGCCAAAGTTATGACCCTGGGAAGTTGATGTACCAATTTACCCAAAACGGGGCCCTAGTTTGGCGCTTCATCTCCTAGGGTTAGGTTTTTGGATGTTTAGAGTTTTCCATTGTTTCTCAACCATAAATAGGCCTTCGAGCCTCATTGTCAGATAATTGAGAGGCATGTAGCCACCACATCTCTTCTCAGAGATAAGCTACCATCGCCCTAGCTAGTTTATTTTTATTTCTGTTTGTAAGCACATTTCAGTGTTTTACAGTAATGAAATGAAGTATTATTTCTGTTGCATCTCTGTATGTATGATTATATTCGTAATTTTTTGCATTCCTGTTTAAATCCAGATCGCGACTACGATGAGATATTTGCACTGGTTTCCCAATATACCACTATTTGTTCGATTATAGCTCTTTCTGCCTCTCAAGGATGAAGCCTACACCAAATGGATGTCAAAACTACTTTCTTTCATGGCTCACTTAAGGAGGAAGTCTATGTAGAGCAATTTGAGGGGTTAAAATTTGAAGACTGAAAGACACATGTATGCAGGTTGAAGAAAGACCTCTATGGGTTGAAGCAAGCCCCTAGGGCTTGGTATGAGAGGATTGATAGGTATCTTATGAAGCTGGGTTTTACAAGGAGTGAAGTTGACCCAAAGCTATACTTCAAGGTTGAAGAGGGCAGGCCTCTTATTCTAGTCCTTTATGTGGATGATATTTTTCTCACAGGTGTAGACCCTCTCATTTATCAATGCAAGAGGGATTTGGATTCTGAATTCGAGATGAAGGACCTAAGATTGATGCACTACTTCATAGGCTTGGATGTATCACAAAATCAAGGTGAGATTTTCCTTTCTCAAGTAAACTACATTGTGAAGTTGCTTGAGAGATGTGGGGTGGTGGATTGCAAGTATGTGTCTACTCCGATGGAACTCATCTTCAAGAAGCTATGTGGAAGTGTTGTTAGGCCCGCATTGGCAAATCCTTCTGAGTATCGACAAATTGTGGGGGCCCTGATTTTTTTGGTAAACTCCCATCTGGACATATGCTTCATTGTGAATACATTGAGTCGATTTATGGTTGAGCCTCATCATATTCATTGGATTGATACTAAGAATCTCTTGAGATATCTCCAAGCCATAATCCATTATGGACTGAGGTACATTGCCAATAATTTGAGGCTACATGGATATACTGATGTTGACTGGGTTGGTAGTGTGATGGACTGTAAGAGAAAGTCTGGGTGTTGCTTCTCTTTGGGGTCTGCTTCAATATCTTGGATGAGCAAGAAGATGAAATCGGTTGCATCAAGCACCTTTGAGACCGAATACATTGTTTCTAATATGGCCTGTTGTGAAGTTGTTTGGTTGAGGAAGCTCTTCAGTGAGATATTTAAGCACGTGAAGGATACCACTGTGATATTATGCGACAACCAGAGTGGGATTCACCTTTCAGAGAATCTTGTGTTCCATGAATGCTCCAAGAACATTGATATCAGGTATAACTTTATCCGAGATATGGTACAAAGAGGAGCAATAAGGCTCCAAGACATTAGGACGGATGAGTAGGTTGCACACATTCTCATGAAGCCCTTAGGGAAGGTCAAATTATTAACCTTCCAAGAGAGACTTTGAGTCATCAAAATTCCCTCTTATGAGGGTCCCGCATGAGTTGGAAACTGAGCTAGATTCTAGGGGCTTGGGGTACTTGTTGGAACTATGAGAGACCATAGGGTGAGTGGTTCACCTTCCCCTAGTGGTGCGCGATGTACAGGGTGAGTGGTCCATCTTCCCCTGTGATACCCCATTTTGGTTGACATGTGTGTAGGGTGAGTGGTTCACCTTCCCCTACGATTGCGGACACATGTATGTAGGGTGAGTAGTTCACCTTCCCCTATGATTGACATATGCATAAGATGAGTGGTTCACCTTCTCCAATGCCATATGACCAGGATGAGTGGTTCACCTTCTCCTGCCGATGCCTTAGGATACATCCTACCCATGGAGTCTGGGACTCATGGGAAGTACCTCTCATCTATCCAATGAGTTGGGAAAAGTGGGTAGGGACCTGTTGTGCTCTACAACAACCCCCCATTTCATATCATTTTTATTCACAAAATTATCATATGAAATGGGTCCCTTTTAGTTTTGATTGGTATCAACTTTGTATTATTCAAAAAGGTTCGAAAACAAAATGAAAACATTATAAAAGACCTTTTTGACAAACCAATTTTGGTCTTATAATATAAATAATCAATCTTTTATCATTGCGATAAAGCGATCGCAAGATCGCATATCGCAATGACAAAGGAGGCATAACTTAAAAACCCATCGGTTTGGTCCGATGCGATAACATGCAATAGCTTATCGGATATCGGCAATCATAAGTTCCCATAATTAAAGTGCCTTTCGACCCAATGCGATGCGATATCGCTATCGGCGATCAGCGATACACTATGCATGCTTTTTAAAGTGTCTTTCGATCCGATGCGATGCGATATCGCATATCAGCAATCGACGATATACCATGCATGCTTTTTAAAGTGCCCATACTCCCAATGCGATGCGATGCGATATCGCCATCGGAGATCGGGGAATTCAAAAGGTGTCAATATGAAGATTTAAGTCTTCCCCGACACCCGATTGCGATAAAGCCAAAAGTGCAAACTTCAAAAATCCGTTAAGGCAGAGGGATATTACGATTAATTCGTATTAAAAGCCTTATCTTTCAAACAGTGATTTACCTACGCTCAACCGCCAAAACATTCAAGGCACGCTTAAACAAATCATTCGGCCGATTAATGATATGATGGGCATTTAAAGGATTGGCAGGTTTTAACGGCCATTTAATGAAATAGTAAGTCTTAAAATCTTCTCATAGATTGTATCCACGGCCACTTTAAAGTTAATCCCTCATCACGCATTGATCAATATATCTCACTCGTATTTGGTTTTCGCTACCAATTCTCTGTGTTACGCTTATTTCCACTTCTGTGCAGAATTCTTTTGAAGTAATAGATTCAAGCAGAATGGGGAAGAAGTCTAAGAAAACCACAGTCGCTTCCACTACGCCAGCCACAGGACAAGCCGTCGCTGATCCAGCAAATAAAAAGAAAGGATTAATATCTGATACTACATGCTTAGGACTCGCCAAGACCACTTGGCAAAGTACCTATAATTTGATCGAAGCCGAAGAACCAAAGGTGACGGGAGTACAAGCTACAGCGGGTTCCAGTAGAAAATCTGATGGTACTTTGAAAGACTTGGCCGACTCTTTCCTTCATCGGATAGCGGCTCGGGAGCAAATTCTCCCATATACGGATGTAGTAAAGTGGGCAATTGAGGAAATCCCAATTACAGACAGAACTTTATGCGCCAAAGATGGGAGAATATTCGGTTCATTCAAGGCTGATGATTTAAGGCAAATGTATCATTTGCCTGAACCAGAGAAGAAATACAACAAGGCATTTCTGGAGAAATTCCGAAATGAGAACGAAACTGAATCCGAACCCATTCGGGAATGGAGGCAAAATCCAGCGAAACACAAGCATGAAACTTCCGGTAAGTACTCTGTGGATTCTCTATGTTCTCCGTATTGTTATGCTGGGATAATGATGTGTAGACTGTGGGGGTTGCATGATTCCGCTAATTTCACTATACAAATGGTTCCCTTGATGGAAGCGACATGTAATAGTGACATAATGGATTGGGCAACCATACTATCAGATAAGCTAGCGAAAACAGTTCTTAGTTTTAGAACTAAAACTTCCGTCTCAGAAAGGATTATTCCCCCATTCTACTACAGTGCTTATATTCTAGATACCCTGTGCTTTAATTCTGAGTTTCCTGTACTCGGCTGGAGGTGGACTCCACAAGACCCCATGCCTATTCACATATACCATTAGAAATTGTGGAAGACTTCCTACAAGCACCATTTGTACCAAGTCTGTAACGGCTTCATGTTACCCATTCACTATTCTATTTTTAATAAACCTGCTCCCAAAATTTCTTACCAAGCAGGGATTGATTTAACATCAATAGGAAGATGGTTCGGAGAGGAGAAATTTACTTATGTAAGAATTTTCGGCAGCCAAGCCGAACCTCATGTCCTTCCTTTGTACATACCAGACAAACTGCTGGCAAGGGAGATAGCCTATCAGATCATTGCCGAGGGAGTTACACAGACTCTCAAGAAAAATAAGAAGCAGGTCTGGCCTTCCTTTCCTCTGAGATGTGGTGTCTACACTTTGCATGATTTCAAACATGCAGAAAAAGATGCTGCAAAAATCAAATCATTAACCCTCGCAACTCTCCCAAGTAGGCGATTTGATCCCAACAAAGTCGCCTATAATGCACTTGAACAGGCCAAATTAACAAAGTTTGATCATGTAGAAGATCAGTTTGACGACCTGTTCTCTTCAGTTGAATCAATGTATCAGGTTAGATCGCTGGCCATAATGCAATACAAAGATGAAGGTTTAACTAAATTCAACAGACTTAGAGAACAGAGGTTGCAAACTCTGCCTCTAGATATGTTAGCAACAACCACAGCAACAAGACCAAGCGAGCCTGAACAGAAACATTCAAAGGAACCTTCGGTTACAACAAAAGAACAAGAGAAAGCGCAGGAGGAAACCCAGACTAAAGAGCAGGAGAAAGTGCGGGAGGAGACCCAGACTAAAGAGCAAAAACAGAGCAACATAGAAGTGAATGTGGATACTCATATTGATCCAAAATTGCTCCAGGAATGGCAACAATTTGATTCTATTATCAGTAGTCTGGAATGTTCAAAGGACACCGAAACTTCGAAAGCAGCAGATACACAGGAAACCACTTCACAACAGGTTCCAAGTGGAACCAGCAGCCTACCCAGTTCAAAGGAAGTAGAAATAATACGAAAGGACCCTCCGACCAAATCATTTTGCAGGTAGAAGAAATTCCTCCCTTGGATGTCTTCTATAGCCCAAGGCACAAAGCTGTAGTAAAACGACAGAGGAAGAGAAGAAGGACTGATCAACCTTCCCTTTTCCCAGAACAGACGGTCACGGGCAATGTGGTTTGGAAGGAGGAATTTGACCCCTCTGATGACCTAACAAAACTATCACAATATGCTGGAGCCTATTCGGCAGCAACAATAGACAAAGCATCAGAGGTGAGTCTTTTATTAAAAACAAAAGACCAGGAAATCTTTTTATTGCAAGCACAGCTAACAGAAGCACAGCAGAAAGCGGAGCAGGCAGAACAGCAATTGTTAACACAACAACAAATAAATAATCAATTAACTCAACAATTGCAGGCAGAGAAACAAAGGATTGATCACAACGCAATCCAGAAGCAGAAAGAGTTGTCTGAAGCCTTGGCACAACTGAGGGCAGCAAATGAACAAATGCTGAAGACAAAAGATGAGCAGATTGCTCAACTATCAGCACAACTTGAGAAGACAAAGGGCGTCCCACAAATAACCGAATTCAAATTAGAAGCATTACAGGTAAATAAGGCATTAATAGCCCAAATCAAGCTTCTATGTCAACAAATCGCCCAGGCGGAACCACTATGCGAATTGACGACATCAATAAGTAAACAAACAGAAAAGGCTAGAACAGAATTAGATCAAGCTGAAGAAACGTTAACTGAATTTCTTGACTGGCAAGATACCGATCAGGGACAAGCGGCAAATTTACCAAGAATTTTAGAGTCGCATAAAGATATATTGTTTACAGAATGGTAGTCCCAGTTAATGAAAGTAGAGAGGGCAATTTCAAGGTGCAAATCAACCAGAAGTAATTTGGTTGAATTGGTTAATAATACTCTCTACTTGTCAAACATGATTTCCCAATGCACTCCAGGTAAATTGACAGCGGTCAAAACATTGGAGCAGTCATGCTATCCAGATCTAGAGGAAAAGGGGAGATTAATTGCTGGAATTAACATCTTAACATGGGATACCTATTGGTTCTTCTTGGTAAAACCACACAGTCAAAGAGCCGCCCTCAAATGCCTTACAGATGCAATCGGGTATACTATCCCCGATATTCAGGATGCCACCTATGCCGCCCAACTTAACTCTCGCCTCAACAGACCGCCCGAAGTGGAGCCAATGCTTGCGATAATTCAGCTCAAGTTTAAAGGCAAACGGCCTACTTGATGATTCATGCCGCCGACTGCCAGGTTGCTAAGAAGGAGATACTCAAAATCATTTGATACCAATTAAGTAGGATTTCAGTTTCATAGATAGTTAGTTTAATTTAGTATTTATAGACCCTTTCATGTTTTTAGAAAGGGTCGTAAAGTTTTGTACTTGACTTAAAACCTGAAGTTGCACTACTGTGCTTCAGGCATATTCTTTTATAAAACTGGACCAATCATTTTGATTTTGGCAAAGAAGCTTTTATGCAAATGTGCACTACTGTCTTTGTTTGAAAGTATTTCTACGTTAGAGGAAGAATTTCAAATAGCGATTGATGTTGGAGAGTGACTCGCAGCTCATATGGTACTATTATCTATGTCTGAATCCATTCTTTTTATATGAATTGTTATTTGATCGCCTTTGCTATTATCGAATATATATATATGTGTTTTAACAACATTTCTTTATTCTCTCCACTATTGGATGTTTATGGTAATGCTTTTCTTTTAATCATATATGTATTGATGATATAAATGATGAGTGTAGCAATATTGTGTTAATCACCTTGTTTAATTATTTAAGCAAAGTAATCCTTGAATGAGTAAATGTCCATGTTTATTAGATGGAGTCATCTACATGCCTGTTAATAAACATAGATCATCAAGCGCTACACCTTAAAGTACAATAGTTCCCGGGATTAGTAGTAATTCTTTTTATTTCGCTAATAAATTAAGTTATTCGCCTATCATTAGATTAGTTAATCAATCATTCATTCATTCCGTTTATTCATTGCTGGGAAACTGGTCCCATTATCCCCAGTCGGAGCCACCATTCCAAACGGAAAAGGAGCTGTATTAAGGTCCGGACCGGGTGGTTATCCCCCAATGTTGATACAACGATTTTTAGGGCATCAACATTTTTGGCGCTAGAAGGAGGGCCTCAACTGTGAATGGAAAGCAAACCCAAATCTGTAGGCCATTCTAAGAGTAATTCTCCCTCTGCATCACCTCGTACTTCCCAATTTCATGCTGGTTCTCCAGTATCCAAACAAGAAGAAGAGGAATCAACTACCACTGCTCAAACCCATCATACTCCAGAACAACTAAGTCTTGAATCCCCTGAAGTCTAGTCTCTTATCCACAAACTTCAGAGCTTCTCGATTTCACCACAGAAATCTGAGGTATCTCAAAGCAGTGCGACTTCGCAGTTTAATTTACCTCACCCTCTCACCAGACTTCAGAGCGGAAAGCTCGGTATTGAACCCACTGAGTTCCCTTTACCCAAAAGGAAAAAGGCGAAGAAATACACTGAGGGATCTGACAGTGAAGAGCTTTCATCCACATCCTCCATCTCACCTTCCCCCGTGCGAAGTCAACCATCCACTCCCCCATTACATATTGTTGTTCATCAGGGATTAGGAACTTCAACATCCCAACCTGCTCACTCCGCAACATCATTTCCTTCCCAGACATTTGGAATTTCAACAGTAGTATCATCTACTACTGCTGTTATAATGGCAGATCCATGGACCAGGCCTGGTGCAGTCAACATGCCTGCACCATTGCATGCATTACCTGATGCTCCTGAAAAATGGCTACCCAAGTTTAACCCAGATGATGGAACGCAAGCTGAGGAACATATTAATAACTTCATGTTGGCAGTTAACTTGAAGGGATTAACAGAGCAAGATGTTGTTGTTAGGCTTTTCCCTTATACTTTTCAAGGATCAACAGGATCCTGGTATTTTTCTTTACCTTCTGGTTCATTACCAGTTGGACGACTTGCCAAGAACAATTTCTTACTAAGTATGGAGATGATAGGTCTTTGGCTACACTAATAAATGATCTCTCCAATCTTAGGATAGAGCATAGGGAACCAATTAAGGAATTTAACGCACGATTCAATAAACTCTTGAATAAAATCTCAACGGCCTCCAAACCAAGTGAGCAAATCCGAAGCGAATGGTATATAACTGCCCTACTTGCCAATATAGCTATTTTTGTAGACAGGGCTGGAAAACCTACTTTAGTTGAAAACATGAAAGAAGCACTTGCTGTGGAGAAACATATTAATGCTCTAGAAAAGAAAGCTGCTCTGGAAGACAGAAAAGCCAAAAAATTTTCTTTTAAAGATGATTCAAAGAAGAAAACCCCTAAAGATCCATATGACATGGAAGGTCTTCAAAAGGTCCTCAAGACTATGTCAAATGAAATGGTTGAAATCAAAAAACAAGTAGCCGAAACCTCAACCAAAAGACCCTTTAGAAATTATAAGAAAACTGAATCAAAACCACCAAATGTTATATCAAATGCAGATTCAGATCTTGAAGAAGGAGAAGAAGAAACAACTACACCAACTGATGAAGAAGAGGAAGTTGTTGAATTTCATGGAATGTGGGATTTTATATTACCTAACTCCGATACAGAAAACGAAGAAGAAGCATTTCCTGTCACTACCAGGAGTAGAGGTACCTCCGAACCCATTCAGACAACTTCAAAGAAAAGAAGTGCAGGTGCTGCTATAACAAAGGAAAAGGTACCCCCGAAGAAGCCACCTGTGACAATTCCACAAAACCAACCTTCAACCTCAACAATCCCATCAACATCTAAGACACTGGTAGTGTCTGATTCAATGGATTACAATATTGTTGATGACATGAAAAAGACCAAGGCAAACGTTACCATGTTTGAACTTAGTAAATTGAAACATCGGCAAAAATTGCTTCTCAAAGAATTAAATGTTGTTCCTACTTCACCTCTTCCCAGTGCTAAAGCTGCAAACGATACAGGTCAACCACCTTCTGGTATGGTCGAAGCTACTGATGCAGTCCTAATAGGAGATAGATCAAATTCTCATACTCCACCTTTCCTTCTAACCTATGAGATCTACAATAGAAACCTGCACAACTGCTTGATTGACTCAGGGGCATCTTCTAACATAATGCCAGCTTCAGTTTGTTCCAAATTGAACATTGAACCCTAGAAGTCTGCTATTCATATTGTACAGTTGGATAGGACTAAAGTACAGGTTTTGGGAGAGATCAACTCCGTAACTATCAGGTTATCTGCTGATCCCAGAATAGTACAAAGGATTGATATCCTAATCGCCGATATACCTGAATTTTATGGTTTGATCTTGAGTAGGGGTTGGTCTAAAAAACTACATGGGTATATTTCTACTGATTGGTCACATATGTGGCTTCCCTATAAGGGTAAGCCAAATCAAATAAGGATCGATCGGGAAAAGCATATGACCCATACAGTTACTGAATTTGAACAAGAAAACCAACCAATAGCATTTAATAACAACATTTTGGGGAATTATTCATCAGAGTCATTCTTTGGCAACTTCGCTACCCAACCATCCCCTTTCTCAGTAAATCATTCTACATCCCAGATCGAAAATTATTCACAAACAGATACGTCAAGATGTTTCAATGATACTGAGAACACTGTAAATAAAATTGTTAATACTTCTTTATTTTGGTCATTATATTTCGATGGGTCCAAATCTAGTGAGGGCTCAGGAGCAGGATGTATTTTGATTAGCCCGCAAGGGGAAAAAATAATGTTGTCCTGTAGGTTAGAATTTGAATGCACAAATAACACAACAGAGTATGAAGCCTTAGTCCAAGGACTATATAAAGCTATTGGCCTCAAGGTCCAATATTTGAAAGTGTTTGGAGATTCTGAAATTATTATCAAACAGGTAAGGAATACAATTCATTGCCTTTCCACCCATCTCAAACATTATCAATCGCTAATACAGGAACTCACCTCCCACTTTTTGGCATTCAATATTTCTTCTATTCCCAGGTCTCAAAATTCGGCAGCTGACCTGCTAGCCAATGTTGCTTCCAAGCTCCTACCTTCTGAAGACCACAGCCCAGATAGATTTTCAGTAGAATTGCTTTTTAGGCCATCAATTCCTGACAATGTAACTAATTGGAGAGTATTCAACCATGATGAAGACATTTTACAGTTCTTAACTTCCGAAAAGTCCTATGATGATCAAATCATCGAGGAAAACGAGCATCACTATCAAATGAGAGGTAAACCCGAGGAGAATTCAATCCCTAAGCCTGTGGTGAAGCTTGAAGATCTTTATGATATTAAATACAGGTTTAAACCTGTGACTAATGCAAAGCTCCAAAGTTCTACCCTAAGGTTTGAGTTGATAAACCTTGGCACTGAGCAAACTCCTCAAAACATTAATTTAGGATTAGGACTTTCCTTGGAAGAAAAGGAAGCATTCATTAGACTGTTAAGGAAAAATAAACAGGTTTTTGCTTGGAAATATGATGATTTAAAGACATATGATACATCCATCATCCAGCATACCATTCCAATGCTTCCCGAACAGAAACCAATTCAGCAGAAATTGAGAAAAATACATCCGAACTTAGAGAGTCAAATAAAATCTGAACTTAATAAACTCCTGAAAGCTAAGATTATTTTTCCCGTTCGGCACTCAAACTGGGTCTCCAATATGGTGCCAGTCAGAAAGAAAAATGGCGACATTAGGATTTGTATAGATTTCAGAAATTTGAACAAGGCGAGCTTAAAAGATAATTTCCCATTACCTACCATGGAGCAGATACTCCAATCAGTAGCAGGCTCTGAGTTAATGTCCTTTCTGGACGGTTTCTCAGGATATAACCAAGTTTTGGTCCATCCTGATGACCAACTCAAAACCACATTCAGAACAAAATGGGGAACATATGCGTATCAGAAAATGCCCTTCGGACTTATTAATGCAGGAGCGACGTTCCAAAGAGCGATGGATATAACTTTTAAAGGGTTGATTAATAGAACAGTAGTCATCTACCTAGACGATATTACTGTATTTTCTAAAGAGAAGTCCAATCATTTGCATGATTTAAATCAAATCTTTCAACGCTGCAAAAGATATGGTATTTCTCTTAACCCTAAAAAATATTTCTTCGCTCTTAACCAAGGAAAGCTCTTAGGCTTTATTGTGTCTAAAGATGGCATTTATATTGATCCTGATAGGATCAAAGAAATCTCTGAAATCCCTTTCCCTCATAATAAAAAATCCATGCAGTCATTTTTTGGCCAAATCAATTTTGTCAAAAGATTTGTTCCAGAATTTTCTCAAATCATTTTGCCACTTCAAACTATGATTAAGAAAAATTCAGTCTTTAAGTGGGGATCAACAGAAAAGGAAGCGTTTGATTTAATCAAACAATCAATAATCAATGCCCCAGCCTTAAATACTCCTAATTTTTCTAATCATTTCACACTGTATACTATCGCATCCAACTTGTCTTATGCAGCAGTACTCACACAGCTTAATGATCACAATTTGGAAGCACCCATTTCATTCTATAGTTCAAATCTTCAGGGTGCTGAATTGAATTACTCCGAGGTAGAAAAACAAGCCTTTGCTGTATATAAAGCCGTCAAACATTACAGACCCTTCCTTTTAAAAGCCCACACAAAAGTTATAGTTCCTTTCCCTGCAGTAAGGCAACTATTAATCCAAAGAGAACTAGGTGAAAAAAGGGCAAACTGGGTTACAACACTTCAAGAATATGATTTAGAAATTAAACCAGCAAAGATTGTTAGAGGCCAAGGTTTCTGCAGGTTATTGGCAGGAGCATCCGACATTCCAGAATCAGGTGATACGGATCGAACCAAAGAAATCAACCAGATAAGTATTATTGATTTGGAATCACAATATGCGAACTTGATCTTTTATTTGAAAAATGGGTATGCACCTCCTAACCTGTCTTACAAAAACAAAAGGGCCATTAGATTAAAGGCAAAAAATTTCACAATTATTGATGTGCTTTTTAGGCAAAATTATTATTCAATCTTATTAAGATGCCTAGAAAAACCTGAAGCACAAAAGGTTTTGCAGGAATTACATGATGGACCAGTAGGAGGACATTTTGGAGCTGACACAACAGCCCACAAAATCATTCATGCTGGATATTATTGGCCCACTCTGTTTAGAGATGCTTATGAATATGTAAGGAAATGCCGAAATTGTCAAACTTCTAGTGGAAGGCAAAGAAAACCAGCTTTCCCTTTGCAACCGGTCAACATTGAACAACCATTTGAGCAATGGGGATTGGATATCATTCGGGAAATTACTCCTCATTCTTCCAAACAGCATAAGTATATCCTTACTGCCACTGATTATTTTACTAAATGGGTTGAAGCAATTCCTTTGAAGACAACAAATTCTTAGGTAATAATTGAATTCATAGATCAATTCATCATTACCAGGTTTGGTGTCCCAAATGCTCTTGTTTTTGATAATGCATCTTACTTTTCAGGCAATTCTATGTTTTATTTCGCTATTAAAAGAGGATTTAAATTAAAATATTCTGCTAATTACTATCCCCAAGGTAATGGTTTAGCAGAGTCTACAAATAAAAATCTGATTAAAATTATTAAGCGAACTATCGAACAAAATCATAAAACATGGCACAAATCCTTAATATTCGCACTATGGGCTGATAGGATAACACAGAAGGCTTCCATAGGATCTTCTCCGTTCAACCTTGTATATGGAAAAGAAGCAGTACTACCCACAAATCTTGTTCTTCCTTCCCTAGCCCTAGTTCAGTTTATTGAGGAAAGCCCTTCTTCTTCTATTCAACTTAGACATGACCAAATTCTAAAATTAGAAGAGGAAAGGGAAAAAGCCAAGGTTATTCATGCAAAAAATCAGCAAATCATCAAGTCATCCTTTGATTCAGTCTCATCCGGTTCAAAACAATGTCAAGTCGGTGATTTAGTTCTGAAATGGGACAAAGCCCATGAAGATAAGGGAAAGCACACCAAATTCCAAAAGATGTGGCTTGGGCCATTTCAGATCTGTGAGAAGATAGGCCATTCGACCTTCATATTACAAGATTTATCAGGTTTGAGAGATTCTCTCCCTGTTAATGGCCTTATCTTAAAGAAATTCTTCAATTGAGAAGGTAACCCCTTCTCCTTTTTAATAGAATTTTGTAGTTTGTAGGACCATTAGAAAATAAAGTTGTAAGGTATCTTCCATTGACCTTTGTTGTACTTAAAAGTTGCTCAACAGAAGTAGTGATGATATTTACTTTTTAAATAATAGAAGTCTTAGATAAGAGGAACAATTTTTAGGAAACTAGGTATAATTGCATTCCGAAAACATACTTCAATTTTTGTAAACCCTTCTCAAAGTTTAGAGCTATTGTTAATCATTTTCTGTTTTCAAATTGGTCACAAAAAGGTTATCAATATCAAAACAGAAACTAATCCAATTTCAGCATCTTCAACTCTTACCCTGTCATCCATTTACTCTTAAGGAGAAAATTGTCCATCCCATTCACCAAAGTTTATGATTACTCAGAGTGTAATTCTAAAATATTTGATATAAAAGATAAGAGGTCTTATTACAAGCCTGCTTACCATGATCATCGGGAAATAGTTTAACCGACATTACCAATACTGCATACCAAAACAGGGTAATGGCTTAGAATTATAAGACAAGGGGTCTCATCACGAGCCAACTTGTTCGGTTAGATTACTACCAGTGAATGGCATTTTCAACAGCTGGCCACCAAACCAGGAAAATGGCTTTTTATCTTAGCAATAACAGAAAAAGGAAAGGAAATACAAAATATGAAAACATGTTTTTAATTCATTCTGTTAATCACACTCTTAAATGGATGGAATAATGGACAATAATATGGTTTAAAGGTATCCCTGTCGAAACTATGAACGTTTCCTGGCAGCAGAGGCTCTACCTATGACAGACGACTTAACTATAAAAGCTGATTTGGAAAGGTTTTCTGTTTTATCATTATAAACCAATGGAGGCCTATTTAAAACTTAGAATGTATCTAATCTTAAATAAAAGAGGAAATTAGCAAAGATAGTTTCATTTTACTCGGAATGCATATATACCTAGTTATATTAGAATTTTCCCCTTTGATTAGAACTCTATTTTGAAAAAGATTAAGTATTTCCATACTTTTCAGAGATAACTGTTTCTTCCAGCGAATCGCCAATTGTTGTGCTCTACAACAACCCCCCAATTTCATATCATTTTTATTCACAAAATTATCATATGAAATGGGTCCCTTTTAGTTTTGATTGGTATCAACTTGGTATTATTGAAAAAGGTTCGAAAACAAAATGAAAACATTATAAAATACCTTTTTAACAAACCAATTTTGGTCTTATAATATAAATAATCAATCTTTTATCATTGCGATAAAGCGATCGCAAGATCGCATATCGCAATGACAAAGGAGGTATAACTTAAGAACCCATCGGTTTGCTCCGACGCGATAACATGCAATAGCTTATCGGATATCGGCAATCATAAGTTCCCATAATTAAAGTGCCTTTCGACCCAATGCGATGCGATATCGCTATCGGCGATCAGCGATACACTATGCATGCTTTTTAAAGTGTCTTTCGATCCGATGCGATGCGATATCGCATATCGGCGATCAGCGATATACCATGCATGCTTTTTAAAGTGCCCATACTCCCAATGCGATGCGATGCGATATCGCCATCGGCGATCGGGGAATTCAAAAGGTGTCAATATGAAGATTTAAGTCTTCCCCGACACCCAATTGCGATAAAGCCAAAAGTGCAAACTTCAAAAAGCCGTTAAGGCAGAGGGATATTACGATTAATTCGTATTAAAAGCCTTATCTTTCAAACAGTGATTTACCTACGCTCAACCGCCAAAACATTCAAGGCACGCTTAAACAAATCATTCAGCCGATTAATGATATGATGGGCATTTAAAGGATTGGCAGGTTTTAACGGCCATTTAATGAAATAGTAAGTCTTAAAATCTTCTCATAGATTGTATCCGCGACCACTTTAAAGTTAATCCCTCATCACGCATTGATCAATATATCTCACTCGTATTTGGTTTTCGCTACCAATTCTCTGTGTTACGCTTATTTCCACTTCTGTGCAGAATTCTTCCGAAGTAATAGATTCAAGCAGAATGGGGAAGAAGTCTAAGAAAACCACAGTCGCTTCCACTGCACCAGCCACAGGACAAGCCGTCGCTGATCCAACAAATAAAAAGAAAGGATTAATATCTGATACTACATGCTTAGGACTCGCCAAGACCACTTGGCAAAGTACCTATAATTTGATCGAAGCCGAAGAACCAAAGGTGACGGGAGTACAAGCTACAGCGGGTTCCAGTAGAAAATCTGATGGTACTTTGAAAGACTTGGCCGACTCTTTCCTTCATCGGATAGCGGCTCGGGAGCAAATTCTCCCATATACGGATGTAGTAAAGTGGGCAATTGAGGAAATCCCAATTACAGACAGAACTTTCTGCACCAAAGATGGGAGAATCTTCGGTTCATTCAAGGCTGATGATTTAAGGCAAATGTATCATTTGCCTGAACCAGAGAGGAAATACAACAAGGCATTTCTAGAGAAATTCTGAAATGAGAATGAAACTGAATCCGAACCCATTCGGGAATGGAGGAAAAATCCGGCGAAACACAAGCATGAAACTTCCGGTAAGTACTCTGTGGATTCTCTATGTTCTCCGTATTGTTATGCCGGGATAATGATGTGTAGACTGTGGGGGTTGCATGATTCCGCTAATTTCACTATAGAAATGGTTCCCTTGATGGAAGCGGCATGTAATAGCGAGATAATGGATTGGGCAACCACACTATCAGATAAGCTAGTGAAAACAGTTCTTAGTTTTAGAACTAAAACTTCCGTCTCAGAAAGGATTATTCCCCCATTCTACTACAGTGCTTATATTCTAGATACCCTGTGCTTTAATTCTGAGTTTCCTGTACTCGGCTGGAGGTGGACTCCACAAGACCCCACGCCTATTCACATATACCATCAGAAATTATGGAAGACTTCCTACAAGCACCATTTGTACCAAGTCTATAACGGCTTCATGTTACCCATTCATTATTCTATTTTTAATAAACCTGCTCCCAAAATTTCTTACCAAGCAGGGATTGATTTAACATCAATAGGAAGATGGTTCGGAGAGGAGAAATTTACTTATGTAAGAATTTTCGGCAACCAAGCCGAACCTCATGTCCTTCCTTTGTACATACCTGACAAACTGCTGGCAAGGGAGATAGCCTATCAGATCATTACCGAGGCAGTTACACAGAATCTCAAGAAAAATAAGAAGCAGGTCTGGCCCTCCTTTCCTCTGAGATGTGGTGTCTACACTTTGCATGATTTCAAACATGCAAAAAAGAAGCTGCAAAAATCAAATCATTAACCCTGGCAACTCTCCCAAGTAGGCGATTTGATCCCAACAAAGGTGCCTATAATGCACTTGAACAGGCCAAATTAACAAAGTTTGATCATGTAGAAGATCAGTTTGATGACCTGTTCTCTTCAGCTGAATCAATGTATCAGGTTAGATCGCTGGCCATAATGCAATACAAAGATGAAGGGTTAACTGAATTCAACAGACTTAGAGAACAGAGGTTACAAACTCTGCCTCTAGATCTGTTAGCAACAACCCCGGCAACAAGACCAAGCAAGCCTAAACAACAACATTCAAAGGAACCTCCGGTTACAACAAAAGAACAAGAGAAAGCGCAGGAGGAAACCCAGACTAAAGAGCAGGAGAAAGTGCGGGAGGAGACCCAGACTAAAGAGCAGAAACAGAGCAACATAGAAGTGAATGTGGATACTCATATTGATCCAAAATTGCTCCAGGAATGGCAGCAATTTGATTCTATTATCAGTAGTCTGGAATGTTCAAAGGACACCGAAACTTCGAAAGCAGCAGATACACAGGAAACCACTTCACAACAGGTTCCAAGTGGAACCAGCGGCCTACCCAGTTCAAAGGAAGTAGAAATAATACCAAAGGACCCCTCCGATCAAATCATTTTGCAGGTAGAAGAAATTCCTCCCTTGGATGTCTTCTATAGCCCAAGGCACAAAGCTGTAGTAAAACGACAGAGGAAGAGAAGAAGGACTGATCAACCTTCCCTTTTCCCAGAACAGACGGTCACGGGCAATGTGGTTTGGAAGGAGGAATTTGACCCCTCTGATGACCTAACAAAACTATCACAATATGCTGGAGCCTATTCGGCAGCAACAATAGACAAAGCATCAGAGGTGAGTCTTTTATTAAAAACAAAAGACCAGGAAATCTTTTTATTGCAGGCACAGCTAACAGAAGCACAGCAGAAAGCGGAGCAGGCAGAACAGCAATTGTTAACACAACAGCAAATAAATAATCAATTAACTCAACAATTGTAGGCAGAGAAACAAAGGATTGATCACAGTGCAATCCAGAAGCAGAAAGAGTTGTCTGAAGCCTTGGCACAACTGAGGGCAGAAAATGAACAAATGCTGAAGACAAAAGATGAGTAGATTGCTTAACTATCAGCACAGCTTGAGAAGACAAAGGGCGTCCCACAAATAACCGAATTCAAATTAGAAGCATTACAGGTAAATAAGGCATTAATAGCCCAAATCAAGCTTCTATGTCAACAAATCGCCTAGGCGGAACCACTATGCGAATTGACGGCATCAATAAGTAAACAAACAGAAAAGGCTAGAACAGAATTAGATCAAGCTGAAGAAACGTTAACTGAATTTCTTGACTGGCAAGATACCGATCAGGGACAAGCGGCAAATTTACCAAGAATTTTAGAGTCGCATAAAGATATATTGTTTACAGAATGGTAGTCCCAGTTAATGAAAGCAGAGAGGGCAATTTCAAGGTGCAAATCAACCACAAGTAATTTGGTTGAATTGGTTAATAATACTCTCTACTTGTCAAACATGATTTCCCAATGCACTCCGGGTAAATTGATAACGGTCAAAACATTGGAGCAGTCATGCTATCCAGATCTAGAGGAAAAGGGGAGATTAATTGCTGGAATTAACAGCTTAACATGGGATACCTATTGGTTCTTCTTGGTAAAACCACACAGTCAAAGAGCCGCCCTCAAATGCCTTACAGATGCAATCGGGTATATTATCCCCGATATTCAGGATGCCACCTATGCCGCCCAGCTTAACTCTCGCCTCAACAGACCGCCCGAAGTGGAGCCAATGCTTGTGATAAGTCAGCTCAAGTTTAAAGGCAAACGGCCTACTTGATGATTCATGCCGCCGACTGCCAGGTTGCTAAGAAGGAGATACTCAAAATCATTTGATACCAATTAAGTAGGATTTTAGTTTCATAGATAGTTAGTTTAATTTAGTATTTATAGACCCTTTCATGTTTTTAGAAAGGGTCATAAAGTTTTGTACTTGACTTAAAACCTGAAGTTGCACTATTGTGCTTCAGGCATATTCTTTTATAAAACTGGACCAATCATTTTGATTTTGGCAAAGAATCTTTTATGCAAATGTGCACTACTGTCTTTGTTTGAAAGTATTTCTGCGTTAGAGGAAGAATTTCAAATAGCGATTGATGTTGGAGAGTGACTCGCAGCTCATATGGTACTATTATCTATGTCTGAATCCATTCTTTTTATATGAATTGTTATTTGACCGCCTTTGCTATTATCGAATATATATATGTGTTTTAACAACATTTCTTTATTCTGTCCACTATTGGATGTTTATGGTAATGCTTTTCTTTTAATCATATATGTATTGATGATATAAATGATGAGTGTAGCAATATTGTGTTAATCACCTTGTTTAACTATTTAAGAAAAGTAATCCTTGAATGAGTAAATGTCCATGTTTATTAGATGGAGTCATCTACATGTCTGTTAATAAACATAGATCATCAAGCGCTACACCTCAAAGTACAATAGTTCCCGGGATTAGTAGTAATTCTTTTTATTTCGCTAATAAATTAAGTTATTCGCCTATCATTAGATTAGTTAATCAATCATTCATTCATTCCGTTTATTCATTGCTGGGAAACTGGTCCCATTATCCCCAGTCGGAGCCACCATTCCAAACGGAAAAGGAGCTGTATTAAGGTCCAGACCGGGTGGTTATCCCCCAATGTTGATACAATGATTTTCGGGGCATCAACAGGACCATGGCACTACTGATGGACGTATCATGTACTGTCGTACTTCATATGACTAGGATGCATGGTGTTCAACAACTTGATCTGGGATCATTTCAGGTTCTACCTCTGGATTGACATTTGTTAGTGGAGAGTTGTAACGTCTTGTGACTCAATCTCGATCACTTCTTCTTCATTATTACTTCATGGTTGAGTAGAGAAGAGATGACAAAGATGGTACATGACGACATGATGACATGATGATGAAAGATGGAATGGCAGGTGGAATTCTCCCTAGTTGAGAGGGAGTGTTAAATTCGCAACTAGGGCCAAATTCCACCTTGGAACAACTCATTTGATGGATATGATGATTGCATTGGATTCCTCTTTTCGAGAGGTCCAAGTTTGAAATAAAGATCATCTCATTCAAACAAGAAGAAGTGTGATTTTTAATTTGTTCCCTCACATGTAAAAAAATTTCAGGTCAACCTCAGCTTAATGTAGGCTCAAGAAGCCTAATAGATGTGTCTCTTCACCCAAAATGAATTGTATAAATAGAAGAGACCTCACACCTCATTTGGACATAATTCACTCACACATCCTTCTCTCTCTTCATCAGATTGGTTCATACAACTTGGGCATATTCTCTCTCTCTCTCTCTCACGTGTGACTAAAAGGAAAAATAAATTTTGGGTTAAAACATAACTGAATTTTAGATTGTTTGACCAACGTTGACCGAGGTTGTTTTCACCGAATTTGAATGTATTTTTGAGGGCAAAATTTTGGTTCCTCTAGGCCACATCATTTGGCACAAAAATCAAGGATTTTAGGGTTGTTTGACCCGCATTGATCGCAGGCATGTTTGACCACAGAGCTGACTTTTGTTTAACTGAGTTTGAACATAGTTGTTGAGACTGTTTTGGGTTGACTTTGACCTTTGTTGGAGGCCGAATCAAATTTCCTTTGACAGAGATTCAAAGGAGGTGTTTTTCTGTTATTTTGATCATCGTTGACTTTTTGGTTATGGCTGAAGGTTGACTGCAAAATTTGACAAGGCTAATTTGACTTTGTATTGGGCTAGTCTATTTGACTTTTGTACTCTCTCTCTCTCTGCTGAACTATTGAATAATAATAAGAATATTTGATCAAAGGGTTTTCCCCACATTGGACTTTTTCCTTGGCATCTGCCACATCTGGTGTCCTCTTGTCTTGGCTTGCCTTCTAAATTTGTTTATGTTCTATTTGCATTTACTGTCAATGTGATAATTGGATAATGTGATTGCGACTGGAAATTATTGGAAATTGTTATTGGGATGCTAAAGGAACATTGAAGTAAATTGTGCTAAGCATGGAACATACCATTGTTATCTAAAATTAACAATATTGCATATCGAAAGCAAGGAAGAGTAAGGGAGGAAATTACAAGGGATGCCTTGATGGTTGAAAAAATTGCGGAGAAGATTAAGAAAATACATAAACAGGTACATGAGAAATTGTATAATTCAAAGGAAAAATATAAGGTCTGGCATGATCAACACATAATAGAGAAGTCATTCAAGGTGGGAGACAAAGTATGGTTACATTTGAAAATGGAAATAGTTACAAGGCCCTGGTAAAAAAATGAAGGCTCTACAATATGGTCTCTTTGAGATACGAGACAAGGTGGGAGACAACACCTATAGACTCAATATACCCCCATACATTCACATTTACTCAATTGTGAATGTAGAGAATCTAAAACCTATGAGGCTTCTATGTTAGATCAGGAAGATGAGTAGATCCTACCTTGTGTAGAGGATTCAAGCAGAGTCGACAAAAGTTACAACTTTACAAAAGAGATCCTTAACTAAAATATAGGGGCAGCATGACCTTTGGAAAACTGGGTTGAAAGGGAAATTTTTAAGCAAGGCTAAATGGTACACCTAAGGGAAGATGGAGGGAAAATTTCCTCACCTCATTCAATAGAAGCTTTTGGGGACCAAAAGCCTCCAAAATTTGGGAGGTGTGATCCAGATTTGATCATTATATTCTTTTCATCCATCTCAATGATTTTAGAGTGGAAAAAGTGGAAGAATTAGCTCAGAGGACCATTTATACTAGTGGGATCCAATTTCGGAAATTGGGGTTTAAAACTTCCCAAGGGCATTTTGAGGCATCAAGTGACATTTTTTGGGGTAAAACTTTGCCACTTTAGTGTGCCACCTTAATATCTTAACGTACACATAGAGACATGTCTAATGACACAAGAACCACTTCAATTAGAGTCTATATGAAAAAATTATGCCACTCAGAATTTGACCTTCTTAGTTTGACCACCATAATTCGAGTGGATGCCACATTAGCCCCCATTACTCATGGAAAAGGGGCTAGCCATGTGATCATGATCAAGAAGATTCCATATTATAACTCTTGTTAAGAGTTGAAGGAGTCAAACCTAACCACTACTAGGCTATCGAGTTGTGTTATAATCGGTCCAATAGGATGAAAAGGGGTTACATTTTTTTCAAGTGCATTTTGTTCCATAAATTAGTAGAGTATCCGAGAGGAATAGGGAGAGAGTGCACAAACAAGATTTTTGCACTGTAGTAGCCCACAACCAAAGAGCCTTCTTTGTCTTGCAACCATTTTATATTCAAAGAAAAAGAACAGAGCGACCTCACCTTCTAGTTAGGTTTTCTCCCAAAAGGGTTTCACGGGTTATATCTTGTGTCAATCATGGTTTCTGAATTTTTATTTCATTTTTCTCTATTTTCCTCATAATTATAATTTGCATGCATATGCGATAAATAGTAATTTACAGATCCATAAATCTAAAGTGAAATAAACCCTCGTAGTGTATATTTTGGTCTTTTAAGTATAATTTATCAATTCTATTGTGACAAACTATCTAGTGGAATATCCATGGATGTTTAAGATTAAGATTAAATTTGATTGCAATTGTAATGTAAAATGTAAAATAGGGAAAGAACGATTTAGGGAAGGACAAAAGTTATCACTATCAATGGGATTTCAATAAGTCCCAAGATATAATTACGAACTTAGGTATATATGTCCCAGAGTACTCATTTGAAAGGGATTTTTTTTGTAGTTTTTAGAACTACTTTTGAATTTTTTGATGAGAATAAGCCCTCAAGGTCATTTTGGAAGAAAAGTGATTCGATGTATTGATGTTATTGTTGTGAATTACTTCCAATTTAAGTATTATCATTTCCATTGCTATAATGTTATATTGTTGGTTAATAGATTATTTTTATTTTAAATTTATGACTTCACATTGTATTGCTTGATCCTAGTTGTACAATAAATGAAATAAAATGTAAGAAATTAAGTGGAACACATAGAGAGAAATATAGCATAAAGCATAATAAAATAGTGAAAACCCAACTTTTATTAATAAAATGAAAGAGTGGAATATTACATAACACAAACTGGCTAGAATAGTGGTAGCTATCTCTAAATATGGAGAGACGATGGTTGTATGCATTCACAAAAGTTGTTACAAGAGGCAAAAAGAATGACCTTTTAACATAAAGAAATAACCATAGAGGTCCAAAACCCTAACCCGAGAAGATGAAATGCCAAAAGTTTTACATGCCTCGAGGTGGTTAACTAGTACATCAACTTCCCACGGTTGCAACTTTTTGCATACAATATCCCTTTTGGGGTATATGATAGCTCATTGGAAAGTCCCATTAGAGGACTACAACTTTTGATTGGGGGGCCCCTCAAATTGCCCAAAATATTATTTAGGGGCCTCAAAATGACTCTAGAAGTTTAGGACCCAAAAATCATAGGAAAAATCGTCAAGAAGATAGAGAACCATTGAGAGAGTGGGAGAGGTGGGTGGCCATTGATATCCACATGAATCATTGATTTTCCAATATTCTTGTTCCAAGTTGATGAATGGACAATGTTGAGTAAGTTTGTTGTTTCATACAAGTCTAGACACTTATTTTGTTCATATATACTAGTCTATACTTTTCTTTAACAACTAATTGTTTTGGAGTGCAAGAAGGAATTTGTGGTATCACTATCTATTTACTTTAGTTAATTCTCTTCTAGCTAAGATAAGTGAGAATAGTTTTAATTTCAATATTTAGATTTAGTGCATATTTCATTTTACACATTAATTCACTCACATACCCAATCATTTCTAGTGATGACAACAAGGTCAAAATCCAAATGGGTCTTCTACACCAAATGGTGTGAGGTCTAATTAGGACTTCATTACGAGAAGTACACCTATCAATTGAAAGGAATTTTTCCCATATAAACAAATTCATAGAATTTGTTAGTGACAAAAAAAAGTGATCATCCAATGAGATTGCAATAAGGAAATTAATATCAAACACTTGTGCCGCCATCACAAACTAGAAAACACAAATAGAATAATTCACATGCTCATATCCATTAGTAAAGATTTAAGTATACATTTTTTTTTATAGATTAAGAAATAATAATCAATAAACTAACACATTTATTATTAGTCCCTGCCATCTGGCATTAGGCAGGGACTATAGTAATCAATCAGGGTGGAGTTAGCATTAATTCGGTCGGTTGTGCTGTGGTTATACGAAGGTTACGAAGGTTTACATCAAGCTTGTGTACCCTCCCCGCCAGGATGCCGAAAGTCCGATGCTCTGCCATCTTATTTGGCCTCCTCCCGAGGCGGGAGAGGCGAAAGCTTAGCTTAAGGGGAATTAACGGGAATAGTTTGCTGACCGTCAGAGGCATTGGGCGATTAATGCTAGCATTACTTTGCGATGTTTGGGATTTTAATTAGGCGTGTTTAAACTTTTATACATTGCAGCGTATTTGGAGGCAGCTGTTGTGCATGCAGGGGCTGTGCTACATGCACAGCAGCTGTTGATGTGGCCGCTTGCTAGATGTTAAGGTAGGGGAGCCAGCATGTAACTTTGTTAACAGCAAGTAACCCTGTTAAAACATCGGCTCTGGGCGTCCCGGGGACGGACTGACTCCCAGAGCGGAATGTACTGTAGACATCCCGCCGGAAATGGCGCTTCTGTTGAAGAAAGCTATGGACGGCATGGAGAAGTAGTTCCGAAGCCTCCTCGGGGAGCTGTCGCCAGATTGTCTCGTCCATGACTGCGTGCAATATTGGGGGCAGAGCGCGGTTGCGGAGATGCCTGTTCCAGCGATTTATTTCTGTGTTTTTTCCGCTACCTTCTGCTCTCACGTCTTTCACCCTTAGAAATTGACGAACCAAGATCTAACTGCGGAGGAGATGGCGACGTCCCCCGGTGCAGGTATTCAAAATCTATTTCTTACTTATTGAAGCATGAAAGCTGAATTTTTTCGAGCCATATAAACTGGGAATTCTAAAACATAATGCACTTTTATCAGATGTTGCTTATTTGAAGATAACATGATTAACAGAATGATTAAAAGCTTCATTATGTTACCTGTGAAAGTGATGGAACGCTTCACAATTGGAGGTGGAGAACAATCTTCCTTATAGAGCGATGGATCAAGAACGGACACTGGGCTTGGCTGCTCAGGAATCTCTGGAGGTACCAATGATTTTTCGCAGCGATCTAAATCTTTTCCTCTGAGATAATCACTTTCTGCGTCACAGTTATCATCTTGGTATTCAAAATCTATTTCTTACTTATTGAAGCATGAAAGCTGAATTTTTTCGAGCCATATAAACTGGGAATTCTAAAACATAATGCACTTTTATCAGATGTTGCTTATTTGAAGATAACATGATTAACAGAATGATTAAAAGCTTCATTATGTTACCTGTGAAAGTGATGGAACGCTTCACAATTGGAGGTGGAGAACAATCTTCCTTATAGAGCGATGGATCAAGAACGGACACTGGGCTTGGCTGCTCAGGAATCTCTGGAGGTACCAATGATTTTTCGCAGCGATCTAAATCTTTTCCTCTGAGATAATCACTTTCTGCGTCACAGTTATCATCTTGTCTGATTTTTGCAGAAGATAGTTTCTGCATGTGCATGTGTATACAAATCAAGGAAAAATTGTTAGAAAATTATTTCTGAATACTTAACAAGAATCTCTTTCTCGAAGGTTGAAAATGCCTAATTCATTGTATACTATAAGGGAAAAAAATTACCTCCAAATCTAAATTAGATATTATACTTCTGTTACTGTCTGAACGCTGGGAGGTCTCATCTACCAGCGGATTATCCAAGCTTGGATTCAGTTCACTTTCATCAGGTTCCAGTGCAGAAACTTCCTTCATCTTCGCTTTATTGCAAGGAGACCTGTGTTCTTTGTCTGATGCAATCTTTCTGCTAGCAACTTGTCTTGCAGGCTTTGGAGACTGTGTCCCTGGAGAACTTCTGCCATTATCCCTTTCCTTCATTGGGCTTCCTGAATTCCTAGCCTTCTTTTCCATTTCAGGTTTTGTAACTCTTTGTTTGCTTGGGCTTGAAGAACTTGGACTTTTTACAGTGCTCAATGGAGAAGAAGACTGTGTTGTTCTAGCAGCAGTTTGAGGAGACAATGAGGTCCGAGATCTCCTCAAGTTAGATTCCCTTTGTAAAGCCTCATTTGCCATGCGCTGTCGTCTTTGCCTTACAGTCGGAGCAATCTCATTGCCAAAATGATTTAAAGATGTGTTGTTACTAGGACTGGAAACTCTATTGCCGTTGCTTTTGTAGCCAATCTGCGATGAGCCATAGCGCACTTTCTCACGATTATTACCGAGAATCTCTGAAGTTCTTGTAGGCTTTAGATTGCTGAGAAGTTTTGCAAGCTTCATTACAACGATAGGAGCTTCAAAAGCTCTTGTAAGATTACGTTGCATTTCTCTTTGTCTGGACAACAATTTTGCTTCATTGAAGATCCTCATTCTCGATGCATCGTCAACATCATTCAGTCTATTGTGCTGAGGAAAGTTGGATTGTTGATCTTGATTCAAGTCCCTATCTTTTGCAGACTGTAGAAAGCTCTTAAGTTGCATAGCTTCGAGAATTTGCTTCAAAGTTTCATGCTCCTTACCAGTTTCTTCAAGACCGGAAATTGTTGCCCCCGGTTCAGGTTCCTGTAATTGAGTCGTCTGGCTATTAACACGTATGTTGTACGCACGGAAACGTGGCATACCAAATGGTTCCTTCGAAGCGCCTGCCTCTTCCTCGTGAAATTGTTGCCCCCGGTCCCCCGAATCGATGTTGAACCTTTTATCGAAAATGATCTTGTTTCTGGTAATAAATCGAATTAATTAAAAAATACTGCTTTGTTGCTTTGTTTCATTGCCGTATGAATGGCTTAGTGTGGTTTAAATGTAATATTTCAATTTTGCTTTATTTCAGTTGTAGTTTAGACGTTAGTTTATATTAATATTAAGTTTTAGTTAATTTTCCTAATTATTCACATAATTAACAATGTCATTCTCATTGTTTAGAAATTTGTTTTATTCATTAAAATTTTCAAGCGCTTCACTTTCGGATGCACAGTGATTTGAACCTGCAGGAAAGGAAAAAAAACCGAACGGCTGTCAACGTCCTAATGATTACAGCATAAGCTGAGTAAAGAAACCGAACATCACAATTATACTATAATTATTGAGCCCAATAGTCCCAGAGCGTGAAAGGTTCATGTTCGTCCAAACTGCAAAACCCGCATGTTTCCTCCCCTTGATTAAATGACACAATCTGATTGGCCTCCACTTCTGGCAGCGTTTCTTCCAGGCAGTTGGATTCATGTACTAATGGGGGAGTCTCTAGGCCACCTGCTATTAGCTCTCCGATTGTTGATCCCTCCACAAGTAGCTCTGGTGAGGCATTAACGGCAGCAGTAGCATGAATTATTTCGTGAAGCCCTGGCGATGGGGGACCAATCTCCTAGATTCACAGAAAGTATGCAATGACCAAACTTACCGATTCACAAAAGGATGGCTCTTAGTGACTCTACAATATATACTACACACCTCGATTTCATTAATAAAATGCAATGCTTCTCTTAAATATTCCGCAACATACAAAACACAAATACAATAGTTCACAAAAATGAACAAAATGCTCAAACAGTTACAGTTAAAAGACAGTTTATGGTACTTATGCTACCTATCCCTTATGCTATGTAGCTGGCTGGCTTTCTAGCTTTCAGGTTATGGGTCTGGATCGAACAGCTACTAGAGAACCAGCAACAGATCCAGTGCAGCTACTAGAGAACCAGCAACAGATCCAGTGGGGTCTACAGACCCGCCCTTCTTCACTCCTATATTCTTAACTCCCATCCTCTTATCTGCTATG
This sequence comes from Pinus tabuliformis, assembly GCA_031772625.1. NCBI lineage: Eukaryota > Viridiplantae > Streptophyta > Pinopsida > Pinales > Pinaceae > Pinus > Pinus tabuliformis. The sequence continues at coordinate 699,843,389 of CM062807.1, forward strand.
CTATTCAATCGTTCTTATCTATACTTATCCTCGCTTTAGCTGATAGACAGTTTCTTTAGATACTTGAGTTCCAGTTCGTGACTACTTAATAATCGTTCAAGCATTAATGAATCAAACGCGCAGATGTTGTTCAAGATCCAAATACATAACCTGCGAAGGCAACGGTAGCAAAGACACAGGCAGATGCAGGAGAGGCATCACCTTATTGCCATTATTATATGAAGTCTTTGTTTCAGTAGCGGATTCAGTTGAAACTAAGTTGAAGCAAGCATCACCCGCACTAGCAGAAGCAATTTCAGTTATACCCGTTCAAAATCCTCTCGTCAATGATCGCAGGGAATCAGTCTTCTAACTCCACCTCTGTAAGTCTGAGCAGGGCTGGCCATCAGAAATAAACACATATCAGTTTATTCCGAATGAGCAGGGCTGGCCATCAGAAATAAACACATATCCGTTTATTCCGAATTTTCAGGCAGGCTCAACTTGACGCAGGGACTCGCTGCGTCGCAGCTTCACTTGTTTACCTTTAAACATGTTGTATCTTGATTAAAATCCATTTCACTAATCAATAATTATTTGTCAAAAAACCAACCAGTTATTTGAAACAATAAATTCTTCATTAAATATAAATTAGAAAATCTAAAACTCCATAATATATATTTCATTTAACACGCCACATCTTTTTATAACCTCTTTTTATATCATTTAAATAATTATAATATAAATATAAATTATAAAAAAAAATTCTCTAATAATTAAAAACAATTATAAATATTTAAAATAATTAGTAAATAATTTCTTCTTGATTCTTATCATTTTAATATTAAAAAATTTAAAATATATACCATTCATATTTTTAATATTAATTCTCAAACATTCAATTATTTACAATAAAAATCTATAAGATCAAAATAGGAAATGTCAAATTTATAAGATTAAAATAGAAAATGTGAGTCACTCACATACTTGTGATCACTCCTTTTTAACTTAAAAAATGCACAAGATTTTTAAAAGAAGAGGGAGAAAGTTATCTTGATGAAGATTATATATAATATATTATTGTCAGATCTATAAGATTAAAATAGAGAAGTTAAGAGGCACTCACATATTTGTATCAAAATGCACAAGATTTTTAAAAGAGGAAGAAAGTTATCTTGATGAAGATTACATGAATTAATATATATATATTTTATAATAATATTTTATTTTAAAAAATATACTTTTAAATGATATGAGATTTATAGAATATAGAAAAAAGAATTTTGATGAAGATTATATGACTTACTTAATTTAATAAATTTAAAAAATAATATGAATTATTTAAATTGATTAAAAAAAATTATGATGATGTTAATAAATTTGTATGCAATTTTTTTAATCAATATTATCGGTATGTTTAAAATCTAATAAAAAAAATATTTTTAGTTTCACTTTATTATTTATTATAAATGCTTATAATTAAAATTTAAATATTATCATAATTGAGTGAATATAATTTTACATTAAAGATAAAATAGATAAATTAAGTATAGAGAATAAATAAATTAGTCTATTTATCCAATATAGTACTATTTAGAGTTATTAAGAAGATTCAAAATTAATACAACAAAGCAAATAGATAACGCTTATTCCTCCCAACAAAGCAAATAGATAACAATTAGTAGACATAAATCTAATTGACTTATATTTTGTTATCATTAATTATATTTATTTATATTTTATTTCCATTAATTTAATTTTTAACCCTTTTAAAAGCACAACAATGCAAGTAGGTTATTTTATATTTTTTTATGTAGTCAATTTCTTCACAGACTTGTGTCAATGTTGAATATAAGTAAGTATGGAGTACACTCATCAAGATTCACACCTTATCTTATTATTATCATTATGACAATCATTTTAATTTAGTATTAAACCATAACTAAACAAACAAATTAAATTTTAACAATTAAAATTAAAATTAAACATTATTTTAAATATTAGGTAAAACTAATTATATTAATGTGATTTTTATTATGTTAATATACATATCACATTTATAAAAATTTGGGATGTTCAAATGATTGTAATTTGATGTGTGATTTTGAATTATCATTGAAATGTTTGTGAAAAAATGAATTTAATTTATGTAACTAGAAATTATAACCTTAGTAATTTTTAAAAATCTCCAGCTTTCGTGATTCCTCTCCATCACCTTTTCAAATGTTCTTTCCAACTCACCACCTTTTTCAATTCCCCCTCCAACTCCACCACCTTTCCAATCACACCTCCAAATCTGCGTCCTTTTCCAATACCTTTCACCAATTTCTCAACCTTTTCCAATCCCACCTCCTTTTTCAATACCTCCGATGATTCCTCAACATTTTACAAATCCTACCTTCTTTTTCAATTCCTCCACCCTTTCCATTTCCACCACTAAACACTCCTCGTAGCACAACACCATCGCTAACAAATCTAATGATAAATTTTTTTATGCGAGTAGTTACACCCAAAAATAGGTTTACTCATCAACACACTAAAAAGAATGCATTAACAATGAACAATCTAAATTTACAATATACCTAATGATAATATACCAAAAAAAAACTACACCAAATAGTGTTATCCTTAAGCTATGTTTGGCTTAAGTTAGGTCTCATATTCTTTTGTTTGCCGTAACATCCTTTTTTGTTTGAGTGTATTGGCTTCTCATATAGAGTTGGAACACTAAAATTTCCTTGGCAATCAACATCGTAGAATTTTATTGACACCCATCCCAGTTTCAAGTTTAATGAAGTCTCATCATGTTTAATGCCCAACCCATATGTTTATTTGTTGTTGTCATAAACGTGAATATATCATAAATTGAAACACAAGGGTCTAATCTATTTTTTTCCTTTTGTTGAGATAAAATAGAACCAAACCCACAAAGAATTTTACACAAGAATTTTTGGGCAATAGCCCCTACAAAAACCCCAAAGGGAAAACCAATGAGAGAGAGAGAGATGCAATTTCTGATTTCTTTAGAGAAATTTTATAACAACAAAAGCAACTTATCTCCTTGAAAGTTGTGCTGAGAATTTCCTTAGAAAATATGTTGACTTTGCTCCTCGATTTTTGTTCCCAATAGTCCTTGATTTATGTGCACTCCTCACTTAGAAATTTGTTCCAAAATGAGCTAAAAAATCATGCCAAAATTCCTTGATTTTCAAGTTGTTTATGCTATACTTACAAATTGCAATTAATGCATAAGATAGACCTCCAAATTTCATGCCTAGCTGACCCTCAGATCTCCTACTACTGTAGCAACTTCGACAACGAAATCCACGTTGTTAGTCAAAATTCGTGTTGTTACTGTGGGCAAACTATTAGACAGGTAACAAAAAAATTTCCCTCCTCTCATTGGGATTTGTGTTGTACATGTTGTTGTATCTCCTCTTCTCTCAATGTACAAATAGCTCTCTCCACCCTCTTCTCTTTTTCTCCAAATCTCATGAAGAATGAATGATAAATGGTGCATTTTCTCTCCTCGACTTGCCTTTTCTCTCATAATTAAGAGTGACCTAACCCTATGATCAATTGGTTGATAATATATCTTAGCCACTAAGGTCAAGGGTGGAGATTTAATCTCTCATTGACTTAACTTAAGTCACTTTGTCCCCTCAAGTCACCTTTTCATTTAATATCACAAAAATTCACTTAGACTTTATATCTCATAAAGTCACTTTAATTTTATATCTCAAAAAGTTATGTCAAGGAGTTATGTTGGACACATTTTCCTAGGAAAGACACCAAGCCTTACGGAACATTTTTCCTTGGTATTGCTGAAATTGTAGCAAGAAAAGGCTTCATTTGACTTGTGCCTTGGTCAAATGGAGAAATTCGATTTTCCACATCAGCAAGATGACTTGGATTGTACTCAGTTAGAGTGACGTGGCCTTGTCTACTAGTTAAATCAATAAATTTAAGTTTGTAGGCTTGGAGTAGTGTTGTGCATGTAGTGATTGCTAAAATTGAGTAATCTAGATCAATTATTTTCAGCTGAACTCAATTAACTGAGCTCTAGTCATTAGTTGAGTCAGTTGAAGTTTAGTTGAGTAGTTATGATTATTGTTATTTCACTGACCTCTTAGTTAACTAGTCAATCAACCAAAAATAGCCCAGACATGCATGGAATTCAAGTTTCCCAGTTGGAGTGGAAGAAAAGGCACATTGTAATCATCAATTGTACACTAGTTGAGTGTGCATGCTTGACAATTAAGCATGTGATAAATTCTCTTGGATTTGCACAAGGAAATATGAATCCCCCTATTCTTTAGGAGCTCAATTTCTCTAGGATTTCACAAGGAAATAGGAGGAAATTGGGGGGCTTAAATAGGCTAAGTGTTGGCCAAATATATTCATTCAGTAGGAGAACAATTTTATACTTGTAGGGTGTGATTCAGAGCTTGAAGCTAACATTGTAATAGTTTCTTATGCTGATATTATTAATGAAAAGAATCGGAGGGGTTTTTCCTAGTTTTGTTCCCCTGTAAATCATTGTCTTCCTTGTGTTTTTATGGTTGCATATCATTGCATGTGTTTCTAACTTGTGATTTTCTATTCCGTAGATTGTAGAAGAAATTTCTATCTCTTGATTTTAGTTTGAATTCATTAGTAGTAGAAAATTTCTTGCCATTTATACATGGTATCAAAGCCTGAAAACACAATAGAAACTAGTCAAAATATCTTCTCCCTCAGAAATTTTGATTTGCAAATTTAGTGAAGCAATTTTCTCTTATGTGGGGAAATTTATTTCAACGGATTGATATTGGAGTATGCCCTGGAGGGAACTTCAAATTTCATAGCTTGGAAGGACATGATGGAAGTTGTACTCGATGTTAATGGAGTGTTGGAGTACACCAAAGCTAACATTCCAAAACCAGCAACATCAAATGCACAACAATTAACCTAGTGGAAGAAGGATACAACAAAATACAGAAGGATCATCCTAGAGGGTGTGAGAGACCACATAGTCTCGAATTTACATTAAAAGGAACTTCCATTTGCTATGTGGAAGACCCTCACTGGGTTTTTCGAAAATGGTAGTGATGCCAGGAAATTGACATTGAGGGACAAGCTCAGAAACATCCAAACGCAGAAAAATGAAACCATTCCTCATTACCTCTCCAGATTCACTCAGGTTTGAGATGATCTTGGAGGATTTGGAGAAAATGTACCTATTTTGAGCTAGTGATCCTAGCTCTCCTAGGTCTTTCGAAATCTTGAGACAACTACCGAGACTCTATAAATGGAAGGGACAAATTACCGAATTGGGAGATACTTTGGTATGATTTGGTGCAGGAAGAAATTTGAAGGAACACCAGAGATGGTGTAACATCCAAAGCTGAGGAGGAAGAAACATTTTCCTTGACAAATAAGGGAAAGAAGGCCCAAGGAAAGCCTGAGTCCAGCTAGAATAATGGCAAGAAAAAGGACCTCAAACAAATAAAATGTTTTCACTGTTGTGAATATGGACACTATGCAACCAAGTGCCCGCACAAGAAATCCAACAAGGAGCCTGTAGCAGAAGCAGGAGGAGATGCTCTAGCATCTGAATTTGAGTTAGATTTCACCCTATTTTCCTGAATGGAAAGCACAATAAGAGGAGTGAGTGGTACCTATATTCCAGAGCCTCATATCATATGACAAGAAACAAGGAATTCTTCAGTAGCCTAAAGGAGAAGGATCTCCAACTACATATAGGATTTGGAGATAATGGGAGGAATAATACTAAAGGAATTGGTATTGTCACCTTTAAGAGGGAGTCAAGCTCCCATATTGTTAAGTTATGGTATGTTCTATGCTTATAACAGTTTACTTCTTTTTCTTATTATATTCCACAGATTAGCAATCACATGTAGATAAAGTAAAGTGCAGATAGAACATTAAACGATCAACAGAAAACAAGTCAAGATAAGAGACACAAGATGTGGCAGCTAGCTAGGGACAAACCCCACAATGTGTGGGGAAACCCTTTGATCAAATCTTCTTTTATCTTCAATAATTCAGCAGAGAGAAATAGTACAATAAATCTGATTTATATCAACAGTAGCAAACCCTAGATCAACAACATCAACATTAGCGGCTTCATCATCAAACTAGGGCAGACGATATCTCACAAACCGAACGTCGGATCGGCATGATTCCACCTCCAAAAGTTGCAGCTTACAGAGGAGGTTCAGATGACCCTACAACGCAGTTTAGATGAAGAGATCTTCTAGTCCACGTAGGTCAACCTTTACTTCTAAAGTTGCAACTTCAGTTTCGGCAGCTTCCGGCTTCAAACTAGGGCAGTCGATATCTTGCAAACCGTCTGTCGGATTGACTTGATTCCACCACCAAAAGTTGCAGTTTTCAGAGGAGGTTCAGATGAACCTACAGTGCAGTTCAAATGAGGAGATCTTCTAGTCCACGCAGGTCAATCTTTACTTCTGCAGTTGCAGCTTCAGTTTCGGCAGCTTCCGTCTTCAAACTAGGGCAATCAATATCTTGCAAACCGTCCATCGGATTGACTTGATTCCACCACCAAAAGTTGTGGCTTTCAGAGGAGGTTCAGATGAACCTATAGAACAATTCAGATGAGGAGATATTCTAGTCCACATAGGTCAATCTTTACTTCTGCAGTTGCAGCTTCATTTTCAGCAGCTTCCTTCAAACTAGGGCAGTCGATATCTTGCAAACCATCCATCGGATTGACTTGATTCCACCACCAAAATTTGTGGCTTTCAGAGGAGATCTAGATGGACCTACAGCGTATTTCTAAGGAGGAGATTTGATGGTCAATGCTGGTCAAACTTGGGATCTGCAGTTGCAGCTTCAGGTTCAATAGCTTCTAGCTTCACATGTGTGAGAGAGAGACCCTTTTCTGCGCAATAGAGAAGAGACTCTTTTCTACATAGTAGAGAGAGAGAGAGATGTGATGAGATGAGTGAGTCCAAATGACGAAAAGTCCTCCTATATTTATACACAACGTTGGTGTTTGAATAGATGCGACTGTTGGGCTTCTGAGCCTACATGAGTTGTAGGTCGGCTTGATAATAATTCCATAATCAAAATAAATTCATATCTCCATGAATACTTATCGGAATCGGATGCTCTTTATATCAATCATACACCTCTTGACGAGCGGAATCTAATAAAAATATTATCAACCATGAATAAGATGACCCACATGAAGTTTTTCCTTGGTTGCCAATTTTAACACTCCCTCTCAACTAGGGAGAACTTCATCTGCAATCTATCTATCAGTCTTTATTATTCATCCATAAATTGCACTGCCGTGTATAGCCTAACCCTTGCCCTGCTCTACTCTATTATGCCCGTTCTGCTTTATCTTGTTCTGCCCTGTACTGATCTATACTGTTCTGCTCTACTCTTGCATTATTATGTTCTGCTCTGCTTTTGTCCAAATTATGAAGAAGAAGAAATGATAAAGGATGTATCATATTGACTCAAAGTCAGTCTCAGAGTATGTACCACTGGTCGCAGACCAGTCTCAACCAACCCGAAGTCAGTGTCATAGTGAGTACAACTCCTCTGGTCCCAGACTAGTATCATCATCCACTGACTCAAAGTTAGTCTTAGAGTGCATACCACTGGTCCCAGACTAGTCTCAACTGACCCAAAGTCAGCTTCATAGTAAGTACCACTCCTACCACTAGTCCCAGACCAGTATCGCAGTCTCAGATAGTGTACCACTGGTCCCAGACCAGTCTCAATCGACCCAAAGTCAGCGTCATAGTATGTACCACTCTCACTGGTCCCAGACCAGTATTGCACTGACACGAAGTCAGTCTCAGAGCATGTACTACTGGTCCTAGACCAATCTCAACCAACCCGAATTCAGTTTCATAGTATGGTACAACTCCTGCCACTGGTCCCAGACCAGTATCATTGATCCCAGATCAATGGAGGTCATCCTAGTGTAGGGAGTACGATAGATGCAATGATGCGTCCATCGGTACTACTATGGTCCCTAACTTCATTTCCCTGCTCATTAATCAGATGAGAGGTACTTCCCATGAGTCCCAGACTACATGGGTAGGATGCCTCGACAAGAGAACTAATAAATCCTATCCTCATAGGAGAACACATCAATCCTACTACAATCACCATGGAGAACACATCAATCTAGGCCGCCATGGAGAACATATCAATCCAGGCCTCACAGGAGAACACATCAATCCTGCTACAGTTTCCATGGATAACACATCAATCCTGCTACAGTCGCCATGGAGAACACATCAATCCAGGCCTCACAGGAGAACACATCAATCCTGCTACAGTTGCCATGGAGAACACATCAATCCAGGCCTCATAGGAGAACACATCATCCTACTACACAGGAGAGCAAATCATCCTGTTCCACAAGAGAGCGAATCATCTTGTCCCACAAGAGAGCGAATCACCTTGTTCCAGTGCACACCACCAGGGGAGGGTGAGTCACCCTGTGGTTGTATGTTGCTCTAGTAAGAACCGCAAGTCCTCAGAGCTCCCAGAGCTCAATGTATGCAACATGCAAGACCCTTGTACAATGGCTTCTTGACGACTCCAAGTCGTTTGGGAAAATCACAGATTAGATCTTTCCTCGGGGCTTTGACAAGGTGTATCGACCTGTACATCATCTTAATGCGATGGAGCCTCCTTGCTCATCGACTTACCATATCCCAGATGATGTTTATCTGCTGGAGCAATTGACGAATACGGGATTCCTCAATAATCGAATCCCACCTCTGGTTGTTATAGCGAATCACAGTGGTATGTGTTCAAATAGCTCACTGAAGAGCTTCCCCAACCAGGCAGCTTCATACGAGATCATACTCGTAGATATGTATCCAGTCTCGGTGGTGCTTATGGCAACCGACTTATGCTTCCTGATCATCCATTATATCAAAGCAGAATCCAAAGAGAAACATCACTAAAAAGTGCTCCAGTGATCCTCCACACTACCTGCCTAATCAACATTCGAACAATCATGCAGTTTCATATTTCCGGCAGTGTATCTCAATCCATTAGTAATTGTGCCACGAAGATATCTTAGAAGATTCATCAATCCAGTGAGGCTCAATCAAATATGAGCTCACAATGCTAACTGCAAAACATATGTTCGGACGGAGGTCCACTAAGAACATCAATGCGAATGAGTTTATGAAACTCAAAGGCATTTCCCAAATCTGGTCTGAAATCACTACCATATAACTTCTAAAAGTTAAGATCCTCAAGGTAGTCGCAGGCTTGCAGTCCATCATACCGAATCTTTCCAATATCTTTACCACATATTTTCCTTGAGATAGGAAAATTTACCTTGGCTTCTGCCATACTTCAAGTCCTTGGTCCTTCATTTCAAATTAAGAAGCCAAATCCCTCTTACATTTGTGAATGAGAGGGTATGCACCTATTAGAAAAAGGTCATCCACATACAACACCAGTATGAGAGGCTTGTCATATTCAACCTTAAAGTAAAGGTTAGGATCGGCTTCACTCCTAGTGAATCCTAGCTTCATCAAGTAGCTATCAATCCTCTCATACCATGCTCGAGGTGCTTGCTTCAGCCCATAGAGAGCCTTCTTCAACCTGCATACATGAGATTTTCGATCATAAATCTCAAATCCTTCGGGTTGCTCCACATAGACCTCTCCTTTGAGCGAACCGTGCAAGAATGCGGTCTTGACATCCATCTTATGTAGGTTCCATCCTTGTGAAGCCACAAGGACTATGATCAAGAGGATGGTCATATATCTGGCAACAGGTGCAAATATCATAGTCTATACCTTCCTTCTGGGATAAACCATGTGCAACAAAACAAGCCTTATACTTTTCCGTACTTCCATTTGCTACATGCTTTATCTTGTAAAGCCATTTTGAAGTAACAATTGTCTTGTCCGAGGTCTGGGAACTACTTCCCAGACATCATTCTCCATAATAGACTCATATTCTATGGTCATAGCATCCTTCCATACTTAATGCTTGACGACATCTGACAATGATGAAGGTTCATTTTGTATGATCATGCTCATGATGGTCAAGTATCCCTGATACCTATTAGGTTTCTTACTTTGACGGAGGGTTCCCTAGGGTGCAGCATGTCCTTCAGCATCATCAAGTATTCCCCTAAGCCATGAAGACCTCTTCATAGAAGAGGAAGGCTCATGTGGATGAGGATCAATCGGATCCATGGGTTCTTCTACATCAGGCATTGATTCATCATCCTTTTCTTTCAGTTCCCTAGTGACGACTTCTTGAGAGCTCCTCAAAGTCAGAAGATTGTCCACCTTGTTAAGAGCCATAGCTTCGTCAAAGGTGACATCATGACTAATCACGACTTCCCTTTGACCGGCGGTGAACATTTCTTCAGGAGTCTTGGAACCCAATGCTTGATGAGGGCATCGATTTTATACATATATGGCGGTGTTTGTAGTTTCAGCCCATAGAAACTTTGAAAGTATTTGATCATGTAGCATGGCCTGGACAGCTTCCACAATAGTATGGTTCTTCCTTCCCGCCACACCATTCTGCTCAGGAGTATGTGGTGTAGTAGCCTCCCTCTTAATGCCAGCCTCAGATATGTCTGAGTGAACCAACTGTAATATATCGGAGGTCTTGCTTTGGCTTGAGGGGAATGGTCCCCTTTTGAGATTTCCTTCGACACATCCTGGACATACACCTTCTTTCTCTACTCGGAATTCGGGCATCCCTGTCACCATTTGTCTTACATCGAGTATAGCTTTATAATGAAGGGGGGCAAACCTCCGATGCCAAAGTGTGGACTGAAGAGATGTGTCATAAGACATGATACCTAGCAGACTTCCATCAACCTGATATAATGAATCAACACTAAACCCAAGAGTAAAGGCATCTTTAACATTATTTTTCCATATACGTACCTTGCCATAGCTGAAGGTTACCTTGTAGCCTTTGTCTTCCATTGCCGAGATGGACACTAGGTTCTTTTTTGAGGTCAGGTGCATTTAATACATCCTGGAATTTCTAGCCTTCTTGAATGGTTGTCCTCTTCCTCGATTCCTAGCTCTCCTATTACCTTTGCTATTGAATTTGTCATTCCTTTGATTGCCATCAGAGGGATTTTGATCATCGTCCAGGTGTGAGTCCTTTTTATCAGGGCACTCCCTTACATAGTAACCTGCTTTATCGCAGATGTAACATCATCATTTTATTCCACCCTTAGGTCCAGCCTTTCCTTTTGATTTAGTCCCGAAATTATTTCTTTTCTTAGCATGAGAAGAAAAGGTAGCAGGACGACCTTTAGGCATGGGCATTTCTTGCTCTTCTTCCCTTGTTTCTTCTTGAATGCATCTAGCCATTAATTCCTCGAAACCAGGAATTACATTATTGTTCAGAAGAGTAGTCCTGAACACGTACCATTTGGATGGTAATACTCCAAGAGTCGTGAGTGCCATTTCCCAGTCTATCGTAGATTTCCTTGGAAGTGTCCAGTTCAAAGATGTAGGCCACCAAGTGCTTGTCTATAGAGTCCCGGATGATCTTCTATTTTGACTTCTTCGATTTTCCATTTGTTCCATGCAGCAATGGATGCATTTGATGGAGGCTCAAAAATATTACCTCTTACATGGTCCAACACTCCTAGATCTTTTAGGGTTAGATCGATAGACGTCTTCCATCCATGTTGAGGACCCCATAGTTCTTTTAGGATAGCCTCGCCAATCTTCTCTTCAGTGATTGCTCTTGCTCTTGCTCTTGCTTTGTCTTCACCTCAGCTCTGATACCATGTTAAGTTATGGTATGTTCTATTCTTATAATAGTTTAATTCTTTTTCTTATTATATTCCACATATTAGCAATCACATGTACCTAAAGTAAAGTGCAGATAGAACATTAAACGATCGACAGAAAACAAGCCAAGACAAGAGACACAAGATGTGGCGGCTAGCCAGGGACAAACCCCACAATGTGTGGGGAAACCCTTTGATCAAATATTATTTTATCTTCAATAATTCAGCAGAGAGAAATAGTACAATAAATCTGATTTATATCAACAGTAGCAAACCCTAGATCAGCAGCATCAACATTAGCGACTTCATCATCAAACTAGGGCAGATGATATCTCACAAACCAACCGTCGGATCAGCATGATTCCACCTCCAAAAGTTGCGGCTTCCAGAGGAGGTTCAGATGAACCTATAGTGCAGTTGAGATGAAGATATATTCTAGTCCACACAGGTCAATCTTTACTTCTGCAGTTGCAGCTTCAGTTTCGGCAGCTTCCGGCTTCAAACTAGGGCAGTCGATATCTTGCAAACCGTCTGTCGAATTGACTTGATTCCACCACCAAAAGTTGTGGATTTCAGAGGAGGTTCAAATGAACCTACAACATAGTTCAGATGAGGAGATATTCTAGTACACGCAGGTAAATATTTACTTCTAAAGTTCAACTTCAGTTTCGGCAGCTTCTGGCTTCAAACTAGGGTAGTCAATATCTTGCAAACCGTTCGTCGAATTGACTTGATTCCACCACAAAAAGTTGCGGCTTTCGAAGGAGGTTCATATGAACCTACAATGCAGTTCATATGAGGAGATATTCTAGTCCCCGCAATACAATCTTTACTTCTGCATTTGCAGCTTCAGTTTCAACAACTTCCTTCAAACTAGGGCAGTCGATATCTTGCAAACCGTCCGTTGGATTGACTTGATTCCACCACCAAAAGTTTCAGCTTTCAGAGGAGAGCCAGATGGACCTACAACGCAGTTCTAAGGAGGAGATCTGATGGTCAACACTAGTCAAACTTTGGATCTACAGTTGCAGCTTTAGGCTCAACAGCTTTCGACTTCACATGTGTGAGAGAGAGACCCTTTTCTACACAATAGAGAAGAGACTCTTTTCTACTCAGTAGAGAGAGAGAGATGTGATGAGATGAGTGAGTCCAAATGAGAAAAACTCCTCCTATATTTATTCACAACATTGGTGTTTGAATAGATGCGACTGTTGGGCTTCTGAGCCTACATGAGTTGTAGGTCAGCTTGATAATAATTCCATAATCAAAATAAATTCATATCTCCATGAATACTTATTGGAATAGAATGATCTTTATATCAATCCTACACCTCATGACGAGAGGAATCTAATAAAAATATTATCAACCATGAATAAGATGACCCGCATGAAGTTTTTCCCTGGTTGCCAATTTTAACACATATTCACTTGAAAAATGTAATGTATGTGCATGCGCTGAAGAAAAAATTAATTTTTGTAGTTATATTGGAGGACAGAGGTTATGATGTGGTGTTAAGTAAGGGAAAATCTTTTCTGAATAATGTTGTTATTGGACAAGTGAAACATATTGGATTTAGAGTGAAAAAACTTTACAAGCTATAGGTAGATTTTTCCATGCATGAACCATACCTCCAGGAGTGAGGTGGGTCCATGTAGAGCCTTAGTCCCAGAGTTGCAAAGATCTGGGTAGGGTCCATAGGAGAGGAGTAGCAGTTGCATTATACTATTCTCATGGATCGTTAACCTTGCTACAGGGGCCCACAATATCAGTAGTAGGAGGATTAGTTTCAATTGGAGTAGTCAAATACTAAGGAGCATAGAGCAGTGTTGACAACAAATAAGATGCTTCGTAGTAGATTCAAAAGCAACACAAATTTCCAAGTAGACAATGTAGAGACTAGTAGTAGTTAGATGCTTAGGAGACAGTTGCAGCTCAAAGTCATAATCGATTCAATATTCTAGATGCTTCTCATTTGTAGTTGTCACACTATAAAAAAACAACCGTGAAAGGTGGTGGTATTTGTGCTATAGTACATTCCATAAGAGATGGATTGGGTTTGTGCAAAATCCTTTTCTTACTAAGAGGGAGTGTTGAAATTGTAGCAAGAAAAGGCTTCATTTGACTTGTGCCTTAGTCAAATGGAGAAATTCGATTTTCCACATCAGTAGGATGACATGGATTATAGTTAGCTAGAGTGACATGACATTTTCTACTAGTTAAGTCTGTAGATTCGAGTTTGTAAGCTTGGAGTAGAGTTGCGCATTTAGTGATTGCTAAATTTAGTGATCTAGTTCAGTTATTTTCAGTTGAACTAAGTTAACTGAGATCTAATCATTAGTTTAATTGGTTGAAGGTCAGTTGAGTAGTTATGTCTGTTGTTAACTCATTGATCTCTCAATTAACTAGTCAATCAACTAAAAATAGCCCAGACATGCATGGAATTCGAATTGCCTAGTTGGAGTGGAGGAAAAGGCACATTGTAATCATCAATTATATACTAGTTGAGTGTACAGGCTTGGAAATTAAGAAGGTGATCAATTCTCTTGGATTTGCGCAAGGAAATAAGGAATTACCCTATTCTTTAGGAGCTCAATTTCTACAGAATTGTGTAAGGAAATAGGAGGAACTTGGGGGGATTGAATAGGCTAAGTGTTGTTCATAGATAGTCATTCAAGAGGAGAAAACTTTACAGTGCAGGGTCTGCTTTAGAGCTTAAAGCTGGCATTGTAATGTTTCTCATTCTCATCTAATTAATTAAAAGTAGTGGAGGGTTTTTCCCCAATTGGGTTCCCCTGTAAATCATTTTGTTCCTTATGTTTTGATGGCTGCATGTCATTGCATGTATTTCTATCTTGTGATTTTCTATTTTGTAAATTGTAGAAGAAATTTGTGTCTCTTTATTTTAGTTCGAATTCATCAATAGTAGCAATTTTTTTCCATTTCTACAAGTACACTTTTCTAGCACTCCCTCTAAAGTAGACATATTTTCCTCTTGGCAAGGAATTTATGAGAATGTCGACTCCCTGCTCATCAATGGATATATAGTCAAGTTGCTCCGCCCCTCTCTGGACATAGTCATGGACAAAGTGGTATTTGATTTCTATGTGTTTTGACCTGTCATGAAGAATTGGATTCTCTATCAGTTTTATGAAACTCTAATTATCGCAATAAATCACTATAGGCCTCAATTACTGATCAAATAAGCTCGCCAACAACTTGTGAAGCCAAATGGACTCACAACCAGCTTGACTAGCTACCATGTACTCTCCCTTAGCATAACTTAGTGCTACTAACATTTTCTTATGGCTAAACCAAAATATAACTATTGAACCCAACTTGCAAACAGACTTGGAAGTACTTTTCCTGTCTATAACACATCCTTCCCAATTTGGGTTTGTATAGCTTATTAACCTGACCCCATCCCCTTGAACATAGTATAGACCATAATACATTATCCTCTATAGATTTTGAAGCACATATTTTGCAGCAAGCCAATGCATTCTCCTAGGCTCCATAATAAACTGACAAAGAGTGTTGACTGTAAAATAGATGTCTGTCTCGGTGTTGACTAGTTACATCAATGAGCTTATCAACTAATGATAAATTGTGGGATCAATAAAAACAAACTCAGAATATTGAAGCTTCTTCCAATTGGTAATCATAGGTATGGTCATAGGCCTACAATCCTCCAAGTGAAATATCTTTAGAATGTTTGTTGCATACTTTCCCTGTACTAGAAATATATTCCCACCTCTGACCATACTTTAATCCCAAGAAATAATACATCAGTCCAAGTTCTGTCATCTCAAACTATGAGTAGGAGTTTTTCTATACCGATAATAAATAATTCATCCACATACAGTACTAGAATGAGAAGATCCTCAACAACTACAATTTAATAAAAGTTTGGATCTTCATCACTCTTCCTAAAACCCAACTGCTGCAAGTAAGCATCTAACTGAGAATACCAAGCTCTTGGAGCTTGCTTCAATCCATAAAGCACCTTATTCAATCTAAAAACATGAGATTCTGGCCCATTCACCTCAAAGCCATGTGGTTGTTCAATGTAAAGCTCCTCTTGTATAATCCCATTTAGAAATTTAGTCTTCACATTCATCTGGTGGATCTTCCGACCCATATTTATTGCTATAGAAATAAGTAATCTGATACAACTATACCATACAACTGGAGCTAAGGTCTCCTCGTAATCAAACCCCTCCACGTGTGAGCACCCATGAGGCACAAACAAAGAATTGTACTTCTCAATGTTGCCATTCACAACATAGTTAATCTTGTAGAGCCACTTGGAAGTCACCGCTAACTTCCCCTCAGGCCTCAACACAATCTCCCAAACATCATTGTTCATGATGGAAGCATACTCTTCCACCATGGCATTCCTCCAGACCTATTGGCATACTTCTTGTTCATACCTATAAGGCTTGAAGTCAACAATACTACCCACAATAGCCAAATAACTACAAAATTGATCTAGTGGTATGCTCTCCCTAAGAGCCCTCTTGGGATTTCACACTGCCTCCCAGGCTTCCTTCAAAGTCTCATGAATGCATCTTGAATTCCTCTTCCCCGTAGTGGCCTCCTATGCTATGGTGGATATATCCTCCTTTGAATTTTGTGTCCCAGAAGATGATGCACTTGTGGTCAATGGTGAACCTATATCCAGAGAACATATGCCCTGTGATCCTATCACCTATGGGCTTGTCACTTTTGAATCCTGTGATCCTCCGTACCCCTGTGATTTTGTACCTTGTGGTGAACTCCCCTGCTAAGGAGTCTAATGCTTTAATTGATTCAATTATTGTGACTTCCTCAAGGCTCTCTCCTCCTCAAGTCTCACATCCTTCCTCACAGCAACCTTCCTCAAGGCATGAATATATATGTGTTAATCCTTTGAGGTATCACTATACCCCACAAAGATACCCTTCTTAGCCATGGGTTTTAGCTTTGTCCTCTTTTCCTCAAGTACATGTGAATAAGTCAGACACCCAAAAAGCCTAAAGTTCCCAACCTCAGGCTTCTTCCTAAGAAAAATTTCTCTTCAGGAGTCTTGCTCCCCAAAACTCTATGTTGATCCTTGTTCTGCAAATACATTGCAATGTTACAAGCCCTGGCCTAAAGAAATAAAGGTATCCTTTGATCTTGACTCATGGCTCTAGCTGCCCCAAATATGGCCCTCTTATTCCTTTTTACAAACCCATTCGACTGTTGGTTGTAAGGAACAATCAACTCCCTCTTGGTGCTTTCTCTTGCACATATTTCCTTGAACTTATTGGAGGTATACTCACCCTCATTATGGGACCTCAACACCTTGATATTATTAGCTATTTGGTTCTCCACAAGAGATTTAAACTCTAGGAACATCTTGAAGACCTTACCCTTGGTATTCATGAAGAAAATCCAGGTCTTCTTAGAGAATATTCAATGAAAGTGATATAATACTCATATCCACTCAATGATACAAAAGACATATGACCACAAACATCAAAATGAATCAAATCAAGGATACCTTCTAACTAACTGTCACTACTTTGAAAACAATTCTTGGTGTACTTTCCAAATGCACACCCCCTGCACACATCGTGGTGCATAGTACTAAACTATGGTAACCCTATAACAATCTCTCAATACCCTTAGAGCTTCATTGTTAAAGTGGGTCAGCCTCTTGTGCCACAACTCACATAATTCACTATTGTTGGTGGTTGAAATTAATGCTCTAGCTAGCTGAAACATCAGCCTATTGATCCGGTGGATTAAAATAGTGCTCAAAATTCAAAGTGTGCAACAGAGATCGAAACCCGAATGACTAGATAGATCTCAACAATCTAATTCCAACACAATTCTTTTCACTCAAAACCAATATCGGATTCTCCCGATATCGCGTTCTGATCAAATTGGCAAACAACTATTTTTTTTGGAATTTGGGTTGTAGGTACACCCAGTCAGCAGTCCGTATGTTGACTAGGAATCTTACTGGGAATTTGACTATGTTTTTATGGGCCAATCATTGGATGACACTTGTCTCATTTTTATTGGTTCGTGTATGGTGTGATTTCATTGGTCTAATGTTGGACCAATAAGGGAGAGCCACGTGGGCCAATCGGTGGCTGCCACGTGGCCTCCTCTTGGGAAAATTTTGGTTGAGAGTTGAATGGAGGCCATAGGGGTTGAACCCGCAACCTCAACGAACAAACCTAACAACCTAACCAACTTCTATGTTTAAAAATCGTATTTAAAATTTGGTAATGCGCCATATGGGGGGAGGGCTCGAGCTAAGTCCTAGCCCCTGGCCACCCAGTGCCATGGGACCGCAGGAGGGGGGCCAAGGGGTAGGCCTTAGGCTGACCCGCAATTACAACTGTGACCCAAACAATGCACATGGTGTTGAAACTTGGCAACAAGAAATTTATAAAAATAGAAATGCTAAAAATAACACTGCTAAAAATAGTAGTTTGGGCATCAGTGCTTGATTGGGCAACTGGGAACGAAAAATGGAAGTGCTAAAAATAGAAGTTCTATTTTTAGCAATGCAGTGTGGATTCCTATTTTAGTCAGTCCCTGGACTAGAAATAGGAAGTAAAATTCGAATTTGGTCTTACGAGTAGTTTGAATATTAATTAATTAATTCAGTTTGAGTTAATTAGTTAAGGAAAATCAAACTTGAAGTCTTTGTGAGAACATGCAATAATTTCTCCACTAATTGGGGAATGTGACCTTGATTTGCTCCACTGATTAAGGAATTAAGGATGAGTTCTATATTGAGTGGATCAGTTGACTTAGTTTAACTTAGTCAAGTTCAGTTAGATTAATTTAACAAGTTGTTAAATTAATGAGATATAGTTTGTTGATGCTTGCATGCATGTGACAACTATTATTTTCAGATAACTATGTATTCACTCATGGATAACTGATGCATGTCAGTTCTGTCAGAGACCCAGTTCAGATCAAAGAAGGGACAATGTACTATCAGTTGGATCAATATCTTTCCTGTAAAGGAAGCTCATCCATGATGAGGATTTATCTCCTTCAAGTTTGTGCAGTTAGATCAGAGGTTAGTGAGTGTGTGAAGAGGCCAATTCACACAGGTGGCAGCACTGGACCCCAAGGAAACTGCACAAGGAAATAGGAGGCTTAGAGGGCAGAGGAGAAGGTTTGTGAGAAGCCTTTGACTGTCTATGAGCAGTAGAGGGATTGTACTGAGAGCTGGATAGCTTCCGAGCTAAGGCTTTGTGTAATCCGAACTATATTTCCACTTGTATGATAATACAGAGATGGGGTTTTAGGCAGGTGCTTTCCCTGGGTAAATTCTTTTGTGTTATGTGTGATTGATTCCTTCTTATCAGTTATATGTGTTCTTATTGATGTTTCTCATGGTTGATTAAGCTTCCGCTAAATTGTTTGTAGAAGTAGATCAAGTGTTTTGCTTTAGTACATTGCATTACCAAGTGATCTACAGGTGGGAAATTTCTACATGGTATCAGAGTTAGTTGATTTGTAGAAAAAGTTCTACATGGTATCAAATCTAGCTGATTTGTAGGAAAAATTCTACATGGTATCAGAACACAGGTGATCAAGGAGAGAACATTATATTGAGAGGAGATTTCAAAGTTTTGAGTTTTGGGCCAAGAGTTTGCAGAGCAGATCTGAAAATTTTTGTACAAAATTTTCAGAAATAAATAGTAGATTTGGATTCCTTGTGGAAAAATATCCAAAATCAAAAAAAAAAAAATCGGCTAAATTGGAGTTCGGATGAGGGAGATATCGCTGATTTAAAATCAGCTCTTTTTCTAGAAAATTTTGTGACGGCGGGAAAGTGAAAATAGATTGGTGTGCTAGCCAAGAACTTGTATGCACTTGAGGTACAAGGTGCATGCAAAGCCTTGAGGAGCAAGGCAAAGGTTAGATACTTGGTGGTTGAGAGGGAGAGTAAATTACCTCTCAACATGCAAAGCTAGAAGAAGTCTCAGACAATTGTGGAGGAGCCACGATTGGTGCAGCATCTTTAGGAGGTTGTGGAGCAACCAAAACAGGGGAAGTTGAGAGGAGATCGAGTAGAGTCATCTACTCATGCAGAGACCTCTAGTAGGGGGAAACGTTGAGCCAGGTGGGCAGAGGGATCACATGCGACCATTCCTCTAGGTAGGAGGTGGGGCGATGTAGAGTGATCGTCCCAAGGAGGAGGGGCAGGATCCTTGAGGTACCCAACCTCTTTTATTCGACTTTGCTACGGGAGCCTCGATGAGGAGTAGTAGAACTGATTGATTGGGTAGAGGTAGATGCGGATAGAGCGACAGAGAGAGCTACAGTGCAGGGAATCCCAGGACAGCGCAGTGCATGTAGGCTTCAACAATGTGAGAGGCACAAGTGTGTTGCACAGTGCAGGGTAGCACAGAGAAGGGTGCAACGGTGCTAGATGCATGGAGATGTTGCAGTAGCGCAGAGGTCAAAGAGGGAGCACTTGTCAGCAGCAGGTACAGCTTCAGCATCAGAGTATGTATCTAGCCCAATAGAGAGGTTAGTTGGGAATTTTTTTCTTCCAAGAGTTGTTGGAGCAACCACACTTGGTAGATTTGTTACATGCAGAACAGGATCAGGTTCGAGAGGAAGCCTTTCTTGTTGAGAGGGAGTGTTGAAAATTGGCAACAAGAAATTGCTAAAAATAGAAGTGCTAAAAATAACATTGCTAAAAATAGCATTTTGGGCATCAGTGCTAGATTGGGCAACTGGAAATGAAAAATGAAAGTGCTAAAAATAGAAGTTCTATTTTTAGCATTGCAGTGTGGATTCCTATTTTAGTCGGTCCCTAGACTAGAAATAGGAAGTAAAATTCGAATTTGGTCTTACCAACAGTTTGAATATTAATTAATTAATTCAGTCTAAGTTAATTAGTTAAGGAAAATCAAACTTGAAGTCTTTGTGAGAACATGCAATAATTTCTCCACTAATTGGGGAATGTGCCCTTGATTTGCTCCACTAATTGGGGAATATGCCCTTGATTTGCTCCACTAATTGGGGAATGTGCCCTTGATTTGCTCCACTGATTGAGGAATTAAGGATGAGTTCTATATTGAGAGGAACAGTTGACTTAGTTTAACTTAGTCAAGTTCAGTTAGATTAATTTAACAAGTTTTTAAATTATTGAGATATAGTTTTTTAATGCTTGCATGCATGTGACAACTATTATTTTCAGATAACTGTGTATTCACTCATGAATAACTGATGCATGTCAGTTCTGTTAAAGACCCAGTTGAGATCAGAGAAGGGACAATGTACTATCAGTTGGAAGAATATTTTTCCTATAAAGGAAGCTCATCCACGATGAGGATTTATCTCCTTCAAGTTGGTGCAGTTAGATCATAGGTTAGTGAGTGTGTGAAGAGGCCAATTCACACAGGTGGCAGCACTGGACCCCAAGGAAACTGCACAAGAAAATAAGAGACTTAGAAGGCAGAGGAGAAGGTTTGTGAGAAGCCTTTGACTGTCTATGAGCAGCAGAGGGATTGTACTGAGAGCTGGATAGCTTCCGAGCTAAGGCTTTGTGTAATCCGAACTATATTTCCACTTGTATGATAATACAGAGATGGGGTTTTAGGTAGGTGCTTTCCCCGAGTAAATTCTTCTGTGTTATGTGTGATTGATTCCTTCTTATCAGTTATATGTGTTCTTATTGATGTTGCTCATGGTTGATTAAGCTTCCGCTAAATTGTTTGTAGAAGTAGATCAAGTGTTTTGCTTTAGTACATTGCATTACCAGGTGATCTACAGGTGGGAAATTTCTACATGGTATCAAAGCTAGCTGATTTGTAGAAAAAGTTCTACATGGTATCAAAGCTAGCTGATTTGTAGGAAAAATTCTACAAAATTCTACACATGGAACCAGCGCTTGGCCGAGTGTAAACTAGAGGGTGCTAACCCATGGGGGAACAACCTCAAGGCACATGGTGCCATGAAACCACAGGCGCAGGTGGATAAGGAAGAGGGACCAACCCCTAAGAGATAGCCCCAGGTCGTATGACCCTCCCATGTAACCAAGAGCGCACACCAGAAAGGGGGCTATCCTCTTACATATGGGTGACCATGCGACCATAAGCATGCCAAGCGGAGGGCTTAAGGTCGTTGGACATAGGCCCTGGAATCTCAGCCGTAAACCATGTCACATGCGTGCCACATGACCATGATTTTTGGAACTGGGGGCTCGATGGGCGGACTAATCGTCCTATAATTTCACCCACCGAGTGGGAATGTAAGCTAGGTTTGTGTGTCAGTTCCGTGTTTTGAGCGGTCAAGCCAAGTTTAGGCTGAATTGGAGGATGATTAGCTCAAAATTTGGGAAAAACTTGAAGAATCATAGATTACTCAACTTTTGGCCAAATGAGGTGAAAAAAGAACCAAATTGGGGGTTTTTGTCAATTCTGAATCCATTGGAGACCTTAGTTCTACTGTTTGAACTTTTTAAATAATTTGAACACACCTTTGAGCATTTTTAATGAAAGAGGCATTGCATTGGAAACTGGACTAGGAAATGTAGCCCAAGAGAGGGGTGAAATCCTTTATCATGCTTTGTGTTATGTGTTTCAGATATGCTTATTTATCTCTATCTGGTTGTAAAATTGGTTAAAATTTACTTGTTTATGTGTTTAGTAAATGTATCCTCTACCTAAAATACATATAAATTAACTTGCAAATTGTTTAAAACCTTCAAGTTTACACATACAGATCACCTATATAGCTTCCCTTGATGGACTCCAATCACTTTAGACGAAGTAATAATGGATCCCCTGGGATACAAGAGAACATTCCCATCATGGAACACCACCTCATACCCCTTGTCTTCAATAATGGAATTTGATATCAACTTCCTTTTTATCTTCGGAAGATATAAGAGGTCTTTCACTATTAAGGAAGGTTGCTACTCCCTCTGAAAGGATACAGTCCCAATACAAATTTTCCTGGCTATAGATTAATCACCAAGAACCACCTCAATATCTATATCGCTTTCAGTAAGAACTGTAAAGTTCTCCCTAACACCTTATATATGGCATGAAGTTCCCTTATCAATGTACCATATACTGGAGGATGCAACATTAGTGGAAAGACTAACCACCAAATAAAACTCCTCAAACTTTGTGAAAAACTTATTCACCTTAGCTGAAGTGGAAAAACTCTTCTTCCCTTTCTTATTAGGACACATAATTACATAATGTCCCATCTTCTGACAAGCAAAGCATCTCACTTTGCTCATCTCCTTCTCCCTCTCCTTTTTCTTACCATTTTGCTTGGTCCCACTCATGGAACCCTTCTTGGAATTCTTTTTTCCCTTTGCTGCAAGAGAAACATTCTCCTCATCATCCCCACCATGCTAGCCTCCACTCTTAGCATTTTGTCTTATCTGATCCTTGATGAAATCCTCCCATAATCTTCTTCAATCCGAAAGATTTTCATGGGATACAACCCCATCAATAAATGCATCCCACTTCTTAGGAAAGCCACTCAAGATTGTCCTAATAAAATGCTCATCTGGAATGGCCTCTCCCACTTCCACCAACTCCTCTCTCACTTGAGTGATTTTTGTGAAGTATGATGAAATTATTTCAGTCTTGGCCATCTTGGTACTCAGATTTTCTTGCAATAACATTTTTTTGTTAATATTGGGACTTTGGTAAAGCTTTGTTAAGGAATCCCCCATCTCATGAGCATTCTTCTTCCTTGAAACATGGGAAATGAGGTGATCCTTAATGGCGTATAGGAGAAGCATCTTTACATTGACATTCTTCTTGTTTAAGTATGCCAACTATATTGGATCAGTGGGAGGTGTCACTAGTGACTCAACAATGTTCCACAACTCAAATTATTCAAGTATCAAGACCATCCTCTCCTTCCATGGACTAAAATTATTAGCCCCATTCAACCTATCCTCAACTCTCAAACATGTTGCCATTTGACATACTCAACCCAACACGAATTTTAGATCTATTACAAGGTAAACAATTGCTCCCTCTCAAACACAAATCTTAGTTTATTCTTTCTAATTTTTCTAGTTATTTGTTCCCTTTCTTATCACTTTGGCCCACTTGGCTCTGATACCATGTAGAATTTTACTTATACACACCCGAGTTTCAAGTTTAATGAAGTCTCATCATGTTTCATGCCCAACCCACATGTTTATTTGTCGTAGTCATAAAAATGAATATATCATAAATTGAAACACAAGAATCTAATCTAAATTTCACCTTTTGCTGAGATAAAACACAAGCAAACCCACAAAGAATTTTAAACAAGAAATTTTGCGCAATAAACCATGTAAAATCCCTACTGGGAAAATCAATGAGAGAGGGAGGAAATTTCTTATTACTTCAAATAAATTTTACAACAATAATTATAACAATAAATGCAACTTACCTCCTTGAATTGTGTGCCTAGAATTTCTTTGGAAAATGTGCTAACTTTGCTCCTTGATTTTTGTTCCTGAAAATCCTTGATTTGTGAGTCCCCCTCGCTTAGTAATTTTTACCAAACTAGCCTTGAAATTTGTTTAGTGTAGACTCTCAAAAACCGTGCCACATTCACTCAATTTTCATGTTGTCTCTCTTGTACTTATTGACTACAATTAATGTGCTAGAAAAAACCTCAAATTTCATGTTGTTGTAACAACTCTTATAGCCCTCAAAATTCATGCTATCAATGTTATTGTTGTTGAAAAATACTGGAAAAGTACCTCAAAAAATTTCCCCTCCTAACATTGGGATTTGCATTGCCCCTAATGTTGTAGCTCCTCTTCTCCCACTATACAATTTTCTCTCTCAACCCTCTTCTCCTCTTCTCTAAAGTACATGAAGGTTGAATGGAAAATGATGTCTTTTATCTCCTTGAATTTCTATTTTGTTCTCTCATAATGAGGGGTGACCTAACCCTATGAGCCAATTGTTGAGATTAGATCTTAGCAATTGAGATCAAGGGTGGAGATTTAATCTCGCATTGACTTGACTTAAGTCTTTTTATCCCCTAAAATCACTTTTTCATTTAATATCAATAAAAGTCACTTAGGCTTTATATCTCATAAAATCACTTTAACTTTATATCTTAAAAAGTTATGTCAAGGGGTCATGTTGGACACTTTTTCCTAGGCAAGACACCAAACCTTAGGAAACACTTGTCCTTTTTACACTTTTCTAACAAACATAACATTAAGTAAAGCAATAACAATAAAATTTCCTCGATGTAATCAATGACAAACAACAAAGGAGTGACTAAAACAACAAAATTCTTGAAAAATATCATATGGTGTGATGTTGTGCTCCATCCAATGGACGACATGAAATATTTTTGGATCAATCCATACCATGCATAACAATTAATTTGTCTTGGCTTGTCACATTAAATTAAAAAATCAAACTCTCTATTAAGATGTACAAACATATAAACATTTTCATTAAACACTACATTTCCTATCAAAACAATTGCAAATGAAAAGTTTATTATCCACCTATTCTAAATTGGTTATCTTAGATCTCCATAACTAGTGAATTGGTCATTTTAGCTTGTAATGATTTTGTTTCCTAATTAAGACAAAGGGACTAAACTAGTAGTAAAGAGAAATGGTAATTCAAACTTTAACTCAATATTCACGAATTGATCCTTTAAGGTAAGTCTATGATTCAATTTCTCTTGTTTGCAAATGGATAATTCCATCCACAGTAATAATTATTGAGATAACATTGTTTTAGGAAAGGATCTTGTATTTTGCATTGTTTAGAACTCTTTGACCTATATACTTCAAATTTTAGTGTCCATTTATGGATTTTGTGTTCAATTACTTATGTTGAATGTGCCTTTTAAGAGATGGATCACCTTGTTCACTACAAGGAAAATATCTTCTAGTGAAGGTTTTTGTGAAGGCTCTTATAAAAATAGCCCAAAAATATGTTTGTAGTGGAGGTCACTAGTAGAGGTGGGTGGGCAGATGTTTCTTTGATGTTGTGTATAAATTATTCAAGAGCACTTGTGCTTTATTATCCATACATGCACCAAAGCTGCATATACCATGGTGCACCGTAGCTTTTTTCTTTTTTTGAAAAATAAAAAACCACAGTGTGCTAAATACACAGATGCACTGGTGCTTGAATATTCACTAGCACCAGACTCTTTCATATAGTAAAACGTATTGTTGTTATTCAACAATGATATCTTGGTGCGGTAAATGTATAACAACGCCCCAGCGCATCTTACAGAGCGTACCGATAGACCATTTGTAATTTATAAAAAATGATCGATGTTATTGTAAAACCACAAAACTAGAGTGTTACTGGTAACATAAATCCCCAGGGCGTCTCAATAAAGCACTGCAATAATTTCAAAAAAAAAAAACACGGTGCTTTTGAATATATCCCACCCTGGTTCACTTTGCGAAACACACGAGAGGAGGGTAAAATAAAAAATAACCTCCTGATTGTAATTTTAATTTTTACCATCTATAGTGTGGGAGATCTATTAAGCATCAATGCCAATCTTACCACATGCAAGCGCCCTAACGTCTATGCTTCTCTTGCTCACCACCTTTCAGTATTGTGCTCACTGTTTGAGTTTCCATTTTTTTCAAATGGTGTGAAAATTTGTTTTTCTCCATTATGTGTCCATAATGCCTCCCAGATGACCAAATTTCTAGGTAATATCTATGTTTCTTTCTAATTTAGTATATTGGAATTGTAAATCAGGTTGAATTTCTCACTGTTTTTGGAAAAATACGGTTCGCCCTATAAATTTAGAGGGTGCACCACGATTCGGTGCATGAACATAATGCATCGGCATTGTGGCATGTGTTTTATAAATATAAATGCATAGGGAAAGATGTGATAGATTGTGTGTCGGTGTGTCACTCTCGGTGCATTTATATTTACGAAACACACCACAAATAAATATTTAAAAATATTCCTATAGCTCGGTGTGTTTAATAACCTAAACGTACCGTATTGGTGCCAATAGGTTATACGTGCACGTCGATGCACAAGTATGCTACACTGCTATGAAAAGTTAAATTTTTGAAACACCCATGGTGCATCATAATTATGTGCACACCGTCACCAGTGCGATTATAGTTGAAAGCGCACCGAAATCGGTGCATGACTGTGTTTTGAGTGTACCAATATTTTTTTTTATAAATTGAAACTTATGTTTCCA
This sequence comes from Pinus tabuliformis, assembly GCA_031772625.1. Taxonomy (NCBI): domain Eukaryota; kingdom Viridiplantae; phylum Streptophyta; class Pinopsida; order Pinales; family Pinaceae; genus Pinus; species Pinus tabuliformis. The sequence goes on from CM062807.1 coordinate 699,870,348, forward strand.
TAGTTATAATAATATGTTTCATTTGATTAAAAAAAAAATTATGTATGAGGCTAATGTATTTTATACGTCAACCATGTAGTAGAGATGTTAGGAGAGGCAGTAGGAATAGGAGCAGGAGTAGAAGGTGGACCCACACAATATGGTCTTGCCATGGCAGGTGAGAGAGAGGGAGCGGATTTATACCCTCGACCTATTACGCTAGCGACCTGAGCGCTCTTGAGGAATGTAGGCCTCCTCCCATATTATGAGGAGGGCACATTCTTGAAGGCGCACTTTGTCCTATTAGCACATTTAATCCGCCAATGGAATCTCCAACAACAAGCTTTCCGTGTCAGTCCTGAGTTGTGGTATAGGCCCACATATGAGGAAATATACTTTATCATTGGCCTATCTAGGAGAGGGGAGGATTTCCCCAATTCTCTGATGTCTCCCATGGTGTTGCAACCTCGAGACATCATCATAGATCCAATGTTCGTGGATCTCTACAGGGACTGTCCACATGATTTGATGTCTCTTATGCGACATGTTATCAAAGCTAGTACTTTATTGGCAACAATGAGGGTTGCAAGGCATCACGGAGAAAACATCCATTAGATGAGGGTGGTCATGATCATGATGAGGGTGATGATCATGATCATGATGATGAGGGTGATGATCATGAGGATGGTGATGATGATTCTTTTGGTGGTGCCACCCCATAAGATCATGGCTGTCAGGGTGTTGGTGATCCTTCTGGTAGTACACTTTCTTGTCAGTCGCCTAATGATGATCAGATGCCAAAGTTAGAGGATGTGTTGTATGTTTCTCCTAACAGAGAAAATCAGCCACCTTCTCCTACAGACCAACCAATACCTTCTACTACAGACCAACCACATCTTAGTCTTCCACCTCAGTGGAGTTTAACATACGTACTTGATCAGGAAATAATTGACCATCCAATATCTTCTACTGTGGGCACTACTATGTATGTTGTATCGGATATTTGATTGCACTTATTTGACTACATGATGTAGTTATTTGACTTCTTTATATATATATATGATGCTTTTTTGTTCATGTTTATGTAATTAATTTATATGTTGGTGTTGATGTGTATATTTTTAGGTCATGTTAGATGTTTTCATTTAATGTGTTTACAAATAGATGTGTATGTGATAGCAGTTATTTGACATGAGATTTATATTAATTTAAGGATGTGTGTGGTGATAATGTTAGATTATAATCTGTTTGTTTTGTTAGATGTGATCATGATGATGTTGCCTTGTTAGATTACTAGGTTTGTGTACTAGCTAATGACATTTATATGTGCTACTAAAAGTGTATATAATTAGATGATGAGAGTGAATTCGAAAGTATATCTTAGATGATATTTATGTTTGTTAGATGATTATCATCATGATGTTTATTTTTATGAAATAATGTTTATTATAGATTATGTATTACTGAGTTTATATCAAACTTTTATATATGAAATTGCCTTGTAAAACAAATTACTTTAAAATAAAATGCAAAGATATTTTTATAAATTACAAAGTTTAGTATGATTGAAACTATGATTGTAAAATTACGATAAATATTTTTCTATTGCTTAGATAGTTCATTGATATTCAATCTAACTTAATTAGTAAAATATTTCAATACTCACAACAATAAAATAATTAAAGGTAAATTAATTTAGTTAGTTCTTAAAAAGATGAAAATGTGTAACTCATTCAATTTTTAATATAAAATATTAATAATAATAAATTATTCAAAAATACAATTTAACTAGTTCAATATTGGTTTATAAAATTCAATCTATTTTTAAATTTAAAAACCTTAAGTTAGATTTTGCAATCTACAGTCTAGATCCATCTTAATTGTTAATCTACCAAGCCCTAAGAGGGATCAAATCCCTTGAGATGCAAACATCTTTTTGAGTGAAAATGGATTTGATCCCTCTCGGCACTTAGTGGATCTAGGCAGTTGGTATAATATATATGTAGTTGATATTGAAATATTTTATTTATAATTCACGTTTTCTATATTAAAGTGTTAAAACATGCCCCCTCATATTTTTTCCCTCTATGTATACATTTAATTATTTTTATTATTAATATTTTCTAAAATATTACATATCAAATTCATATTAAACATTGAAAATTTTACAAATATCCCTCATACATTAAATTAGAAAGCAACTATGGAATAATAATTCTCTCAATCTTTCTCACTAAAGTGAAAATATAAATTAATTACTTTATGTTTCTCAATATAAAGTATCTCTAAAATTATATTGTTTAATGTGGGCATTGAAATATTTTACTTATGGTTGTGAGTGAAATATTTTTTGTTATAAATATATTTTTGTTTTAAATATCACGTGTAAATGGAACATAGAATAAATTACACATAATGTGATATCAATAATACTATTTCTTGTCATGTGAAAAAATTACATTTTTCCTTGTAGTAAAAAGTAAATCATATTTTTTTACTCATTACATTTCTTCCTCATAATAAAAGTTAAATTATTTTATAGTGAGTTGTAGAGTGCCACTAGACATAATTAATTTAGATTTAATACAACTTAAAAAAGAAAATTATAAATTTTATTTTTATAAAAATTATTTTATTACTAAAGTTAAGAGATTTTCAAGCAATTTAAATTTAGTCTTTATAGCAACTCTTACCAATTTAAATTAAAAAATTCTCTCTCTAAATATGAGGAGAAAGAAATGTAAAATAAGGCTCGTGATCAAGTTATTTGTAGCTGGGGATTTTCTCTATGGGAAGTTCTCCCTTAAAGAGGCAAGTGAATTTTTTTCTAGTAATAAAGATATAACATTTTGATATTATTTTGGTTTTTTATTTGCTATTGTACTGGTTTAAATTTAACTCTTTTTAATAATAAATATGAGTTAAACAATACAAATTAAATTATCACGAGATATTCACTAAAAATCATGTTTTCACATTTTTCTTAGCTAATATTACATCATGTTCACAATGATAAAGACATGTCTACTTTAAATAATTTAGTTACAAATACATAAAAATAGATATTTATTTTACATCATTTAAGCAGGAAACAAAAATGCATCACCAAGTCTATTTGAAATTCAAACAAATGCCTCTTAATAACTATCACAAATGTGGTGCTCTTGGTATGTTCTATTCGCATTGGTGCTATCATATTTACCCAACACACTGCCTAAATAATATTTTAAAGTATAGCTATATATCGGTGCATTCTATAACGTGAACGTTTCGTCCCGGTGTGAAAATGTTATACGTGCGTACCAGTGCATACATGTGACGCACCACTATGAAAATTTAAAAATTTGAACCAACAATGGTGTGTCATAGGTATGTGTGCACTGCCTATGTTGTAGTTGTGTTTTAAAGAGCACCGAAGCCGGTGTATGATTGTGTTTTTGCTACAACATTTTTCATTTAATAAAAAAAGGTTATTTTCTGTATGAGGCTGATATATTTTATACGTCAATCATGTAGCAGAGACATTAGCAGAGGAGCAACAACAATTAGAAATGCTTAGCGAAATAATGAAAACAAAAACATACAACAATAATATAAATGATGAAATAACACAAGTACATATCACCCTCCATTGTCATCACCTTGATTATTTTCCTCGACGCTTGGCATGATAACATTGTTGTTCTCAATTACATGTTTTGATCTAGGTTTGTGTCTTAATACGAACCACCAATCCCTATCTAACACATCTGGGTAAAAAAACACCTAGTTGCAGTGTTTTAGGAAAACATAAGGCTCCCTAGCTTCATGCCACATCTTTCTAGACTTTATAGATATCAACCCACTATCGTGATCTTCCTTTACATTATTTCGTTAAAAGGTGTTCCACCACTTCCACTTAAAAATTAACACAATGGAACGAATAGAAGTCCATTTGAATGATCTCTTGTATCTTTCCAACGTAACATAATGTCCCCTGCATAAGGTTTTGATCGCGGTGGCTAACACGACTAGATTGGTCGAACTCGAATTCCACTCCATAGTCTTGTGTCATGCATTCATCATCAACATCCTCCTTGTGAAAATGATGTCCATATGCTCACATAGATGGGAACAATTGCACTTATAAAAAAAAGTGAAAAAATCACTATGTCATGTGTCTAATATCTCAAACATAATTAAAATTATAAAATATATACAAATGTTACAATTCAAAGGTACAAAATGAAGTTAAAATTGTACAGAAAGAGATTATGATTTGTTGAACCTCATAATTACCCTCTCCTTGACAACTTTTCTCACTTCTTTTCTTTGCTTTTCCATAAGATTACAGATCCCCATCAATGATAAATGATAGATTTTTTCTCAAGGAGGGAATTAAATGATTGACATGTTATACTTTTATGTTTTTTCTATTTGAATAAGTTTTTGCAAATTAGCTACAGAACGAAGCCTATTCTACAGCTAACCGTGTATTCCGTAGCTACTTCCATGGTATGGCAGGTTCCAGGTGTCAAACGAAGAAACTGGCCACATGGGCATCTCTGGAATCGTCTCTACATGGATTCTATCATAGTCACTCAGTTCAAATCGATAAGAAAGCAAGCTCAAGACCATAGTCAAAGGCGGAGTCAAACATTTGAGACCCTGAAGCAATAGGACTCTTTGTCTACTCTTTTGTGGTTAATTAATAAATCCAACAGTTCTGTTGCAGCATTAACTTGGATCAACCACCTATATTAACGATTCTATGCAAACATCTTGCTCGAATTCAAGTCACCTATAACTGATCAAACATTTACGTAGTCTTGTTGTGATACGTGTAGACCACTTGTAGCTAAAATTCCTCAAAGACAGTTATGAATATTTTCTTTTAAATAATGGTTGTATAGAACTGAGAGGGGTTCGAAGATTTTGATGTATTAAGTTCAGACTTTCAGCTCTGTATTTTGGACTTTGTTCCTATTTATAATATAAAGCCGTGTGTTGACCAATGATCATTTGAAAGAGATTTTTCAATTAGTTAGCAGCTCAACCCAGTCAATTGCAGAGGGCCCCTGCACTGAAGGAGGTTTTCTTTCCATTTTTTTTTTCTGTTCAGTTTTAATTTTATCATTTGCTTTTAGCAGTATTTGCAACTTAGGTTGATTTCTTGTAGTTTGATTTCTTTCAGTTTTGATTAGTCGCATAATGTTAGAACTCAATTGTGCAATCTTGTTTCTCCAATCCATTTCATAAGAGGAAACGACTTTGTTTCTAAACAGAGTAAGGTTGAAAGTAATGGGAATGCATTGTTGACTAGTTTACTCATTGTTTTTGTTATTTATTTTCTAGTTCAAATTGTCAATACATAGTGCTAATGAATGTTTTTGGTCACCATTTCAAGCTGATACCCATCCTAAACTAAATGGTTAAACATTCACTCCACACAATGATTGAAACCAATCAATTATCTTCTGCGTGTTTTTATTTAGTTCTCTAGATTATAAAGTACAAAAAGTTGCTTGTATTCCATATCAAGAAGGTTATCTTTCAAAATCGAAGGTTAGAGTTAATTTCATTCTCTATATTTAGTTCAACATGCCTTACAACTTCACCTTTTAATGTCAAAAATTAGATTCATGACTTAGGATTAATGACAAGATAGGACATATGTTCTGTTTTTCCTTCTTTTAACTTAGATTTTGACTAGTTTTAAGCTCTTGGTTCACTTTTAGGAAGTTTAGATTCAGTTTCTCATAGTTTAGATTGTACATCACTAGGAATCAAAGAACAGAAATCCCCAAAACAATATAAAAATACAAAAACAACGAAGTAGGAAGGGTTAACTAAGTACATATAGTGCACTACACTTCATCAGCTTACAAACCTCGGTTGATAATTCATGCAAGAAATTTAGGACACTAAATTGACTAAACATTTTGGCACCATTGTTGGGGAAGTGTAATTAGGTAACCTTATCTCTTACATTCAAAAAAAAAATTGATATGCGTAGAGAAAGAGACTCTAGGGGTAGATTTATAGCTAGAGGCAAGAATTCAATTCCTACAACACCACCTATTCCACCAAGAACAAGAAGAGATACACCTCCATCTCAAGCTCATACTCCTAGCCATAGAACTCCTGAAGTTCTAAGGTCAGAAATCCAATCAAAAGAATCTCCTACTTCATCTACCTAGGCAGTCCTAGAGGGAAAAATCTTGGGTGTCCAACAGAAGGAGTAGCCTTTTTCACCTCCACAGGGGAGCATATTTTAGTTGAAGAATTAGGAATACCTAGTGAGGAAGAACAAGTAGAACCTGTCTCCCACATACCATTAATAGAGGAACCAGAGGAAGAGAAAGTAACCTTGTAGGTTGAACCTTATACTGACTCTTAAGAAACTATAATAGCAGAAGGAGAGGATGGTGAATTCACATTATTTGGAGGAGGAGGTAGAGGAAGAGGTAGAGGAAATAATGGAGGAGGCAGACGAAATAGGGAAATATATAATCCTTTTGGATTCCTTATAGTGGATGAAGAAACAAATGCCACAATGAAAAATATCTCACCTTCTATCCTCCCAAATTTCCATGGGTTAAAAAGTGAGGATCCTGAAACATTTTTATTTGAGTTTGAAGTCTTGTGCAGAACCTATGATTACTTAGAATACTCTCAAAAACTTAATTTGTTTCCTTCAACATTGAAAGTAGCTGCTTTGATGTGGTTCATGAAGTTAGTCACTCAGTCCATTAGAACATGGAATGACATGAAGAAAGTGCTTTTGGATAGGTATTTGGATTATTTCATGCCTACCAATCACAAGGATGAAGTGTTCAAAATGATGCAAAGAGAGGATGAAAATTTAGAGGATTTAATTGAGAGATTCAACTATAACTTGAAAAGAGAAAAGATGGATAATTTAGATGAAGATACCTTAAAAGACCTTCTATTAAAAACCATTAGATATGAGTGGATAGATATCCTTAACATGATGGGGAAGGGAGATATCTCTCAACTCCCATTAAGTGACATAGGAGAATTATGTATTCATCTCTCAAGAGGGAAATCCAAAAATGGGAAAGGTCTAAGAGATCCTTCTCTTGTTAGAGTAAATAAATCTGCAACTGGATCAGTGAGTAGGGCAGAAATTGGGAATATGCTTGATGAATTAAAAATAGATATTCTAGGGAGCCTTAGTGAGCAAATAGACACCCTGAAGATGCAAAAAAATCATAAAACCGAGGCCGATGCTTTAGCTATTTTTTGTCCCAAATGCAGAAAAAAAAAAAAAAAAAAAAAAAACAAAAAAACAAACAAACAAACAAACAAAAAAAAAAAAACAAAAACAAAAACAAAAACAAAAAAACGCTTTAAGAGAATTCCCTTTGGATGCAAAAATCATAGAGACTTGAGTGATTTGTTCAAAAAACCATGAGACCAAGGGTTGTCCTTCAATTCTAGGTCTTAAGGTTGTTTTTCAAGAATAAACAATTCCAAATTCAGCAAAATCTCTTTGCTTTGTCTCTAGAAGACCTTGGTAGGGGCCACAAAATCAGGGATTTAACAATCAAATGTATCTTCAACCCCCACCAAATTGGAATTCTTGGCAGCAACCTTGGCCTCAACCTCAACCTCAATCTCAATCTCAACCTTGGGTTCAAGGAATACAAAATCCTTATGGAATATTTTCTCAATATTATCAATATCCTCCATCATATCAGAATTATCCTCCCCCACAAATTCCACAACAAAATCAGCAACCACAACTTCAAAATCAGAACCCTCAACTTTCACTACCATTTCCACAACAAAACCAAAATCCTCGACTCTTACTGCCATTTCAGCAGAGACCAAATCTAGGAGGACATCCACTTATATTAGGAAGACCTTGGCTAGCCATAGCTAATGCTTTCATTAGTTGTAGATCTGGTGACATGTATATTTTTTATGTGAATTAAACAAAGAAATTCGCTCTATATCCTCTAGCAAGAACAATCATAGAAATAGATGACAAAGAATGGATTGATGATGAAAATGACATTCAACCTCTCTTTACTATTTCAGAAATTAGTGAAGATAGTCAAATCTTGAATACAATGGAAAATTTTGAATCATCTCCTGAATATGAACATGATCAATTCCAAGAAAAATCCAATATTGAATATTTATCATCTAGGCAGATGTCTCTTTATTCTATGGAGGAATTTGGTAGCTCTACAATTGAAATATTTCCAGGGAGAACATTGAACATAAACAATAACATGGAGAAATTACAACAAGAAAAGCTAATCAAAACACTACAGCAACATTTTGTTGCATATGCATGGGAATATACTGACATGAAAGGAATTAGTCCTAAGACTTGTATACATCACATCTACATTGAGGAAAATTGTAAACCTATCAGACAACCTCAAAGAAGGATAAATCCAAATCTTAGGGAAATTGTGAAAGAAGAGCTGCAAAAACTATTGAATGTGAACTTCATTTACCCAATTTCAGACAGCCAATGGTTTCCCCTTTATTGATTGTGCCTAAAAAGAATGGTAAATGGAGGGTGTGCATTGATTATCGAGAATTGAATAAAGCTACCCTTAAAGATCATTTTCCTTTACCCTTTATAGATCAAGTGTTAGATACATTAGCAGGTAAGAAGTATTTCTCATTCTTGGATGGTTCTAGTGGTTATAATCAAATTCAGGTGGCACTTGAAGGTCAAGATAAAACCACATTTACTTGTCCATGGGGAACCTATGCCTACCGAGTACTTCCTTTTGGATTATTTAATGCACTTGCAACATTCCAAAGAACAGTACTAGGAATTTTTTCTGATCTAATACATGATTGTGTAGAGGTATATATGGATGACTTTACAATCTATGGGAATACATTTGAAGAAGCTTTGGAAAATTTGGAAAAAGTTCTTAAAATATGTAAGGAATCAAACCTTTCACTAAGCCATGAAAAATGTTTTATGATGTTTACAGAAGGGATTGTTTTAGGACATCACATTTCAGGAGATGGGATTAAAGTTGATAAATCTAAAGTTGAAGTCATCTCTAAATTATCAATTCCAAATTGCCAAAAGGATGTTAGAAGTTTTCTAGGATTTACAAGATACTATAGACGATTTATAGAAAATTTCACTAAAATAGCATCCCCACTCTTCAAATTACTCACCAGGATTGTGAATTTAATTGGAATCTTGATTGTCAGTTAGCATTTGAGACTTTAAAATCAAAAATTTCTGAAGCACCCATCTTGAGAGGTCCAAACTGGAAACTAAATTTTCACACAACAGATGCTTTAGATACAGCTCTGGGAGTTGTATTAGGACAAAAAGACTTTATTCCCTATGCCATCTACTATACAAGTAAGAATTTGACTCCCACTGAGTTAAATTATACTGTAACTGAAAATGAATTTTTAGTTGTTGTTCATGCCATCAACAAGTTCAGACATTATATAACAGGCTATGAAACCTTTTTTCATACAGATCACTCTGCAATTAGATACTTAATGAATAAACCTATTACTAATGGCAGAGTTACAAGATGGCTATTACTCTTGCAAGAATTCAATATTACTGTGCTAGATAGACCTGGAAAACAAAACACAGTTGCTGATTTCTTGTCCAGAATTCAAAATATCAAAGATGACACTCTGGTTGAAGATAAGTTTCCTGATGAATATCTTTTTGCAGTGACTACTCAAACCCCTTGGTTTGCAAATATTGTCAATTACTTAGTCACAGGGAAATTGCCTTCACATTTGTTTCCTAGAGAGAAAAGAAAAATCATTCAAATAAGTGCAAGATACTCATGGATCACTAATGAATTGTATAAAACAGGTCTAGATCTCATGATCAGAAGATGTGTTAGGGAAGATGAAATGCCTGAGATTCTTAAGGCATGTCATGATGAACTGTGTGGTGGACACTTTGCTGACAAGAGGACAACCTATAAAATCCTTTCTTTAGGATATTATTGGCCATCCATCTTCAAAGATGCCAAAGAATATGTCAAGAGGTGTGACATTTGCCAAAGGGTAGAGAAACCTGCTTCTTCAAATGAAATGCCATTACAAATTTAGGTACTCATTGAACCTTTTGAAAAATGGGCCTTGGATTTTGTTGGACCAATTAATCCCCCATCTAAGCAAAAGAAGTATATATTGGTATGCACTGATTATGTCACTAAATGGGTAGAAGCTAAAGAATTACCTTTTACTAATGAAAAATCTGTAGTTAATTTTCTTTTTGAGGACATCTTCACTCATTTTGGTGTTCCAAGAGAAATTGTGACAGACCAGGGATCTCAATTTATATCTAAAATGGTGAAGAGTCTTGTGGGAGATTACAAGATCAAACATAGGAAATCTACCCCCTATCATCCACAAGCAAATGGTCAAGTTGAATCTTCAAATAAGGTGATTGAAGGAATTCTCACTAAGACTATGCATATGCATATAAGAGATTGGGAAGAAAGGCTTCCTGAAGCCTTATGGGCTTATAGAACTACATGGAGGAACACAACGGGACACACACCCTTTGAACTTGTTTATGGGAAACAAGTCCTGTTCCCTATAGAGTTTCAAATCAAAACCTTCAAGATGGCAGTCCAGTTTTGACTTGATTTATCAGAGGCGCAAAAACATAAATTGGAACAACTTAATGAGCTTGATGAAATCAGGCAAGATGCAGTTCAAAGAACCAGTATAGTCCAACAACAGAGGGCTAAATGGCATGATAAATATATCAAGGAGAAGAAGTTTCAAGTAAGATATTGGGCACTATTGTTCGATTCAAAATTCAAAGATTTTCAAGGGAAGTTTCAGGCTCATTGGCTTGGGCCATATGAGATTGAAGAAGTCTTTAATAACGGAGCAATAAGGATAAGGAAAATAGATGGGGGAAAAATACCTCTTCTTGTGAATGGTCATTAGTTGAAGATATATCAGAAACCAATTTCAAGAGAGGAGTTCATTAAAATTTTCGAGAATAACTCTGAAATGAAGCTAGTGAAGAAGAATCCTTCTTCTCCACTAACTTAGCCTTTATTTTTCCTTAAAAAAAAATGTATGATATTGAAAACCAATCATTGTTTGGCATACTTATACAGAAAATACAGGGTGGAAATCAGAGATTTCTGACATCCTATATTTTCCGTTTCCTTTTTGTAATAAGTAGTGACAAAAAGCTACATTCATTTGCAGTTTAGAGTCTACAAATTCATAGTCTCATTCCATCTCATTCTGTTTTCATTTTATTTTATAGTTCCATTTCATTTCACTGTCATATTTCATTTACATTTTATTCTTACAGTTTTACTCCATTTCACCCTATTTCTCATTTTATCTTACACCTCATTCCATCTCACTGTCATAACCCATTTCCATTTCATTTTTCCTTCTTTTCATATTCTGCAGCTACAACTTACTTATCATCTCTGGCACAATTGTATAGCTCACAAATAAATCATGAATGCAGGAAATTGAAGAATCAAGTTTTGGATACCAACCATGCTAAAAGTACCTATGGATCAACACCAAAGGAGTTATCAAGCAAAAGGTTAAGTTCTAAAGGTAAAATGCAAAATTTATTTCAAACAGCAAGTTAAAAACATAAGTCATGTATAATATGAATAATTATATGTCTCCTTAACAAGTCATCATTTGATTTGACTGCCACTTCATTATACCACGTCTCCACCACATCTTCCATACTCGGTACCAAACAGTCCATAATAATTTCATAATACCACATCTCCGCTACACTCTCCATAGTTTGTACCTAAACAAACCCTAATAACTCCATCTGTTAATGGTCAAGACTACGATGTGACCAAATTATTCACGTCTCTCCAAACCCTCACCGTCTAATTATTCCATGAAAACTCGTAGTTCTTTTTCACCATAACCGGAGTCAGCCCATTTCATAAACCAGGAGAGTAATTCTGAAGGTTAAGAAATTTTGCGAAACAGAAGCCATGGGACTCATTTTCAGGACAGAGCTAGTAGGAGAAAAATATATGGAGGGATACCCACAACTCAACGAGATGCTACAGAAGGCTGGATGGCTTAATTTCATTGAAAATTTTGATGGCTTCCACAAAGAGATCACAAAATCTTTTGCTAGATCATTCGATGGTAGAGAAGTAGAAATTGGAGACATTAAGTTTGTAGTAACAGAATCTTACATAGCAGAGGCTACAAAATTGCCAAGACATGGTGAGAGATGGTTCAAAAACAAGGAATTCCACAGTGAATCTTGGAAAGTAATCCTTAGGAACCCAAGTATGGATGTCTCTGTGTTTAGAAAAGGAATTCCTATTTCAGCACTTAAAAGTAAATGGAGAAGCATGCTTTTGATATTACAGAAATCCATTACCTTTGAGGGGAGATTCGGGCACATGTATGTATATCATATACATTTGTTGAAGAACTTTCTAGAAAATGGAGAGATCAATCTCCCTTTCTTCCTACTAAACAGTTTAAGAAGGATGGCTTCAAATGTACAAAAGAAAATAGAATTCATAGACACAACCCTGTACCATCATGGGTTGGTAAAAACACTGGTTGAGTTTCATTTGAAAAGAATAGGGAATACTTGGGAAAATTTCCTGATAAGAAACTATTTCCAAGAGGCACCAGAATCACCTGAAGAGGGTAATGTCAGAAGGAGTAGGAGAAAGAAGACCAGTATAACCATTCAAAGCAAACCTGAGTCTTCCACACAGAAAAATGATGAAGAGCTAGTCTCTGAAAAATTGACAGAGATCAGGGAGAAAATCAAGCAAAAAGGGAAGATGAAAAAAAAAGCTGGTGGAATTACTGGAAACAAACTTGAAACTTAATTATAATAAGATGATGAACAATTAATCTCTGAAAAATTGACAGAGATTAGGAAAAAAATCAAGAGAAAAGAAAAGATAGGAAAGGAGAAAAAGGGTACAAATGAGGATAACATAAGCCCTCTACAACTTAGAAGGAGCTCTAGACTCCGAGATATGGTAAAGAAGGTATCATCAAAAGGAATAGAGTTCATAAATCTAGAAGAAGAAACCCTAGTACCATCTCCTGATAATGTTCCATTTACAAACAGTCCTCAAAATTCTCCTAAACAGTATTTCAAAGGCAGCCCTAGCAGAGGATCTCCAGGCATAGGCCCAGTGCAGCAAAAAATATATGATTATATAGAATCACTGGAGAAGAAAAGTGCCTCAATGGATCTGAAATCCTCATCCAATCCAGAACCCCCTGTCAATCCACAAGAAGCTCTAACTGACTCTCTCAAACAAGAAATCTATGAGTTAGAGATATTGAACAGACATATCAAGAAAGAAAATCAAACCTTAAGGGAACAAAGTAAATTGGATAAGGCTATTATATAATACAATACTACACCTAGGGCTATGGTATAAGAAGAATAGGAAGTTGAAGAGGAAGAATAGAAGCTTGAACAGAACAGTCATCAACCTTAAATACAGGCTTCTTATGAAGAAACCTAGGATGGCAGTCACTTCAAAGAGGAGCAAAAGAAGAAAATTAGATGTACTAGCAAAGGTGTCTGAGCAAATGCAATAGGAAAGAAGAATTCACATTTTTGGAAAATTTCATGGGGACATGCAATGATTTTGTTGTGGGGGTATGTTGAACCTCAGAATTACCCTCTCCTTGATAGCTTTTCTCACTTATTTCCCTTGCTTTGCCATAAGATTACAAATCCCCATCAATGATAAATGATATATTTTGTCTTAAGGAGGGAATTAAATGATTGACATGTTATACTTTTATGTTTTTTCTATTTGAATAAGTTTTTGCAAATTAGTTATAGAACCCAAACTATTCTGTAGCTAACCGTGTAATCTGTAGCTACTTCCATGGTTTGGCAGGCTTCAGGGGTCAAACGAAGAAACCGGCCACATGGGCATCTATGGAATCGTCTCTACATGGATTCTATCCTAGTCACTCCACCCAGATCGATAAGAAAGCAAGCTCAAGACCATAGTCAAAGGTGGAGTCAAACATATGAGCCCGGAAGCAATAGGACTCTTTGTCTACTCTTTCATGGTTAATTAATAAATCCAACAGTTCTGTTGCAGCATTAACTCGAATCAGCCCCCTGTGTTAACGGTTCTATGCAAACATATTGCTCGAATTCAAGTCACCTATAGTTGATCAGACATTTACGCAGTTTTGTTGTGATACGTGTAGACCACCTGTAGCTAAAATTCCTCAAAGAAAGTTATGAATATTTTCTTTTAAATAATGGTTGTACAGAACCGAGAGGGGTTAGAAGATTTTGATGTATTAAGTTCAGACTTTCAACTCTGTATTTTGGACTTTGTTCCTGTTTATAATATAAAGTCGTGTGTTGACCAGTGATCATTTGAAAGAGCATTTCAATTAGTTAGCAGCTCAATCCAGTCAGTTGCAGAGGGTCCCTGCACTGAAGGAGGTTTTCTTTCCATTTGTTTTATGTTCAGTTTTAATTTTATCATTTGCTTTTAGCAGTGTTTGTAACTTAGGTTGATTCCTTGTACTTTGATTTCTTTCAGTTTTGTTTAGTAGCATAATGTTAGAACTCAATTGTGCAGTCTTGTTTCTCCAATCCATTTCATAAGAGGAAACGACTTTGTTTCTAAATAGAGTAAGGTTGAAAGTAATGGGAATGCATTTTTGACTAGTTTACTCATTGTTTTTGTTATTTATTTTCTAGTTCAGATTGTCAATACACTGTGCTAATGAATGTTTTTTATCACCATTTCAAGTTGATACCCATCCTAAACTAAATGGTTAAACATTCACTCCACACAATGATTGAAACCAATCAGTTATCTTCTGCATGTTTTTATTTAGTTCTCTAGATCATAAAGTACAGAAAGTTGCTTGTATTCCATCTCAAGAAGGTTATCTTTCAAAATTGAAGGTTAGAGTAACTAGAAGTACTTCAATTAATTTCATTCTCTATATTTATTTCAACATGCCTTACAACTTCACCTTTTAATTTCAAAACTTAGATTCATGACTTAGGATTAATGACAAGATAGGACAGATGCTCTGTTTTTCCTTCTTTTAACTTAGATTTTTACTAGTTTTAAGCTCTTGATTCACTTTTAGGAAGTTTAGATTCAGTTTCTCATAGTTCAGATTATACATCACTAGGAATCAAAGAACAGAAGCCCCCAAAACAACATAAAAATATAACAGGAGGAACAAAATCCCTTTTTCTTCTATCATTCTTAACTTTTTGAAATACCAAACTAGTGTAGATTCTAACAAAATGAAACAGTAGAAGGAGGAATTTGCAAGTCATGCTTAATCAATGTTTATATGACTGATTTGGCGAGCAGTGGATTCTTCAAGATTTCCTTCAACACCTACATTCCTTAAATTTGTTGAGCTGGTGCTAGGAGTGTTATTTTTTCCAGGATGTACTTCAGGGTGTCAATGGACTCTTGGACATGATTGAATCTATTTGAGAGGTCATTGAACTGCTCCTGAAGGGATGAAACTCTATGAAGAAAGAGATTGAGGAAGGCCTCATGTTTCTCCTTGGTGATCTGAGCATGGGTATCGATTTTGGTGTCCAAGATCTTCTGGTGTGCTTGGATTTGCTCCAATTCTACTTGGAGATCAGCACAGTGCAAGCAATCTTCGCTTCTCACCATTGAGTATAACTAGACTGATTTACTAGTGCGCAGCAAAAACAAAGTGTTGCTAATGCGTTGTTCGAAAGAGCAGCGGTCTAGAATGAAAGGGGAAAAGGGAGCTTGGTGAAGATTAACACAAGTTAACCTGAAGAATGATGGTCGTGAGCACAATGTAGCATGGGATAGGTCAGGCGCAAATAGGGGATAGATCAAACACATCAAAGGGGAGATAGAGGTGAGATTCACGATGTAGGAAAACGCAAATAAGTAAGGAGGCTCAGGCAAGGGGATAAGGTGGAGCGAAGAGGGAGTCACGGGGAATTTGAGGGATAAATCGCGGGTAAGAATGAAAGAGTCAGAATTTCTTGGGGGAAGGGACCAAAGTAATATTTTCGGATTAGATTCAGAGATATTGTGACAGTGTTATCATCGTCATGAGATTCGAAGGAGATTTCTGTTGAAACAAGGACCAAATTTAGCATAAAGACATTGCAAATGACAATGAGGAGGTACCCGATGTTGTTAGATACCTCTGTGGATGATCTGAAGATTGATTCACTTCTGTTCATGGCAGGTAACATTGAGATTCGATGGCATTACATCGCAGATTGCCTATGGATTTGGAGTAGGTTCTGCTCGCACGAGAATCAGCCTCCTTGTTGAGGGAGTGAAGTACATGGAAAAAAGGACTTCTTTCATTTGCTGGGTAAGTGCTTGACATCGACTTATTGTTTGTTGCAGGAGCACATTGGAGGCGTTCCAATTATATACCATCAGACTAATGATGATGGCCGAGTCTCCAAGGATCGTTGCAGTGCTTATGCCGAGTTTTTGAAGCTGAATGAGCCCTTGGTATAGTGCGAGAGCTTCAGCCCTGTTATTGGAGAGGGGGCCTAATCCCCATTCATAAGAAGATTTAATATCTCCATTGGCATTGCAAATGATTTCGCCAGCCCAGGCCATTCCTAGGTTAAATTTGGAGGCCCCATCAAAGAAGATAATGTGTGTTAGAGTTTCTGAGCCAGATAGAAAACTCCTCATCTTTCATTCTTATTTTCCAACTGTAATTAGAGTTGTTGCATTGACTGCTAATGTCACTCCTGCTTTGGCCACTGTTACTTTTATCCAACAAACACCCTATGAAATTCATTTCTTCGACACAGAGATCAGTGATGTCAATTTTCCTTTCACTTTTGATAGATATTGCTTCCAATGTAAGGCTCCATGCCTTGCTACATAATTTCCTGATGTTGGTTTATTTGTCTTTGAAGACCATACGGTTTCGTGCCAGCCATATGTTACACAAAAGAGAGCAGGGGAGAGCATTACAAACTCTTCTAGAAATATTGTTCTTCTTTCGTTGCCAAGGATAGTTCCTCTTCCAAAGATTAAAAACTTCAACAATGGACTTGTGGGAACCCCATGGGAGATGGATGTTTAGAAAAAAATCTTTCCAACAGGCAGTAGCAAAGGGGCAAGCAATGAATAGGTGTTGGATGGTTTCTTTAGCTGCTTAGCAGTTTGGGCAGCGGGATGGGCCAATTATACCACGTTTTTGCAGATTGTCTAAGGTGAGGACTTTCCCTTTTAGGAGGACCCAAATGAAGAATTTTATTTTTGGAAGGGTCTCTGATTTCCAAGCAATTTTCCAATGTGCCCAAATGGGCATGGGATATTCATTGCTACAGATATGTTGGTAAGCAGCTTTGACTATGTAATTGGAGCCTGAAGGGTCCCAACGGAAGCCATCATCACTATTTTTTTTGGTAGGGGCAATGCCATGGAGATGGGTTTGGAGATTAGTAAGACTTGCTTCAAGATCAGTGGGTATTTTTGGGAAGATCCATCCTGTCCAAAGCTATGAGTGAATGTCCCACTGAGATATCTGGTCCAAATAATGGAGCCCCATGTTATCGAGAAAGGATTGAATCTGATGAGTTCCAGGTCTGCTGCTAATGGGATGCTGTCCCATTATTCTATTTGCCCCGATTTTGATATTGTTGCCACCCTTGGGAACCTTGGAAATGTTTTGAGCAAGAAAGGGAATTGCTTTCTTACACATCCCCTAGATTTTAGGGAAAGCTCTAATAGGGATATCATGATCCAAGAGGTGTTGCCTTGGAGAATTAAGGTATTTGGTTTCCAGCACATTTTTCCACCGAGCGGATTGGCCACTAATGAGTCTCCACACAATCTTGCCACCAAAAGCCAGATTTAAGAGCTTTGATGATCTGATTCCTAAACCTCCATGCTCCTGGGGTTGAATAACTTGTTTCCAATTTATAAGGTTGTATTTCTTTCTTTCATTTCCCCCCCTTGCCAAAGAAAGTGACGGAGGATGGCTTCCACTTTGTGATGAAAACTAGTAGGAGCTTGCAAAAGCGTAAATTGATATAAGGGCAAAGAAGAAAGACCTGATTTAAGAAGAATTAGGCGTCCTGCTGGATTAAGCCAAGAGGAGCCCCATTGCTGCACTTTCCTTTTCATTTTATCTATGATAGTGTCCCATACTTCAGCTTTCAGAGGACCAGCACTCACTGGCATGCCCAGATAAGAGAAATGCCCCCAGTCTAACTTGCAAGGGACCCCAAATGTGTTGGCAATGTTATGAAGAGTTTGAGCAGATGTGTTCCAGCCATAGATGCAACTCTTGAGATAGTTGACCATACCTCCAGAGTAGCTCATATATTTGTCTAAGAGGGTTTTGAATTGACGAGCTATGATATTGGAGGCTCCTCCCATTAACAGTGTGTTGTCAGCAAATTGAGAATGCTTTATGTTTTTTACTCCATTCCCAAATTTAATGCCAGTGATAAGGCCGATGCGCCGATTATAGTCCAAAGCCTTACTGAAAGACTCAGCCATCAAGATGAACAGGTAAGGAGAATGGGGACAACCTTGTCTTAATACTCAAGAAGATTGAAAAGAAGGCCCTAATCTACCATTGATGAGAGGAGAGATCCAAGGACCTGAAATGCATTCTTTGACAAGATCGAGGAAGGGCGCAGCAAATCCCATTTTCTTTAGAACAGCAAAGAGGAATGAGTCCCTGGAATCCGCGATGGCGAGCTCCCGCTCCAGGCCGCGGCCCTGACCTCCTTTGAGCTTGCCCGAGCTTGGCAGCTCTGCTGCTGGGCTGCAGCTCCCTGCTGCGGGCCCCCTCCGCCTGAGACCTCCTGCCCTCCCCTCTTTCGGGCCTCCTGCCCTGGCCATCTTGATCGCGTTTGGCAGCTCTGCAGCTGTCGGCAGCCTCTCGCTGCTTCCCATTTCTTAGGGCCTCCTGCCCTCTCCTCATCCGGATCTTCTCGCCAGTCGTTAGAGTGCCCCTGCGTGGCTCAATGGATCCACCCTCTCAAGAGCAGGCTGAACTGGAGAAAGCCTTTGCATCTCTTATCCCAGAGAATATCACGGAAAGGATTCGGCCTTCAGCCTCAAAGTTTGTTAAGAAGCTTGATGAAATCCCGGAAGTCTCTCTTCCCCCAGCACTTCCAAGGAGAGTTGTTGTGGCCCTGGCTGAACGCGGCCTGGTTGGCCAGTTCACGGGGTTATGGCCTTCCCCTCGCACAGTTCAGCGCTGGGTAGAAAGAAACTGGAATGCTATGGTCCAGGGAAAAATCGCAATAAGGTTTTGTGGAAGGGGATTCTTTACCTTCCTTTTTGAAACAGTGGAGGACCGTAACCTCATCTTCAGAAACGGACCCTATTTCATGGACACCAGAGGCCTTTATCTCAACCGCTGGACCCCTGACTTTGACCCAGAAATGGACGTTCCCAATGCAGTCCCTGTCTGGGTACGCCTCCCGCATCTTCCGCTTCACTGTTGGGGTGATGAATCTGTTCGGGCCATTGGAAACGCAGTCGGGAAATACGTGGACAGATCGGAGCCAAAGGAGAATATGCATGCATGCGCAAGGATTTGTGTAGAAGTGGATTTGGGCAAAGGCTTACCAGAGGCAATCAAACTCAAAGTGGATCAGTGGACGCACATTCAGCAGGTGGACTACGAGCAGCTCCCTTTCAAGTGTAAGGTATGTCATGAGTACGGTCATTTTGCTAATAGGTGCACTAAATCTAGATCAGAAGATAATAGCAATAACGAAACCCCCGAGGAAGCATGGGAAATAGTCAGGAAAAAAAAGAAGTCAAACCCTCCCCCTGAATCAGCAGAGCCCTCCTCTGAAACCCCAATCCTCTCCTCTCATCCTTCAAGCTCGGGCCCTCCCATCCCCACATCCTCCAATCCCTTTGAATCCCTAGCTTCAGAGGAACCCTCATCCCCCCCTCCATCCCCCAAGGGCCCCAGAACCTCCCCCTCTTCTCCCCTCCAGGTCTCCCCACCTCAAACAGTGGAAAGGATCCTAACGAGAAATAAAACAAAGGAAAACATAGCAGCCACGGATCCACCAAGAAAAGTAGGAAGAAAATCAAACAAGGAAATAAGAGATGAGAATGCTGCTAAAGAAATGGCTACAGGGACTCAGCAACCAATGGACACATACCTGGACAGGAACAAAGGAAGTGGTGAGAAGATGAAGGAGAAAAGTGGGATCCACAATAAAACAGGTAAATGATGATTTTGGTCTCTTGGAACTGTAGGGGGATGGGCTCCTCCCTGAAAGCAAATGCAGTCCGAGACCTTATTAAAGCAGAACAACCAGACTTCCTCCTACTCCAGGAGACCAAAATCAGTGATCAAGAATTCCAAAACAGCCTGATAAGAAATAGAAAGTACGAAGGAATAGCCATGAGTGCAATAGGAGCCTCAGGAGGTATAGGAGTAATATGGAACAAAAGTAACTGGAATCTCATAGATAACAAACAAAACAGATGGTGGATTAGAATAGATATGCAAAGCACAGATATGAAGGAGGAATACACAATCTATAACGTGTATGCCCCCCCACACTTCAGAGACAAAGCTACTTGTTGGGAATCTTTGACTGCAGATATTGAGACTACCCAAGGGAGGAATATCTTTCTAGGAGGAGACCTGAACTTAATAAGGAATGCAGAGGAGAAGCTAGGAGGGAAGTTTTTCATTGACCCATATAGAGAAAAACTGGAGGATATCATACAAACTCACAATTTCATAGACATTCCTCCCCAAAATGGCCGTTATACATGGTCAAATAAAAGGACAGGCAGGAATAATATCAAAGAAAGACTTGATAGAATCCTCGTACAGGAGCGAACAGCTGCCAACTTTCCGAGGATTCGCAGCACAATCATTCAGGGATTCATTTCTGATCACAAACCCGTGGCGCTGTATTTAGACAAAGAGGAAGACTTGGGTCCGCTGCCATTCAAATACAACAAAGTCTGGGATTCCAGCGAGGATTTCAAAGCCATGATAAAAGAAATCTGGAGAACAGAGATAACAGGCTCCCCGCACTTCGTTTGGGAAACGAAGATCAAATTGCTGAGGGTTGCCATAAAAAATTGGGTGAGGAATCACGTGAAGGAGGAAAGGAAGGCAAAAAACGATCTGCAAATGAAACTAGAGCAATGGAATCAGGAAAAAGAGGCAGTCCAAGAAACGGAAGAAGACCAAAGGAAAGAAGGTGAGTTGTATAAAGCATTGTACAATCAGCACCGTAAAGAAGAGGAAGAGCTAAGACAAAAGTCAAGATGTCTCTGGCTCAATTCTGGGGATAAAAACACCTCGTTCTTCCATAACTGTCTCAAAGTAAGGAGAGCTGGAAATAACATTGAAAGGATAATGTTTGAAGGGAAAGAGCTAACGGATAAAGGGGAAATCAAGGAGGCTGCCTCAAAACACTTTCAATCTCTACTCACAGCTGATCCCCACTATCAAGAAAATACAGATTTCGCCAACATCATTGAGAGAAAGGTCTCAGAAGCCCAAAACTGTGAACTGGACAAAGAAATCTCAATAGAGGAGGTTGAGTGGTCAATCAATAGTATGCCTCTTGACAAAGCACCCGGGCCGGATGGCTTCACGGTGAGCTTCTACAAAACACACTGGGACATCATCAAGAAAGACTACATAAGAATGGTGAGAAATTTCCACTCAAAAAGTAAAATGGGCAGCAGTATCAAATCTTCGCATCTAGCACTAATCCCAAAAGAGCCCAACCCTCAATCCTTTGACAGGTTCAGACCTATTTCATTATGCAATGTCTCATACAAAATCATCACAAAGATTCTGGCAAATAGGCTGAAAAAAATCCTTCCCTCACTCATCTCGGATAACCAAGGAGGATTTCTCCCCAAGAGACACATAACAGATAATGTAATTCTGGTTCAGGAGGTGATACACAGCAGCGTTGCTAGAAATGAGAAGGGTATGATAATCAAGCTGGATATGGCGAACGCCTTCGACAGGGTAAACCACACATTTCTGAGGACTGTGCTTGCAAACTTCGGGGTATCAGAGCATTTCATCAGTAGGATTATGGAATGTGTTTCCCACAATTGGACAGCTCCTTTAATCAACGGTAGGCCTTGCAGCGCCTTCAAGAGCACAAGAGGCTTGAGGCAAGGCTGTCCTCTTTCCCCCTTCCTCTATATCATCATGGCAGAGACTTTAAGTTTGCACTTGGAAAACAAGCGAAAGTTAAAGGAAATAACAGGAGTGGACATCATCCGAGGAGCCAAGGGGATCAATCACTCCTTATTTGCAGATGACACCCTTTTAATCGGCGGTGCCTCAAGCCTCATGGCCAGGAGATTCAAGGCCATCCTGGACCTCTTCCTTCAAGCCTCGGGGGGCAAATTAAACAACAACAAATGCATGATTTACACCTGGAATGTTCCAAGATACATAACCCAAAGGATCTCTATAATCATGGAAATCCCAGCTCAATCAAACTGGTCTCACTTTATGTATTTAGGACTGCCTCTGGCCAAAGAGACAATCAAAAACGAAGTTTGGGTCAAGCTAATTGAGAAGCTGAGAGGGAAACTACAGAGCTGGGGGATGTATTGGCTTAACCTGGCGGGCAGAACAATCCTCATCAAAGCAATCCTTTCAGCCCTCCCTATCTACCAATTTGCCATTACCCTCGCACCTTCAAGCATTCACAAGCATATGGAGCTGATCTTAAGAAGCTTCCTCTGGAAGGGAGGAAAGCAAGACACAAAAAAACTCAGTTTAGTAAAATGGGAAAAGGTCATCCTCCCCATAGAAAATGGTGGACTAGGAATTAGAATTCCCAGGCTGGCAAATATGGCAATGGGCTTCAAACTAACTTGGAGAATCTTAAAAGAGAAGGGATCCTGGTGGGCAGAGGTACTCAAAAAGAAATATCTGAGTGGGAGCAATAGCAACATCCTCTTTGATGTAATCACAGAGAGGCAATGTACCCCTGTTTGGAAATTGATCAAAAAAACCTTACCCCTTCTCAAGTCTCACATCTCTAAAGTCCCAGGTAATGGGAAACATATCAGCATATGGAGGGATAGAATCATGGGTTCGGAAGCCAAGGAAAAGTCCATCAATTTGAGGCCACTGCAGCTGTGGATGTCAGAAGCTAATCTTAAAACCCTTTCCGACATCTCACTTTGGGATCAAAACAACTGGAAAGGATGGAAAACTATGCACCTACCTAAAGATTTAGAAGACCTATGGAACGAACTTAAGCTATCTCTTACAGGGGCAGCCCCTACAAGCAGAACGAGAGATGATAGTTACGCTTGGGATCCAACTGGAGGCAATTACACAGTCAAGGAAGGTTACAAGGCGCTTCAAAACCTAGCAGCACCCAACAATTGGCAATTTTACAAAGCAGCTTGGAAAATTGAAAGTCTTCCGAAGATCAAATTTTTTAATTGGACCTTGCTTCATGGCAAAATCCTAACAGCAGAAAATCTAAGGAGAAAGGGTATTCAGGGTCCTTCAATTTGTTTTATGTGCAGGAAGGCGGAGGAAAACATCAACCATCTCTTCATTGAGTGTCCGGTAGCAAGGTCCTGCTGGAAACTCATAACTAGCCCTCTAGATATAGGAGAGCTACCCAATCAGACTTCTCTCCTTCAGAAAGGTTGGGGGAAACTCTTCCCTTATGCAAGCAAGAACATGATCCTCGCCAAGAGACTATGGACCAGCATCCCTTCAAACCTCTGCTGGCAATTATGGTTAGCCAGGAACGAAAGTATATTCAAAAACAAAAAACCTAGTATAACAAGTATTCGGGCTAAAACAACTGCGCTCATAACAGAGACTATTGAAGCTAATGGGATACCTCATGCTGACCCGGTTTACACAGATGAGAGGGCGAAGGAATGGGTCCGAAGATTCAACCATAAGCCAAAAACAAAAAGCAAATCAATAAAAGGAACAGGGCAGAATGAATGGAAACTCAGAGGGACAAAGGAGGAAATCAATAGTTGGATCCAAAATCAAAAGAGGTCCACGCTTCACTTCGACGGGGCTTCAAAAAACAACCCAGGCAGAGCTGGAGCAGGGGGAATAATTAGAGATCCTCAAGGGAAAACAATCGTCACTTATGAGTGGAGTTTGGGTACCATGTCGAACAATAAGGCTGAAGCATACAGCCTCCTATTGGGGACCTCCATTGCCCTGAAGCTGGGCATTCATGATCTCTTAGTGTTAGGGGACTCTGCAATTCTTATAGCAGCCATGAATACTGGGAAAGACTTCAACCAAATTGCTTTAAACAGAATCAAAGGAAGAATAGCGGACCAGACCAGGAGCATCAACAAAGTGACCTTTAAGCACGTCCTAAGAAGCAACAATACGGAAGCGGACGAGCTGGCCAACAAGGCCACGGGAAGACCCACGGGTAAGGTAAAGGAAAACAACGAGTTCTATGACAAAGATATTCCATAGTCAGCACGATATCCCCTTGCACCAGATTATCAGTCACCTCAGGCATCCGCTTCAATACTGCAGGCCTGCGCACACCCGATCCTCTTCAAACCATATCCTTCTCGACTGCCGAAGTTGGGGAGATAGGACAGCGTATCGCCCTTCGGAATCGAGGAATGCAGGAAAAGGTAGGAACTCATCATTGTACACCACAGACAAAAACAGAGGGCGGGATCACGCCCATGCTGGCTTCAGGCTCCAAGGATTGGTAAAGATCAACTCAAAAGATCTCACGACAGCCAAGATCAGATTCACCACTCCCCGATACAAACGTGAGCAAGCCCGCTTCGCTCTTATAAATCACAGCGAGTCCCTCAGCGCTACCACATCTCATTGCAATCTGAGACAGAGGCGAAGGGCTCTTAGGAGGCGGGGACAACAGTCAGAAGGCCTCTCTCAAGACAGCAAGATCAGTATCTGGGTTAAAGGAAACACCGAGCTCCTCTCGGTTGGCAGCAAATATCAGACTCCCTCTGCTTACACTGCCCTCTCTAATCTCAAGCAACGTTCGAAGGCGCCCTGCCCGTCCCGGGATACAGTCGACACTCCACTGCCCAGGGTAACCAACTCTCTTTATTTCTGTGCATTTATTAGTGCTAATAGTTTGGTTTTTGTTCTCAGTTGCGCCCTCACACAGCATCTGAGCCTCCCGTCACATATTCCTCCGAACAAGCAGCCCTGTAGCATCACCCTCACGCCCTCCATAACTCCAGACACTCCTCGAGGCACTGCTGAACCTGATTCATACAGGATGGCTGAGCAGCACAATCAGCCTGCCAATCAGTCTCAGCCTAGAAACTCTATGGGCAATATTTTCAACAACAAGGAGTGTAACATGTGTAAAGCACATGTAGTCATGATCAATGCCCTGAACAAGCAGGTGAAGGAGCTGACTGAGGATTACCACGCTGATAGAAATTCCAAACGCAAAAAACTGGAGAAAAGGAAGAAAGAAATCGAAGATTTAAAGGATCGTTGCATACATATGGAAGTTGCCATAGACCATCTTCGTTCCCTCACCGAAAGCCAGCAGGCTGAAGCCTCAACTAGAGTAAGCAGGAGGGAACACCTCCCGGATGACTCGGTCACCCAGCACTCTCCTTAATACTTATGCACTGTAAATTTAGTTGGCTAGGAGGCTCGTTCGTCAGGCAATATAGCCGTTGGCTTTTAGTTTTATGTTTAATCAAGAGAAGCTTTGAGGATTATGGGTCTGCGCACCCACTTTTGAACCTCAGCTCTCATAGCTCTCCCTTTTTTGTACTAGATTTCTGAATTGTTGTTTTATAATATACAAGTAGACGACTTCGTTAAAAAAAAAAAAAAAAAAAGAGGAATGAGTCCCTAACTTGGTCGAAGGCATTGGCTAAGTCCAGTTTTAAAATGAAACCTTTTTCTTTCCTAGTTTGGTTGGAGCGTATAGTCTCTTGGACAAGAAGAATGGAGTCAAAAATTTGTCTATTGGCCAAGAAGACTCCTTGATTCTCTAAGATGAGCGAGGGGAGAAGAGGTTTAAGACGCGAAGCGAGGATTTTGGTCAGAATTTTATATGAGGAATTGCAGAGTGAAATGGGCCGAAATCGGGAGAAAGATGAAGGTTGATTCTCTTTAGGGAGGAGGGCAAGATGGGTGGTGTTGGTGAAACCTCCAATTTTGCACTTGCGTTGGGCCCATTTTAACATCTTAACAAGGTCTTTTTTTATTATTCCCTAGTAAGTTCTATAGAAGCAGATGGGGAAACCATCTAGGCCAGGAGCCTTGTTTGGCTGAAGCATTTAGATAGCTTTTTGTATTTCTTCTTCTTCAATTTCCTTGGTTAAATTTTCATTGATTTCCTCACTGATCTCCGTGGGAAGGTGTTGTAGAAGATCTGAGTAATCTTTAGCTTCTTTTGTGTTAGTTAAGAGGACGTTGTAATGTTCTGAGGCAGCCTTTTTAATAGCATCTTGTGTGGTTTGGAGGTTGCCTTCAGCATTGGTGATGGAGGTAACACAGTGGCCTGCTTATGGAAGAAGGCAGAGTTTTTGTCGCCTCCTTGCAGCCATAGCTGTCTTGATTTTATTCTCCATTTTTGCTCCTCCGCTCTATTGGCACGATATAGTTGGAAGTAGAGATCACCTTCGAGTGCTTTATATTCCTGGGAGAGCCCTCGTTCCTCTATCATGCTGTGAACTTTCTCCAATTTGCTTTTTATTTCAGTTTTAACCTTCTCAGGTTCCTTGTAATAATTTTTTGCCCATTCCTTCAAGGCGCTTTTGGTCCTTTTCAGCTTGTTTTCCCATATGTATCCCGGCGACCCTTCTATGTGTTGACTCCATGTGAATTTGACAATCTGATCGAAAATAGGAATGTTGCTCCACAGTGGACTATATTTAAATGGAATGGGCCCTAAGGGACAGTGGGCTTCGAGAACAAGAGTTGTGGGATAATGATCAGACACTGAATAGGGGAGTACAACAGTGTATGCAGTGGAGTAAGATGAGAGGAGCGAAACATTCACCAAAATCCTGTCTAGCCGCTCCATGATATTGTCTTTGCCCAATCTGCAATTATTCCAAGTAAACCTGTGATTTTTTGGTGCAACATCAACTAGATTGTGGTCCTGCATGATAGTTTCCAACCATGTTCTGCAAGAGTCATGTGAAAAACATCCTCCTCTTTTCTCATTGGAGTGGAGTATGAGATTGAAATCTCCACCAAGGATAATATGGTTGTTTTCTTCTTCATCTATGTCTGATTTGAGGGAATTCCAACATTGTTCTTTGTCTCTGTAGTGACTTGGTGCATAGATATTGTAGATAACAATTATTTTGCTATCTGTTAGGCTCTCTAGAGTGACTTTAATCCAATACTTGCTTATTGTATCTGTTGTGTGTTTCCAAATGTTGTGGTTCCAAAGGGTTGCAATTCCACTGGAGGCACCCATTGACTTGCATATGCGACCTTCATACTGCTTGAGCTGATCAATGATTCCTTTCATTTCTTGGTGTCCTTGTTTTTTTCTTGTAGCATTAGGATTTCTAGTTTCTCATGAATTATCAGATCATTTAGAGAAAAAAATTTGGAGGGGTGCCCTAGTCCCCTGCTATTCCAGGATAGGGATTTCATCATTAAATGTGAGGGATAAGAGAGTTGCTCGCCCTCCTTATTCCTTATGTGCTACCTCTTTACTATTTTTCCCCAAAATGTAAGTTTCTATGGGGTTCTGCGTAGCCATGGCAATGTCCTTTTGAGCATTTTCATCTCTCTGCTGCTTTGTAGACTTCCTTCTTGGCCCTTGTTTTTTTTGTGTGTCTAGATTTACATCGTGCTCTTTAGAAGAATTGTTGGTTGATCTAGAGGAGGTAGGATCTTGGGAAAAAGAAGAAGAATTTAGCAGAGTGGGGATGGGAGCATTAGTATCAGCTTGGGATAAAGGCATGGGGGGGGGTTGTGTTATATTCAGGGGGGGAAATGACGGAAAAGGGGTTGGATGATTCTAAGGAAGTCTTTTGGGGGGGAGGCGGAGGGGCGGGGATGGAAGAGTTGAGGAGAGGAGGATCCAGTGAGGAGGTGGAGGGGGAGGCTATGTGATTAGCCTTGGGAGGAGCAGCTTCAGGTTTGCCTTAGGGATGGTTATTGTTTATTTTACTAATAAAAAATTTTACAATTTCTGTAAGGGTTTAATTAAAAGAGAGGTCATTTTCAAGAGAAGGTCAGATCAGAGCTTACAAATATTTTGGATCCACTAAAAAATCAAAATTTGAAAGGTATGGTGATTCACTCAAAACCCTCAATAGCAAGAATCTTAAATTTTGTTGTTAAAATATTTTACAATTTCTATTAGAATTATTCACAATTCAAAAAAAAAAATTAAAAACCTTCTATATATATATATATATATATATATATATATTACTAGTAATTTTTTTTTACAATCTCTGTTCCTATTTAAATTTAATTAAAATTTAGGAACAAAATACAAAAAAAAATCTATACTTACCTTAAACCCTTGTTTTTTCCTATAAAATTTCATATTAGGGTTTAACTTTCTCTACCACTTCACAATTAGAGTTTTTCAATTTAGAAATTTTAGATTTAATGGGTTTGTGTACTTACTATATAGGGCATTTGACATATCAAGTAGGGGAATTACTTATAGAATTACATCCAAACCTTGTCGACCCTCTCTGTTTTTTTAAAATGATTATATGTTGTGTGATGCGTCATCTGTAATATAATGCACCAGTGCTACTAGAGTAATACAACACACCAATAAATTATACCACTTTTGATTTTGTCTAGTCTGTTCATCATTTCTCCCAGTGTAATATAACGCATTGATGTGCCTATTCCTAATAGCACTGTTAAATCATTGCGATGTGTTGAGCCTTACAAATCGAACCGTCGATTCTCTCTGATTTTTAAAAGCCGACTATATGTTTTGTGGTGTGCCCTATGTAACAAAATGCACCAGGGCTACCTGATTACTTCAACACACCAGTATATTATAACACTTTCGATTTGTCCAGTATGTTCATTGTAGCTCCCGGTGTAATAAAACGCATTGGCATGCCTCTTCCTAATAGCATTATTAAATAGTGCGGTGCATTTAGCATTACAAATCACATTGTCCTAATTTCATATATATATATATATATATATATATATATATATATATATATATATATATATAGATATATATATATATATATATATATATCCATGATGATGTTGAACAATTAAAAGCTTGGTACATTTATTCAGATAAACACACCGGTTAAAATTTTCTGAATAAACACATCGGTGTGTTTATCCATATAAACACATTGGTTACCAAGCTTTTTTTGGTTGAACATTATTTGATTTATTTGTAAAATATATCTAATGGCTTTTGTATTGAATGGTACAAGTTGTATATTCATAAAAAAATCTCTCAGAAGGTCTCAAGTAACAAAAAAAATGATCGACATAATCACAATACATCAAATAAATCAGAGAAAGCAAGTTCTTTGTAAATTCTTTACAAAATTAATATTTTTGAACTATATGTAAGTTTAACTAATATGTATTAGTTGGAGTTTGTCATGCAGAGCCACAAAATGAATAAGGTCGATAAGATTATTTCTAATCTAAGTGCAGAAGAATGTAAAAGGCTGATATAAAAATTGCAGAATGATGAATTAAGTGAATGAAAAAATACTATTCAATATGAGTTTTTTTTCATTAATAATATACTTAAGAATAATAGATAACATGTTTCAAACAATCTATTAATTCGTATATGTTTAATGTTTTACATGGAGCAACAAAGAAGGAAAATATCAATGTCGTTCTAAGAAAAGAAAAATTATGGAACATGTAAATGACGACGAATTGGTCATTAGCTCATCTAGAATGGTGTTGGAAGTTAATGAAAGGGGGATTTTTTTTTTACAGAACTATGAAGGATCTAGTGGAACGAACATATAAATATACTTTCCACTTACAATACAAAAATCAATGCAATGATTCTAAGAACGAAATTATATCTAAACTACAAGAAACGTTTCAAGAGCAATGGTCAATGAGATATATCAAACTTACAATAGAAAAAACATACAACAACAAAAAAGAATCATTCAAAAGGTAATATTCCTGATTGTATAAAATGATTTTCTAGACTTATATGTATATATTACTACAAACCATTAATTTATTACTATCGATTTTGTTATATTTGGTTTTCATATATCATTATAAAATTAGTTTATTACTTTTTTTAGGAAGATTATAAAAATCCCAAATGATCAATGCACTAGTATATGAAACTTGCTAGTAGGAATGTCAAAAAAAGTGTATAAGGAGATGGTAAAAAAAATGGACATAATTGCATCACAGGAGGAGCCATCTCAACAAAAACGTGCTTCAAATGTATGTAATCATGATTGATGTTGTACATATAAAAAAATAATTTAGCATTAAATATTATTTTTCAAGTATTTTCTTGCAAAAAAAAAATACAAGATGGAACTCATTCAGCACATAAAACAGGATGACGAGGAAGAAAATGGTTGATTTCAAAGTTTGTGAGTAATTGTTAATATTTCTTTATAAAAACTCAAGGTTTCATTTTGTATGTTTTAAGTTGTTTTACATCAACGAACCTTGAATGTCTTCAAATAGGTGCTAACATACAAAGAAGAGTCATTGGAAAAATTGATTGGCATTGAGTTAAATAAGAGTTGTAAGTATATGTTGACATATGAAAAATTAATTATGGAATTTGTAAGTATCTATGTTGTTTTACTTCTTTGAGTTTATAATTAATAAAACAAAAAAAATATTTATATTAAATATATGATTTATTATGGGCTATAAAACTTGGAGGAAACAAAGTACGGTACTACACCAACAAAAGAGTTGTTTAAAGAAGGCAGGTGATTTGGTTTTGAAAGAATGTGTATAATTCATGAGTAATTTCTTGCTATTGTACATTGTTTTTCGATTTAATTGATGTAAATTATTTATTTCAATTTTCATTATTCTCATTTATGTAGATACACTCATTACACTTTGTTTTATGTTTGCAAATGGAACAAGATCAAGAATATGAAAACAATCGATTCAATCAATAAAACATTCCTCCATGTAACGCAAGTCATGGAAGTAGCTTGAGCATTGACAACAGTTCTAGTGAAAAATGATGATATATTTGGATATCAATACAACCTCTTGTATTTTTAAAATAATTGTCTGTGAAAATCATACATTTTGTTTAATGTAATCATGGACATATTGTCTCAATTGAAAGACAAAGGGTTACCAATAACAATCTCATTTTGTATGACAAAGAGCCTCTTATTGATATATAATAAAATACATTTTAATTTATTTTATTATGTTATCTAATGTCGTTGTGAAATGTTACACCACTGATTAAATATATGGATGCTTAAATATTATAATGAAGAGATGTGAAATCTGATAATATAAAAAATTAATCCAAACATCTTATATAAATGCACTAATCAAATATTAATTTATATGAATATTGTTGTAATATATATGTCATTTTCTCAATGAATAACGAATTAAAAAAATTACAATAATTGCACTGTCACAAGTCGATGTCTCCAAAAAAGAGAAAATATCATACAAAAACATCGGTGCATCCATAACATAAAAATGCATCGGTGCTTTACTTTAAATAAGAGCACCGTGTCGTCATCTTTTAACATAACCCATGGCTTTTCAGAAAATGACATCACCAGGGCTTTTATGTATCAAGCACCGACATTGTTTTTAATTAATGCCCTGGTGCATTGTAACTCTTAACGCACTAGTGATTTCATAGAACTAACTTTCCTTGGTTCTACAAAATATTATTTCCATTCTCGATGCACTATTAAAATTAACAGCACCGAACCCTCTATATAACAAATGCATTGGTGTGTTTATGTAAACAAGATGTTTTGGTGCAGCATGTTTAAGAGAAAGCACTAGAACTGCAATTATTTTTTGCATGCCTCGAATTCGTTCCTTCATCAAAGAAATACCAGAGCCTTTTTTATATAAGCACCGACGCGGTATATGTTTCAAGGTCTAGTGCTCTTTGAGTTGAATGCAACGAGATTTTTTTGTTGTTGTAAGCACAAGGGTGATATACATTTGACATTTTAGTGTTATTTCTATTAAATTCCTTAGTGCTTTTAATTATGTATGAAGCCCTGTGTGTTTCTATAAGTAGTGCATCGGGGCTTCTTGTTGCATAAAACACACGGGAAAAAAGACAAACAAACAAACAAACACACACACACACACAAAACAAAAACCGAAAAACAAAACAAAACAAAAAAACAAAAGACAAAAAAACAAAACAAAACAACAAAACAAAAAAAACAAAAACAAAAAAAACATCCACTAAAACCTCCGACCACCTAGATTTTTTCAGTTGTGATTAAGTTCCATTATAAGCTTTGTTAAAACTTTTGTTCTCACAAACACATGTTTTAGTGGATTTTTTTGACAATCTTTGCCAATTTTATAACACTAAAAAACCTTGGTATAACCTCTACTAGAAGGTATTTTCCTTGTAGTTTGTTTTCTATAATCTGTGATCAATCAACATTTATTGTTAGTGTTTGGAAATCCTCCACCACTTGTACTTATCCACCTATCCTCCTATATCTAAGTCCCATGAATTTCTCTCCATGTGAAGACTTTCTTGTCTTTGTCCAATGACTACTTGTATTGTGGATGGAAGTCCATTGTTGAGAAATATAAAATAATAATATAATGTCTTCTTAAGCATAGCCAAGGCTCAAATATTGATTGTTAATCAATGATCTCATACTTGTATCACTACCCACAATATAACCATTTAAAGTATATATATAAAATAAGAATGTTGTCAGACTCATTGCAAATGTTTATAGCTACTCTTATAAATAAAGGATTAACATTGACGGATATGGACCCCAAGGCAATCGAATTAAATAGACTATTCCCCAACATGAAATCTCTTCTTGTTTGGTTAGGTCAGCCATCTCTATTCACATTCTAACTTTGAGCAACTAACCTTATGACAAGACGGGGGGAGGATGGAGGATCGCAGCAGGAAGTTTGTCGGCAGCAGGCGATGAGCCAGACCTAGGCCCGTAGGGCCGAGGTTAGGGCCCATCACCAAACGGACGGGGCGTAGGTAGCAGCAGACTGAACCCGTTCAGGTGAAAGGTAGGCAGGTTTCGGCAGGTGGAGGTCCTCGTTTCGCAAGGAAGGACACCTGGCGATCACAGTTACAGTAAATAGTGAAGGTTAATCCCTCTGGGGTAAAAGGAACTGCATTGTTACAAACAGCGACTTCTCAGCACTCGACAAGCCGACAGCAAACCGTGATCTGCTCTGTAACCATGGTTAATCCGGAGGAGGGTATTGACCTGGACCCAGCTATGGAAGATATTCTCTCTGTCTGGGGGAAGGACCCAACATCTAAGAACGTTGATCGTTACTTCGGAATGGTGGAAAACCTAGCACCTTCTTCGTTCTGTTCGGACTCTATTAGATCCCCTCATACCCTCTCAATCGCAACCAAAGAAACGCATGAGACGGCAGCAGAACTCCCAAAAGGAAAGTTTCAGCACCAGTTGCCAAGATCGCCCAAGGGATTTCAACATACAAGCTCGATCATACCCCACTTCGGAAATAAAGGGAAATCAGGGTTTCCAGGGTCGTTTCTTTCATGCGGCTTGGAAGATATTGTAAACCTTGGCTCAGAGCTAGGGCAAAGGCCGGGAGGAGAAGCCGGAAATACAGCACCCATTTCAAGAGTATCTTTATCATCTAGCAGGAACAGCCCTAAAGAGACTGAGAGACCGGATCAGAGCTACGAAGGAATCCAGGAGTCAAGGGAGGAAGAAAGGCGATCTGTTCAAGGGTCTCAGGTAATTAATCCCTCTCTGATTGAATCCCTAAATCCTCCGATTTCTTATGAGAAGGAGATTAGCCCGGAGCTCGGAATTTCTCCCCAGATCGCTGGGCCAGATCCTCATAGAGGATTGCAGACGGACGAAGCCCTAAGAAACACCACAAGAGGAACCAAAGCTTCAGAAGGGCAGAGGAAAAAGCAGAAACTGATCAAATCCCAAGGGGTAGAAGGGAATTTGGTGCTTGGAATGGATGTCCAGATTGAAGAAGTATTGGAGGTCGCTGAATGTACCCTGGTTGGCAGAGTCAGAGGGAAGAAATTCTCTTCCGAGTTCATTCAAGCCTGGGGGAAGCAGAACTGGCAATCGGATTTAATTAGAGATTTCCGGGTTATGACCTTACCTAAAGGATGGTTCTCAGTCAGGTTCGACAATAAAGAGGCAGCAGATTGGGTTATGAAGAGACATTGGTCGCTTGGAAACATCCCGGTGCTTTTTAAAAACTGGAGTCCAATGTTTGATGCAGACCACGAAAAGGCTGATGTCTTCCCGGTATGGGTTAGAGCACCAGGGCTGCCATCGTTCCTATGGGTCGAATCGGTGTTCAAGGCGATCGGGAACCGGCTAGGCACTTATTTGGAGGCTGATATGTCTTTTCAGGAAACTCACAACAGGACAATGGCTCGGATCCTGGTTAATCTTAAGCCCAGTGGAGGATTGGCAGAGAAAATCATCCTTCAGTACAAAGATTATGTTTTTGAACAAATCTTGGACTATGAATATTTACCGTTTCGCTGCCATAGATGCCATGAGTATGGGCATTTGGCAAAGGAATGCCCTTTAGGAAGACGCTGGAGAAGGTTTCAGAGAACAAGGGAGAGGACGGAAAAGACCTACAGGCGCCCTCATTTCCATCCAAACAAGGAGATCCCAGCAGCTCAGGAGGATGATCATATGGATATAGACATGCAGCAGGGGAGCCAAGGCCAGGAAGCAGGAACCCAGGCACCACCAAAGGAAAGAAATGTTGCCGATCCGGAACCAGGGGAATCTCTGAAGGCCGCTGAAGAGGCACCATCGACCGCAGCCCCAAGCCCTGTAGAGGATCAAAAGGGTATGAATTCAAATTCAATTCTCTCTTCTCCTTCTATTGTGGAAAATAAAGACAATTGTATGGATAAACGTTCATCTGATGATCCAACAATTAAATCTCTTTATTCTGATTTAAATGCTAAAAATGTAATGATGGAAGATGGCAAACTGGAAAACTCAATTGAAAATTTATCAGCCGCTATCCCCTCCCTGGATTTGAATCGTGATGGGTGCTGCCTAATCTCCCCTGCCCCGGACCAACAACCCCTATGTCCCTATAACCTCCGCTCCCTTGTAAGCAAGCCTGGTTCCATGACAGCTGTAGGGGGCATCGACCCAGCCTCATCTCTGAGCCAGCCAGGGAAAAAAAGGGGTAGGAAATCCAAGCTCTCTGAAGCCAAAGTCCAGGCTATCTTCGATGTGGCAGATGGGAAACAACTTTCAATAACAGGGGCACTTAGAGCAGTGCAAAGCCCCGCACCTGTTTCAAAATGATAATTACCTCCTGGAAT
Organism: Pinus tabuliformis; assembly: GCA_031772625.1. NCBI lineage: Eukaryota > Viridiplantae > Streptophyta > Pinopsida > Pinales > Pinaceae > Pinus > Pinus tabuliformis. The sequence continues at coordinate 699,905,800 of CM062807.1, forward strand.
TGTAGGGGTTTAGCCAGTAAACCCAAAAAACTGGCCCTTAGGGAGTTAGTGATGAATTCAAAAGCGGATGTTCTCCTTCTTCAGGAGACTTTGGGGAAAGGGGAGGACATTGAATCAATGCTTAATGCTCTCCTTCCAGGATGGTCCTTTATAGCCATGGATTCTGACAGCCACTCTGGAGGCTTGGTTGTTGGAATCAGAGAAGGTAAAATTAAGATCTGGAACTGGTGGGGAATGAAGCAGGTGTTGGGGATTGAATGCCAGTCCACAGAATTCGAATTCCCCTTAACAATCATCAATATTTATGGGTCGTGTCAAGGAAGGATTCCATTCTGGAATAATTTGATGGGAAACTCGCTTATGAAGAATAACTACCTGGTGATGGGAGGAGATCTAAACTTCTCTTTAGGAAGAGCGGAAGCCTGGGGCCCTGCTGCAAGAGAGGACCCGCAATCAGAATTTTTTATGGATCTCTTAGCCTCAAATAATCTTATTGAAGCGAATCTCATCAAGCTGAAACCAACATGGAGAAACAGAAGAGTTGGAGCTGCCAGAGTGGCGAAGAGATTAGATCGTTTCCTAATTAATGAGGCCTTATCTAATGCAATTCCTTTATTCAGGCAATGGGTAGAAGAAGGGGGCCATTCGGATCATTTTCTGATTTATCTTGAGCTCTCCATTGACCCCTCAAAGCCTCCAGCTCCCTTCAAATTCAATGCCTCCTGGCTTCAAGAAGAATCATACATCAAACTTTTCCAAGAAATATGGATTCATCCTGCCAGAGGTTCTCAAGAGAATAAAGGATTTCTACTTATGGAAAACCTCAAAAGACTGAAAAAGGCAACTATATCGTGGGCTAAGGATAGGAAACTAAAGCAGAATGAAGACCTATCCAAGATAACCGAGGAACTCCAAAATCTTGAAAGCATAGAGGCAGATGGATATGCGACTCATGAATCAAAGGAGAAAATTGTAGCCCTGGAAAAGCACAAGAATCAAATCCTGCTGGCTAGAGAGGAAGAATGGAGACTTAAGAGCAGAGCAATCTGGCTCAAAGCTGGGGATGACAACACCAGCTTCTTCCATAATTATGCAAAAGGAAGGAAGAGTGCAAACACAATCTGGCACCTAAAGTCTGAAGATGGAAGGGAGGCTAAGACTTTTGAAGCCCTATCATCCCTTGGGGTAAATCACTTCCAATCTTTATTCAAAGACAATGGTGAGATTACCATTGCGGAAGTCATCCAAACAGCGCAATGTTTTCACAGATATGTGGAGGAGGAAGATGCAGATTTCCTAATGGAGCCAGTCACGAAGGAGGAAGTGGAAAGTGTCATAAAATCCATGGCAAAAGAGAAAAGCCCCGGGCCGGACGGTTGGACGGTAGAGCTATTCTTGCACTTCTTTGAGCAGATAGGAGAAGAAATATCAGAAGTTGTGGAGGAATCCAGACAAAAGGGAGAAATTTATAGTCCTTTCAATGCAACCTTCATTGCTCTCATTCCAAAAAAGGAAGCCCCGGAATCCTTTGAGGACTTTAGACCCATTTCCCTTTGCAACAGTATTTATAAAATAATTGCAAAAGTGATAGCTCTCAGGATCAAACCAATTCTATCAAGGCATATCTCTTCTGAACAATTTGGGTTCCTGAATGGGAGACAAATTCATGAAGCAATAGGGGTGGCCCAGGAGGTCCTTCATAGTGTAAAGATGAAAAACAAGAAGGGAGCTGTAATAAAAATTGACCTATCAAAGGCCTATGACAGGATAAACTGGTCATATATTCGCCTGCTCCTAACGCACCTTGGATTCAAAGTGGATTTCATCAGATGGGTCATGGGGTGCATCACGGATGTTAGTTATGCAATACTCATAAATGGAGCTGCTACCCCTTTCTTCAAAGGACAAAAAGGACTGAGGCAAGGTTGCCCTCTGTCCCCCCTGCTGTTCCTCTTGGTGGCTGAAGGTCTAAGCCAGCTGATTCATAAAAGCAGAAGGGAAGGTAAGATAAAAGGTATAGAGGTAGCAGTAAACCTATTCATATCCCATCTTCTCTTTGTAGATGATATTCTGGTTTTTACTAATGGCTCCATAAATGATTTAAAGGAGCTAAAAAATATCTTTGACCTCTTTTTGAAAGCTACCGGAATGCAGATAAACCCCAGGAAATCACAAATCATTATGGAAGGGCTAAGTAGACAGGAAAAGGAACAGTTCAGCTTGTATTTTCCATATGAAATGTGCAATATGGCATCCCCGTTCAAGTATCTGGGTTTCTGGTTGAAGCCAAACGATTATAAGAAGGAGGACTGGTCTTGGCTAATTGCAAAAATTGAAGCTAGAATCAGGCATTGGAGCTTTAAATGGCTTTCTAGAGCAGGGAGATTGACCCTGATAAAATCTGTGTTACTAGCCATCCCAGTATACTGGGAAGCTTTAACATGGGTCCCTAAAGGTGTGCTGGAGAAAATTAGGAGAATCTGTAGCAGATTTTTGTGGGCAGGATCCAAAGAATCTTCGGTTCTCCCTTGGGTTGCATGGGAGAAAGTGGCGAGACCAAAAGACTGGGGCGGTTGGGGGATAAAAAGTTTACCCGATTTCAGACTTTCATTGTCAGCAAAATCAGGGTGGCGCCTCATTAAGATGGAAAATCTCTGGACTAGAACAGTTAAAAGGAAATACATAGATCCAACTCCTTTGGAAGTTTGGATCAGGAACCCAGTCAAGAGCCATAAGAATGTGTCGGCAATCTGGAAAGCAACTCTGGAGTCTTTTAAAGTGATTGAACAAGGTCTAGCATGGAAAGTCGGGAATGGAGAAAAGGTTAAGATAGGAAAGGACCCTTGGGTCGGCTGTACTGAAAGTTTTGCCCTTACCCCTGAACTGGTTCAGCAGTTAGAGGATAAAGGGCTTCTTTACCTTAGCCAAGTGGCAAATCCGGGATCTTCAACCATCTGGGGCCAAGCTTGGAAGAATGGTGAAGAGTTGGATCTGGAGCAAAGATGGTGGAACGAATGGAGTACCTTTACTCAAGAACTCTTCAGAACAAATGTCCGGCTGAATGACAGACAGGATGAGTTAATTTGGGCCCATGCAGACTCTGGGGAATACGCTCCAAAGAGTGGATATAACTTCCTCATGTCAAGAAAAGGATGGGAAAATCCTGAGTGGTGGTCTAAACAACTATGGAAACTTAAGAGCCCCCCAAAGTCAAAAATCCTGTTCTGGTGTATCTTAAAAAGCAGAATCCCAACTTGGGACTCCCTGCAGACCAGATTTATGTATGGGCCTGGGAGATGCACTCTGTGTAAATCAGAAGCAGAAACTATAAACCATCTCTTCTTAAAGTGCTCAGAAGCTATTAAAATTTGGGGCGAGGTAGGGAACCTCATGAACAAAAAGTTAGAATGGGATGGACACACTGTGCAAGAAGCTTGGCAAAAGTGGTGGGACTCTCATCCAAATGGGAATCTGCGCAACCTCCCTCTCATCATTAGCTGGGGTATTTGGATAGCTAGGAACAGGAGTATTTTCCAGGATAAGGAAATTCCTATAGCTATCACCGCAAGCCAGAGCGTTGCCATCTTCTCTAGTATCCTTGAGCCTAAGGAAGCTCATCCCCAAAGAATCATCCCAGAAATGCAGATCACAGAAGGAATCCCCTGGGCTTTCTTTGACGGTGCATCCTAAAACAATAAAGCTGGAGCAGGTTTAGTCATCAATGAATCCCCATCTCATGTTTTAAAAGCTTCTGTGGGACTTGGAACTGGCTCTAATAACTATGCTGAACTACTTGCCCTGAAACTCCTTATATGATGGCTCATTCAAAGGCGCACCCTCACAATTCAAATTTTTGGGGACTCCCAAATAGTGATCAGATGGGTAAATGGACAAAGCACCTGCAGAAACCAACTATTAAAACAAATCCTGGGAGAAGTTTAGAGATTAAAATCTTATTTTAACAGTTTCTCTCTTCGCCACATTTTCAGGGAAAGAAATGAATCAGCGGACCAGCTTTCTAAAGACGGTCTTCAACAGGATTTGGGCAGCTGGAAGATCGTAGAAGAAGACCAAGGACAAACCAGAAGAACGGATCAGCCGCCCTATAATCAGCCTTCCTGACACTCTGGCGGTTTTTTTGTGTCACTCTACTGTTTCCAAAATTTTCGTAATTCCATACAAACATAACAGTTTTGGTAGATCGGCTTATAAAACTCCATATCAGGTGTCGGGTTGTTTTCCTCTATGTTGAGGAGGCCCGGCATGCTGGTTTATTTTTTTGTGCAAACAGTACTTTGATTTTCAGCATTTGAATGGCACCTCGGTTCAGAGGTAACAGAACAGTTTCAGCAGCTTACTAAGGAACAGGTGATGTATAAGACAGCATGTTTTTGTAAAACAGTTATGGTAATCCCTCAGACGGATCAGTGATGCTCTGCATTTACAATGTAAACTTTTTATAAATCTTAATAAAAAGTTTCGCTTTTTCCTTTGGAAAAAACTAACCTTATGACACATGACTCGTTGAATTTCCCTAACAATGTGAATGAAAATGTTTATTTACAACATTAAATGTTGTTTTTGCACCCATTATTATATCAATGTGTTGACAGTGTTGGACGTTGATAACAGGCTTAGGGGGTCTCCCCAATGTGAAGTTTCAATTACACCCCACACCATTTGGAATAGGAGCCCCAACCGGAATATGACTGGTTTCCAGATAGGTGGTCTCAAAAATATTCCTTAGCTGCAATGAACGCATAGATTGTATATGCATGGATTTGGTGATAGTAAATGTATGGACTTTGTGAGATATCAAATGTAATGTATGAAAGGTTCATTCACATGAAGGGAGAGAGAGTGGGCCCCTTGGAACAAAGTAATAGTACTATCTTAGAAGAGACACATTAGCATCATAAAGAATCATTAGTTAACCTGCAAAATAGTTCACAAGATAACAAAGATCATGATATCATGAACAACTTGCATTTCAACAAGATACATATTAAGGCCAACGAATTAGTTCATTAACATAAGCGTAAATAAAACTACATACATCACAAATATATAAAGAATAATCTTACAACATTCACGACATACGCATGCATTAGGGGAATTTTGAGATCTAAAATGGGCCTCCTAAAGAAATTATAAAATAGTAGTGGAAATAATAAAATAAGTTTAGCTTACATCATCAAATTTTAGAGGGAAAAAAGAAAAAATATTTTTTTTTTTTCAACTCGTATTTTCAACTTATTGCCCTATGGGTTTATTCAAATTTCCAGCAGAAACACTCGTTGGATGCATAATTTGATTCCTCATCCAAGGAGTACCCATGTTGCATACTTTCAATGAACCTTGCTACATGAAAAACATGATTGCAATCACATTTTTCATGTAGGAGGGTCAATCAAAAGTATGCAACATGGGTACTCCATGGATGAGGAATCAAATTTTTCATCCAACGAGTACTCCCATTCGAAATTTGAGAAAAACCTTAGGGAGATATGTTGAAAATATGTGTTGAAAAAGTAGTTTTATTATTTTATTTTTTTTAACTTTTTACTTTTTTACTCTAAAAATGGTGAATCATCCCCATTGTTGACATCATCATCTTGAATTCTGTTGGTCCTTATAGAGTTTATTTTGGTTGTACAATTTTCTTAGGAGGCCCATTTTAGACCTCAAAATTCCCCTAATGAAAGCATGTCGACTATGAAAGCTTCTCATTATAAAGTGAAAGTTTTAAGCATATTGTTACATTGGTATAACACTAGCCCCAATAGTGGAACATGGAGCACACTTGCTTCTCCAAAAAGATGATGTTCTTCCTATGCTAAACTAGAGAAGCCAAGACTCCAAATTTTTTGTTCCAAACCCTTTGCTTGAGTTATGAGGGTTTATTTATGACAAATGAGATAACCCTTCATTTCCCCTTGTGACCTTTGAGCATCCCTCATGACTCTTGGACTTTTTTTGTCTTTTTTCTAACTAACGACTTTTAACATTCCACATTTAACTCTTGGACTTCCACTTACATATTTTATTTTCAAATACAATAAGACAAAAACCCATATAGGACAAAAATGGGTAGAACCTAATAAGACAAGCCTAATAAGACAAACTAGATACATTAAGATTGAGTTTGAGGAAACTCTAGCTCAACAACTTCAACTTGTAATTTTGTAGTTACATATTGATTCCAAGCTTTGTGTTGATTTGTATTGTGCAATTGTCTCCTCAAACTTTGTAGGAAGGTTAGGCTAATAACAAACTCTAGCTTCCATGGCATATGGGTATATGGTTTTGGAACCATCTTGCACTTCATTATGCAATAAGAAAAATTTCATATTGACCTTAGCAAGACCACCTATATACTTTTTCATTTCTTTCTATTGACCTCCAAGTCTTCTTTGGTAGTAATATGCTTCATATAGTTCATGTATTCCTCGATCTCTTTACAACGTTTCTACCCTTTGTCTCTACACATGGCCCTACTAAGGGGATATTGTGTGCTTGAACCAAGGAATCTGAACTGTTGGATAACCGTGCATAAGAAGCTAAAACATAGGTGTCGAATGTTTGTTTCTTCGCATGAGCATTTCAACCTCAACCTTCTCCAGATTTTCTTGTTGTCTTGTCTTCTTGGGCAACTCTGCTAGTGTGCCCCTGTACTTAGTTCCTTATTCACAGATTGTGGTAATGAATGCATGAATGACTTTCAAAACTTTGACATTTTCTCGTGATTTATTTTGCATATCATGTAAGGGAACTACTGCTTTATGAAAGGTGACCAAATCCTCATAAAGATGCCTCATAGTGTCTCCCAATGCCTGGATCTCACCATGTATAACTGCTTGAAGCTCCTTCAAGTAGGCATGTGTGGAAGACAAGCTCTGATTTTCCTCTTGGAGTTGTTCTATTTGTTGTTTTGTAGCTTCTAGATCCTTTTCCATTTGTTTGTTTTCTGCCATTAGGAAATTTGTATTATCTTTTGAAGCTCCTGCAAAGGTTAAGTTAGCTACGGAAATGGTATTAGGATTCCTTATGGTGTTAGTGAGAATCACTTTTTCCATGTGAATGAAAGTAGGATGTTTCAGATCATTAGGGAAATATTTATTCATTTCCTGTACAATTGTGTTCTGGAACTCATTAAAGGTCAGACTGGAAATATCCATGATCGGGTCATCATCTAGAAGAGAGATTTATTCTTCACCGCCTGGGGTTTTCCCATATGTAGGGGAAGGTGGAGGTTGTCTGGCGATCTGTTTTGAAATAGACATGATGTCAACATCTTGGTTCTGTTCCCCTATCTCTTTCTCCATGTCCTGGTCTAATATCTGCTCCTCAATCTCTTGAACAAGCTCTTGATCCTACTTATGTCTACTCTCTTCTTCTTCAAGTTGTTTTTGCCTTTATTCTTCTACTTGCTTTAGTATGTCTTCTTCTTCTTCCTTTCTCTTTAGTTCTTCTTGTGCCTGCATTTCGTCTTGTTCCTTCCTTTCCTTCTCTTCCTTTTGATTTCGTTCTTCTTCATGTCTCCTTTCTACTTCCCATTGATTCCTTTTCCTTTCTACTACCATAGTTGCTTTTAGAATGGTTGGATCTGCTTTGAACTTGCAACTTTGATCCTCTATTGGGTTATGTGCAACCTTCCTCTTGTATTTGATGCTCACTGGGATGCGCTCTTCCAGTTTCTTTACTTCCTAGGTAACACTTTGCTTCAGAATTTCATTGGAAGGGCTTACCTAGTCCCCTAGTGTATGTGACCAAGAGGCATTATAGCGATTCTTGATATTTTCTTCCTCTGCAATTGCAAAGGTCTCATACGACCAAACAAAATGAAACTTGGCACAATGTTTCTTGCAAACTCCTCTACGATCATATTGATGAAAATCTATTGTACTGAACCTGAGATTTTCCAATTCTTTAAATTCAACTTCTGTAGCCTTCAAGTTCTTAATATCGCAAGACCCCACCTGCAAGGGAATAGTAGGCCATGGTGCCTTCTTCTTCCTTTGCAGTACTGCAGTTAGACCTGTGACAACATGATTTGCAACCTCTTGCATGACTACTTTGTTCGTGGCAACCAAACACACTGAGGTATGTACCATCTGGTGAGGCAAACCAATCCGCAAATTTTGATACTAAAATCATTGCCTCACGAGACATGCAAGAGGTTTCTTCTTCAAATATCATCTGGTACAAGACTCTGAAGAAGTGATCAAACAATATTTCAAAGACTCCTCTGTAGCTACACTCTACTAACAATTTGCAATAAATATGGATAGGAATCTCTCTAGGTGTCCATTTCCAAAACATGTCAGTGAAAGCATTGCAAGCACATAATCCATCCAGCAGGTAGGTAGACATGTATAATTGTTGTTGCTTGCATTTTGGTGGATTTTTTGCCTTGTTCACGTTGATATTTAGTTGTTTAGACACAAGATCAGACCAATTAAATATCTTCCTGAGAAAATATGATATAACATGTAAACCCACCCTTCTAGGAAGGATTTAGTATTCTTGTGTCCATAAACTCGACAACACAAAACTATCAAGTATTGGAACACATTTCAAAGCTATTTGGTCTTGTAAGTATTGTTTGTTGGCTGGAAAAACTTTTTCAGATCCTTTACCCACATCTTGACCACTTCCTTAGTGTTTAGATAGTTTGTTGTTGCATAGAAATGAGAGTCCATATGTTGCTCAGGCTTAGGAAATTTGTAGATCAAGTGGATATCATGTGGTTGGTAGGATGCAAGTTGCATCCCACTAGCGTTGTTTAGAGACATGCTCTTGGTATCTAAACCTTGCATAATCTATCTGATAACATCTACACATGGTAAGAATGGGTATCTACAAGCGACCCTATGAAGCCTTGACTGTTGGATGTTGATGTAAACTTGTCTATCCTCCATATCTGCTTTAAATTCTGTAGCAGTGAATGCATCCTTGATAGTATGCCAAGTGATATCAGAGTCCTTCTCAATGTACAATTGTGTATCAGATAGAATGGGAACTGATATTGAAGGACTTTCAACAACTTCCTCGGTACTACTCTTTGTAGCCTCCTTTGATGTTGATCTCTTGGGAGGCATGGTGCTATATGCTGATGAGAGAGAGATGTATTCAAGACCTGCAATACTTGTGGCAAGAGATGCACTCATGGCGATAACAAGTTAGCTCTAGCATATCAGTTCAACAATCAATCTTAAAGAAACAACACAGTCACTGAGGAGATAGAATGCTCAATACTGGGCTGCAAAGAGGCAAAGTAGACTCTGGAATTGTGTAATGCACCATAAGAGATGGGATTTTGTAGTATTATCTGAAAGAGGGGTGGCTCGAGGGATGGAACTGCACAATGCACAATCTTAGCTGGAAAAAGAGGAAGAGGATTGCGTAGTGCGCAATATTAGTGGCAATGTTGGACCATTAGTGGCTAAGATTGCACAATATGTAGCTAGAAGAGGCCAGTGATTGCTCATTACACGTTTTCAACTTGTAAGGAGGGGGCTTGCTACTTAGGATTGCACAATGCACGGTAGGAGGAGTTAACAAGCTTCAAGGATGTTGTAGTTCATCTCGGAAGAGAGGAAAAATTTATATCTAGGACTAAGGAAGAGAAGAGTGTAGATCAAACTTGGGATGAGTTAGATCAATCACTAGCATCAACCAGAAAAGAACATGCATGCATAAAAAGACCTAGCAATAGTAACTGATAGTAGGCGAAAAGGCTAGAGAGTGATGTGACACTTGTAAAAAGACTTGACAGACTAAAACAACACGTGTACAAGGTATTAATAGCATAATCGCCAGTAACTACAAGAAGAAACGAGAAAAGCGACACTTGCAAAAATAAAAGCGACAGAAAAAGCAGCAACAAACGAAAATTTAGGAACTTACGTGGAAAAGCGATAAAAACCAAATCCAAAGCTCCTTGAACTCATGGGGATGGCTAGAGCTCTAATGTCAAATGTGAAAATGAGTTCTACAAGCCTTTATTATATAGATTTACCCCCATGAGATTAGGTTTAGGGTTTCTTAAGGTCATGTCTAAACTTAAGGAGAAAGAAAAAATTGTCCATAAACCCAAAATAGAAACTTGTGCCACATAATCAGAGAGGAATGTGCACTCCATATTTCCTAGGGATGCACAGTTGCCTTGTTCTAGAAGGTTGCGTAGTCCACTGGCAGAAAGGACTGCTCAATAACCAGTGACAAGGGATTGTGCAATTCACTGGCTCATTGGATTATGCAGTTCTGACTCTTAGAGGAGGATTGCACATTTCACTTGCTTAATGACTGCCTGTCTCACATGATTGCACAGTTCATATCCTCAAGGAGTTATGCAGTTGTGAGTGGCAAAGGATTGTGCAGTTTCCAGAGGCAAGACCAACAATCAATGCTAGATCAGGATATGAGTTAGCTTGTGTTTGAAAATGAATTTACTTATTGTCATAATTTGAGCAATTGTCGTTGAAAAGACAGTCGTCATCAGGACAACCTAGTTAAGGCACCATACAAGCGTTGCATGAAAATATAAACAATTACGATACTAGAAAATCAAAAGAAGACTTGACGATAATGAAATATTGGTTCTTATAAACAAAAGGTAAGCTCCAAAATCTAAGTGTAGGAAAATTTTTGGAGGGGGGTTGTAGCAGCTACAACATCATGATTAACCCAAACCCTTTGAGACCCCACCATATTTTGAATTTTTTTCTTTGATATAGTTTTTTAAGATATACAACGTTAAACATAATATGTTAAATGTGGGTGATATTAAACATAACCCCACAATTTGCAAATCATTTTCAATTAGTTCACCTTAAGTCAATGAAGGCTATCGACTAATCTAAACTACATGGAGATATCTATTCGGCACATATATATTTACACAATCAAAACATTACTAAAGTAGAATGTGATTAAACCATGAGAAGATGTCATAACAAAAGGAACCTAAAGATTAATATAAATTGTACATTTCTTAAATGATAATATGTTTTGATAGCAAGTTCCATATTTTCCCTACAAACCGTGTTACCAAGATTCCACATACTTGAAGATGTTTTTTTATAAAGATGTAGGTTTGTTGTCTTTTGGCATTAGGATTGGTCGAAGTAACTTGGATTTTATTTTTCATGGAGAGTTGAGGGTATTAAATTAAATTTAATTGAAGGAAAATCATCTACCAATCGCATGGATATTTAATGAATTTCAATGGGAGACGAATTTAATGTCAATTCATACTGGAAGTTTCCAAACATTGTCATAGAATGTTTATAAGCAACATGAATGTGTTAAAAGCATGTAGAGGTGTTACTTTGTCATTAAAGACGGGGAAATTAAAATGGCCCTTATTTATAGTGCATGTGCAAGCAAGCAACACTTCCTTTGATTTTTGCACACTCTAGCCTATTGATCTCATCTCACCCATTCTTTTCCACATTTTGATTTACTTGTACCAAATACCCATGAAATGTATTAATTCATAACAATCACCTTCAATTCCCTCTTAATCCAACATTCCTCTCCCCGTATGTCCATTTATGGTTAGCTCGTTGGAATCTTATTTTCTAGGGGCTTTATACACAACTACCATATACATATAAATGAATAAGAAGCAAATGCAATGGTTGAATGGATCCTCTATTGATTATTCATCTATCATCCAAAAGAAACAACTCCTCTCTTTGAGCATTATAATATGCTTTGAGGGCATGTTAGTGTATTTTCTTCTATTATGATAAAGAGGTTTTCTTGATGATGGATGCAACCTAAAATATTTTATTCTACAATGATAAAGTGATTTTCTCACCAACTTAATTGTGCTTTTATTCTTACTTACTTTAAATCACCTAGTATTCTCCTTCATGCCTTTCCAACTATTGTATTTAAATATAATAGAAAAACTATCATAGATTATTTCTTGTTGTTGCATGAAAGTGTGATCGATCCCAAGCTAAAAATTTATCCAGTTAAATTTTACTTTGAACATATTCAACATTTAATAACTAATTCCTCTTAGAGTTACTTAGTTTCTTTCCAAAGCACTTTTTAAAGGAATATCATGACTTGAGAAATCACATCAAGCCCATAACTTATATCGAGCTTGAGTTGTGAAACCTTAGTTGTGTCATACATATTATTTCTTATTCACTTCTTTAATGTAAATCAATCATTCTAATTAATTTGAAATATTTACTTTAGATTGTGTTCAACATATAACAAATATTTGTTTTTCTTCGGATAATTATGTGTGAAGAATTTATGGATATTCGATTGCTATTTATAGGCATTACCTAATTTCCAAGCACTCAACCCCAAAGGAATCAAAGGACTCAAACCCATGACCTCCCCAACTTGGAAGAGAGATCTCAAGTACAGCTCATGAATGCCTAAGGTAACCCTTGAAACTAATATTATAAACGGTTCCTTGTGTACATCTTAGAATTCTCTTAATTGCTTTTTAATGCACTTTTTTTCAACATGACATGAATAATCATACCAACTACATAATTGATCCCAAAGCTTAGTTTTGTAACATATATCACAATGGTAATCATTTTTCTAAACAACGCTATGTTTGCTAGTTTTAACTCTACATTGGTGGATACACAAAATTGATTAAAATCTTGGATTCCACAGTCTCCATTAAATTTTTTCCTCAAGGTCTACATTATTCACACATAAAAAAGTATGCAAACTATTCTATGAGTGTTTATGGACTAATGAAATTGGTAAGCCATCTCCATTAATAATCATTTAAGACTTTGTAAAGAGTTGTTCTCTTCTTGGGATACATCAAAATATATGGCATCTTGAAATTATCTTTATCATTATAAAAGAGTTGTAAAAAATAACAACTTGTGATATTTCACCTAGAGAGTCCTTGGAAAAAAAAAAAAAATTCACCTAAAAGGTATCCATGTTAATAAGATCTTAGTTTAATGGTAAAGTGAGGATGTTTCATATCCCTAACTAAGGTTCTGTTGTGCTATACAACAACCCCCCCATTTCAATTTTTAAACTCTTATTCTTAAAATACTAAATAAGAAATGGGTCCCCTTTAGAATATAAATAAAAGCAATAAACTTTTGAGTATAATAAATTTTCCATAGAAGTCATATGAAAATTTCTTTTAGAGTAGTTAAGACTGCTCATCACAAATCATGTTTCTTTAGAACTCGTGAAAATCCATTTGAAGAGCTTGCGATGTGATCAAAGTCATATCAAAGTCCGCATTGCAGAGTTTTAATCAAAATAAGCCATTTATAAAAAAAACATGATATGATGTGACTATCGTGCCTCGCACATCATTAATCCCATAGAATGACTTAAAGCGGCATTGAAACTTTGCGATGTGATAAAGCTATCGCAATCGCATATCACTAATTCATAAGGAAGCATCCAATACACTGCATTGAAGAATCGCGATGCGATTTAATTATCGCATGTCGCGCTCTCGATAAAAGCAAAGTGATAAATACTATGAATGTATGCGGTAAAGGGATAAATCAATTATAAAGAAATAACGTGATTTTCCAAGATTGAAACCCATTGTCTCCCCATGCCAGCTCAGCACTCATCGCAATCGCAACTATGCAAACAAATCTTTTGAGTGTGGCACTTGTAACTCTCGATTGCGATTATTACACAAATATTAAAATAACGAAATTGTTGATCGCAAATCGCAGAGTCACGACACCTATTCTAAAAAGGACAATTACCAAACTTGCGATGTGACATATGGTTTCAGCATTAAAGTTTCACGTTGGAAGTTACAGTAAAACATTAAGGAGTAGTTATGGGTAAGTCCTTTGAATATTTCATCCGTGATAGCTAAATACAATATAACATCTCATGCATCTAATGTGCTTAACTGCGTTTGGTTTGTAATTTGTATTATCTCTTCTCAAGTTTTTCGATTGTTACGCTCCTCTTTCTCATTTTGCAATGCTGACTGAGAATCACACAATCAGGCAAGATGTCTAAGAAATCTTGGAAGGCAAAGAACCCCATTGTAGTGGAAGAAGCACCAGCAAAATTGGTGGTAATTGCAGATACTACCTTCCTAGGCCTTAGTAAAATCTCGTGGGAAAGCATATATGCCTTACTCGAAGCAGAAAATCCATTGGAGATAGAAGAAAAAGCAACAATGGATGGAACCAATCGAACAGAAAGCACGCTCAATGACTTGGCCAACTCCTTCCTCCATAAAATAGCAGCCCGAGCCAAAGTTTTACCATATAATGATCTAGTGTGATGGGTAATCGAAAGTATTAACATAACAGACACAACTTTTTTCATAACCAATGGGAGGATGTTCGGGACATTCAAGCTTGAAGATGTCAAGAAAATGTATCACTTGTCGGATCCCCAGCGGCATTACAACAAGGCATTTCTAGAAGCTTTCGCTAAGGAGAATGACATAGATTCAGACCCTATCAAACAGTGGAGACATTTTCCAAACAAGCATAAACACGAATCCTCGGGTATGTACTCTGTGGACTCCTTAGTGTCTCTGTATTGTTATGTTGTTGCAATGGTATGTAGGCTCTTTGGAAGCCCTGATTCTCCTAGCTTTTCTATAGAAATGGTCCCACTAATAGAAGCAGCAGTCAACTCCTTTATTATGGATTGAGCAACCATTCTATCAGATAAAATGGCCAGTCAAATATTAGATTATAGAAGAAACAGATTCATCACCACTTGAGTCGTGCCCCCATTTCATATGAGCGCCTACATAATGCACACAATTTGTTTTAATTCTGACTTTCCCACTCTAGGTTGGAAATGGACCATTCAAATATTTATCATAAGTATCTATGGAAGTCTAACTACAAGAATAATATATACAAAATTTGTCATGGTTTTGTTTTACCTGTTCATCAAGCCATTTTTAACAAACCTACTCCTCGGGTCTCTCACGAAGCTAGCATTGACTTAACTTCAATCGGTAGTTGGTTCGGGGAGGAAAATTTCACCTATATTAGGGTTTTTGGGAGTATTACAGACCCTCATGTCCTTCCACTCTATATCCCAGACAAGCTATTAGCTAGGGAAATAGCATACCAGATGGTGGAAAAGGGGATGACTAGAAACCTTAAAGACTCTAAAAAACAAGTGTGGCCTCCATTTCCCCTCCACTGTGGCACTTATACATTGCATGATTTTAAACATGCTGAGAAAGAAGCAGAGAAAACTAAGGACTTGAGTCTAGCAGTGATTCCTAAGAGACAATATGATCCAAACAAGGTCGCTTACAATTTCACCAGTCAGGTGAAAATTAGCAAATTTATCCATGAGGAGGATGAGTTTGATGATTTATTCGCTTCTGCAGAGTTATTCTCACAAGTAACTCATCTGGAAAGATTCAAACTAGGAGCCGCAAATATGGATAAATTCATGGAATATAGGACACAAAGGTTACAGACATTGCCTCTAGATTTATTGAATACTACCCCTACTATTCAGCAAGCAGAGCACAACGGGGAGCAGACTATTGAAGAGATTTCTGGGGAAGGGGAAACAATTGAAAAAACCAGTGAACCCCTTAGCACAGATGTTAATATTGACCCCATCTTGATAAAAGAATGGGAGCAGTTTGATCAGCAGATCAAAAGCCAGAGCGACCCCCAAAACAGTATCGCATCAACATCACCTGCAACACAACCCATCATTACTGAGAGTGTGATTGAAGGGACACCCAATACAGACATAGCTCAAAAAGAGATTGAAATAATCCCTAAAAATCCTTCAGGTGAAATTACATTAAATATTGAGGAAATACCACCTTTGGATGTCTTTTACAGCCCAAAGCATAGGGCTGTAGTCAGGAGACAGAGGAAAAAGAGGAGAATTGACCAGACATCATCCATAGCTCCTCAGTCTGAATTTATGAATGTTATATGGAAGGATTTAGAGGTCAATCCTTCTAAGGATTTGACTAAGTTATCCCAATATGCAGGGGCTTATACAACTGCCACAATTGATAAGGCCACTGAAGTTAACCAATTAATCAAAGAAAAAGATCAAAGGATTACTCAGCTTGAAGAGCAAACAACAGTAGAACAACAGAAGATTAATCGGCTTGAAGAATAGTTGACAGAAGAAAACAGAGGAACGAGCAGCTCAAAGTTCAATTAAACTTGGAGAAATTGAAGATTGACCAACATGCCATCCAAGAACAACAACATTTGTCCCACCAACTTGAACAACTTCAATTGACACATCAACAGGAAATGAAAGCTAAAGAGGAGGAAATCTCACAACTACAACTATATACAGAACAATTCAGAGAATATCCTAAGGTTGAGGAATTTAAGAAAGAAGCCCTAGAAGCAAATAAGGCCTTATCGCAACAGCTCAATCTCCTTTGCCATAAAATATCGCTTGTCGACCCATTATGCATCATAACTACATCGTTGATCGATCAGGCAGTTAATACCATATTAGAATTTGAGGATGCAGATGACAAGGTCACAAATTTCCTCAAATGGAAAAGCACAGTGGAAGGCAGAGCTGCTAACCTACCAAAAATTCAAGAGTCGCATAAAGAAGTATTGTTTTCGAAATGGGAAACACAGTTAATAAAGGCAGAAAGGGCTACTTCCAGGGCCAGAGCTATAATGAACAATGTGATAGAGCTGGTAAATGATAATTTATATGGAGTCAATTTGATTTATGATTGTTCCCCTGGAAAGCTCCCAAAAGCAAAAATGTTAGAAAATCAATGGAAGCAAGATTTGGCCACCAAAGAAGAACAACTTAGCAGAGTACAAAGCCTTACTTGGGATGCATATTGGTCCTTTTTGGTCAAGCCACACAGTCAACATATGACCATCAAATTCCTTGCCGACGTTGTTGATCGCATGGTGCCCAAGCTTTCAGATGCCACATACACGGGACAACTACATTCCAGGATGAGTCATCCTCCAGAAATTCAAAACATGCTCTTAATTTGTCAGTTGCGGATACAAGAGAAGAAATAGATACAATGAATCTTTTCAAAGGCAATTGCACTACTATTTTTGCAATTCAAATCCCAGATTTTAATGTTTACATTTCCAACAACTCTAAGCGATTTTTGTTGACAGTTTGTTTTAGTTCTATTATATAAACCCTTTCATGTTATTATCTCCTAGAAGTTTCTGGGATAAAGAGGTGGAACCGGAATGTTATTTACATATGAAGACTCAAATGCATGCGGTATTTCTATCACTGTTCTTTTTGTCTTGATTTAATTGGCATTTCATTTAATTTGCTATTGTTGATGCATTCATACGCTTCAAACAATTCTATATTGAGTCACTTTTGAACAATTTAGAATTGTTACATTAGAGATATATATCAACGATAAATATTATAATGTCATGCGATATGTTTTTATAATTACTTTGTTTAGTTTCTTAAACAAAGTAATCATTATTTAAATGCATCCTTCTATGGATAAGTAAATCATCTATATGATTGTTTGTTTGCTAGGAATTATCAAAAATCGCATTGTTATAAGATTACCCGGGTTATATAAGTATATTTGTATATTTTAAAGTCATAGATTAAACCATCTACCCCCTTCGATATACATTTTAAAAAACTCATTCATTAAACCACACATTACTGGGAAATTGGTCCCATAATCTCCAGTTGAAGCCACCATCCCAAACGGAAAAGGAGTTGTACTAAGGTCCGAACCGGGTGGTTATCCCCCAATGTTGGTGCTACAATTTTAGAAGCATCAACATTTTTGGTGCTAGAAGGAGGACCTAACTGTGAATGGTGAGTAAATCTAAATCCACAGGCCATTCTAAGTGTAAAATTCCCTCACCATCTCCTTCAACTTCTCATTCGCATTCTAAGTTTTATACTCCTAAGCGAGAAGTTGAAAAGAAAACTACAACACCCACTACTGAAATCCTAAACACATTAAATAATTCTTCTCCTGAACCCACTGAAGTACAATCTTTAATTCATAAACTCCAAGGGTTTTCAATATCCCAAGAAGAATCTAAGCTATCCCAAGGTAGTGTGACTTCACAATATATCCCATCCCAGCCGCTTACTAGAGAAAAGAGTGAAAAACTTAGTATTCCACCAGTTGAATTCCCTCTACCAAGTCGAAAAAGGGCTAGGGAGACACCATAAGAATCTAACAGTGAGACTTTGTCCTTATCACCATCTATTCCATCCATACCATTGCAAGATCATTCATCCCTTTCCCAACTTCAAATCATAGTCCAAACAGGTACAAGAACTTCAACATCCTCTACCCAATCACTTTCTACCCCTTCATCACCCTCTTCTACTGTTAGCTCCACGATGGCACATAATCAACCTCAACCAAGGCCATGGACCAATCCAAGAGCAGTAAGAATGCCTACACATTTAAGCCAATTGCTAGCTCATCTTGAAAAGTGGTTACCAAAATTTAATCCTGACATTGGCCTGTTAGCAGAAGAACATATAAATAATTTCATGTTATCAATCAATTTGAATGGAGTAACAGAAGAAGATGTTGTTGTTAGACTATTTCCATACACTCTACAAGGAGCAGCAGGATCGTGGTACTTTTCGTTGCCACCAGGTTCTATCAATAGCTAGGATGCTTTTCAGGAGCAATTTCTAACTAAGTTTGGAGACGATAGGTCTACAGCAACTCTGATCAATGATCTCTCCAATCTTAAATCTGAATCAAAGGAACCCATCAAAGACTTCAACTCACGCTTCAATAAGCTGTTGAATAAAATTCCTGCGACATCCAAGCCTAGTGAGGAAGTCCGAAATGAATGGTATATCTCTGCCTTGCCTTCAAACATAGCCATTTTTGTTGATAGGGTTGCTAAACCAACATTAGCAGAAAATATGAAGGAAGCAATCACTGTGGAAAAACATATCCTAGCTTTGGAAAAGAAAAACGCTATAGAAGAAAGGAAATCCAAAAAAGTTACCTTTGGAAATAATTCAAAGAAGAAAGCAGTCAAGGATCCATATGACATAGGTTTACAAAAAGTTCGTAAAACTATGTCTAATGAAATGGTTGAAATAAAAAAACAGGTAGCTGAGACTTCTACAAAAAAAAAATTAAGAACTTTAAAAGCAATCATCCAACTGATCCTAAACCACCTAATGCTATATTTAGTGTTGAATCTGATCTGCAAGATGATGAAGATGAAGATACAGTTTTATCAGCTGAAGAAACGAAAGAAGATGAAAGAGTTGAATTTCATGGAATGTGAGACTTTGTCTTACCCAATTCTGATAATGAAAGTAAACAGGAAGCTCTCCCAATAAATACCAGAAGCAAAAGTATAGCTGAGCCTAATCAGGTAAATTCAAAGAAGAAAACCTCAAGTCCTGTTACTAAAAACAAATCTCCCATAAAGAAAACTCATGTTGCACCTCCCCACAATCAACCATCATCCTTCAATCCCCCCTCATCATCTAAAACGCTAGTAGTTTCAGATTCCATGGGTTATAACATTGTGGAGGATATGAAGAAGACTCAAGCAAATATTTCTTTGCATGAACTTAGCAAGCTCAAACATCAACAAAAGTTGCTCCTTAAAGAATTAAATGTCATACCTTCTTCTCCTCTTCCAACTAGTGTATTATCCAAGGCTGCTAAAGGATCAAGTAAGCCACCATCTGATAAAGTAGATGCTACTGACGTTGTTTTAATTGGGGACGCGTCAAATTCTCATACTCCCCCTTTTCTTACAATAGAAATTTGCATAACTACTTAATAGATTTAGGGGCTTCATCAAATATAATGCCAGCCTCAATTTGCTCCAAATTAAATATTGAGCCCCAAAAGTCCGCAGTTCACATTATTCAATTAGATCGAACTAAGGTACAAGTTTTAGGAGAAATAAATTCAGTTACTATCAGATTAGAATTTGATGCAAGGGTTGTCCAAAGAATTAATATATTAATTGCTGACATCCCTGAGTTTTTGGTTTGATCCTTAGCAGAGATTGGTCCGAAAAACTTCGCAGCTACATTTCAACTGATTGGTCTCACATGTGGCTTCCCTATAATGGGAAACCAAATCAAATCAGAATTGATCGTGAAAAACACTTGACTCATACAGTAACTGAGTTTGAACAAGAGAATCAACCTGTAGCCTTCAATAATAATATTCTTGGAAACTATTCGGCTGAGTCATTTTTTGGGAATTGTAATGCTCATCAATCCCCTTTTCCTGTTAATAGTGTCATATAGAAAATTGAAAATTTCTCTCATACTGATACCTCAAAGTGTGTTAGTATTGCAGATGAACTTGTAAATAAGCATTTATTTTGGTCTTTGTATTTCGATGGATCGAAATCCAATGACGGTGCAAGAGCAAGATGTATTTTAGTTAGTCCAGAAGGGGAAAAAACGATGTGATCATATAGATTAGAATTTGGGTGTACCAATAACACTATAGAATATGAGGCATTGGTTCAAAGGCTCTATAAAGCAATAAGCCTGAATATCCAATATCTGGAAGTATTTGGTAATTCCGAAATTGTCATCAAACAAGTAAGGAATAATATCCATTGTCTTTGGAGTCAACTCAAACATTATCAATTACTTGTTCAAGATCTCATAACTCATTTTCTGGCATTTGACATTTCTCGTATTCCTAGATCATATCATGCAGCAACCAATATTTTGGCTAATGTTGTTTCTAAACTCCCTCCATCTGAGGATTATAGTCTAGATAGATTTTCAATCGAATTAATTTTTCGACCATGTGTCCCAGATAATCTCACCAATTGGCGTGTATTTAATCACGATGAGGATATCTTAAATTTCTTGACTTCTGAAGGATCTTATGACGAGCAGATTATCGATGAAAGCGATCATGATCTTCAGTTAAAACAAAGACTCAATGAAAATCTTATTCCTAAATCTGTGGTCAAGATAGAAGACATTTATGATGTTAAGGATAGATTCAAAAATCTCACTAATGCAAAACTTCAAAGTTCTACTTTAAGGTTTGAATTAGTAAATCTTGGCACTGAGGTCGAACCCTAGAATTTCAATCTAGGACTTGGAATTTCAACAGATGAAAGATTTGCTTTCCTCAGATTATTAAAGAAATACAAAAATGTTTTCGCTTGGAATTACGAAGATCTGAAAACTTATGATACTTTTATTATCTAACACACAATTTCAATGATTTCTAATGAAAACATGTACAAAAAAAACTAAGGAAAATTCACCCAAATCTTGAAAGTCAAATCAAAGCTGAGCTAAATGAACTCCTTAAAGCTAAAATAATATTTCCTGTCAAACATTCTAAATGGGTTTCAAACTTGGTACTTGTGAGGAAAAAGAATGGTGATATTAGGATTTGCATAGATTTTAGAAATCTCAACAAAGCATGTCAGAAAGATAATTTCTCATTTCCAACCATCGAACAGATACTCCAATCAGTTGTTGGCTCAAAGTTAATGTCTTTTCTTGATGGTTTTTCGGGATATAATCAGATACTAGTACATCCAGACGATAGATTAAAGACTACATTCCAGACTAAATGGGGAACATATTCTTTTATAGAGTTCAGGCTTCTGTGATCCATATCAAGTTTGTGAGAGATTTTTCGGCGAAAATCACATGGAATACCATTTGTCGACGCGTTTCGAACCAACTAGTGTGGTTCATCGTCAGGACAAGTTGAAGAAACAGATCCAGCCTAGCAAGTTAAATAGTCTAAGCAGAGCCTCCAACGGCTAGTTTCACGCTAGGACCGGGGTCAAAATTATTTTATTAATTTAATTAGTAATCTCTAGGATCAATATATAAATATATAAAATTTAATGGGTTTTTAGTTAAAAATTATAAAAATTATAAGTTAATTAGTATTTAAAGGAAATCTAGTTAGTATTTCCAGGGTCATCTCTGCGTTGAGGAAGGCCGAGGGCCCCTTGCTTCCTGCAATATGGAGCCTGCTTCTCAGGGGAGCGTTCGTCCTGGTTCCTGCGTTGTAGGAAATCACTCTAAGGTTAGCGAATGCTCCCATCCGATCGCCAGTAAGCCTGATCGTATTTTGTCTCCAGGCATTAGACGGTCTTCAATTGACAGTAGCCGAGGTGTTGATCCATCTGCGCTGTCGTCCAGTGAATGCTCTGCCTCTGTTGGGTCCCTATAATATTAGAGATTACCCCATTACTATTGTAGTTATACCCCTTATTTATATTGTTGTGCCCCTATTACCCACATATTGTTATTTCTGTGCCCCATAGAATCCCTCTATTATTATTTTTGTGGCTTTATATTATTATTGTTAGGTCGGCTGGATTATATTGTGACTCCTTAGACTCCTATATATAGAAAGGAGGTTTTGTCATTTGTATCATCCAAGAATTGTTCATTTATGTAATGTAAAGGAGGTTGCCCCCTCGAAGAGGCTGAATTCTAAGGCGTTGATCTTTCTTTTCTATCTTTTCTTGAGCTGGTTTCATAACATTTGGTATCAGAGCTTTGGATTTTAGGGTTTCGCTGCTCCAAACAGGGCATAGTGGAATTTTCGCTATAACTTTTTTTCTGTGACGTTTCAGAAGTCGCAAAAAAAACCCATTTGAGAAGAAATCGCGCGGAACATTGGGTCCGAATTTCAGAGTTTTTCGCGCGATATTTTCGGAGATATGATCTGAGGAAGTTGGTATTTTTGCAGACTCCTGAATTACACTCAAAATAGGTGACCTGGGGAAATCGTCATAACTTTCTTTCTGAGCCATTGGATTGAAATTTCGTAAGAAGTTACAGAAAGAGGACAGACTTTAGTTTTCTTTTATATATTTTTCAGAGTCAAAGGTTGAAACAGTGACACGTGGCACGTCGTACAAGTTCGCTCTACTGAACTAGTCTATAATAAAGTCACTGTGGGAGATTTCGCATAACTCTTCCTTGGAGAATCCAATTTGGGTCAGACTTGTGGCATTGGAAAGAGGACACAGAGGGCTACTACAGGTCACAAATTCAGAACTAGATAATCAGAAAGTACAGAGATGCATCGGAGGCAATATCGAGCTCCTACAAAGTGAAAAAAGGTGTGTAGATTTTCTTTAATTTTTGCTTAAGCTTGGTTTGAAAATTTATTTTGAAGGAATTCAAAGGGTATATTAGAGAATTATTATCGGTAACTGATGCCCCGAGGAAAGAAAATGCAAACACCTAGTAAGGAGCCTGAAAGCTCTAGCATGACTCATGAAGAAGAAGAAATGTTATATGATATATCAAAATTACAAGAACAAGTGCAACGAGTGTCACTTGCACAAAAAGCAACAGAATCTAAAATGGATGGTTTAAGGAAAGATGTAGAAGCTAAGATGGACGGTTTAAAGAAAGGTGTAGAAGCTAAGATGGATGGCATGGAAGCTAAGGTGAATGGCATGGATGCTAAAATTGATGGCATGGATGATAAGATGGATAAGTTGCTACAAGAAATGGTCACTAAGGGTGAAAGAGTACTAAAGGAAACTCATGATGAGAACAAAAGAAATGTTAATCATGATTCCATAGACTCTAATGTTGGATCGAAGACCCACCATGTTCCAAAAATCGATATGAGGAAGTTTGATGGCAAGGATCCCGCCACATGGATATTACAGATGGAGCAATTCTTCGATCTCAATAATGTGCAAAACACACAAAAGGTACATATGGCAACTTTATATTTGGAACCAAATCAGTTTGTATGGTATCAATGGCTTTGTTCTCGTAAACAGTTTATCACTTGGGCAATTTTTACGGAAGAATTGATAGCACATTATGAGGATACAAAAAGCAACACTTTTTTTAGCCAATTGATCAGTCTCAAACAAAAGGGTTCAATAATGGAGTACATTGAGGAGTTCCAAAAATTGAACATAAGGGTAAAAGATATTCCAGAGGAGCATAGGATTGATGTGTTCATAGGGTCTTTAAAGGATAATATCCAACATGATGTGCGCCTTTGGGAACCTGATTCATTAGAGAAGGCATTCAGGTTAGCAAGAAAAATGGAAAGCAAAATTATGGCAACTAGGAAGCATACCATTCACAACTATAAAGACAGAAGTGTTTTTGCCCATAGTCTTCCACAACCTACAAGGTTGACACCACAACAATTGGAAGAAAAAAGAGCAAAAGGGCTTTGTTACAATTGTGAGAGCAAATACACAAAAGGTCATAAGTGTGCTAAGAAGAAATTATTCTACATAGATTGTGAAGAGGAAGAAGAAAAGGAGCAAGAAAGGTCAAAAGAAAAGGATATATTCTAGGAACAAAGCCTAGATGAAGAACAAATAAATCTGACCATATCTTGTAATGCATTGGCGGGAATTACCACTCCTCAAACCATCAAGATAGAAGGACAAATCAAGAAGAAAAAGGTAATAGTGTTGATTGATTCAGGAAGCACCCACAATTTTATTCATTGTAGGGTAGCAAAAGAATTGAATTGCTTCCTATATCCAGCACCAGAGTGTCAAGTGATGATTGCAAATGGAGGAACAATAAATTGTTCTGGAAAGTGCCATAATATCAAGCTATCCATGGGAGAATATGTATTGACTAGCCCAATGCTTTCCATTCCAATGGGAGGTGCTGATGTTGTACTAGGAGTCCAATGGCTACAATCCTTGGGTACAATAGCTTTTAATTTTCAAGAACTTTTCATGAAATTTTCTGTGGAAGGAAAGGAAGTTGAATTAAGGGGTATTGTAGGGAAACCAAGAAAGATAATCAGCTCTAATGGCATGACAAAGCTTCTAAAAAAGGAGCAAAGAGGTGTAATTGCACAATTATGTTCGCTAGATGTTTCCACATTGGAATCATCTATTTCTCCAGATCTCCAAAAAGTCCTGGACAATCATTCCAAGGTATTTGAGACTCCCAAAGGTCTCCCACCTATGCGTGATCATGATCACGCTATTCATCTGATTCCAGGAAGTGTTCCTCCAAAAATCAGGCCGTACAGATATCCATATGTCCAAAAAAGTGAAATTGAACGTATGGTTGCAGAAATGCTAGAGGCTGGTATAATTCAACCGAGTCAAAGTTCTTTCTCAGCTCCAGTAGTATTGGTGCACAAGAAGGATGGATCATGGCGCATGTGTCCAGATTATAGGGAGCTCAACAAGCTCACTATTAAAGATAAGTTCCCCATTCCTGTCATTGATGAATTACTGGATGAATTGCATGGATCAATTTACTTCACCAAGTTGGATCTTCGTTCGGGATATCATCAAATCAGAATGAAGATTGAAGACATTCCGAAAACGGCATTTAGAACTCATGAGGGTCATTATGAATTTTTGGTCATGCCTTTTGGCCTTACCAATGCACCTTCAACATTTCAAGGTTTGATGAATTCAATTTTCAAACCATTCCTTAGAAAATTTGTGTTAGTATTTTTTGATGATATACTAATCTACAGCAAGTCTTGGAAGGATCATGTTGAACATGTTGACAAGGTGCTACAACTATTGGAGGAGAAACAATTATATGCAAAAAGATCCAAATGTTTCTTTGGAGTCCAGGAGGTGGAATATTTGGGTCATATTGTATCTCATGAAGGAGTTAAGGTAGACCCTAGCAAAATTAAAGCCATTAAGGAATGGAAAATCCCCACATCCATAAAGCATCTGCGAGGATTTCTTGGGTTGACAGGGTATTATCGCAAGTTTGTTAAGAATTATGGGAGAATAGCAGCACCTCTAACAACATTATTGAAGAAAGATTCATTTTCATGGACTCCGGAAGCAACAAAGGCCTTTAAACATCTTAAGGAGGCAATGTGCCAAGCACCAGTCTTAGCTATGCCGGACTTCACAAAAACCTTTATTGTGGAATGTGATGCTTCAGGAAATGGAATTGGTGCTGTTCTAATGCAAGATGAAAGACCCATTGCTTTTGAAAGTCGTCCAATCAAGGGAAAGTTTTTAAGCAAAGCTATTTATGAGAAGGAAATGTTGGCAATACTCCATGCACTTAAGAAATGGCGACCCTACCTAATGGGAAGACACTTCAAGGTAAAAACGGATCATGATAGCCTTAAATACTTTTTAGAACAAAGATTATCCTCTGAAGAGCAACAAAAGTGGGTCACAAAGATGTTGGGTTAAGACTTTGAAATCATCTACAAAAAAGGGAAGCAAAATGTGGTGGCAGATGCACTCTCAAGAAAGGATGAGGATATGGAAGCATTGTTGTGTGCCATTTCTATTATCCAACCAGATTGGATAAACGAAGCAAAGGAGGAATGGAAGAATGACGAAGAAGTGTGGGCACTTATTCGAAAGCTACAACAAGATTCAAGTACTTCTGATACATTTAGCTGGAAAAATGATTCGTTATGGTACAAAGATCGCTTATACCTCTGTAAGAATTCCCAGCTAAAACAAAAGATTCTTATGGAATTGCACACTTCTCCCTTAGGAGGGCACTCAGGATTTTTAAAAACTTACCACATGGTTAAGAAGGAATTTTTTTGGGATGGCCTTAAATCAGATATTCAAAAGTTTGTAGCGGAATGTTTGGTTTGCCAACAAAATAAAGTTGAAACAATTAAGACATCGGGTCTATTACAACCTTTATCCATTCCAAGC
This sequence comes from Pinus tabuliformis, assembly GCA_031772625.1. Classification (NCBI taxonomy): domain Eukaryota; kingdom Viridiplantae; phylum Streptophyta; class Pinopsida; order Pinales; family Pinaceae; genus Pinus; species Pinus tabuliformis. Next base: position 699,932,391 of record CM062807.1, read on the forward strand.
CAACGTTGGGAGGAGGTTTCAATGGATTTTATCACAGGTTTACCCAAGTCTGAGGGAAAGAGTGTCATCATGGTGGTAGTTGACAGACTTACCAAGTATGCACACTTTTGTGCATTATCACATCCATTTAAAGCCAGTACAGTTTCTACTGCATTTATGGAAACAGTTCAAAAGCTACATGGAAACCCAAAGATTATTGTAAGTGACAGAGATCCCATTTTCACTGGAAATTTTTGGACAGAATTATTTTCTTGTCTTGGTGCTCAGTTAGCTCATAGCTCATCTTATCATCCTCAATCTGATGGGGAAACTGAGATAGTAAACAAATGTTTGGAAGGATATCTTCGTTGCTTTATATCTGATAAACAGACATAATGGGTGAAATGGTTGCCTCTGGCTGAATGGTGGTATAACACTTCCTTCCATACAGCAACAAAAATGACCCCATTTATGGCACTTTATGGGTACCAACCACCATCAATTACATCATATTTAAGAGAAAATTCTAAGGTTCAAGCAGTGGAACATCACATCGAACATCAACAACAAGTCCTCCAACTCTTAAAGGATAACCTCGTGTTGGCACAAAATAGAATGAAACAACAGGCAGATCAACATCGTAGTGAAAGAAGTTTTGATGTAGGTGATTGGGTATTCCTACGGCTACAACCATATAAGCAAATGTCCCTAAAGCAAGCTAAGAAGGATAATAAATTATCACCAAAGTATTATGGTCCGTACAAGGTGTTGGAAAAGATTGGTACTATGGCATACAAATTGGAGCTTCCTGCAGCTTCTCGATTGCACCCAGTTTTCCATGTTTCATGTTTAAAGAAGGTTATAGGCGACAAGCTCCCAGTTCAAACAATATTGCCAGAACTTGACGATGAAGGAAAAATTAAATTGGAACCGGAAGCAGTCACAGAAACAAGAACTCGGCAGCTACGAAATCGATCAATTTCAGAGTATCTTATCAAGTGGAAGAACTTATCCGTTGAAGATTCCACATGGGAGGATGAGAATTTTATGCAGAAGTATCCAGAACTGCTCAAGCGTTGAGGACAACACTTTTTTTGAAGGAGAGGGGCATGTTGGGTCCCTATAATACTAGTGATTACCCCATTACTATTGTAGTTATACCCCTTATTTATATTTTTGTGCCCCTATTACCCACATATTGTTATTTCTGTGCCCCATAGAATCCCTCTATTATTATTTTTGTGGCTTTATATTATTATTGTTAGGTCGGTTGGATTATATTGTGACTCCTTAGACTCCTATATATAGAAAGGAGGTTTTGTCATTTGTATCATCCAAGAATTGTTCATTTATGTAATGTAAAGGAGGTTGCCCCCTCGAAGAGGCTGAATTCTAAGGCGTTGATCTTTCTTTTCTATCTTTTCTTGAGCTGGTTTCATAACAGCCTCCCCGGGCATCGAGGGTTCCGATCTCGTGGTTATGGATCTGCGTTCTCCTGTTGATGGCTCTGATTCCTCAGCGTATGGCAGGATATTAAATGTTGATTTGGCAAGCCGGTGTGATATAGACAGCGTGGAGTTCCTGAATTCGCCGTCACTGAATGATAGCACCTCGTCCCCGGTGCTGAGCAAGACCGTGATCCCCGGTAGTAAGGTGGTTGGCCGGTTTGGAGAGGTTAGCGCGGGTTTGGTTCATGATCCCGGTTCTTCGTCCTTTGTTGGAGATCACGCTGATTGTGCAATGCCTCAGGTTGGTATTGATACGGTTGATATGATTTTTAATAATAGAATTATGAATAATCGCATCAGCATTATTAATAAGGATTATAATAATAATATAAACAATAATAATAACATTAATATGATTTATAATAATAATTTTATTAATAATAATAATAACACTACTTATAATAAGGATTATAATAATAATATAAACAATAATAATAATAATTATATGATTTATAATAATAATTTTATTAATAATAATAATAACACTACTTATACTAATAATAAATTCATTAATAACATGAATAATGATAATAATAGTAATATGAATAATAATAATAATAATGACATTATTAATTATGATAATAATAACAATAATTATGGTATTAATAATAATAATAATATTAATATTAGTAGTAATAATAATAATAGTATTATTTATAATAATATTAATAATTATAATAATAACTGTATGGTCAAGAGTAACACCAACGCCTCTAACAGGAAAAATAATAAGAATGGGAGGACCTCTGGTATTAATAATCTTTCCCTTTCTTCTCATTCTAGTAACAGGGTTATAAATCTTTCCAGTTTCGTTTTCCCCCTTCTGTTTTTAATGTTCTGGGCAAAGGATTAAATTTTGCCTTAGCCCCTAGAAAAGTCCCCGTGGAGGACATTATTTGTGATATTGAGTTTGGGATTAGAGGTTTGCCTGATAGGATCAAGGATACTATTAGGCAGGATTGTGTTGTTGCCTTGAGAAAGGCTAGGCCACCTAAGAGCAACCTTAGCAAGGAGGAATCTTTAACTCTCAGATCCTTAAACCAAAACAAGGATATCGTTGTTCTTAAGGCAGACAAGGGTGGTGCTGCTGTCATTCTTAATAAGGTTGATTACCGCAGAAAGATGTTGGATCACCTTCATAATAGTGGTAGCTACAAAAAGCTCCCCAAAAATCCGTTGAAGAAGGTTGCTAGGAATGTGGCTTTGGCCATTAAATCCATTGGCTCAATAAGTTCCTTGCACCAAAAACTCATTGAAAGCAAACCTATTACTCCTAGAATCTATGGTCTCCCCAAGATTCACAAGGAAGGAGCCCCCTTAAGGCCCATGGTCAAAACCATTGGAGGTCCTACCTACCTTCTAGCGAAGTTCCTTGTGTTAAAGCTTAAGCCCTTAGTCGGTCATACGGAGTCCTTCGTAAAGGACTCTGCTTCCTTTATTGAAGAACTCAAGGACATTAAGCTTGAGCCTGGGGACATTCTTGTTAGTTTTGATGTTGTCTCCCTGTTCACTTGCATCCCTATTAATGAGGCCATGGAGGTGATCAACCGCCTAACAGATCCTGACACGGCCAGGTTGGTTGAGATCTGTCTCACCTCCACCTTCTTCAGTTTTGAGGGAGAGTTCTTCGAGCAAACCTGTGGGGTTGCGATGGGCTCCCCCCTTTCCCCTGTCGTTGCTAATCTGTTTATGGAGGATTTTGAGTCCAAGGCTCTGAACTCTTCCCGGCTTTTGCCAAAGCTGTGGAAAAGGTATGTGGATGACACCAATGTCATCTGGTCTCATGGCCAGGTTGAACTTGATCTCTTCTTTGATCATCTCAACAATCAATCCTCAGCCATTAAGTTCACTAAGGAGCAGGAAGTTGATGGATGCCTTTCATTCCTTGATATTCTTATTTCTAAGAATAGTGATGGTTCCCTCGCCCATCAAGTTTTTCGGAAGAAAACTCATACGGAGCAGTATCTTCATGCTAGTTCCCACCATTTCCTGGATCAAAAGATGGGTGTTCTCAATACCCTTGCTACTCGGGCCCTAAGGATCTCAGACAAGAAGAGCTTTGAAAAAGAAAAATCCCATCTTCTTGATGTCTTTGTTGAGAATGGTTATAGTGGATACATGGGTGAGAAGGCTTTCCTTAAAGCTTCCAAGAATTCTCTAACTAAAAGGGAACCAAAGGAACGAATTCCAGGTGTCCATATTCCATATGTTCAGGGGGTCGCTGATTGAATTGGAAGGATTCTCAGGAAGCATAGTATCCCTGTGACTTTTAGGCCCTTGAACACCATTCGTATGTCCCTCAGATAGATGAAGGATCCTATCGACCCTAAGGATATGAAAGGTGTTTATTTTATCCCTTGTTCCTGTGGGACCCCCTATATTGGGGAGACTGGTCGCTCCATTAATCAAAGGATTAGCGAGCATGCAGCGGACCTTAAGCATAGGAGAGCTAAGTCTTTCGCTTTAGCTAAACATGCTGAGAAAACCAATCATCATGTTTGTATTGAGGAGGCTAGTGTTATTGCAAAGGTTTCGCGTTTCCATCATCGTAAATTTAGGGAAGCGCTTGAGATTGAAAAGAGGCCAAGCATTCTCAATAGGGAGGATGGCTGGAAAATCAGTAGGTGTTGGGTCCCAGCACTCCCTTCCTAGTCATTTTTCCGCCCTCCTCCTTGGTTGTTGTTGTTGTTGTTTTTTTTTTTTTTTTAACTCATTTATTTTTTTATTTTATTTTTTTATTTTTTTTACTTTTATTTTTTTTTTATTTTGATTTTGATTTTTTTCTTCTTTTTTTTTTCTTTTTTTTTATTTATTTATTTATTTTTAGAGTGTTAATTTTCTCATTTCTTTTAACTTATAAGGTCCTTTGGTACTAACTTTCTTTTAATTTTATAAATATTCCCCCCCTTTTCAATTATTTTTATATATGTATTTTATTATAAGGTCCTTTACATAACTAATTTTCCAATTAAATTCTAATCAACTTGTACTTTTTAAATATTTTTCTAACTAACCTAGCATCCTTTTGATATTATTTTATTTTATATTGATATTATAATGCCCTTTATATAACTAATTAACTTATAATTTTTAATAATTCTTTTAAGTAAAATTATTTTATATTTATTCAATTTATTCATATATTATAAGGTCCTTTATTTAACTAGATTTCCTTTAAATACTAATTAACTTATAATTTTTATAATTTTTAACTAAATACCCATTAAAATTTTATATATTTATATATTGATCCCAGAGATTACTAATTAAATTAATAAAATAATTTTGACCCCGGTCCTAGAGTCAAACTAGCCGTTGGTCAAGTTAGCCGTTGGAGGCTCTGCTCAGACTATTTAACTTGCTAGGCTGGATCTGTTTCTTCAACTTGTCCTGACGATGAACCACACTAGTTGGTTCAAAACGCGTCGACAAATGGTATTCCATGTGATTTTCGCCGAAAAATCTCTCACAAACATATTCTTATCAGAAAATGCCTTTTGGTTTGATAAATGTTAGAGCTACTTTCCAACGAGCCATGGATATAGCCTTCAAAGGTTTGATCAATAGAACAGTTGTTGTTTACTTAGATGACATAACTGTCTATTCTAAGAAACGGACCAATCATTTGCACGATTTAAAACAGATCTTTGAACATTGTAAAAAATATGGGATTTCTTTAAATCCCAAGAAATCATTCTTTGCTCTTAATGAAGGTAAGCTCTTAGGGTTTATTGTATCCAAAGATCGCATATACATTGATCTGGATAGGATAAAAGATATTTATGATATTCCTTTGCCACATAACAAGAAATCTATGCAATCATTTTTGGGACAGATAAATTTTGTGAAAAGATTTGTTCCTGATTTTTCTCAGATAGTTTTACCCTTGCAATCTATGATTAAGAAAAATTCAGTTTTCAAATGGGGCATAAGGAAAAAGAATTTTTTGACTCGATCAAAAAAGCAATCATTAATGCTCCTGCATTGAATACTCTAAATTTTTCTAGTCATTTTATTTTGTATACTTTGGCCACTGAAACATCTTACGCTGATGATTTAACACAGATCAATGACCAGCAAATAAAAGCACCCATATCCTTCTTTAATTCTAATTTGCAAGGTGTTGAGCTCAACTATTCCGAAGTTGTATTTAAATCTATCAAACATTTTAGACCATTCCTCCTAAAAACACACACTAAAGTAATAGTCCCATTCTCTGCAGTGAGACAATTGCTAGTTCAAAGGGAAATATGAAAGAAGAGAGCTAACTGGGTAACAACTTTACAAGAATATGATATTGATATTAAACTAGCGAAAATTGTTAGAGGGCAAGGTTTTTGCAGGTTATTGGCTGGAGCTTCCAATATTCCAGACCATGAAAATTCATATAATACTGCACAAGTAAATGAGATAAGTATTACTAATTCGAAATCTCAATATGTTGATCTAATCTTTTACTTGAAAAATGGATATGCTCCCCCTGAGTTCAGTTACAAAAACAAATGTTCCTTAAAATTAAAAGCCAAACACTTTGAAATCATTGATAATGTGTTATTCAGAAGAAATTACGATTCAACTTTATTAAGATTCCTTGAAAAAACTTAAGCGCAAATTGTTTTGCAGGGGTTACATGATGGTCCAGCAGGTGGACATTTTAGAGGAGACACTATAACTCACAAAATACTATATGTTGGATATTTTTGGCTGACTTTGTTTAAAGATTCTCATAACTACGTAAGGAAATGCAAGATATGCCAAACTGCTAGCGGAAGACAAAGGAGACCAGCCTTTCCTTTACAACCAGTAAACATTGAGCAACCATTTGAACAATGGGACTTGATATTATAGGAGAGATTGTTCCACATTCTTCCAAACAACACAGATACATCCTCATAGCCACGGACTACTTCATAAAGTGGATAGAAGCAATTCCTCTAAAGGTAGTCAATTATAATGCAATTATCGAATTTATTGATCAGTTTATCATTACAATGTTTGGTTTACCTAACGCGCTTATTTTTGACAATGCATCTTATTTTTCTGGAAATAGTATAGTTGAATTTTCTCTTAAGAGAGGTTTTAAGTTAAAATACTCTGCAAATTACTATCCTCAAAGAAATGGCTTAGCAGAGTCAACTAACAAGAATCTCATCAAGATTATTAAACGAACGATTGATCAAAACCAAAATAATTGGCATAAATCTTTGATATTTGCATTATGGGCGGATCGCATAACTTAGAAGGCCTCAATAGGTACTTCTCCTTTTAACTTAATGTATGGGAAAGAAGTTGTCATACCTCCAAATTTAGCACTCCCATCTCTAGCCATAGTACAATTTATTGAAGAAATATCTTCTTCCTCTATTCAATTGAGGTTTGATCAAATCCTTAAATTGGATAAAGAAAGAGAAAAGGCCAAACTTACTCATGCTAAACATCAACAGGTCATTAAATCTTCTTTTGATGCAAGTTTTGTCGACTCAAAATCATTACAGACCAATGATCTCATTTTGAAATGGGATAAAGCACATGAAGACAAAGGTAAGCATACCAAATTTCAAAAGATGTGGCTTGGACCATTTCAGATCATTGAAAAGATAGACTCATCAACGTTTCTACTGCAAGACTTATCAGGAAAGAGAGATTCTCTTCCCGTGAATGGGCTTATCTTAAAGAAATTCTTCTCCTAAGGAGGTAACCCCTTCTTACCTGTACATATTCTTTATGCAAGCTAGTTTTTTTTAGGAAATAATGTTGTAAATAGTCTCCCATTGGTTTTTCACTATTGAAAAGCTCTTTGAAAGAATATTGTGAATACTTGCTTTCAAAAATAGAACCTTTTAAGGAAATGATTACAGTTTTGGAAATTAGATAAAATATGAAACTCTGAGAACCACTTTTAATTTGTGAAATCTTCCAAACCTTGAAAATATAGTAAATCATTGTGAAATTCTATAAAGTTAAGAAAGGTTATTTATAAAAAGTTAAAGACTTTCTCCAGCGAAGCATCCACAACTCTAAAATTGTCATCGACAAAATCTTAAGGAGTAAGTCATTCACCCCATCCACTAGGTTTATGATTTTTCAGAGTAATTCTAAAATATATCTGATTTAAAAGATAAAAGGTCTCATGACGAGTCTACTTACCATGATCATAGGGAACTAATTAAACTGACATTACCAATATTGCATATCAAAACAGGGTAATAGCTTATAATCATAAGACAAGAGGTCTCATTACGAGCCAACTTGTTGAGTTCAATTACAATCAATGAATGGCATTGTCATCATCTGGCTCCCAAACCAGGCAATGGCTTTTATCGAAAAAAATGAAAAAGTAAAGAATAAAAAAATACATGTAAACATATCTTTTGGATTTATCTTTCAAAAAGTTATACTCTTAGATGGATGGGACAATGAATCACTGATGGTTAAAAGGTAACCCTGTCGAGACTATAGATGTTTGCTGACAGCAGAGGTACTACCTGTGACAAAAGAGAATATAAAAAGCTAAGTTGGAGGAGCCCCCTACTTTATCTTTAACAACCAATCAAATCTTGAAGAAACCAAAAAATGTTTTTATTTTATCATAAGGGTTTGAACAAGAAATTGCAAAATTCATATATTTGTTTAGAGTAAATTTTTGTCTAACCAATTCTTAAATAATTGTCTTTTTTCTCAATTGATTCTACATAAGAAAGTTTTAGAAATTTCATTTATTCTTCATAAATAACTAGTTCTCCAAGTGAATCGCCAATTGTTGTGTTATACAACAACCCCCCCATTTCAATTTTTAAACTCTTAGTCTTAAAATACTAAATAAGAAATGGGTCCCCTTTAGAATATAAATAAAAGCAATAAACTTTTGAGTATAATAAATCTTCCATAGAAGTCATATGAAAATTTCTTTTAGTAGTTAGGACTGCTCATCGCAAATCACATTTCTTTAGAACCCGTGAAAATCCATTTGAAGAGCTTGCGATGCGATCAAAGCCCGCATTGCAAAGTTTTAATCAAAATAAGCCATTTATTAAAAAAACGCGATATGATGTGACTATCGTGCCTCGCACATCATTAATCCCACAGAATGCCTTAAAGAGACATTGAAACTTTGCGATGCGATAAAGCTATCGCAATCGCATATCGCTAATTCATAAGGAAGCATCCAATACACTGTATTGAAGAATCGCAATGCAATTTAATTATCGCATGCCGTGCTCTCGATAAAAGCAAAGTGATAAATATTATGAATTTATGTGGTAAAGGGATAAATCGATTATAAAGAAATAACATGATTTTCCAAGATTGAAACCTGTTCTCTCCCCATGCCAGCTCAACACTCATCGCAATCGCAACTATGCAAACAAATCTTTTGAGTGTGGCACTTGTAACTCCCGATTTGCAATACGTGATTATTACACAAATATTAAAATAATGCAATCGTTGATCGCAAATCGCAGAGTCACGACACCTATTCTAAAAAAGACCGTTACCAAACTTGCGACGCGACATATGGTTTCAACATTAAAGTTTCACGTTGGAAGTTAAAGTAAAACATTAAGGAGCAGTTATGGGTAAGTCCTTTGAAGATTTCATCTGTGATAGCTAAGTACAATATAACATCTCATGCATTTAATGCGTTTAACTGCATTTGGCCTGTAATTTGTATTATCTCTTCTTAAGTTTTTTTACTGTTACGCTCCTCTTTCTTGTTTTGCAGTGTTGACTGAGAATCACACAATCAGGCAAGATGTCTAAGAAATCTCGGAAGGCAAAGGCCCCCGTTGTAGTGGAAGAAGCATAGAAAAATTGGTGGTAATTGCATATACTACCTGCCTAGGCCTCGGTAAAATATTGTGGGAAGGCATCTATGCTTTACTCGAAGCAGAAAATCCAATGGAGATAGAAGAAGAAGCAACAGCGGATGGAACCGATCAAACAAAAAGCACGCTCAATGACTTGGCCAGCTCCTTCCTCCATAAAATAGCAGCCCGAGCCAAAGTTTTAACATATAATGATCTAGTGCGATGGGTAATCGAAAGTATTAATATAACAGACAAAGCTCTTTTCACAGTTGATGGGAGGATGTTCAGGACATTCAACCCTGAAGATGTCAAAAAAATGTATCACTTGCCAGATCCCCAGCAACACTACAACAAGACATTTCTAGAAGCTTTCGCTAAGGAGAATGACATAGAGTCAGACCCTATCAAACAATGGAGACATTTTCCAAACAAGCATAAACACAAATCCTCGAGTATGTACTTTGTGGACTCCTTAGCATCTCCGTATTTTTCTGTTGCTACAATGGTATGTAGGCTCTTTGGAAGCCCTGATTCTCCTAGGTTTTCTATAAAAATGGTCCCATTAATATAAGCAGCAGTCAACTTATTTATTATGGATTGGGTAACCATTCTATCAGATAAAATGGCCAGTCAAATAGTAAATTATAGAAGAAACGGATTCATCACCACCCGAGTCGTGCCCCCATTTTATATGAGCTCCTACATAATGGACATGATCTGTTTTAATTCTGACTTTCCCATTCTGGGTTGGAAATGGACCATTCAAGATCCAACCCCCATTCATATTTATCATAAGTATCTAAGGAAGTTTGAGTACAAGAATCATATATATAGAATTTGCCATGGTTTTGTTTTCCCTGTTCATCAAGCCATTTTTAATAAACCTACTCTTCAAGTCTTTGACAAAGCCAACATTGACTTAACTTTAATCGGCAGTTGGTTCGGGGAGGAAAATTTCACTTATATTAAGGTTTTTAGGAGTATTACAGAGCTTCATGTCCTTCCACTCTACATCCTAGACAAGCTATTAGCTAGGGAAATAGCATACCAGATGGTGGAAACGGGGATGACTAGAAACCTTAAAGACTCTAAAAAACAAGTGTGGCCTCCATTTCCCCTCCGCTGTGGCACTTACACATTACATGATTTTAAACATGCTGAGAAAGAAGCAGAGAAAACTAAGGACCCGAGTCTAGCAGTGATTCCTAAGAGACAGTATGATCCAAACAAGGTCGTTTACAATGTCACCAGTCAAGTGAAAATTAGCACATTTATCCATGAGGAGGATGAGTTTGATGATTTATTTGCTTTTGCAGAGTTATTCTCACAAGTAACTCATCTGGCAAGATTCAAACTAGGAGTTGCAAAGATGGATAAATTCATGGAATACAGGACACGGAGGTTACATACATTGCCTCTAGATTTATTGAATACTACCCCTACTGTTCAGCAAGCAGAGCACAGTGGGGAGCATACTATTGAAGAGATTTCCGGGGAAGAGGAAACAATTGAAAAAACCAATGACCCCATCTTGATAAAAGAATGGGAGTAGTTTGATCAACAAATCAAAAGCCAGAGCAACCCCCAAAACAGGATCGCATCAGCATCGCCCGCAACACAACAGCGCATTGTTACTGAGAGTGCGATTGAAGGGACACCTAGTACAGACGTAGCTCAAAAAGAGATTGAAATAATCCCTGAAAATCCTTCAGGTGAAATTACATTAAATATTGAGAAAATACCACCTTTGGATGTTTTTTACAACCCAAAGCACAAGGCTGTAGTCAGGAGACAAAGGAAAAAGAGGAGAATTGACCAGACATCATCCATAGCTCCTAAGTATGAATTTATGAATGTTATATGGAAGGATTCAGAGGTCAATCCCTCTGAGGATTTGACTAAGTTATCCCAATATGCAGGGGCTTACACAGCTACCACAATTGATAAGGCCACTGAAGTTAACCAATTAATCAAAGGATTACTCAGCTTGAAAAGAAAACAGCAGTAGAACAACAGAAGATTAATCGGCTTGAAGCACAGTTGGCAGAAGAAAAACAGAGGAACGAGCAGCGCAAAGTTCAATTAAACCTGGAGAAACTGAAGATTGACCAACATGCCATCCAAAAACAACAACAGTGTTCCCAACAGCTCGAACAAATTCAATTGACACATCAACAAGAAATGAAAACTAAAGAGGAGGAAATCTCACAATTACAACTATATACAGAACAATTCAGAGAATATCCTAAGGTCAAGGAATTTTAGAAAGAAGCCCTAGAAGCAAATAAGGCCTTATTGCAACAACTCAATCTCCTTTGCCATAAGATATCGCTTGTCAACCCATTATGCATCATAACTACATCGCTGATCGATCAGGCAGCTAATACGATATTAGAATTTGAGGACGCAGATGACAAGGTCACAAATTTCCTCAAATGGCAAAGCACAGTGGAAAGCAGAGCTGCCAGCCTACCGAAAATTCCAGAGTCGCATAAAGAAGTATTATTTTCGGAATGGGAAACACAGTTAATAAAGGCAAAAAGAGCTACTTCCAGGGCTAGAGCTATAATGAACAATGTGATAGAGCTGGTAAATGATAATTTATATGGAGTCAATTTGATTTCTCACTGTTCCCCTGGAAAGCTCCCAAAAGCAAAAATATTAGAAAATCAATGGAAGCAGGATTTGGCCACCAAAGAAGAACAACTCAACAAAGTACAAAGCCTTACTTGGGATGCATATTGGTCCTTTTTGGTCAAGCCACACAATCAACAGATGACCATCAAATGCCTTGCCGACATTGTTGATCGCATGGTGCCCGAGCTTTCAGATGCCACGTACACGGGACAACTACATTCCAGGATGAGTCATCCTCCGGAAATTCAAAACATGCTCTCAATTTGTCAGTTGCGGATACATGAGAAGAAATAGATACAATGAATCTTTTCAAAGGCAATCGCACTACTATTTTTGCAATTCAAATCCCAATTTTGATGTTTACAGTTCCAACAACTCTAAGAGATTTTTGTTGACAGATTGTTTTAGTTCTGTTATATAAACCCTTTCATGTTATTGAAGAAGAGGCCTCATTTTGTACAAAAACTAGAGTTGAGAAGTTGCACTTCTGCACTTCAAAAATTAATTTTTTATGAACAGTGGATCAAGGTTTCTGATTTTTGTGAAAGAACTTTTTCAAGACCTGCATTTTTGTATCTCCTAGAAGTTTCTGGAATAAAGAGGTGGAACCAGAATGTTATTTACATATCAAGACTCAAATGTATGCGGTATTTCTATCATTATTCTTTTTGTCTTGATTTAATTGGCATTTCATTTAATTTGCTATTGTTGATGTATTCATACACTTCAAACAATTCTATATTGAGTCACTTCTGAACGATTTAGAATTGTTACATTATAGATATATATCGGTGATAAATATTATAATGTCATGTGATATGTTTTTATAATTCTTTGTTTAATTTCTTAAACAAAGTAATCAATATTTAAATGCATCTTTCCATGGATAAGTAAATCATCTATATGATTGTTTGTCTGCTAGGAATTATCAAAAATCGCATTGTTATAAGATTACCCAGGTTATATAGGTATATTTGTATATTTTAAAGTCATAGATTAAACCATCTACCACATTCGATATACAGTTTAAAACACTCAGTCATTAAACCACACATTACTGGGAAACTGGTCCCATAATCTCTAGTCAGAGCCACCATCCCAAACAGAAAAAGAGTTGTACTAAGGTCTGGACCGAGTGGTTATCCTCCAATGTTGGTGCTACGATTTTAGAGGCATCAATAGTTTCAAATCCCTGAGTAACACATTTCTCTCCTCGTGGGCTTGCTAACCCTTGTATGAGTCATTTCATGTAGTTGGGACTAAGTGCAAGCCTTGTGTGACATTGGAAAAATAAATAACCCCCACCCATGACAGTGAAAAGGATTTTTCATTGTGCATCGACTATTCTCCTTTGTAATAGTTTAAACATGAGAAAGGGCACACTTGCGACATTGATAATTGAAAGTGTCTCGCTAAAAAGAAAGGTAAGCCAAAGCTTTCACTACCACTTATAACAACATATTTCCATTAATTCCACATTCTCCATACATTATTAGTAAACGATGTAAAATGCAAAAACGGTTAAGAAAGGAAGAAATTTGTTCAATGTAAAGAGTTGTTTTAAAGAAAATTCAATCCATAAAATGGTCCAACAACTAGTCAAATATCTTCCAAAGATGATGAACACAACATGGTAAGCATGTTGTTTATAATAATGAGTTGATGAGATATTTATAGGTGTGTATCTTGTTAATCCCATAAGTCTAGTTCATCTGATAATGTAGTTATGTTATCAAAATGAACCCCTATGCTATGACATTAGATAGTTACCTAGATTGAGCTTGATGTAATATTCAAAACATTTCAAATGCAGATCTCCCAATTATATTTATGATATCTAATAACAAGTTATGTACACTTTCTAGATCAAAAATGGTTTAGCTACCCCAAAAAGACATCATACATAAGCGTTTTGGCTCATATTGTGATACCTAACAACACAAACAATGCATAATCCTCACAAGTATCAAAACTAATTTCAATTCATTGACAATGTTTATATTACCATGTTATTTGTATTAATTTCCTCAAATCACTTAACATGATTTAATTTATTTATTTTTAACTACAATTATGATACACTTGCTTTTAATGAACATATGCCAATTCAAATTTTACAAATTATAAAGAAATATAATTTGTTAAAGCACACTCTAGTTATATATTATAAAATTAGAATATTAAATAAATTAATGACAACTTGCAAATGTATATTTAATATTTGTCGATGTGAAAATCTCAAACATTTCTAGTACATTCAAAATTTCCCTATTACAAATGTTGTCTATATCATAATCAAACTCATTATAATATATGGCTAGCTACTCCCTACCCCTATTTTTTGAAAATGTGATAACTTTTCTCGGTAACAAACTTCCCTAATCCATTAACTTTCTAATAGTGTGATAATGTTTAATACAACACATTGTGAGATATTTTCCTTAATACACCAACTTTCTAATGTGTGCAACTATGTTTAATGTGTGCAACTATGTTTTGTTCAAGTCTAAAAAATCAAGTTACCTATAATTCCCTTCGACCAGCCATTGGAACACCAAAAGAGCTCCTACACTTAATGTAAAAACCCCTACAAACTCGTCAACACACTATGTTCAATTTAAATGGTGCTAAAAATCCAACAACACTATCCGAACACTTCACAAAAATTAAAGCATTAATGTAACAATCCTCACTAACTTTTTATCACAGATTAATATAATTCACCATTATCATTTTTAAAATTAAAAATCAAATAAAAATAAATATATAACTAAAAGTTCCCTATCCCAAAGTCAACTTCCTCTTGAAAAGGATAATCCTCTTAATGCATGCGTTTAAGTTGGAACAAAAATAACCCTTCTTGAAAAAGGATAATCCTCTTAATGCATGGGTTTAAGTTAGAACAAAGATAACCCTTCTGATACATGTATTCATGTTATAGTAATGAAAATGTATAACCGTTTCAACCATTTTGCATTCCATTTTTTCCGTTTAGGCTAATGTTTTAAGACCAACCTCAATATTTTAAGAACCAATCATTTTCACTTAAACCTACTATAAAAAAATATTATAAAACACACTCCAGCTTATAATGTCTAAAAAAAATGTATTTTAGAACCAACATAATATTACAGATAATTATAGAGAGGAGAGCGACTTAGGGTTTCTGTAACCCATCCTAGGGTTTCTGCAGCCCCTGCTACGGCAGGCTTGACAGGCAAAGCGCAGTACTGAAGGCATCAGGGCGGATTGGTGGTTCACGTGAGCCGGCCATAAGCAAGTAGAAGAATGCAGCCCCCTCAGGGGGAGGGCGATGCGCCTCCCCCCAAAAAAGATAGTCAAACGCAGCAGACGGAAGAATGGGACAAAGAAAACGGACAGAATGAAGGCAATACGGGACACAGCAAGCAACAGGACAAGGAGCCAGGTCAGGAAGACAAAAACAAGGCAAGTTCCTCCACATGCAGGCCAGTGGCAACTCACAGGCCAAGAGTGGAATTTCCCAGTCACCGAATCAATGCCAGAATACAATTTATGAGAGATCACGCGCTGATCGGCAAGTTCATTGGAATATGGCCAACTGAGAGAGCGCTGAGGAGCTGGATAAGCACCAAATGGAACCCAAAAGGACACATCACTCTGCATCTAGGGCCAAAGGGGTTTTTCACTGCAGTCTTCAACTGCCTGGAAGATCGCAATAGGATTCTGGATGGGGGTCCTTATTTTTTCAATTCTGCAGGATTATATCTCAAAGGGTGGGTCGAACGATTCAATCCAGACAAGGAAGACCTTAGCTATGCCCCCGTTTGGATAAGGTTGTACTCGCTTCCTTGGGAATATTGGGAAGAAAAATCTCTTCAGGAGATTGGGAATACGCTGGGCGAGTTTGTCAAGGTTGCCGAGGAAACAAAACTATGCAGATACACGTCTTATGCCCGGATCTGCATTTATATGGATCTAAAGCAAGCCCTGCCAGACACGGTAAGTTTCTTTCATGAAGATGTTGAATGGATTCAAGTAATAGACTATGAGCATGTACCGTTTAGATGCAGGAAATGCCATGATATAGGACATCTCTACAGAGACTGTCCTCTGAACAGGAAACCCCCTTCTCAAGTAAGTTCAGATAACCAAACGCCTGACGGTTTTACCAAGGTAACAAACCGAAGAAGAGGGAACAAAAAATCGACAGCCAATCCCAAGACAAATCCAGTCAACATGTCAAAACCCTCAACGAGTAACAGCTTTGAAGCCCTGGCCAAGAATGATATGCAAGATCCTGATAATGAACCTCAGAATGACAAAGAATCTAATAAAGAGCAGCCGGAGGAAACTTCACAGCAAACAGAGGATGTCCCATTCAAGAAATCAATCCTTCAATCCCAAACCAAAACTCAATCCTGGCATTCTCAAGGAATGGAAGTTGATAATCCTGAACCAAGCTCCAAGACACCGAAGGAAAGAGAGGAACCCTCTCAAGAACCCCAGATCATGGAAGAAGATCCTGAGAATATTGACATAGGTGAACTGGATATCCTAGGGCTGGAGCAAGCATGCAAAACAGGGAATTTTGACAAAATACCAGACCGGCAAGTGGATAACCTGGTAGAGGTCCTTAACCGTGCACAAAAGAAATACTCTCTGGGGGTCCAGATAGGAAGTCCATGGGATGGCAAGTTTATCACCAAGGATAGCAAGAAGAGAGGAAGAAAAACAACCCTCGAAAGAACCATCAAGATAGGCGAGGTGTTAGTTGAGTCAGGGAGGTATGCCAAGCTGACCAAGTACTTCAACACCAACCCCAATCCTTCTCAATGAAACTGATATCATGGACTATAAGGGGGCTCAACAGCCCAAGGAAAGACAGACTATTAAAAAATATGCTTATGCAGGAAAAACCAAGCATATTTTTTTTGCAGGAGACTAAATGCAACTAGACAGTTTTGGAAAAAATAGCAGCGAAACCCTAGCCAGAAGGGCTAGTAACAGCTGTTGATGCTCAAGGGGCATCGGGAGGACTGGCAATTCTCTGGGATGCACGAGTCATTCAACTCAACAACATACATGCTAACAAGAACTTCATTCAGGCAACATTTCATTTAATCGGCACCAACACCCATGGTCATATAACTAATGTATATTTCCCTCAGGAAACTATACACAAAGCTGAAACTCTGGATACACTGTCGGAGCTCAACTCAGACAGGCTATACCCGCTTTGGATATCTGGAGGAGATTTTAACATGATAGCAAGAATGGAGGAAAAGCAGGGAGGCAGAAGCAGAACAAACAGAGACGGGAACCTACTAAAAGACTTTATTCAAACCAACTGGCTGGTAGATGTTCCTTCAAACAACGGCATGTTCACTTGGAACAATAAAAGAGAGGGATCGCAACAGATAGCTTCGCGTCTTGATAGATTCCTTATATCAGACAATGCAACTCACCTGGGAGGGGAATTCATCGCTTCCATCCTTCCTGTTTCAGGCTCAGACCACTGGCCTATCGAACTCCAATGGAACAGGCCAGGTAACAGTATCAGGCGTCCATTCCAGTTTGAAGAATTCTGGTTAACTCATCCGGATTTCGATGAATTGGTTAGATCAACTTGGCTCAAATTCAATCCTATCAGTGGTACAAAGATGTCCATGTTCCAGCAGAAACTAAAGCACCTCAAAGGCGAAATTAAACGCTGGAATTACACCACTTTTGGCAATATTTTTAAAGCTCAGGCTACTCTCAATCAAGAAATGAAGATGGTCCAGCAAAGGATCATCACTGAAGGACGCTCCGAGGAACTTACCAAGAAGGAACAAGATATCGAATCCCAAATATTAGATAGAGCTCAACAGGAGGAAACCCTTTGGAGGCAGAAATCGAGGATCAGATGGCTCAAGGACGGGGAAAAGAACACAAAATTTTTTCACAAAACTACAGTGCAGCGCAGAATGAACAATTACATCACCCATATCAAAAATGAGCAGGGGAATAGAATAGAGACTCATGAAGGCATTGAAGAGGAATTTCTCAGATACTTTAAGAAAGCTCACCAAGAACCCAGTATGGACAGAATGCCTGCTATAAACAAGATCCTAAGGAACATTCCAAAATTAATTACAGAGGAGCATAATAGTCTCCTCCTCAAGCCCACCAACTTGCAGGAAGTTGAAGATGTTGTTCATCAATTGAAGGCAGGGAAAGCGTCGGGCCCGGATGGATTCACATCAAACTTTTTTCATAAGTTTTGGGATCTTATTAAAATAGAGGTATGGCAAGTGGTGGAGGAGTCCCGCACCTTACGTTGGATGTACCCAGGGCTGAATGCCACATTCATTGCTTTAATACCGAAGGTGGAAGAATCCAACACACCAGACAAGTACAGACCGATTGCTCTATGCAACATTATCTATAAAATCGTCTCAAAAGTTATAGCTACCAGACTAAAACCGTTGCTCCCTCTCATAATCTCGCCCGAGCAATCTGGTTATGTAGAAGGCCGGCAGATAACGGACGGGATTATTTTAACTCATGAGATAATCCACTCTTTGAAGCAGACCAAAAAACCAGGTATGCTGCTTAAGATAGATTTATCAAAAGCTTTTGATAGTATCAGTTGGGTTTACATTCAAAAAATTCTTACTGCCTTTGGCTTTGCCCCGTCATGGGTCAGATGGATTATTAATCTTTTGTCTTCAGCTTTTTTCTCTGTTCTTATCAATGGTATCCCTTCGGCTACGTTTCGTCCTTCCAGAGGTATCAGGCAGGGAGATCCCCTTTCACCTTTTCTTTTTGTTATTATGGCTGAAGGACTAGGTAGAAGTCTAACTTCTGCCCGGCTCTCTCAGCGTCTTAAAGGCCTATCCTTCAACAATTCCCCAACTTACTCCCACCAGCAATTCGTGGACGACAACATGCTTTTTGGTCATCCCTCGGTTCAAGAAGCTCGCCTCCTCAAATCCCTCCTTTCAAACTTCTCTGAAGCCTCTGGAGCCCTTATTAATCGTGTCAAATCTCAAATCTTTTTCTTTAATACCCCTGCTCCCACCCAAAAAGCCATTGCCCGTATCCTTGGTTTCACCATCGCTTCCCTTCCCTCCAAATACCTTGGAGCTCCCTTAATCGCCTCGGCCCTCAAGCACTCCTCTTGGAAAAACTTGTTAGAAAAGCTAGAGGCTCGGCTCACTCTCTGGACTCATAGAGCTCTTAATATGGCCAGTAGACTTGTTCTCATCAAGGCAGTTCTCCACTCCATGCCCTTGTATCTCTTCTCTATTCTTGCAGCTCCTAAATGGGTTCTCAAGGAAATAAAGAATCTCCAGCGCAACTTCTTATGGGGTAGCTCAGGCCACAATCGAAAGTGGGCTCTGGTTAAATGGGACAATGTATGTCTTCCGAAGAAAGCTGGGGGCATTGGGCTAAGAGATCCAGGGCACAGTAATAAGACGATGGGAGCTAGAATCTGGTGGAGGTGGCTAGCAAATCCTAACACCCCCTGGGCCTCCCTCTGGACAGCAAAGTATGCGAGCAATTGCCCTATTGAAGAAAGAATTTGGATGACAGAATTAAGCACGGGATCTGTAATATGGAACTCGGCCATTCAACACAGAGATCTCATACAAAAGCATAGCTTCTGGGAAGTCAAGAACGGTAGCACAGCAAGATTTTGGGAAGACTCCTGGCAGCAGCTCCCAAAGATAAAGGACACACTCTCTAACCTTCCATTACCAGAGCAGGATATCAATCAGTTAGCCAAGGTTAGTCAGTTCTGGAACCCCTCTTCCACACAGGGATATAGACAATGGATGGATGCAAATCAAATCATAATGCACGGTTCTGAGCAAGTTCAACAATATCTTTCCATAGAATTACAAAAGCGGCAAATCCCTATCTCAGAAGAATCAGACATACTAAGATGGGGATATGAAGAGAGAGGGACCTTCACCACAAAGGAAGCGTATAAGATAATAGTTCAAGAACAGATAATCAAAGACACTTTATGGGATAAAATCTGGCATTCATCCATCTGGCCGAAGGTGTCTACTTTTTTATGGCTCCTATGTCATAATAAAATTCTAACATGGGATAATCTTAGAAAAAGAAGCTTCTCGGGCCCATCTATATGTCTCAACTGTAAGCAAGAAGAGGAATCAGCTATACATCTAATGCAAACCTGTCAAATAGGACGAAAGCTGTGGGAAAAGGTGGCCTTCCGATGCCAAAAAGACGGCAAAGTGCAAGGGGATATCAGAGCTACTATTCGCAATTGGAGTCAAGAGCCATATCAAAGCAAACTCCTCAACACTCTATGGCAGCTTATCCCTGGTCTACTGATGTGGAACATCTGGAAAGAGCGGAACAGAAGAGTTTTTAAGGATCAATCTATGTCCATAGAGCAGATATGGACCAAAACACATCAGAACATCAAGGAGTCTCTATCAATTAAAGACTGGTACCCAGAAGATTTTCCTTCATTGCCGCAGGAAAAAACAGTGTGGGACAATTGGAAGATTCAGGTAAATCAACAGACGATCCTTAAAAATAATCCTACTACGAAGAGAAGAGAATCAGCAAAATGGACTCTGCCGCCCAGCAACATGTTCCAGCTCAACTTCGATGGAGCCTCAAAGGGTAATCCGGGAAAAGCAGGGTATGGGGGGGTCTTCAGGGATCACTATGGCACTCCTCAGCTCATCTTTCTGGGCTCAAAAGGTTGGGACACCAACAACTCAGCAGAATTGGAAGGATTGTGGAGAGGTCTCACCCTGGCTCAAGACAGAAGTTTATTTCTGCTTATCATATAAGGGGACTCGCAAATCATTATAAGGATGGTCACAAAACTAATGCACGGATCCCCCATACATAAAATTAGCAACAGTTGGAGGATGGCTCAAAGGCTCGAGTTAATAGACAGATGGCTTTCTCAGCATCAAGCAATTTCCTTCAGACACACCAGGCGGGAAGGAAACAAGCTCGCTGATTTTCTTGCTTATCTCGGAGTGGAAATTGGGGCAGATTTCTTTGTAGGCACAATCTCCAGCATAGCCTCCAAGGATCAACTCTCTGAGTTCCAGAATATTGTTATGAAGGATAAGCTTCAGGAAGATGATACACACCCGGATGCGGGTGTTAATAAATGTTATTTATGAGGGGCCGCACAAAGCAGGCAGCTGGCCCTGCACCTGGCTGGCGGACGACCCCCATAGCATGCGCCTCAGGCTGGCGGACAAGTTCAAAGGCACGTGCATTTAATCTTCGGTTGAACGGTATGTTGGTCACACAATTCAGCATTTATGAGCGCCTGGTTCAAGAGCTCTTGCGTAAGGTTTTATGTATGGATTCATATATGTTTCAAGCCATTATCACCGGTTCGTTTTACCTCCGCTCGAGGTTCTTCCCGCACCCTTGCCTGGCTCAACTTGTTTGGAAGCTCGCCTGGTTAACTGGTGTTGTTGGGCTCCTCTGCGCTCAGATTCTCTCTCGTCAGCTCCGCCTTCTTCCCTTTCTCAGTTGGTCTGTCATTCAGAGTATGCCTCGCCGTCGAGGAGTCCCGCGCAGAGGAAGTAACACTGGGAACAGAGGAAGAACCTCTCGGCCTGCTCCGCAGAATGTCATACCCATTGCGTCGGCCTCCCCTTCATCTCCGCCCCCGGGTCAAGCTGGGCCTCTTCCACACAATTCCTTTCAGACTACCAGGTTCACCTTCCACAGTAGGCTCAACAGGCCCGTATTGTCTGCCAGCATCACAGTCATTCTTGCTGAGGAAGAGAGTAATCCTACCAGCTCGGCTCACACTACTTCCTCTCAATCTCAGGAAGATAGTGTCCTTCAGGGGGAAATGGCTGGGGTGGTGTCTAACGCTGACAATATGCAGGATGACACCCCTGTTTCTGAAGCGCCTCTGCATCCGGCCGACTCAACACAGAACGAGATTCTGGCCTGTGGACCGACTCATCGTGCAGGCTGCATTCTCAACCTGGTAACTACTCCTGAAGGCGGCATTGAAGGAAATGATGACAATGGCTTCGTCACCTGGGTCGCTTCGTCTAGCCAGGTGGATAAGGACATGCCTGACTCTCCGCAGCATGCAGACTAAGGCTGGTTCATCACCGACGGGTGGCACTCTTGCCTTTGCTCTGTGTATTTTTTGCTATGTGTCTTCGTTTCTAGGTCTCTGGTCCTGTGTCTGGTTTATGTTCTTGTTTAAGCTCGTGGCGCTAGCCAACCTGCTCTCTGTTTGCAGTTACAACTATGGGTTTGATGGGTACCATTTTGTCTTTTTTGTTCATGGCGGGCATGATAGCATGCGTCTTAGTAAAACCTCTGAAGGTGTTAGCTATGTCATGTTAGAATCAGAACAGAAATATTTCAGTGGGTCATGGTCTAACACAAAATCTTTTGAAGTCTGTAATCTGAAAACGGCAGAAAGCATGAAATGTATGTCTCTGAATCTCTGGCTGAGGGCTGGCATCTGCCCCCTCTGAGGTCTCGACCTCTATGTACATAATTTTCTCTTTTTAATAGAATTAGTATTTACGCAGAAAAAAAATATTACAGATAATTATATTTAGTTATAAACCGATTCAGTTATATATCTATTCGCACCATACCATTATTAATGATTGAGTTCTATAATAAAGACATAAAATATAATAAAGAAATAAAATAAAATTAAGGTCGGAAGAATAAACGTAATCCTCAAATCCTAACTGCTGTATATCTATAATTAACGAATCAGATTTTCACTTCCAGCCCCCAGAATTCCATTTCAATATTTCATACATCCATGTCAATGTTTTTTTCCATCTCCGATTGGCAGTAGCTAAACACTTCACATCAAAAACTTAAATGCTATGAATGAATGTGATGACTTGAGCAGATACAATTTAATGAGTATTACTGTACTCCTTGATTCATCAAAGGCTCCTTCGTAACTAAGGGCAATCAGCAATACATCCTAACAATGTTTGATAACAAGAATGAAAACGTGGTTAAAATTGTTCAACCACTATTCACAGATCATCGAAAGCTGGCAAATAGACACTGTATACTAAAACAAAAATGTGGCGTGATTCATACCTACATATATCCTTTCATGCACAGATCATCGAAAGCTGGCAAATAGACACTGTATACTAAAACAAACATGTGGCGTGATTCATACCTACATATATCCTTTCATGCCTGGTGGGCTTCTTTGCATGCAAAATAGAAAAATTCAACTAAGCCGTTTTACCCAACTAAAATTAGTAATTAGTATGGTCTATACCATTATAGCTTGAAAAACAACAATTCTCAGAATATAGGAACTAAATAAACATTAGGAAGAAAGACGGCAAGAAACAGAACCTTTCATTGGTTGACTGAAATAACAGCTAACACTACCCAAGTGTGTTTTTCATTCTCTTACAAGAGTATTCTCATCAATGATTAACAAAACCACTTCCCCGGGAATGAACTCATGAGTTGGTTATGATTTTAATTACATTATGAAAATACATTCAGGACTCAGGGGTGGTAAGAGGGGAAGGGTTTATCTATGGTCTTAAATTTTTAATGGAAAAATGAAAGTTTTTAAGCCTTCATGGGTGTGGGAAAAACGACAAATAATCCAGCAGCAACCTATGACTTACGATAAGGGATCCTCTTTGTCAAAGAAAATCAGGTTTCCTCTCTCATTGTGTTGGGGACTCTTTTATTATCTTTCAGCACATGGTTAAAGATTCATCTTCAGGATATAAGTTTTTGGATAATCTCTTAAAATGTGTCAAGAAGGAAATAAAAGATATCCCAATTGTGAGTTATAAGCACATACTATGGAATAATAATAAAGACACAGATGGATTTGCCAATCTGGAAGGCAATCTGATATTTGGTGAATTGATGTTTAATGGCCAATTAAGATCATCATTCATTCCTTGGTAATAGTTCCAGAGATAAGCAGTGCAACATCAAGTTACATCATAAATTAGGAGTGTATGTATTGTAAATTTTGCTTTATCCTGGAGATTTATTGGAAGGATTCCTTTAGATAAAACAGTTTTGGTTTTGATTTTGAAGAGGAAAGATTAGTTTAAAAGAAGATTTAACTTATGACGATATATTTCTTAATATATTACCATGAACAAAACACAAATTTTCATCTAGAACAAAAATTTCATTATTATTAAAAGACAAAAACATTCAAGACTCTGTTTTTTTCCCTCAGATACAACATGAGAAAAATACTCCCCACAGGCCCCAAAGGCAGAAAACAGCCTACTACATAGAAGAGATCAACATCGCCCCAACATACACAATCAATCAATTAAAAAAGTATGCATCATGTCAATTAATGTATACATGTTTGACTCGTGCAATCAAGGACTTCAAATTTGACTGTGTCAATGTATTAGATATACGTGGGAAAAAATGCGTACAAACATGGCAAAAAGCTAGAGAAAAGAAATCCTATTGATCTAGAACATTGTTCTTCTAATCCAAAAGGTTTGTATTTGCAAAGATCAATACTACGCTAACAACTATGCCTGCATAAGCAACCCAAAGGTTTGTATTTGCAAAGATCAAGACTACGCTAACAACTACGCCTGCATAAGCAGCCCAAACACTGAAGTAAAATACCAAGCGGTATATACATGCAATAATTCAACGACAGCGGCCTATATGAATGCAAGAATTCAATGACAGGGAACAACAGGTTGTGTGTTAACAGCAAATCAATATTAGTTATATTTTTAAAAGTATAATTACACATTAAAAGGCAACTAAAGGCAGGAAACTGAATTAAAAAGAATGAAGCAATATTGTCAAATTGTTCCTATTTAATATCTGCTTCTCAAAAATCTCACTTTGCAGCGGCATGACATTGATATTACAAACGCATTTTTGGACTCCTCCTGTGCTATATGATTGTTGTAAAGCTAAGCTTATATCACTTTTCACCTAAAAAAAACAGTAAAGCTTATCACTTCATCTTAAAGCTAATTTGTCACGGGTTCTCTGATCTAAGAAAAAAACTATGCACAGTAACAATCATTGAAGAAATAAAGTATAAAAATGGAATTTCAAACGAAAAATTCATATTGAAACAGACGATGAAATCTCACAACTTGGAATTTTAAACGAAAAATCATATTGAAGCCGATGATGAGATGTCACAAGTTTCCTGGATCTGTTTTACTTAGTCACACTTTCTACATGTCTCCTTGTAACTTTTCAGCTTTCCCACCATGGTAAATATCCAGCAGAACTGAGGAGAATTCGGCATTGGAATTAACATATTTTTCCAAGAAACATTTTTCTGTCAATGTAACACCTCGTGGGAAACTCATCTCTGTTTTCAGCACTTTCATGGACTTCAATGCCTCCGTTACTCTATACCGCGGAATTATCTTCTTCTCCAAGCTGCTGGAAAACAGCATCGGATACTTAACAAAATCATCCAATGGAAGCCCCACAGAATTGACCAGAAAATCCACATTGCGTTTCACTTTTTCCTCTGAGAGCCCCAGAACCATCGGCCGCCGCCTCAAAATAACCAAAATTTGATTTTCGGAGAAACCTAAACAGCTCAGACCCAGCCGTCTACGATCTAATCCCTCTTTTCCTAATCCCAATATTCCCCGCAAAGCATATGCGAACATCTTTGATCCTTTCTTGATCCCCAAATCCACCACTTCTTTAAATGACTCGATCACATCTTTCTCTAACGCCGTAAACACGCGGGGCTCCCTTGCCACTAATTCTGACAATGCTTCGCCCTCAAGACCCAATTTTCGCAAAACTAAAACTGCAGATTTCAGCCTATTCTCGCTGAGCTCAATAGACCTTGCACTAGTATAAATGAATTTGGTGATATCCTCTTCCTTCATGAAAGTCCTCAGAAAATTAAACTTCGGCTTTATTATTTCGAATCTATAAAAGAAAAGCTTAGGGCTGTAAAGGGTCACCTTTCGAAGCTGGGCTGGGGTGGTCAAACCACAGCCGTTTAACAACTCCAAAACTGCCTCGCAATTCTGGACCGATTTGGATTGAAGGAAGTGACTGCAATGTTTAAAGGATTTTGATATTTCTTCCTCTGTCAAACTACACTTGTTGAGGAGAAATTCTGTGACAACACTCTTTTGTGGTGGAGTTGTGGATGGGACGACCGTTTTGGTGCAGAAATTGGGGAATTTTAAGAGGGTTTTCGCATAAATTGCAAGAGGGGGAAGCGGAGACATCACCGTCCATATTTTCAATCGTGTGGACTTCATCTGCCTCAAAGAAAGGTGCAGAAAAGAAAGTATATTTACCTGGAGAACGCCGACGGACGGCTGTAGCGCACAAAACTCTGAATGCGTGGATGACTGTAGCGCGTAAGGCGAAGTAGGGTTAATAGGAAGGATTTTGTTAGGGTTTTTGGGATAACTTTACATATATCTAAACGGGTTAATTGCAGAGATGTTTTATGTTCGTTGCTATCAAATGAAATAATTGAGATTAAAAACCAATTATTTTTAATAGATAATATTATCAAAGTTCGGTTAGTTGCATACTTTGAGGTTAATTTACTTTTGTGAAAATTTGCTTAATAAGTTTATTTAAAATGCAGTTGTTTATAATGCGATTTTTTGGAAGTTTTTTCGGTGGGTTTTTTCGGTCAAAATCCGGCAGCAATTTATTGGAATCACAAGTTTGATAGCTAGTTTCTGCACAAGCAAGCGTTCCAGGGGTTTTGCAGGGTGCTAAATCCAAATATACAGTTAAAAAAACATTTTAACTACAACAAATCAAGATTTAACTTCAATTCCTTCGCCGGATTCCGTCACCGAAATCTCCAAAAAATCACATTATAGACAACTCCATTTAAAATTAGAAAAAAGAAAAAAAATTTATATATATATAAATGATTTCATGTTGTTAACAAGTTCAAATGGGTTAGAAGATTAAATCTATATGATAGTTAATTTCTGGGAAAATCTTATTTACCTGATGTATATATTAAATTGACTTGAGGTAAATTAACTTGAATACAAATAGACTAAATGGCATAATACCCATTACGTATTTTAGGTGGAGATTTTTAGTATTGGAAACACTATATGTCATGGCATTGTTTCTCTCAAATGGGGAGTCGCTTTAATTTGAAAGAACTAGTATTTAATAGCAATAATCCATGTGCTGTTATCTTAGAATTTCTTAATTTGAATTTTTGTATGATTTTTTACTTGGATAATAGTGACAATTGTCTAAACCCCTAAACCCCGGGAAATGTAACATTATCAAACATACAAATCTATCCATGAATAATTTATTGCATAGAATACCAAGAGAATCTAATTAATGATCAAATTTGGAAGGCCCAAAGTTATTTGTCTCATTGATTTTCTACCTTCAAAGGTTGTTGTTTGCAAATAAGTTCATTTATTTGACTTGGTGTTTAACCCATGGAATGATATGATGCTAACCTTTGTCTTAAACATGGCCATACTACATCTTATTCTCAAGCATGACCAAATAATCAACAACATTGTAGATCCTTTCAATGAGATCTTTGAGGATACCAATTAGGATGTCTAGTTCCTCGCTACTCAAGAACCTTAAAAAATTATGGACTACATTGATTCTGAGAAGAAATATATTAAATAAAGAAATTCAACCAAAGTTAGGTTATGTTATGAAGTTGAGAAGACTCAATATGCAATGCCAACTCAAGAGTTGAGAGATAGAACCATCTCTAACTCGTTGTGATAATAGTATGTGTTGTTGTTATGATCTCTTTTATTAGTGTTGCTTGGTTGAGAATCTTTTATTTAGCAGTCGTTTACTATATTATAGCATGGTGTGGGAAACAGACATAGAAATGTACTGACTACGAACTCAGAAGGTAGCTTTGTGGTGTGGACTAACAATCTAATGAACAACTTTCGAGAAAGAATTTAGCAATCTTGACAAACACTATGAAATTGAGGTTTACAAGATTTTGGGGAAAGAGCATGTAATTTTGACAAATTTTCAAATATATGAGATTGTGATTTTTAAATCTCACCCGTTTTATAAAAAAATTCATCCAATTTAGCCATAGTAAACAGGGAATTTTAGCATTTTCCTAATGGTTGAGTGGTTATGCAAGCCAAAATAACAACCTTGATAGCAATGTTAGACTCTATACCCAATCTAAACCAATCCAATAATGACATGCAAATAATACAAATTGATAAAATGCTAAAGACAATATTTATATAAGTGTTGTCACATCACTTCAAATTATTTGTTTTCTTTAAATTTTAGGCCTAGAAAGCTGATCTTTCTCTCATAAGTTTATAGCTTGGTTTTGAAAGACAATATAGCATCAATAGTTAAACTAAGAGTCTTGTCTCACAGATGTGTATATGACAATTAGGTGTTTTAGAAGTAGTGGGTTGTTTTGCAAAAATCATTATGAGAATCATGAACTGTGACAATATATTTAAATATATTGACAAGCAAAAACATTCAGAATAAGGATTGTCCGCATGGGGTAGCTCAAGTGGCAGTGGCCGTGGAAATGAAGTCTCACTGAACCGGAAGTCTTGGGTTCAAATCTTGTGCTACCCTTCCCCCGTAGCGGGGTGTGTAATGGACATGAAAATCGGAGAGTCCTACCAAAGCTTACAAAAAAAAACATTCAGAATAAGGATTAAATCATTTTGATGTAATATTGCATTCATTACTTTTTTTATCATTTTCATTTGTGTGATTTGTATTTTTTGTCAAGTGGTATGAGTTCATCAAAGATTACGTCAGGCTTCACTTGTGGTTTGAGAAAAAGTGACCCAGGGGCATCTAAGCTGTCAAAAACACTCGGGGATTGCAGCTGGCTTGGGCCACACCAGCCCTTAACATGACTGGATTTTTTTCCCACAAAGTTTCGAACCAATGACCTTCACACAACGAAAAAACTTAATAGTACACTCCATCACTGTCAATTTTACACCTCATAAACATTGTGTGATTTATTTTGTTTCAATTGTATAATTTTTTTTTTAATCTTAAATTTATTAAATAAAAAGACAGTGAGATAGTCACCTTATGGATCTTGTTTTAAAATAGATTAAAAATAGACATTTTATAAAGCATGAGGAATTTATAATGGATTTGATTACATATGTGGAACATCCAAACTAGAAAGCTCAAGATTATTTAAAAAACATTCATTACAAATGGTAGAAATATCAATTGAATTTTAGAATTGTTTAAGATATTAAGGTTGTTTTATATGGAAAAGGATAAAGCCAAATCATTTTGAAAAACATTACTATAAAATCAAATAAACATTAAAACCAAAATATATAACATTATTTTTAATTATTATTATTATCCAATTTTGGTGCATGAGACCCTCTTGTTTGTGGGACAAGGGATCCACCTCCGCGCAATGATTTGACTGTTAAGCCTATAAAGGCATGCATACTCTACCCCCTTCTGATTTTGAACCTGTAACCTCTTAGGAATAAACACGCACTCTTAACCATTAGACCCACTCATATAAATATTAACTTTTACAACCTACTCATAATATTAAAATATTATGAATATTAACTTTGATAATAAAAATAACAAAAATGCAATATAAATTTTTTTATTGAAAAAATAAGTGTATCGTAAAATTATTTTATTATTGTATTATTGTTTCATAACAATACCTATCGGAGAATATAGAGCTCTGCAACCTACGAGACTCGGCCTGCAGCGCACTTCGCGGGCTCTAAAGATCGCGGCCATGCCCGCTTCCTGTTCAACTGACACCTGCAAGCGTGCCCGCAGAGGGCTTGTCTCCGTCCTGCGGTCGTCCCAGACTTGAGGCTAGGGTTGGGCTCCTGCTGCGTGGCTGCCCCTGTGGCGACCGGCCTCAGGCCTGATCCTATGGAGATGCAGGGCCATTCTAAGGATCCACCTTCGGCTGTTGCCTTAGATGCTTTCAACCTGCTTCTGGTTGATTTGCCTCTGAGGAAAAGAAGTGAAGCATCAAAATTCGTTAAGAAGCTTGATGAGATTCCTGAGATCTCGTTGCCTCCAGAGACACCCATTCAAGTAGCGTTATCACTGGCTGAGCGTGGCCTCATTGGCCAATTCACGGGACTTTGGCCCTCTCCGAAAACCACTGAGCAATGGGTTAACAGGAACTGGGCTCCTCTGATCAAGTAAAGTGTTACCTCTTACTTTCTTGGATGAGGATACAAAACATATATATATATATATATATATATATATATATAGATATATATATATATATATAGATATAGATATATTATTATTATTAATAGAGTGATATAAAAAAAAATGAGTGATTTTTCTAAATGTAAAGAGATGATATATCTACAAAATAATCACGATTTTAAATAATAATAAATAAATAAAAATATAGTTAAATTTTGACAAACTTTATCTCTATGAATTTATAAACATTTTTCCCCAAAAATTAATACAAGAATTCGTTATGTAAGTAATTTCAAGTGGTGTTATTAGCTTGCATCCTTTACTAGTTAAGTATTGAACCTGTGGGGTGCTATTCAGATGGGTGAGTAATGCAAAAAACCATTTTAATTATTATTAATATTTTTAATTTAATATTCCATTTAATCAAATTTATGTATCTGAAAACCATTTCTATTTTTTCTTAACTATTTCTCAAGAACAATGTTTCCTTTCTATAAATAAAATTTCATTGAAATAAAAAATAAAAAATTGTAAGATTACTAGTACCTTTCATTCATTCATAAATAAACAAGCATGTTACAAACATATAAATCATTCGATGACCTCGAGCTGCCTAGTGGGAAACCAAATCTGTTGGTCACCGAACCGCATTATAATCCATCCAAAACATAAATAGTCTGAGTCTATCTAACCAAGCCTTATAGGTCTTATAGTCTAGAAACCAACTAGTAAGCATAACACTGAAAACATAAATGCTACCCGACATATACAACAAAATTTAAACCAAAATTAACAGACATAACTTCGACCAACTATTCATCTGACAATTCCACCGGAGCAGGATCTTTACCACTTGAACCTGGAAATTCAGATTGCGGTAGACATGGAATATGTTGCTTGATGCAGCCTAGGCAAGTGTTTTGGTTCTACAACTGAAGTTGAATGAGCTGGAGCTCTTTCTGAATGTCTCGAAGACCCGGGTCAAACTCACTTTGTGTTGGTGTGTTGATGGTCGCAACCATTGCTTTGGCCACTATACATTTCATTAACCAAAAGAGATGGACATACTGTCTATATAGGGTGAGACGGTCGCAGGTATACCCAGGGTCTGTGATTAGATCCCCCCAATCCTTTGTTGGTGATTCATGCTCAACTTTCAAATTCAACTTTTCCTCCCAAGTCATTATTAATTGTTTGATCTGAGTTGGGATCCCTTTGCAGTATGCCTGAAACGTGGCCTGAAGAATCTCAGAGTTCGTTTTCCAACCCTTTGGCGTGGAATCTGACCGGAAGGCGAACCAATTTCTTGGCCTTTTCCATCCTGGTTTCTGCGGCCCCATCGCGAGTCTAAGTCTTCACCATAGTCACCAAATTCGGGCCTTCGTTCTTCAACCTTCTCGCACCTTCCCGCGCTCATAAACCAACCCTCTGTACATAGGCTGGAGGTGGAGGCGACATAGGTAGACATGGAATATAATTTATACAGAGAACCACCCGAAAGATGAGAATTAACTTAATGTATGACCATAAAAACAAATTAAAC
Organism: Pinus tabuliformis; assembly: GCA_031772625.1. NCBI lineage: Eukaryota > Viridiplantae > Streptophyta > Pinopsida > Pinales > Pinaceae > Pinus > Pinus tabuliformis. Next base: position 699,964,040 of record CM062807.1, read on the forward strand.
GTTGGACGACACTGTGCCCCTTCATAATTCCACCACCTGAGCCAACACGCATAAACAAATAGTAACCCTTTGGTAGTGTGAGGTACCACCAGAATGTAAACGACGTCCCTCATGCACCATTGAGCCTAAAATCTATAGATTCAACCCTGATCATTAACATAAACCCTTACTCGCCACAAGGCTTGCCTAGACAATTCAGACTTAAAACGAAGAAAACAATTATCGACATGTAGAGGAAACATCATGAGAAAAAATTGGAAACCAGTAAACATGCCCATGCGTGAAAGAATGTGGCCAAAAAAGATAGAAATCAACATTACATAGTCGAGAATGCCAATATTTCCAGTCATAGAAACTACTAATTTAACCATTGTTTCTTTTCTCCTCCATGCGTGAGGCTTATCACAAATAGTAGCCCCCAATACAGGATACAAGGTAAGCATTAAACATACAAGACTGTATATGCCAACCTCGAACAGAGACGGGAAATGGCTGAGTAAACATCTCCTGTTTCCCGGTGTCGCGAACCTGTAGACAACAAACTTAGCCTCCCTAAAATGCTGAGGACACCAGTTTATACAACGGACAAATGTCATTAACTCCACCTTCACTCCCACCATCTGTAGGCGCTGAAGATTACCAACCTTCACATCATGGATCTGCCATGATCTGCGACGCTTCATGTTATCAAGGCGAACGAGCGTGTGAGGGCGTGGGGGATACCACCCACCATCCCAAACAAATAATTTCTCTATCATATCAATCAAACCCAAGTGGACCTCCAATTGTTTCGCTCCCCGATCAGGGGCCATTGAAATAATTTTGAAATACATATAGAATCAATTATTAACAATAAATAATCCACAAACACGTGTTCTTTTGAAATGCAAGATGAGATATTAAAGAAAAAAATCATAATTAAATAAATAATCATTATTTCATAAGAAAAGGACACATTCAAGCCTGGAATTTATGCTCATCAAATGAAAAATTGGCTATGTTATTTCATATTTCATGTCTTTCATTTCACATTTTATGCAAATTTGTGAGTGTCGACCTCCCCTTATCTGGAAATTCTCTTTCAACTACTCTTGCATCTCAACTTTCATTAATCTCCCTATGAGAATGCCTTGTGTTTTCCTAAATTAATATATGTGCTTTGAGATAGCATACAACCATACTTTTGATCAACACATTTTGGGGTTTATTTGTTAAAGTTAAACTGCTATAATGGTAGCCAAGGATGTTTTGATTTCCTAATTATATGGTCCAGTGGACTAGTTTTTTTGGGGGGGCCTACATGGCAACACGACATATATTTTGATGTGAAATATAATGATTTTTTTTCTAGAAAAAAATAATACATTTTACAATAATTATTGATATTTTGATTTTGTTTCTAATAAGATGTTTAAAGGAGGGGACTTTTCTTATACATCAATGACTTTGATACTTTAGACAACAAATCATCTCTCAAGCTATTTATCAAGTCCTTTTTTACTATTGTGTATATAATGAAATTAGTTGATTAGCATGTTGCCAAGCTCAACATTTCGATGAAATACCTTAACCCCAACCTTTCTATGAAATACCTTCATGCTAAACAAGCATATTAACAATATAAGTAGTTGCAAAAGCCTAAGCAATTCTATACATTTCGTTCTATGGCCTTAATTCAACTACTTCCATGACAATTTTTTACATGCTCTACCTCTTTCCAATTTTTTGCATGCTCATTCTTCCATGGATTACCAAATGCAATAGAAGAAACCTCATTCTCTTGATGTTGAACATCCATGACACAAAATATAAGACAACTTCAGCATGAGCATGAGAGTGAACATGTGCAGCATACCTTTTCTCAACCACTACTAGAAGAAGAAGAATTCAACCACATAGAAAATGAGCTACATTCAACTTCTTGGTCATAACTCTACCGAAATGGATCCTATTACAAGAAAGACATCAAGTACACCAATCAAAATTTTTAAAGCCCAATAACCAATTTGTTCAAAGAGTAAAAAAATAACCATTTCCATCAAAATTGAGTGACTACAACCAAAATTACATCATTACCCCAAGTTAACTTATAAGTTTCTTTGAATCCACATGTGATATGGACATTGAATACTCCTAATTTCCTCAATAGAACCATCATATTTTTTGACCATATATGGCATTGCATACCTTGATTTTATTAGTGTGCATATTACACAACTATTCATTATGTTAAAATTATTCCATGCTTCTATCGTACTCCTTTTGATATAAGTGGTATATGTTGTGCAAAGAACAAGATTAAATTTTTGGGGTTCCACCATGCCAATTGGGATTCAATTCCATCTCAGATGCTTTTCTTTCACCATTCTAATAAATGTTCCCCTTGATTATTTTCCATGTTTATAGCTTTAGTAAATTTCCTCTTGCATTGCATCAATTTCTTTAATGTCCTTTACTCTGCACTCATATATACTCTACTCTACTATTGGCAGTAAACAACATCGTAGATTACCAGAATTTAGAGGGTTTCAATTCCTCTAAATTGGTCTACTCTCGGAATTTAGATATCGGCAGTTATGACTGGAGGGTGACCATTTAATTTGAAGTTAAATGTAACAACCCTGGGTTAAAGTTCATGTAATAAGGTTAATAAAGGAAAAAGAAGACCAAGGTCATGGGACACATATTCCAAGTTGAATGTTGGGCAAACATCCTAGTGGGTGTTCATTTGGTTTATTTATGGCTAAGGAAATTGGTAAAGGCTTTGAAGAGGCAAAAAGGAATTAATTGCCATTTATTTATGAAAATAAAGGAATTAGAAGAAAAGGAAGGTGAAAGGTCACATGTTGCATGCAAGGAGGAAATTGAAGGAAAATAGAGGAAAAATGAAGAAATTAGAGGCCTTAATAATAAAAATGCTTCGGAGAATTAGTTCACAGTCTTTTGTCAGTTTGGCTATGGAATTACTCTCAGAGAGAAAAGAGCATCAGAAGACAAGAAAGAAAGTAAAGGAAGGCAAAGGAAGGACAAGCAAAGCAAAGGACAAGTAAGAAAAAGTTGGATCAAGCAGCTTCAATGGGAATCCTTGCAAGTAACAAGTTGCATGTGTGATTTCCTAGTTGGTTTGTGCATGCATGTACATGCATGTGTGTATTTGGTTCTCTTGTTGTCATGGGCATGATTATTTCCATGTGAGATAATGGTTTCAACCTTGCCTTACCATTTCTGGTTAGCCATGTTGTGATGGGGTTCTTTCACTCGGTCGAGCTTTGGATTACTGGAAGGTTTTAGATCCGGGTGAGGTGGTCTCAGGAAAATCCCAAGGGTTGGGGGTGAATATGGTTTTATCTGGGAAGCCCTCAACAGGTGGGTGGAGACAGGAAAATTCATCAAGGGATGGTGAAGGAATTCTAAGGCATCTAATCTTGGTTTGGTTTTGTGAACTCAGGACCGATTTAGGTGAGATCATGGTAATGTGAGGGTGGAGGTGGTTTAACCTCTGGATTCCCTTGGTTGTTTATGTTTTGTTTTTGCCATGAGATACCACATTCATGCTTGGAATATGGTGCGTGGGTGATTGGCTGAAAGAAATATTTGGCTCAACCAAATCTATGGTTGGGTGGTACATGGTAGTCCCTAACTTGGTTGGTATTTTCATGTGCTAATATGAGGTTTTTCCCTATTGTGATCTATGATCATATGTATTGATTATGATGGTTATCTTATGACAGCTTTGCCATGGTTCTATTCTGATTATAAGTTGGTTATATGATGTATTGTATCTATGGTTCTTTACATGTTTTGATAAGTTATTGATTGGTTGATGAATGCATGGACTAACAAATGTTATTGAAACTATTATGAGATGGCATTAGACCTTCTTGTTGATTCTCAGATAATTTCCAGACTCCTATGATTAGATATGAATTCATGACTTGTAGATTACATGTTTGCCAAATGTTTGATGAAATGAATGTCATGGTTATAAGAGAAAAACGTCATACATGTTTGTATGTTGGGCATGCAAAAATGATGGTTAATGGTTGTTATATGCATTATGGTTATGCATATGCTTGTCATTCTATTGTTGTTGTGGTTACATGCATGATAGATGCTAATTGTTTAATGTGGTCATATACGCACATGTTAGATAATCATGAATGGTAGTAACTTGTTGTTGTATGTATTATGGTCATACACATGATGATTATGGTAATTTCATTTAAGATCTTGATGTTATTATGTATCGTGCTAATCTGGATTGGCATGTGCAGATGGTTATGGTTATGATATTCAAGTATATGATGATACACTTGTGATATTGTGTCATACTAATCTACATTGACTTGTGCAGATGTGATAGCCTCCCCTAGGATACATTGAGGTATGAGTTTGATTATGTCATTTATTTGGTTTATCTAACATGGTATGTCTACAAGTTGTTTGAATGCTTGATTAATTGCATGACATGAGTATGTGTATGAAAGATTTCATGAAGAAATGATCTTGTTTTAAGATGGTTTTATTAACAAAATAAGTGTTGAGATCGTTGATATGTACATGAGTGCAAGTGGGTGCTAGTTGTAGTATTATGACTAATGACAGTGAGTTGATTATGACATGGTTGTTAGTCTTGGTAAAGGTTGATTTCAAATTAATAGACACGATGTTTTGATCTTTGGAACATGTGGTTGACATGTGTGAATAGTTGTAGGGCAACATGCTTGGTATTAGCATGACAAGGTAACAATTGATTGGTTTATACAACTAGCAATTGGGTTATGTGATAGCACATAGTAAGACTCAATTGCAACAAGGTAAAAGTTAAAAGAAAGGAATTGGGTGAGAATTCCTTTGGCTATGTTTGGAAACCACTATTCCAAACAAATGAGTGCTTTGCATGAATATAGGAAGTCTTATTAACCTTGATTTTATCTAACATTATGTAGATATGTGCTATGTTCATGAACATGTATTTGACAGGCATAACAACTAGCTTCCTATAATAGCTAGATTCGTCAAGAAATTGGAGTCCCTTGAGAGATGATATATGTACGTGTTTAGTTACATGGTAGTGTGCTTAGCACAATAATGTAAGGTAATTGGTATATTGTATATTTATTTATGGACTAACAATTGTGTGTTTATGGTAGCATGATGTAGGGGATTGCTTGGCAAAAGATACTGTCGTGAAATCTTGAAGAAGGCTCATGTTGAGATTTCTATTGGAAACATTGGGAACCCGTGGAGGTTGAGTCATGGTGTAAGTTGAAAGTTTTTTTTTTTCTTTTGGTGCTTTGTGATTTGTTTACGCTTGATTTGTGGTTTTGATTGTGTGTGGTGCATGGCCATGCCACTTTGTTTGCGATGTCGTATTTTTATTGGTTTTCATGGTTTTCTTCTTGTTTGTTCTTGTTTTGTATTTTATTTTTTGAAGGTCTTGGGAATTCGTTGGGGAAAGAGGAAAGTTAATGGAGCTTAGGGAGATTTGAATGAAATCCAACAGGTAATGTAAGACCTGGATGAAGCTTAGTGCATGAGTAAAGGGCAGGTGAAGGCAAGAGTTTGACAGTCGGTTGGATTGGTTGGGTCCAATGGGTTAAATGGATGGTGGCAGGATAGTCATGAGAAAGGTAACATGATAGGAAAAGAAAATGAATCTAAGGTATAAGATGCCTTAGCTATGTTGGGAACTGTTTTTCTCAATGTTGTGCATATTATGCATGGATACAGGGAGTTATCTTAACCTTGACCTTATGATATTTGGTAATTATGTTGTGATCATGATTATGTTGATGTCTACTTATGTATACATGTATGTATGTATGTCGTTGTTTGGCAGGGTCGTTAGGGATCATGATTGCTTTATGAAAATGTTTATATGTATATATGTATGTATGTTGTTGTCTGGAAAGGTTGTCAAGGATCATTCTTGTGGAGGAATGATCTCTTAGCGGGTGAATGGCATGAAGAGGTTCTTGGTCTTATGAGGAATCAAGTGGGAATAATATCACTAAAATATGTATGAGGTTAGTATCGTGTGGATATGAATTGATATTATGTGCTTATACTATGCTTATGTTTATGTTATGGACAGGTAATGACAAGGGATACATTCGCGGAATGAAAGAAATGTGATTTGTGACATGCTAGAAAAACATGAATACTGGAAAGACACTAGAAGCGAGGTTTCTTAGTAGATACGGTGTGGTCTCCGGATGTGAAATACTGGTGTTGTGTACATGTTATATACGAGGTGTTGTGTACATGTTGTATACGAGGTGTTGTGTACATATGGTTCTATGTACATGTTGTATATGTGGTGATGTGTACATATGGTGTTATGTACATGTTGTATATGTGGTGTTGTGTAGACGTTGTGGAGGTGGTGTTGTGTACACGTCGTGCAGGTGGTGCTATGTACATGTGGTGTTGTGTACACGTCGTGCAGGTGGTGCTATGTACATGTGGTGTTGTGTACATGTCATACATGTTTTGGAGTATACAAGTGGTACTATGTTATGTGTATTATGTAGTCATTGTATCGTGGCATGTGTATTCATTGTGTTGTACACCGAGTGTAGGTGTATGTGTTGTGTTGTACACGAGGTTTAGGTGTGTGTGTGTTGTGTTGTACACTAGGTATAGGTGTATGTATTGTGTTGTACACTGGGTGTAGGTGTATGTGTTGTGTTGTACATCATGTGTAGGTGTATGCATTGTGTTGTACATTGAGTATAGGTGTATGTGTTGTGGTACAATGTGTATATGTATGTGTTGTACAATGTGATGGGACAAGTAGGTATGGGACTATCTTGGCCCTTGTCATTAATATTGAGGGTTGAGGCAATTTAGTCAAGGAATACCCTTGTTGTTATTGAGGGTTGAAGCAGTTCAATTTGTTGGGCGCAACCCAACTTGTGTTATGAAACCAGCTCACAAAAAGATAGAAAAGATAGATCAACGCCTTAGAGATAAGCCTCTTCGAGGGGGAAACCTCCTTTACATTACACAAATGAACAATTCTTAGATGATTCAAATGACAAAACCTCCTTTCTATATATAGGAGTCTAAGGGGTTACAATATGACCAAGCCGACCTAACAATAATAATATAAAGGCACAAAAATAACAATAGAGGGATTCTATGGGGCATAGTAATAACAATATGGGGACAATAGGGGCACAACAATATTAATAAGGGATACAACTACAATAGTAATGGGGGAATCACTAGTATTATAGGGACCTAACATGCCCCTCTCCTTCAAAAAAGTGTTGTCCTCAACGCTTGAGTAGTTCTGGATGCTTCTGTATAAAATTCTCATCCTCCCATGTGGAATCTTCAGCGGATAAGTTCTTCCACTTGATGAGATACTCTGAAATGGATTGATTTCGTAGCTGTTGAGTTCTTGTTTCTGTGACTGCTTCTGGTTCCAATATAATTTTTCTTTAAACATGAAACATGGAAAACTGGGTGCACTCAAGAAGTTGCAGGAAGCTCCAATTTGTATGCAACACCTTGTACAGACCATAATATTTTGGTGATAATTTATTATCCTTCTTAGCTTGCTTGAGGGACATTTGTTTATATGGTTGTAGCTGTAGGAATACCTAGTCACCTACATCAAAACTTCTTTCGCTGTGAAATTGATCTGCCTGTTGTTTCATTATATTCTGCACCAACACGAGGTTATGCTTTAAGAGTCGGAGAACTTGTCGTTGATGCTCGATGTGATGTTCCACTACTTGAACCATAGGATTTTGTCTTAAATATGATGTGATGGATGGTGGTTGATATCCATAAAGTGCCATAAATGGGGTCATTTTGTTGTAGTATGGAAGGAAGTGTTATACCACCATTCAGAGGCAACCATTTGACCCATTGTGTCTATTTATCAGATACAAAGTAATGAAGATATCCTTCCAAACATTTGTTTACTATCTCAGTTTTCCCATCAAATTGAGGATGATAAGATGAGCTATGAGCTAACTGAGTACCAAGACAAGAAAATAATTATGTCCAAAAATTTCCGGTGAAAATGGGATCTCTGTCACTTACAGTAATCTTTGGGTTTCCATGTAGCTTTTGAATTGTTTCCATAAATGCAGTAGAAATTGTACTAGCTTTAAAAGGATGTGATAATGCACAAAAGTGTGCATACTTGGTAATTCTGTCAACTACCACCATGATGACACTCTTTCCTTCAGACTTGGGTAAACCTGTGATAAAATCCATTGAAACCTCCTCCCAACGTTGGCTTGGAATGGATAAAGGTTGTAATAGACCTGGGGTCTTAATTGTTTCAACTTTATTTTGTTGGCAAACCAAACATTCTGCCACAAACTTTTGAATATCCGATTTAAGGCCATCCCAAAAAATTCCTTCCTAACCCTGTGGTAAGTTTTTAAAATTCCCGAGTGCCCTCCTAAGGGAGAAGTGTGCAATTCCATAAGAATCTTTTGTTTGAGTTGGGAATTCTACAGAGGTATAAGCGATCTTTGTACCATAAAGAATCATTTTTCCAGCTAAATGTATCAGATGTATTGGAATCTTGTTGTAACTTTTGAATAAGTGCCCACACTTCTTCTTCATTCTTCCATTCCTCTCTTGCTTCGTTTATCCAATCTGGTTGGATAATAGAAATGGTGCACAACAATGCTTCCACATCCTCATCCTTTCTTAAGACTGCATCTGCCACAAGATTTTGCTTCCCTTTTTTGTAGATGATTTCAAAGTCATAACCCAACATCTTTGCGACCCATTTTTGTTGCCATTCAGAGGATAATCTTTGTTCTAAAAAGTATTTAAGACTATCATGATCCGTTTTTGCCTTGAAGTGTCTTCCCATTTGGTAGGGTTGCCATTTCTTAAGTGCATGTAGTATTGCCAACATTTCCTTCTCATAAATAGCTTTGTGCAAATACTTTCCCTTGATTGGATGACTTTCGAAAGCAATGGGTCTTTCATCTTGCATTAAAACAACACCAATTCAATTTCTTGAAGCATAACATTCCACAATAAATGTTTTTGTGAAGTCCAGTCTAGCTAAGACTGGTGCTTGGCACATTCTCTTTAAGATGTTCGAAGGCCTTTGTTGCTTCTGGAGTCCATGAAAATGCATCTTTCTTCAATAATGTTGTTAGAGGTGTTGCTATTCTCCCATAATTCTTAACAAACTTGCAATAATACCCTGTGAACCCAAGAAACCCTCATAGATGCTTTATAGATGTGGGGATTTTCCATTCCTTAATGGCTTTGATTTTGCTAGGGTCTACCTTAACTCCTTCATGAGATACAATATGACCCAGATATTCCACCTCTTGTACTCCAAAGAAACATTTGGAGCTTTTTGCATATAATAGTTTCTCCTCCAATAGTTGTAGCACCCCCTCAACATGTTCAACATGATCCTTCCAATACTTGCTATAGATTAGTCTATCATCAAAAAATACTAACACAAATTTTCTAAGGAAGGGTTTGAAAATGGAATTCATTAAACCTTGAAATGTAGAAGGTGCATTGGTAAGGCCAAAAGGCATGACCAAAAATTCATAATGACCCTCAAGAGTTCTAAATGCTATTTTTGAAATGTCTTCAACCTTCATTCTGATTTGATGATATCCTGAACGAAGATCCAACTTGGTGAAGTAAATTGATCCATGCAATTCATCCAATAATTCATCAATGACAAGAATGGGAAATTTATCTTTAATAGTGAGCTTGTTGAGCTCCCTATAATCCAGACACATGCACCATTGTCCATCCTTCTTGTGCACCAATACTACTAGAGCAGAGAAAGAACTTTGACTAGGTTGATTTATACCAACCTCCAGCATTTCTGCAACCATACGTTCAATTTCACTCTTTTGGGCATAGGGATATCTGTATAGCCTGATGTTTGGAGGAACACTTCCTGGAATCAAATGAATAGCATGATCATGATCACAAATAGGTGGGAGACCTTTGGGGGTCTCAAATACCTTGGAATGATTGTCCAAGACCTTTTGGAGATCTGGAGAAATAGATGATTTCGATGTAGAAACATCTAGCAAACATAATTGTGCAATTACACCTCATTGTTCCTTTTTTAGAAGCGTTGTCATGCCGTTAGAGATGATTATCTTTCTCAGTTTCCCTACAATACCCCTTAATTCAACTTCCTTTCCTTCCGCAGAAAATTTCATGAAAAGTTCTTGAAAATTAAAAGCTATTGTACACAAGGATTGTAGCCATTGGACTCCCAGTACAACATCAACACCACCCATTGGAATGGAAAGCATTGGGCTATTCAATACATATTCTCCCATGGATAGCTTGATATTATGGCACTTTCTAGAGCAATTTATGGTTCCTCCACTTGTAACCATCACTTGACACTTTGGTGTTGGATATAGGAAGCAATTCAATTCTTTTGCTAGCTTACAATGAATAAAATTATGGGTACCTCCTGAATCAATCAACACTATTACCTTTTTCTTCTTGATATGTCCTTCTAGCTTGATAGTTCGAGGAGTGGTAATTCCAGCCAATGCATTACAAGATATAGTCAGATTCATTTCTTATTTATCTAGGGTTTGTTCCTAGAGTATATCTTCTTCTTTTGACATTTCTTGTTCCTTTTCTCACTCCTCTTCACAATCTATGTAGAATAATTTCTTCTCAACACAATTATGACCTGTAGTGTATTTTCTATCACAAATGGAACAAAGCCCTTTTACTCTTTTTTCTTCCAATTGTTGTGGTGTCAACCTTATAGGTTGTGGAAGGCTAGGGGCAACAACACTTCCATCTTTATAGTTGTGAGTGGTAGGCTTCTTGGTTGCCATAATTTTGCTTTCCATTTTTCTTGCTAACCTGAATCCCTTCTCCAATGAATGAGGTTCCCAAAGGTGAACCTCATGTTGGATATTATCCTTTAAAGTCCCTATGAACAAATCAATCCTATGCTCCTCTGGAATATATGTTACCCTTATGTTCAATTTTTGGAAGTCCTCAATGTGCTCCATCATTGAACCCTTTTGTTTGAGACTTATCAATTGGCTAAAAAGGGTGTTGCTTTTTGTATCCTCATAATGTGTTGTCATTTCTTCTGTAAAAATTGCCCAAGTGACAATTTGTTTATGAGAGCAAACCCTGTAGAAATTTTGAATAATATGACACATATTCACAGAGATTATCCTGATCATACAATTATAAGCGGAACATGTATAATACATAATCTCCTCTACGTTGATCATCAATTTACAGAAGCAGAAACATTCACATGCACACATAGAAGCATCAATCAAACTCATTAACACAGTATGTATCCCGGGGAAAGCATCTCGCTAAAAACCCCAACTATCTGTATATTATATTGATTGAATCATGTAACATTACAAAGTACAATGCTTATCACAAGCAATCCAGTACCAACTCCACCTGTTACACACAATACAGCTAAGATCTGATCTCCAAATCTATTCCACTGCTTGCCTGCCTCCACAGCTCAATACCTGCTCAAGAATTGAATGAGAATGGTTTACCAAACTCGTATTTACCTCCAAAGAATCACTCACACTGGGAAAGACGTGAGCAGAGGCTACAATCACTTGGTATTGGCCAATTCATTGGCATACTCAATCCCTTTGATTGTGCAAATCCTCATGCACAACTATAGTCACAACTGATAACAATCTGATCCTCTAACACCTGTCCCTGCTAAACTGAACATGCACTGACATGCAACTGAGTTAACTGATGTATTCTATAGTTGCATTATGAGTTAATAACTTGTGAATTAATTAATATCTAATTCACCCAACTCATCTCTAGTCTATTGATCAGTTAGACTAAATACAACTAGTTTAACAAAGTCAAACTGAACACAACTCCATCAACTCCACCTCCAGTCCACTAAACTCAACTCACTTGAGTTCTAACTGAAGTCCTACATGTAAAGATCAATCATCCCATAGGTAACCACGCATGTCCTTCTAGGATCTGCATGTGCCACATCCGTAGCTCATCCTGAAGTTCTCCAAGAGAATAAGATAATGTTTATAGTCCAAATATTATTAAGGGCTAATAATATTTGACTATTCTATATTAAGACTAAAAGTCACTCCACTGTGATCTAAAAATAGAAGTCCATCTATTTTTCCCAACATGACCAATCATCCATAAACAACATCCTGCAACTCATAGACATTATCCATATGTCTAAAAATAGACATAGTCTAAAAATAGACTTGCGCAAAAAATAGCCTGCGGGCCCACTTAGTGAAGGCAACTCCTTTCCACTAAGCGCCATCATCTTGTTGTAATCTCAACAAGCATTTCTTGTTGCACACTTTTCAACAAAGCCATCAATACCATACAAATTGATTTGGTTCCAAATATAAAGTTGCAATACGTACCTTTTTTGTGTTTTGCACATTATGGAGATCAAAAAATTGCTCCATCTGTAGTATCCATGTTGCGGAATCCTTTCCATCAAACTTCCTCATATCGATTTTTGGAATATGGTGGGTCTTCAATCCAACATTAGAGTCTATGAAATCATGATTAACATTTCTTTTGTTCTCATCATGAGTTTCCTTTACTACCCTTTCACCATTAGTGACCATTTCTTGTAGCAACTTATTCAAATTTATCTTCAATTCTTCCATATTATCGTCCATGCCATTCATCTTAGCTTCCATTCCATCCATCTTGGCTTCATTTACCTTTATTGAAAGTGAAAATTGTTGTACTTGGCCTTGTAATTTTGATATATCATGATGCATTTCTTCCTCTTCTTCACGAGTCATGTTAGAGCTTTCAGGTTGCTTACTAGGTGTTTCTGTTTTCTTTCTTCGGGGCATTAATTAATGCTAATAATTCTTCACTATTCCCTTTGAATTCCTTCAAAATAATTTTTCAAACCAATCTTATGCAAGAAAAAATAAAATTACACACCTTTTTTCACTTTGTAAGAGCTCAATGTTGAATCTGTTGTAGCTCTGTAACCGCTGATCTCGAATATTTGAAATCTCGTCCTCTGGTAGCCCTTTGAGTCCTCTTTCTAAACCCGCAAGTCTGATCAAGATTGGATTCTCCAAGGAAGAGTTATGCCAAATCTCCCACGATGACTTGATTATAGACTAGTTTAGTAGAGTGAACTTGTCTGACGTGCCACATCTCACTATTTCGACCTTAGTATCTGAAACTGATACACAGAAAACTACAGGCTGTCCTATTTCTGTAGCTTCTTACGAAATTTCAATCTGATGCTCAAAGAGATAGTTATGGCAGTTTTCCCAAGGTGACCTGTTTGGAATGTAATTTGGGGGTCTGCAAAAACCCTAACTTCCTTAGACTATATCTCCGAATAGCGATACAAGATCTGAAATTTGGAGTCAAGGTTCAGACTAATTTCTTTCGAAATGGGTTTTTTTAGCTTCTAAAATTTTGTAGCGAAAAAGTTATAGCGAAAATCCCACGATGACTCGTTTTAGTTTAAATTTTGGAGCTTGCAAAAACCCTAACTTCCTCAGATCATATATCCGAAAATATAGCGAGACAAGTTTTGAAATTCGGACCCGAAGTTCAGCGTGATTTCATCTCCAATGGGTTTTTTTTCACTTCTGAAACATTGCAGAAAAAAAGTTATAGTGAAAATGCCACACTGACCTATTTAGAGCAGCGAAACCCTAGAATCCAAAGCTCTGATACCAAATGTTATGAAACTAGCTCACAAAAAGATAGAAAAGATAGATCAACGCCTTAGAGATAAGCCTCTTCGAGAGGGAAACCTCCTTTGCATTGCACAAATGAACAATTCTTAGATGATTCAAATGACAAAACCTCCTTTCTATATATAGGAGTCTAAGGGGTCACAATATAACCAAGCCAACCTAACAATAATAATATAAAGGCACAAAAATAACAATAGAGGGATTCTATGGGGCACAGTAATAACAATATGGGGACAAAAGGGGCACAACAATATTAATAAGGGATAAAATACAATAGTAATGGGGGAATCACTAGTATTATAGGGACCTAACAACTTGGTCTAGTTTTTGGCAAAGACTCTGCATTTTGTGGGGCAGAGCGCACAGTGGAGCGTGAAGTGGACCGCGCAACGAAGAATAGTATAAGGGCTTCAGAGTGGGTCAAAGCCCCTACTTTTTGTAAAAACATGTGATAGTATACAGGATCAATGGTTTTAGCTGCTTGTTTTAGGGAGTCCATGGTATTTGGACTATGGTATTGTAATGATGTAACCCTCGATGTAATAGTGTATATAGGGTCAAATAATAAGAAGAAAAATAGTTGTGATACATATATGTGTTATGGTTGAACTTTTGTGATCTGCTGTTTGGGAAAAGAAGGTGAGGCTCTGTAGCTGAGTGCGCAAATGACTTGTAGCTTAGTGCGCAGGTCAAGAACTGTTTATTTTACAAGGAATCATTATATTAGCAACAGTTCTTGTGGAAGTAGCTCCACATTGGGGTGAACCATAGTAATTTGGTGTCTTCATGTGTATATTTTCTTATTATATGTTGTAGTGTAGCAGTTTATTACAATTGCACTTTATTTCAGTACAATGATGATTTATGGCTTTATATGGTAAGTTTAAGTGATTAAATGAATACAACGAAGTAATTTGTGAAATTTAAGAATAAAAGATAATATAAAACACCACATCACATCATCCTTCAAGGCTACAGAAACTTGGTTATGCATCCTCCCATATTCACTTAGGGTGAGACTACGATCTACTTGCAAGTTGTTGTTGAATGGGCCAATGATTGAGGGTTTTGTTGGTGTGTAGTATAGATCAAACCTAGGTCAGCCCAAATCATAACCAACAAATGGTTCCATTGTCGGGATCGGGGTCTATTTGAGGGATATGTGGATGTGGCACTCGTTGAACAAGGAAATTCAAGATTGGCAAGAATTGAAAGAGCAAGAATTTGCAAATCAAGAGAACATAAACCCTCGTCTAACGTCTAAATCTTAGTTACAGAAGTATATTTTTACAGATCAATACAAAATTTTCTTTGCATCATTTCATGTTGAGTTTTACAAGTGGATATCGATGTTGACTGAAAGGAAGAACTGTTTAAAGGTGGAGAACCTACGGTGTGGATTCCTAAACTAATACAACGACTCAGGAGCACAAACAACATGATTTCAAGGGTTGTTGATTTCTGGATTGGTAGCATCTTGGGAGGATTTATTACTGAGTTCATAGTAGACTCAAATGTGTCATACAATGAGGCAGAATGATGATTCTTCAGAAGACCACAAGGTAAGTATTTAAAGTCTTTGAAAATTTTGATTAAGATGCTTCTGTGTGAAAAGAGAGTTTTACGAATGTAGTCAGATTGTTAGTTTACTTATGTTTGGAAGAAAAGAGAATAAATCTGAGCTAGAGATTGCAGTAATGCGAAGTGGAAAAAGATATAGAATAAATGCCAGAAAGAAAGCTCGTGGACAAGACTTGAAGACCTTTGTAGAGACTGAGTATAGTCATATTTTAAGTGAATCTGAAAGTGAAAGAGAAGATAGCGACCCTAATAAAACCCAAGTAACTTCGCAGTCTTCACCTTCCTAGCCTGAGAGTTTGCAGAAGCTAGAATCCAGTAATATCCAAGGTGTTTTTGGCTCTCCCCCTCCCCCTTCTCCCCCTACCTCCCATCCCCCTCCCCTTACTCATCCCCTCCCCCTCCAAGAATAAATATGGTTGATGATATTAAGCTGCCTGTTTTCAAAGGAACTAGATTAGAAGATCCAGAATAGTTTTGGTTTTTATGTGAAGCTGTATGGATAACGAAGTAGATCAATGATGAAAATATAAACAAAGCACAACTCATTACGACGTTCCAAGATAGAGCATTGAAATGGTATATGAAGTATTCCAAAAATCATATCAGAACATTTGCAGATATTAAAGCAATGTTGATCAGAGAATTTAAGAATTCGAAGTCTGAGTCACAATGCATGAATGAGTTGAAAGAAATTAAATAGAAACCTACTGAGTCTGTTTGGGAATTTGAGCAGAGATTTAAGGTATTGTCGAATGAAGTGAGCTATGACATAGCTCCGCAACAACATCAAGAATGGTTTATAGCTATGTTGTTACCGCATACCAAATTACCATTAACACAACAAAAGATAATAAGTCAAGTCGAAGTTCTACAAATTGCGATGAATTTGGAAGCTTCGCCTATAAGAGATACTAATTCATGTATGCAACAAATTCAGAGTTAGCTGGTGAACCTAACCATGTAGATACAATATATTAAGAAAAGCATAGAAGTCAAAGAAGAAGTATGGTGTATGAAGTGCAGATCGGAGGGCCATTCTAAAGAACAATACCCTATCCTTAGGGATTGCATGGCTAGTGGGGCATCGAATCCCTTAAATGTAGGATCCAGCCTGTGGTGCGAGATATATAAGACCAGAGGTCAACATTGCCAGAAGACTATTTCCTGTTACAAAAATATGTCCAGAATCCAAGGAACCTATAATGAAAATTTTGTAAATCAGTAAGACATGATGATAATAATTGTGGAGCTTATGAACTAATGATGGAGTTCAGTGCTGACACTTATAGAATGTAAGCAGAAGAACATGGAAATGAAGGTAGTGGACATCATGGTGGTCAAGGAAGCTACCAAGGAAGAGGTTGAGGTGCTAGAGCTAGTTGAGGACGTGGACAATGTTGTGGCTAATTCTAGAACCTGTAGTAGCAGTGCTTTAGGGGATAAGAAAATCCTCCTAGAGACAACCTTTGGGTTGATTATAGGCCACTGCCTAGGACATCTTAAGTAGTGCTAGCAGATTTATCTTGAGAGCTTGCAACACCAATAGTTTGAAAAGGGTTAGTTCAGAACCGCTCATGAAAGCACAATGTAAGAAATAATGTGTGCAAAATTCCATAGGGAGTAATACTTAGACAATGGTGGCCAAAGCAAATTGAAACTCACAACAAATCAATTGTTAATGGAGATGGAATAGTAGAAGAAAATAGAGAGAACATCCATCAAAATAGAGCTTAGACTTTAAGAATTATGTATCTCTAGATTTAGAGGAAAACGAGAGCAATGAAAGGTTTATGAGATGATGAGATGCATGGAGTGCCTTTTAAAGACCTTATCACCATATCAATACAGGAATTCTTTATCAAATGCTTGACTGAAATGAATTTTCATATAATGGGAGTATATCTAGCTTCTACTTACATGCAATCTGAGGAGAATTTCAAATACATATGGAAATACTAGGAGAGAAACACATACTGCAAATCAAGGAGTTGGAATCCCCACAATTCTTCCATTAAATTCTTTGATAGAGTGCATACATCAATGTTCATACACTTCCTTTGTGAAACAAGAAAAGGATCCACTCAGGAGTTTCTTTCCAAAAGTTATGAACCTTTCTTAAGTGTTGCTTCCCCCTATTTATGAGGAGAGGGGAGCTTTGAACAATAGTTACAATAAATATCTCAACCGAGCTTCAGTTATCTAACCGACTAACTATCTCGGCATGGGATAACTCTATGGCCCAAAAATGACTACAAAAGATTAATTGCTTCATTAAATTATGACATAGTACATGATAATAAAACAAGTCAATAATTAGATGAAAACATCAACAAAATACCTCCATGCCCATCCCTGGGATTGCCTTTGATCGGATAACTAATTTGTCATGATATTCCTTTTCTAGTACTTGGTTGGTTCCATTCGCTTTTGCCTTTACTACCTAAATCACTCATTTAAGAGTTAATCTTCCCTCTGCATGGAGCTCCATGCTGAATAATTAAGTCTCCCCGAGCTTCCATACATTCATTTACTCATCACAGGCATGGGTGTGCTACGGTCGAGTTCATTTAATCTATCTGTATTGACCCTAATTTCTTATCACAAGAGGCTTTATAGTGTCAGCGCATGCCAATTTTTGAATGCTCCATGTCCTTCTTAAATGCCTCAGTTGCCGACCCACTACATCTTTAAAGTCATGTATTCCGTTATTAGGTAGTTATCACCTTGAGATTTTTGTATTAAAAGATCTCACAGACAACACATTCCTATCCACTTTAGCCCCTTTTCCCTTTTCATCATATGGTTGGGGGCTAAGACCAGGCGCTTAGTCCTAGGGCGCGAGGGCCTTTGGACACATGTCTAGGAAACTCATTCCTTTGTTAAATAAAATCTCGCATATTGGCGAAATCCTTGACCTTTACACTAGACAACCCTTGCAACATTGCGAGTGTTGATCACCGATTAGGCCCACCCAAATATCACAATCGACACATCAACAATTTCTGAGCCATGCCATTGGTGTGAACTCCATAACCTGTGATTGCCTATCAACCTTCATGCTTAGCCCCTGGTTCTTTGGCCCTTTTTGTTTTTGTGGGCCAACCACTGTATCAGAGCCCCCCAGTTGGAGGTTCGCTATCGGAAAATTCCTCTTGATGCACAATGCACTGCTATCGTTGATCGTCGATTTTTCAATGTCAGTTATTGATGATCGCTGATTCGCCTTGTTTTTGTTGTTGGTCTTCTAATGTTTGCGATCATCGATATGCCATGTCGTTGGAACCTCAGGTATGTCACGCTACTTGATTCCCTGATCGTCAATCTCCGATATCGGGCCTTTGCTTTCCTCTTTCCAAAGGCGACAAAGCCCCCAACTTCAATAGGCCATATCTTTTGCTACATAAGCCCATTTTTGGACTCTTATATATTGTTGGAAATACTATCTCATGAAGTATCCAATGGAAGGGGGCTGAAGTGAATGCTGGATGAATATGTGTTGTCTGTTGGCATTCACTGAAGGATCTGGGCAAAGTTATCCATTATCTCATTCCTTTGCTGCTCCAGGGCTTCTTAGAGAAGTAGTTTGATAATATCTCCTTCTCCATGGTCTTTCTTTTCTTCCCCCATGGGAAGTCATTGGCGTCGACGGGGATGGTCTTACAAAGGTTCAACCAATTCAAGTCCCAACTCCTTATACCTTGACCTCGTTGGGGACATGCACAAAAAGTCAAAGAAAGAACAGGCCACTTTGATACCACTGATTCTGGTTTATGCAGGAACGAAATGAAATACAGAGATAAACAGAAACACATATCTACAATGAAAACAAGCTTTAATTTAATAATAACAAAGTACTAAAAACTATTACACGCAAAATGGAAATAAACTAGTTTGGACGATAATAACTTATTTCTGAGAAGAGATGTAGCAACTACATGCCTTCTGAACTATGTTACAATGAGACTTGAAGGCCTATTTATTATTGAGAAACAATGGGAAACCCCAAACATCCAAAAACCTAACCCTAGGAGATGAAGCACCAAAAGTTTGTGGGCATCGTTGGGGTAAATTGATATATAAACTTCCTAGGGTTGTAACTTTGGCATACGATCTCTGTTTGATGCATACGATACCTTGTTAGAAATATCTATCCGAGGAATACAACTTTTGACTATAAACCCATATTATAAACTACAAGTTTTCCCAAAAAAAAAGGACGTCATTTAGGATCTCAAAACGGATCTGGAAGTTCAGGACTTGAAAATTTGCCAAAAATAGTAAATTGTGCTACAATTAAGGAAACTAAAAGAAATAGTGGTGGGGGTCCAAGTGGAATAGGTGGGTGGACACCAATATCCACTTGGATCACATACCTCGACTAGCTAATCGAATGACCCAAACCAATTGACTTACCTTGACTAACAAGACTATTTGAATGACCCAAACCAGTTGACTACCTCAACTAACTAGTGCCTGATAACTATTTAATTTCATTATAGACAATGGATTAAATAAATAGAGAAGGTCTATATATCCATTGTAAGTCCATTTAAACCATTATTCAGGCTCAGGATGATTTAAATGCACAATCCCATCCCTTAGGAAGAATTCAGGGAACCATCAACACATATTTATACAAAGAATCATATTCATTTTGGTGTTATGGGAAATCTATCAGCATAATAACTAACATGCATTATTCAATTCAAGAAAGCATATGCAAACATGAATATATTGACCCTTATAGGAAAAATGATTCCTTAGTAATTACACAACATTTAACATCATTCATTCATACACGAATAAACATTCTTCATTAATAACATGGGTAATAAACTAGAACATTTAGCATATGCATGAAATTCAAAAGTACAAGGGTTTAAGTAAACACTTATCTTATGAAATAAGTCTAGCAACTAAGATTGAGACTCTAACTCTCCACCCAAGCATAGATAAGTTGTAGGCAAGTCTTTCTTACGTTATCACCCCCAAGCCAGATTCTAGAACTTGAGGAGTGCTTAACAATGTAAAATCCATACTTCCAGCTAAAACAAGGCCTCCAAAGGTAACCCAACTTTAACCACCACCCAATCAGGTAATCAAATGCACAAGGACTAACTTCCCTTAATTATTCTCAACAATTTTCCAACTATCATGTCATAGGGCCTAATCTCATTCCACTTCATCACATGGGTCTTTTGTAAACATAAAGATTGACATATCTAGTCCAGGAGCATAATTTCAGTGTTTTATGGGAAGATTCCTCAGTGGCAAGATATTAATAAATCGGTATGTTCTCATGACCACAAGCTTCCCAATGATATTCCTCAGCCTTAAGCAAACCACTGCTCAATCTCAGTAACTTAAATTTGATCATATTTTATCACAAGGGCCCATTGTTTCATAAATAATCACACCTCTAAATCAAAAGAGTAACTTATTATAACACGGGTAGGTTCCTCAATGGGAAAGCTATTGATAAATCAATAGGTTTTTTAGACCAAAATCTTCCTAGTGGTTTCTGCAATCCTAAGGCAAGTCACTCTTGGTGGTTATTTTAGCCCTAAATAAGCCACTACTCAATTACAAGACTTGGAGAGCTCAATATGAAAATATGGAAAGGTTATTCAGCTAGAAAGTTACCACTAAATCAATAGGTTCTTTAAATCACAAGCTTCCCATTGGTTGCCTAAGGAAAACCACATTTGATGGTTTCTTCAGTCCTTAAGCAACCACAGGAGGATGAGAGTTCAAAGGGGAAGGTTCCTCAGCTGGACAAACTATTGTTAAGTTAGTACGTTCCTCAATCCACAAAATTCCCAGTGGGTTCATCAATCTTAAGGTAAGCTAGACATGGTGGTTTATTTAGCCTTAAGACAAGCCACTACTCTCAATCCTCAAATAATAATCCCTCTTGGGCTTCCTTATTTGGTCTATTCCTGAGAAACTCTTTGTTCAAATCTCTTTCTCGTTTCCCTCCTCTTCATGAGGAATTCTTACTTTCTTTTCCCCTGCCCTGACTCTGCCCCTTCCCAATGGAATAATGAATGTCCCCTTGAATGAATGAATGTCATCCAAAACCTCTCAACTCCCCCTATTTTTCTCGTCTCTAAATGAGTGAGCCGGTCCTACATAAAAATTCCCTGGGGGCCTCTCACTTTGTTGTAACTGTATGTAGGTTGTAGGATCATGTGCTTGCACTCTTTCCCACACCTAGAAATATTCAACCGATGGTTCTATTTCGTGTGTGATTGTGGGGGTATTGTTACACCAAATCCCTATGCTACTTCTCAACCTGCTCAGCCTACTTGTCAGCATAACCATACTTCTATTTAATTTTTGTCCTCTTTCTTGTAGATTTTCCAAGAAAGAAATGTGGGTTTTGTCCTTGTTTTATCAACTCAGTTAATTACATGGTCAACCCATTTAAGGCAAGTAGTTCAACCTCTATGATGGAAATAAATATCCCAATTTCCTTAAACAATCTCCAATCCCTGAGCTCTGGAATTCATGTACAATTCTTAGGCCTTTTTTAATCATAATCAAAATAAATGTAATATTTACAATGAGGGGGAATTAGTTCGGGGATGTCACACTCTTCATGGAAGTAGGTAATCCACATTGAATTTGATGCCCTAAAGCACTATGTAAAAACATCCTAAATAAGATTGATGAAGATAAAGTTCCTATAATTACCATACAATTGTGCCTAATCCATCTCAATTTAATAAGAGGGTGGAAAAATTCTTTTAATAAATGGTCAAAACTCAGGGACATCCATGAATGTATACTTGTTAATTAAGATTTATGGAGAGAAATATAAATTTAGTGAGGGAAGATTAAAAGAAAGTAGCAATAAATCACAAATCATAAACACAATGTTTATTTTGGAAAAGCCCAATTTAGGGAAAAACCAACTAGCCAAATTATATTAGTCCCTTGGTCAAAACCCAACCAAGTGAGCCTTCACCACTCATCTCCTTGGCCCATTACAATGAAGTCTTCCCAAGCCTTTTAAAAGTTCCATTATATGCAATCCACAGGCAAGAAAAACCATGTGCCCAAAACCACCATTGTTTGACCAAGCAACTTTCTCATTGAGTCAAGTTTACTTAACAATCCCCCCTTAAACCTTGTCTTAGGGTTTCCCTTGACCAAATCAAGCCAAACTAGCCAAGTGATTCAACATTTCTCACCTGTAGGCCTTACCCTACTCAAAGGTTATATCCAAGGTTTGGCATGTCCCCACCTTTTCTCTGTCTAGACTTAACTGGTCATTTGCTACGGGTATGCATGCCTTACCAGGCCTTAAAATTGTATGTCCATTTTCATGTAATAAAAAAATTCAAATCCATTATAATATATATATATATATATATATATATATATATATATATATATATATATATATATATATATATATTCCTTTCATTATTTCCATTGCTTTCACTTCACCTACTTCTTCATTTTCTTGAACATTTATGGTGCCTCATTTCCTTTCCTATGATGGGCATATCGTAAAATCATAACATCCATGATACTACATCTCATTCAAGCATTACATCAAATATTTCACATGCACACAACCACTAATTTCTGCAAGCAAGTCTTAAGCTCACATAATTAGCTAATCCACATAGCCCATCTAATATAGTCTACACATCAAAGAGACACAATTTCATTCCTCCATTCCCTTACATGATTCATTCTGTATGTAAAAGAAAAACAATCAACATAGCACTCAACTTACTATACATGATTCACATGTATATCATTTTACAAGAATATCATATCTTGTATTCATAGTTGACCTTGATAAAGCACATCATCTAGAGGTGAAGTGTATGGGCCAATTCTTATGCCTCCCCATGACCAGGAGTAAAAAACCATGGGGGTCACACAATCCATTAGCTTGTCCTATGCTAATGACTAGATAAGGTCTTCTCATAGGTTCAATGAATGACACACCCTACTATCCTTTAACCCTGCCCCATGATGGAGGCTCACACACAGTAGATCTTTCCCTCTCACCCTCTAGGTGGAATCAGTCAACAACAACCAACAACATCTCATCTCTTGTATCGATCTTCAAAGGCAACATTCAAACCCTCATTTTTATTGATAGAAGCTTGGTGATCTACATGTGTGTTTAAGCAATATCTCCACTTACCCTACCAGACCTCCATCTTCATTGCCAAACTCTCATTGCTGCTCAATTTTGTTGTCCTTACTACCCTCACCTAAGAACTCAAAGCTCTGATTCGACCTCTATATCTAGAACTTGACAAACCCCGATAGCATTATATTAACCCTTCGATTCACATCCCACTTCTAGATTCGTTCAAGGGTGTGATGCAACCCACAAAGGAGATAATGGAGCTCTCAAAACTTAGGAATCAATCTATGTGCTCATACTCTTGCCTTCAACTTTGGCTCAGGGTTTGATGTATACCTAAGTAGTTCGAGAAGCTCACAACAAAATTCTTTCAATCGTCCTCCTCTCACAATTCCTACATGATGTAGACCCATGCATTTTTCTTTGGTCCATCACTCAATAGCGCATAATATACTTTAATGGCTTCACAAAGCACATTGGCCACTATTGTGAGAGAGTTAAGGCCAACTTGGATATAATACCATGTTATAATTACTTGAGAAACATAAATTTACTAAGAGAAGGTTAAAAAAACCAACAACAAATCACAAATCGCAAATCACAAATCACAAATCATAAACATAATGTTTATCTTGAAAAAATCCCAATCTAGGGTAAAAAACCAGCTAACATAATTCTATTAGTCTCTTGGCCAAAACTCAACCAAACTGACTAAGTGAGCCTTCACCATTCACCTCCATGGCCCATTACAATGAAGTCTTCCCATGCCTTTTAAAGGCTTCCTTACATGCAATCCATGTGCATAAAGCCATGGACAAGCAAACCCGTGTGCCTTAAACCACCATTGTTTGACCTTACAACTTTGATTCTTTTAGCAAGTCAAATTTACCTAACAATACCCCTCTCCCATGACAAAAATTTAAAATTGAAAATAAGTGTCTAAATACCTAGTGATGCAAATATTAAATCCAAGAAAACTACGTTATTATAAAACACCATCCATCCCAAGCTTGAACATCCTTCATACTCTAATAAGGTTGTAAACCTAAGGAAAAAATTGATTATTGCCAAACTAAGAAATAACTCACATTCATTGCATAATGAAATTAAGATATAAACTTTTGTGGAAATAGCTTAGGAAAAATGAATGTGTGATTAAAAAATATGGTGTTAACTATTATAATATAAATAATATATTATAAAAAATATATAGTTTATTATGTGTGTCTAATAATAGTTCTTTCACAATTTTAATTCAATTATCAGTAATTATTGGGCGGAGAGTAGAGATTTAACCTCCATGAAATATGTCAAAATATTTATAGGGTTAAGATTTATTTCTAAGTTATGCTCTTTTAATTAATTGATCTCAATTTAATTAATTAAAGAAAATGTCATATTAGATGTGTGGTATTGATAAACCATGGCATTAGCCCATAATATTGTAAAAAGAGCTACTTACAAGTTAAAAATTTCCATGGTAAAGTGGAGGTGAATCTCAATGGTTAAAAATATTATCACATGTTTTTTAAAATGCATATATGTTGAACTCATATATTAACTTTTTAAAAATTAATAATAACAACAATAATTTAAAATAAAGTTATGATTTAGTTCATTTTTATGGTTTTTTTTATCTGGACAATGTGAGATGTATCATGAATAAGTATTTTGATGTTTATCATAGATTGATATCTATAGACTTTACATTTATTTAATTTATATGATTGTGTTAATATAATAATATTTAAAATTCTTTTTAATTGGTTAATAATTTGTAACAATGAATTAGTCATTTCAAATAATTAAAAAAACCACGCTCCTAACCACCAATTAACAAATAAATTAGAATTAATTTTAATACTTAAAAAATATAATTAATAAATCAATATAAATTTATTTTAATTTTTAAACATTAAAAATTATATTTTTCCCTTCATCTCTTTTATATATATATTTTGCTTAATGATTAAATCAATGTATTTCTTATTTTGGAAAAATAAAATATGTAAAATTTGTATTTTTCCTTTTATCTCTTATATATATATAATTTTCTTGACGATGATGATGATGGTGGTGGTTAACATCCACTGAGACCAAATTTTGGTCTATTGGACCTAAAGAAGCAAATTATTTAGTTTGATTTAAGATTTTATTCCTATGCTCAAAAAGCTTGGAGAGAAGCCTCCCCAGTTCACTATAATTTTGACATCGTAAAAGGCTAGGAAGGTCAGTATTGCGACAAAGATTATGAAATTGAGATCTAATGTGGTTGTACCCGGGGCACTCTAAGAGGAAGTGGTTTTCATCCTTGATGTTCCTATTCTCACAGAGATGGCAGATCCTTTCCATCAATGGCGTTTTAGGAATTGCCCAACGACCTCTTTCACTATGGAGCTCATGAGAGTTCGTTCTAATCTTCGCTATATTAATTTTCTTCTTTGAGCTAATTAAAACAGAGAGATACTTTTGATCTTCTAAGGTGGGGTTGATGACCTTCTTATAATAACTTATTTTTCTTTTAGTTGCTAAATCTTTCTCACAGCACATTTTTTCTTTGAACTTAGAAATAACAATATTTTTAATGTTATTAATGTTTTGCAATGCATCATTCTCGTTGATCTCCCAATGGTTTAACCAGGCCCTCGTGTCTTTATACCACCCTCACTTGAGCCTTCGGTGGTTTTGGTTGGAATTTAAAGCTAGCTTAGGAAGTCTATGATCTCCTATGTTATTGAGTTTGTGCTTGTATAACAGAAGCCTAGTCATAGCTAGGCTCTTGATAGGGGAGAGACCTACTTCTATAAGGAGAATAGGATATGATGTATTGCTTTTAATTTTTAGGTTATACATTATAAAACACTTTTGGATTTGCTCAATCTTTCTCCAGGATTCTCTAGAGATGTTGCAACCCCGGACCTCACATCCATATAAGATAACATGAGTGACTAAAGTTTTAAAGAGGAACTTCTTTTTATCCCACATTACGAGGTTTTCTGTTTTACAATTATTTTCAAGACCAAAATAAGTTTTCCACCCCCTATTAATCCTTTCTCAATGCTATAGTTCCAGTTGAGCTTGTGATGAATATCAATTCCTATGTACTTGTAAGAATACACTTCCTCCACGTTATTATTGTCATACATAAAATTAGCATAAGTGTCCTTCTTGGATTTGATAATCATAACTTTCGTTTTATCAATGTTAACAGTCATACCCATGGTAGAGCATAAATCCTTAAGAAGCCTAAGTTGTTTATCAAGATCAGATGGGCACCTTGCTAGAAGAACAATATTGTCAGCATAGAGAAGAAGGATGATGATGATCCCAACTAAGATCGTGCCAGCACATCCTGCTTCCTCTAAATAACCTTCAAGCAGCATAGAGAAGAAGGATGATGACTATCCTAGCTAAGATTGTGCCAACACATCCTGCTTCCTCTAAATAACCTTCAAGCTTGTCGATGTAAATGCCAAATAGGATAGGGGAGAGGGGGCAACCTTGTTTAACTTCGATATTACATTTAATATATTTCGACCACCCCTCATTGCTTTTTAGCTTGGCGATTACATTCTCGTATAACCTTATAGCGACAGCTCTCAACTCGAAAGGAACCTTTAGCTCTTCTAATCTATTCCAAAGGCTGTTTCTAGGAACCGTATTGAAAGCATTTCTAAAGTCCACAAAGCAACAAAAGAGATTGGATTTATCATTACGACATTCCTCCACATTTATCCTAAGCATAACGAGGTGGTCTGTTGTTGAGTGATGCCTTCTAAAACCCGCTTGGCCTTTAGCTCGCTTACCTTCACTTTCAAACCATATACTTAATATATATACTTTTGCTTAATAAATCAATGTATTTCTTATTTTGAAAAAATAAAATATATACCTATTTCCAAAATTTTAATAATAAAATTATATTTTAAGATTTTGTTAAATTTTCAAAATTTACGCATTTTATTTTGAATTCTATAACAATATTAATAATAAGTTCTAAAACAACTAGTAATAAGGTTATGCCAGAAATCTCTCATGGCTGATATCTTAAAACAAATTCAGTTAGATTCCCCGAGGCAACATATCCTAGGGTTTCAAATGGGCTCCACCCAAAAATAGATCATAGGTCATATCTTTAAACAAAATGATGGTAAGGACCTGAAAGTGAAAATAAAATTTTTAAATTTTTTAAAAGCGAGAAGCATAAGCGGAAATAGCCGTTGGAAGACTCCACGCTCCCTTAATTTCTTCTTGTGCTCATTTACATTCTTCACAGCAATCGCTCAATTACTTACTGACAAGAATCCCTCAATTCCCTTCACAACAACCCCTCAACTCGGAATAGCTTGATTTCAAAGTCCATTTGAATTCAGAAAACCAGTGAACAATGGCTTCTACGAGCCTCGCCAAGGATGTTATTACGCTCAGAGGATCGGCAGCCATTGTTAGTGAGTTTTTTGGTAAGTTTTCTAAAAGCCCAGCAGCCCTTGAAACTCTGTTCTAGTTTCAATGGCCATACTGCTATTTTGGGTAGTTTTTATGGCAGTTAATCCGCCTGACTGTGATTGATTTTGTTTATTTTTGCATGAACGGGCAGGTTATGCAGCCAACAGGTATCTGCATTTCTTCTCCCCTGTTCCCATTTCTTTCATTTAACTTTTAAGGTAATGAGCATTGAAAAGGCATTCAGTCGGAGATTATTGTTTTTTGTTTGGTGTTTTGTAGTATTTTGTACAATCGGGGCATCTATCCTGAGGAGCAATTCAGCAAAGTCAGGAAGTATGGGATTCCAATGTATTTGATCCAGGACGAAGCAGTTAAGGGTTTTGTCGCTTCCATAACTTCTCAGTTGGCAGGTAGCATTTGTATTTAGGGTTTAAGGTTTTGAATTAATCATGTTCATGTGCTTTTTGTCCCTTTTCAAGAATTTGTGTGGGTTTGGCTTGGCAATCCTTGGGTCCTAGATACCCAGCTTAAACAAATTTGAGTATAAGGGCAAAATCCTTTGCATCTCTGCTTAAGAGTTACAAATAATAAATGGGATTACTTTCTTCGGACTTTCAGCCACGGCCAAGGGTTTTGGATGATTCCTCTTTAAGGTTTGGTGTCTTCCTTTGAAAAATTAA
The DNA here is from genome assembly GCA_031772625.1 of Pinus tabuliformis. NCBI lineage: Eukaryota > Viridiplantae > Streptophyta > Pinopsida > Pinales > Pinaceae > Pinus > Pinus tabuliformis. The sequence continues at coordinate 699,992,584 of CM062807.1, forward strand.
TGTAGGTTTGGCTGAAGATTCTTAGGTTTATGGTTCCTTGCGTGATTGCAAATTCTTCAATTTTGTGTTGAAGGGTTGCCTCTGTCTATGTCTATTTTCCACCTTTGTGGCAGGTGTGGTGATGTTGGGAAGGTTGGCATCTATTTGATAAATTTTGCGTTTAGGATGCGGCTTGGTTGATAGGTCACTCGTTGAAGTTTGCTTTTAGGTCTGGGATTTTGATTCAGAATTCATGAGTTTACGATTGAAAAGTTTGCATCGGGGACAAGATTTGCATTTGGTATGGTTTTTTGTTGTTGTTGTCTCTACGGAATTTGTATGGATTTTGGTGAATTGGTGCTCAATCTAAACTTGTAATTCTACCGGTTTTTTTGTGAAAGATTGTATGGATATGGAGCTCGGTTGGTAGGTTACTGGTTGAAGGTTCCCTCTTACAGGTTTTTTAAGGTTGCATGGGGATCTGTATGGATTTTGGCTAATAGGTGTTCAATTTAAAGTTGTAGTTTTGTTATTTTTCTGAAATCTTGTATGGATATCACTGGGCACAAAGATGGTCGGTTCACAGGTCACTGGCTGAAGGTTTCTTCTTTTTCTTTGGAAAAGCAAGATGCTCTCTGGTTAACTGTTAAGTCTAGGTTTATGGCTTGATATTTATCTTGGGTTTCTGGTTTTTATAAGTTTGTATTGGTTCTAAGGTTTGCATTTCTTATATATATATATTTGTTTTTTTTCTTTCTTTTTGGAATCTGTATGGATTTTGGTTAATAGAAGCTCAATCTAAAGCTCTGTGGATTTGCCATTTTTTGTGGAATTTCGTATGGATATCTTTGAACATATCTTGGATTTTTTCTACAAGGCTTTCCATTCTTCATTTCTTGGGGTGGGGTTATGTGTGTTGGTGTTGGTGGGGGTGGGGTTGGGGTTATTGAGCATTGTGCATTGGGGCTCAAGGTTTGCATTTCACACAGGTTTTTTAAGACCACATGGGACCTGTATGATTCAATCTAAAGTTGTGGTTTGGTATTTTTTCTGAAATCTTTTATGGACATCACTGAGCACAAAGATGAGGCTTGTTTCACAGGTCACTGACTGACGGTTTTCTTTTCATTTGGCAAAGCAAGATGCTCTCTGGTTAACTATTAAGTCTAGGTTTATGGCTTGATATTTATGGGGATTTTGATTTAGAATTCTTGGGTTTGTGGTTTTTGTATGTTTGCATTGGTGCTAAGGTTTGCATTTCTTATATTCTTTTTTCTTTTTGGAATCTTTATGGATTTTGGTTAATAGGTGCTCAATTTAAATTTTAAAGGTGTGGATTTGCCATTGTTTCTGAAGTATGGACATCCTTGAACATATCTTGCATTTTCTCTATAAGGCTTTCCTCTCTTTTCATTTCTTGGGGTTGGGGTTGTGTGTGTTCGCCGGGGGCAGGGTAGGTTGGGGATGTGGAGAAAAATTTCTTGGGTTTGGGGTTGTGTGTGTTTGCTGGGGGAGGAGAGGGTAGGGTGGAGATGTGGAGAAAATGGACAGGGTAGGGTAGGAATGTGGAGAAAATTTCACATTGATCTACATTGCTAATGCATAGTAAATCTCATAATCAGAGTGGCTGGAATTTGGAAAGCTGCAGATAATTGTTCTAGTGATTATGAGAGTGTTGTGACGGACAATGAGGTCATTCAGAAAGGGTTTGTTGAGCATTGTGCAGCGGGGCTAAGGTTTGCATTTCTATAGGTTTTTTAAGACCACACGGGACCTGTATGGATTTTGGCTAATAGGTGTTCAATCTAAAGTTGTAGTTTTGCTATTTTTTCTGAAATCCTGTATGGACATCAGTGAGCACAAAGATGAGGCTTGTTTCAAAGAATGAGGCTGACGGTTTTCTTTTCCTTTGGAAAAGCAAGATGCTCTCTGGGGATTTTGATTTAGAATTCTCGGGTTTGTGGTTTTTATAAGTTTGCATTTCTTACATTATTGTTTCTTTTTGGAATCTGTATGGATTTTGGTTAATAGGTGCTCAATTTAAAGTCGTGGATTTGCCATTGTTTTTGAAATTTTGTATGGACATCGTTGAACATATCTTGCACTTTCTCTATAAGGATTTCCTCTCTTCTTCATTTCTTGGGGTTGGTATTGTGTTTGTTCGCCCGGGGGGAGGATAGGGTGGGGATATGGAGAAAATGCGGAGGGGGTAGGGTAGGAATGTGGCGAAAATTTCACGTTGACCTACATTGCTAATGCATGGTAAATCTCATAATCAGAGTGGCTGGAATCTGGAAAGCTGCAGAGAATTGTTCTGGTGATTATGAGCAAAAACTCGTCAGAGGTTCTTGAAAGATGGAACTTCAATGTTGTGACGGACGATGAGGTCATTCAGAAAGGGTTTGTTGCTATCCTTATTGCCCATGCTACTTCATGTTGCAACCTTAACTGGCCAGCTTCAACTGTGCAAATTCTTTCTACCGACTATGCTTTGTTTTAACAGTATCAGTGTAAATAATTTGCACAGTTGAAGGTGACATTAAGGTTGCGACATGCTTTGTTTTAACAGTATCAGTCCTAAAGTGTGAACAAAGCCACAAGAATACTAAGTGTTTTCTGTAATGTTCATCGTTATTTCCACTGTGCAGTGTCTCAAGAGAGAAGAGCGATAAAGAAATCATGAGAGAGATTCAGGCAATCATGCGTCAAATTGCATCTAGTATCACCTATCTCCCATGCTTTGACGAGCCATGTAAGTAAACTTACTGTCAATATTGGGCTTGATTCACTTTGCATTTCGTAGAACAGGATTTCTATAAAGTTGATTAGAGTAAAACGGCAAAATGACCTAGATTAGTGCTTCCTGATCAGTCTATTAAAACTTAAAAGCATTCTGTTTCCATAACCATTCTCATTGAAACGAAGTGGGGAAATCACAACCGATTGTCATGTTGACCGATATTGTAAAAGAGAAGGATTACGTAGTTTGACTTGAAGTTGATTGAACTGTTATGTTACCATTGTAACACAAATCTCTCAGGGAATTTTCTCAGGGAATTGTAACGAAGTCCATTCTGTTTATTATGATAATTTTCTTTGTTGCAGGCATATTTGATGTACTTGCATACACAGATAGGGATTTATCAGTCCCAATAACCTGGCTAGAAAGTGATGCCAAATTGATCAAGAATCCTCAAGTAGTGAAGCTCCATTCCTTTGACACGCGGGTAAACTCCTGGATCTCCCATGTATTGGAAGCTATTTGAGGCAGTGGAATGTTGAAATTTGCTTTTATATGGGGGAACAATCTTTTGACAAGATTTGAATTGTCTCATTGTGAAATGGGAATGCTTTTGCAATTCATTTTAGAAACTATCATGCATTTTGATTATGAATGTTCATTGCAATTTTGCAGATACATAAAGTTGATACGATAGTTTCGTACAAAACAGATGACTTGGACGAGCAGCAGTAACTGTGTTGTTGAATGCTTGATTATCATATGTTAAGAGCTCTCTCAGCTTTAGAAGGAATGGGAATTTGGTTGCAGGAAACAACTTTTTGTAGTTTGACTTCTTTCAATGGGGAGTTTGAGATAGGAGTATTGGAAATTGATTAAGATCATAAAGGGATCTACAAGTAGTAAATATTTGGAGGATGCAAATGAATGCTGGGGTTGTTTTGTAGGGAAGAAAGTATAATGCTTCAATCCTCATGTATTTTGTTGAAGCAGGCTAAACAACACATTCTGAGCATATGCTTGTAAAATCAATTGGGGATGCTGCCTAACACTCAATCTGCACGTGCAACATGTTTGTTGTCTGTATAATGATGTTATTTTGTTTGAATTGAAAAGAAGTTTGTCTGTCGTTGCCTTTTCCAATACTTTTGTTCAAAAGGAAAATTCCCTTGGTTTATATGTAGAGCTGATTTAATGAGTTGTCAGATAATTTCATCAATGGTTGCACTGTTAATATCATACTGTAAACAACTGAACGGTTTCATCAATGGTTGCACTGTTACGAGGGTTGTAGGAGAAGAACAGATCCCTGATACTGTGATTGATGATTTCAGCGATGGGCACTCTGTTATATCATTATGGGTGGAAGTAAAACTGTATGTTTCTGCATTGCAACTAACAAAGAGAATTTATGGTGCTGTGGACTTAATACACTTCATTATTAAGTTACAGGAATAGAAAATAATAACTAAAGGTTTGTCAAATGACTTCATAAAGATTTTATTGTTGTAGCTGTTAGAAGTGTTTTTATAAAGGACATCCCAAGGGGCTCCACCGCACAACATGTATATCGTTCTACTTTAATACCATGCATGGGGGGTATTTATTCTGCGAAATTCACCTGGGATTTGCACCCAGCCACATTCCATTTGAGTGATTTAATCCACAGCAAAATTGGAACATTGGTGGATCATACGTCATCAACCTCACCGGCAAGCCAAGTAACTCCCCCCCTCCTCCTCCTCTTCCATTGGCAACTTATATTTACTGAATAAGAAGTTGTATTTATTGTGCGAAATTCACCTGGGATTTGCACCCAGCCACATTCCATTTGAGTGATTTAATCCACAGCAAAATTGGAACATTGGGTGGATCATACGTCATCAACCTCACGGGCAAGCCAAGTAACCCCCCCCCTCTCCCTCCTCCTCCTCCTCCTCCTCCATTGGCAACTTAAATTTACTGAATAAGAAGTTGTAAAGTGAATGTATTTGAACTTCCAAACAGGTTAATTGATAAAGTGAGGAACTGGCCGTTAACAAAACTAACTTAACTACTCGCAGGTCAATTTAATATTGCAGTGAATCTCTCAAAACTTTATTTATCACTTGCCACATCGTAGGATATTTACAACTATTATGGTACTTAGAGGAGATCCTAGGGTACAATGGACTTGATGATGTTGCAACTGGTAATGTGAATTTGGCACATGCTTGTCCAAATTTGACTAATTTTTTTTTCTAAATAATGTCAATAATTTGAAAAGAACTTCGAAAGAATCTCCCTGCACATAAGCTGTTCAAACTCAACTGAATCACTCCCTCAGTTGTTGGTGGCATGTTCAGTTTTTCTAATTATCAACAGAGAAATTTACAGAATGATTCTGCATTCTAGGGTCAGATATTCAACATTTAATACCTCCATCCATTGCTGTGAAGGGCCAGATATTCAACTTTGAATATGATCTTGCTATATTAAAATCCTTGCTTGTCTGTTTTACAATTTTTATCACGTGTGAATCTTTTATCCGAAATGTTTTCAGTTCTTTCCTTTTTAATTTTTTTTTTTATGTTCTTTCTGATTTCTATCCTAGCTTTTTTTGTGTTGGTCAAAGAGATGGTTCTTTTTCCTGATATGCCTCTTCGTTCCCCCGAAGGGATTTTCAGACATGATAACTTGCAAAGGAGGGGATGGCTAATAGTAGGACCAACTGCCCTGCTTCTTTTGTGTTGGTCAAAGAGATGGTTCTGTTCCTGATTTGCCTCTCCATTCCTCCGAAGGGATTTCCAGACATGATAATTTGCAAAGGATGGGATGGTTCCTTAGACATGACTTAAGCCATATTACTCCGCATTGTTTTTTTAGAACAGTAGCTGACATATTCGTCTTGGAACATTTCCAGCCATCGATTGAGCTTGTTATTCTTCCCATTTTTCTCTGAAAGGAACTTGGCCTTTGGGAAACCTTCAAATTATATTCTCATGGTCTATAATGAGGAACTGCCCTGATTAGGGAGTCATTTTGGTACAGAATAAGCTGGAAAATACCAAAATAGGAAACATGTATTGAGACTTTCAACCAGTGAAAACTAGGGCCGATGAAGTCGATCTCGTCTCCCTCATTTGTTGGTGGCATGTTCAGTTTTTCTAGTTATCAACAGAGAAATTTACAGAATGATTCTGCATTCTAGGGTCAGATATCCAACATTTGATACCCCTTCCAATGCTGTGAAGGGTCAGATATTCAACTTTGAACATGATCTTGAAGATTTACATATTTTCCATGCCGATATTAAAATCCCGGTTTTTGTCATGTGTATGAATCCTTTAGGTGTGAATCTTGTAATCCGAAATGTTTTCATTTTTTGTCCTTTTTTTTTTTTTTGGTTCTTTCTGATTTCTATCCTTGCTTCTTTTGTGTTGGTCAAAGAGATGGTTCTGTTTCCTGATATGCCTCTTCATTCCCCCGAAGGGATTTTCAGACATGATATCTTGCAACGGAGGGGATGGCTAATAGTAGGACCAACTGCCTTGCTTCTTTTGTGTTGGTCAAAGAGATGGTTCTGTTTCCTGATTTGCCTCTGCATTGCTCCGAAGGGATTTTCAGACACCATAACTTGCAAACGACGGGATGGTTCCTTAGACATGACTTAAGCCATATTACTCCGCATTGTTTTTTTTAGAACAGTACCTGACATATTCGTCTTGGAACATTTCCAGCCATCGATTGAGCTTGTTATTCTTCCCATTTTTCTCTGAAAGGAACTTGGCCTTTGGGAAACCTTCAAATTATATTCTCATGCTCTAAAATGAGTAACTGCCCTGATTAGAGAGTCATTTTGGTACAGACTAAGCTGGAAAACACCAAAATCGGAAACATGTATTGAGACTTTCAACCAGTGAAAACTAGGGCCGATGAAGTCGATCTCGTCTCCCTCATTTGTTGGTGGCATGTTCAGTTTTTCTAATTATCAACAGAGAAATTTACAGAATGATTCTGCATTCTAGGGTCAGAAATTCAACATTTGATACCCCTTCCGATGCTGTGAAGGGTCAGTTATTCAACTTTGAACATGATCTTGAAGATTTACATATTTTCCATGCCGATATTAAAATCCCGGTTTTTGTCATGTGTATGAATCCTCTAGGTGTGAATCTTGTAATCCGAAATGTTTTCATTTTTTGTCTTTTTTTTTTTAAAATTTTTTTTGGGTTCTTTCTGATTTCTATCCTTGCTTCTTTCGTGTTGGTCAAAGAGACGGTTCTGTTTCCTGATATGCCTCTTCATTCCCCCGAAGGGATTTTCAGACATGATAACTTGCAAAGGATGGGATGGCTAATAGTAGGACCAACTGCCTTGCTTCTTTTGTGTTGGTCAAAGATATGGTTCTGTTTCCTGATTTGCCTCTCCATTCCTCCGAAGGGATTTTCAGACATGATAACTTGCAAAGGATGGGATGGTTCCTTAGACATGACTTAAGCCATATTGCTCCGCATTGTTTTTTAGAACAGTGCCTTAGATATTCGTCTTGGAACATTTTCAGCCATCGATTGCGGTTGTTATCCTTCCTATTTTTTTCCGAAAGGAGCTTGGCCCTTGGAGGAACTTGGGGTTCCTAAGCATTTGAGAGCAGCTGTGCATAAGCTGTATGAAGAGGTGAAAGTCAAAATTAGAACTTCAACAAACATTTCTGAAAGTTTTAGAAGCGATATTGGGGTCAAGCAAGGTTGCCCATTGTCTCTTACCCTTTTTGGTTTATATATCGATAGACTCGAAGAGTGATGGTATCCATTTGGGCAAGTTTGTTATAAGGTTTCTCTAAGCTTCTTTTGTATGCAAATGACCTTAGTCTTTGCTAAATCTGCTCATGGTTTGCAAGAGCACTTATTTTCCCTTGAACATTTTTGTAGAAGGGTGGGGATGCAAGTGAATATTAGCAAAATGAGTAGTGGTTTTTCTAACAAAAGAAAACATAACCAACATAAGTTTTACTTTGAAGGCAACACTTTGGAAGAAGTTGTGGATTACAAATACCTCGGAATTGACTTCAATAGAAATTTAAGTTGGGACGATTGTAGAAAGAAAAGAACTTTGGGGGGTTGGAAAACATTTTATGCATTTCAAAGTAGGTGTAGAGAGGCAGAGTTATGGTATTGGAACACCACTCAAACTCTTTTTGGGTTTTTAGTGATTTTGATGATTTTCTACAGTTGTGAACTGTGGGCTAGCAGTACATCCGACATGTAGTGAAAGCAAATCGAGAAAATTCAGAAACTCTTGATAACAAACAAATTCAAAATTAAAATTGCAGTTCCTTATGCTATCTTGTTAAGTGAAACAAGGGGGTACTCATAAGGTGTTTAAAAAAATGAGCAAATGGAAGAGGGCAGATGGCCTAAGGTTGTCTTTAATGACATATTGTATAAAAAAAAGTGACAAAATAACAATGGTTTAGTAAACGAGGTATTTTCTTGAACATGTGTCCCACAAACAATAAAGAGATAAAATCCATTGTTATGGATAAGTTCCACAAGCGTACTTGGGATAAGGAGCTAGGGAGAAAGAAAAAGTACTGTATTGAAGAGTTTAATCCCACTCATAGTCATCAACAAAAAGCGTACATCGTGGCCAATATTTCTTAGAGAGCCAAAATTCTTATTGCTCAGTTAAGGACTAATTCTCATCAATTTTGTTGTGAAATAGGGTGCTGTAAAAGACCAAAAGAAGTGTGGGAAGAAATAGTATGTATTTTTGCTCTTCCGGAAAAGTGAAAACAGAAAAACATTTCATTTTAAAATGCAAACACTTCAAAGACAACATAGAAAGTTATGCAAATATTTTGGCAGCTAACTCTTGGGATAATTATTCAACGAGGGGTTTGTTGAGAAGTTGAAAGTGCTTATTGTGTGAGGCTTTACAGGAAAAGGGTTGAATACAAGAATCAGGCGGTGAAGCAAGTTGTCCCATAGGCTATCTTTAGCCTCGTGGATGTTAAAATAATTTCTTCTTTTTCTTTACCTTTTTGGTCCCTGCTGTACCTATTCTTCCCATTTTTATTGAACATTGCCTTCACTATACCCTCTCAATTTAAGAGAAGCACTATGCTTGTTGGAACGACTGCAACCAACCAAGAAAGAAATAACAAGGAACAATCACGCTCCCTATGGGGTGTGACCAGGGTAGTCATGCGAGCTTCTTAGATCAACTATTACAGAGTGCAAATAAAGACACCCCCAAATGCCTGAGTATCAGAACCATTATAAATAACAAAGTAGTAACTAGATTAAATGTTGTTGTGCCAACAAGCGATTCGATTTGACTTGCTCACGTGTGTGCTATGCAAAATCTATTGTCGATATTAGAATTATTGCTGCAGATGAAACCAATTTAGGGCTCACACCTAGTTTTTCATTGCACTAATCCAACTCACAAGATGAAAGCAACTGAGGTTAGCTCGTAAAGTTCATTTGTCTGTAAGATAGGCATACCATCAATGTTGCAATGTTGGGGACTAAGACAATATGGTTGCAAGTATGAAGAACATGAATCATCATCATGGACATGTTCTACCCAAAACCTGTAGTAATGCAAATAGCAACCCAACAACACAATGCTACAGAATAAGTGTTACAATAATGACTTGGCACTAAAGGACATTGACATTGTTTTGTTCCATTAAAAACTCTAAAATCACACTTGTTGATTATATTGATAGGAAAACACCCACTAAGACACCTTCTGTAGAGGTTGCTCCATTGAGCAAAGGAGAATTGCCACAAAAGCACATGAAAAGGAAGATTTGAAGCAGACCCCCCAAAGCAACAATAAATCCCATGACATGAAGCTATTTTGAATAAAACACTAGGCCTAGACAAAAATAAGGAAGACCATTTCACCGACAAAACTCAAGTCTATGTTGCTCAATGTTTGATGTTGTAAGTATCTAGTAATAATTGGATACCCCAGAATAGGAAATACAATGTTATTGAGTGCAACAAAGACAATGACTACTACTAACTCGAAAAGGAATCGCAAAACCAATTGCAGCATAAGATGTTTTGATTTCGAATTGCACATGACGAGTCCTAGCTAGAGTCTCCACTAGGGCCTATTGACCAGCCACACTGATATTAAAGCCACTACAGTCAAATCCTTTTGGCTGCTCCTTTTTGGCAATTTCCTTCTCCCAAATTCTCTCGATCATATTTGCGATGCTTACTGCATTGACTAAATCTAGTGGGATGGCTTGTCAACAAAGTACCCTTCAATGAGTGAACTGATTTTGCCGCCCACTTTGCCTATGCATGTCTCTTTAAACGGTGATCATCAGGAGCATAGCTATTGATTATACATTTTTTATGGTTTTAAAATGAACCCTCCTACAAATCATTAATCTTTGGGATTATCTGTTTCCTCTTATTCATGATTTAATTTTATATGCAATTAATCATTGGGATTATCTGTCTCCTACTATTCATGATTTAATTTTGTATGCTACTCTATCTTGTTCATGTAGAGGCTGGTTTGGGAACCATCTCAAGTAACAACTATAAGCCAACATCAAGTTGTGTAGGAGGTTGTCGAGTAAAAGAAGTTGTGTTACATTTGTGTAAGAGGTTCCCGAGTGAAATTTGTATTACATTGTGAAATCCTAACAATGTCAAATTTGGACGTGGAATGGCAATAAGGAGGCACATTTTTGGACAACTTAATGGGCAAGATATGAGTCACAGAGGTTGAGTGTGGTGTGGGATGATCATAGGTAGTTTCATAATGAGTGTAAAGGTACAGGCACTTTTGGAGAGACAATTGTGTGATAAAAAGTGTAAAGGTGCAGGGTCTTTTTGAGGGACACTTGTCTCATAAAAAAGTGTAAAAGTGCAGGCACTTTGGAGAGACACTTATTGTCAGGGCTTCGAGTCGGGAGCGCCCAAGAGAGTAAAAACACAGAACTCGTAGTACAGGCATGCCTAGATGTGCGCCCCTGCTTTCAGTTAAAGGCGACTCGGGTGGAGCATTCGATTATATGCGACTAGGAGGCGAGATGTTCAGTTTTGTGTGACCCCATCATCAGTTAAAGGCGCTCGGTTGGTTATGTGCGACAGGTGGGCGAGTACATATAGCAGGCGCGCCGGTAGGTGCGTGCCCGACCAATGTGCGATGGGTGAGTCATGTGCGACGGGTAACTGAAGTGCGACGAGCAAGGCGTGTGGTCGGCTCGGGTGAGATGTGCGACGTGTTGAATTGGCTAAACGTAGGTGAAGTAGACTCGACGGTTTATAATGCGATGGATGGAGTTTTATGAAGGGGTGTGAGATTGGGCGGACAGGCAGGTTGACCGTGCGTGGACATGGGCGGGCCGACCCATAGCCAACCCAACAGATGCGACCATTGGAGTGAAAGCCATTCGTTGAGAATTGTATAAGTAAGAGTTGCATTGGAGGCATTTGGGCATGAACCGACTTGCTCACTTACATGAAACAGAGTGAAGGATAATGAAGGGAAGCATAAACGAAGGGCGAAGGACTTGGGTTGGGTCGCAATGCGTAGAAGTAATCGGGTTCCGCCCCTGATGGGCATAATTGTTGGGTGTGTGTTATATTCTTTCCACGACTAGCCCCATGTGCGAGGGGCGATAACTCCCCTGTTCATTGTGCCAGGCGCAACATGGGGAGTGGCAGCCCCCCTTGTCGGGGGTTTGATGGGGGCTACCGCCCCCCTCTATGGAGTCTGGGGCAGTGCCTCGGGGAAATGTTTTTGTGGACCCTATATTAGGTGGGTGGACTTACCTATGGTTTTGTGTGTGGTTTTTACACATGGTTTTGGGCATGATGGTTTTCTGCCCATGGTATTTTGTAGATCTGGTCAAGGGAACTATGGTTATATTCTAATCCAGGGTTAGTGGATTGGGGTTTATGGATGCTTCAACATGTATATATATGTGTTGTAACATTGAAAGGAATATAATGAAAAATCAATCTAGTAGTCCTGGTTTTGGGATACAGGGGAAAATCTCTATGTCTATTTGTTTTATGTTTTATGCTCTCGCCATTGTTTTCTATTTTTAGAATTTGTATGTAGGTAATTTATGTACGAAGTTAAAACCTACATTTGGTACTAGAGCTGTTTTGTTTTCAAAGGGACGCCTTTGCTGTTGAGGGGTTTTGCACAGGCCCGTGGTAGACCCTGTTCAATGGGAGATTTGCATGATTGATTCTTGTGGTGAAAGAAGATGGCGAGTAGTGGAAAGATAGAGATCGAGAAATTTAATGGTCAAAGTTTTGAGTTGTGGAAACTCATGGAGGGTCTGTTGGTGGATAAAGATCAGTGGATCGCGGTAGATCTGGGTACTAAATCAACAAAAACGTTCGCTAAAGGTTGGGAAAAGTTGGATCAGAAGGCAAAGAGCAAAATACGGCTGTGTATCTCAGATTCAGTATTATTGAATGTATCAGGGAAAGCTTCGGCGAAGGTTTTGTGGGACAAGTTAGGGACTTTGTACCAATCTAAGTCTCTGGTCCTATGGAAAAAGATGTATAACTTGAGGATGAAGGATGGAGACTCGGTGATAGAGCATCTGAACGCCTTTAGTACTGTGGTAAGACAATTGTTATCTGTTGATATAAAAATTTCAGAGGAAGATAAGTGCACCAGTTTGTTGTGTTCTCTACTAGATTCGTGGGATAGTCTCGTTGTTGCAATAGGTAGCAATGCGCCTGCATTGCAGTTTGATGAAATAGTCTCGTCCTTGTTGTCGGAGGAGATGAGACGGAAAAATACGGAGGGCCAAAATGGTGATGCCTTGTCTATACGAAGATGGTCCTAGAACATAAACAAAAATAAATCATTGAGTGGGAGATTTAAATCTAGAGGGAGATCTAAATCTCTAGGAAAACCTGTAAAGGTGTGTTGGAAATGCGGAAAAAAAGGGCACTTCAAAAAGGACTGTAGATCTAAAGCTCATGAGAAAGGAAATGGATCTAATGATGCTCCTTCTGCAGAGGTGAAAACCACCTCAAATGAAGGTGGGGATGTGTACTTGGTTTCTTCTTCAAGTACACATGTAGATCATGAGGCATGGTTGATTGAATCAGGTGCATCCTTTCACTTCACTCCCCATAGGGAGTGGTTCTGCGAGTATGATAAATATGATGGTGGTGATGTCTTCTTAGGGGATGACAGGAAGGCTAGAATCGTCGTTCGCGGAAAATTCAAGTTGAAGTTGCAAGGTGGAAGGATTAGAACGCTTCTGGGTGTTTTGCATATTCCTGCATTGGCTAGAAATCTGATTTCTGTAGGCAAGCTGGATGATGCAGGTGTCAAAACAGTGTTCGAGAAAAATACCTGCAAGATGGTTCGAGGAGTACTGATATTGATGCGGGAAGTTCAGATTGGAACTCTTTAAGGGTTTTCGGGTAGCACTGTTATTGATGGTTGCAACAGTTCTGTGGTTCCTGAAAGTGGAGCAAAAAATCTAGTGGTCTCTGGAGAAAAGACCATTTTATGGCACCAAAGGCTTGGACATATAGGCGAGATGTTTAGTTTTGTGTGACCCCATCGTTGGTTAAAGGCAACTCGGTCGGTGACATGTGACGGTGGGTGAGTACGTCTAGCAAGTGCACTGGTAGGTGGGTGCCCAAAAAATATGCAATGGGCGAGTCATGTGCGACGGGTAACCGAAGTACGATGAGCAAGGCGTGTGGTCGACTCGGGTCAGATGTGCGACGTGTTGAATTGGCTAAACGTAGGTGAAGTAGACTCGACGGTTTATAGTGCGATGGATGGAGTTTTATGAAGGGGTGCGAGATTGGGCGGACAGGGAAGTTGACCATGCGTGGACATGGGCAGGGTGACCCACAGGCAACCCAAGAGATGCGACCATTGGAGTGAAAGCCATTCGTTGAGAATTGTATAAGTAAGAGTTGCATTGGAGGCATTTAGGCATGAACCAACTTTCTCATTACATGAAACAGAGCGAAGGATAACGAAGGGAAGCATAACCGAAGGGCGAAGGACTTGGGTCGGGTCGCAATGCGTAGAAGTAATCGGGTTCTGCACCTCACGGGCAGACTTGTTGGGTGTGTGTTATATTCTTTCCACGACTAGCCCCATGCGCGGGGGGCGATAACTCCCCTGTTCGTTGTGCCGGGCGCAACATGGGGGGTGGAAGCCCCCCTTGTCGGGGCTTTGAGGGGTGGCTACCGCCCCCCTCTACGGAGTTTGGAGCAGCGCCTCGAGGAAATGTTTTTTTGGACCCTATATTAGGTGGGCAGACTTACCTATGGTTTTGTGTGTGGTTTTTACACATGGTTTTGGGCATGATGGCATTTTGGCCATAGTATTTTGTAGATCCGATCAAGTGAACTACGGTTATGTTCTAATCGAGGGTTAATGTATTGGGGTTTATGGATGCTTCAACATGTATATATATGTATTGTAACATTGAAAGGAATATAATTAAAAATAATCTGGTAGTCCTGGTTTTGGGATACAGGGGAAAATCTCTATGTTTATCTGTTTTATGTTTTATGCTCTCGCCATTGTTTATTTTTTACTTTTAGAATTTGTATGTAGGTAATTTATGTATGGAGTTAAAACCTACATTTGGTATCAGAGCTGTTTTGGCTTCAAGGGGACGCCTTTGCTGCTGAGGGGTTTTGCTCAGGCCCATAGTAGACCCTGTTCAATGGGAGATCTGCGGGGTTCATTCTTGTGGTGAAAGAAGATGGCGAGCAGTGGAAAGATAGAGATCGAGAAATTTAATGGTCAAAGTTTTGAGTTGTGGAAACTCATGAGGGAGGATCTGCTGGTGGATAAAGATCAGTGGATTGCGGTAGATCTGGGTACTAAACCAACAACAACGTTAGCTGAAGACTCGGAAAAGTTGGATCAAAATGCAAAGAGAAAAATATGGTTGTGCATCTCAGATTCAGTATTATTGAATGTATCAGGGAAAGCTTCGGCGAAGGCTTTGTGGGACAAGTTAAGGACTTTGTACCAATCTAAGTCTCTGGTCCTACGAAAAAAGTTGTATAACCTGAGGATGAAGGATGGAGACTCGGTGATAGAGCATCTGAACGCCTTTAGTACTGTGGTAAAACAATTGTTATCTGTTGATATAAAAAATTTAGATGAAGATAAATGCACCAGTTTGTTGTGTTCTCTATTAGATTCGTGGGATAGTCTGGTAGTTGCAATAGGTAGCAATGCGCCTGCATTGTAGTTTGATGAAATAGTCTCATCCTTGTTGTTGGAGGCGATGATATGTAAAAATACGGAGGGCCAGAATGGTGATGCCTTGTCTACACGAGGACGGTCCCAGAACATAAACAAAAATAAATCCTCGAGTGGAAGATCTAAATCTAGAGGGAGATATAAATCTCTAGGAAAACTTGTAAAGGTGTGTTGGAAATGCGGAAAAGAAGGGCACTTAAAAAAGGACTGTAGATTTAAAGCTCATGAGAAAGGAAAGGGATCTAATGATGGTCCTTCTGCAGAGGTTAAAACCACCTCAGATGAAGGTGGGGATGTGTACTTGGCTTCTTCTTCAAGTACACATGTAGATCATGAGGCATGGTTGATTGACTCAGGCGCATCCTTTCACTTCACTCTCCACAGGGAGTGGTTCTGCGAGTATGATAAATATTATGGTGGTGATGTCTTCTTAGGGGATGACAGGAAGGCTAGAATCGTCGGTCGCGGAAAATTCAAGTTGAAGTTGCAAGGTGGAAGGATTAGAACACTTCTGGGTGTTTTGCATATTCCTGCATTGGCTAGAAATTTGATTTCTGTGGGCAAGATGGATGATGTAGGTGTCAAAACAGTGTTCGAGAAAAATATCTGCAAGATGGTTTGGGGAGCACTGATATTGATGCGGGGAGTTCAGATTGGAACTCTTTAAGGGTTTCCGGGTAGCACTATTATTGATGGGTGCAACAATTCTGTGATTCCTAAAAGTGGAGCATAAAATCTTGTGGTCTCTCGAGAAAAGACCATTCAATGGCACCAAAGGCTTGGACATATAGGTGAGACATTCAGTTTTGTGTGACCCCATCGTCGGTTAAAGGCGACTCGATCGGTTATGTGCGACAGGTGGGCGAGTACTATAACAGACATGCCGGTAGGTGGGTGCTCGATCAATGTGCGATGGGCGGGTCATGTGCGACGGGTAACCGAAGTGCGACGAGCAAGGCGTGTGGTTGGCTCGGGTGAGATGTGTGACATGTTGAATTGGCTAAACGTAGCTGAAGTAGACTCGACGGTTTATAGTGCGATGGATGGAGTTTTATGAAGGGGTGTGAGATTGGGCGGACAGGGAGGTTGACCGTGCATGGACATGGGCAGGCCGACCCACAGGCAACCCAAGAGATGCGACCATTGGAGTGAAAGCCATTCGTTGAGAATTGTATAAGTAAGAGTTGCATTGGAGGCATTTGGGCATTAACCGACTCACTCATTACATGAAACAGAGCGAAGGATAATGAAGGGAAGCATAAACAAAGTGCGAAGGACTTGGGTCGGGTCACAGCGTAGAAGTAATTGGGTTCCGCACCTGATGCATAGACTTGTTGGGTGTGTGTTATATCCTTTCCATGACTAACCCCATGCGCGGGGGGGGGGAGTGATAACTCCCCTGTTTGTTGTGCGAGCGCAACATGGGGGGTGGCAGACCCCCTATCGGGGGTTTGAGGGGGGCTACCACCCCCCTCTATGGAGTCTAGGGCAGCGCCTCGGGGAAATGTTTTTTTGGACCCTATGTTAGGTGGGTGGACTTACCTATGGTTTTGTGTGTGGTTTTTACATATGGTTTTGGGCATGATGGGTTTTCGCCCATGGTATTTTGTAGATCCAGTCAAGGGAACTACGATTATGTTCTAATATAGGGTTAATGGATTGGGGTTTATGGATGCTTCAACATGTATATATATGTATTGTAACATTGAAAGGAATATAATGAAAAATCAATCTCGTAGTCTTGGTTTTGGGATACAAGGGAAAATCTCTATGTCTATCTATTTTATGTTTTATGCTCTCGCCATTGTTTATTTTCTATTTTTAGAATTCATATGTAGGTAATTTATGTACGGAGTTAAAACCTACATTTGGTATCAGAGCTATTTTGGCTTCAAGGGGATGCCTTTCCTGCTGAGGGGTTTTGCTCAGGATCGTGGTAGACCCTGTTCAATGGGAGATCTGCGGGATTGATTCTTGTGGTGAAATAAGATGGCGAGCAGTGGAAAGATAAAGATCGAGAAATTTAATGGTCAAAGTTTTGAGTTGTGGAAACTCATGATGGAGGATCCGCTGGTGGATAAAGATCAGCGGATCGCGCTAGATCTGGGTACTAAACCAACAACAACATTAGCTGAAGACTGGGAAAAGTTGGATCAAAAGGGAAAGAGAAAAATACAGTTGTGTATCTTAGATTCAGTATTATTGAATGTATCAGGGAGAGCTTCGGTGAAGGCTTTGTGGGACAAGTTAGGGAATTTGTACCATCTAAGTCTTTGGTCCTACGGAAAAACATGTATAACCTGAGGATGAAGGATGGAGACTCGGTGATAGAGCATATGAACGCCTTTTGTATTGTGGTAAGACAATTGTTATCTGTTGATATAAAAATTTCAGATGAAGATAAGTGCACCAGTTTGTTGTGTTCTCTACTAGATTCGTGGGATAGTCTGGTTGTTGCAATAGGTAGCAATGCGCTTGCATTGCAGTCTGATGAAATAGTCTCGTCCTTGTTTTTAGAGGAGATGAGATGGAAAAATACGGAGGGCCAGAATGGTGATGCCTTGTCTATACGAGGACGGTCCCAAAACATAAATAAAAATAAATCCTTGAGTGGGAGATCTAAATCTAGAGGGATATCTAAATCTCTAGGAAACCCTGTAAAGGTGTGCTGGAAATGCGGAACAGAAGGGCACTTCAAAAAGGACTGTAGATCTAAAGTTCATGAGAAAGGAAATGGATCTAATGATTCTCCTTCTGCAGAGGTGAAAACCACCTCAGATGAAGGTGGGGATGTGTACTTGGCTTTTTCTTCAAGTAACATGTAGATCACGAGGCATGGTTGATTGACTCAGGTGCATATTTTCACTTCACTCCCCACGGGGAGTGGTTCTGCAAGTATGATAAATATGATGGTGGTGATGTCTTCTTAGGGGATGACAGGAAGGTTAGAATCGTCGATTGCGGAAAATTCAAATTGAAGTTGCAAGGTGGAAGGATTAGAACACTTCTGGTTGTTTTGCATATTCCTGCATTGGCTAGAAATCCGATTTCTGTAGGCAAGCTGGATGATGTAGGTGTCAAAACAGTGTTCGAGAAAAATACCTGCAAGATGGTTCGGGGAGCACTAATATTGATGTGGGGAGTTCAAATTGGAACTCTTTAAGGGTTTTCGGGTAGCACTGTTATTGGTGGGTGCAACAATTCTATGGTTCCTGAAAGTGGACCAAAAAATCTAGTGGTCTCTGGAGAAAAGACCATTCTATGGCACCAAAGGTTTGGACATATTGAGAGAAGGGCTTTCAAATACTTCATGGTAATGGTATGGTAGAAGGTATGTCTAATTGCTCTCTGAATTTTGATTTCTGTAAAAATCGTGTATATGGGAAGCAAAAATTGAGTGAGTTTCCCCTCTGGTGTTAAGAGAGCGAAACAAATATTAGAGCTTGTGCATAGTGATGTGTTTGAACCTGTGTTGGTTCCATCACTGGGTAAGTCTGTGTACTATATATCATTTATAGATGACTTCTACAGGAAATATACGAGGAAATATGAATTCTTTGAAAGGTTTAAAGAATTTAAGGCTCTGTTGGAAAACCAGATCGAGAAGAAGATAAAGGCATTGAAGATAGATAACGATGGAGAGTTTTGCAATAAGGAGCTTGAAGAGTTCTGTAAGAAGTGTGGTATAGAATGGAAGAAGACTACTCCATACACACCTCAGCAAAATGGAGTTGCAGAAAGAATGAACAGGGCATTGATGGAAAAAGCAAGAAGCATGCTCAGTGGTGCTGGGTTAGGACAAAAATTCTTGGCAGAGGCGATGGAGACTGCATGTTACCTGGTCAACAGATCACCTTCATTAACATTGGAGGATAAGACTCCACAAAAGGTATGGAATGGTAAGAAACCATCTCTTTTACATCTGAGGGTATTTGGATGTGATGCATATGTACCCGTTCCAAAGGAGAAAAGAACCAAGTTAGATATTAAATCTGAAAGGTGTATCTTTATTGGGTATAAGGATGGTTTAAAGGGTTATAAGATTTGGAACCCAAAAACAAGGAAGGTTGTGTACAACCACGATGTGGTGTTTAGAGAGGTGAAAGATGTTATTAAACATGAAGTCTTACCAAAGGAACCTGAGAAGATAGAGTTTGAGCTAAAGGAGGAGGAATCAAACTCTATAGCAGAAGAGGAATCAGAAGATGAATAGCCACAAACTCTAACTGTGAGAAGATCAGTTCGAGAAAGAACACAACGAAAACGTATAGAGTTTCTGGGCATCCAGCTGATTTTTGTTCAAATTTTTCTTTATCTATTATTTATGATGATTTTAGAACTGTTAGGGAAGCAGTAGATTCAGATGATGACAAACTCTGGAAAGAGGCCATGGTTGATGAAATGGCATCTTTGCACAAAAATGAGGCTTGGGATCTGGTGGAGTTGCCAACTGGAAGGAAATCCATTGGCAGCAAATGGGTGTTTAAGAAAAAGATGAATGCAAAAGGAAAGGTGGAGAAATACAAAGCTTGGTTGGTAACAAAAGGTTAATCCCAAGTGCCAGGAATTGATTTTGGTGATATTTTTTCTCCTGTTGCCGAGGTAACTCCTATTAGACTACTTTTATATGTTGTTGCTGCTTTTGATTCTCAGGTGGAACAAATGGATGTGAAGACATCATATCTTCACGGGGATCTCGAAGAAGAGATCTACACGAAACAACCTGAAGGCTTTACGGTGAAGGGTAATAAAGAACTGGTATTCAAGTTAAAAAAAGTCTCTGTATGGGTTAAAACGTTCACCAAGGATGTGGTATTAGAAATTTAATACATATATACGGGGACTTGGCTTCACCAGAAGCAAAGCAGATCACCATGTGTATTTTAATTTAATTTGTGACTGTGTTATTTATTTGGTCTTGTATGTGGATGATATGTTGTTGATTGGAAATAGCAAAGAAATTATCTAGGAATTGAAGACCCAATTGTCCTCCAAATTTGACATGAAATATCTTGGTGTTGCAAACTATATTTTGGGCATGGAAATTAAACGAGATTAGGCAAAAGGGAAGCTTTGGTTAAACCAGAGGAAGTATGTCAAGACAAGTAGAGGTTTAATATGCAGGATAGTAAACCGGTGAAGGTTCCTATTCCCGTTCATGTAAAGTTATCTACTTAATAATATCCCAAGACACAGAAAGAGGAAGAGGACATGTCCTGTGTTCCATACGCAAGTGCAGGTGGTAGCCTGATGTATGCAATGGTCTGTACTAGACTAGACATTGCACATGCAGTGGGAGTATTGAGCAGGTTTATGTCAAAACCAGGGAAGGAGCATTAGACAACGGTGAAGCAGCTTTTCAAGTATTTGCATGGTACTTGTGATTATGGTCTATGCTACGAAGGAATACCAGGATTGGACAGAGTTTGGGACATCCGTGGCTTTGTTGATACAGATTGGGCTGGAGATTTAGTCAAAGAAGATCTACAAGTGGGTATGTGTTTAACCTATTTGGAGGTGCAGTCAGTTGGATGAGTAAGAGACAGTTTGTAGTGGGACTTTCACCTACAAAGGTAGAATACATGGCAGACACTCATGCAAGCAAGGAAGCAGTTTGGTTGCAGAGATTGTTTTCAAGTATGGAGTTAGTACAACGAGCTATAATGATAGACTGTGACAACCAAATTATAATTTTATTGGCAAATAACCTTGCTTATCATTCAAAGACAAAGCACATTGATGTTCAGTATCACTTTGTCAGGGATATGGTTGAGGACAAAAAGGTGTTGCTGGTTAAAGTGGACACTTTGAAGAATAATGCAGATGCATTGACAAAGTCTGTGAGTACTGAGAAGTTCTCTTCGTATAGAGAAACAATGGGCATTGCAGAGCCAGACCAATGACTAAGCTCTCTTGTGGCCCCCCATGGAAAGAAAACAACAAGTGTGTATTATATTCTCTCCATGAATAGTCCCACGCGCGAGGCGATCACAGGGTCCGGGACAGTGCCTCGGGGAAATTTTTTTTGGACCCTATATTAGGTGAGCATACCTACATATGGTTTTGTGCGTGGTTTTCAGACATGGTTTTGAGCATGATGGTTTTCTGCCCATGGTATTTTGTAGATCCGGTCAAGGGAACTACAATTATGTTCTAGTCCAAGGTTAATGGATTGGGGTTTATGGATGCTTCGACATGTATATATATGTATTGTAACATTGAAAAGATTATAATGAAAAATGAATTTGTATGCATGTAATTTTTATATGGGGTTAAAACCTAACAGGACTGGACCATGCACCCACCTTGGGTGAGTGAACTCGGGTAGACGCGACAATGCGGGTAGACAATCGGGCAGAGTGATGAACGATGGTTCAGATGGAGGGTGGGTAGCACGTTTCGTGCAGACCATGGGCAAGGCAGACAATGTCACCGACAGTGAACTGAGTGGGGCGCCCACACGACATGCAGAACGAGAGGTTGCATGATAGGACCGAATGTGTGCAAAGTTTGGCAGGACAACTGCAAAGATTCGGGCAGAATCGACAGAGTGCTGCATGACACATTTGGAAACACAATTTTGGAGTTTTTGGGTAGGTAGTGTGGAAGGGTGGCAACGACAACACGATGGGCAGCACTGCATGACCCATGCATGATCGTTGGGCGATTTCGGCAAGGTGTGCAAACCAACCTTGGATGACAGCACATATTAGGGTAGAGTTTGTAAAATATTGTATTTATACATTATTTGAAGATTTTATATATTGTTGGGCATACTTTAAGGGAGTTGCCCCTCCCAATTATATGTGTATATTTGTGTTATGATTTCCGTCGCATATTGATGAAAGATTAATTGAAGAAGATAATATGAATGTTTATTCTGCTGCATTGTGAACACTTAGTGAAGAAATTGGTTAAGTGTTGAAATAGGCATAGCCTGAGTACTTGAGTATTGGTGAAAAGAAAAAGTACAACGATGCCCCACCAACCTATGTGTGGTTGGAAGACTACCACCGGGATAGGGTGTGACATATGGTATCAAAGCTCGGTTCAGGGTGAGCTGAGTTGATTGAAGATTGAAGCAAGGATATGATGACAATGGCTGTAGTTGGTATTGAAGCTTGATTACTTAGGATTTGGTCGCATTGTGACATAGTTGAGTAGGGGTGAAGCATTGAAGCTTGGGCGAAGCTAAACGACAAGACATGGCAAGTTGGGAAGAATGCCATGGGAGGCTCTTGCTGATCTTATATAGGTTGAGGCGTATGAAAGAAGAGAACCCACAGATTCAAGATGAACTTGAGGTCTTGGAAGAGAATGTTAAAAGAGAGCTTCTTTGACTCGGTTTTTCAATAGAGCAGGATGAAGTTGCAGATTGTGATGAGGAAGAAGAAACTGTGATATATGAGGAAGAGGATATTGCAGGAGTGTCAACAATAGAGGGGGGTGATGACACTTGACCAAGTTCAACGAGGATCATGCATATTGCAGACATTAGGCACTCACATGGAGAGACCTCATGAAGATGTAAGTATTACTATTACTTGTGTTTCATTGGAGCTTTTCAAGGATGGGCCATATGTAGGGATGGGCAAAGGAAGTTTTCCAATGCGATGGACAACCTTTCCATGGATGACTATGATGAGACCTTGTGTATTGGAGAAGCAAGGAACATTGATTGTTGAAGGACTTGTTGGGGCAATTTGTGACCTTATGGCAGAAGGTGCAAATGCCTGTGACAAGGGAGGAATATGATGAGCTTTGCGATGGATGAGTCATGCTTAGCTAAGTAGCGAATTGGCTAAGTGCTTGGCATGAGTCATGGACAGATTGGAGGAAGGGCACATTAGAGTTATGATGATATGATACTTGGGTGGACTTCTTCATGGCTGAGACCAAGAGGCAGTCTTGGTGGAGCTTTAGTGGGGTAGGCAACAATGATGGAAGGAACCTGTGATATGATGTGATATGAGGTTTGAGTGACCGAGGGCATTAAACCTGATTGAGAACAAGGATGTGATGATTGAAGTTGTGATGGGTCTACTAGGGTGGATGAGATGGGCAGCTGAAGTCACAAACACCGAGTTGGATAGATGAGAACAAGACATACTTCATGCAGGGACACTATGTAGGAGCGGTTATAGAGATTTCACTTATGGGCATCCAAGGAGAAGTTCCAAGGCAGGGATTTTGTGCGGGTGGACTTGCTGATGCGACATGGAGATATTTTGAAGATGAGACGATGGGGATGTTTTGCACCTTTGTACAACAAGGCCATGGTTGGTTTTGGAGATGTGGGTAGCCTATGAGAGTATTCATACGACAGAGAGGGAAGAGGCAACTTGCGATGACACTTGAGACCGAGTTGAGTATGCTGGCCGAGATGTTGGATGAAGATGACTCATGGGAGCTCATGGTGACTTGAGGGAGTTTCAACTGATGAGGACTTCATATTATGGTGGTCTTGGGGTATTTAGTTCATTGAAGAGATGAGGTTAGAGGTGTACTTGACTTTGATGCAATATGGGATGCATACCTTGGACACATTATGGGTGTGTTCATGAGGAGTGAATTGATGGATATGATAGAGACAAGACATTTTGGAGTTAGATGGAGTTGCAGTGATGGAGATGCCTTGGTGGGAGAACTTGGGCATGGGTTGAATTGATGAGACTTAACCACTTTTGATAGGGATGGTGGCTGATTGGTTTATGGCCATGGGAAGCACATGGACAAGATGATGAGGCAGGTGTATACTTGCCCCTTTGACATTATTGATGGATGGCATATTGTAAATGAGATGGAGGTTTATTCATGGACCTGGATATGGCACATTGAGATTTGGATTGATGGGAGGATCTGTTGTTCGATTTGAAGAGAAGGGAACATGGATGATGATGCTTAGATGGATGTAGCTGATTGATGAGAAGGCATGGACATTAGCATCGATGACAACATGTTGCAGATGAGATGGAGACCAATTCATGGACTTGGACATGGCTTACTTTACATTTGGATAGAGATGGGATGGATTCTTGATCGAGTTGATGTTGTGATGGAATGTTGGAGAAACAACCGATGATGGAATGAGGAGGTGCATTCTCATCAATTTGGATGATGGTTGGACTGGCCATCTAACAAGTTTGATTCATGGGAGCTGATAGTGTATTGAGATGTGTTTGAGTTGAGTTGGAGTATCATGGCAGCTGTTCACATGATGACTATATTTTGTGAGTTGACATGATACATGTTGCAGTGAGAGCATGTAGCTTGAGTTGGAGGGACAAACCTTCCATGATGGGGCAACATGTGGAGATTGCGACAAATGTGGTTGATGATCATAGATTGAAGAGACCTTCCCATTTATGGAGTCATGAGCCTTGATGGAGGTTTATGCGATATAGAGCAGAGTTGGGCAACAAGGACATTGGATGTTGGAGCTAGTGACACTTGGTGACGTTTGATGATGATGTTGTCGGGGACGACAACCTTATTTAGAGTGGGGGAGGATGTTAGGGCTTCGAGTTGGGAGCACTCGAGAGAGTCGAAAAACCGAATCCATAGTACGGGAGCGCCTATATGTGTGACGTGCGCCCGCGTTCGGATAAAGGAGACTCAGGTGGAGCGTTTAGTTATATGCGATTAGGAGGCGAGATGTTTGATTTTGTGTGACCCCACCGTTGGTTAGAAGAGACTCGGTCGATTATGTGCGACGGGTGTGTGAGAACGTATAGTGGGCATGCTAGTAGGCGGAAACTCGCCCAATGTATGACATGCAACCGATGTGCGATGGGTGAGTCATGTGTGACGAGTAACTGAAGTGTGACGAGCAAGGCGTGTGGTTGGCTTGGGTGATATGTGCGATGTGTTGAGTCGACTGAATGTGGGCGAAGCCGACCCGATGGTTTATAGTGCGATGGATGGAGTTTTATGAAGGGGTGCGAGATTGGGCTTGACAGGCAGGTCGACCGGGCATGGACATGGGTAGGTGTTAAGTTATGGTATGTTCTATGCTTATAATGGTTTACTTCTTTTTCTTATTATATTCCACCGATTAGCAATCACATGTACATAAAGTAAAGTGCAGATAGAACATTAAACGATCGACAGAAAACAAGCCAAGACAAGAGACACAAGATGTGGCAGCTAGCCAGGGACAAACCCCACAATGTGTGGGGAAACCCTTTGATCAAATCTTCTTTTATCTTCAATAATTCAGCAGAGAGAAATAGTACAATAAATCTGATTCATATCAGCAGTAGCAAACCCTAGATCAGTAGCATCAACATTTGCGGCTTCATTATCAAACTAGGGCAGACCATATCTCACAAACCGACAGTCGGATTGACTTCATTCCACCACCAAAAGTTTTGGCTTCCAGAGGAGGTTCAAATGAACCTACAGCGCAGTTCAGATGAGGAGATCTTCTAGGCCACGCAAGTCAATCTTTACTTCTGCAGTTGCAGCTTCAGTTTCAGCAGTTTCCGGCTTCAAACTAGGGCAGTCGATATCTTGCAAACCGTTCGTCGGATTGACTTCATTCCACCACCAAAAATTGCAGTTTTCAAAGGAGGTTCAGATGAACCTACAGCGCAGTTCAGATGAGGAGATCTTCTAGGCCACGCAAGTCAATCTTTACTTCTGCAGTTGCAGCTTCAAATTCAGCAGTTTCCGGCTTCACATGTGTGAGAGAGAGAGACCCTTTTCAGCGCAGTAGAGAAGAGACTCATATCTGCGCAGTAGAGAGAGAGAGATGTGATGAGATGAGTGAGTCTAAATGAGGAAAAGTCCTCTTATATTTATACACAACATTGGTGGGTGAATAGATGCGACTGTTGGGCTTTTGAGCCTACATGAGTTGTAGGTTGGCTTGATAATAATTCCATAATAAAAAAAAACTCATATCTCCATGAATACTTATCGGAATTGGATGATCTTTATATCAATCCTACACCTCTCGACGAGAGGAATCTAATAAAAATATTATTAGCCATGAATAAGATGACCCACATGAAGTTTTGCCCTGGTTTCCAATTTTAACACTCCCTCTCAACCATGGAGAACTTCATCTGCAATCTGTCTATCGGTCGTTACTATTCATCCATCAAATGCACTGCCTTGTACAACCTGACCCTTGCCCTGCTCTGCTCTATTTTGCCTGTTCTGCTTTGTCTTGTTTTGCCCTGCACTGATCTGTACTGTTTTGTTCTGTTCTGCTCTACTCTTGCATTGTTCTGTTCTACTCTGCTTTTGTCCGAATTATGAAGACGAAGAAATGATCGAGGATGTATCATACTGACTCAAAGTCAGTTTCAGAGTATGTACCACTGGTCCCAGACCAGTCTTAACCAACCCAAAGTCAGCGTCATAGTGAGTACAACTCCAATGGTCCCAGACCAATATCATCCTCCACTGACTCAAAGTCAGTCTCAGAGTATGTACCACTGATCCTAGACCAGTCTCAACCGACCCGAAGTCAGCGTCATAGTATGGTACAACTCCTACCACTAGTCCCAGACCAGTATCATTGATCCCAGATCAATGGAGGTCATCCTAGCGTAGGGAGTACGGTAGTTACAACGATGCGTCCATCGGTACTACTATGGTCCCTAACTTCATTTCCCTGCTCATTGATCAGATGAGAGGTACTTCCTATGAGTCCCAGACTGCATGGGTAGGATGCCTCGACAGGAGAACTAATCAATCCTGTCCTCACAAGAGAACACATCAATCCTGCTACAATTGCCATGGAGAACACATCAATCCAGGCCTCACAGGAGAACACATCAATCCTGCTACAATTGCCATGGAGAACACATCAATCCAGGCTGCCATGGAGAACACATCAATCTAGGCCTCACAGGAGAACACATCAATCCTGCTACACAGGAGAGCGAATCATCCTGTTCCACAAGAGAGCGAATCATCTTGTCCCACAAGAGGGCGAATCATCTTGTTCGAGTGTGCACCACCAGGGGAGGGTGAGTCACCCTCTGGTCATATGTTGCTCCAGTAGGAACCGCAAGCCCTCAGAGCTCCCAGAGCTCAATGTATGCAACATGCAGGACCCTTGTACAAGGGTTTCTTGCCGACTCCAAGTCGTTTGGGAAAATCACAGATTAGATCTTTCCTCGAGGCTTTGACAAGGTGTATTAACCTGTACATCATCTTAATGTGATGGAGCTTCCTTGCTCATCTACTTACCATATCCCAGATGATGTCTATCTGCTGGAGCAATTGACGAATACGGGATTCCTCAATAATCGAATCCCACCTCTGGTTGTTACAGAGACTCACAGTGGTATCCAATGTAAATCCAAACAGCTCACTGAAGAGCTTTCGCAACCAGACTGCCTCACACGAGGTTATGCTAGCAACAATATATCCTGCTTCGGTGGTGCTCAAAGCCACCGACTTTTGTTTCCTGCTCATCCAGGATATCGAAGCAGATCCCAAGGAGAAACAACACTCGGAAGTGCTCTTACGGTCCTCCACATTGCCTGCCCAGTCAGCATATGTGTATCCAAATAGTCTCATATCTCCGGTAGTGTATCTTAATCCATGAGAAATTGTGTCCTGAAGACATCTCAGAAGATTCCTGGAATCAATCCAGTGAGGCTCAACCAAATATGAGCTCACAATGCTAACTGAAAAACATATGTTCGGACGGAGGTTCACCAAGAACATTAATGCGAATGAGTTTTTGAAACTCAGAGACATTTCCCAAGTCTGGTCCGACATCACTACCATATAACTTCTAAAAGTTAAGATCCTCGAGGTAGTCACAGGCTTGCAGTCCATCATACCGAATCTTTCCAATATATTTACCACATATTTTCCTTGAAATAGGAAAATTTCCCTTGGCTTCTGCCACACTTCAAGTCCTTGGTCCTTCATTTCAAATTCAGAAGCCATCTCCCTCTTACATTTGTGAATGAGAGGGTTTGCACTTGTTAGAAAGAGGTCATCCACATACAACACCAGTATGAGAGGCTTGTCATCTTCAACCTTAAAGTAAAGGTTAGGATCAGCTTCACTCCTAGTGAATCCCAACTTCATCAAGTAGCTATCAATCCTCTCATACCATGCTCGGGGTGCTTGCTTTATCCCATAGAGAGCCTTCTTCAACCTGCATACATGAGATTTTCAATCATAAATCTCAAATCCTTCAGGTTACTCCACATAGACCTCTTCTTTGATAGAACCATGCAAGAACGCGGTCTTAACATCCATCTGATGTAGGTTCCATCCTTGTGAAGCCACAAGGGCTATGATCAAGTGGATGGTTGTATATCTGGCAACAGGTGCAAATATCTCATCATAGTATATACCTTCCTTTTGGGAGAAACCTCGAGCAACAAAACGAGCCTTATACTTTTCCGTGCTTCCATCTTGTAAAGCCATTTGGAAGTAACAACAGTCTTGTCCTGGGGTTTGGGAACTACTTCCCAAACATCATTCTTTATGATAGACTCATATTCTTCGATCATAGCATCCTTCCATACTTGATGCTTGACGGCATCTGAGAATGATGAAGGCTCATTTTGTATGATCGTGCTCATGATGGTTAGGTATCCTTGATACCTATTAAGTTTCTTACTTTGATGGAAGGTTCCTTAGGGTGCATCATGTCCTTCAGCATCATCAAGCAACCCCTTAAGCCATGAAGGCCTCTTCCTAGAAGAGGAAGGCTCATATGGAGGAGGATCAATCAGATACATGGGTTCTTCTACATCAGGCATTGATTCATCATCCTTTTCTTTCGGTTCCCTGGTGTCGGCTTCTTGAGAGCTCCTCAAAGTCGGAAGATTGATCACCTTGCTGAGAGCCATATCTTCGTCAAAGGTGACATCATGACTAATTATGACTTCCCTTTGACCGGCTACATAGATTCTATAGCCTTTAGTATTTTCATCATAGCCCACGAAAATTCCCTTCTTTCCAGATGCTCCCAATTTATTTCTTTTATCTTTCGGCACATGAAAGTATACAGGGCTTCCAAAAATTTTAAAATGAGAAACATCAGGTTTCTTATTGGTGAATTTTTCTTCAGGAGTCTTGGAACCCAATGCTTGATGAGGGCATCGATTTTGTACATATACGGCAGCGTTTGCAGCTTCAACCCATAGAAACTTTGGAAGTCTTTGATCATGTAGCATGGCCCGGACAGCTTCCATCATCGTGTGGTTCTTCCTTCCCACTGCACCATTCTGCTCAGGAGTATGTGGTGTAGTAGTCTTCCTCTTAATGCCAACCTTAGGTATGCCTGAGTAAACCAATTGTAATATATCGGAGGTCTTGCTTTGGCTTGAGGGGAATGGTCCCCTTTTGAGCTTTCCTTTGGCACATCCGAGACATACACCTTCTTTCTCTACTTGGAATTCAGGCATCCCTGTTACCATCTGTATTACATCGGGTAGAGCTTTGTAATGAAGATGGGAAAACCTCCGATGCCAAAGTTCGGACTAAAGAGTTTTGTCACAAGACATGACACCTAGCGGACTTCCATCTACCTGATATAATGAATCAACACTAAACCCAAGAGTAAAGGCATCTTTAACATTATTTTTCCATATACATACCTTGCCATTGCTGAAGGTTACCTTGTAGCCTCTGTCTTCCATTTCCAAGATGGACACTAGGTTCCTTTTGAGGTCAGGTGCATTTAATACATCCTAGAATTTCTAGCCTTCTTGAATGCTTGTCCTCTTCCTTGATTCCCAGCTCTCCTCTTACCTTTGCTGTTGAATTTGTCATTCCTTTGATTGCCATCAGAGGGATTTCGAGTTGCATCACTACATATTGTACCATGCTTCTCTAATCATGATTATCATCATGTTGCCCATGTCCATGATTTTATCCATCATAATGCTGCTCAAACTAGTGTGCATCATCATCATGCTATCCTATATGTCCATGATCTCATGTTGCCCTTTATGTCCATGATCTCATTCCTCATGATGATCATGATCTCATACATAGTGACTTGCTTTATCGCAAATGTAACATCGTCATTTTCTTCTAGCCTTAGGTCCAACCTTTCCTTTTGATTTAGTCCCGGAATTATTTCTTTTCTTTGCATGAGAAGAAAAGGCAGCATGAGGACCTTTAGGCATGGGCATTTCTGCCCTTGTTTCTTCTAGCCATTAATTCCTTGAAACCAGGAATTAATTATAGTTCAAAAGAATAGTCCTGAACACATACCATTCAAATGGCAATCCTCCAAGAGTTGTGAGTGCCATTTCTCTGTCAGTAATAGTTTCCCTAATAGATAGGAGATCGTTCTTGATCTCGGTGATTCTTAAGAAGTATGCTTGCATACTTTCATGTTTACCCTTCTTGATTTCCCTCAACTTATTTCTAAGAAACAAAACTTGATTGGCATCATTAACTTTAAATAAAATGACCAGTCTGTCGTAGATTTCCTTGAAGGTCTCTAGATCAGAGATGTAGGCCACCAAGCGCTTGTCGATAGAGTCCCAGATGATCTTCTTTGTTTTGACTTCTCCATTTTTCCATTTGTTCCAGGCAGCAACAGATGCATTTGATGAAGGCTCAACAATATTGCCTCTTACATGGTCCAACACTCCTTGATCTTCAAGGGTTAGATCGATAGACATCTTCCATCCGTGATAGTCAGCTTTCTCACGGAGCTTTTCTTTAGAAGGAAAGAGTGGTTAGGACCCCATAGTTCTTTTAGGATAGCCTTGCCAATATTCTCTTCAATGATTTCTCTTGCTCTTGCTCGGGCTTTGTCTTCACCTCAGCTCTGATACCATGTTAAGTTATGGTATGTTTTATGCTTATAATAGTTTACTTCTTTTTCTTATTATATTCCACCGATTAGCAATCACATGTACATAAAGTAAAGTGCAGATAGAACATTAAACGATCGACAGAAAACAAGCCAAGACAAGAGACACAAGATGTGGCGGCTAGCCAGGGACAAACCCCACAATGTGTGGGGAAACCCTTTGATCAAATATTCTTTTATCTTCAATAATTCAACAGAGAGAAATAGTACAATAAATCTGATTCATATCAGCAGTAGCAAACCCTAGATCAGTAGCATCAGCATTTGCGGCTTCATTATCAAACTAGGGCAGACCATATCTCACAAACCGACAGTCGGATTGACTTCATTCCACCACCAAAAGTTTCAGCTTCCAGAGGAGGTTCAGATGAACCTACATCACAGTTCAGATGAGGAGATCTTCTAGGCCACGCAAGTCAATCTTTACTTCTGCAGTTGCAGCTTCAGTTTCAGCAGTTTCCGGCTTCAAACTAGGGCAATCGATATCTTGCAAACCGTTCGTCGGATTGACTTCATTCCACCACCAAAAGTTGCGGCTTTCAAAGGAGGTTCAGATGAACCTGCAGCGCATTTCAGAGGAGGAGATCTTCTAGGCCACACAAGTTAATCTTTACTTCTGCAGTTGCAGCTTCAAATTCAGCTGTTTCCGGCTTCACATGTGTGAGAGAGAGAGACCCATTTCAGCGCAGTAGAGAAGAGACTCATATCTGCGCAGTAGAGAGAGAGAGATGTGATGAGATGAGTGAGTCTAAATGAGGAAAAGTCCTCTTATATTTATACACAATGTTGGTGGGTGAATAGATGCGACTGTTGGGCTTCTGAGCCTACATGAGTTGTAGGTCGGCTTGATAATAATTCCATAATCAAAATAAATTCATATCTCCATGAATACTTATCGGAATTGGATGATCTTTATATCAATCCTACACCTCTCGACGAGAGGAATCTAATAAAAATATTATTAGCCATGAATAAGATGACCCACATGAAGTTTTGCCCTGGTTTCCAATTTGAACAGTAGGCCGCCCCACAGGCAGCCCAAGAGACACAACCATTGGAGCGAAAGCCATTCATTGAGAAGTATATAAGTAAGAGTTGTGTTGGAGGCATTTGGGCATCAACAAACTCACTCATTACATGAAACAGAGTGAAGGATAGCAAAGGGAAGCATAATCAAAGGACGAAGGACTTGGGTTAGGTCGCAGTTTTGGCAACCGTAGTGCATAATAGTAACCAGGTTCCGCAGGGTGTCTGCACCTGACGAGCAAACTGGGCCATGCTTTGCCCTGGGTGGGTGAACTCGGGTAGACATGGCACTACGGGTAGACAATCAGGCGGAGTGTTGAATGATGGTTTGGACAAAGTTTGGGTAGCACGTTTCGTGCAGACTGTGGGCAGGGCAGATAGTTCCGCCGACAGTGAGTTGGGCGGGGTGCCCACACGACAGGATCAAATGCAGGCAGAGTTTGGTAGGATGCCCGCACAAATTTAGGCAAAATTGGTAGAGTGTTGCATGACACATTGGATAGCATGATTTTGGGGTTTTCAGGTAGGCAGTGTGGACGGGTGGTAGCGACAACATGGTGGGTAGCACTGGACAACCGGAGCATGACCGTCGGGTGATTCCGACAAGGTGTGCAGGCCAACCTTGGGTGGTTGCATAGACTTGGGAAAAACTTGTAGAATATTGTATTTATACATTATTTGAAGATTTTATATATTGTTGGGTAGACTTTACGGGAGTTGCCCCTCCAAAGTATATGTATATACTTGTGTTATGATTTATGCTACATATTGATGAAAGATTAATTAAAGAAGATAATATGAATGTTTATTCCGCTGCATTGTGAACAACTAGTGAAGAAATTGGTTAAGTGCTGAAATAGGCATAGCTTGAGTACTTGAGTATTAGTGAAAATAAAAAGTACGGCGATGCCGCACCCACCTATGTGTGGTTGGAAGACTACCATCGGGATAAGGGCATGACACTTGTGGTACATCAATGCTAGAGAGAGGGGAGTGCTAAGAGTGCTAAGACCCTGTCAAGGAGTGAAAGCAATAAGTGCAACCATTAGGAATGTAAGAATTTGCATCAAAGTTATATCGGGCAAAGCATTAAAATGGGTAAGGTACACTTAGAAGTAACTTGGTGCAATCGAGAGGGGTTACATTGCACATGATCACGTCTTATAAATGGAGGCCAATAGAAAATGTGATAGAACATTGCTCTGACTCAAATAAGGAGTAAGCATCTTTGTTTATACATTTGAGTTGATACAAGAGGGCATGAGAAGTGACTAGAAGAGCCAATGCTTTGGAAAGGGTATAGCTGAAAACATATTATTTTGGCTACCATTGTTCATAATTAGTTGAATGAAATTATTTTCAATTTATAAATTGTAAGAAAAGATTAATTGATTCAAAGGAGTATTATTGTGAGTCAGAAAAACGGATTGAGGATTAGGTTTGGTGGGATTCTCAACATCGATCACTTTCTGAAGAGGGGAAAAATATGTGATAGGGGGTTGTGGTTTGAAGAAGAATGCTCTGAGTATAGTGTTGGATTTGAAGTCAATGACATTCACCTACATTGTGATGGATTGCCTTATGAAAATTTCACTATTGTCTATGGGGAAGAGAGGGTGGCAAGGAGAAGACAAAGGAATGGGTGAGATTGTCGAAGTGTGAGACAATAGATCACTTGTTTTGAAGTGGAGGATGAAGAGAAAAATTGTGGTTACCTAGCTTCTTTTCATCAACAAGAGCATTTTGAAGGACCAAATAAAAGAGAGACATTATGGATTAAGATCACTTCATGACGTATAGAAGGTGATAATCCATAATTAAATTTAATAATAAATACTTTTTCAATATTCAAAAGGGATAATTAAAGTTGGAGTTTGCAAAAGAGATTAATGTCTTGGTGCAATTTTTGGAAAGAAAATTGCTGCGTTTAAAGCCATTTTGCCCATAAATTGTCATTATATCTAGTAGGATAGATTTGCTTGTAAAGCATTGTGCAAAGATCTTTCCAACTAGTTATTGCATGAGACGTGTGGGTCACTACCTTGTCATTAGATTTGACATAGAGAGATGTGTCTTTGATCCATATATGTTGAAAATTTTCCCACCATTAAGCCACCAATCCCTAGGGGTGACATTGCCAATATAATTTTGTCACACTTCAACAATGTAGCACTATGTTTAAAAAAAGGAAAAACATGTAACCCATACATCCACATTTTCACCAAGAAACATACTTGATTCTATTGTTGGACCACCTACATAAGGTATTAGATAAACTATTGTTGTTGTTGTAAGAATTGGATTTATATATTTGCGAGTAATACATCTATGCTTTGAGAGTTTTGGGGAGGAGACGTGGGATACTCAAACCAAGAAGAAAAACTTTATAATGTTGTTGTTGTTGCTTGTGTCATTGCACATCCTTACTTGTTTACCTTAGGGGACTTGGTCACTATTACATCTTGGCTATTGATGCTAGATATATAGGATGTTATGCCCTCTGCTTGCCTTGGCTATGGATGCTTGGAACACATGCTCTAATACCAATTGATTTAGAACGAGCTAGAAAATATATGAAGAAAAAACTTGTATTAAGACTTCCAATCATAAGTTCAACATTATGTCATCTTTCTCTTATTGGTTTGCTGACTACAAAACAAGGGATGATCAAGTTTGTCGTTTCCTGCTTCTTTATTTTAATATTGTATTATATTATTACTCACCACTAGTTATAACTTTTCTAAGTAATATCCTCCACTTCTTGGTGTCTTGATTCCTATAACACCTTTACTCATGTTGAGCTCCAAAAAGATTATGGCAAGGGTTATAATTCTCTTATTCCATTGGTCGAGGTCAAGTGTAGGGGGGGGGGGGAATTTCATGTTCTTAACCAAACTTGGGTTGTTGAAATAAACATTAAACCTAAGTTGAAATCTTGGAACCATGGTTAACTATGATTTGAAGAAGAAGCAACATTTTCCCTTGAACCATGGTCTAGGGTCTTAGTTTTCACATTAGTAACGGTTTCTTAGTTGTCTACTTCCATAGTGATACTTCACAAAAAAATATTTCAAAACGATTTCCATACTTCCTTTCAAGTAAAGACCAAAATGCAAGGTTGACTAATGGTAATATGCTACCATTGTCTATAACATATTCACCTCATATATTTACTAAATAATTCAAAAGACACACAAACATAGTATTAATATAAAGCATATGAATATTGTCATCTCATTTTAATATTCTACTTATATAAGTTGAGAAAATTTAGCTTTAAATTTCTCCTCCTAAATAGTCTCGAACTTTAATCATTTCAACTATTAAAATTGTTCTCCATTTAACAACTTATTCAAAATTCACAGTTCACATCTTTATTATCCTTCTTAACCTTTTCAAATCTAAAATTAATATGAATTTATACTTTAAAAATGGGGGTGGCTAGTCCCCTGAAGAAGCATTTATTAGGCCATATATACAATATATTTACATGTATACATGCTGATAACCGTCACATCAATCAACATCATTCTCCATATATCAATATACACTCACGATGATACAAATGGCTGCCGAGCAGCATCACGATGGTGGATCAAACGCAGGCAGGATGCGGATAAGCCGTCTGCCCCACCGCTGGACCATGCACTCATGTACATTACTTTTGTAGTTGCATTTGAACACTGAGATTTCTCATTTATTTTTTCAATATATTCTTAATGTTCATCGAAATTCAATTGAATATATGTGGTTTTTATAAACTATGTGCGAAATCGCTTAAAAAAAAACCGTATGCCTTCTAACGAGCCTCACGTTGAAATCTTGCGTTAGGTTTCAGTTTAAAAAAAAATTATGATTTCGAAACTAGTAATGCAATCCTTGCATCGAATGATAGTTTTCGACTAAGACAACTCAGAATCGTCTGCCTAATACGATCGAACGGTTCAAAATTCTTCAATCCAACGACCAGCGTTGCCATCGGATTTGGAAATGCACAAAGTTTAGTCCACGCTACTTGACTCGACATGATCGGACAGTTAACGTTCGTCTAATCTAAGGGTCACAAATCACTTTAGATTGCAACTTGCACGATAGTCAAAGGCTCCTTTGTGACCCGATGGAATCCAATGATCAATTATATTTTAATCCAATGGTTGCCATGTCATATCACATGGCAACATAGAGGGACGATAATATGCCTCTGGTGATCCAAGAAGAAATGAATTTTCTACAAGGCCTGTTTGAAAAACCTAGTGAGATATCAAAGGTAGAGTTGTTTGTATCAACCAAATTACTTAAACCACTATTTCATACTATGATTTCACTTCTGGTTGTTATTTTAGGATGTCTCACTAATTCCAATATGGATGAGGTCAAATTTATGTATTTAGGAGAAATAATTGTAAACCCCAGGGAGATTAGGATCAATTATTTATCCCAGGTTTTTTGGATTGAAGTATTTATTTAGATTTTAGTACATTTTTGTCTTTTCATTTCTTTAGACATTGTATATATATGGTATTTTTAATCTGGTTCAATTATCTCGAGTATTTTATCAGTACAAAATTATTGGAGGGGTAAAGGATAAAAAATGGAATGAAAAAGAAATTGATAGGTGGATTAAAACATTATACCCAAGGAAAAACCTCAAAGGGTTATGTTAAATATATAGATTATTTTTCATTTTACCTTCAAGTTAAATTGTTAAAAAATACCCATGAAAGGAGATCAGGGGATTTTATAAGAGTCTTATAGATGAATAGAGAGACCAACATAGGAGACCGATATCTATTTGAAGACTACTCTGTTATTAGGATATATGGTTTCGAGGGAGAACCTTATCATCTTCCTAAATTTATTACACCCCAACTCTTTGCCTTAGAAGTTGCAAGACAAAGGTTGCATGTAAATGATCTTCACTTTCTTTCAAAAAGTAGAAAAGCACTAATCATAATGCCTTTTGAAATATTATCTTTGATAATTAGACATAAGTCCGCTATGGAGATCATTGAAAAGACTTGATGTCATATGGATTAGAAAAGGAATCTCCTTGGAAATATGATCCACTACATACTCCATAGAAATATGATCCATTGTTGGAATCACGATTACCATTAGGCCAAATCCAACTAGCATTATTCTCCACTACAATCGCTAGAGTTAGGATCCACAAGAGGCGGTTAGTCCATGTCGCGAAACACATGGGGACCGCTGAACCCAATGTGCAACAATACCCCCTCGTGCGAGACAGGTGAGTTTCGAACTTGAGACCTGTCACTTTGATACCACTTGTTGGAAATATTGAGAGGGGGGTGAATCAATAATACACTTCAATTGGTTAATTTTTAATCTTTAAAGCATTCATTAACATTAATATCAGATCAAAACATAAATCAACAACGCCATTCAACAATGCATAATATCAAAGGCAATAGATAAGAGTTTTTTAAGTGGAAATCCTTCTAGGAGAAAAACCACCAAACACTTCTTAATATAGGTATTCAAAAAATTTACATCAATAGGAAGCTCCAACTTCCAATATTTTTAGCATCAACTGAAGGAGGATCCAACCCCATGGTTGTTATGAAACCAACTCACAAAAAAAAAAGAAATGATAGATGTACATCTTAGAAATAAGCCTCTTCGAGGGGGCAACCTCCTTTACATTACACAAATGAACAATTCTTAGATGATATAGATGACAAGACCTCCTTTCTATACATAGGAGTCTAAGAGGTCATAATATAATCAAAGTTGACATAACAATAATAATGTAAGGGCACAATAATAACAATAGTGGGCTTCTATGGGGCACAATAATAACAATATGGGGATTACATGGGCACAACAATATAATAAGGGGGTTGTACTAATAACAATAATGGGTTACACTAGTAGTATAGGGACCTAACATGCCCCTCTCCTTCAAAAAGTGTTGTCCTTAACGCTTGAGTAGTTCTTGATGCTTCTGTATAAAATTCTCATCCTTCCATGTGGAATCTTCAGCGGGTAAGTTCTTGATCTGAAAATGGGGCTCTTAGGCTTATTGTCTAGCTTACAAGAACCTCTCCTAGTTCCAAAGCTTGAAATTTACCAAGTCTTTGATTATATAGAAATGCTTGAAAATATAGGTGTATGCTTGTAGTTGTTTTCAGCTGATTATTTGTTTTAAAATCCGCTGTTTGTGCTGATATGTGAATGTGCTTAAACTGATATATAAATGCATATAATAGTGAATAATGCAGTAGTAAAAACAAACACATAAGACAACAAATTAATTAGGAGTTCACCCACAACTCTTGGGCTACATCTCCGTGAGCTCTAGTTAATTCAACTAGGCTCTCTGGGATTATGGTATTAGTCTTTTTTACAAGCTCTTGGCCCAACTCCTGCTGTTCTACACAAAAACAGTGGGTTCAGACACCATTTAATCCCCTGGCTCTTGAAGCTCTGGCTCTTGGCTCTTGGTTCTAGCTCTTGGCTCTGACTCTAGCTCTTTGGCTCTGGTTTTGGCTCTTGGCTTTGACTCTTTGGCTCTGGCTCTTGGCTCTTGGCTCTTCGGCTCTAGCTTCTTGGCCCTCTGCAACCTTCAGCTCCCTGGCTTTTCACTTGAACTTCAAGTGACCCCAAAGGCTCCCTCAGTTGCTCTGTGCAGTAGCTCTTCGACTCTGCAACTGCTTTCAGCATCCCGCTTCCAGCTTCAGCTTGCTCTCAATTGAGCTCTCTGCAGCTATCGCTCTCTAGCTCTCTGTAGCTATCGGCTCTCTGTCTCTTCCTCATCTCGAGGAAACATCCCTTGCAATCGCCCAACCTCTGGTGGCTCTATGCCTTCTATCAGCTCTGTGGCTGTGGGATGTACAACGTGAGCTCTCGGCTCTGTGGCTCTTTGCTTCGCTGTGAGCTCCCTGAAGGAAAACTGGCTTTTTCACTTGGCTCTCTGGTCTTTGAGGCATCCTCCGACTCTACAGCTTCCTATCCGTTCCTCTCTGTGCCATCATGAGGAATCATTCCCTTTCGCCTCTGTGGCTCTTTGAGCTTCATAACGCACATGTGTGATGGCGGTTTTCCAATGGAAATGGACCAGCACACGGGAAACTGGTCGTTTTTCCTTCCTATTCTGGTTTGCTTGAATCCCTTCTTTGAGTGTTAGAAATCATTGCTAAACGCTCTTGGGGATGAATGCCACCTATTCCACAACGGAAGGAAGCCATCGGCGCTTTGAATCCACCTGAAACGGTCGCTCTGTGTTTACACAGAAAAACGCTACTATACACGGGAAAGTCCGCAAAGCACTGTCCATCCGGACTTGAAATATTCATAACTGTGCTTTATATCCCTATCGGGTCCACTTGGGAATCGCTATCGCATATCGCAGTTGGCCTCCACCCTTTGCATTTCGTTTGATAAGAGAAACTGCGAAAATACATTGAAAATGGTGTTTGACGGACTTCAAAATCCATACAATATGGTTTATATTGTTGTCGGGTCCGACCAGTCGCATCAGGCATATAACTTATAACATATCAGCCCCGCCTCTGTAATGCTCCGATTGCAATCCGCCGATTTCGGTGATCGCACCATCGTATCGCGTGTATATATATGTGTGTGTGTGTGTAAGTCCCTCTGCATTGTGTTCGCCGACTGCGATCTGCCGATATCAGCGATCGCGGTATCACATCGGCCCATCGCACTTTATGCCTCTGACTGCCTCCGACTTCCGCCGCCGATTGCGATTGCCAATCGGATCTGGACTGTTGATCGGCCAGATTCGATGGTCCCTGTTCAACCATTGTGTAAGCCTCCGATAACCTTGTTTTCATGGTTTTCTTCATGTTTTCAGCCTCCGATAGTGTTATCCGCCTTCTCCATAACTTCTCCTTTTCCGGTGGTCATGCCCTTTTAGGAGATTTGGAAGACTTAGAGGGTTTTTGGACCCATTTAGCAAGGGATTTTGCCTCTTTTTCCTTTGAAAAAGGGCAACTTCATTTTATGATAACTTTCCCATCTGAAGTTCGTTTTCGCCCATTTAAACTGTGTTGGATTCAGAATAGAGGGATCCCTGCAATGAGACTATTTTTGAGAGCAGCTTGCGACTTTCATTTTCCTCTGATTTACAAAGGATGTGTGCCATTTGGCACCTTTCACCTCTTACATGAAGTCTTTTAGACTTACAGGTTTATCTAGGATCCAATTTTGGATCAGTTCTTCGACTTGATGAGATACTCTAAAATTGATTGATTTCGTCGCTGTCGACTTCTCGGTTCTGTGAATTCTTTAGGTTCCAATATGATTTTTCCTTCCTTGTCAAGTTCTCGCAATATTGTTGAATCTGGGATCTTCGACAACTTTTGAATGAGTTCCCACCCTGCTTCGCCATTCTTCCATTCATCCCTTGCTTTGTTTATCAAATTTGGTTGGATAATTATACCAAACTCTACCATTTCTACAACCATATGTTCAATTTCACTCCTTTGGGCATATGGATATCTATAAGGCTTGATGTTTGGAGGAACACTCCTTGGAATCAAATGAATAGCATGATCATGATCACGAATACGTGGGAGACCTTTGGGAGTCTCAAATACCTTGGAATGATTGTCCAAGGCTTTTTGGAGATCTTGAGAAATAGATGATTTCGATGTGGGAACCATTAGTTAACATAATTGTGCAATCAGGCCTCGTTGTTCTTTCTTTAGAAACTTTGTCATTCCGTTAGAGTTGATTATCTTTCCGGGTTTCCCTGTGATACCCCTTAATTCAACTTTCTTTCCTTCCGAAGAAAATTTCATGAAAAGTTCTTGAAAATTAAAAGCCATTGTACCCAAGGATTTTACCCATTGGATTCCTAGTACAACATCAGTACCACCCATTGGAACGAAAATCATTGGGCTATTCAATACATATTCTCCCATGGATAGCTTGATATTATGGCACTTTCCAGAGTAATTTATGGTTCCTCCACTTACAACCGTCACTTGATACTCTGGTGTTGGATATAGAAAGCAATTCAATTCCTTGGCTATCTTACAATGAATAAAATTATGGGTGCTACCCGAATCAATCAACACTATTACCTTTTTCTTCTTGATATGTCCTTCTATCTTTATAATTTGAGGAGTGGTAATTCTGACCAATGCATTACAAGATATGATCGGATTCATTTCTTCTTTCTTTGGGGTTGGTTCCTGGTGGGTATCCTTTTCTTTTGATGTTTCTTGATACTTTTCTTCCTGATATTTCACTGCTTGAACCTTCTTCTTCTTGATATGTCCTTCTATCTTGAGAGTTTGAGGAGTGGTAATTCCCGCCATTGCAATACAAGATATGGTCGGATTCATTTGTTCTTTCTCTAGGGTTGGTTCCTAGTGTATATACTCTTCTTTTAACGTTTCTTGATCCTTTTCGTCATTAGGAGGCCCTTCTTGTAGCAACTTTGTCCCACCTTCCTTCAAACCTTCCATGTCTTTCTTCAAATCTTCCATGCCTTTCTTCCAATATGCTTTCATACCCTTGATATCAGCTTCCATGGCATAGATAAAACTACTTATCTTTTGCTTCTCTAGAATACCATTTACCCTTATATTCAATTTTTGAAAGTCCTCAATGTGATCTGCCATTGAACCCTTTTGTTTGAGATTTATCAATTGGCTAAAGAAGGTGTTTCTCTTGGTGTCCTCATAATGTGCTATCCTTTCCTCCGTGAAAATTGACCATGTGACAAGCGGTTTACGAGAACAAAGCCCTTTATACCATAAAAATTGATTCGGTTCTAAATAATTAGATGCAATACATATCTTTTGTAACAATGGTACACCATGTAGATCAAAACAATTCTCCATATGTAGTATCCAATTTATCGGATCCTTGCCATCAAACTTCCTTGTCTAGCTTTTTCTTAATTTTAGGAGCTCGATATTTGAACGACTGTAACTCTATAATTTTGGATCTTTAAGTTCTGAAATTTCGGCTTGTAATAGCCCTCTGAGTCCTCTTTCTAACTTCGCAAGTCTGATCGCAATTGGATTCCTGAAGAAAGATTTATTCCCAATCTCCCGCGATGACCTAATTATAGACTGGTTCAGTAGAGTGAACTTGTACGATGTGCCACATGTCATTGTTTCAACCTTATGTTCTAAAAATTATACTCAAACAAAATACAATCCGTCCTCTTTCTGTAACTTATGAAATTTCAATCTGATGCTCAGAGAGAAAGTTATGATGATTTTTTCAAGGTCACCTATTTAGGATGTAATTCGGGAGTCTGCAAAAACCCTAACTTCCTCAGATCATATATCCGAAAATATAGCGAGCCAAAATCTAAAATTTGGACTTGAGGTTCAGACCGATTTCTTCTCAA
Organism: Pinus tabuliformis; assembly: GCA_031772625.1. Lineage (NCBI taxonomy): Eukaryota > Viridiplantae > Streptophyta > Pinopsida > Pinales > Pinaceae > Pinus > Pinus tabuliformis. The sequence goes on from CM062807.1 coordinate 700,034,734, forward strand.
ATGGGTTTTTTTTTAGCTTCTGAAACTTTGTAGCGAAAATGTTATAGTGAACATTCCACGATGACCTATTTTAGATGAAATTTTGGAGCTTGCCAAAACCCTCACTTCCTCAGATTATATCTCCGAAAATATAGCGAGACAAGACCTGAAATTCTGACTCGAGGTTCAGCGCGATTTCGTCTAAAATGATTTTTTTTTTTAAATTTATTATTATTATTATTATTTTAATTTATTTATTTGTTTCGTTTTGTTTTGTTTTTTTTTATTATTTATTTATTTTTATCAGAAAAAAGTTATAGCGAACATTCCACAACGACCTGTTTGGAGCAGCGAAACCCTAGAATCCAAAGCTCTGATACGAAATGTTATGAAGCCGGCTCACAAAAAGATAGAAAAGATAAATGAACGCCTTAGAAATAAGGCTCCTCGAGGGGGAAACCTCCTTTACATTACACAAATGAACAATTCTTATATGATACAAATGACAAGACCTCCTTTCTATATATAGGAGTCTAAGGGGTCATAATATAATCAAAGCCGACATAACAATAATAATGTAAGGGCACAATAATAACAATAGTGGGCTTCTATGCGGCACAATAATAACAATATGGGGACTACATGGGCACAACAATATAATAAGGGGGTTGTAATAATAACAATAAGGGGTTACACTAGTAGTATAGGGACATAACAATTGTTTACAGGCTCCAACTCCTTGATTTACTAGCTTCAACTAGAAAGACACTCCAACACCCTAATTTACTAGCTCCCACTGGAAGGATGCTCCAACACCCTGGTTTTGATTAACTCCAATTGAGAAGATGCTTTAGCAGCCTGCACAGGCTCCAACCTATCCTAGCACTACCCTGTCCCCCTAAAGTGTTCTTAAGCTCCAACCTAAAGGAGACTCCGCTCTTCGCCTTGCACCACCTTGCCACCCTACTCAGCAAGTCATCACTTTTCCTGAAGGATTTGACCTTCAATTCACCACAACAGAGTATGTTTCACAATTTTTAGACTAGATCCACCTGATTTTAATACCAAAATAAATAACATGAAGACACCCTACTGACTTTGTCAATCCAAAATATTGTCACAAGGTCATCAACAACAAATCAACTCTCTTTGATCAGTATTATGGTCCTTCATAAATGATTTTTCTAGATACAAACTCTGGCTTGGCCAACAAATAGATGTTACTGTCAAAACCTAACAACATGCCTCATTATCACTACACCCATAGCCAATATTTTGTCCTTTGCATTATGAGCAGTACAATATGAAACCCTAGCTCATCAATTCAACATCAACATCAATACAAGACACTCTTATTGCATCAGATTCTAGCTGGACAATTCTCGCTCAACCAAATATCAACACGCAAACAAATGCTACCAACAACTCTATCACAATTTGCTACCGCATCCATAACAATGTATATATAAATTATACCATAACACTGATTTCTGTATGCTCTCAAAAATGTCTCACTTAGTAGCAATAATGTTGTTGAAACAAACACTCTATTTCTACCATCAACAATGCATGCAATCAATTTATTCTCTACATATTCAGGTAGTAGTTTATCTCAGGATCTGTCAAATGCACAACACTATCGATCACACAACCTCTAATTGTACTATGCATACGAGCACATTATTTTGATTACGCCCATTGCACAATGACTTATTTAATGTAAGTTGATGAACAATATCGGTGATTATAATAACTAGTCACCTTCTTCAGTGACATAATCTCATATGGACTGCTTTACCCTCACCTCCTTAATTTAGAGTTTTCACTGTTGTAGATAAAGCCCTCAATGACTAATACGATAATACTTTTATTCTTTCAATGTGGCATCCAAGAAACCTTAGTCCAGCATAGGAAATGAACTAATGAAACCTTTACCTATTAGTGCATGAAATCATAGCTGAACAATTCTTGTTGGTTGTTTGCTTCACACTGTTGTATGTCAACTCTGATTGCAATGTCTCAAGTAGATTGACATGCCGCTGACTGCTTCACTTTTCTACTCTTAAAATGATCTTATTGCCATTGATCTAAATATTTTCCTTTGCCACTGAAGTATTTATCACCTCTTCTCCTTAACCATGACTTCAATCCTCCTTCAAAACTTTCTCAAAAATTGTCCCGAAGGAATTACAATTTTTCCCTAGACCTCCTTAGTGATTGTGCATCAATTTCTCTTAGTTCCATCACAAAGATGACTGGGACAAACTGTGAATGAATGTTACAGCTTCATAAATTCTTGAGTCAAGCCATATCAACAAAACATATGTGCCATAATAAGGTTATTGTGGATCAATGAAGTTCTGGTTTATTATCCAACATATATCTCTTTTAATGACGACCTTAGTTATGGATAAAACATGTCTCAGCACCCTCAAACCAGGTCACGAATTAGGGCATAAAGGGAGGTTTCTAGATTCAATTCAAAATGAATTACCCATAGCCCAACAATTTAGCACGGTTATGTCCTCAGAAATTAAGAATACTAGATAGACATAGGTACCAAGGTATGCCACTAAAAAGGCTTCTAAGACAGCTACAATATAGTCTTTTAATCAATCCTCAATCCAAGATAAAATGCCAGAGACTTGGATCAAAATTTAGCGTGACTTGTTTATGCTCTCTTATGACTCATCCTTAAAAAAAATGTTATCAACCCTTAGTGGATGATGTTCTAGGGGTAGAACTAGGGCCTAGTATTTTATACCAAAAGATTTCAACATGAGGATCCTCAAAATATCAATTAATTTGTATTCAGATTAGACTTTAGAAGGGTTCAATGAAAATTCCAAAATACTTCTCAATCAGGGCACAAATCTACCTCATATTTGCTTCTTAGATATCATACCATTTTTTTTAGGGCTGAAACATTGTATTGCTGAATGTATACAAAGAGGACCAAAATTATGTGCTACAATGCTAATTAATATGCTAAAATGCTTCAGATGAAAGGTTACCAACATGGGCCAAATTACTCAAGTAAAATCTACCTCAGATGCGAGCCCTTGGAGGGATGAAGAGAGCCATACACCTGATCCACTGTTGCCACAAAATTGTTCTTATTAAAGGATGAATATATCATAGTAATATCAAGATTGAATTAGCCTATCATTCATCAAATAGGGGGTATGGAATATGCCCAAAACATATTAGATCTGGTCAAATATATAAGTGTCTTAGAGTTGTGCCATAGAACTAATCAAGAGGCCAATTTTTCCTCCTACAAGAGTCAAAAAAAAACTCCCATAGATTGCGAGAGGTGGTTAGTCCATGTCGCAAAACACACAGGGAGCGTTGAACCCAATGTCCAACATCCACTACATAAAATATATGGTTTAAGGAAGCATGTAGGTTTATCAACCTATACACATGTGTCAAATCTTGAAATGGAAAAACTCACTAATACTGACACTTCGCTTCAATATAATGAAAATCCAGTTAATGTACAGGTATCCAAGGAAGTTATAGCTAAGGAAATGCAAATGGAAGTGAGCTCAGTTGAAGATAATCCATCTCATGCAGTTGAAGAAACAAGTCAAGTTATTAGAAAAATGATGGATACTGTGAATAACAACCCTTAGTTGAATTCAATAAAGAGAAAAGCAAGTGAAGTGAATCCTGATGAGACAAAGGACATCGTGAAAGTGAAAGGTGATGATAATGAAGATGTTGCCTTTTAGAAGGTCAGTGAGGAGTTGTCTGAGAAATTGAAAAATTTGTTGAGGGAAATGCAACCCAAGAACTCTAGAAGTCAATCGGTAACAATTGCTACTAGTGTAAATGCAAAGAAACTCTCAAGTGCCAAAGGTAAAGAGATAATGACAATTCCAAAAGAGGCAGGTAAAGAAATGGCTTCATACACAAGTGTTAGGGTTCAAGAGAAATAAATATCACAATCAAGAAACACACATTCAAACCATGTACACCATGATTGTATGGAAAACCCCAATCGGGGGAAAAACCAACCAACAATATATCTATTATTGTCCTTGGCTAAAACACAGCCAAGTCGGCCAACAACCTGAGCTTTCACCGCTCAACCATGGCTACCTACATTGGAGAATACACAAGACTTTTAAGGGCTTCAACTACATGTAATACCATGGTCTCAATACCATGAGTCACCAATACTAGGTGCCCAAAACTACAACTGTTAACCATAATTGTTGACATAACCTCAAATCCGGCATAGGGTCAAATTTATCTAACAATCCCCCCTTTAAACTTGACTTTGGGTTTTCCAGACAATCATGGTGTACATGGTTTGAATGTGTGTTTCTTGATTGTGATATTTATTTCTCTTGAACCCTAACAAGTGGTATCAGAGCTCTGGTTGGCAAGGGCCCTAGCTAGCTGTTCGAAATGTTCCCATCGACGAAGTAGTGGTGGTAGTGGCGCTGGTTGAAGCAATAGCTCGTTGCATAGACCAGCAGTGTTCGTTGAGTGCTGGTTCGATGAGAAGCAAGAAAAAAATGAAGTCTGAAGGCTTTTCCAAGGCCTGGTTCGATGAGGAGCAAGAAGAAAATGAAGAATTAAACGCAGAGGTATTGCCCATGGAGGAGGCAGAAGCACCAATAGAGGGTCGTGGGGTGAAAAGAAACCACAGGGAGCAAAAAAAAATGAAGAATGTCGGTGAGAGCTGGAAAGAAAGAACGCTTTGTTTGATTTGTCTGAATATGCTAGAGCCAAAAAGGAAAACGTCTGTGTGAATTCTGCCATTCGAATGCGTGAAGTGCTACAAATACTGTCCATCTCTGCGTGAGAAGAGGAGGACGTGCTGCCTGTTAAGCCGTAAGTTGCAGCGTGCTGGGGAGGAGGAGTGTGTAAGCGTGGAACTGCTGGACGTAAAAACCTTGTGCTGCGTGTTAAGCTGTGAGTTGTTGCGTGCTGGGAGGAGGAGCGCGTGTATTCTCTGCGTGCTGGTAAGAGGAAGCCAGAGCCGCAACACTGCATGCCGTTGCTGGTTCGGTCCGTTGCTGGTTCGGTCCATTTGCTAATTTACGGTTGAGGAGGAGCCCTACGCTGCCGGTCCATTTGTTGGTTTGCATGGCTGGTAATGTACAAAGAAAGAGTTATACGGGATCGATCCCAAGCAATACAGCTCCCTCTCGATCGAAGAGTTAGAGGCGTGTCTCTGTCATTGTGGAGTTATAAAAGAAATTTCATATATTTTTTTAAAATAAAAATTCAGTTACAAGAGAAGGGTTAAATAGTGGGATAGGAGTCTTACAGGGTGAAATGCATGGTTAAACTTGCAACAGTTCAAGTTGTGTGTGGGTCAAGATAGCAACAAAAGTAAAAAAAAAAAATGAATTTTTTTTATGTAAATGGGTATACGATTGTAAGACCTGGTAAGGCATGCGTACCCCAGTAAATCACTGGTAAAGTCTGAATGTCCACTTGGGTGATATGGGGATGCATGTGGTGGTATGATGAAGCATGTTGAACTAGGACAACTTGTGAGATTATCAAATACCCTGACATTGACTGGGTAGGGCCTGGAGGTGAGTGGTGGTTGGCTCACTTGGCAGATTTGGCTAGATTTGGCCAAGGAAAACCCAAATTCAAGTTTAAAGGGGGGATTGTTAGATAAAATTGACCCTTTAAACTTGAATTTGGGTTTTCCTTGGCCAAATATAGCCAAATCTACCAAGCGAGCCAGCCACCACTCACCTCCAGGCCCTACCCAGTCAATGTCAGGGTATTTGATAATCTCACAAGCTATCCTAGTTCAACATGCTTCATCATACCACCACATGCATCCCCATATCACCCAAGTGGACATTCAGACTTTACTAGTTAGTTATGAATCTTTCTTGGTCAATGTATAACTGAATCTTTATTTTTCTTTCCTCATTTCCCCTATTCAAACAACAACAAGTCCTTGATTTCTATATACGGTCGATTTTAGTAAAAAGACTCTTAATTTTGTTTGTTATCCAGCTAGAAACCAACACTTTAGCATAATTAATAGGTTCTAGATATATTTCTATTAGCTTTGATTTGAACCAAGTCACTGATATATTTATGGTTGAGTGGCACAAAGTGACATGGGAAGTACTAGCAAAGAGATTATTGGAGTCAACTGCTAGCAATAAGAAGTAACAAACAATTTTTACTAGAGTTGAAACAATACCAACACAACTTCAGATAGTGTACCTTAGTTTCCTGTCTCCATTAATGAGTTAACTATTTTGTAGAATCATAATTTAGAAACCAGTTCTCGACACATAAATCCCACTTATCATCAAAATTCGATTTCATAGAATGCGCAGGTCATTAACTTAACCAACATCCATTTGGACCATGCAACCGAGTCCATTCTGAAAAAAGGTCTAAACTTCGCCATAACTCCCAATAAAATCCCTGTGGAAGAGGTCATTAGCAATATTGAAGTAGCTATTAAAGACCTGGATATAGTTAAAAGTGAAGAAATTAGACAAGACATTGCTAAAATTCTCAGAATTTCTAAACCCCCATCCTCCAACATAACCAAAGAAGAAAAAAGAGCTTTAAACAACCTCAGAAGAAACAAAAACATAGTCATCCTGAAAGCTGATAAGGGAAATGCAATAGTAATCATGAATAGGATTGATTATGACAATAAAATGGAAGAACACCTAAATAAAAGTGGTTGTTATAAAATTATTAATAAAGACCCCAGTGATAAAATTCTCCGTGAAGTAATCAAGAGAATCAAAGAATCATCTCTTGATGACATTACTAAAAATAAAATCACCCCTAATAGTTCAATCATGCCAAGAATTTATGGCGCTCCTAAGGTTCATAAACCTAACATCCCCCTTAGACCTATAGTAAACACCATAGGTTCCCCTACCTATCTTCTTGCGAAATACCTTGCCAAAAAACTCAGACCCTTGTCTGGAAACACTTCCTCTTACATTAAATATTCCTCTTCCTTTGTTCAATGGATTAAAAACCTAGAAATGAAAGATGAAGACCTCATGGTAAGTTTCGATATTGTATCACTTTACACAATGATTCCTATTGATGAAGCTATTAATATCATGGGGGAAATCACTTATAAAGAAACTGTGGACCTTCTGAAGCTTTGCTTAAAATCCTCATACTTCAATTTTAAAGGAAAAATATATGAACAAACCCATGGAGTAGCTATGGGCTCTCCTCTATCCCCCATAATTGTGAACATCTATATGGAACACTTTGAATAGAAATCCCTCAATTTCTTTCCCTACACCCCTGAAGAATGGAAAAGGTTTGTAGACGACATATTCGCCAAATGGAGTCATGGGAAGGAAAAACTAGACCAATTCCTCAATCACATAAATAGTTTCTCTGATCATATAAAATTCACTATCGAAATTGAAGCAGACAATCAACTTCCCTTTCTTGATATCCTTCTAACTAAAAAAGAAGGAAAACTTGGTTTCCAAGTATTTAGAAAGAAAACTCACACCGAGAGATATTTGCATGCAAATTCCCATCACCACCCTAAACAAAAAATTGGAATCATAAGAACCTTAACCACTAGGGCTGCTAGAATATCTGACCTTGACCATCTAAATTTTGAACTTAACCATCTTCACAAAGTATTTGAACAAAATGGTTACAATAAGAACACCATTAGTAAAGCCATGCACCAATCCCTAAGCAAGAATAACAATAACAACAAAGATAAAGAACACAAATCTTCAATCACTCCTAAAATCTCCCTTCCTTATATAAAAGGCACCACTGACAAAATTACAAAAATTCTTAATAAACATAATATTAATGTAGCTTTCACTCCCCCTAACACCATCAGACAATTATTTGACTCTGTTAAAGACTCAATAAACCCTAACCATAAAAAAGGTGTTTATATTATACCTTGTTCATGCGGTAAAGAATATATAGGTGAAACAGGCAGATCTTTTAACATTAGAATCAAAGAGCACACCATTGACTTATGAAAAGAAAGGACCTCAAAATCTTCCTTAGCGGAACATGTTCACTCTTCCTCACACTACATCTGCATGGAAGAAGCCAAACTTATTAAAAAAGAGGACCATTATCTTAAAAGAAAAATCAAAGAAGCCATTGAAATAGAAAAAAGAAAAAACAACTTGAATCAAGACGATGGATTAAAACTAAGCAATACTTGGAAACCATTACTGGAAATCATAAAAAACCAATAATTAACTCTCAAAATTTAGGTCCTTTAGAATTAATTTAGGTCTCATAACTTATTTAGTTCCAATAAATTAACTCCAATATTAGTGCATTTACACTCAATTCCATCCTCAATTATATATATATATCTATATATATATATATATATATATTAAAAATTTAATCCAAATTTATAGATGCAATTATTGAATAAATCTAATAGTCTCCATAAGACTTACTCATCCTAAAGGATAATTCATTTAAATTTATAAAAAGAAAATAAACATAATACCTCTAAAAACAACTCAAAACAATGAAGCTTAAAATTTTTACATACTATTTGTATATTAATAATTATAATTATATAACCTCATAAGAAATCCATTGAAATAATATTAAAAGATTGTAATAAGAATCATAATTTAAATAAGTCAAATGGAAAAAGAAACATTAATAAAAAATTCCTATTTCATAACAACCCTAATAACTAATTAAACCCTAATTTCATATTAAAATCAATATATTACATTGGACAATAATAATAAATCCAATTAAAATATCACTAATAATGGAATCTCCATTTTTAATTAAATCAACTAATGATCTAAACCACACAATTCAATTAATAAATTAATAAACAATTTAATAAAATGTAATTCTACCCAAAATAACAAATAACCCTGGCCAACTAAATCATTTCATAATGATCCTTTCCATAAACTATATATACACACAAGATTAAGTCTATGATACATCTTTAATCTCCTCACAAACAATTAGCGTATCCCCTGAAGATGGACTCACTTGGAAGTCTGAAATGTTGGGTTAAATAAACTCTATAAACAAGTTATTCCTCTCTTATCTAAAAAAAAAAATTCTCCCCACCTGTATGTATTCATTATTTAAAAATGCCAAAGTGATAGTTAAATCCAAAGCAAACAAGATTAATGATCTAGAAGATAAAATAACCAGTTCGTTATTTTTCCAAAAGATGGGGTTGTCACGAAAAAACTATTGGAAACCAAAGATAAGGAAATATAAATTTTAAAGTTGTCTTTGAAAACTCCTAATTATCAAGTGACAAATTTAGTCGATACTTTTCAGTGCAAGGAAGAATAAGTGAAGAAGATCCAAGAACTTCAAAGAACATTAAGTATGAAAGATGCCCAGTTAAAGGAATTAAAAGAACAATTTTCCAAACAACACATAAAATTTGAAAAAAAAGAAATATCCAAGCAAACTAGAAGAATATAAAACCACTGATCCAGGTGGATATTGGTGGCCCACAGTTTGGCGTTTCATCTCCTAGGGTTAGGTTTTGGAATGTTAAGGGTTTTCCATTGTTTCTCAACAATAAATAGGCCTTCGAGCCTCATTGTAAGACAGTTCAGAGGCATGTAGCCACCACATCTCTTCTCAGAGATAAGCTACCATCGCCCTAGCTAGTTTATTTCCATTTCTGGTTGTAAACATATTCAGTATTTTCCATTAATGAAATGAAGTATTATTTCCGCTGCATCTTTGTGTGTATGGTTATCTCTGTAATTTGTTACGTTCCTGTTTAAATCCAGATCAGTGGTATCAGAGCGGTCTGCTTTTTCTCTGTTTTTCTTTGCATGTCCCCAATAAGGTCGAGATATAAGGAGTTAGGGCTTGAACTGGTTGAACCTTTGCAAGACCAGCCTCGCAAATCCCGACGGCCTCCCATGGCGGATGAGAAGAAAGACGAGGGGGCAGGAGATCCCATCAAAATCTTGCTTGAAGAAGCCCTCGAGCGACAACGGAACGCGATGATGGACAACTTTGCCCAGATCCTTCAGCGGCTACCCAGAAGCAACGCATCGGCTTCCAGCAGCTACTCTAGAAACGCCACGCCCTTTAAGGTACAAGTTAATTTTGAAATCCCCATATTCGAGGGCCAGATAGACGCAAATGCCGTAGATAAATGGTTAAATCTGCTAGAGGGTTATTTTTCTATTCATGAATTTTCGAGTCGGGAAAATATTGTTTTCGCTCTTCTCAAAGCAGCCCCCCACATCAAGGACTGGTGGGAAACCTACTGCGAGCAGAAGGATGAAAGTACTGGCTCACTATTTTCAGTCGCACCCACCTGGAATTCATTCCGGGATGCCATCAAGGAGCAGTACTACCCTGTCGGAAGCTATGAGGATGAATACATAAAGTGGACCACGCTGCGGCAGGGAAGGGACCAAGACGTGCCGGAGTTCACCAATCTTTTCCATACCCTTCGCACAAAGTTGGGTATCAAGGATTCGGAGCAACATTTGATACTCAAATACCGTGGCTGCCTGCACAAGTACATCCAGGAAGAAATACAATTCCTGAAGATCTCCTCGCTCGGCGCAGCATACCGATATGCTATCAAGGTCGAGCAGAAGTTTAAACAAAAGAAGTGAGACTTTGGATCTGCGAATCCAAAGCAGGGGAAAGGTGCCCCTAAACCACAGAACAAAGGACAAAGCTAAGGCGGGACAGCCCAAGACAACCCACCGAAGCTGTAAGCAAAGAACAGTGCCGCGAAGCCGAAAAAGGACATTGGAAAATGGTGTGAGTTCCATAAGAGTTCCACTCACAACACAAGTGAGTGTCAGGCCAAGCAGTCACTGGTGGCTGAGCTAAAGGTTTCAGAATCAGGTGCATGTTCTGACACTGAGTCAGAACCCGATAAGGGGAATGAAAAAGGGAAGCAGATCATTGATGCAGATCCCAACGCCACTGTTGCTACCGCCAAGATCCAGAAAAATGAACCCGAAGATCCAGAGGAGGAGGAGCGTCTCTTCCACTCCCAGATGTGGGTAAAGGGCTCCCCGATACAATTCATTATTGATAGCGGGAGTCAAAAGAACCTCATTTCGGCAGAGGTCGTGAAGTGGTTGGGCTTACCGACCACAGCACATCCACAACCATACACCATTGGGTGGCTTCACCAAGGACGAGATCTTCGCGTGAGCCAGCAGTGTCGCCTTCCATACAACATCAAGCCCTTCATGGATGAGGTATTGTGTGACATTGCTCCCCTTGAAGTTTGTGATGTATTATTAGGACAACCATACTTGTGGAAGCGACATGCTGTGTATGAATCAAGGCCCCGTGCTGTTATTATTACATTGGGAAATAAGTTGTACAGGATACCAGAGGTAGCACCACCTACCGCCATCTCTTTGATTACTGCAAAACAATGCAGCAAGATCATTTCCAAAACCAGGAAATTTGTTTTCCTGATGATACACCCTCAAGGAAAGAAGAAGACGGTGGCTGCGGCCTCCAGACGGGGTCTCTCTGCACGACAACTACAGATGGACAAGGTTGTGGAGGAGTACGAGGACATCTTCACCTCCCCTGCAGGGGTTCCTCTGCACTGTCAGGTCAAGCACTCCATCGATCTGACCCCAGGTGCGCCGCTACCCAATGGACCAATTTATCGGCACTCCGTTCTGGAGAACAATGAAATCAAGAGGCAGATTCAGGAGCTCCTGCAGAAAGGTCACATCCGTTCGAGTTCATCGCCTTGTGGGAGCCCGATCGTGTTGGTACAGAAGAAGGATGGGACGTGGAGACTCTGTATTGACTATCGGGCGCTGAACAAGATCACTATTCGTAATAGGTACCCGATCCCACAGATTGATGACCTCCTGGACCAACTAAAGGGGGCGAAATATTTCAGCAAGATCGATATGAAGTTAGGATATCACCAGGTACCAATCGAACCCTCTGATGTGTGGAAGACTGCCTTCAAATCCAAGGAGGGCCTTTTCGAATGGTTGGTTATGCCTTTCGGATTGACGAATGCTCCTACAACCGTCATGAGGCTAATGGATGACATCTTGCGGCCATTCACCAACTCCTTTGTAGTAGTATACTTGGATGACATTCTGATCTTCAGCCAAAGTTGGGAAGAACACCTCCACCACATCCGACAGTTTCTCCAAACACTGCGGCAACACAAGCTATGTGCCAATTTGGAGAAATGCACTTTTGGCATGACCCAGGTTCAGTATCTGGGATACATCATTGATGAACAGGGGGTGCATGTCGATCCAACCAAGATCCAAGTCATTCGGGATTGGCCATCTCCAACCACTCTAACAGAGCTCCGCAGCTTTCTAGGTCTTGCCAACTTCTACCGCAGGTTCGTGTTCGGGTTTTCTCATATTACTTTGCCCTTAAGTCAAGTCACCAAGGGAGGGGCGAAAGCAAAATTCTTTTTGTCTGAATCTCAACAGAAGGCATTCATGGAGTTGAAGGATCGCCTCTGCACAGCACCAGTGCTCGCGTTACCAGATTTACAACAACCATTTGAGGTCTAGACAGATGCCTCTGACTATGCTATTGGGGCAGTCCTTACTCAACATGGACATCCAGTGGCATATCATAGTGAAACACTTTCAGACACAGTCCGGAAGTACCCCACTTATGATAAAGAGATGTATTCCATTGTACAGGTCTGCCAACAATGGAAGCATTACATTTTGGGGAAGGAAACGATCATCCACACAGACCACCGAACCCTGCAATTCATACAGACCCAAGGGAAATTGCAGAATTATCGCCATCAGAAGTGGTCTACATACCTGCAACAGTTCCACTTGAATATCAAGTATAAGAAGGGCAACACCAATAATGTTGCAGATTGCCTCAGTCGACCACTGATCATGGCGTTAACCATCGTGCTCAACTCTTGTGGGCACGAGACTTCTGATTGGCCACTTCTCTACAAAAGCGACCCAGAATTCGGCCACACATACCAGACACTCTTGGAGGGTCGGAATGTTCTAGATTTTCACCTCCAGGATGCCTTGTTATGCCACCTGGGTCACCTTTGTGTTCCTTCAAGTGAGCATGCTAAGATGAGTTGGGAAGAACACTACAGTCGAGCTGCTGGCATTTCGGGGTCGAGAAAATAATGGCAGTACTGCAAAATTATTTCTATTGGCCGAATCTTCGACAGGATGTTGGGAAGTACATCAGATCATGTATTACCTGTGCCATTGCCAAACCGACCATTAAGAAGCACAGCCTCTATACCCCGTTGCCTACTCCTAGTCGCCCTTGGGAATCCATCTCCATGGATTACATGTCAGGCCTTCCTTCCACTAAGCATGGAAATGACTGTGTTTTTGTGGTCGTCGACAGGTTCTCGAAGATGGCCATTATGGCGGCCTGCAAGAAGAATATCACAGCAGAAGCCACTGCTAAACTCTTCTTTGAACGAGTGTGGGTGCACTTTGGGATCCCACAGTCTATCATCTCAGATCGGGATAGTCGGTTTCTCAGCACATTTTGGTCCAGTCTCTGGTCAATGCTGGACACCAAACTCACGAAGTCCACAGCCTTCCATCCTCAAACTGATGGCCAGACAGAGGTTGTCAATAGGATGATTGTGCACATTCTGCGCATGTATAACTCAAAGCATCCACACACATGGGACGAGAGCCTCCCCTATGTTCAGCACAGCTACAACTAAGCTCTTCACAGCTCCACTGGCCATAGCCCTTTTCAGGTGGGTTTGGGATTCCAGCCACTATGCCCCATTGATGTGGCCATGCCACTTGCAGCTACTCACATAAATTCAGCTCATGTCCAGTCCGAAACAGATAAGGCCACCAGCTTCATTGAGTGCATCCAACATATTCGCCAGCAGGTCCATGACATTCTTGAGAAATCAAATGTCAAGTACAAGCAGCGACATGATCAACATCGGGTGCCACACAAGTTTCAGGTGGGCGACAAAGTCTGGTTGCATTTGCAAAAGGAACGCCTTACTGGAGCCTATCGGAAATTGAGACCACTCCGATATGGTCCTTACACCATTACTAAGGCTATGGGAGACAATGCATTTGAGCTCAACATTCCCCCATTCCTTGGCCTGCACCCAGTGTTCAATGTGGACCGCCTTCAGCCATACTTTCCACCATTGCTAGACACATCCGACATTGCAGAACAGCTCAAACCCACAGAATTAAATCAAGATTGCATGGAACAAGCTGCAACTGATCGGATCATGGACACACAGATCAAGAACACTCGCCAACAAAATATCCAAATGTATCGAGTTTTCAAAGCAGGCCAACTCCTTCAGCAGGGCAAGTCGCTCACCAGGGAACAAGTTCAGCAAAAGTTTCCTCATCTCATGGAGGAACTCAATGCAATGGGGACCATTGCTTCCTAAGGGGGGAGGAATGATCCAGGTGGATATTGGTGGCCACCTGCCAAGTCCACCTGGACCCCCACCATTGTTTCTCTCAGCATTTTCAGTTTCCTTAATTGTAGCACAACTTACTATTTTTAGCAGTTTTTCGGGTCCTGAACTTCTGGAGCCGTTTTGAGGCCCTAAACGACGTTTTTTGGGAAATCTGGGGGCAACATGGGTCCATGGACCGATGTTGTCCTTCCCAAAGTGGTAGTGCTTGGATAGATCTTTCTAACGAGCTATTGTACGTGTCAAACGATGATCGTATGCCAAAGTTACGACCTCGGGAAGTTGATGTACCAATTTACCCAAATGGGGCCCACAGTTTGGCGTTTCATCTCCTAGGGTTAGGTTTTGGAATGTTAAGGGTTTTCCATTGTTTCTCAACAACAAATAGGCCTTCGAGCCTCATTGTAAGACAGTTCAGAGGCATGTAGCCACCACATCTCTTCTCAGAGATAAGCTACCATCGCCCTAGCTGGTTTATTTCCATTTCTGGTTGTAAGCATATTTCAATATTTTCCATTAATGAAATGAAGTATTATTTCTGCTGCATCTTTGTGTGTATGGTTATCTCTGTAATTTGTTGCATTCCTGTTTAAATCCGGATCAACAACTGTTGACAATACCCTCCAACAAGATGCAACAAGGAATGTCAATCCAGACAAAGTAAATTTCTTTGAGATTAAAGTTGTCAAAATTGAGGGAAAATTAGAAAATGAACATCAAGAAAGAACTCAACAGGAGTAGAAGTGGAATAATGTAATAAAGCACAAAGATGAAGTTATTGAGAGTGTGCAGTTAGTGTTAAAAGCAAAGGATAGAGAAATATAATCTCTGCAACAATACATAGAAAACACCACATTGGGAAGGGCTACTCTTATTGAGGCTAAAAATAATGTTTGGGAGATGATAAATAAAAAGATCCTCAAGATAATACCTTATGTGAATCTCCTCCTTCATTGTGAGATAATGGTCATGGAAAATGCCAATATTGAAATAAGGAACATAAATCCTTTAGTGGAGGAAATATTAAAGGAGGTGGATCAGATAATCAATTGTCTAAATACACTAGAAGAGGAAAATACCAAGGTCCTTTATTTACTCAACATAGATGAGTGTATATTGTTAGTATTATCAATGAAAGAGAAGCAAAGACTTATAAGTAACAACGTGATCAACAAAACTAAAAAGATCATTGGTGAGTTTAAAAAAGAGTGGGGCTTTATCCAAAGGTTCGAAATCCAATCCTTTTGGGAAAATTATTCTTGGTTGGTAGCAGAGTAACAATTTTAGGATGCTCTGAAGGAGGCTAAAGAAGAACATAGATGTATTCCTGCTATTGATGATGAACTTGATTTTGGACTGTTACTGGTAAAATCTATTTTTAGAGAGTTTAATGTCTTGGATTGCCTGGACAAGATGATAAATCAACTTCTTTCTGCCCCATATAAACTCCTATCTGAACTTAATGTGACTTAATTGATATTTAAGAAGGTATAATGGGTATCTCCAGCTAAATGGGACAAGTTTCTAAAGTTAAAAAGAAGCCTCGCTCAACATACTATCCTTTCTCCCCTTACATAAGGTACTAAGATAGTTCCACCTTTACAATATGTGATTGAAGAAATTGAAGAATTAAAGGATGAAGGGGAAACTATCACAATTTTTTCGAAGCCAAAGAAGAAAAGTGTATGAAGTCCTAAAGTCCCGACAATTGATGTCACGTTGAAGAGAAAGACTAAAGTTTTTAGGAAATATTCCAAAAACAAAAATGTTTTGTGAAAGTAGTTTTTATTTTTCAATTATGCAATGTAATTTTATAGTTAAAAGACAATTATTTAGATGGTTATTCAATTTTCTCGTATATATGGACTTCAAATTCAATTTGATTGGGTTAACTTTTTGGAGAGGTGAAATTTATGTTTGGACGGTCTTAGCGCACACGTTGTGTTAGCCAGATCGTGATTATTTTGACTTTTTGATATGCAATTTGATATATAGTGTTTTGTATCTTGTCTATGTTTTGTTGATTTTACTTCGTCATATTCTAGTTTATGTTAATGATTTTTGCAATGACCACAATCAATTGATAAAACATTGCAATATTACTTGATTCTTTTCCTTTTAGATATACATTATCTAAAGTATTTAGGTCAAGATATTTAATTGATTTGTTGCAGATTGAACATACCAATACATGATGTTGGATGATTTTGCCACTCTTTTCATGAGAAATATAATTATACATCAATAATATGTGTTTTGTTGTTTTATTTGTCTTATGTTTATTTTATTTCTCCATATTGTAATTTATGTCCTTTGTTAGTTTATGTGCACATTGTTTATCATTGCATCCTTAAAGTTTACATCTGATTCATTGATCATATGTTTTATATAAGTTTTTTTCCATATAAATCTTAACCACTTATTGTTTTCAACACTTATTTATAATTTGACCATATCTAGAAGTTATCATAGAATATATGAATATATAAGTTCACAGGGATTTGTTGATGTTGTATATAGCAACGGAAGGTATTCCCTTACAGACAACAATGTATAATATATATTATATTATGTACAACAATATATATTTATATATAATATAATATATAAAGATAAATAATCAATAATTATTTAAAAATAGTAATGAAAAGACACTCCGAATATATATATATATATATATATATATATATATATATGGACCATCAATTGTAATTAGTGATCAACCAATACTTCATATATGTTATATCAATCTAATAATGTTTACTCAATTGTAAAAACGAAATCAAGGTTGAGAATTTTTCAAGTGTGTAATTATTGAAGATCTGAAAATAAGAAAGAATTCAATTGAAGATCTGAAAATAAGAAAGAATTCAACATGGTATTAGAGCCAAGTTAATATTCCATGGTATCATTTCTTTTTTTTAAGGGTTAGTGGTTTATAGGTCCATGGTTTTGGAAAACCACTGGACCATGATATTTCCTACCATATAAAACAAAACAAAATTCTTTCTTAAAGGGAAGTGCATGTTAAGAAAAACACTACTCCATATTTGGAAATAAGTTAATTTAATTTGGAATCTACAAGATGGTGTCCAATCTCAGAGTAGAAGATAAGATACATAAAGCATACAATTTCGGATCATGGAAGCATAGAATACTTCTCCTTCTAGAAGAGAACGAACTCTTGGATTCTATCAAGAAATACCTCCCAGAACCAGGAGAGAAATAAGCCAAGGAAATGCATAAGAAAAATGTGATCAAGGCCTATAGGATCTTGTCAGATTCAATCAACGATCACTTAATTCTACATGTATCAGAATTGAAGGCATCAATGGAAATGTTTGATGCCTTATCAAGATTATATGAAAGCAAGAATACAAGCAATAAGATAACTCTCAGGCATCAACTCAAAAATGTAATGATGAATAAATCAAATTTAGGTTTTATCTACTTCATGAGGATTTCTTAGATCAAGGATCAACTAATATCTATTTGAGATTCAATGGACGATGCAAAGCTTGTGACTACAACTCTAAATGGTTTTCGTTCTACTTGGGATGAAATTGTTCAAGGAATTTGCGCAAGAAGGAAATTATCTAACTTTGATAAGCTATGGACAGATTGTGCTCAATAAGAATCAAGAATAATATCCAAGGCACATAAGGCCAATGATGAAGAAAATAAAACTCTTGTTGCTCATGTGAAGAAAGGAAAAGAAAGAAGAAACAAAAATTTGAAGAAAAATAAAAGATCAATTCTAGATCACAAGAAGGATGTATCTAAGATTAGGTGTTACAACTGTCAGAAGTTGGGACACTTTTCTTACCAGTGTTCTCAAGGGAAAGGAAAAAGAAAACATCATGCACATGCAACAGATATGGAGGAGTCTACATCTCAGAAAAATATAAGGGAGACAAAAGATGAAGAGTATGTCTTTGTCTCAGCTCTCACAGGAACCATCACTCAAGGAAGTGATATTTGGCTAGTAGATAGTGGTGCTTCCAAGCACATGATTGGGTTATGAAATTCTCTTACAAATTTGACAAAAAGGAGTTCATCCCTTTAGGTGGAACTTGGAGATGATTCAAAGCATGTAGTAAAAGGAGTAGGAGAAACATCATACCAACTTGATTTAGGTAACTCCATTTCAATAAAAGATGTATTTCTTGTATAATATTTAAAGAAGAATCTTCTCTCTTTCTCTACTTTAGAATATTTGAGGCTTCAGAGTGGCACTTGTTGATGGCAAAGTCCTTATATGGCCTAATGATTCAAGTATAGATTCAGTCGATGTGATTGGTGTTCGAGAGGGAGGATCGTATAAATTAAAGGGACACCCAACAAAAGATATTGTACACAATAACATTAGCTCCATGGAACTATGGCACCGAATAATTTCTCTCTTGAACTACAGAGCCTTGCCAGTTTTGAGCAAAATGGTCACAGGTTAACCAAAATTCCAGGTGGAGCATGATGGAGTATGCAAAGGTTGTGCACTTGGAAAGAATTCCAAGGGAAGTTTTCCAAGTTGTGACAATAGATCCAAGGGGATCTTGGAAATTATATATTTAGATCAAAAGATGAATTTTTCATTAATTTTTAATAAATCAAGGCTTTAGTAGAAAATATATTTGGATGAAATATTAAAGTTTTGATGTCAGATAATGGAGGTGACTACACCTCAAATGAGTTCAAGGACTTTTACTTAGAAGTAGGGATTAAGTGGGAGCTAACAACTCCTTACAACCCCCAACAAAATGGGGTTGTAGAGAGAAATAACAGATCAATTGTAGAAGAAGCTAAAGTAATGAACCATGACTATAACTTACCCATGTATCTATGGGTAGAAGCATCCAGACCAACTGTATATGTTTAGAAGAGAATTCCTCATAATATATTGAGGAGCAAGACACCAAAAGAAGTATTCACAAGGGAGAAACCAAATGTTAGACACGTGAGGATATTTGGTTGTCTAGTGTACATACATGTTCATAAGGAAAATATAACAAAGCTAGATCCTTCAAGAAATAAGGGCACTTTTGTTGGATACAATGAGACTTCAAAGGCTTATAGAATATACATATCTGGACAAAGAAATATTGAGATTAGTAGAGATGTCATCTTTGATGAAGAAGCAACTTTCAGGAAATCTAGAGAGCCTCACATGGACAAGGAAAGAGAGGATCAAGAGGCTCCCAAGGATACAATGATGATTGAATCTACTCCAAAAGAACATACCCTAGAAGATCGAGATGAGACAATAGAGCCAAAGACACTAGTAGATCCACCCAAAGGCATTACAATAATCAAGAAGAGACCATTATGGCTCTAGAACACATTGAAGGAAGCATAAAAACATGTAGCTCCCAGAGGCTCCTTCAAAGAGAGAAAGAGACCACACAATTTTTCCAACTATGTGGCGCTAATGAGTAAGATCATTGATTCAGAACCTTCCACTTATGAGGAAGCCACAAAACAGCAAGTGTGGAAGGATGCTATGATGGAAGAGTACCAATCCATCATGAAAAATGATGTGTGGAACATGGTTCCGAGACTAGAAGGGAAGTCAGTGGTGACTTCAAAATGGATCTACAAGATCAAGCATGTTGCAGATGGTAGCATAGAAAAGTAAAAGGCTAGATTTGTGGCTAGAGGATTCTCCTAGAAAGAGGGAAAATATTATGATGAAACATTTGCCCCAATAGCCAGGTACACTTCTATTAGATCTATCATCTCTATTGCTTCTATTATGGGTTGGAAATTACACCAAATGGATGTAAATACTACTTTATTTAATGGTATAATTAAAGAAGAAGTGTAAATAGAGAAACCAAAAGGTCTTGTGATCCATGGTAAGGTGTCCCATGTTCGTAAATTAAAGAAATATGTGTACAAGATTAAGCAAGCATCCAGGGCATGGTATGCCAAAATAGATAGGTATTTGATGAAGCTTTGTTTACCAAGAGTAACACTAATCGTAACCTTTACTACAAGGTTGAATATGGTTGCCCCATGATATTGGTACTTTATGTAGATGGCCTGTTTCTTACAAGGGATGAGAAGCTCATAGATGGGTGCAAGAGGGAGCTCACTTCATAATTCGAATTGAAGGATCTGAGTTTAATGCACTATTTCTTGGGATTGGAAGTGTGACAGAGGCCAGATGAAATCTTCCTTAGCTAAGGGAAGTATACAGATAAGATCCTGCATAAATTCAAGATGATGGACTGCAAGTCCATGACCACACCTATGGTTACAAATTTGAAGTTATTGAGTGATTCTTCTTCATATTTGGTTGATTCCATAATGTACATACAATTGATCAGACCCTTGATGTACCTGGTTAATACCAAGCCGAGTATATGCTTTGCAGTGAACACATTGAGTCAATACATGGTTGAGCCTAGACATATACATTTGTAACAACAAATCATGTATTGAGGTACCTACATGGTATGGTTAGATATGGTTAGATATGGACTCATATATGTCTCAGACGATGAAGTAAATATGAAAGGTTATACATACTCTGACTCGGAAAGGAGTGAAATAGATAGGAAAAACACATTAGGGTATTGCTTCAATTTGGGATTAGGTGTGATCTCATGGTGTAGCAGAAAATAATTGTGAGTGGAACTCAATACAATAGAGGCAGAATATATAGTAGCCAGTGATACAAGTTGTGAAGTAGAGTGGCTTCAGAAATTGCTTGCAAGATTGTTTAATCTAGAGTTAGATCCAACCTTGATATACTATGATAATTAAAGTTGTGTGATTCTTTTAGAGAATCTAGTCTTTCACGACAAGTCAAAGCATATACAGATCAAATACAATCTCATTTAAGACATGGTACAAAGAGGAGTAGTGGAACTATGATACATATCCACAGATGAGTAGACAACATACATTCTCACCAAGCCTTTGTCTAAAGTGAAGTTTGAATACTTCAAAGACAAGCTTGGTGTGATCCAGAATGTCCACCCTCGTTGAGAGGGAGTTGTGATGTTTCTCATACAACAGAAAGATACTCTCCCTCTAGCCAAGGGTTTCCTAGATTAGTCATGTGAAGCGATTGAGGGAGTAATGAGTAGCTAGGTACAAGTCTTTCCTATGCCATGTGAAGTGGTTAGGTGAGGTTGGGACTATTAGGAGAGGAAAAACATCATAAATACTGCAACGTAGTCTTGAGACTATGGTGGTAGTCTTTCCCATGCCATGTGAAGTGGTTGGATGTGAATGTGACTACTAGAGGAGAACATCATGTAAGAATGCGTTCCTCTCTGAGAGGGAGTGTTGAAGTTGTATATAGCAGCAAAAGGTATTCCCTTTCTGGTAATAATGTATAATATATATAATATTATGTATAAAAATATATTTTATATATTATATTATATATATAATATAATATATAAATATAAAAAATCAACAATTAATTAAAAATACATGTCTATTAATGAAAAGACACCATGACTATATATATATATAATGTTTTCTCAATTGTAAAAACGAAATTAAGGTTGAGAAATTTTCAAGTGTATAATTATTTATCACAAGGCAATAATTACCAAGATATGAAAATAAGAAAGAACTCAATAGGCCTTGAGGTTAAGGAAGGCCAATGCTTCAACCTGAAGCAGGAGGATATTTTGTTTATCCTCATTGAATGTCCTTTTAGATTATTTTTTTTCACCGAGAAAATTTGAAAGACAACATTATTTTTGGCACCATTTCCGTGGATCTCGAAATTTTAAGTTGTGTTAGTTCATGAATAATGGTAATCCTGTTCAACACCATAGTATTTTTGGGTTAGACGATCAATGAAGTGTCCTTAAAGGATTTTACCATTTGACTTTGCAGATTGCTCAGACTCCTGAAGAAATATAGATGAACTGGGAAGTGTTAGCCCATGAGGACGAATTGGCACAACCCAATCCTGAGGCCCCTCAACGACAAGGACAAAGAAGGTGAACCTTGTTCAACATTTACATTTCCCTAGAATATTTATATTTAATATTGAACAAAGTTAGCTTTTGGTACATGTATGCCTATTTGTTGTCCCTGAAAACCTGACAAAACGATTTTTGAAATTTAATGTTAAATGTATAATTATTTAAATTTTGTTGGACTCTAAACTGGATCCCTTTAGTAATATAACTAGGTCTAGTTTAGTTTCATCATACCTAGCAGTACAAGATCCAAAAATATTGGTAACTGTTGCAAATAGAAAGAAGAATGCCAAGGCATCTAGAGAGAAAATTATTGGACCTAGTTTTCAAGATACTAAAATAGAGGAAAATTTTCAACCTTCGACACCCACCAAGGAGTCTAAAATCACAATATATCAAGGGGGAAATAAAGCCCAAGTTAGTTCTACATCTACTTCTATCCCTTTAACACAAACAATACCCCAAAATTTGCAACAACCCCTTTTGTTCATCCTCATGTTGACGTTGATGGAAATCCGTCAACCAAGAGGGTCTCCTCGATGTGAAGTCCTAATTAGAACTCACATCGTTTGGACTAGGAGCCCCATCTAGAGTATAGGCCTAGTTTCCATATATTCTTATGGATTTTCCTTGGCTCTAACTTTCAACAAGAGAGAGGAACAAATGGGTTCCTTCAAAAACAAGTAAGTGTGCCTGGTGAATGCTCGGTTTTAGGTGTGTCAAGGTTCTTCTACTACGAAGGGAAAGTAAAGTGAACCTCTAAGAGAGAGGTAATAGTACCACTTTGGTAGAAAAACACACAAACAAGTGATATTTTGCTGACATCCAGTGGAATATTCCACAAATATGCAACAGACATTGCAACCACTTCAACACATTCTCAATATGATAAGCACTAAAATAATTGAAATAGTTCAACTACTTTAGTACTGGTGAAACAAACATGAATCATAAACATTCACAAAATAGTCTTACAAAAATTCATAATCCATGCATGAAGAACGTGTTGGCCTTCAGGCTTCATATATTAAGTAAAAGTACCCGAAAACATGTATACAATGAATACCACTAGCTCCATAGTGGAAAGTTGGAGCCATTACTTGCTCCCCAAAAGAACTAGCTTGTTTCTTTGATTCCTTGGGGGAGGAGCCAAGGTGAAAATTACTTTTATCATACAATGAGGGTGTATACATAACCAATGGGGTGATGCTTCACCTCCCTTGTGACTCTTTGACTACCCTCATGATTGTTTGACTTCCTATGACTTTTCGAGTTTACATGACTCTTCATATTTTGTACATGTCCTTGGACTTCCACTTTACATTACATTTTCCAATACAGAGTTTACAAATAATGTGGCACATGATGATTCATGATGTGATATGACATTGATGACATGGCACTGTCAAGCCACTCTCTGCTGCGACTTTTTCTTCAATAAGAGATCTCCAATGCTTCATATTCATGAGAAATATGTTTTGTTCTTCATATCCACCCTCTAAAGGGTTGTGAATAAGATGGAGTCTTCATGCAGTCATGATCTTTGATATTATGTTGTAATCTAGTGTTCCTTCGCCTTCTCACATGATGATCATATTATCTCTTCAGCTCCATATGTGTCTTCTGGCATGGCCCCCCTCTCATTTTCCTCCCTCATCATCATGTCATGATATGATAATGTACCTATAACTGAAAACCATTCATGGAAAGTCGACATGAGTCTGAAAAACCCCTAACTTAACATATTTCATGAACTCACCTATTAGGGCTATAACTCGTGACTGGTTGAGTGATTGGCTAAGGTATTGAATAGTTCCAGAGGCCAAGGTCCGTGACTGAGGTTTGAGACTGTGCAATACGTAGTTTAGGATGGCCAGGTTCAAGAGATTGCACAATTGAGGGGCTTAAGAGATTAAGGCTAGGGATTGAGGCTTGAAGATTCCCATTGCGCAGTTCAGGGAGGACAAAGGCTAAGGAATTGTGAAATTGAGGGATCAAGGACTCAGTATGGAGGCTTGAGCCTTGATACTGTGTAATGCGTAGCTCTGGAGGTCTAGGTAGAGGAACTGTGCAATTGAGGGACTCAAGGACTCAAGATAGAGGCTTTAACCTTGAGATTGTCCACTACAAAGTTTTGGGAGGCAAGGAGGCCAGGTGATTACAAAATTGTGCAGTTTAGGAGCTCAAAGGTTGAGGCTTGAGGACTAAGATTTCACAATGCACAGTTCAGGCTTGACTAGAGGGCATGATTGCACAATGTTGGAGGTCAAGGTCTAGGCTTGAGCACTGAGATTGTGCAATGTGCATTCCTGGGAGGCAGGAACTGTGCATTACATAGCTCTGGGAGGCAGGAATTGCGCATTGCGTAGTGTCAAGATGTAGGGTTGTGTTGATGCCCCAAAAATCGTTGTATCAACATTGGGGGATAACCACCCGGTCCGGACCTTAATACAGCTCCTTTTCCGTTTGGAATGGTGGCTCCGACTGGGGATAATGGGACCAGTTTCCCAGTAATGAATAAACGGGATGGCTGAATGATTGATTGTCTAATCTAATGATAGGTGAATAACTTAATCTATTTGCAAAATAAAAGAACTACTACTAATCCTGGGAACTATTGTACTTTGAAGTATAGCGCTTAATGATCTATGTTTATTGACAGGCATATAGATGACTCCATCTAATAGACATGGACATTTATTCATTCAAGGATTACTTTTCTTAAATAGTTAAACAAAGTGATTAACGCAATATTGCTACACTTATCATTTATATCATCGATACATATATGATCAAAAGAAAAGCATACCATAAACATCCAATAGTGGAGGGAATAAAGAAATGCTGTTAAAACACATACATACATTCGATAATAGCAAAGGCGATCAAATGACAATTCATATAAAAAGAATGGATTCAGACATAGATAATAGTACCATATGAGCTGCTAGTCACTCCCAATATCAATCGCTATTTGAGATTCTTCTTCCAACGCAGAAATACTTTCAAACAAAGACAGTAGTGCACATTTGCATAAAAGCTTCCTTGCCAAAATTAGAATAATTGGTCCAGTTTTATAAAAGAATATGCCTGAAGTACAGTAGTGCAACTTCAGGCTTTAAGTCTTGTACAAAACTTTACGACCCTTTCCAAAACAATGAAAGGGTCTATAAATACTGAATTAAACTAACTATCTATGAAACAGAAATCCTACTTAATTAGTATCGAACGATCTTGAATATCTCCTTCTCAGCAATCTGGCAGTCGGCGGCATGAATCATCATGTAGGCTGTTTGCCTTTAAACCTTAGCTGACATATCGAAAGCATTGGCTCCACTTCGGGCGGTCTGTTGAGGCGAGAGTTGAGCTGGGCGACATAGGTGGCATCCTGAATATCGGGAATAATATACCCGATTTCATCTGTAAGGCATTTGAGGGCGGCTCTTTGGCTGTGCGGTTTTACTAAGAAGAACCAATAGGCGTCCCATGTTAAACTGTTAATTCTAGCGATTAATCTCCCATTTTTCTCTAGATCTGGATAACATGACTGCTCCAATGTTTTCGCCGCTGTCAATTTACTTGGAGTGCATTGGGAAATCATGTTAGACAAGTAGAGAGTATTATTAACCTGTTATCACTAGGAACTATAGTTCATGTATATAAGAGTGTCCATAAGTTTTTATAAAGTATTGAGGTCTTGTAAATAGGTTTGTTAGTTGATGTCAATTTCAAATTTGAAATTCAAGAGTTGTGGATGAGAATTCGTGTAAAGGCAAGGTTATTAGTCCCTCTCCATCATTGTTAGTTATGTCATGTCATGTCATTGGTACTTTGCGCAGTTTCGCAGCGCGGGTATGATGTCTTTGGTACTTGCGCAGTTTCGCAGTGCGGGTGTGATTGGTCAGTTTTGCTGCGAAATAATGTTTGCGTGTTTTCGTAGCGCCCCGTTTGTCAGCGATTTCGTAGCGCATTCCCTTAAATTTGAACTGCCCGCGCTACGAAATCGGGGTTTCAGGCTTTTTTTTGCAGCATTGTTCCCTGAATGTCTAATCCGAGAAGTAGTGAGTCACGAATCCGGTCATGATTGTCTTTTCATACCATTTCTTTGTCATGATGAGCCATTACTTTGCCATAAGGTCCGATATCATATAGTTATGTGTCAGTTTAGAGGACGTTATAAGAGCTGGTCATTCCATAATGAGTTCTTCATATCATATGAATGTTTTTGCTCTATGAAAAGCCTGAGCTTTGTTTTAAACGAACTACTGCAAGCGAGCCTGCTCTCTACAGCTAAAGATTGTCTTCGTGCTGCAAACCACCGTCATTCCCTTGTGTAAAATTACTCAAAGAAGCATGGAAAGAAGGGAACATCGTTCGGGTAAATGTGTGAGAACAGAGCCGGAGGGGTTAGATGTAACCCTCAGGGATGAGGAGGTAGCAAAGGCGTTTAGAAGTGCTGGTTGCTGGCAATTTTGTGAAAAATTAAAGGGTGGACATGCAGAAGTGACCAAGGCATTTGCATTGAACTTCACTGGACTGAATTCGAAGGTGGCCATGTTGGAGTTTCCGGTGTCCCCTGAAGTCATTTCTTCTGTCACAGAAATCCCGAGGGGTGGCCAAGAGTGGTTCAAGAATTTCAAGTTTGACATGGGTCCGTGCAAGGAGTTCTTGAAGGCACCATATGTAGACGAAGATCTTACTAAAGCTGTCCCAAGGAGCTATCTAAAGGAGAATTATGCTATGCTATTGACATGTATCCAGAAGTACCTGACATGTGAGGGTCGGTACAACAAAGTCTACTCATACCATTTTAAGCTGCTGCTACACTTCACTGGTAAGAGCTCAATAGCCATACCTTTTTACTTATTCAGAAGTATTAGCAAGATGTGTGATAAGATTCAGTTAAAGAAGGAAGCTTATGAAACATCTCTTTTTCATCATGGTCTGGTTAAATTACTGGTGTTGGATAGCCTACATAAAATTGGTAAAGACTGGGATTCATTTGTGTTCATGGCCGGTTTCCCAAGTAAAACGGGCCTAACTCCATTACCTGTAAGAGAAAGAGAAGAAAAGAGTGAGGAAACTACTTTGGCTGAGATTAGGAAAGAAATAACAGATCATAAGAAGCCCAAAGCTAAAACAAAGAAATCAGAGAGGTCTGTAACAGTCAAAGAAACACTTGAAGCATCAATGAAGAAAACTCCTAAGCCAGCAGTTAAAGAAACACCTGAAGCATCAGAACAGAAGACTTCAAAATCATCTAGAGTATCTGAAAAGGAAACCCCTAAGTCATCTCCTAAAGAAACACCTCAGTCATCAAAACAGAAGACTCACAAAAGAAAAGATGAAACTAAATCCAGTGAAGTTGAAAGGGTTTCAAGGGTGAGAACTAGAGGCCAGCTAAGCAAAGAAAAAGGAAAGTCAGCCCCTGTAGAAGAAAGTCCTATTTCAAAGGGTAGTTTAAATGACTTACTTGAAGCCATTGAATTAGAGCAAGATCATCCGATCCAAATTGAACCACTTGAACTTGAGCAAGATCAATTGGTATCACCAATGCATATTGATCTAACACAATCCTCACCTGAAAGTTCTAAGAAGTCAAAGGCTTCTAAAAGATTAAAGTTTGAAGAACCAAGTGAAGAGTATGCCTTTAAACCACGCAGACCAATGACTAGAAGGCAAATGAAAGAAGTGGAAAAAGCTCAGAAAGAGAAAGCACCTTCAGAGATGCCTAGGACAGAGGCACTTGAAGTCTTCTCTGAAATAGTTCAAGCAGCTAAAAACAAGAACAAGGATAATAAGGTTGTTATCAGTCAAAGTGGAAATGTGATTGCCATTAAGAAACAAGCTGAAGCAAGTAAGGAAATACCTCAGGTTCAAAATGTTTTTAAAGAAAAGGCAGTAAGATATACAAGCTATAAGAAAGCTGTAATGAAAGGTAAGACAAGTTTGATCAGTCAAGCTAGCTCAGTATCTGATGCCTATGTATGGACAGTGCCAGCTCTGAAGCAGGCGAAGACTATGAAACAAATGAATGCAGGTCTAAGAGCAGAGAACAAGAAGTTGAAGGAAGAAGTCATCAGCCTGAAAGAGAAGCTAGACAAACTAGCTAAATGATTCAAGAAGGGATGTGTTTTCCAAATTTTGATATATTTTGGCCATCGTCTTTTTAAAAAAGCTTTTTGAGACTTTTTGATGTCTTTACACCTGTATAGAATGACTGAAGAAATCACAGACTTGAGTTATTGTTGCTTTAAGGTTCATGTATTTAATTTTGATGACCTACAGCAGTTTCGTAGCGCGCTACGAAACTGCTGTAGATGACTGGTTATGTTGAAAACTTGAGTTTGAATGCTGAGGTCAGCAAATATTTAAAGAGATGACTTAATGCCAGCATGGAGGTTATAGAAGGTCAGTCAGATATTTAAAAAAGGTTGCCAGGTGTAAATATTCGAAGAAAAGGTGAAGTTTTGTTTCTTATTGAAAGTTTCACTTTATGTCCGAGTTTTTAGGGTTGTGATAGAGCTGCTGAGATGTTAAGTGATACACTTGTCTAGTTATGGGGTGGCCAGATCATGAGTTTTCTTCAGTCACACGGGACTATCCAAGGATTAAATGGCTTGAAACTGGATCATTAATACATGTACACCGATGGGAGGCAGCAACCGAGAATATAGGCTTCATTTTCTTATTGGTTGATGAATCATCTATGCATCAGGTATCCGGAGCTGTTCATACATTGAATCTGCTTTCAGTTTGGGTTTGGTTATTATTGTAATGCTACAGGTGGCAAGCTCTGAGAACGCAGCAAAGTATACGAGGGGAAAGACTTAAAGTGCCAATGTGACAGAGTCCTCTGTTTTCGTAGCACCATATCTCTTGTAATCAATTAGTTTGTTTATGATATAGTTAAGGTCATTAATGTCAAAATTCCGAGCTCCCTTCATGCTTGTTGAGGAGTCTCGTGCAGTAGTGTTTTGATTGGCTATATATAGGAATAACTTTTATGTAAAAAAGGTTGGATACTTTATAAAAAACAGTGTTGTTCTGGGCCATTGTAAGACCTTTTTGACAGTAATAGTAAAACAGAGTTATTCTCTTCTCAAGATTCTCGAAGGATTGTCATGTTCAAATGTAGTAATGGTGTTTTATACTTTATGTTATTTTATAGTCTTGTTGTATGCAATCACTCAGAATTCATAATTATATGCTCTGACTTCTTGTGTATTCAGCAAGCTATGTTTTGGTGGAGTATGTTTGACATGTAATGCTAAGAGCCTTGATTTCCATGAGATCACTGTGTTTTCCTTGTTTACTTAATATTATAGACTCCATAGCCCAATGAGAGCCAGTTTGATGTGTTTCCAACCATTTATGCTTTCATAAGTGAATAAAGAGTTAGCCATCTAGTGTTTGAAGGATTTTATCAAGAGTTGTGAGAGAGCCCTCTCTGATTAGGAAGGCTAATTCCTAATCTAAAGTATGGTCTGAAACAGTTACATGAAACTTGGCTTGGTTGCAGCCCCTAGTACTGGTTTTGTGATAACATTTTGGTGCGTCTGCCGGGAGCTTAAGATTGAATTTCTGAAGGTAGCAGGAGTTCAAATGATTTTCGAGGCTGCATTCTACCTTGGTGACTCCATTTGTTATTTAAAAGTTTAAAGGTGGCTTCGAAAGGAAGGTACACAAGGAGTAACCCTGATCCAAATCCACCTAGTCCTGTGGAAAATCCTAATATCATCTCAAGGAGTAAACAAAGATTCTCTGATATACCAGGTACTTCAAGTATTTCAAAGTCATTATTTACTGAGTTTTTTAGAAGTCCTGAGAATAAACTTGTTGATGATAAAGTTCAAGAGGTCATATTAAGGTCTGAAAATGAAGAAGAATTAATTGGTATCATTTTGGATCTACAAAAGAGAGGTATTGATACTTCTTCTCTAATTTCACATAAAGATAAAGAGGAGTTTTGGGAAATTGTTTCTTCTGAGCTATTATTAGAGAAAGAAGATTTAAAGCAGCTCAAGGAGCTTGACCCTTTCGAAATTTTGCTCAACTCAAAGATTGGTTTACCTCTCCCAAATTGGAGTTCTTTTGTTAGTGGTCTACAAAGTCCTAATAGTCCTTTTCGTACTCATATTTTGTCCTCTGCTTCTGCAAGTCCAAATAGCCCTCAAGCCACATTTCATACTAGTTCTGGTCATAACATACCTATTGTCACTCTTCCTCCTTTCATTATGGCCGTACCTGCTAGGTATGCTCCTTTGGCCCTTCCTTCTGTTCTGCATGATTTACCAAATAAATATGCTTCTAGGATCCCAACATGGGGAGGATATGAGGACATTACAGCTGAAGAGCATGTGGATAGATTCAATGATTTTATTGATAGATATGAAGTGGATGATGAAGATGTCAAACTGAGATTGTTTGCTCAGTCTTTCATTGGAGAGGTTAGGAAATGGTTCAAGGCCTTGGGAGCTGGTAGCATTCACAGTTGGGCTGAGTTTGAAGATAGCTTTCTGAGGAAGTGGGGAAATAGAACTAATCCAGTTCAGGCCCTCACTGAATATAATAATTTAAGAAGAACTCCAGATGAGACTATTCAAAATTTTTCTAAGAGGTTTAACAATATTTATAATTCTATTCCAGCTCACTTGAAACCTCCTGGAGCTTTAGCACAATTAAGATATGCCGAGTCCTTTGATTCTGACTTCTCTCTTTTACTCAGAGAAAGAGAGTCTGCTACATTGGCTGACATGCAAAATGATGCTATCAAAGTAGAGGTGAATATACTTGCTGCTAAAAAGTCCAAGATGGCTAAGACCAAGATAAAGGAAGAGGAAAGGCCTTCTACTTCTGCTCAAGAGGATAAAGTTGAAACCATGATAAAGACTATGGAAAAATTGATGGACCAATTAGCACTTGGGAATACTGCTGCTCCTCAAGCGCAACAAGAACCTCGGTTTAGAAATCCTCAGTTTAGAAGGCCACAAAATCAACAAAGGCCAAGGGAGAATAGAAATCAACAAGCTGATCCTCCTGTAAGACCTCCGTTTCAGCAAAATATGGTAGATGGAGAAGAAGAATCTGAGGAACCTGAAGAAACTATTCATTGTCTTGGTGAAGAAGATTCAGAGATCTTTCTAACAAAAGAGGAACATGATGAGTCTAGCCAACAAAAAGCTGAAGAAGAACCTTCAGATTTCCTAAAGGGTTATCAGCATGCCATATTTGAAATTCAAAAGCAATATAACCTCAGAAATAGAGATGTCCCCATTACAGCAAACAAGGGTCAGCCTAAGAAGAATATTTCAAAAGCAGTGGAAGATAAAAAAGAAAAACCAAAACAAGCTGAAGAAAAAGGTGATGCTCCTATTGAAAAGAGAGATAATCAAACTCTTGTTCTTCCTAAGGAAGTTGAGAGGTCTACTCCAGGATTCAATATAGAAAATGAGATTTCTAAAATCAAAATATCAGTCCCATTTAATGAGATTTTGAAAGTAAACAAGTATAGAAGCAAGATTGTGGAAATGCTTAATTCTCCCCCAGGAGGAGCTGATATTTTAAATTTGCAAGAAGACAATCCTATCATTTGTTTAGGCCCAAGGCTTGAAGATGAGCAGAATGATGAGTTTCCTCCTTTTTATATAAGCATCAATATACATGAAATGACTCTTCATAATGCCATGTTGGACTCAGGAGCATCTCATAATCTTATGCCCAAAGTCATTATGGAAAGGTTAGGATTGGAAGTGACTAGACCTTATAAAGACTTATTTTCTTTTGATTCTAAGAGGGTTCATTGTATTGGGTTAATTAAGGATGTTGTTGTGGCACTTACACAAATCCCAGCTAAAACCACTGTCATGGATATTGTTGTGGCTGATGTTCCACCTAAATTTGGAATATTACTTTCAAGGTCATGGGCAGCTAAAATTAAAGGTACCATGCAAATGGATTTGACTTATGCTACTATTCCAGTATTTGGAGAGCAGAGAAGGTTATACCGGGAAACAAGGATGGCATATATGGTGAGTAGCAAGGATAAACCACAGAATTTTCCTATCTATTCTTGTGACACAGGCTTGGGATCAGCCATTCTATTTAATGAATCAGTGGGAGAAGAATCACAGAAAGAAAAAGCAGAAAATCAGTGTGAACAGTCGCAGCAAAGTAATGAAGAAGACATTTCTGGTTGCTGGTCTTTGTATTTTGATGGAGCAGCAGGGAAGGAAGGTGCTGGCGCTGGAATTTGGATCATGAGTCCAGCTGATGAGAGTAAGTTTCTGTCTTATAAGCTCAATTTTGATTGCACAAATAACATGGCCGAGTATGAGTCCCTGGTTTTAGGCTTAGAAAATTTGATTGAGTTCAAGGCAAAAAACATTGCTGTTTATGGGGAATCTGAGCTGGTTATAAAACAAGTTCAAGGTGTTTACCAAACAAAAGATGCAAGAATGAGAGCTTATAGGAACTTGGTGTTAGAATTGTTGGAAAAGTTTCAATCATACACTTTCAATATCAAAACCAGAGAGCAGAATTCCATGGCAGATTCTCTTGCTGTAGCAGCTAGTCTTTTTGTCATTCCTAAACATGCTTCTGACAGTTATGAAGTCAAAGTCCGCCATAGGCCAGTAATCCCTGATAATATATTAAATTGGCAAGTCTTTGAAGATGACCAGCAGGTGAGAAGTTTCATAGAATTGAAAGGAGAATTTGAGCATTGTCAAATTGATCAGCAAAACATGTTAGTAGAAACAAAAGAAAAGTCTGAGGTGTTACAGCTCCAAAATAATCTCATTCCTAAAGGTTTGATTCCTCTTGAAAAGCTTTTTGATCAGAATGATGTCTTTAAGGCGCCAAGGTTGCAAGCAAATGAAGAGGAGATAGAAAACTGCAATCTAGGTGATTTAGTAGCGCCTAAATTGATCAAAATTTCAAAATTTTTATCAGCTGATCTAAAAGTTAAGTACATTGATCTATTGAAGAAGTTTATTGATGTGTTTGCTTGGAATTATACTGATCTCAAACAATATGATTCCTCAGTTATACAACATACAATCCCCATCAAGCCAAATGAGAAACCTTTTAAGCAAAAATTGAGAAGAATAAATCCTCTGCTAATGCCATTAATTGAGAAAGAAGTCAAGAAGCTGTTTGATGCAAAGATTATTGTTCCTATCAGATTTTCAAATTGGTTGGCCAACTTGGTTCCAGTTAGGAAAAAGAACGGAGAAATAAGGATTTGCATAGACTTTAGGAATTTGAACAAGGCTTCACTGAAGGACAATTATCCTCTCCCTAAAATGGATCTTATGCTGCAGAATATTGTAGGCTCTCAAAGAATGTCGATGTTAGATGGCTTTTCAGGATACAATCAAATCCTTGTTCATCCAGAGGACCAGGAGAAGACAGCTTTTACCACCCCATGGGGCACCTTTATGTATGCCAAGATGCCTTTTGGCCTCATGAATGCAGGGGCGACTTTCCAAAGGGCTATGGACATTGCTTTCGCAGAGGAGAAAGATAAATCAGTTGTGGTATACCTTGATGATATCACAGTCTTTTCAAAGAGAGAGGAAGATCATTTAAAACATCTGGAGAAGATATTATTGAAGTGTAGAAGGTTCGGCATTTCTTTGAATCCAACTAAAAGTATCTTTGCTTTGACTTCTGGTAAGTTGCTTGGGCATATCATTTCTCAAGAAGGCATCAAAATAGATCCAAATAGAGTTAGTGCTATTTCAAGGCTGGATTTGCCAAGGAGTAAGAAAGAAGTTCAGTCTTTTCTTGGTAAAGTTAATTTTGTTAGGAGGTTCATTCCCAACTTTGCAGAGGTGGTTAAGCACATCACAAAAATGCTAAAGAAGGGAGCAGACTTTAAGTGGACAGCTGAGGCAAGAAAGTCATTTGAAGAAATTAAAAAAGCACTCACTCAAGCGCCGGTTCTTATTAGCCCTGATTTCTCCAAGGAATTTTTAATATTCACCTATGCCTCTGAAGATACAATCGCTGGAGTTCTTTTACAGAAAGGGAATCAAGGTACTGAACAGCCTATCTCATTCTTTAGTAAAACATTGGCAAATGCTGAATTAAAGTATAATATTTTAGAAAAGCAAGCATATGCTTTGGTAAAGGCAATCAAAGATTTTAGAATCTATGTGCTTCATTCTCATATTATTGCATTTGTGCCAAGTGCTGTTATTAAAGAAATTCTCACACAAGCAGACCCGGATGGTAAAAGAGGGAAATGGATAGCCAAATTGCTGGAATATGATATTGAAATTAGGCCAACTAAATTGGTGAAGGGTCAAGGGTTAGCAGAGTTGCTAACTCACTCAAATCTAGACTGCAGCGACATTAATTTTAATGCAGAAATATCAGAAATTTTTGAAGAAGAGGAAGAGTTGGTTCAAATTAATGAAAAATTTCTGATATCTGAATGGTATAAGGATGTCTCATTTGTTTTACAACACAACAGAGCCCCTGACAATCTTTCCAAGTCTAGAGCTCGTTTCATCAAGCTGAAATCCCTTAGATATTTTGTTTATGAGCAGAATTTATTTTGGAAGGATGCTGGAGGAATTCTATTAAGTTGTTTGATTGAAGAGGAGGCTAATAGGGTGATTGAAGAGTTTCATAAGGGAGATTGTGGAGGTCACCATTATTGGAAGGCTACTGCTAATAAAATATTGAGAGCCGGGTATTTTTGGCCCACCATGTTCAAAGATATTTATAAAAAAGTTGCAGCCTGTCATGAATGTCAGTTGTTTGAAGGTAAAAGGAAGCTCATGCCTATGCCTCTAGTTCCTATTTATGTAGAAGCGCCCTTTCAGCAGTGGGGGCTAGATTTTATAGGTGAGATACATCCCTCTTCATCAGGCCAACACCGGTGGATACTTACAGCCACTGATTATTTCACAAAGTGGATAGAGGCAGTACCAACTAGACAAGCTAATGATGCAGTCATTATTTCCTTCTTAGAGAACAATATTTTATCAAGGTTTGGATGTCCACTCAAGCTTATCACAGATAATGCTCAAGCCTTTAAGTCTAAGAGAATGATAAACTTTTGCCACCAATATCATATTTCTCTTGGTCACTCAACAACCTATTATCCACAAGGCAATGGTCTAGCTGAAAGTTCAAATAAGAGCCTTGTGAGGATTATCAAAAAATTGCTGGAAGAAAACAAGAGAACTTGGCATTTGAAACTGAAGTATGCATTGTGGGCTGATCGCATATGCACTAAAAGATCTATTGGAACCTCTCCTTATGAACTTGTGTACGGAGCAGAAGCAATTTTTCCAACGTCTCTTGGTGTCCCAGTTATGAAATTAATTCAAGGACTTGAAGAAGAACCAAATGCCATACAGCGGAGGATTAATCAATTGATTGCATTACAAGAAAAAAGGAATGAAGTGGTTGAAGATTATCAACAAAATCAGAATAGAGTCAAGAGAGCTTTTGATAAGAAGATTAAAGATGTGACCTTTCAAATTGATGACAAGGTTTTGAAATGGGAAGCCAAGATTGAAGAAAAGGGCAAACATGGCAAATTTGAGAATTTATGGAAGGGGCCATATTTGATCTCTGCTTTCCATGGAAACAATACTTATATTTTGCAAGAAGTTGATGGATCACAGTATGCTGGTGGGCCTGTCAATGGCAGGTTCTTAAAGCATTATTATCAGTGAAAAATCTGCCAAGTAATTCATGATCATTGTAAATAATCATTGTTTTTGAAGTGTTTGTGTTAGCAATAAGTGACAAGCTGAACTAGCAGACTTTAGCCCGAGGAGAAGGCCCACAAAGTTTGAGAGGAATGCTTGTCAGCCAGATGTGAGTGTAATAAATGGATAAAGCACTGGTACTGCGTGTTCTTAGTGTACCACAGGGGCACACTATCCCTAGTGGAGCCACTGTTATCACTAGGAACTATAGTTCATGTATATAAGAGTGTCCATAAGTTTTTATAAAGTATTGAGGTCTTGTAAATAGGTTTGTTAGTTGATGTCAATTTCAAATTTGAAATTCAAGAGTTGTGGATGAGAATTCGTGTAAAGGCAAGGTTATTAGTCCCTCTCCATCATTGTTAGTTATGTCATGTCATGTCATTGGTACTTTGCGCAGTTTCGCAGCGCGGGTATGATGTCTTTGGTACTTGCGCAGTTTCGCAGCGCGGGTGTGATTGGTCAGTTTTGCTGCGAAATAATGTTTGCGTGTTTTCGTAGCGCCCCGTTTGTCAGCGATTTCGTAGCGCATTCCTTAAATTTGAACTGCCCGCGCTACGAAATCGGGGTTTCAGGCTTTTTTTTGCAGCATTGTTCCCTGAATGTCTAATCCGAGAAGTAGTGAGTCACGAATCCGGTCATGATTGTCTTTTCATACCATTTCTTTGTCATGATGAGCCATTACTTTGCCATAAGGTCCGATATCATATAGTTATGTGTCAGTTTAGAGGACGTTATAAGAGCTGGTCATTCCATAATGAGTTCTTCATATCATATGAATGTTTTTGCTCTATGAAAAGCCTGAGCTTTGTTTTAAACGAACTACTGCAAGCGAGCCTGCTCTCTACAGCTAAAGATTGTCTTCGTGCTGCAAACCACCGTCATTCCCTTGTGTAAAATTACTCAAAGAAGCATGGAAAGAAGGGAACATCGTTCGGGTAAATGTGTGAGAACAGAGCCGGAGGGGTTAGATGTAACCCTCAGGGATGAGGAGGTAGCAAAGGCGTTTAGAAGTGCTGGTTGCTGGCAATTTTGTGAAAAATTAAAGGGTGGACATGCAGAAGTGACCAAGGCATTTGCATTGAACTTCACTGGACTGAATTCGAAGGTGGCCATGTTGGAGTTTCCGGTGTCCCCTGAAGTCATTTCTTCTGTCACAGAAATCCCGAGGGGTGGCCAAGAGTGGTTCAAGAATTTCAAGTTTGACATGGGTCCGTGCAAGGAGTTCTTGAAGGCACCATATGTAGACGAAGATCTTACTAAAGCTGTCCCAAGGAGCTATCTAAAGGAGAATTATGCTATGCTATTGACATGTATCCAGAAGTACCTGACATGTGAGGGTCGGTACAACAAAGTCTACTCATACCATTTTAAGCTGCTGCTACACTTCACTGGTAAGAGCTCAATAGACATACCTTTTTACTTATTCAGAAGTATTAGCAAGATGTGTGATAAGATTCAGTTAAAGAAGGAAGCTTATGAAACATCTCTTTTTCATCATGGTCTGGTTAAATTACTGGTGTTGGATAGCCTACATAAAATTGGTAAAGACTGGGATTCATTTGTGTTCATGGCCGGTTTCCCAAGTAAAACGGGCCTAACTCCATTACCTGTAAGAGAAAGAGAAGAAAAGAGTGAGGAAACTACTTTGGCTGAGATTAGGAAAGAAATAACAGATCATAAGAAGCCCAAAGCTAAAACAAAGAAATCAGAGAGGTCTGTAACAGTCAAAGAAACACCTGAAGCATCAATGAAGAAAACTCCTAAGCCAGCAGTTAAAGAAACACTTGAAGCATCAGAACAGAAGACTTCAAAATCATCTAGAGTATCTGAAAAGGAAACCCCTAAGTCATCTCCTAAAGAAACACCTCAGTCATCAAAACAGAAGACTCACAAAAGAAAAGATGAAACTAAATCCAGTGAAGTTGAAAGGGTTTCAAGGGTGAGAACTAGAGGCCAGCTAAGCAAAGAAAAAGGAAAGTCAGCCCCTGTAGAAGAAAGTCCTATTTCAAAGGGTAGTTTAAATGACTTACTTGAAGCCATTGAATTAGAGCAAGATCATCCAATCCAAATTGAACCACTTGAACTTGAGCAAGATCAATTGGTATCACCAATGCATATTGATCTAACACAATCCTCACCTGAAAGTTCTAAGAAGTCAAAGGCTTCTAAAAGATTAAAGTTTGAAGAACCAAGTGAAGAGTATGCCTTTAAACCACGCAGACCAATGACTAGAAGGCAAATGAAAGAAGTGGAAAAAGCTCAGAAAGAGAAAGCACCTTCAGAGATGCCTAGGACAGAGGCACTTGAAGTCTTCTCTGAAATAGTTCAAGCAGCTAAAAACAAGAACAAGGATAATAAGGTTGTTATCAGTCAAAGTGGAAATGTGATTGCCATTAAGAAACAAGCTGAAGCAAGTAAGGAAATACCTCAGGTTCAAAATGTTTTTAAAGAAAAGGCAGTAAGATATACAAGCTATAAGAAAGCTGTAATGAAAGGTAAGACAAGTTTGATCAGTCAAGCTAGCTCAGTATCTGATGCCTATGTATGGACAATGCCAGCTCTGAAGCAGGCGAAGACTATGAAACAAATGAATGCAGGTCTAAGAGCAGAGAACAAGAAGTTGAAGGAAGAAGTCATCAGCCTGAAAGAGAAGCTAGACAAACTAGCTAAATGATTCAAGAAGGGATGTGTTTTCCAAATTTTGATATATTTTGGCCATCGTCTTTTTAAAAAAGCTTTTTGAGACTTTTTGATGTCTTTACACCTGTATAGAATGACTGAAGAAATCACAGACTTGAGTTATTGTTGCTTTAAGGTTCATGTATTTAATTTTGATGACCTACAGCAGTTTCGTAGCGCGCTACAAAACTGCTGTAGATGACTGGTTATGTTGAAAACTTGAGTTTGAATGCTGAGGTCAGCAAATATTTAAAGAGATGACTTAATGCCAGCATGGAGGTTATAGAAGGTCAGTCAGATATTTAAAAAAGGTTGCCAGGTGTAAATATTCGAAGAAAAGGTGAAGTTTTGTTTCTTATTGAAAGTTTCACTTTATGTCCGAGTTTTTAGGGTTGTGATAGAGCTGCTGAGATGTTAAGTGATACACTTGTCTAGTTATGGGGTGGCCAGATCATGAGTTTTCTTCAGTCACACGGGACTATCCAAGGATTAAATGGCTTGAAACTGGATCATTAATACATGTACACCGATGGGAGGCAGCAACCGAGAATATAGGCTTCATTTTCTTATTGGTTGATGAATCATCTATGCATCAGGTATCCGGAGCTGTTCATACATTGAATCTGCTTTCAGTTTGGGTTTGGTTATTATTGTAATGCTACAGGTGGCAAGCTCTGAGAACACAGCAAAGTATACGAGGGGAAAGACTTAAAGTGCCAATGTGACAGAGTCCTCTGTTTTCGTAGCACCATATCTCTTGTAATCAATTAGTTTGTTTATGATATAGTTAAGGTCATTAATGTCAAAATTCCGAGCTCCCTTCATGCTTGTTGAGGAGTCTCGTGCAGTAGTGTTTTGATTGGCTATATATAGGAATAACTTTTATGTAAAAAAGGTTGGATACTTTATAAAAAAACAGTGTTGTTCTGGGCCATTGTAAGACCTTTTTGACAGTAATAGTAAAACAGAGTTATTCTCTTCTCAAGATTCTCGAAGGATTGTCATGTTCAAATGTAGTAATGGTGTTTTATACTTTATGTTATTTTATAGTCTTGTTGTATGCAATCACTCAGAATTCATAATTATATGCTCTGACTTCCTGTGTATTCAGCAAGCTATGTTTTGGTGGAGTATGTTTGACATGTAATGCTAAGAGCCTTGATTTCCATGAGATCACTGTGTTTTCCTTGTTTACTTAATATTATAGACTCCATAGCCCAATGAGAGCCAGTTTGATGTGTTTCCAACCATTTATGCTTTCATAAGTGAATAAAGAGTTAGCCATCTAGTGTTTGAAGGATTTTATCAAGAGTTGTGAGAGAGCCCTCTCTGATTAGGAAGGCTAATTCCTAATCTAAAGTATGGTCTGAAACAGTTACATGAAACTTGGCTTGGTTGCAGCCCCTAGTACTGGTTTTGTGATAACATAACCAATTCAACCAAATTACCTGTGGTTGATTTGCATCTTGAGATTGCCCTCTCTGCTTTCATTAACTGGGACTGCCATTCTGTAAATAATATTTCCTTATGTGATTCTAAAATCTTTGGTAAATTTGCTGCCTGTCCCTGATCGGTATCTTGCCACTCAAGAAACTCAGTTAATGTTTCATCAGCTTGATCCAAGTCTGTTCTAGCTTTTTCTGATTGCTTACTTATTGATGTCGTTAAATCGCATAATGGTTCCGCCTAGGCGATTTTTTGACATAAAAGCTTGATCTGTATTATTAATGCCTTATTTATTTGTAATGCTTCTGATTTGAATTCGGCTATCTGTGGAAGATTCTTTGTCTTCTCTAGCTGGGCTGATAGTTGAGCAATCTGCTCATCTTTTGACTTCAACATTTGTTCATTCGCTGCCCTCATTTGTGCCAATGCCTCAGACAACTCTTTCTGCTTCTGGACTGCACTGTGATCAATCCTCTATTTCTCTTCCTGCAATTGTTGAGTTAATTGATTATTTATTTGCTGTTGTGTTAACAATTTCCATTTTGCCTGCTCCGCCTTCTGCTGTGCTTCTATTAGTTGTGCTTGCAATAAAAAGATCTCCTGGTCTTTTGTTTTTAATAAAAGACTTACCTCTGATGCCTTATCTATTGTTGCTGCTGAATAGGCTCCAGCATATTGTGATAGTTTTGTTAGGTCATCAGAGGGGTCAAATTCCTCCTTCCAAACCACATTGCCCGTGACCGTCTGTTCTGGGAATAGGGAAGGTTGATCAGTCCTTCTCCTCTTCCTCTGTCATTTTACCACAGCTTTGTGTCTTGGGCTATAGAAGACATCCAAGGGAGGAATTTCTTCTATCTGCAAAATAATTTGATCGGAGGGATCTTTTGGAATTATTCCTACTTCTTTCGAACTGGGTAGGCCGCTGGTTCCACTTGGAACCTGTTTTGAAGTGGTCTCCTGTGTATGTATCTGCTGCTTTTGAAGTTTCGGTGTCCTTTGAGCACTCAAGATTACTGATAATTGAATCAAATTGCTGCCATTCCTGGAGAAATTTGGGATCAATTTGAGTATCTACATTTACCTCTATGCTGCTCTGTTCCTGCTCTTTAGTCTGGGTTTCCTCTTGCACTTTCTCCTGTTCTTTTGTCGTAACCAGAGGTTCCTTAGTATGTCGTTGTTCAGGCTCGCTTGATTATGTTGCTGGGGTTGTTGCTAACAGATATAGAGGCAGAGTTTGCAACCTATGTTCTCTGAGTCTGTTGAATACAACTAACCCTTCATCCTTGTATTCCATTATGGCCAGAGATCTAACTTGATACATTGATTCAGCTGAGGAGAACATGTCATCAAACTTATCTTCTTTATGGTCAAACTTTTTCAATTTGGCTTGTTCAAGTGCATTATAGGCGACTTTGTTGGGATCAAATTGCCTATTAGGGAGAGTTGCTAGAGTTAATGACTTCATCTTTGTAGCTTCTTTCTCTGCATGTTTGAAGTCATGCAAAGTGTAGACACCACATCTCAGAGGAAAAGAGGGCCAGACCTGCTTCTTATTTTTCTTCAGAGTTTGTGTAACTCCTTTGGAAATAATATGATAGGCTATCTCCCTCGCCAGCAGTTTATCAGGTATGTACAAAGGAAGGACATGAGGTTCGGCTTGGCTGCCGAAAATTCTTATATAAGTAAATTTTTCCTCTCCGAACCATCTTCCTATTGATGTCAAATCAATCCCTGCTTGGTAAGAAATTTTGGGATCAGGTTTATTAAAAATAGAGTAATGAATGGGTAACATGAAGCCATTGCAGACATGGTATAAATGGTGCTTATAGGAAGTTTTCCACAATTTCTGATGGTATATGTGAATAGGCATGGGGTCTTGTGCAGTCCACCTCCAGCCGAGCATGGGAAATTCAGAATTAAAACACAGGGTATCTAGTATATAAGCACTGTAGTAGAATGGGGGAATAAGCCTTTCAGTGACACGGGTTTTAGTTCTAAAATCAAGAACTGCTGTTGCTATCTTATCTGACAATATAGTTTCCTAATCCATTATTTCACTATTACACGACGCTTCCATCAAGGGAACCATTTCTATAGTGAAATTAGCGGAATCGTGCAACCCCCATAATCTACACATCATTATCCCAGCATAACAATACGAAGAACATAGGGAATCAACAGAGTACTTACCGGAAGTTTCATGCTTGTGTTTCGCCGGGTTCTGCCTCCAATCCCAAATGGGTTCGGATTCAGTTTCGTTCTCACTTCGGAATTTCTCCAGGAATGCCTTGTTGTACTTCTTCTCTGGCTCAGGCAAATGATACATTTGCCTCAAATCATTAGCCTGAAATGAACCGAAGATTCTCCCATCTTTGGTGCAGAAGGTTCTGTCTGTGATTGGGATTTCCTCAATTTCCCACCTCACTACATCCGTATATGGGAGAATTTGTTCCCGAGCCGCTATCCGATGAAGGAAAGAGTCGGCTAAGTCCTTTAAAGTACCATCAGATTTTCGATTGGTATCCGCTGTGGCTTGTACTACTGTCACCTTTGGTTCTTCGACTTCAATCAAATTATAGGTACTTTGCCAAGTAGTTTTGCCGAGTCCTGAACATGTAGTATCAGATATCAATCCTTTCTTTTTAGTTCCTGGATTAGCGACGACTTGTCCTGTGGCTGGTGAAGCGGAAGCGACTGCAGTTTTCTTAGACTTCTTCCCCATTCTGC
Source organism: Pinus tabuliformis (assembly GCA_031772625.1). Classification (NCBI taxonomy): domain Eukaryota; kingdom Viridiplantae; phylum Streptophyta; class Pinopsida; order Pinales; family Pinaceae; genus Pinus; species Pinus tabuliformis. Next base: position 700,077,657 of record CM062807.1, read on the forward strand.
TTGAATCTATTACTTCGGAAGAATTCTGCACAGAAGCAAAAATAAACGTAACACAGAGAATTGGTAGCGAAAATCAAATACGAGTGAGATATATTGATCAATGCACGATGAAGGATTAACTTAAAGTGGCCGCGGATACAATCTGTGAAAAGATTTTTACAGATTACTATTTCATTAAATGGCCGTTAAAACCTGCCAATCCTTTAAATGCCCATCATATCGTTTATCAGCCGAATGATTTGTTTAAGCGTGCCCTGGATGTTTTGGCGGTTGAGCGCAGGTGAATCACTGTTTGAAAGATAAAGCCTTTAATACGAATTAATCGTAATATCCCCGCCTTAATAATTTTTGAAGTTTGCGCTTTTTTCTTTATCGCAATCAGGCGTCGGGGAAAAACTTAAATCTTAATATTGGCACCTTTTGGAATCCCCGATCACCGATAGTGATATCGCATCGCATCGGGAGTATTAACTGGGGCACTTTGAAAAGCATGCATGGGATATCCCCGATCGCCGATAGCGATATCGCATCGCATCGGAGCGAAAGGGACTTTATCGCATCGCATCGGAGCGAAATGCACTTTTGTTATGGGAACTTATGATTGCCGATATCCGATAGCCTATTGCATGTTATCGCGTCGGAGAAAACCAATGGGTCTTTAAGTTATGCCTCCTTTGTCATTGCGATATGCGATCTTGCGATCGCTTTATCGCAATGATAAAAGATTAATCATTTATATTATAAGACCAAATAATTGGTTTTTCAAAAAGGCTTTGGAATGTTTTCATTTTGTTTTCGGACCTTTTTGAATAATACAAAGTTGATACCAATTAAAATAAAAAGGGACCCATTTCATATTATAGTTTTGTGAATAAAAAATGATATGAAATGGGGGGTTGTTGTAGAGTACAACAGGTTGCAACTTGAGGGTTTAGATTGTGCAGTTTAGAAGGACCGGATGAGGCTAAGTTGCTTGGTTAGAAGTTTTTCCGAATTTGGATAAGTGTGGCATTGATGAAGCTGATGTGAACAATGATACGACTTGAATATGATCACACACTTAGAACACTTAACAACACAACATATATCAACCAGAACACATGAACAACAAACTTCCCTCAGTGCGACAACTTTGCGATGAGAAGTGTGACACGAAAGATACACTTTGCGACGACCGTGACGACACTTGTGCAACAATGCTTAAAACTTTGGAAATGAGTGCAATACATGTTTACATGGTAAGTAAAACTCATTAATGCAAATATTACCCCTTGAAACACACCAAAACTAGCTTTCGTGCATTGTGCAACACTCCACATGCCAAAATATGACATTTACTATATGAAGAGAAAAGGGGGAACGACACTTGCGATACACGAACGATAGTGAAAGAGACACATGCCATAACGAAGATAACATGAAAACGACACTAATTAAAGTGAAAGAAAGCAAAAGAGACAGTAGAAATCATGAAAATGGCACTCGCAAAAGAAAAGGTGCACAAAAGTGATAATTTGAAAAACTCACCAAAATAGAAGTAAAAATGCAGCCAAAGGTGAGGGACTGCCAATAACAGTGCACACTGACTGTCAACATGGGTTGAAAGTTGCATAGACACTATCTTGATGGACTGTGCTATGCTTGTTCAAGCTTGCATAAAAGAATGCACTCATGAACATGTAGCAAATTGAGCATGTGTGAACAAGTGACTTTGATCGATCAAGAAGTGACTATGGAACAACCGATCATAGGATCCACAGTAGGCTCCAAAATTCAAGTATTGGAAAACTTTTGGAGGGTGTTTTTTCTTGCAACGATAACACTATGTGACAAATTAGTAGAATGCCAACTTCCATGGGGTAAGTGGGGAAGATAGGGTAACTCTTTGTGTAGGGTCTAGTTCTTCAAGAAGTATTGATTCGTCATTTGGATTACCCTATCTTCCCCACTTACCCCATGAATAAACATAGTCCCCACTATCCTTTATCAGTTGAATAAATTCATAAGATAAATGATATCACAATGTTTTGAATCAGGGAAGGGTATTATAGTTCGCGAGCTTTAAATTTTTAGAGTATAGTTTTTCATCTCTAGTGTTGCTCCGCTGCCAGCAGATTTGGACAGTACCCTGATAGAGACACTATAGGAACACAAAAAAGGATCCCCTGCCAATGAGCCTGGATGGTACCCTGGCGGAGTTGCTTTCTTCACCTCTCTACACTAGAAGCCTTTCTCTTATTTCGCCTTTATTTATATATTTATATAGGACTATCCATAGGCACTTATTGATTTCATTGGTGGAAGAGGGATCCAAACTTATTGAGAGTTGGAGAGGTTGTTCCTTTAGAGAAGCATATAAATAACTCCGATTTAAGTTTTCTCATTTATATTTTTCCCATTTTCCTCTTCTACTAGATTGGATAAGCATGAAAACATTGAAACATAAAGAACCGAGTGAAGGCGCAAGGTTTCTAGAATAGACATGGATATCATGGTTTGACATAAAAATTTCCTTATGCAAGGATTCTATTTTTCGTCAGAACATCATTGCCCAAAAGGTGTAATCAAGACGGAGAAGAAGGACTAAAAGTTAGCCAAATGTTGTAGTTTCACAAAGCCCTTTTGTATTTGGCCACATTGTCTTTCGAGCCAAAATGGAACAACCTTCATGCAATGTCTTAGTAACAGAATAGAAAAGAAAAGACATGACACAAAAACAAAGAAAAACCATAAGACAAGCACAAGGAAGTTTAAACCAAAGCATGATGCAAGACAAAAGTGAGAAAACACAAGGAAGACTAAGGAGAATAAGTGAAAGGGAAGCCTTTCTCTTCTTTCACCTGGATAGTATCCTGACGGAGTTGGTTGCGTCACCTCTCTGCGCTAGAAGCCTTTCTCTTATTTCGCCTTTATTTATATATTTATATAGGACTATCCATATGCACTTACTGATTTCATTGGTGGAAGAGGGATCCAAACTTATTGAGAGTTGGAGAGGTTGTTCCTTTAGAGAAGCATATAAATACCTCCGATTTAGGTTTGCTAGTTTATATTTTTCCCCTTTTCCTGTTCTACTAGACTGGATAAGCGTGAAAACACCGAAACGTAAAGAACCGAGTGAAGGCGTAAGGTTTCTAGAATAGACACGGATAACATGGTTTGACATAAATTTTCCTTATGCAAGGATTCTATTTTTCGTCAGAACATCATCAACCAAAAGGTGTAACCAAGACAGAGAAGAAGGACTGAAGGTTAGCCAAATGTTGTAGTTTGACAAAACCCTTTTGTATTTGGACACATTGTCTTTCGAGCCCAAATGGAACAACCTTCATTCAATGCCTTATTAACAGAATAAAAAAGAAAAGACATGACACAACAACAAAGAAAAACCATAAGACAAGCAAAAGGAAGTTTAAACGAAAGCATGATGCAAGAAAAAAGTGAGAAAACAAAAGAAATACTAAGGAGAAAAAGTGAAAGAGAGTGGAAACTAGAATGCAACTAATCCTACTCCTAACCTAAACAATTAGAAGGTCAGGGTCAAGTGTAATGAAATTTCTAGTGAAGCCATCATTGTTTCTCCTGCATACACAAATATGAAAGCAATTAAAACAACCAAAAAATAATGTGCCACAAAAAAGATAAGAGCTTGAATAACTTGTACAACAAATAAAAGGTATTTCCTGTCAGCATAAAGATAGGCCATAGCCACTACTTCTAACTAGTTCACATTCTTACCTTTTTGATGACCATTATAAGCAGACAAACCATGAAAGATTCTTGTGAATGCACCTTCATTTGTGTCATCCTTCTTAGCAAGCATGAGAAAATACCAAAACTTGCTATTAGCCAAAGGGATTTATAAGAAATATGCTTCCAGGAAATCATAGATTGGATCGTGAAATTCAAAACAATCCTCTTGAAAACCCCACAATCCTTGAAAAGATGAATTTTCAATTAGAAGCACAGGGTCCAGATGAGAATCTTGTGAGAGAAAATTGATATGATCATATTTAGTCGGCTTGTAAAGAAAGTGAGGACCCGACATGACCATCAACTAAGGCTGAAGTTCCACAACTGTTTGACAAGTACTCAAAGGAAACCATGAAGATCAAAGGATGTAAAACAATTGTCATTGGATGTGCTTATGGGAAAATGGTAATTTGAATGATATTCATTAGAGACAAAATCATGATTAGATGGAATGATTGAAGCATCATATTCCCAGTTAGTAATTAACCAAGATAAATCAATTTGAACAGCTCAATGAGTGCTCTGAAGAATAGAACCAACTTCCTCGCATGTCGAATGTGACAAACCATTTTGTAACTAGTGACAAATTGCACAAGCATCAAAATCATCAAAAGAATTGAAAAGGAATGCTAGTATAGAAAATATATGAAACCAGTCTGGATGTAATTGGTGAAAAAGAGGAACTTGATTCAACAAATAGCTCAAGCACTTGCTAATACTCAAGAGGATTTCTAGTGTCGTGAAGACATTCACAAGAAAAACTAGGAGTTGATTATTCGCCATAGCACTCAACATATATGGAATTTTTAGACAAATGTGATCTCCAAATTGATCAGATTCACGATTCCACACATTTATGAAAGGTATACACTCCAAACCCGAATTCAATACAAGAGATTTGCATGAGGATGAATTTAATACAACAATATGATCAAAAACCTGATCTTGAGAAATAGGAAAATTGTAACGAGGAATTCAAAAATCCATCAAGAACGAGTTTACATCTAGTGAAACAATACAAATGAAAGAATTGTGCGAGAAAATCTAGATCTGACATGGTTCAGGAATTTTACTAGGATTGCGAGAACCTGACATAACCATCAACAAGAGTTGAAGTGCCTCGACTTCCTGACAAGTTCCAGAACTTTGGAAAGACAGATAAGAACATTTTATAAACTAATTCAGATAAAAAATTGCATGTGGACAACTGTTATCGATTAAGTTAACAAGATCACCATTATCTGGATGGCAGTTATCTACATCATTGGTTTGATCAAATTTTCCAACTTCAACAAACATATTACTCAAGTCATGATATTCCTCTGATCGCAAATCTAAGGATGTATGAATCAAAAAAGTATCACGATTACACTAATTTGAAGAGTTCCCCCCATAAAAAAAAAGATATGATATGGGGTGGAATGAATGCTCTATAGTTTCATTAGTTTCTTCTTCTTCATGGATATTCACATTATCATGTGTCATTTAAAGATTCAGCTCATGAGATAAAAAACTTGAAGATAAACCTGAATATCCATCACAATTTGATGTTCTGTAAAGAGTAGAGCTCAAAGGATAGGTAGGTGAAGAGGAATAATAGCTCCTAAGAGAATCTTCTTTGACCGAAACAAATTTAAGATCAAGACCTTTCGAAACAAAAGCTTCCTGAGAAACTAAAAGATCAGTTGGTGAACTTGGGAATTCATGATCACATACATCAATAGAGTCATTATCATCAAAATGATTGTTACCCAAGGCTATAGATTGATCCAAATAATTGGTTGTATTTGATTCACTACCGAGATTAGTAATTTGAAAATCATCCAAGAATGGAAGTGCATCATCTTAACATGGGGTACTTTGAAAAAGGGAAGAGAGATAAAAAGTATGTTTAGTATCCTCCTCCTCTTCTAGTGTAATGTGATTGCCTTGTATCTGATCACAATTTGAATGAGTAACTCAAAAATCAGGAGATTGTGAAGGGCTAGTTGGTGGAGCAGATTGATCACACAGATTATGATTCTCAAAATCAGGACATGTAGATGGTAGAGGATGGAACATCCCACTTGAAGAAGTAACACTTTCAATGGAACCAGATTCAATATTAATGTTAAGGGTGCCAATGTCATCTTAAGGAATGAAAATATTAGCCTTCACCCTACGCCCCATGAGCCACTCAGAGGTTTCTTTAATTAGATCTATATCATGAAAAGTAGAAGGAGGATGAAGAGATGGATTAGGAATTTGATTTGTGAATTTCCCTCCTTCTAGCGCCATTTGTTGACGGTGAAATCCATAAACCAAGGGGGTATCCCCAATGTGAAGTCCCAATTAGACCTCACACCATTTAGAATAGGATCCCCATCCAGAGTATCGCCAAGGTGCCATATATTCTTATATATTTTCCTTGGATCCAACTATCAGCAAGAGAGAGGAACACATGTGTATCTTCGAAAACAAGTGTGCCTAGTGAATGCTCGGTTGTAGGTGTGTCAAGGTTCTTCTATTGCGGAGGGAAACAAAAGTGAGCCTCTAAGAGAGAGGTAATAGTACCACTCTGGTAGAAACACACATAAATGAGAGATATCCTCCTAACATCTAGCGGAATATTCCACAAATATGTGACGGAAATTGCAACCACTCCAACACATTCTCCATATGATACACACTAAAATAACTGAAATAGTTCAACTACTTTAGTACAGGTGAAAAGAAAAAACATGAATAATACACATTCACATAAAAAGCTTACAAACATTCATAATCCATGCATGAAGAACATACTAGCCACTAGGCTTCATATATATATTAAGTAAAATTCCCCGGACACATGTATACAATGAGAACCACTAGCTCCAATAATGGAGCGTTGGAGCCACTACTTGCTCCCCAAAAGAACTAGCTTGTCTCTCTAATGCCTTGCAGGAGGAGAAAAGGTGAAAATTTCCTTTCTCATATAATGAGGGTGTATATATATGCAATGGGGTGATGCTTCATCTCCCTTGTGACTCTTTGACTACCCTCACGACTGTTTGACTTTGTATGAATTTTCGACTTTGCATGACTCTTCATCTTTTGTACATGTCTTTTGGACTTCCACTTTACATTACATTTTCCAATATAGAGTTTATAAATGATGTGGCACATGATGACTCATGATGTGACATGAAACTGATGACATGGATTGCATGATGACATGACACTATCAAGCCACTCTCTGTTATTGCTTTGTCTTCAATAAGAGATGTCCAATGCTTCATCTTCATGAGAAATATGCTTTTCTCTTCATGTCCACCCTCCAAAGGGTTGTGAATCAGATGGAGCCTTCATGCGGTCCCAATCTGTGATCTTCTAATATAATCTAGTGTTCCTTCATCTTCTCGCATGATGATCATCTTATCTCTTCAACTCCATATGTGTCTTCTAGCATGGTACCCTTCTCCTTTTCCTCCCTCATCATCCTATTATGATAAGACAGAGTACCTGCAACTGAAAACCATTCATGAAAATATGACACCAGTCTAAAAAACCCCTAGCCTAACATATTTCATGAACTAACTTGTTAGGGTTGGAACTTGTGACTGTATAAGGGATTGAGTAGTTCCAGAGGCCAAGGTCCGAGATTGAAGCTTGGGACTGCGCAATGTGTAGTTCAGGATGGCTAGGTTCAAGAGATTGTGCATTTGATGGGCTTAAGAGCTCAAGGCTAGGGCTTGAGGATTGAATATGCTCACTACGCAGTTTTGGGAGGACAAAGACCAAGGCATTGTGCAGTTGAGGGACTCAAGGACTCAGTCTGGAGGCTTAAGCCTTGAGTCTGCGCAATGCGCAGATTTAGAGGCTTGGGAAGATGAACTACACAGTTGAGGGACTCAAGGACTGAGTTTGGGGGGTTGAGCCTTGAGTTTTCCCACTACACAATTATGGAAGGAAGGGAGGCCAGGTGATTGTGTAGTTCAGGAGCTGATGGCTGAGGCTTGAGGAATGAGATTGTACAATGCGCAATTCAGGCCTGGTTGGAGGGCATGATTGCACAGTTTTTGAGGTCAATATCCCGACTTAATCATTGAGACTGCGCAGTGCACAATCCTTGGAGGCAAGAACTACACATTTCATAGTGTCGAGAGGTAGGGTTGCAACTTGAGGGATGAGATTGCGCAATGCGTAATTCAGGAGGGTCGAATGAGGCTAAGTTGCCTCCTCAGAAGTTTTTCCTAATTTGGCTAAGTGTGGGATCAATGAAGATGATGTGAATAGTGATAGGACTTGACCCTGACCACACACTTATAAAAATTGATGACATAACATAGATCATCCAGAACACATGAAAAACAAACTTTCCTCAATGTGACAACTTTGCAATGTCAAGTGAGACACCAAAGATACACTTTGCGACGACCATGATGACACTTGTGAAACAATGCTTAAAACTTTGGAAATGAGTGTGATACATGTTTACATGGTAAGTATAGCTCATTAACGCAAATATTACCCCTTGAAACACGCCAAAAATAACTTTCGTATGTTGGGCGACACTCCACATGCCAAAATATGACATTTACTATATGAAGAGAAAAGGGGGAATGACACTTGTGATACATGAACGAAAGTGAAAGGGACACATGCCATAACGAAGATATCATGAAAATGACTCTACTTAAAGTGAAAGCAAGAAAACGAGATAGTCAAAAGCATGAAAATGACACCCGCAAAAGCGAAGGTGCACAAAAATGAGTTTGAAAAAATAACCAAAATAGAAGTACAAATGTAGCCAAAAGTGAGGGACTGTCAATAACAATGCGCATTGATTGTCAACATGGGTTGAAAGTTGCACATAAATTGTCTTGTTGGACTGTGCTATACTTGTTCAAGCTTGCATAAAATAATGTGCTCATGAACTTGTAGCAAAATGAGCATGTGTGAGCAAGTGACTTCGACCGATCAAGAAGTGACTATGGGACAACCGATCATAAGATCCACAGTAGGCTCCAAAATTCAAGTATTGGAAAAATTTTGGAGGGTGTTTTTTGCAGTGATAACACCTCCCTTGTTCAATATGAATTCTTGTGTGAACTTATGTTATAGGCCTTTGGCCTCACCCAAAATTTTAGATGATCTCCTAGATAAGTACGATAAAAATCTCCCAAAGTTTGATGACGAAGGAGAACATACAATAGAGGAAAATGTAATCAAATTCCAAGATTACTTCGACAACTTAGGGGTAGAATATGACAACATATGTACGAGGTTATTTTTTCATAGTTTAGAAGGAAACACATGTAATTTTTGAATTTGCAACTATGGTCAGTCTTCACAATTTACAGTTGGTCACTTGGTGTAATTTTATTTATTATTGTAAAACATATTTATAAATGCTTGAGTCAAAAGAAAATTTATTTTGAGTCAAAGTCCCATTGCAACTTTTTAAAGATGATAATTTGAATTTTTGAAATGTTAATTTTGGCTCCAAAAGTGACAAGTCGAATTCCCTCCAAGCCAAGTCAGCCCTGGCCAAGATACATGTCCATTCACCCAAGACAGACTGATATATAAAGGTATCTCAACCTCCTCCATTTCATAATTCCCATTCTCTCACACAATATAGTTTCTAGGCAAGCAAGCGAAGGACAAGAAGGATGAAGAAGAATGAAGGAGGTTGAAATATATATTTTATCTCTCTCTTGCAACTCAAATGTGCGTATAAGTCTCTCTCTCTCTCTATGGTTTGAGTTTTTCTAGGGTAACCATTATAGGGGGCCGAAATTTCTAGGTTACTAGGAAACTATTGCAAGGTTGAAATTTCTAGGGCAACTGGCTAGTGCAAAAGGGAAGAAATTTTGGGTCAGACAAGCAGAGTGCAGTGCATGATTAGATTGGATGAATTGACTTGGAGGAGAAGGCCAGGTTTGACCATAGGTCTAGCTGTGTCTTTCATTGAACAAGAAGAATTTCTCTATTGAAAAAGGTTGTTGGGTTTTTACCCTTTGTGGTTTTTCCCAGGTTACATATTGTCTTCTTTTGTGTGTTGTGATCTCTACTGTTCCACTGGTTTTTATGGTGTATAATTTTTGAATGATATATTGGAATAAATTAAAAGAAGATATAAATCAAAATTGATTATCGGAATTTTAGAAATATTGTGCTAATCCTAATTGCACCAAGAATATTAACATAAATGGCTTAGGAATTTACTTTAGGCTTCAATTAATTCCATTGATGTATTGGTAAAATTATTTTTGAATAATTTCATAAAAAGGAAGGATAAAAAATGTTATCTAATAGAATTTTCAACCTTTAAACAAAAACAAAATGAAACTGTAGCAAACTTAACAAGAGATTTAATAAATGTTATAATAAACTACCCAATGATATCAAACCATCTGATATTGCTGCTCCTGTAGCTTACACCATTACATTTGACTATGATTTCTCTTTGTTATTAAGAGAAAGGGAGCCTCAAATGTTGGCAAGAGATCAAATCCTGTGCCATGGAGGGAAACCTCATAGCTTTAGGTAAACTTAAAGAAAAAGAGGATAAAAAGAAAGGGAAAAATAATGTTTTTGATCAAGTCCGAGAAATATCAGATGAAAAGAGTTCCCAAGACCAAAAAATTAAAGAAATGAAAAAAAATATAAAAGCATTATTTAAATAAAATAAAAAAATTAGAAATGGGAAATAAAGTTTATGGATAAGTGCCTCAGAATCCGTACTCCAAAGGAATTTTCTGAATAATAATCATATGCCCAACAAAAATCCTAACATACCTTTTAGGAATGAAGTCCATGTTGTAGACCTTTTAATCCCCAAATTTTACAGAGAGTTCATAGGGGATAAGAACCTCCCATTCAACCTCCATTACGAAATAACGCTAATCTTATAGAAGAATATGATGATGAGAAAACTAGTCAATGAATGATACATGACGATGAATATTATCATGAGATAAGTTTTTTTGATCAAGGTTAGGATCAACATAATTAAAATTATAATGTAGATCATATTCATTATATTGATCAAGGATTTTGTACGCTTGATCTCAAGCGTTTTTTGAGATTTTAGACACTCAAATGCGAATAAGTATGATTTGCGGCCTAGAAAAGATAATATGAAGATAGAAACATCTAAGCAGAAATAGGGTTAGATAAAAAAAGAAGAGTAAGGAAGGTTGAATTATAGAGAAAAATGAAGCCCCCCATGAAATAGGATAAGAATAAAATTTAGCAAGAAATTATCAAAACTTTGACCTAAAGAAAGAATTAACTAAAGTAAAAATTCATCTCCCATTAACTAAAGTCATTCGAATAACCACATATAAGAATGAAATGGACAAATTTATATAGACAACTATCCATCATGATCAAACAAAATATAGTCTTATTACTCATAATATTAATATCCAAGAGGACTCCCCAAAGATTAATATTGGGCCTCATATAGAAAGAGAAAAAACTTAATCCCTCCCTTTTATATAGTTAAAAGATTCATGATATGACACTTCATCACTATATGTTAGATTCTGGTGCATCACATAATTTGATTCCCAAGGAGATAATGGATAAATTGGGTCTAGATATTACAAGGGAGTATAAATATTTATATTCTTTTGATTCTAGAAGAGTCAAGTGTTTAGGGATGATAAAAGACTTGGTAGTTGTGTTAGCACAAGTGCCAGTCAAAAGTGTAGTAATGGATGTGGTGGTAGCAGAGGTGCCCTCAATTATGGCATTCTCTTGTCAAGATCATGGGGAGCTAAATTGGGTGGGTCAGTTCAATTTTCTTTATCATATGCTACCATCCATGACTTTAAGGGACAAACCCAAAGATTATATCGAGAGTCTCGATTAGCCTATACATAGAACTCGGAAAAGAACCCCAACAATTTTACTGTCTATTATTTTGGCGATAATCTTGGGAATTTTTTTTCTAACAACATCAGATGAAGAGAAAATTTTAATTAATCAAAAAGTAAAACCAAAAAATAATGTATATAGTGTAAATACAATTTGAAATATGTTTTTCAATGGTGCTTCTTCTGGAAGATGATCTGGGGCTAAGGTAGTTTTTATTTCTCCCATTCAAGAAAATGTCAACTATGATATAAGTTCAGTAGATAAAAAACAAAGAAACCTCATAAGTCCCCTATCTATTCAGTAGATCAAAGGAGACTCAAAACTTGTGACAGAACGTTGAGAAGGACTAAGGATATATTACAATAAACCAAGAAACCTCAAATGAATGATATGAAGGTCTGATAAATTAATTTAGTAAGTCAAAGAAGACCTCAATGCCTATTTCAAGGATTCTAGGAACCTTAGACTAGGTCACAAATCTATCATAATCCAAATATGGATTTTGTCCCAAATACATGGCCTTAGAGAATCCAAAATGCTAATGGAAAAGGCCAACTTACAATTGTAATCCTTTTGTGATATATTTAGGTCATGAATCCACAAGGAGGAAGGTTACAACCTTAAATTGGAGCATACCCTAGTAGTCTAATGATATTACCTCATCAAAAAGGAGAAGTAATGTTAATAGAAGCATAAACTTGTGATAAAAGATACATTGTCGTGTACTAACGTGATCATGAGTATTCTGATGATATAAGCCTCTATGATTATGGCTTAGGAATCTCAGGAAGGAACCAAAAGAAGGTTGAAGATATGTTTGTATGAATATAAGTTAGCAAATTCATTATTTTGTGCGTGAAATCTACTTTTGATCCTTGAATTGTGAAAGGAATTATACACAAAAGAAGAGATTGGACTGGTGCTGACAAGTTTGAGCCGTTTCATGGACCTCATGCCTAGTTCTCCCTAATAATCTGTTATGGCTACTCGGACTAATATATGATACAATACATATTGTATAATATGAGGGATTATGCAAGCACATTATAGTGATGAATTAAAAAAATATGAGGTGTGAGAATGCATCTCTAGAGAAAGACCAACAAGGCTATGAGTCGATGGTTTAATGCTTGAAATAAAAGGTATGTATCATCACTCAATTTATCCACGATGATCAAAGGTTTTACTTTGGCATCATTCTTATAAACCTTAGTTAGAGGAAATTATCACGAAAATAAGCTTTGACAATAAATATGCATGGTTGAAAGAGCTTATATCAGAGTTGTTTTCACAAGAAGCTAAATAGGATTATGATCTGAGTTAGATCATAAGAAATATTTGACTTATTGTCATCCTTGAAGAATCCATTATGGGCAAGAAAATATTGTTAGATAATTTGTAGCATGAAATTCATCCTGATATTTCAAGAAGCAATGACAATATCACAAATTAGATTATTGCTTAAAGAAAATCAAGTCTACATAAGGGAAATATGTGATCCACTCATAGTACTGGATGTTTTAAGTGTTACATAAAAACTCGTGTTGCATTATATTTCACAATGTGCTCAGAAGAAATATGCTGAAGCTGCAAGCTTGAAAAGTATTAACACCACTTGTTGTCATGGACCTTGCGTTGTTAAGTAAAAGGCCTTGGAAATAATCATTGCATGTGCTATTGATAAGGTATAGATTATGATGGCACAAGGGAGACTGAAAGGAAAATCTGGCTCAAACGCAACGAAAATAAAACTGGATGTAGGTGCTAAGAAATATTTCCATAGTGCCCTTTTAAAAAACTTGTAGGTGCTGTGAAATATTTTCATAGTGCTTATAGAAACTTTGTTCTCTGCCAAAATGACCTCTCACTATCATAAGATGTCTCCCACACTCAAGGAATGATCTCCCTTGCCTCCCTTACCAAGGGTTATGCTCATGCTCCCAAAATGGCATGACAACGTTTAAACCAGAGGCACTATTTCAATGCTCAAACTTACAAATATTCCCATGCATTCCTACTTCTGAATGTCATGGCACATTCATCTGCAAGATGGGTGACTATTTTGACAGACATACATGAAATATGAAAAAGAAAATTGATTTAAAGCTTCATGCAGAGATCATTAACATAAGTAGATGGAATGAGTACTGATCTTCAAAGGTAAACAACACACATGAACGAAGTTACTATTAATCACAGTCCATAACATACAACAATTGGATTCAACCTCTAGATTTCGATTCAAATCGAATTGTATCACTTACAGTCCCATTGATATGAAACTCCTCCATTCACACATGAACCAAAATATCTTTGTTTCTGTAAAAAGGAAATTATATCAGAATGCAACAACAAGACTGCAATTGCACAGAGAATCATGAGCCCTTTCTTCTCCTTCCCCTCTCTTTTCTCCAGGCATTCATTCTCTTTAAAAAAAACCCACATGGGACAACCAAGAGTCACCAATGATGAATCGTTTCATATTCTCTACAAGCTAGGAAACTAAAATCATATTTACAACAAAAAAATATCTCCACTTATTTAAAAAAATTGAAACTCCCCTAAATTAAATATTTACAACTCTAACAAAACAACCAAATATTTTTCCATCATTGGCATGTGGCCAATCCACCACGTTGTTAAGCTCAGTCTAAAGCTATCTCATCAAATTATATTGTAAATATGAGATATGGATGACCTGTCCTAGAATCTATTTTTTAAGCAGTCAAAATTTGAAATGTGGAAAATGGTCATTATTATCAAGGAAGGGTGAATGCATGAAGCTTGTTTGCACTTTTTAGCAAGCACACGAGTTGGGATGGGAAAAAAAAGATTGATGGAGCAATATTTTAGCCCTCGATTGAGATATTTGAGGGCTTAAAAAATAAACCCTCGATATAGCTCCTATGTAACCCACGATTACATAGGAGCTTGATCGAGTTATTTTTTTAAAATTTCCGCCTAAAACACAATAGGGAGTTTATGGTTGGAAGGGATCGATCAAGCCCTTGTTTAACCATGTCAAGAGCTCGATCGAGGGTTTGTTAAAACCTTGATTGAGTTATTTCAAATTTTACCTTAAGCACTCAATCAAGCTTTTTAAGTGCTCGATCGAGTTGTTGAGGGCCTAAAAAACAAGGTTTTAGCTCCCCTTCTACAAATTTTTATACAAAACCATTTTGTAGCTTCACAGACTTAAGGAAATATTTGTCCTTAGGTGGAAGAGTTGATCATGTTGGATTCGAGAAGGAATCCTCTATCCAATGGCATATGAGTTTGACATTTTCAAATTCATATGATATTTTTCATATAATTTGTTTTAAATGTTATGCTTGAATTTTTTTTTAGACAGTGTTGTAGTGGCTACAACACCCTCAAAAATTTTGGCCTACATCCAAATTTCAGAGCTTTCCTTGGTTTTCAACTTGATGGTCGCAAACACTCGAGCTCATCCCATGAGCTCTTGTTGAGTTTTCGTACCCTCTTCACTTGATTGATCACTAGTTGTCTTTTGACATGTTCATCGCTATGTCATGCTTGCGAGTTTCTTCTGGAATTTTTAAGGTCTATATTTGTGTGTATGAGTTATTTTCGCTCTGTTGACATGGGTTGAACTCACACAATAAGTTGTAAACATTGTAGCACAAGTGTCGTCACAACCGTTCGAAGACATATTTCAACTGTCACACTTGTCGCTCTCAACCTTCGAGTCAGTCTCACTGAGCACATGTTGTCTTGTTGGTTTGAGGTGTCTTGTCATTGAGTCGTGATTAGTGTGTGATCACATTGTCATGTCTGCATGAGTACATATGCTTTCATACTTAGCCAATTTTCCTAAAAAATCTGTCGACCGAGTAACCCTTCGTCAACCAATATCGATCTCAGTGGCCTTACACTGCTGCCTAGAACTGTGCAGAGCTTGATGCTATCCTTATGGCAGCCTACTCTGCACAATTCTAGAAATGAGCCAGTTGAATCACTCCCAAAACTACACAAAAGTTGTCCTAGAAGCCAATCCTCTTTGTGCTTCCTGCAAGATCTCCCGTCAAGCCTCCCACTGGTCAACCAAAGAAAGAACTTGAGTTGTGACCCAAGCTTTTACTGAGCTCCAAAATTGAGCAGAGTTTTCTTGTCCTACCCGTCTTGCCTTCTCTGCAACAAGCTCAGAAAATGTGCAGAGTTGTCCAGCCAACCCTTCTTTCTTGTTCCGCAAACAACCCAAGAATTGCGCAGAGCTGTCCTAATAGCCAACCATTCTTTCCCACTTTGCAAATAGCTCAGGAACTATGCAAAGCTATCCTGTTCAACCCTTCTTTCTTACTCTTCAATCAGGCTAGAAACTGCAATAGAACTTTCCAAGCCCGAACTGTCTCTCATGATTGCACATTTTTGACAAGCAGCTCCCACAACCCAACTTTGTGCTCCTTTGGAAAACTGCGCATATTTTTCTGCTAGTGCCTCTTACTGCCCGCACTGTCCTCCCCTAAGAAATTGCGTAGATCCGAGCTGGGTGACCTGCCCAGTTCTCCCCTAAAAAACTATGCAGATTGGCCCAGCAGCTTCCCGACACCCTGCCTGGCCTTCCTCTCGGAAATTATGTAGTTCTGTCTCCCAGTTGGGTGTTGCCTTGTAGATATCACTGCTATCTTGAATCGTGAAAATTTGCCTCCCACTGACATCTGCCCAGTTTCTCTCGACAATGCTTTGGATCCCCACATCTCGACCTGTGCTGTGCACCTACAGTCTCAGTGCCTTTTCCCTCTCTCGGTCACCTGGACCGAATTGGAAAACAATGCATCATGGTAGACTAGGATGTATTTGGATTTGATGTCATCTCGTCATGAGTGGTTGAAGGAACAGGTACATCGATGAAACATGGTGTGAAGATGAATGGGATGGAAAAGAGGTGCATGCTAGAAGACTAGTTTGTGGTCGAACGAACAAATGAAGCAAATCGATCAAGTGAGCGAAAGGGATACATGTACATGCACTATCAAGAAAAGACCAAGACCATCGAAGACCCTGCTTACTTTTCCATGCAGAGGTGAAGACATGTTATACTGAGAGCACACCATTACTTAACAACACAAAAAGTTGACACGAACACCATAGTCAACCAATACATGTCAGTAGTGTCATATCGAGTTGTATCATGAGTTGTCTTGGCCACATCACTACTATGGGCCATAGTTGTGTAATCAATGTAATGTAAAGTGGAAGTCCAAGAGACCCACATATGAAATCAAAGAGTCATGTAAAGTTGGAAATTCATAAGAATTCAAACAGTCATGAGCGAAGTCGAAGAGTCACAAGGGTCAGTTATTCCCCCTTGGCTATATATACCCCCTCATTGTGTGAGCAAAGCACTTTTCACCTTGGCTCCTCCCACATAGCCTTGAGATTCTGTAGTATTTTCTTTGAGGAGCGAGAAGTGGCTCCAACGCCCCACTACTGGGGTTAGTGATGTGTGGTGTACGGATGTGTCTTAGAAATTTCACTTAATTCGGAAGCCAGTTAACAGGCCAACACATTTTCACACATGTATTGTATTCTTTTGTAAGACTATTCTTTGGACGCTTGTAATACATGTTGCTTTAACTTGTACTAAGATAGTTGAACTATTTCAGTTGTTTTAGTGCATACATTGTTGGAAATGTATTGTATTAGTTGTTATCGATGTCTTGCCTGTGTGGACTACTCCACCAACAACTAGACAAACTCATTCTTGTAAACTTGTTATAATGACCGTCACACTCATGTGGACTACTCCACTAGGTGTTGTACATGCTATCTGTTCACTTTCTGTTTGTGA
Organism: Pinus tabuliformis; assembly: GCA_031772625.1. NCBI lineage: Eukaryota > Viridiplantae > Streptophyta > Pinopsida > Pinales > Pinaceae > Pinus > Pinus tabuliformis. The sequence continues at coordinate 700,095,073 of CM062807.1, forward strand.
CTGTTGTATCCGTGTGGACTACTCCGCCGGAAGCTACGCAAATCTTGTTGTGTTTTTTGTCTCTACTTGAGTTGGGTCTATTCCCTCTCGACTTGAAACTCACTCTCACCTTCTCCCTCTGCAGTGAAAGAACTTAGACAAAAGTTACACTAAGCACTCACCAGGCACACAAACCTCACTTTTTAAAGACTAAGTGAATCAATCTCATGTGCTAACAAGAAAGAGCTAAGGCATATCTTTAAGATAATGGCAACCGGGCCATCATACCGTATGAGACTCCCACACCAATCAGTGAGAGGTCTAGTTGGGAATTCATACCAAGGAGATCCCATGAATGTTGGCGGGTCTAGCAGTATCATCATTTCTGGTGCTAGAAGGAGGGCTGCCAATTGTTTATGACATAATGTTCTCTCAACCCCTCACATCTATTACCTGGTCAAGGCAGTAACTCCAACTCCCTCTCTCCCAGGCGCAACTCTGAAGTTGGTTACTCCTCACCTCCCAAACCCGATCAAGGAATCTCATATCATCACCTTTGCTTAGTTCATCCCATCATCCACTCATTTTCCAAAGTTGTTGGACTGATCCCAGGAGTTCAAAACATTCCCTCTTCACAGAGGAAACAAAATACTACACCTAAAGGAGTGGTAGTCTCGTCTCTTGAAGAAGTAATCCTTGCCAGTCTTGAAGAGATGGCTGAGGCTATTAAGAATGAAGAGGAACCTTCTATTTTCTTACAAGGAGAAGAAGTTAACAACACACTCTTGGGCTTAGGTTTTGGTGGAGGTAGCAGAGGGGAAGGCAATAGAGGAGGCGGAGGCAGAGACGAATCAACAAATTCGGAGGTTGAATCGTCCGATTCAAAAGAAGAAGACATGGCTGATCAAAATTTGGAATGGATGACCCAAGGCCCATTGGCACTCCATGGTTCCTTGCACAAGATGCCAAGGCACGTAGAGAAATTGTTAACAAAATATGACCCTGACAAAGCAGTGAAGGCGGAAGACCATATAGACACATTCTACCTACATCTGCAGACACTCGAGGTACATTATGATGATGTTGCATGTAGATTGTTTCCATGTACCTTGGATGGAAGAGAAGTTGTATGGTATCACAACCTTCCTATCAACTCCATTCAGAACTGGGGGATGTTCAAAAGAATTTTCCTTGAAAAAATTGTTGATGACAAAACCCCCACCATGTTGTTGAAAGAGTTGGGTAGTCTTAAGATGGAACCGAAAGAGAAAGTGAAAGACTTCAACTAGAGGTTTAACCATATCCTAAACAAGTTCACTGCAGATACTAAACCTCATGACTCCATCATAGTCGACTACTACACATCTGCACTGTTGACCAACATTATGTAGTTCGTTAAGTGAGATACGAAGCCAATATTATCCGAAAATTTCCAAGAGGAAAACGATGTGGAGAAAGACTTGCGTGCGATTGGATTCATTATGGATGATGAATCAATGAAGGATTCCAAAGACGTGGGTAGGAAGTCCCAGGCTGCTGTGAGTAAGGTGAAGGAAAAAGAAACAAGTGAAATTGAGACCCTTACTCATCTCCTTAAGTCCTTGACAATTGAAGTAGCAGAACTTAAGAAATGGATAAACGAGACATCAATGAGCAACAGACCTTCCGGTTTTGCACGCAGAAAGAGTGGGACATCAGGTAGTAGCAAAAATCACCTGGCTAAATCTGCGTAGACTTAAAATGTTGTGTTCCAAGCGGAACAACTTGGTAAGGATAACTTCTATGATTTCCACCAAGTATGACACTCAGAGAAGACCTGTACAAATTGGAACCGAGTTGTGGGCTCCGTGGCTTCAAGAATGAACGATCATCTTAATGCTAGTGAGCAAGATCAACTGAAAGATGAAGATGATGAAGAGGATGCTGCATATGATGAAGCTCCCAGTTATGGGCATGTGGTCAACATGTATCAGTGTCTAAACATTGCCCAGAAGAAGACAACCACCGAGAAGGAGGCCCCAAAACAAAACGGTCGATATAACCTAAGAAGTCAAGGGGCTCCTACTGTGATTGACGTACTGAAAGATAAATTCAAGTAGATGTTCAGAAAATTTGATCCACCAGTCGTCCCAAAGTAGAAAACACAAAGCATGCCTAGGAAGACATCTGCAAACAAGAGTACATCCATGAGCATTAAACTTCAAAAAACTCCGCCGAATAGTATAGACATGAGTCTAAACCGAGAAACCTCAGTGAGTTTACCCGCTCTTGATTACAATATTGTTGAAGATATGAAGAAAACTCCTACAAACATATCTTTGTTCGTGTTAGCTAAGATCAAGGGTCAGCGGGATATTCTGCTGCATGCATTGGGGAAAACATCCATAGACAACACAAACTTTACTAGTAAGGGAGCAAGCACATCTCTCGGTCTGCACACAACTATGCTCAACACGCTCCAGATGGAAGAAGAAAACTCTCTTTGCCCTCCATTATTGCTCTCAATTGAAATATTTAACTTCAACGTTCACAACTATTTGGTTGACTCTAGCGCATCAACTAAGGTCATGTCACTCTTCATTGCTAAGAGGATCAATGCGCAATGGAGCACGACATCTATGCAGATAATCCAACTTGATCGAACATGTATACCAACCATTGGTGAACTACAGGATGTGATCATTTGATTATCTCATAACAGCCGAGTTCGTGAGTGCATCAACATTATCATTGTGGACATACTGGAAGCATAAGGCTTACTGCTTAGCAGGGACTAGTCCAACAAGTTGAATGGATACTTTTCCAAAGAATCGTCACACTTATGGATTCCGTGCAAGGGAAAAATCAATCAGATTCGGGTGTTATCTGAGAGATACATGAAACATAATGTCACTCCCATCAATGGTGAGAACAAACCGTTGGATTTCACAGAACTCATGTTCAACAACTGCCTCCTGGAAACACAACTGGGGTGTTATCTCGCACAACTAGCCCCAACCCCACTAGACACACAGTTGGGTCTCCTTCCTTGCCCAACTGATGGAAATGAAACATGTACAACACATTGTAACACTAGTAGAATTAGCAGTAGTAATACTAGCGCAACAAGCAGTCCGTGTATAGATGAGTTTTGGACCATGTATTTTGACAGATCAAAGACATAGGATGGCTCTGGAGTCGAGTGTGTCTTGATAGACCCAATGCATAGGAAACACTTGATCTCAAGACACTTGGAGTTCGAGTGCATGAACAACACTGCTGAATATGAAGCACTTGTATTGGGCTTGCACAAAGCCATTAGCCTCAATGTTGTTGCGCTCAAAGTGGTAGGTGATTCAGAAATCGTGGTACGGAAGGTACGTAACACCATACACTGTTTGTCACCTCATCTCAAAAGTTATCAACAAGAGGTATGGTGATTGATCTCTAACTTCCAAGCTTTCAATATCATTGTTGTGCCAAGAATGTGTAATGCAGTTGTCAATGCCTTAGCTAACACAACTGCTAGGGTGAAACCGCTTAGGAATAGGTTTATGGTTGAAATTTTGTATAAGCCTTCTATCCATGAAAACATTACTAACTTATGTGATTTTGACGCTGATCAATAGATACTACACTTCATGGCTAATGTTGATGTCTTCAAGGATGCATCGATTGAGGAAGATGATCACGAGCAGTCCCTCCAAGCCGCAACTAATGACAAGAAAGGAAACCTCATCCCCAAGGGTGTGGTATCTCTCAAAAAAATCTATGACTTGCATAACCATTTCCAAGGGCCAAGGAATAGAAAAAGCCACAGTTCCACAATAATGCACAAACAGATCAACTTGGGAACATAACAAGATCTGGATTTTGTCAATCTCAGTATGTGTTGCACACCGTAGGAGCAACAAGCCTTTGTCCACTTGTTCAAATAGTATTGAGATGTGTTTGCATGGACATATGATGATTTGAAAACATATGAAAGTTGACCAATCCAACATGTGATCCCAATCAAAGAAGGGGTCATGCCATTTAAGCAAAAGCTGAGAAAAGTACATCTGTCACTTGAACCCCTCATAAAGAAAGAATTGACTAAGTTGTTAGATGCTCAAATCATTTACAGAGTTCGTCATTCTACATGGGTTTCTAACTTAGTTCCTGTACCTAATAATTACTGGGAGATCCGCTTATGCGCTGATTTTTGAAATTTGAACCGTGCCTCAGACAAAGACAACTACCCCGTGTCGTCGATGGAACACATTCTATAGACAATATTTGGAGCATAAATGTTTTCTATGCTCGATGGTTTTTGGGGATACAACCAGTTTCTAGTAGCGAAACTTAATACACTGAAAACTACCTTCTGTACCAAGTGGGGTACATTTTCTACAGAAGAATTCCATTTGGGCTTGTGAATGTAGGCACAACCTTTCAACGCACCATGGACATTACCTTTTGTGGACTTATCAAACAGAGCGTAGTGGTTTACCTTGACTACTTGACAGTCTTTTCTAGAAAACAGTCAGACCACATACGTCATCTGAAGAAGATATTAGAGCCATGTTGAAGATACGGGATATCGTTGAATCCCAAGAAGAGCGTATTTGCAGTGTCTGAGGGGAACTTGCTCAGGCACATCATCACCAATAGTGGGATCAAGGTTGATTCAGATTGAGATCAAACGATCACAAAAATTCCTCACCCAGTCAACAAGAAAGCCATGCATTCCTTCTTGGGGAAGATCAACTTCCTCCAAAATATCATCTTGGATTATGCACAGAAGGTGAAGCCAATGCAAGACATGATCAAGAAGAATGTAGTCTACAATTGGGGTAAGAAGGAAAAGGATGCATTCACCTGTATCAAGTAGGCTATAGTAGACGCACCTGCACTTTACAACCCAGACTTTAACAAGGATTTCTTGCTATACACCTTCACCTCTGACACTTCGCTTGCTACAATACTCACTCAGAAGGATGAGCTGAACAACAAACGTCCCATCTCCTTCATGAGTGCAAGCATGTAGGGACCCAAACTCAACTACCCCATCATCGATAAACAAGCATACGTAGTATACAAGGCAGTGAAACACTTCAAACCCTACCTACTGAAGAACCATTGCATAGTCTTTTTGCCACACCCAGTAGTCAGATCACTGCTTGTTCAACAAGAGCTGGGTGAAATACGTGCGAACTAGATGACATGCTTGCAAGAGTATGATCTTGACATCAAGCCAATTCACACTGTCAAGGGTCATGGTCTCTGCAGAAGTGTAACCAAAACAATCCATGCACAGGAGGAAGAACAAGATCTCGCTGGTTAGGATCAAGAAATTGAGATGTACGATGTAGAGCGAGCACCACCCATTTCATACAAAGACTCTTGGTAAGAAGATGTGTGCCAGTACCTTGAGAATGGAACCATGCCCTCCCAATTCTCCATGCAACAGAAGAGGGCACTCTGCCTCAAAGCTTTACCTCACCAGTTGGTGCATAGAGTGCTTTACAAAAATCACTGCAACAAAATTTTTCTTAGGTGCCTGGAGGCACATGATTTAGAGAAGGTCTTGCCTAATTTGCATGACGTACCAGTCAGGGGTCACTTCGCGGGAAACACCACTGCGCACAAAGTGATGCAAGCCAGTTTTTTTTGGCCCAAATTATTCAAGGATGAACATGCTTATGCCCGCAAGTTCCTAGTCTGTCAGGAATGCACCGACATAACTCAAAGGTTAGCAGCCCCGCTGCACCCTGTTGCAGTGAGTGAACCATTTCAACAGTGGGGCTTAAACATCATTGGGGAAATATTCCCACACTCATCAAAGAAGCACCACTACATCTTGACAGCTACAGATTACTTCACGTGGTGGAAAGAAGAAGTTTCACGTAAGCAAGTGAACGACCAGGAAGCCATCAGCTTCCTCCAACAGAACATCATCTCCCAATTTGACATTCCGGTATCACTTGTTTTTGATAATGCAACCTACTTTTCGTCTTTAAAGTTTTATGATTTTGCATTGCAATATGGGATTGCAATTAAACACTCAGCTAACTACTACTCGTAGGGAATTGGTCTCACCGAATCTATGAATAAAAACCTCATCCACATTTTCAAGAAGATCATTTACTCTGAATAGTGAAAGTAGCACCCTGCTTTGTCGAATGCCTTATGGGATGACTGTGTAACACCCAAACCGTCTATTAAAAATTTGCCATACTTCCTAGTTTATGGGAAAGAAGCCATCCTCCCGCCAAACATCTACTTGCCTGCTCTCCAATTTTCCCAAGAATCGCAAGGCACGCCATGTCTGTTAGTTCAACGTAGGATGGATACACTTCACAAGCTACAAGAAGAACAAATGAAAGAAAAATAAAAATTCACACTCCACCAAAACCGTATCAAGAGATGGTTTGACAAGAAGTATGCAGGGAATGCTAACTTCAATGTGGGTGACCTAGTCTTGAAATGGGACAAACCCCATGAAGACGAAGGAAAACATATGAAGTTCTAGTCCTTGTGGATTAGTCCATACATTGTTCAGGGAAATATTGGCCCACACATGTATCATCTACAATCACTTGATGAGAGGATTGACAACCTTCTTGTCAACGACCAAGACTTAAAGAACTATTTTCAGTAACATGGGGCCGCGCCCCGCGCTATGTACATAGTCTTTTTGCTTTGCTTTTCTATTTTTGCTTCGCTTTGTTTTTTTTCTTAATATCATGCTATTGTTGGTTTTTCTAGTAAGTGCTGCCCTACATTGTTGTAGATTTTGAATGAGTATGTGGTTGAGTTTAAAGAGACTTGTGACACTACAACACTTGGCCAGTCCTGTGTCTGTCTTCTCTGTGCTTGGTTGTAACTTTTGGCCGATGAAGCCTAGACGGAAAATACGAACTGTTTGCAAGGGAATATTTGGTCAAACCATGAACCTATGTCCACACTGGGAAACACCATGCCTATACTCAGTCCTCTGCTCTATGTGCTTAAGCTTAATCCAACTAGTAGAAATGGAGAAGGGGAAAAATCTAAACAAGCAAACCTAAATCAGAGGTCTTATATGCTTCTCTGAAGGAACAACCTCTTATTCTCTCAATAAGTCGGGATCCCTCTTCCACCCCAAAAATAAATAAGTGCCTATGCATAGTGCTCTTTCAAAAAATACAAAGGCAAAAGAAGAGAGAGGCTTCCTATGTAGAGAGGTGAAGTAGGAAACTGCACCGGGGTACTGACCAAGCTCACTGGCAGTGGATAATTGCTTGTGTTCCTGTGTGACTCCAGTGGGGTACTGTCCAGGTCTGCTGGAAGCAGAACAACACCAGAGATGAAATCTTATACTCTGCAAATCTTAAGCTCGTGAACCAAAATACCCTTCCCGATTTTGAAACACTGTGATCTAGCTGAAAATTTTGCTGTGTTTGACTAAATTGGTATAAGGTGAACTATGTATGTCCATGGGGTAAGTGGGGAAGCCAAAGTAACTTGCACAATGAATCATTACTTCTTGAAAGGCCAAGGCCCTGTGATGCAAATGAACTGAAACAAAGAAGCTGGCATTCAACTAGTGTGTCAGAAAGTGTTGTAGCCGCTGCAACACCCTCCAAAATTTTGGCATGGATCCAAAATTCAGAGCCTTCCTTGGTTTTCAACTTGATGGTCGCAAACACTCAAGCTCATCCCATGAGCTCTTGTTGAGTTTTCACACCCTATTTGCTTGATTGATCACCAATCATCTTTTAACATGTTGATTGCTATGTCATGCTTGTGAGTTTGTTTTGGCATTTTGAAGGTTTGTCTTTGTGTGTAAACATTGTTGCACAAGTGTCGTCACGGTCGTTCGAAGATATATTTCGACTGTCACACTTGTCGCTCTCAACCTTCGAGTCAATCTCATTGAGCACATGTTGTCTTTTTGGTTTGAGGTCTCCTGTTGTCGAGTCATGCTGATTGTGTGATCACATTGTTGTGTCTACACGAGTACATTTGTTTTCACACTTAACCAATTTTCCTGAAAAATATGTCGACCGAACAACCCTCCGTCAAGTGGGACCGATCTCAGTGACCTTGCACTGCTGCCCAGAACTGCGCAAATCTTGAGGCTATACTCCGGGAAACCTGCTCTATGCAATTCCGGAAATGAGCCATCTAAATCACTCCTAGAACTGCGCAGAAGTTATCCCAGAAGCTGATCCACTTTGTGCTTCCTGCAAGATCTCTTATCAAGCCTCCCGCTAGTCAACCAAAGAAAGAACTTGAGTTGTGACCCAGATTGTGTTGAGCTCCAAAATTGTGTAGAGTTGTCCTATCCTTCCCATCCTACCTGCTCTGCAACCAGATTAGAAAATGCACAAAGCTCTCCAACCAACTCTTCTTGCCTGCTCTGCAAACAGGCCAGGAATTGCACAGAGGTATCCTGACAGCCAACCTTTCTTGCCCTCTCTGCAAATAGCTCAGGAACTACACAGAGATGTGATGTTTGACCCTTCTTTCCCACTCTGAAATCAACCCAAAAACTTCATAGAGCTTTCCAGGCCCAGAATGTCTCTCAGGATTGCACAATTTTTACCAGCAACTCCTGTAGCCCGACTTTATGCTGCTCTGGAAAATTGGACAGATTTTTCTGCCAGTGCCACTTGCTTCCTGCAATGTCCTCCCCAGAGGAATTGCATAGATCCAAGTCGGGTGACCTGCCCAGTGCTCCCCTGAAAACTGCGCAGATTAGCCCAGCAGCTTCCCAACACCTAGCCTGACCTTCCTCCTAGAAATTGCACAGTTTTGTATCCAAGATGGGTTTTGCCCTGCAACTGTCACTGTTGTCTTGGATCGTGAAAATATGTCTCCTAGTGAAATATACACAATTTCTCTCGATAGTGCTCCGAAGCCCTGCATCCCGGCCTATGCTGTGCTCCTGCAGTCTCAGTGCCTTGTCCCTCTTCCAGTCACTTGCACCAAAGTGGAAAATAATGCATCACGATAGACTATGAGATTTTTGGATTTGATGTTGTCTCTTCATGAGTGATTGCAGGAACATGTACATCGATGAAACATGGCACGATGACGAACGACATGGAAAAGAGGCGCATGCTAGAAGACTTTCTTGTGGTTGAACGAAAAAATGTAGCACATCGAGCAAGTTAGTGAAAGGGATACATGTACATGCACTATCAAGAATAGACCAAGACCATCGAAGACACTGTGCACTACGCCATGCAGAGATGAAGACATGTTATACCAAGAGCCCACCATCACTCAATAGCACAATAGCTCAACAGGGACACCACAGTCATCCAGTACATGTTAGCAGTGTCATGTCGAGTTGTGTCATAATTTGTCTCGGACACATCACTACTATGGGCCATGTATAATCAATGTAATGTAAAGTGAAAGTACAAGAGACACACATATGAAATCAAAGAATCATGTAAAATCAAAAAGTAATAAGAAGTCAAACAGTCATGAGGGAAGTTGAAGAGTCACAAGGGTCAGTTATAACCGCTTGGCTATATATACCCCCTCATTGTATGAGCAAATCACTTTTCACCTTGGATCCTCCCACATAGCCTTGAGAGTTTGTTGTCTTTTCTTTGAGGAGCGAGCAGTGGCTCCAACGCCTCACTACCGGGGTTAGTGATGTATGGTGTACGGATGTGTCTTGGAAATTTTGCTTAATTCATAAGCTTGTTAACAGGCCAACATGTTTTCACACATGTATTGTATTCGTTTGTAAGACTATTCTTTCGACATTTGTAATACATGTTGCTTTAACTTGCACTAAGATAGTTGAACTATTTCGGTTGTTTTGGTGCATACATTGTTGGAAATGTGTTGTATCAGTTTTTATCGTTGTTTCGCTTGTGTGGACTACTTCGTCGTACACTAGACAAACTCATTCTTGTAAACTTGTTATAATGACCGTCACACTCATTTGGACTACTCCGCTGGGTGTTGTACGTGTTATCTGTCACTTTGTGTTTGTGATTGTTGCATCCATGTGGACTACTCCGCCAAATGCTGCATAGATCCTGCTATGTTGTGTGTCTCTACTTGAGTTGGGACTATTCCCTCTCAACTTGAGACTTACTCTCACCCTCTCCCTCTACAGTGAAAGAACTTAGACACAAGTTACACTGAGCACTCACTAGGCACATAAACCTCACTTTTTGAATACTAAGTGAATCAATCTCATGTGCTCACAAGCAATAGGTAAGGCATATATTTAATATAATGGAAATCGAGGCATCATACCCAATGGGACTCCTACACCAAACGATGTGAGGTCTAGTTGGGACTTCATACCAGGGAGATGTGGAGCTGTAAAAAGGTGTCTTGTGAACTCCTAATTACCTCACATTAATTATCAACCCAGGGACGACTTTTTATTTCAAGAGTGTACTCTGTCTGAGGCGGCTATTTACTTAAGAGTAATGTTTTGCAGTATAGTGCTTAAAACCCAAAAGTAAATGAATGCTTGAAACAAAATCTAATTGGAACAGCAAGAAACTGAAATGTTCTAAACTAAATCATTCATTCAAACAACCATCAATCGAGGATATAGTAGCAATAACTCAGTCCTCTAGAAATTGATGCAAAAGGAATTAGAGCATGGACCATGGATCAGGGAGCGTGGTAGCATTTGCTGAGGCTCACGACAGCCTTGGACCTTCTCTCACACCAAAGCAATAAATGCAAGTAAAAGGAACAGCAGAAAGTAAATGGAACAGCAAGTCTAAAATGGAACGGCCGTAAATGGAACAGCAAACTAGAATTAAAGGGATCTGAACAGCAAACTTTAACTAATGGAAATGAACAACATCAAAGCCAAATTAATAGCAATCTTTACTCTAAGAATAATTTGGACAGCACACAGAAATAGAACAACATTGATTAATGATAGGATATGAAACAATGCTGGAAAGAAAAACACACGGCACACCTCAATAGTAATCTGATCTTGGTAATTCAATTGTCAATCTTAGTTATGAATAATACGACTGTCCTTTAGCACGGAGCAGCAACGTTCATAGATTCAACAATCACAAGGAAGTATAATTCTAAGATGAATTCAATAATACCAATGGTCAAATGTTACAACACAGACATTCCATAATTAAATCACAATGATATCCGGTAAAAACCATTTTATACCAGCAATTAAAGAAACAGCAATGCGCTGCAAAGTCAATATGATATTTCTATCTCAGAAAACGATATCACTTAGCAGATCAAACGTAACAGAGCTGCGTTGTAAAATAATAAAACAAATCAGATTACCGAATCACGCTGATGAGCAAACCACGCATAAACCAAAGAAGATAATATACAACAGCAAGTGTAAATATATGATACACAATAGCAGCAACGTACTCCACCAGAGGCTGGGCCCTTAGCCGCCAGCGGATGCTGCGGGGTCACTTCAGAATGAGAAAATTGAACAACACTCCCAAATCATTTATTAATCAGCCAATTGTGGAATCATTACAATAGCAAAGCTTAAGAATTACAGCATGAATAATCCACCATCGTTGTCTATCATTTCTCATTCCCCAAATCCATCATCACGTCTCCCCCTCTCTGATCTTTGTTCTTCATTTAAATAGAGAAGGATCAGAGCATAGATAATTACAATCATGATTTCTTTTACAAATTTAGGTTGATTCTAACCAGATGATCAACAAGAAAATATATTTCCCTTTATCTCTTCAACAAAAGCAAGACGAATTTGGGTTGGCAGCTGAGATTTGGAGGACGGCCGCAACTGCAAATCTGAGAAAATCGTGCTCAAAGAACCCTGCATTTCTCCCTGTACAAGCTGAATTTGGGCAAACCGTTCTTCAATAAAGTTAATTGGGCCCGTTCTGGACAAAACCCATGTTCCGGATTTTCCAAATTCGTCTTCATTTGCTCAGAATCTCAACCGCAAAACTGTCACTCCTTAAACCAGCGAATTTCTGAGTTGGCAGATTTAAAAATCAAATCTTCAATCTAGAAGTTACCTTGGAGGCTAAAAATGGTGAATAATGTTATAACCAACTTATTAGAACTATCATTGGTAAAATAATGCATAATCATCAATTTATTAGAAATAAAGGAGAATAAATAATGTAAGAGCATAAATCATCATAAAATGGATTTATATAATAAATTATAATAAATGACATGATGAAGAATGGTAGAAATGGGTGGAATAAACGTTCACAAGTGACAATAATAATGGCATATTAACGACTCAACACACACCCACACTCAATATGTTGCATGTCCTCATGCAACGAAAACTGAATATATTGCATGTCCTCATGCAACCCAAAGACAAAAACCATGTGTTAACCAAGCAATAAAAATTTGAGAATAACTGAATGCTTCCTTAATTAATGAATATTCAATTTTAGCAATCTCGATGAAGGCATAACAATTTTTACATTGACATTCAACTATATGTATGAAGTTGCAGCAAAATATGACATAGATAACAACAAACTTCATTAACCATTTTCCCAAAAACTACACCCAGCTTTTGTTGAAATTGTTGCAAGTAGATTTGTAATATATGAAGGCCTTTATGATCCAAAAATCAGATCGTTTTGATGCATGGATCATGGGATATAAACAAAATGGCTGTAGGTGAGAGTGCATGATTTCCGAAATTTTATGAACCAATATTTCTTGAAATTGTGTGGATTTGTATTAATGATACGTATGTGTTTTCCAAAAATTACAAGGATTGAGTTCATAGTTTTTTTAAAAAATATGTGGAAATCAATTTCTGCACTGTGTAAAAATGAAATTGTATGCCTTAAATAAGGAAGAAAGTAGAAAATATCCATCATGTATAGCAATTCCTCCCCCTCTCTGAAAAATTAGCATGTCCTCATGCGATGCTAGAAAACAAAGAGAGGTGGTTGCTACCAGCTGTTGAATTATATGCTTGGTGTAAAACAACATGGCATAAGGGAGGTGTTGAGAATGAAGAAGAATAGCAATGGATGATAAAGAATATGAATGGCGTGGTGATAAGAAAGAAAGGAATGAAATGAACACTCCCCCACACTCGAAAATGATATGCTGCTGAAAAAGGGGAAGTGGTAAAGATGTGGAATGAAGAATGACAAATAATGCTCAAAATGGATTTTCATTAGATTCTCCTAAATTTATAATAAATTAGAAAACTATGCAATTTTACCTCAAGTTTTACCTCCAAAAATGTGGAATGACATATATGGACTGGCAGTTGTTGAAGCTGATGTAGGCAGTGATGCAAAAGGTGGAATCCAGGGAAGCACATCATGTCTGAAGAATTGTTCACGTTCACGAGCCTCTACTGTGAAGTGCAATAGTGTGGTCATGCTACGAATAGAATTCTGCCCATACTTGTTGTTCTCCTGTAAACAAAGCACTATTTTGCATACAATGTTCTTGAATCCATAGTGTTAGCTTTGAATAGCAACAGATAAAATGCATGCAAAATTTCAATTAGAAAAACTTATGTATACATGCAATACTAATATGTTGTCAAATCAACAAGGTATGGCAAAGTGTAGTAATCATATCACATGCAATCCCATAATGCATACATTCCCCCCTCCAATTGGAAAATGGATTCCATAACCATAAAGCATATGAAAGGGGTGGTGCTGACGGCAAGGCAATGGAATGAACAATATATCAGTAAGGGAGGCAGAGTACACTTATCAATGATAGGACGGTGAAAAGTATGGTTATATTGAGAGCAAAGTGTGTAAAGATAGTTATGAATAAGAGATAGGATTCTTTGGAGTGATGATAGTTTATGCAAAACGAAAAAGGACAACAATATGCTAAAAAGATGCTTTGCTGATGGTATTCTAGCTGAAAATGATGTGATTGATCATAAAACAATTTCTCATGCATAAAGGTTCAAACAGGGAAAAAATTAAGGAAATAACTTCTCTGATAAAAAGAAAAATAAGAAAAGGGTATTATAATAATAATTGACGATAAGATATAACTTCAATACCATAAGCAGAGCCGCTGCTGCCAGCAGGCGTCCATAGCCTCGGCAGGGTTGCTTTTTAACCCATATGAGCCAGAATCCTCAATTTATAACTAGAGAGTTTCAGTGTTGTTCTACAGAAGAGATCAATGTGCTGGCATGGTAACCAGATAACCACACTGCCATTCACTAGGATGTAGCAAGAGTGATCAGGCCGGCTCGTGATGAGACCTCCTGTTCCAAGGATAATTTGGCTATCCAATGGATCATAACCCTGGTGTGGTGGCCATAATGGGAATGTCACTTTGTTACAGCCTTATGAACATGGTAGGCTGGCTCGTAATGAGACCCCCTATCCTCGATCTGTGAACAAAATTTTGTTATTATTACACATTTTTATGATAAAATGAGGGAGGCTCAGTACTCTTTAAGAGCAGGGATGGCGGAAGAAGTTGAAGATGTCAATAGAAAAAAATATACCCATAATCTCATTTATTACAGACAGAGAAGATTATAACCAGGGATGATGGAACCAGCATGGTATTAAGATGGTCAATCAATATCATGTTCAACAGAAAACAATGCAGTAAAGTGATATATAAATAATTGTGTCCCTTCTGAAAAGAATCTATCATCAAGGAGTTGTCCTGTTAAAGATCATAACGTGAATGATATTAACTTGCTTCAATAGAATCCATAATTCTTGTCCTCATAAAAGTAGTGTACTTCATGCCATGAAAGAGAATCAGGAAAATGTGGTTGAGATGAACTATGAATAATCCCACAAGAGAAAGGAAGGGTTGCTCTCAAAAATACTCTCAAAGTGTTGCTTTTTTTTTTTTTTTTTTTTTTGAAGGAACAGCAAAAACACTCAAAAAGAAAGTGGTGTTCTGTGTAGGGAACAACAAAGAAAATGCATACCAAAAAAAACAAAAATACACACAAAAACGCAAAACTGCTGTTCCTTTTTCAAAAGGAACAACAAAAACACGCACTGCTGTTCCTTTTGAAAAAAAAGGAACAGCAAAAACTCAAACTGATGTTCCTTTTGAAAAAGGAACAACAAAAACACGCACTGCTGTTCCTTTTGAAAAAAAGAACAGCAAAAACTCAAACTGCGGTTCCTTTTGAAAAAGGAATAGCAAAAACTCAAACTGCTGTTCCTTTTGAAAAATGAACAGCAAAAACACGCACTGCTGTTCCTTTTGAAAAAAGGAACAGCAAAAACTCAAACTGATGTTCCTTTTGAAAAAGGAACAACAAAAACTCAAACTGCTGTTCCTTTTGAAAAAGGAACAGCAAAAACACGCACTGCTGTTCCTTTTGAAAAAGGAACAGCAAAAACTCAAACTGCTGTTCCTTTTGAAAAAGGAACAGCGAAAACACGCACTGCTGTTCCTTTTGAAAAAGGAACAGCAAAAACACGAACTGCTGTTCCTTTTGAAAAAAAAAGGAACAGCAAAAACACGCCAAATGCTGTTCCTTTTTCAAAAGGAACAGCAAAAACACACCCAACGTGCAAGTGCAGAAGTGCTGTTCCATTTCGAAAAGGAACAGCAGCTGTTCCTTTTCGAAAAGGAACAGCAAAATGAACTGTGAAAAAGGAACAACAAAATGAATGACTGATCCAAACAGTGCTATTCCTTTCGAAAATAGATAGCAAAACGAAAATGATGTCCCTTTGAAAAAGGAACAGCAGGAACGACAAAAATGCTCACGAATTCTAAAGGAACAGCAAAATACACAACCATAAAATGCAAACACACAAAGAATGAGTTAGTTGTTCACTGTATTGAAGCTGAGGATGGGTCACAGTTTGAATGAAGCAACACCTGAAACACAAAATATAAAAGAAATTAGAAAAGAAACAACATTTTATTTAAAAATAATAATATGTAAATTGAGTTACAACAGCTATGATATTATGTAAAAAAATGATCTTTTTGAAAAATGTTTTGGCAACAGTGACAAGACATGAATCTTGAAATTGAAATCAATTCCTCATTTGTTCTATTATGAATCCGTTGGGTAATGATTTGGATAAAATTCTTTTGTTTTATAAAAACTTCTTTGAAAAATCACTCGTCCATAAATTGACCTTCTTTATTTTCCTAGGACCTGCAAAAAACGAGTATCTACCTGCAATAAAGCATTAAATCATGAAGAAAGAGAGGTGTACGGGCTCCCTTAATCCAAGAATTATGCAAAAAACAACAAGTAGTTATTCTGTATAACAAATCCATAGAGAAAATAACAAAGTAAAATTTATTTGTTACCTGCGGGAGAGCAGTGGCCAATCATACTAACCTGCAGTGTTTTAATCACAACTTCTTTGTTTTTTGTCGAACTTGAGTGATTCCAAAGCCAAATGAGAGCTAATTCAAAGGTTTATCTCCAGTAGAAACATGTTTTAAGAATTCAATGATATGATATGTCAAATTTGTTTAGAACAACCTGCATAATAGAGTTATTGTCGATTACCCGACTTAGACCAACAATTGATATTTCAAGCGTAACTTTTTCGTTTGATGTCGGATTTGAATGATTCAAATTGGAAATAAAAATAGATTCATTTATTGATCTCCAATAGAAACAGGTTTTGAAGACAAGAAGAATTGATAAGTCAAATACTTTAAGGAACAGCTGGAAAGACATAGTTTTAAGAGTGCTGATTTACGATAGACAGTCAGTATTTTGATCATAACTTCCCCATACGATATCGAAAATGAGTGATTCCAATTGCATTGTAAACTAGATTCATAGGGGAATCTACCATAGAAACAGGTTTTAAAAATTCATTCATTTAGGCCTCCAAAAACTGACTGTCCCAACTCTGTTCCTGAGCTGCCCGCTAGACATCCGGTCAATGTTTTGGCTCTAACTTTTTCGTTTCAAATCCAAATTGAGTGATTCAAATTGGGTTAGAAAGTAGGCATCAAGGGCTACTTGGGGTAGAAACAGGTTTTAAAAATATGGTTATTTAGGCCTCCAAAAACTGACTGTCCCAACTCTGTTCCTGAGCTGCCCACTAGATAACCGGTCAATGTTTTGGTTCTAACTTTTTCGTTTCAAATCCAAATTGAGTGATTCAAATTGGATTGGAAACTGGACATCAAGGGCTACTTAGGGTAGAAACAGGTTTTAAAAATATTCACTTTTGGTCCCTCAAAACATGACTGTCCCGACTGTTTTTCCAGAAAGTTCATCAAGCCCGCAAGCCAAAAAAAATGAAATTCAAGCATTTTTTCAAATTGGTGATAAAAATGAAGATGAGTGTTTGTAGAACTTATTATTTCCATTATGATTCATCTACATACACAATTTATAAAAAATTATCACCGATGTTGATTTGCATAGCATGTTGCAACAAAAACCCTAGTTTTACAAAAGAGCAAAATGCACTTATTTATGTCCTTATTTTATTTTATTTTCTACACTAACCTATTTTGATTTGAAAAATGAATATGACTACGTATATGAGTACTTCCAGTGAAGCCATTTTCGAAGTAAGGCTTCACGTATGCACATACCCGAATTTGAAAAATGCATGTTAATAGATATTAGGGTATGAAAAGCCAACTTCCCTTGAAAAAATGATATCAAAAATTGTTGAAGCATAGAGTGATGTTGCAAATAAATGATGGAGTGAAACCAATCTTCAATGTATGCGTTACTTTGTTGATTTCTCATATCCATCAGATCATGAAGTCCTTGGTCTTTTAAAATAACTTGTTGATGCATCCTACAAGAAACCTCATTTTCTTCCATAGCTTCTACAATTTTTGCATTTGAAACATTCTGAATCTCATTGTAGGTTTTCTCTAATAACACATGTGAGATAGAATGGGTGAGAAGGGTGGGTAAATTTGCCAGCTCAACATTGTAAGCATGTTGTATTGGTTTATTATGGTGAGGGTGTGGAATTAGTTGAGCAGGAAAATGTGTATGGAATGGAGCATTTTGATGATGTGGCTGATTGGGTTGTGTGAATGGTTTTGATGGGCAAGCAAGGTGTTGTAAAAGAGCTGGTGGAGAATATGGAGAATGTGCTTGTGCTACAAGATGAGGGAGAGTAGTCATGCCATCATAAGATGAACCATGCCCAACTTGTAAACAAGATAGGTGGTTATATTGAAATTGACATGGCTGCCCTAACACATTAGCATTCCATAATGGATTATGCAAGTATGATAATGGAGAAAAAGTGTTTTGAACCATACTTGTAGGCCATGATTTCTGTGGTTTTGACCTTGTTGCCGCTTCCTTACCTCTTTGATATGCCACTTCCATCATAGATAAGGAAGAGTGAGTATCTATGGGATGCTCCTTTCGGTCAGAAGGGCAAAACACTTCATCAAATTCTTGATTTTTCTGAACCTGCAAAACGTCCAATTTTTCATTTAGAGAGCTAATAAAATCAATTTTAAAATGTTCAAGTAAATCATTGATTTCAGCTCTCATGTCTCCTGTTCTTGTAGCAGATTTGGAAAACAAAGAAAAAACATCTCTAGGATTCTTACCAGCCTTGGAGATTCCTCTTGAATACCTTATGCACAACTCACAAACATCATCATATGATAACTGAAAAACATCACCTTTTCCTATCAGATTTAAAAGTTCTAAAAATTCATCTTTGATTCCTCTAAGAATGAGTGTTTTTAAGATCTCTTTTTCCAAATGCTTATGCTTTGATTTTTGAAGGTTATAATGAAATCGATCTACATAGTCCTCCAAACTTTCATCTTCCCCTTGTATCATATGGAAAATATCTTCATTGGCTTTGCAATAGTCTTGGTACTTCTTCAAGAATATGTTCTTCATGTCCTCCCATGATTGGATGCAATTCCCACCTAGGCTCATGAACCATCGGAGAGCTGCTCCTTTTAGAGTAAGAGGAAACACTTTCAATCTTTGATCATTAGTACAATAATCATATCCTCTACAAAGTATTTCGAACTCAAATAAAAATGTATCTGGATCTTCATTTGCTAAACCATGAAAATTTGGTAAAGATGGGGGAATTATGTGCATTTGTGTCACTCCTCCTAGATCTTTGATAGGAAATTCAAAAGTAGAAACGTGAGCCATTTCTTACCATAATATAAGATGTTCTTCATGTGTTTCTTCAAGGCTCCTTCTTCAAATGTTCCTGTCAATCGGTTAGTGAAATGGGTGGTGCTTACATCACCACTTGCGTGAGATCATGTAATTCATTTTTTAAAAATTTCTATCTTTTTCCTAATTATTCACACAAAAATTCAAACATCTATTTCTACTCTAGGTTCTTTAACAGTCCTGCTGGAAAGAGGACGGGGGAGCAGGGCTTTTACATGCTCCGTACGCAGGTTCTTACCTTCCGTTTTTAAGATCTGACTCTTCCCTAGCAGGCACTCATCAGATTCACACTACTCTTTAGAAATGGCTACACTCTCCCCGGCAACGGCGCCAAAATGTGGAGCTGTAAAAAGGTGTCTTGTGAACTCCTAATTACCTCACATTAATTATCAACCCAGGGACGACTTTTTATTTCAAGAGTGTACTCTGTCTGAGGCGGCTATTTACTTAAGAGTAATGTTTTGCAGTATAGTGCTTAAAACCCAAAAGTAAATGAATGCTTGAAACAAAATCTAATTGGAAGAGCAAGAAACTGAAATGTTCTAAACTAAATCATTCATTCAAACAACCATCAATCGAGGATATAGTAGCAATAACTCAGTCCTCTAGAAATTGATGCAAAAGGAATTAGAGCATGGACCATGGATCAGGGAGCGTGGTAGCATTTGCTGAGGCTCACGACAGCCTTGGACCTTCTCTCACACCAAAGCAATAAATGCAAGTAAAAGGAACAGCAGAAAGTAAATGGAACAGCAAGTTTAAAATGGAACGACCGTAAATGGAACAGCAAACTAGAATTAAAGGGATCTGAACAGCAAACTTTAACTAATGGAAATGAACAACATCAAAGCCAAATTAATAGCAATCTTTACTCTAAGAATAAATTGGACAGCACACAGAAATAGAACAACATTGATTAATGATAGGATATGAAACAATGCTGGAAAGAAAAACACACGGCACACCTCAATAGTAATCTGATCTTGGTAATTCAATTGTCAATCTTAGTTATAAATAATACGACTGTCCTTTAGCACGGAGCAGCAACGTTCATAGATTCAACAATCGCAAGGAAGTATAATTCTAAGATGAATTCAATAATACCAATGGTCAAATGTTACAACACAGACATTCCATAATTAAATCACAATGATATCCGGTAAAAACCATTTTATACCAGCAATTAAAGAAACAGTAATGCGCTGCAAAGTCAATATGATATTTCTGTCTCAGAAAACGATATCACTTAGCAGATCAAACGTAACAGAGCTGCGTTGTAAAATAATAAAACAAATCAGATTACCGAATCACGCTGATGAGAAAACCACGCATAAACCAAAGAAGATAATATACAACGGCAAGTGTAAATATATGATACACAATAGCAGCAACGTACTCCACCAGAGGCTGGGCCCTTAGCCGCCAGCGGATGCTGCGGGGTCACTTCAGAATGAGAAAATTGAACAGCACTCCCAAATCATTTATTAATCAGCCAATTGTGGAATCATTACAATAGCAAAGCTTAAGAATTACAGCATGAATAATCCACCATCGTTGTCTATCATTTCTCATTCCCCAAATCCATCATCACGTCTCCCCCTCTCTGATCTTTGTTCTTCATTTAAATAGAGAAGGATCAGAGCATAGATAATTACAATCATGATTTCTTTTACAAATTTAGGTTGATTCTAACCAGATGATCAACAAGAAAATATATTTCCCTTTATCTCTTCAACAAAAGCAAGACGAATTTGGGTTGGCAGCTGAGATTTGGAGGACGGCCGCAACTGCAAATCTGAGAAAATCGTGCTCAAAGAACCCTGCGTTTCTCCCTGTACAAGCCGAATTTGGGCAAACCGTTCTTCAATAAAGTTAATTGGGCCCGTTCTGGACAAAACCCATGTTCCGGATTTTCCAAATTCGTCTTCATTTGCTCAGAATCTCAACCGCAAAACTGTCACTCCTTAAACCAACGAATTTCTGAGTTGGCAGATTTAAAAATCAAATCTTCAATCTGGAAGTTACCTTGGAGGCTAAAAATGGTGAATAATGTTATAACCAACTTATTAGAACTATCATTGGTAAAATAATGCATAATCATCAATTTATTAGAAATAAATGAGAATAAATAATGTAAGAGCATAAATCATCATAAAATGGATTTATATAATAAATTATAATAAATGACATGATGAAGAATGGTAGAAATGGGTGGAATAAACGTTCACAAGTGACAATAATAATGACATATTAACGACCCAACAGGAGATACCCTGAATGTTGGCGGGTCCAACACCGTCAACAGACAATTTCGAAGGGGCGGAATGAAAAATTATTAAAATATACAAAATGATAAATTTTCAAAAAATGCCACCATATTAATTTACGAGTCCTCTTCAAAAGGGTTCTCTTTGTTTTTGAGTTTATTTAAATAATAGAAAAAAATTGTACGTGAAAACATGTGTTTGAAAAATGCAATTCAAAAATTAATTCCACAAATTCGAAAAGGAATAAAGAATATAATTTTTCTTTAATATACATAAATTATTTCTCTTCGTCCAGATCATATTCATATATATATATATATATCTATATATATATATATATATATATATATATATATATATAAACTAAGTTATTGCACTTGAACACACACATATCTCTTAAGATGTGCAAAAATTTGCAAGGCAAGTCATTTCGTTTAATGGAAAATTGACAGATAATATGACACATTTTTTTTGAAAAAAATATCATTAGGACAACAACATAATTCTCCACAAATTGTTTTTTACTCTGAATAAAAATTCACAATGCTTATATGAATTTTAAGGGCTTCAATTTGATAAAAGAGTAAAATTATGAAATTTCATCCCCACATTTGGCCCAAAAGTGTAACCATATTCATGTATATACCTGAAATCTTATTTGGATATTACCTTTACTTATAACAAGCTTACAGTGAAAAAGAGTCTTGAGTCCCTCTTGAAGTTTGCGAGCCAAAATCCTCTTGGGAAAAATGGGTCATGTCTAGAACTTGATGTGTCATTATTATTATCATGATGAAGTACAGACTACTTGGGTTGAAGGGATCAAGATCAATGTTTAGCTGAGAATACATGGTTGCTAGAATATCACCGCTAGTAATGCTGAAGCAATATCTAATGGGTATGTCATATTTCTCTCTTGATGAAGACATCTCATTGGAATATCCTCGATCTTAACACGTTTTCTTAGTCTGATATCCTGATTTTTTTTTGAGGGATTGAGATTCTATGGTTTTTGGAAATTTGGATATGGAAAGGAGAATCTGTGCATGACGAAGTCATGTAGACTTGTAAAAGGTATAAAATGGATTTTTGAAAATCTAGGGTTGAGAAGACTGGAAGTCTTGAATGTGAAAAACCCTATGGTTTGTGGATAAAATCCTGGAGATGGACCTATATTAATGTTTCCGCTAAAAGAAGAAATCCTAAATCATGCAATGAAAGAATGACATAATTCTGATAATGAGGATGAGGTTGATAAATATACAAGATGGATGCAAAAAGGCCAAGACCAAGTAACTTATATCTCTCTTCCTTGATTATTGTTGTTAGCTAGCATGTTTACTTTGTTTCCCTTTGTTGGGTTATAATTTTTCTTTTGTGGCCTCCTTTTGAGGATTGCAGGTACATAGTGAAGACTGCTAAAGTTCTAGCAGAAAATGCTAGTGAACAAATGAAGCAAATCTTGCGACAAGAGGTCTCACCCATAATCAGTGATTTGTGTTGGGATATATTGTACCAGATGAGATACGAGCTCAGATGGAGAAATTAGATCAACAAGTTTGAAGTATACCTTGATTGTGAATGCAAAATATGGCAATATAGAAATGTATAAAGCATGATTTGAGAAGGTTCTCCGAGAAAGAGGAAGAGGATGATGAAAACACATTTTCTCAAGTTGACAAGTACATTTCTATTAGAATTATTGTTTTGTTTGTTTTGGAATTACATAAGATGGATGTAGAGGTCATTTTTCTCCATAAAGAATTTGAGGAATAAGTGTTCATTAAATCGTCTCAAGGTTTTCAGGGTCATGAAGAAGTCTCT
The DNA here is from genome assembly GCA_031772625.1 of Pinus tabuliformis. Classification (NCBI taxonomy): domain Eukaryota; kingdom Viridiplantae; phylum Streptophyta; class Pinopsida; order Pinales; family Pinaceae; genus Pinus; species Pinus tabuliformis. Next base: position 700,118,212 of record CM062807.1, read on the forward strand.
TGCTTATAGAAGATTGCACCTAAGGCCTGATTGATGGATCAAGATTGATCCTAAATCATTTGTTTCTAATGGAAGTAGAAGGACTCATGTGCTAGAGGGAGCAAGTGTGGAAGAAAGATTTACTTCCACAACAGAGGGAGTAGTCAGGGAGCCTTGTTTTAACTTCAGAGGGAGTTGACCTCTGAGTTTGAGATGATGGACTGACAGGCCAAGGGAGGATCTAGTATTTCCTTGGCAAAATTTGTTTCAAAAAAAGCACCTGGTTAGGGTAACAAAAAATTAGCCATGATGATGGACCTAGTGAATGAAGTTAATCAATTTATGGTTGAACCGAGGCATGTGGCTCAATATGTGTTGAAATACCATCATGCTACAAGTTGTCATGGAAAACCAATCATGGTTTGAGATATGCCTCAAATAGTGAAGTACAACTACAAGGATTCACAAATTTAGATTGGGCATAGAGTGAAAAAGACAAAAATAGCTTATTGGTATCACTTTAATTTGGGCTCTGTTATGATTTATTAGATGAACATGAATCATAAATCTATGAAAGTCAATATTTTTGAGGACGAGTATATTGCAACATGGTTGAAAATTTAAGAAACAATATGGATTTAGAGACTACTTGCAGTATTCCTTGTTCAACTGCAGGTGATGACCATGATGACATGTCAAAGCAAATAGAGATCTAGTACCAATACATTATACAGAAGGAAGCAATATGGTTCCAATACTATTCTATAGTAAAAAATATTGATGATAAATCCTCTATCCCAAAATGAAGTCTATATACTTTGAGGAAAATAGTGGAGTGATTGATCATGTCTCTCTCAACAAGAGCGATAGATAAAATTGCAGCATTAAGGATAGTCATTTTCCCTAGGCCAAGTTGACCAATATTAGGGAAAATGGTCCAGAGTGTTCATGTGATGACATAATGGACAAACATTCTCCCTGTGTCAAGTATGTTGATTAGAATTAGTAAAAATGATCCGGCAAAGGACAATCATTCTTCCTGTGTCAAGTATGTTTACTAGAATTTGGAAGAATGGTCCTAGAGGCCCAAAATCACTTAGTTGAGTGAGTTTCTTCTTGCATCAGGCTTAGTGTACTCTCTATATAGGCCGAGTGATCCCATTTAGCATCACGGCCGAGAGTGAGACCTTTGGATTTGTGGCCATAGTACTCAAATAGATTGAGTGTGTCCCTAGGGTTCCATCATGAGTCAAAGAGATTGACCATGATTATGGTGAACCAGGACTAGTCAATATACCATGGGTCAGAGGTGCCACATCAGAATCATGGTAACTAGTTTATGCTAATGATGTACCATGTGTTAGGAGTACTGACCAGGATTATGGTGATGATGCACCATAAGTCAAAGGTACAGACCAAAATTATGGTACCTAGATGATGTTGTAGATTTTACCATAGCTCAAATTTGTTAACCGAGATTATGGTAATTGAATGATGCTAATAATGATGATGCTGATGATAAATTGTTATAACCTTTTCTTAGATTTTTTTTCAACATTAGAGCCTCTAGGTAATCATTATGAATACCTCCCTAGCGAAGAGGGAGTGTTGAATTTTGTAGCTATGGTTAGTATTCATCATTAATATTTTACCCCTTGATGTATTTGTAATAATTAATATAAAGCATGTTCTTCATTCTATTGTCAAAATAGAAATTTCAAGGCATGGTATTCTTGTCCTTTTCAAAAGAAAAAAAATGAATTTTTGGCTCCAAACAAGCCAATTTGGCCTTCCTCCTAGTCAAGTCAGCGCAGTAAAAGAGGCACACATTCGGCCAGCGAGTCTTCCATATATAATAGGCATTCAACCTCCTTCTCAATAAATAAATTCAATAATCTAAGGTAGAAAGAAAAGGGTGAATCTGAGGCAAAAGATATGATGTATTTGAGGTTTGTTGAATGATGAATATGAAACTTAAGTCAAGACCAAATCTTTGAGGTAGCAGCATATTTAAATCTCTGTGGAAGGAACGGATCTTTGGGGACCAAAAATCTATGAAAGGAAACATGAACAATCTTCTCTAGGTACAATATGAGGCTGAAATTCATCCCTAGAAAACCTAACCAAATCGAGTTTAGTGGGTAGACTTATGACTTGACTAGGAGGAAGTTGGACCAAGTTTGACCAAGTCTTCATTGTTGTTCAATTTGACCTTGTGACTAACTATAAGATCTAGGTGTGTCTCTTGTTTTAACTGAATAATTTCTATAAGGAAAAGGTTGCTGGTTCCCCCCATGTGGGTTTTCCCAGGGTCAATGTTTTTGTTCTTGTTTAGCTAAATCTTTATGATCCTACTAGAAATTAGTTTATACTATTGAGATCTTATGTGTAATTTATTTCTAATGAATATGAATGCAAGAAAAAATAAACCCAAGTAATCATAAGAAGTAATTATCAGTTTAGAAAACCCTACAAAAAGTCAACACCTTCCTCTCAAGGAAACTGAGTTGAAATATGAAATGGAAGCCTTGTACAAGACTTCTATTCCTAATAATATGAGACATAGGAAGGTATTCAAAGACAATCAAGAAATCAAAAGGTTTATTGAAATGGTAGGTCAATTTTCTAAATCGTGTAATGAGGAAGATGATAATTAAGATGGAATAGATGTTAATCCCTTTAAATTAAAAAAGAAAATTAGTAAACACGATATAGTTCAGCTAAAGAATGATTGTGTCCCTGGTGGACTTATTACTCTAGAAAATATTTTTGACTAGAAGAATGCAACATCTGCTCCTATGCTTAAACCTCTAAATGAATATGTTGAACATGTTAGCTTGGGATCAAATGAAAATCCTAAACTCATAAACTTATCCAGATATCTATTGGAATAAGTAAAAAATCAGTACATTGCCATTTTTAAACAATGTTGGCATTTATGATTGGAGTTATGATGATTTAAAGACATATGATATGTAGATTATAGAACGCCAATTTCGTTTGAAAGAAGGTGTAAAACTGTTAAGGCATAAACTTAGAGAAGTTCATCCATTATTACTGCAATCTATAGAAAAATAAATTAAAAAGATACTAGATGCTAAACTAATAGTACCCTTAAGATACTCAGACTGGGTAGTTGTTACACATCAATTTGTCACACTTATACAAACGATGCCAAATCCATATCTTTCACTATCTAATGATCTATTGTCATAAACCCCCTCTGAAATATGGAATAAATATCTCTCTATGGTGTATAAGAATCCTAGATTAAATACCTTAAAAAGACCTAATTATTTAGGACATCACAACTATTCATTTTACAACCCGTGGTGACACATATTGCACAATAGACACAGAGCGATCTCATCGCAGTTTACCTATGTTAAGGTCATGATGATCTTCTTATAAAGGTAAAAAATAAAAAGTAAACAAAGATTCCTCTTCTAGAAGCCTCGTGGTTGGTATCTATTCCAAAGTGGTTGAGATTGAGCTTGAGCTCCCTTTATACTGGGCTTCCTTCCTCCTTTAGTGGATCCATCCCACTTATTGTGGGTATCCCTCCTCCCTTCATGGATCTCTTGACTTCCATTCCTTTCTATAAGTGAAATTCATCCAAAGAGAGTTGGGTTGCCATTTTAGACTTCTTAACTTACTTACATGCTGCTAAAATACTCATTGGAGTTATTTTGATTTCAAAGGCTTGGGTTGAGGATCATTGCAAGGAGACTCCAACATCAAGGCACTTGGTTGTAATTCTCCTACTCTTTATTATTAATACAAATACTTGTTTCTTTCCCATATGCATATGTTATAATGTCTATTGTAAGATTCCTTGATCTCTTACATGGTTTATGATTGAATCTTTGATGTATTTTATGCTTTGATCACTTGTTTGTCTTTGTCTTTGCAGGTCTCTTCTTGGAGTATCAAGGGAGAAAGGTTGAAATATAAAAACAACGAGAATCATCATAAAACATTTCAGAAAAATTTATGAGCTTTACATCCTATTTACATGTGTTTCAACCATAAATTATGGAATGTTTTCATGAATTTGCCTGTTTTTTTCTAGGCTTGGTTTCCAAGCCTAGGGAGATCTGTCCTTTCTATAGGATAAGATTTGTCCACCAAACAAATAATTAGAGAAATTTTGAGGTCTATGATGGGCCTCCTAAAGAATATTATAAAATAATAGTAGAAATAATAAAATAAGATTAGACTACATCATTAAATTTTAGAGGGAAAAAAGAAAAAGTTAATTTTTCAACTTATCTCCCTATGGTTTCACTCAAATTTATAGTGGGAGCAATTTTTGTATGTAAAATTTAATTTCTCATCCAAGGAGTACCTATGTAGCTTATTTTCAGTGGACCATTCTACATGAAAAATGAGAAATACAAGAAAAAGTGTGATTGCAATCACATTTTTCATGTATTTCTCATTTTTCGTATAGAAGGGTCCATAAAAAGTATGCAACATGGGTAATTCTTCGATGATGAATTAAATTCTGCATCCAATGAGTGCTCCCACTCAAAATTTGAGTAAAACTGTAGGGAGATAAATTGAAAAAAATATGAGTTGAAAAGTCATTTTTTTATAATCTTTTTAAATTTTTACTCCAAAAATGGTGAATCATCCCCCATGGTTGACATTATCATCTTCAATCCTATTGGTTCTTATAAAGTTTATTTTGGTTTTACATTTTTGTTTTGAGGCCCATTTTACCTCAAAATTTCTCTAATGTGGCGACTCCACTGGGAAGCGAGATGCTCTTCAGTTTCCCTTGGTTTTGAAAGATAGAACTATGTTATGAGCCTTTGGTAAAAGTTCATTAATTATGGAAACCTAGAACTACCCGATCTTTTGAGAATTTTAATTTTTTTCTTAGTTTTTGCACTCATCATGGCCTGTTGTGAGAGACAGTGCATTGACATTGTGCTTTTCTCCTCAACAACTGCAACCATTGCTCTGGTGTCTATTGTTGACCCACGATGACTAACAAAAAATTGAATTTTCTCTAAGTCATTCTCTATTTGATCTTTTATCTGAAGATTAGTTTGGTTTTCGAGTCTTTTCTCGATTCGCTATAGGTCGAAAACTTCATTTTTAGCTTGGTGCGGAAAATATTTTTGTTTATGTAAAAATTCCATTTACATTTCTTTGGCATTATTAGTTTTTATTTGTTGGTTGAAGTATTTACAGTCTTCTTTTGCAATTGATTTCTTTGATTTGCATTTAAAAAATGGTCCATGTTTCTTACTTTGAATGTTGCACTTGTTTCTTTGCTTGAAACCACTCATTCCTTACTGTAGTTAGTATTCATTGAAATGAAAAAATATTACGTTATCATATTAAATTGCATTTAGTTTTGAGTTAGGTCATAATATCATCAGTTTCATATTCATCAACCTTTTGAGTAAAAACAACCTAAAAAAAATGCTAATAAAATAGATTAGACTTTTTATATTTCTAGGGCCATTTCACACCTGCATTAGATCAATTGTAGGGCTTCGAATATGAGTGATAGTTAAATTTCCAAAGTTGCAAACAAACAATAGTATCTTGTGGTAGGGAGTAAATCCATTTATTACAATTTAGCTCTAGGAAACTCCTCTAATAAAGGAGTTAAGAACAAGATCATATAAGATCCAATGAAGTAATTGACCCTGCTTCATTGGTTATGGTAGCACAAATTGCATGCATTAAAAAACATACTTAAAGGTACTTGGGAATCACTTGAAAGGTCAACCTCCTTGCGAGGAATCTTTCAAGGGGATTGAGCTTTGTTAATCTGCCCTTGTGTGAATGTCTGATCTACAACTGTCGCCCATAGGCCAAGTTGTCATATGGTAAACTTAGAGACCATAATCTTACGGATTTTACCCAAGGTGATGGCGAGGGGAAAGTCCCTATTTTACATGGAACGTACATTGGCTAGACTCACTTGAGACTTCTTGGAGGATACTTCACACTAGATGGTATATGTGAAGTTATGTGCACCAAGTTGTTAATGTAACTCGTTCCTCCCACTCTATCTATAGACACTTTTCACATTGATCTTTGTGACATTGGGCTTCATCACCAACTAGTGATTTTGTTTTAAAAATATTGTTTGCATGGTTTGAAACCTTATATTTATTAGCATGTGCTATTTTTACTATTTGGACTTTTTAGCTGACCTTAGGCTGAATCTGATAGCAATAGTTCCAAAATTTTCTAATCAAGGAACCCCTTTTAATGGGGATCCTAGTCCTTTTCCTTGACTTATAAATGTTAGTCCTCCTTACATGGCTACATTATCCCTTGCTGGATTCATGATATGTTTACTGATATGGTTTTTTTCAACTTCATTGGTCCCAAACACCCAAGGTACTTCACCACAACCTTGTAGTTCACCTCAACAACACCAACCTCATGTTGACCCATCACCTTCTTCGTCCATCATGTCTTCTTCTTCCCTTGGTGAAAGTCTTAATGCTAGTAACTAGGAGGCTAAGAAGAAGAAGAAAAGGAAGAATAAGAAGAAGATAAGAAAGGGAGAAACCAACCAACCATTACTATGAGTTTTGATAATGTTGAGGAACCCTCCAACATACATCGCAAGCTCAAATTACCTTACAAGATTTGTAAGGGTGACCACCTTCTTATTGATTGTCTTGGTATTCCTAAGGTCTTAGAAGTATGGTCTAAAGATTCTCATCAACTTACTGTTGTTCCACCAACTAATAATTATAAGGTTTTAGGAAAAAGGGGTAAAGTTAGGTTTCCTTGTAGGTTATGCGAAGGCAGTCATCAAACTCACCTTTTCCCTCATATGGATGAAGCGTCCAAATTGTTAGAAAACCTTATTGTTTCTTAGCAACAACTTCCAACTAGTTATCATCAAATTTCTCTGAACCTACCATTAGTTGACGAAGTCATTCATCCAATCCCAAGTTTGGTCAATCCCACTCTTCCTTTGGAGAGTGAAACCCATACCACTCAGGTTGATGAACCATTGGTTGATGAAGTGGTTGACTTGATTCCATCTTCAATCGATCCCACTCTCCCCTTAGAGAGTGAAGTTAATACCGCTCAGGTTCTTCTTGTTACTTCATATTCCACCACACAAGGGGGAATTTCACCCGTTTCCACAAAACCCCTCTAAGTATTGAGGTAATTTCCTTTGATTGGAGTAGACTTAAAGAGCCTAATCTCCCTACTTGCATCCCTTTTCAAATCATTATAAATGCTTGTAATAAAAATGTGTGTCACACTATCCTATTTGAAGGTACTTATGTTAGCATTTTATTCTCAACTGCTTGGTAAGATTTGGGTTCACCTCAGCTTGTGTCTATTATGCATAACCTATTGGATTTTAATAGAAGATCATGTGAACCTTTAGGGATGCTTCCCTCGTTTCCCATTACCTTAGAAGAAAAAATTGTCAGTATTAATGTCATGGTAGTCCAAGTCCCCTTGGATTTCAATTTTCTCTTTGGGAAAGAATATGTGTATGCCATGAAAGTTTTTGTGTCGACACTCTTATGGGTGATGTCCTTCCTTGATAATGGAAACATTGTGAATGTTGACCAACTTTCATTCATTGTGTTATCACTAAGAAATTTCTCAAGGTTAAAGAAAGATATTTCTGAGGTAACCACAAACCGATCTTTTAGGCTTAGGCTCTAGCCAACCTAAGTCTAGAGAGGGCTCTCTCTTTATAATTTAGCTTTGTTTTTATGGGATTTTAGGCTAGTTATGAAAGTTCAAGGGGGTTTTGATTTGTGTTGTAGATTGGGTGGTGGAATTCTTGGAGCAGCTGGATAGAGCTAGGTCTTCAAGCCATTGGGGTATGGAGTCAACAAATGTATAGCATAATTGGACCAGACCATTAAAGGGAATGTTCACAGGGCAGACTAGCAAAGAAAAATGCAAATCTTTAGGCCTAATGGGTGGAGTGATTCTAACCAGGGTGAAAGGGCACTTAAGAATCCTTGGACTAGGATCAGAATGAAGAATAGAGGGTGATCATGAACAAAGGACAATTAAGAATCCTTTGCTATAGACCAGAGGAGAAACTACGGAAGCTAAGGAGCAATCAAGAATTCCCTAGCTAAGACAGTTTAGGAGAAAATATTAAGAATGTAAAGCAGTCAAGACAGAGTGCATTTAAGTAATTTCTGAAATTTCATTCCTTGCTATACATTTAGATTTAGAAATTTACACAAAATATTATGGAAAAAACATAAGGAAAAACAACTTTGAACATGGAAGAATACTTATTTGTATTTTGTTTTACACAAGAATCCTGTAAAAAATCTGATCTTTATTCCTTGATCCAGCAAGCCAATCTAGTCATTGTTTGATTTGAGAGAAAAATTCTATAGAAATGTCTTGGAATCCACCCAAAATACTTCAAATGAAGAAGTATTTATACAAATTCTAAACTGAAATATCTTGAAAAAATATCAAGATTGGTTTTACAAATATCTCAAACTGTTCTACATTAATAGAACTTAAATAAAGGAAACTCAAAACTAATGAATCTATTTGGAACTATATTTATGGATTGAGGGTGAAAAAGAAAAGAAATTCAAATTTGATAGAAACTCTTAATTGATGATGAGGCATCCCAGTCACTAACTACATCCTTTCTTTTTGCATTTTGCCCCAGCAATTCTGCAAAATTAGGGTCCATTTATACCTTTGTATATCTAAATCCAAGATAGATATGTAAAAAGTGAAAGAGGTTATTGTAGATAAGTATGTTTTTTAGATAAACCTCTCTCACATTCCCAAAATTCAGCTCTAGCTATTGACAATATTCTCTGCAAAAAAAAAAATGTCAAAAACAAGACTTTACACAGTCCGAAAAATAGGCTGTGAAGACATGCACTTATCTCACTTTTGGTAACACCTGTGTAAAAAGTGAGATAGGTTTTTGTAAATTAGCCTTTTAGGAACACAAAAATCCTCTAGTTTCTCAAAATTCATCTTGGATTGGCTGAAATAGTTTCTGAGAAACTATGACTTAAACAAGAAATTTATGAAGAATGTACCATTTCTGCTCTGATTTCATCTTTTAACTTTAAATTTCTTTTAACTATTTTTCACTTTTACTTTGGATAAACTTAAATGTTGTTGGTGAAAGTGTTTTCATCTCTTTTTAACACTTACTGCCTCCATGTTTACTTTTACTGTTTACTTTTACCGCTATGTTTTTTCATCTATCTTCACTTTGACATGAATCTGTGTGCTTTGTAACTGTCTTCCCTACTGTTTGTCTTCATGCTAGTTGCTTTACTTGAATTGGTCTTCAATCTGATACTATTTAACCCTGATACACTTTGACTATTCTTTATTGTGTCCTTTTACCTTCACTGTATATTTTAGGTTTTTACTGTCTATTTCAACAGTAAATAATTTAATTCCATGTTTCCTCTGCTTGTCTTTTAACTGTATGTTTTATTTTCCATATCTGTTTGAATAGATTTGGTAACAATCTCGGAGTAATTAGGTCTTATGACTAGTATTAAGACTGTTTATCCAACGTTGCGGTCTTTTGATCTCCTGTAAATTAAAACAAACTGTTAGGAAAACGTTGGGTTGACAGTGAGGGTCATTAATGGTTTTATCGAGTTTTATAGGTCTATGGAGTGAGTCCAAAGTGCTTTCGGGAGGTAAACCATGCTTGAATTAGTTAGCAGAGGCTTCAAGTGGCGCAGAAGGGTTACACAGGGTTTTACTGCATAAACAGGCGAAAATGAGCAAAACTGGGGTTTTCATGTTTAAACAGGTAAAGGTTTGATTTTTTTTGAATTTTTGCGTAAAGTTAATAATAGACGGTTTTGTCATTTAGCGAGAGGGCGGTAAGCGGTTTATTTCACACTACTTTTGTGGGCTTGGTGGTATTCAGGAGGGGTCGCCCGATGCCACTCATCAGCACACGTAGCATCGGGGGTTGGTGGCAAAACCACTTTTCCGGGTGGGTATAGTTCAGCGGATGGGTTGGCTCGATATGGATAAGAGATGTCAGATGTGTGGGGAAGCGATCGCACGGTGATCAGGTGGGGAAACTGCATAGAGGGTAGTGGGGGGCCCGGCGGACGATTGAGTGCAGCGGCATTGGGTTAATGATAGATTAAGGCGGGATTATGCTGTCGGGGTGATTAATGAAGGATTTAATCGGGGTTAACGATTGAGGGCGGGATTTTAATATTTTTGAGGGATAAGGGGTAGCGATATAGTTTATATTTAAAACTAATGGGTGGGGTTATTTTATATATAGGAGCTATATATATATACAGGATGGTGGGTTTTCGGGAATTAATATATAAAAGTTAGAAGTTAATATGAAAATGACGGAAATGAATTGCGCTAAGCATAATGTATTTTCTGTGATTTGTTTGCTTTTCACATATATGCATTATAACTTAGGCTAAAGTGTTTTTGTGGGTTTTTGGGAAAAAGGGGTTTTACATGGGGGTGATTACTTTCCCTAGGAAAATAGTGTTTTAACCTTAGGAAAAGGGGTTTTATTAGGGAAATGAGGGGGAATGAAGGGAGATGAATTTTTGATGAGGGGGAATCTAGTACTTGTTGTCCTTAAGTCATTAAGCCGAGGGTCCGGTCCCTCCAAAAGTTAGAGAAATGCTCTGAGCCTCTTTGACTTAAAGGTTTTTGAGCACTTTGAATTTATTTATGGGAAATTAGTAAAGTAAAGGGGTGAAATGAATGGGGGAAGTTAATTAATTGACTTTGTAAACCTTATGCATGCTTAATTGCCCATTCACATTTGAAATATATGTTGAAAGATGATAAATGTGCTTTTGTCTAATCAATCAACATACTTCTGCAACCTTTCTTCTACTTACCCATCTACTCATCCTACCATTTTTTCTTCATTTTATTTGGGTGCATTTAGGCTAGCAAACCCTTATCCATTTTCTTTTAAAGCAGGAAACTATCTAATTCTAACCTTATATCATCCAAGGGCTTAGATTAAATTGATGAGCTCCTTTTATTTACTCTACCTATCTAATGATCTGCCAAGATTAAATAGTTTGGTCAGATTTTATTCTCTAACTATCAACATGAAATTTAAAGCATGGCATAATCAAGATTAAATAGTTTGATTACCATGGATTGTGGCATGAATAAAAAACTGCACACAATCATTATTATGCATAAAAGTAAATAGTAGTGGCATTTTGACTTGCACACTTTCATGGTCTTTTGTTTTTGGGGTTCATATTTTTCACTTTTTTGGACCTTTTCTTATTCTTTTTGTCCTTTGATTTTTATTTTAGGACATACCCTCTTTTCATTTTTTGATTTTTCAATATGGAAAACATTTGCAGAAAGCAAAGGTATGTACATATTACAAGGCTTAACCTTAGCCATTCAAAATTATGACTCCTATTGGTATAGGAACCTAACACATTGGTTCTGATCTTATTGCCGACCATCTGACCTCCCTAAATGTTCCCTATACACAAGTGGTATTCACCCCACCACATGTTAATTAGGTGGAAACCTATCCCATGCCTTCACTTGTTGATGAAAGAGAGCCTCTCACTATATGCTCGTTTTCTTTTGACTTAGATCTGGTAGTTGACATGGTGAACCCTTCAATGAGGAGATTAGAGCTTGATCTTCTTAACCCTATTGAATCCCTTGACAAGGATTCCTTCCAGACAATTGTCCTTCCTTTTGATGAAGACTCCCTTGGAATCCATGATCGAGTTGTGTCCCTTGGCATGAGGCATGATCAAGGTTGTCACGAGCATGGTTCTTTTCTTGTGTCAAGCTCGTTAAAAAATGAAATAAGGTGACATGACCATAGTTATTTTCAAGCTCATTAAAAAATGAAACATATCTCCCTCCATAATTTTTTGGGGGAATGTGTCTCTATCATTATGTTGGGGGCACAAAAACCTATCTCAAGCACAATTTTTCACTACTTCAAGCTTGTGTAAAAATGAAACCTATCTTAAGCATATTTTTATCTTTATTTCAAGCTTGTGTAAAAATGAAGCCTATTTTGAGCTTAGTCTTTGTTCCTTCTCGTGCTTGTAAATACATGAGAATAAGCTATCAATTCCATTTTAGTAATTCTTTTCAAGACTCATTAAACTCATGAAAATCTCGAGCTTCTTTTGTTGTCTTTTCACGCTCGTAAAGTGCACATGAAAATTTCGAGTTCTTTCCATCTTTTCCTGCGCGTTAATTAATTTGAAAGTCGATGAGTGATTTATTTTACATTCTCAACCTCATTAAACTCCGAGAAGGGCATGCATATACTTTTATCACTTTTTCGAGCTCATTAAAATTATACGAAAAAGGAAGCCCCTAGAGTTATCTTTAAGCCCTTTCTGACTCTCAAAATATGAAATGGTAGTCGAGTAAGCTTGTTTCATTCACACTTGGAAAAGGATTCGAAGAAACCATTACCTAGTATTGTTGAAATATGTAACTAGGTTCAATCTTCATAATGACATATGTAATCATGATTTTATGTATTTAATGTAATGAGAAAAATAAATTTACTATTTTTATTCTTGAGGCATGAGTTTCATTCTCAAGGGAAATTTATTTTTAGGTCAAGCACCCATTGAGTGCTTCTAGGGCTTGTCATTGAGTCTATAAGTCAATTGAGTCATTGTCATGTATGAAAGATCCTTTTGGGCATGTTACATATTGTAAAGAAAAAAATTATTTGAGTAAAAAATAGAGTCAAAGACCCTCCAAGGCCTTATCAAACAAGTAGCAACAAGTCAACCTAAAGATTTCAATTTGTACCCCTCAAAAGTCTATATATAAGGAGTTCAACCTCATTTAGACACACAATCAAGCAAGTTCAATATCCTCAAGATAGAAGCTGGAAAAGGATGAAAAAGAAGAAGAGAAGAAAGATCGAAGTTTTGGATCTCTCTCTCTCTCTCTCTCTTTTGTTAGGATTTCTATGGCTGCTGGGAAATTCAAAGTGCTAGACAGATGCTAAGGTCAAAGTTGTAGAAGAATCTACCGGGTTGAAGTTCCAGAAGAATACTCTAGGTTTAAGTTCTAGAAAAATATTTTAGGTCGAAGTTCCAAAAGAAACTGTTGGGTCGAAGCTCTAGAAGAAACTGTTGGGTTGAAGTTCTAGAAGATATTGATGGTTCAAATTTGTAGAAGATAATGTTGGGTCAAAGTTGTAGAAGAAATTGTTGGGGTCGAAGTTGCTAGAAGTAGCACTCATCACAAAGGAAAGATTTGAATCAGTCTTGGAGGGGTCTTGGTCAAGAGTCATAGGTCTTTAAAATCATCAATTGAAGTTCTATAAGAAGAGAATAATTCTTGTGGTTTTTCCTCTCAGTTGGAGAGGTTTTGGCCCTAGATGATTGCCTATATCTTGTGTCCTCTTGTCTTATTTTTATTTATGGTTTGGTAGTTGTTTTATGAAAATAACAGTAAAAATAATCAAGACAAACAAGAAGCTAATTAGTTTTAGAAAAATACATCACAAACAATTATCAAAGTAAGAGAAATAACCTAACTTTTTGCCCCCAGGTTTCTCAACATGGTATTAGATCTAAGGTGACTACATCAAGGAAAGGAAGCTTAAAGAAGGATACTCAAGGGGTAAAGCATAATAAGATCATATGGGAAACATCAAGAGCATCAATCATCAATAAGAACTATCCCTCTCATCATCTTGAAGAAATGAATTAAGAGTGTCAAAGAATACCTCGAAACCCTAGCTCATTCAAAGAAGGATTATTCAATTGAAGCATTCTTGGAAAGTTTACGATATTAATTACAAAGGAAAGAAGACCTCAAGGGCTCAACATCCAAAGAAAGACCCTACATTTGAAGTAACTTGGAAAGAAATCGAATTCTACATTATCATCAGAAGAAGAAAGAAGAGGCATTGTTGTCATCATCAAGGAATCAAGGTGATCTGCCTCACTTAGTGCCAAGGATCACTTTTGAAGGAAGACATCTTCATCAAAAAGGCATATTCTATTATCGACATCATCATCAAAATCAGGAAGGCATCAAGTTGAAGATATTGTCATCAAGTAGTATCTTCACAAGTAAGTATCTTTATATATATGCCTAAATCTGTTAAAATGAATTCATTTTGCAAGGAGAGCAACAAATTGGTCGGGTCATCAAAATTCCCTTACTTGGAAGAAGAGGACAAATTTGATCCTCATATAAAATGAATTCATTGGACATGTTAATGGTTCAATCACTAAACCTCCAAAGGAATAAGCTGAAGCTCTAGCCAAGTATATGAAAGGGGAGATAAGGGCTCAAAGGATCCTCATAGAATCCATCAAGGATCCCCTCATCCATTATGTCGCAATTTTGGATACATCAAAAGAAATATACAAGAAGCTAGTAGAATTGTTCTCCGTAAGCACCGCCGGAGAAGTCATATATTTAAGAACTAAGCCATACAAGATGAAGATATCAAAGGAAGAAGGAATAGCCTGTTATGTAAAAAATTAGTTAACTTAGGTTTATTATTTAATTTTAATTTTAATTAGACGAAAGGGCAAGATCATAAGATCATGCCCTTTCCCAAAGGGTGTCCATGGCGGTATATAAGCTAGGCACCCGCAATTGTAATAGCATCATCTGTAATTTCATCTTATTAATAAAATATTTATATATAATTTCTGCGTATCTTAAAGTTCTCTGCTTCATCTGGTATCAGAGCGGTTTAGATCCTCTGGGCATTTTGATGCAAATATCAGCACTGAAGACCCTTGTATACACGTTCCCATTCCCCGCGTACCTCCACTGAATTGAATCCCACTTCTTCCCGTGGCAACAATTCCCGACCACCCTTTACGTCCACACCTTCCGCTTCTACTGCACTACCATTCCACTATCGTCTGTGTATAACTGTTTCCGCTCCCCGCAACATTGATCCGCTTGCCCCGCGTCATTATTCCTTTTTCTGCCTCGACTGTCTTACACACTTACTCAACCGTTACTAACCCCTGCGCATTCACTACTCGACCAGTGCATATTCTCCTGGAGTGACACGCCTGTCAACGAGAAGTCTGCGGGCTACGGGTTATATTCCTTGTCCAATTACATGGCTCTGCGGTTCGAAAAGTTCAGGTAATTCTCTGCCATAATAACATGGAAAAGGGACTAGAAGGGTGAACATTAAAACAGAAAGTGACCTTTCCGTGGGACGTGACCATCCATTACACGTCTCTACGCATACGATACATATATAAATACATATATGAATTATAATTTTATGTAATTTTAATTATATATATATATATATATATAGATAATTATATATAGTTTTAATTATATAGTTATAATTACATATATAACGTTAGTTTATATATATATATATATATATATATATATAATTATATTTTATATTATATATAATATATAATATATGTAATTTAATTAATTAAATTTATTTTAATTAATTAAAAATTATATATATACATATAAGTTAATTTAATTAATTAAAATTATTTTAATTAATTAAAAATTATACGTATAAAATTTATTTTAGCTAATTAAAAAAAAGAGGAAAAAAATTTCGCCAGCAAATAAATACACGCCCCCGCAAACCCGCTCAATGTCGACAATGACAATGGCGGATTTCCAAAAAAAATTGTTGGATGCAGAGCATAAGATAAATAGCAACCACGATGAGGTAAATAAAAGATTAAATGAATTCCAGATCAAGCTTGGGGAGCAAGCTGATGAAATAAAAAATCTTCGCGATACGACAAATCGAATAGAAATAAAGATGGAAAATTACCATGTTCAGACAGAAGCAGGCATCAGAGAGGTCTTAACAATGCTGAAAAGTCTGTGTAAAAGGTCGAATTGTACACCCGAACAACTACTAAAAGAAGGTGAAGAGAATCAAGAACACATCTTGTCAGATTCAACTAAGTCCACAGACTCTCATGACAAGGTTAAATCCCCCAAAAAATCAGCGACACCCCACCAAGAAGCGAGTAACACAACCTTTACAAACAAGTAACTCTGGAATAACTTTACCAATCAACACCCTCTTTTCGCTCAACCAGTAGCAACATACCAGCGAAGGGCAAAGGTCGAGATGCCTAAATTCAATGGTAACGAAAAAAACAATGTTGCATGGATAAATAAAGTAGAAGAATACTTTGAGATATATGACATCAGTGATGATGACGAAAAACTCAGGCATGCATCCATGAAAATGGAAGGAGAGGCATATAACTGGTATATGTGGTGGAAAAAGACAACACACGTCATTAGCTGGAGAAAATTTAAAGATGCATTCTTCAAAAGATTCCAAGGTGTAAAGGAAGAAGAATTCTTTTCAAAACTCATCAAATTACGACAAAAAGGAAGTGTGGATGAATACACTCAAGAATGGGAGACCTTAGTAACACGAGTATGTGGGTTATCAGAATCTCGTCTAATTCAGTCATACATCTCGGGACTCAAAACCCATTTACAAGCAGAACTTGAGATGCATGACGTTACATCTATAGAAGTAGCAAGACAAAAAGCAAAAACAGCCGAAAAGAAATCCGAACCAATATTTTGGTCAACAGTGGAAAAAGCTTATGCAAGACGAAGGATACCCCAGTATGTGGACTCAAATAATACAAGATATGTTCCACCACATCGTCGTGAAGATGAAACATCTAATGTGGAAATGCAAAGGATACAAGAGGGTAAATGTAAACGTTGTGGTGAGAAATGGGACCCCAAACATAGATGTGCTAAAGGAAAAGAACCAAAGAACCTATATAATTGTGAAGCAACCAATGATTCAAACAGTGAATATTATGACATAGAAGACATAGAAGACGCCCCAGAATTCTCACCAGAACTAGATGATGGAAGTATTCCACAAATTTCATTATCAGCTATGACAGGTATATCACAACCTCAGACTTTAAAGCTAAAAGGACACATAAAGAAGAACAACGTAGTGGTTCTCGTCGACTCTGGAAGCACACACAATTTTTTAGATGCAACCGTGGCAAAGAGACTAAATATCTTTTCATTTCCCTTACCAAACATGAAAGTGATGGTAGCTAATGGTAAGAAGATTGAAAAGGTAGGGAAATGCCATAAGGTCAATTTGCAGATTCAAGACTTTAATCTAGAGTCTCCATTCTTCACGGTACCGTTAGGAGGAGTAGATGTAGTCTTAGGTATCCAATGGTTACGAACTTTAGGTACTTATGCCGCCAACCATCAAGTACAATTTATAAAATTCAAATGGGGAGGTCAGAAGTACAAGCTACACGGATTCAAAGCACCAGAAAATCAAGTTGTATCATCATCTCAGATTATGAAGCTGAGTCGAAGAAGAGCACCTGCTTATGCAATACAATGTCACCAATTAGAAATGTTATCTGCAAATATGACCAGAGAAGAGTCACAAGAAATACAAGATCTGATTTGGAGGCATGAAAAATTATTTCAAGACCTACCTATGAAGATGCCACCTAATAGGGAAATTGAGCATACAATAGAAGTCAAGGCAAGATCAGACCCTGTCAACATCAAGCCATATCGATATCCACATCACCAAAAAACGGAACTTGAGAGATTAATCCAAGACCTTTTAAAATGTGCGACCTTGATCATCTTAGAATATCTGATCAAGTGGAAGGACTTACCTGAAGAAGACGCTTTCTGGGAGAATGAATCATTCTTCAACAACATCCATCATTACTTATGCTTTGAGGACAAAGCATTCTTTCGAGAGGAAGGCAATGTTATGTAAAAAATTAGTTAACTTAGGTTTATTATTTAATTTTAATTTTAATTAGATGAAAGGGCAAGATCATAAGATCATGCCCTTTCCCAAAGGGTTTCCATGGCGGTATATAAGCCAGGTACCCGCAATTGTAATAGCATCATCTGTAATTTCATCTTATTAATAAAATATTTATATATAATTTCTGCGTATCTTAAAGTTCTCTGCTTCATAGTCCCATACTTTATGAGGGTGGCAGAAATATGAGACCAACTACAAGAGTTTAGGGAGATAATGTCCAATAAAGAAATGACCACAGTTGTGCTCAATGCACTATTGGAGAAATGTTTGTATCAAGCATCTATGGAAAGAAGGAAGCCATCCCATTTAGTGAACTTTGTTCAATGTGTAAAATTGAAGAAATTAAGTTGAAGACAAAAATTGATGTGGGATTAAATGAACAAGTTCAAGCATTAGTTCCATGGATATAAGAAAAGTTTTTTTTTGAAAATTTGGTCCTCACAAAAGAAGAAGAAGGATATGTCGAAGATCCAATTCTATGGTTGTCAGGAATATGGGCATTACAAGAGAGATTGTCTGAAATTCAAGAATGAAAACAAGAGGAAAGAAGGAAATGAAGATCATTTCACCGAAGAAGTGGAAGAACATGATGAGAAGAAGTCCAAAGGGATAGATCTTCACTATTAGGGTTTCTCCAATGCATAACAAGGATAACTAGGATGTGAATAGACCTCCAGCATGACTATCAAGATGAGAAACATTATGAATAGATGCATCTTAGTAGAAGATCACATCATATTAGAACCATACTATTGAAGCAAGAGTTCATGACATCTTTAGAGAAGCTTGAAAGAATAACTGAAGTAGAAGTCTACATGGATGTAGCAGTCATCATATAAAGGAAGTAACTCTTGGTAACCTCATTAAAATCATATATAGTGCATATGGTTGAAATAAATTCATCTAGCATGATAGAAGGAATTCATCATACATCATCATCATGAGAAAGGAGCTTCTGCCGGATGAGGATAATCTAGATCCTCTGTTGGAATCTTCATTAGAAGGTTCACCTCTACTTGGAAGAAGCAAGTGTCTCATTAATCATTCCACCTTATGTGGGATACATTGTTTAGAAGGATGATGGTATGGTGGAAGGCAAGTGTAGCAATTTAAGATAATTGAAGTACTTTGAATCAAGGAAAGTGTTGATGGTGCTAGACCCACCAACATGTTAAGGGGATCTCCCTAGTAAGAAGTCCCAATTAGACCTTAGACCATTTGGTGTAGGAGTCCCAGTAGTGGGTCGTAAGGGAATGCCTTAACCGCGATGTCGCACAGAGGCGAGTAAGATAACTCTGTCAGTAGCAAGGGTGTGATTGATGCAGTGAGTTAAGGAATGAGTATGAGAGGTTCCAACACTTCAAAGGGGGAGGAAGGTGAAGCTGAGTTCTAGGTTGAAAGGGATCAGTACCAACTCAGCTAGGAAGACACAACACAAAGGCCATGCACGGTTTCCGGCAGAGCATTTGACACGGATGCGACAGTCACAACATACAAGGTAATATAACACGAACAACACTCACATATCAGTCCAAGACAAGTGTAACGATTGATATAACTAGGTTCATAAGAAAGGTCTGTCTGATGTTCGATAGAGCAGTCGACACGGACGGTGACAAAATTAATAACATATGCAACACATTAACAACAAGATTCATATAATTGCATACAAATCAGTTCATATAAAAGTACGTAAGTTGAACAACATATATCATTAAGGCAACTGGACCAGTCCAACTACAATAACAACATATGCATGAAAATGTGTTGGCTTTTATTATATAAAGAAGTGTAAGTCACAATCATACAATACACCATGTAAACTTGCTAGCCCCATCAGTGGAACGTTACAGCCACATCCGCCTGCTCCTCCAAAGAGATGTACTAGCTCTGTGTAGTGGAGAAGCCAAGGCACGTTACAATACTGTCCAAGTCTTCTTCAAGATAGTCTTAGTAGAAGCTTGGCTGAACAAAAGCCTATACAATGAGTTATGAGGGACTATTTATAGAAAAGGGTGGGGTGACCCTTGACATTCCCCTTTGTGACAGTTCAACTACCCTCATGACTCTTCACCTACTCTATGACTGTTACATCCAACTGTTGACACTCGACTTACACTTGACATGACTCAACATTACAATGCACATGTACTCATGTGAGACAACATGGCTTGAGCAAGCCTTGCAAGAAATCACTAACACTCAGTCCGTTGTGGTGAGACCAACTCTTTGACATGCTTGTGATGGTGAAGCTGGTGAGTTGATGCCAAGCTTGGTCATTTGTGATGGTGTGCATGCACCTCATGGTGACATCTTGCTGAAGCAAACTCTTGCCTCCATTGCAACCAGTGCATTGGTTTGGCCCCTTCATCCAACTCATCTGCTAACATGCACATGGTATTCTTGGGTACGGTTGAACTGAAAACACAGTGATTCATAGTGTACATGTTGATCTTCAAGTGTGTGTTGGTGGTCATGTGCATCAACTTGTCGAAGTACATGTCTAGCCCCAATTGGACTTGCTTCTTGTCTTCGTCTTAGTGAGTGTGTTGAATGGGTTGGATTGCATGCGTGCGCTCAACGACTGCAGGCTGCTAGATCCTTTGCATGTGATCAACAACACTGCTCACCATGTTTGCTCCGTGTCACCTGATGGGATGGATCCTTAACTTGTACTGGTGCAATTTCATCCGCGAGTGCATGTTGCGCCCACTGCTGTTCCTATTCCAGTTCCTATTGCAACTCATTGGACTGTCTATGCAGCTTCATGTTCTTCCTGAGTTGCTGGTTCAACACATGAAATTCCTTCTTTGTTCCATCTTCTGCCTTTGTACGATCTTCATGTCGTGTCGTCACTTCATAGCCTAGGTCTCCAAAGTTGCTTTCATTATCAGTGGATCTTCTTGATCTTGCAACTTTGCTTCGTCTCTATGTTGTCAACAACCTTCCTCTTGCATTCGCTGCATTTGGTATGCTGCCTTCAGCTACTATTCATGATGCTGCTCGTTGTGATGCTACTGATTGATATCCTTTTCCATGAACAACTTGATGTGTTCGTGAGTAGGTAAGCCCATGGACACTTGATCGACTGCATCCCCAAGTGTGCTCCGAACAGTATCTTCGCCTCTGCTCTTTTGGAAACCATTTTACATATACTACTGAGAGGCAAATGAACACCTGTGATACCTAGAGACATGGAAAAACTCATAGCAAGCAATCTATCAGTCGAAAACCAAAATGAACATGAGAACTGAATTCCAACATACCTGGATGAATGATCATGAAGGTTGCACAATTTCGGCTGGGAGATCGGGAGACCGACTGCCAAGACTGCACAGGGCACAGTTCGGGCTGTTGAGAGACTGACTGACTGTTGGAAATGTGCAATGCATAGTTCAGTCTAGTAGTTGGCTGCTGGGATTGCACAATGCACGATTATAGTTGGGAAAGACTGTTGACCCAGGGAAATATTTGCACAAATTTTTGGGCCAAGCAACCGCTGACCTCTAGAAATGCGAAATTCAGTCCAGGAGACCAGTTCTAGGCTAGAATGTGAAAATTTGGAGAGGAAGGTGAGCCTTCCTTCTCCAGATTGCGTAATGCAGCCTTGGTGAAGGCAGAGACTGGACCAAGGTTGGCTCGACTCACCGACGGGAAACTGAAAGCAAGTAAATCGATGAAATGCATGGCGACACTAAGTAATAGTAGAAGTGATTAACAGTGCATGCAAAACATGAATGGAAGACTGAGCAAACAAATCAACATGCATGTGGGTGAGGCCATTCACCGGTTGGGTGAATGTCCATGCAAAACAGTTTCATGCATGCGAAAATAGTGAGATAGCAACGAAAATTGAAACAGAGCTAGGACAAGCTAAAATATATGTAAACGACAACAGGCATTCAAAGAAATCAAGCAAACAATACTCATACAAGAGAAAACCCAAAAGGTGACAAAAATGCAACGCAAGGCATGGGAAGTAGGCTTACCCCAAAACAACAGAGCTGAATGTGCTGACTGCTCCTAGATGTGGTGTGGGATGTCAAAGCTGCAAGGTTGATGTGAGGAATGAGCTTTGCAACATTCGATTGATGAGTTTTGATAACATCGAGGTTGTGACACGCATGCCACAAATCTAGGGGAAGCGACACTTGGTGGAAGGTTTCAGAATTTCTCCTTGCATGTAACCTCCAACTGCTAAACATAGATCCATGAAACAAGGGATGCCTTTGCATGATGCCTTGGGAGAAGCAACCTATGCATGCACATCTATTTTGCTCGGTCTCGGAGGGAACGGATCAACTTAGCTGCACATGCAAGCGACTGCTCGACTGCTGGAGAAAAATGCACATTCCTGACTATAAGATGGGCTGACTGCCTAAGGGGATTGCATGATTTCTGGGCCGAGCAGTTGACTGCTGCCTAGATTTGCGCAAATCCTGGGCTGAACAACCTGTTGATGGGAAAAACTACGCAAATCCTGCTAGGAGGGTTGGCTAGCAAGATTACGCAATCCTAGAGCCCAACAGGCTGTCAAATGGAATTGCTCAATTCCTGGAGGGAAGGCTGGTTGCCATCCAAAAATGCACAAATTTCACTGGGAAGTTTCTCAGCTTGCAGCTAGACTAAGTTTGGATGAGCATCCTATGAGGGAAATGGATCAATTGTGATCGACAGGCTGCCTTTGAGCAAGAAAGAAACTGAAGCTTGAGGACTTAACGAAGCAAGGCAAGCTATTGTGAAGGTTGGTAGGGAGGCTCCAAAATAGGCTAAGGCAAAATTTTGGAGGGTGGTTGTAGCTGCTACAATAGAAAGGTAGTTGTCAAAGAAAGTCTAGATGACCAAAAGAATAAAATATGTGTGTATGCATGATTTGATACATTAAGTCATGTCATCATATAGTTTCATAAATCATGATTGAATATGAGCATTATGGAAAAAGAAGAATATCTTCTTTATACATAAAGGTATACACCAAAGACACTGAAGCTTGAGGACTTAACAAAGCAAGGCAAGCTGTTGTGAAGGTTGGTAGGAAGGCTCCAAAATAGGCTAAGGAAAATTTTGGAGGGTGGTTGTAGCTGCTACAATAGAAAGGTAGTTGTCAAAGAAAGTCTAGATGACCAAAAGAAGAAAATATGTGTATGCATGTATTTGATACATTAAGTCATGCCATCATATAGTTGCATAAATCATGATTGAATATGAGCATTATGGAAAAAGAAGTATCTTCTTGATACATAAAGGTATACACCTTGAACTAGTTCACATATTGATAAGATGAAGTCAACATAATATGTCCTCATATGGAATATGAGGTGGTTGACAAGATGAAGGAACTATGTTCCTGGGGTACAATATGTGAGGAAAAGAAGAAAGATTCTTGGAAAAGCTGCAACTATGGTCACATAAGATAAGGAATCAAAATCCGATGACTAGAAGGATCTAGTATGGCATCTCCATGAGGAAGGTATGAATACCTTGATAAAATATGAAAAAGAAGAAGACCCTTGACATTGGAAATCTTGGAGATATGTGTTTATGAATATGCAGGATGTTGATGTTGCAAGCAAGCAAGATGTCATGATGAAAGGCGACCACAAAAGGTAAATTTTATTTGATCTTCATTTTTTAACAACATTTGTATGGGTTGATATAGGGCTACCAAAAACAGTGTTGTAGATGTCACCTACAAATAACACTTATGTGGTTGGATGGAATATTTCTAAAAGAAAACATGACATGGAGGAGGTAGCTGTAGAAAGAAAAGGCATATGTGGACTAGAAGATCACTTTTCAATGAAGACAATAATGACATGAATGATTTGGTTCGTGAAAGTGATGGATGGTTGATGCCCTACGAAATATGAAGACTCCATAACAAAGAAGATGTAGTACATGACATCAAAAGGAGGAGCTCAACAAGCAGTTGAATGTGCGATGATCTCCACCAAAGAGAAGAATTTTTCTTTTGGAAAAAAGTCCCTAGTTAAGAGGGAGCTTGGGAAAGTTACTGGTTAAAAGGGATCTTGGGTGCATTCCTTTTTATAGGAATTGGTTGGTACTCCCTAGTTAAGAGGGAGTGAAAACTATGGTTCTCTACTTCATGTGTCATGGTGACTAGACCAGGAATAACAACCATAATTATGAGTGAAGGCCATGAAGAGAGGTAGACACATCATTTAAGCATCTATAATTCCATACTCTTTGAGGATGAGGTAGGGAATCCAAGATAAGAGTAGTCAAAGAAGACCAATATTATTTTAGGACTGGGAATCCAAGATAAGAATAGTCTTAGAAGGACATACCCTGTGAACACCCGGGTGGAGTATGTGCCTTGAGAGACAATGATGATGGTGTCTATCAGTCATTGGTATCACCAACATTGTGTTATGATATTTTGGAGAGATAGATCTATTAGTCAAGGCCTTGCTATGTGACAATGCTAATTGGTATGATGCAAATAGATGGTTTAAAAATCCGACTCTTCTTATGAGAATTCTTTAGATTGAGAATGTCCAAGTACCTTGGATAGATTATGAATACCTCCCTAGTTAAGAGGTAGTGTTGAAATATGTAACTAGGTTCGGTCTCCATAATGACATATGTAATCATGATTTTATGTATTTAATGTAATGAGAAAAATAATTTGTTATTGTTAATCTTGAGGCATGTGTTTCATGCTTAAGGGAAATTTATTTTTGGGTCAAGCACCCATTGAGTGCTTCTCGGGATTGTCATTGAGTCTATAAGTCAATTGAGTCATTGTCATGTATGAAAGACCCTTTTGGACATGTTACATATTGTAAAGAATTTTTTTTTTTGAGCCAAAAATAGAGTCAAAGACCCTCCAAGACATTTTCAAACATGTAGCAAATAGTAAGCTTACATGAAGGGACAAGTGAGCCTAAATATAACAATTCATACCCCTCAAAAGCCTATATATAAGGAGGAATTAAACCTCATTTGGACACACTCAAGCAAGTTAGATCTCCTCAAGATAAAATATGGAAAAGGACGAAAAAGAAGAAGAAGAACAAGATCAAAGTTTTGGGTTTCTCTCTCTCTCTTGTGTTAGGGTTTCTATAGTTTTTTGGCAAGTTGAAGTGATGGATAGTTGTTGAGGTCGAAGTTGTAGAATAATCTACTAGGTTAAATTTCTAGAAGAATCTCCTGGGTCAAAGTTCTAGAAGAATCAGTTGGGTTGAATTTAAGAAAGAAACTACCAGGTCAAAGTTCCAGAAGAAACTAATGGGTCAAAGTTACAAAAGGTATTGTTGTGTCAAAGTTGCTGAAGATATTGCTAGGTCGAAGTTGCAGAAGAAACTATTGGGGTCAAAGTTGCTAAGGAAGTTGCTAGGGTCAAAGTTGCTAGAAGGAACAATCATCACAAAAGAAATAATTGACTTGGTCGTGGAGGGGTCTTGGTCAAGGGTCATAGGTCTTGGAATTAATAAATTGAAGTTCTATAAGAAGAGAAGAATCTTGTGGGTTTTCCTCTAAATTAGAGAGGTTTTGTCCTTGGATGATCACCTATATCCTATGTCCTCTTGTCTGATTGTTCTTTATGGTTTGTTAGTTGTTTGATGAAAATAGCACTAAACATAATCAAGACAAAAAAGAAGCTAATTAAGTTAAGAAAAATACATCACAAGTAGTTATCAAAGTAAGATAAATCATGTAACTTTCTTCCCCTAGATTTCTCAACAAGTATAAGTTTAACCCTTTTCCGGAATATGTAAAGTATTTATGAAAAGGGAATACTCTATTTGATTATGACTAAATGTGTTCTCCCTTGTATTATTTTATACTTTTTCGGCCTCAAGATACTAAATTTATGAAAAAGGACCTTACAACAAGTTACCCCTTCATTAGACTCGTAAAACATAAGAAATGTTGGAATCGCTGATCATGATGATATTGAGCCACTCCTTCCTAGGGTTCGTTAAAAATACCCCAAAGGACCCATCTAAAGGTTGAGCTTATATGACAAGCATATGTTATCCTTCTTAATCTTGTGTAAAAATAAATATTTACTTTCCAGTAATAGTGGGGTAAAATGGGAGAGGAACATTTATCTTTTGTATTTGAAAAGGCAGTACGTTACTCTTGAACATGAAATTCCATCACTTTTTCATGTTAGTGTTGGGAAATTCATTTGCCTCTCATTTGGTCATACCTAATTAAAATTATTCATATTGGTCTCTGGTCCTATTTTGAGTCGAATTTTTCCAATTCAGATGTTGTGTCGTTAATATGCTCAAGAGAATTCCAACCTTAGTTAAAATTACTTTGAAAACTTTGAAGCCTTCAATCGCATTGGTCGTCCATGAGTCTATCCCGAATCACTCCAAATTTGTTCTTCAAAACTTGACAGTGTGTTTCGTGTCATAGGCCCTCCCAAAATGGGTCTCTTCCTATCAAATTCAACTCATTATCTGGGAAGTTGATCTAGAAACCTCCTTTAGTACCTTGGAGATTGCATGCCTCAATGGAAGCTTTGTCGCTTTTGACGATGGGTTCTCATCATCAGCCTTCGATTGGATGATTCTATGGGAGTTTGACCTCATGATATTTATTCACACCTCATTATAAATTGTACTAGAGTACCTTGAGATCCATTGTCATTATTGGTGGTTTCTCTTGCATCTGTTAATGATCCTCATCATCAGCTGGTAATTAGATAGTGCTCATTATAAAATCAAGATAAGCCAGACCATGACTGAATAATGAATCAATTCAATAAGTCATAGTGTACCATCTTTTGAACTATATATTTATCAATTATGTTTCAGTACTTTACGCTGTGATTTACTCCTAAGAATCATTTACCTTTTACTGAGTTGTAATGTACATGTAAAATCTAATGAAAAAATGAGTTCATTAAAGCTTAAAACCCATTACATCCAAAATAAAAATCAAATCAACGATAAGATAATTCCAATGACAGTTAACAAAACTTATGGGAAGAGATTACCACTTTGTATAGTACACATTTATACATTGTCCTTTTATGTCGACAATAAGATCTCAAGGAAGTGACTATCAAGCCACTTAAATTTTGTATATTAATTCTGGAAACTCATGTTGTTATATACCTAAAGGTAAATTGTTCATTGGGGTCGATATAAAAACTAAAAAATGACCTAACACAAACCTTTTGATACCTCTTCCAACACATTTGCAATAAATGGTCCTATAAGTATAATCAAAATTTTTCATAGGAAGTCAACTGGTCTTGAATTATAGTACAATCATTTGTGATAGCCGGTAGCCTTTGAACATTTCACCATATCCTTGTCAACCCTATCCATACATGACATCATAAATTTCCATCATCTGAAATGTATCAATCCTAAATCATAAGAAATGATTTATCACATTGTATTTATTTTTCATATCATGTTTGGGCCATTGTTACCTTAACTGGTAAAGATACTTGTAGCCATAGTTACCAAACTCAGCTGAGTTAACTTGGCTAGTCTAACTCAGCTGGGATCTAAATATGAGTAGATCAGATGGAGTCGAAGCTTAACTTGGATGAAATTTAGGGTCTAACTCAGACTCGAGAAGAACTATATTAGGTTCTGACTTGGGCTTGGGCAAGAATCGAGTAAAACTTGACATTAAAAAAATAAAAGTTTTGTCCAAGTTATTTTCCTTTGACCAAATTTCTTGAACTAATTCTTAATTCTTACCTGATTTTAAGTCAAATAACCTTGTTTCTTTGTTCGTGTTGAGTTAGACATAAAATTTTATAGAGACAATTTCCTTAATGATATTTCATAGAGACATATAATCAAGCTTAGGATTTGTTGATGCTTGCATCACTGTGTCTATCATTTAGAACCAAGATACAATACATTCATCTATTTGACATCTGAGTGCCTTTAGAGTTAGAACTTTATAGCAATACTTGCAGGAGTATTGAACTTGAGGGTTTCCTATGAAGACACATGGAGAAAGAGGAGAGTGTATAGGGAAGTGCAGTACACTTGTTTGATACTTCCACACATTTTGAGGCCATGCCAATAGAAAATGTCAATGTTGTTGGATACACTAGCATTGGTTAGTTTAAAAAAAGTTCTCTTTGTCAAATATGTTGTTTTTATGAAGTAATATTTCCAACCAAGAGGATAAAGATTTGGCATGCCTAGGACATAGTGGTGTTATTTCTTGCCTGTATTTGTGATTTATTAATATTACACCACTAATAACTTCATTACGTCGCTGTCTATTTAGTACTATGTTACAACAATGACTTGTTAAAGGAAAGGGATTCTAGTTTGTTTGAGCTTCATAAACTAGAAGGAAATTTTTCTTTGAATTAGAAAAATGGAATATTTTCTAAAAATACGTTTTCTAATCAAATATAGGCCTATTGCCCGATCATTAAAAAAATCAGTCATGACAATAAGAAATGATTTTGGACATGATGAATTACATAACTCTCCAACTCAAAACAAGTTAGCATATTCAGTTTTTCTTACATCAGAGAAAAATGAATGAGTAACATTAAGTTTGTTTTGAATATTTATAGAATCATCTCAAAGATTCTAAATGGAAATTTCATGTGCTAATATTGCTCAATTAATTACAGGGAAAACAAGGGGCATACATAATTTGTTGGCTTCTGGGAATTGGATTCCTTTTCCCTTGGAATAGTACACTAACAATTGAAGATTACTATATTGAATCTATATTCCCGGTTAGTATCGGAATTTACAAAGTCTTTTCTTATTCTTTTTTAGTTTCTTGTTGTAATATTTTGTCAGCAATACTTTGCTCCATCCATTAGATTTCTACTGACCAAATTTTATTGTTAAGTGTCACTACTTCTTAAATATAATTGGAGGAAATGATACAACTACAAAAGTGGAGCATGAGAAATTCTTATTAGAAATTTCTAGCTCTATTGTGCTTGGTTATGTTGCATAAAATCAAAATTGTAATGTACCATAAGTATGGGAATTCAAAATATTGGGATAGAAATGTGTGTGTCTATTTTATTACATTAGTTGAAGATAACATTTCATCAACAAATGTTGTACACTAAGAACACAGTGGGTACACAATTTATTCTATGGTGACATTTTATTTGCTTTGTTTATACAAGTCATATAACCACATAGAGGCTACTATTGCCCAATTGATGAAAACTTGTTCAAGTTTCTTGCCTTATGGGGAAAAATGGCATTAACAATATTGTTGATGATGAGGTATATATCATCTAAATCCTTTATAGTCTACTTTATTTTATATCCCAATATTCATCAGCTTTCATGTCTTATACTCTGCATTATATCTTTTTTTTCTTTTTTCTCAAAAGGAACTCAGTATTGATGGTAAGAAGCAGGAATTGAAGAAAGAGGAGAAGAATAACACTAGAGCGACAAAATGAAAATTAAAGACAGAGAGAGAAGAGAATTGGTCTAGTGGTGCCCGTAGATCCAATATCCCGCATAAGACACACACATAGAGACTAATGGTCAAGTCTTCGGAGTTGGTGAATTCACTTGCAATGTCTTGGCAAAACAATGATAATGTTTTGAAGTGATAAAGCAATATTTCATGTGTAAATTGTACTCCAACCAATATTAATTCGGAAACTCCTATTGTAATACTCGAAATTTTATATAATATAATTTATGTGGTTGGAATTATTTATAGTTGCACTCGATATTACATAGTATTTTAATTAACCTATGTAACTGTGTTTTCATATTAGATGAACATGTACATTGTATGACATTTTTTTTAATTCAGTTGAAAAATCATACTAATTAATTTATGTTGATTAATAATGAACACATAAAATAAAACTAAAACTACTAAATTAGTAGTTTATGTTTATTAATGATGAACACAAATAAAATTAATATACAACTAAATTAGTTGCTTATAATGATTGTTAATGAAAGTAAATGAAATGAATATAAACTACTAAAGTAGTCATTTATATAATGAATATGAAACTACCAAAAAAATATAAATGACTATAACAAATGATAAATTTGTGATTACAAATGACGACTAAATTTTGCGTATATATGATTATTAGTAGTTAATTTACAGTATCTTACAACACAACCAAAATTTAGTCATATTTCTTTGGTCATTAATTGGTTTCAAACGATGACTAAAATTTGCATATATATGACTATTAGTAGCTAATTTATAGTATCTTATAACACGACCAACATTTTGGTCATATTTCTTTGGTCATGAATTGGATTTCTCTAATGATCATTTAGTAATATACATTATTGTATATTTGGTCATTAATTGTGGAGATTAATGACCAAATCAATGATTGAATCAATGACCAAATCAATGACTAAATTAATAACCAAATATACTACTAGAAAATAAAATTGAGACAATCAATTAATGACTAAGCTAAAAACGAACAAAAGTTGGTGCATTATAAGATACTGTAAATTAGCTACTATTGGTCACCCACTGAAAAATAGTCGTTTATATGCAAATTTTAGTTGTTTTTTATTAACTAATTAGCCATTTTGTACTAGTGCAATAACAACGCGAGGCCTTGACTCATACACAACATATCTCTTCCACAAGTATGGTTGGCCTAATAATACATCACCAACATCTAGGGAAAATTTTAAGAACCCCCCTAAATTTACATTTATAATAAATGGGCGAATCTCCATGGTATATAGGAAAAATGGAAGACGATTTTATCAATAATATGATATGTATATATAATTTTTTTTGGCGAATCTCTCACCAAGCGAATATTTTACTCAATTATAAAATATTGTGTTTATTGAATACACAAATGAAATCATTGCATTTCTTTAAAATATCTTTTGAAATCAAAATTACCGAAATTACATATCGATAACCTAGTGGTTGTAAGATAAAATTCACGAGTGCCATTCACAGAAAGCATGAGAAAAAACCTAATACTATATATAAAACCAAGAAAAATTCAAATTCATCACTTCTAGGGACCTCGTAACCACCCTGCCAATACACAAGTATGTTCCTGTTTGCAATTAGAAAAATTACCCAAATTACAATCTGTTTACTCCAACATATGTTGGAAAGTTATAGAAGGATGACTAGTGCAAACAATCCATTCCTTTTAGCCCTAGATTTGTTTCAGTTTAAAATACAAATATACTTGTCCAATGTCTATGCTTTAACCATTCACCTTAAGATGTTTTTACAATATAATTTCCTAAGTCTATTTAATATCTTCATTATCATAAAAACCAACCTATATCCATCTTAACTCCACATCTACCACTCTTAGGGGGATGAAATCTATTTATCCCTCTGAGCACTTGGTAGACCCAGAATTAAGATGGATCTAAGATGATAGAATTTCCACTTTAAATAGTCTATGTTCACACGAATACCATGGTATTACCATGGGTCAATACCATGGGTTATCATAAACCTGGAGCTTCAAAATTACTATTAGTAATTTATAAAAATTAATAAAATTAATAGTTGATTTTTATTTTATTTTTTATTTTAACCAAGCTAAAATGTTTAACGTACATTAAATTACAACATCTATTTTTACTCTTGATCGGATCAAATATTTTTTCACTCTATGCTAGTTTGCATATCACGATATTTGATACCTCTCGGGGGTTAGTAGATCCAGGGTAAATATGGATCTATGCTGGTTTAATTCCCCCATTTGAATAGGCTACATTCCAGGTGAATACCATGGGTCAATACCATGTGCCATTTTGGTGAATACCATGGGTCAATACCATGTGCCATTTTTATTTTTATTAATATTAATATTAGGGTTAATAATGTTTTTTTGCATGGTATTAATAACAATCTAGTCCATGGTATTTGTCCCATAATATTTTGCCCATAGGTTTCACCTAAATATAACGCATTTTTTGAGTGTTCGTAAATATAAGGTGACTTATGGAGTAAATATAAAAAAATGTTTTATTTGTTTACCATACCTCTCGTTTATTTATATTTTTATTAATTTACCATACCTCTTTTACAAATATGGTATTTGGCCCATAGGATTCACTTAAATAAAACCTCTTTCTTGAGCCTTCATAAATAGAACGAGAGTTATGGACTAAATGTAAAAAGAGGTTTTATTTATTTACCATGCGTCTAGTTTATTTATATTTTTATTTATTTACCATACCTTTTGAGTAAGTATAAAACGACAATTTTATTTATTTACCATACCTCCACTTTACTTATATTTTTATTTGTTTACACCCTTGCATGTATATAAGGTGACTTATGGAGTAAATATAAAAAATGTTTTATTTATTTAACATATCTCTCATTTATTTATATTTTTATTAATTTACCATACCTCTTTTATAAATATGGTATTTGGGCCTTTGGCCCATAGGATTCACTTAAATAAAACCTGTTCTTGAAAATGGGCGAATGGATTCACTTAAATAAAACCTATTCTTGAAAATGGGCGAATGGAAGGTTGTAACTCCTAATTTCAAGGGCTAAATTTACCTTTTCTACCATCTCCCTTAAAATGAGGTGGGCTATTTGAGGTGATTTGTAAAAATGTACTATGATACAAAATATTCGCTCACTAAAAATTTAAAACCCCTTAATTTCGCCAAAGGGCGAACATTCGCCCCTAAAATTTTCTATGCCAACATCAAGTGGAGCAACGTCACATAATACCTCATTCGCGAAGGGCTTGATGTTGTATGGAAGGTGGCACTGCTACCTCATGCGAAGATCACGTCCTTAGTGAATCCACCCAATGGTGTACAGTTGTAGGTGTGTTGTGGTCTGTAAGCCCAACTACTTCATGACCTCTGCTGAAATGAGGTTCTTTTGGCTCCCGCTGTCAACAGTGAACTGTAGCAGAGAACTGTTTACACACATCTGGGAGTGGAAGAGGTGCTCCTCCTCCTCTGGATCTTCGGGTTCCTCCTTATGGACCTTGGTGGTGGCAATGGTGGCATTGGGCTCTGCATCGATAATCTACTTCCCTTTGTCATTCTCCTTGTCTAGTTCTGAGTCAGAGTCAGAAAAGCATCTGATCCTGAAGCCTTTAGCTGAACCACCAGTGACTTCCTACCCCGAAACTCACTTCTATGGTGAGTGGAGCTCTTATGGAACTCACACCACTTTCCCTGTCCTTCTTCGGCTTTACAATGTTGTTATTTCTTGCGGCGTTGGCATGTTGTCTTGGGCCACCCTGCCTTGGCTTTGTCCTTTGTTCTATGGTTTGGGGGCACCTTTCCCTTGCTTTGGATTCATAGATCCAAAGTCTCGCTTCTTCTTTTTAAACTTCTGCACGATCTTGATGGCATATCGGTATGACATGCCAAGCAAGGAAATGTCCAGGAACACCATCTCTTCCTGGATGTACCTGTGTAGGCAGTCGCAGTAATTGAGTACCAAATGTTTCTCAAAATCCTTGATCCCCAACTTCATGCGAAGGGTATGAAAAACATTGGTAAACTCCGGCACATCTTGGTTGCTTCCCTGTCGCAGCATGGTCCAGTTTATATATTTATCCACATAGCTCACAACAAGATAGTACTGCTCCTTGATGGCGTCCCAGAATGAATTCCAAGTGGGTGCAGATGAAAACAATGAGGATGTACTTTCATCCTTCTTCTCAAAGTAGGTTTCCCACCAATCCTTGATGTGGGGGGTGGCTTTGAGTAGAGAAAAAGTAATCTTTTCCCCGCTGGAAAAATCATGAATAGAAAAATATCCTTCTAATAGATTTAACCATTTATCTATGACATCTGCAGCTATTTGTCCCTCAACTATGGGAATGTCAAAGTTTACTTGTACATTAAAAGGAGTGGAGCCTCCAGAGTGGCTACTAGATGTGGATGCGCCGCCTATGGGCAACCGTTGAAGGATCTAGGCAAAGTTATCCATCATCACATTCCTTTGTTTCTGGAAGGCCTCCTTGAGAAATATTTTGATAGGATCTCCTGCTCCCTCGTATTTATTTTCTTCCCCCATGGGTGGCTGTCAGGATTTGCGAGGCTGATCTTGCAAAGGTTCAACCAGATAGAGCACTAACTTCTTATATCCCAACCTCATTGGGGACATGCAAAAAGAAAAAAAAATAGCAGACCGCTTTGATACCACTGATCCATATTTAAGAAAAAACGTAAAAAATTACAGATATAGCCATAAATACAGAGATGTAATGGAAATAACACTTCATTTCATTAATATCAAAAACTGAAATATGCTTACAAATGGAATGTAAATAAAACTATCTCGGGCGATGGTAGCTTATCTCTGAGAAGATATGTAGCAGCTACATGCCTCTGAACTGTGTTACAATGAGGCTTAAAGGCCTATTTATTATTGAGAAACAATGGAAAATCATAAACATCCAAAACCCTAACCCTAGGAGATGAAGTGCCAAACTATGGGCCCCGTTTGGGTAAATTTGTACATCAACTTCCTGGGGTCGTAACTTTGCATACGATATTTGTTTGATGCACACAATACTTGTTTAGAAATATCTATCCGAGGACTACAACTTTTGAATGGCCAACATCAATCAATGTCCCATTTTGGCCCCATTTTCCCTAAAAAATGTTGTTTAGGGCCTCAAAACGACTCCAGAAGTTTAGGACCCAAAAAAATGCCAAAAATAGTAAATTGTGCTACAAGTAAGGAAACTGAAAAACTAAAGGAAACAATGGTGGGGGCCCAAGTGGCATAGACGAGTGGCCACCAATATCCACCTGGATCACTCATTCAAGAATTATTCATTGAAGTGATGTAAAGGAGGTTTCCCCCTCATAGTGGCTGATTTTCAAGTCGTTGATCTATATTTTCTTCTATTTTTTGATATGGTTTCATAACATCTGGTATCAGAGATTGGATTCTGGGGTTTTGCTACTTTAAATAGGTCATCTTGGAATTTTCGGTATAATTTTTTTCCTACAAGGCTTCAAGAGGTAAAATTTCGACCACACAGTGCCTAAATCTTGGTGAACTTTGTGTAGAATTTGATATCATGGTTTGCTATATTTTTTAAGATATGTTCTCATTTTTGCATGCTCCAAAATTATGTCTCAAACATGTAATTTAAGGAAATTTGTCATAATTTTCTCTACAAGCATGAGATTTGAATTTCATAAAAAGTTACCTAAATTTCACAGACTGTAGTTTGTCTTGTATCATTTTCAAGGTTGAAGGTTGAAACAATGACACGTGGTATTCCATACAAGTTCTCTCTACTGAACCAATCCATAATCAGGTCATCATGGGATATTGAGCATAACATTCTCTTGAAGAATCCAATCTTGGTCTGACTTGTGGAGTTGGAAAAAATATTCAAAGCGACACAATAGTTTCAAGATCAAGCTCCAAAAAATGATAAAAGGGGTTTGTATTTTTAAAAATTTGCATAATTTTTTGTTTGAAAAATCAGTTTGAAGTGATTCAAAGGGCATAGTGAAGCATATATATCATTATTTAGTTCCAAGATTGCTCGGAACAAAAAAATGGATACACCTAGTAAGTAACTAGAAAGCTCTACTATGACGCATGAAGAAGAAAAAGAAACGCAACATGATATATCAAAGCTATAGGACCAAGCGAAACAAATTTCACCCTCACAAGTAGCAACCAAAAATGAATTGGGAGTGATGAATGTTAAGATGGATGGTTTTTGGGTCCCTATAATACTAGTGTGTCCTTCTTATTTTTATTGTTAGTGTAGCCCCTTTATTGTTGTTGTTGTGCCCATGTAGCCCCCATATTGTTATTATTGTGCCCCATAGAAACCCAGTATTGTTAATTTTTTTCCCTTACATTATTATTGTTATGTAGGCTCTGATTATCTTGTGAGCCCTAACACTCCTATATATACCAAGGAGGTCTTTTCATTTGTATCATCCAATAATTATTCATTTATGTGATCTAAAGAAGGTTTGCCCCTCGAAGAAGCTAATTTTCAAGTCGTTGATCTACCTTTTCTTTTGTTTTTTGATCTGGTTGCATAACATTTGGTGTTAGAGCTTTGGATTCTAGGATATTTTTGCTTCAAATAGGCCATCTTGGAATTTTCAGTGTAGTTTTTTTTTTACAAGGCTTTAGAAGATGAATTTTTGACCAAGTGAATTCAAGACATTTATTCACATGGTTAGATTCATACTATGGATGGATAGAGATGAAGACAAAGACCCTGGATCTTGTCTGATATATCCAGGTTGCATGGAGGTTTTTAAATATTCATGAATGTAAAATTGATCCATGGTGTATATATGATGGTTTCATCCATACTGAGTCTTTTATTGACATGGATCTCTTTACATTTCTATATCGGTTCTTTGAGATACTTGTACTTTGAGTATGAGAATGCCTACCTCAGTGATGATAATATTGTATTGCAATTCCTTGATTGTTGATTTGTAGGTCTCCAACTAGTGATTCCTTGATCCCTGCCTTTGCATGATAAATCACTTCAACCATCATATCAGTTCTAACATTATACTTTATGGGGCAATCTATTACACATCAATTTGTCACACTTATACAAATGATGCCCAATCTGTATCTTTCACTATCTGATAAACTATTGCCATAAATCCCCCTGAAAGATGGAAGAAATATCTCTTTATGGTGTATAATAATCATAGATTAAATACCTTAAAAAACCATAATTTTAGAGGACATCGTGGGTATTCCATTTACAACCTGCGATGGCGCATATTGCATAATAGACACACGGCAAGTCATCATGTCCTGTTTGTGTTAAGGTCATGATGATCTTCTTACAGAGGTAAAAAATAAAAAGTAAATGAATCTTCTTCTTCTAGAAGCCATGGTTGGTATCTAATCCGAACTGGTTCCGATTGAGCTCAAGCTCCCTTCATCCTGGGCTTCCTTCCTCCTTTAGTGGATCCATCCCACTCATTGTGGATCTCTCTCCTCCCTTCATGGATCTCTCAACTTCCATTCCTTCCTATAAGTGCAATGCATCCAAAGAGAGTTGGGTTGCCATTTTAGACTTCTAAACTTACTTACATGCTACTAAAATACTCATTGGATTTCTTTTGATTTCAAAGGCTTGGGTTGAGGATCATTGCAAGGAGGCTCCAACATCAAGAAACTTGGTTGTAATTCTTTTGCTCTTTGTTATTAATACAAATACTCGTTTCTTTCCCATATGCATATGTTATAATGTCTATTGTAAGGTTTCTTGATCTCATACATGGTTTTTCATTGAGTCTTTGATGTATCTTATGCTCTGATCACTTGTTTGTTTTTGTCTTTTCCGATATCTTCTTGGAGTATCAAGGGAGAAAGGTTGAAATCTACAAAGGAAAAAACAAGGATCATCATCAAGCATTTCAAAAAAAGGTATGAGCTTTGCATCCTATTTACATCTGTGTTTTAGTCATAAATTAGGTAATTTTTTCATGAATTTGTCTGTTTGTTTCTAGGATTGGTTTCCGAGCCTAGGGAGATCTGCCTTATTCGAAGGATAAGATTTGTCCGCCAAACAATAGCTAATTTAGTACCAGTGAGAAAGAAAAATGGTGAAATCATACTTTATGTTGATTTCAGAAATTTAAATTGATTTCACAAAAGGATAACTACCCATTATCCAAAATGGATCATATACTTCAAAAGGTAGTGGGGGCTCATAGTATTTTTATGATGGAACATATTTCAAGATGTAATTAGATTGCAGTACAAAAATACAATAGGTATAACTACCTTTACAACACCTTGGGTGACTTTTATGTTTGACAAGATTCCCTTCAACCTCATGAATGTAGGGGCCACTTTCCAATGAGCCATGGATATTTCCCTTACTAATGAGAAAGATCAGTTTATTGTGATTTATTTAGATGACATGAATGTATTTTCACAATCTGAATCGCAACACTTGAAACATCTTGAGAGAGTATTTCATAAATGCTAAAGATATGGTATGTCTTTAAATCCTCATAAATCTTTCTTTGCCATGAACAAATGTAAACTTTTTGGGCACATTGTGTCCAAATAGGGAGTCTAGGTGGATCCTAAAAGAGTCTAAGCCATAAAAAAAACACCCCTCCCTGGGACTAAAAAGGAAATCCAATCATTTTTAGGAAGAATTGATTTTTTAAGATGTTTTATACCTAATTTCACGGAAATTATTAAAGAAATTAGTGACATGCCCAAAAAAGGAAAAAAAGTTAAATGGAAAAAAGCTTTCCAATATTCCTTCTCTCAAATTAAGAAATATTTAACGAAATCATGGGACTTATCAGCCCTGATTATACTAAGGATTTCATAATATTTCCTTTTGTATCAAAGCATATTATAGTTTTTTGTTCTCCTTCAAAAAAATCAACAAGGTTTTGGGCATCCTATAGTTTTCTTTAGCAAAGCCTTGCAAGACGCTGAAATAAAATGTAATATAATAGAAATGCAGCCTTATGTTTTTTTTTCAGGTCTTTGAAAGCATTGGAGATTACATGTTACAGTATAAAATTATCGTTTATCTACCAAATCCCACTGTAAAAGATATCTTAATTCAACATGATGTTGAAGGTAGAAGGGGAAAGTGGATAGTTAAAATACAATAATACAATCTAGAGTTGAAAATAATAAAAATAGTTAAAGGGAAAGGTCTTACCAATCTGTTAATAGAATCAAATTTTGAAGAACTCGATATTAACCAAATAACTTATTTGACTCTAATTACTCAGACTGAAGGCTTTGGAAAGGATAAGTAGACATGGTTGTTATCACTTTACAGATAATTTGCACCTATTAATGAAATATTTCATTCATGAGAATGATACATAGACATCATCACCTTCCTTTAGACTTTGCAGTGTCCAACTCATATGAGCAAATCTAAATCTCATTCGTTGAGTTAAAATATGTATAACAATATATCATAGGTAGTAAGTTATATTGGAAATATCTAATAGGGATCCTTTTAAATTTTGTTCTTCCTGACGATTTTGATTGTATTATCAATCAATATCATAGTGGAGTGTGTGGAGGGCACTATGCATGGAAGGCTATTGCCCACACAATTCTAAGGAGTGGCTTCTACTGGCCTACACTATTTTTTGACATTAATATAAAAGTAAAGGCATGTCATGAATGCTAAAATTTCACCAGGAAGAAGAAGTTGGTTGCCCTTCCTTTGAAACCTATTCAGTTTGAGGCACCTTTCCAAGAATGGGGCTTGATTTTATTGGAGAGATACACCCCCACTTTAACAGTCAACATCAATGGATTCTGACAGCCACTAACTATTTTACAAAGTGGGAAGATGTTATTCCTGTTAGGAAGATGAAAGATAAATTAATTATGAATTTCTTGGTAGAAATTTTTTTCTCTCAATTCAACTATACTAGGAAAAGAATCACAGATAATGCTAAACCCTTTTCCTCAACTTCTTTTTAGAATTTTTGTGATAATTATAATGTCGGTTTAGGGCATTCAACCGCATATTATTCACAAGGAAACAAACTAGTTGAATCTAGTAATAAGAACATCATGAAAATTCTTAAAAATACTTTAGATTAAAAAAGAGAGGAAGTGGCACGTAACCCTCAAATATGTTGTTTGGGTAGACTGAATTAGAACCAAAAGGTCTATAGGCACATCACCTTTTCACTT
The DNA here is from genome assembly GCA_031772625.1 of Pinus tabuliformis. Classification (NCBI taxonomy): domain Eukaryota; kingdom Viridiplantae; phylum Streptophyta; class Pinopsida; order Pinales; family Pinaceae; genus Pinus; species Pinus tabuliformis. The sequence continues at coordinate 700,157,606 of CM062807.1, forward strand.
GGTATAAGGTATCGATGCTATCGTTCCAATACATTTAGGTTCTAAAGTCATGAAGTTATTACAAGAAATTAATGAAGAACATAATGATTTACAAAGAAGAATTAATTAAATTATTCATTGATTTGAATTTATGAAGGAATGAAATGAAATACCTATTTAAATTGAACACAAAGATACAATGAAAGAACATAACTTCAATTAGTTAATAACAAGTACTGAAAATTGTTTACATGTAGAATGGGACAAACTGGTTCAAGCAATGGTAGATTATCTATAAGAACAGATGTGATGGCTACATGGCTTTTGAACTGTGTTACAATGAGGATCAAAGGCCTTTTTATGATAAAGAAGAAGTATGAAACCATACACTAGGATATGAAGCGCCAACGATTTTGGACCCTGTTGGAGTGAGTTGGACGACCATATTGCTCGGGTCGTAAGTTTGGCATACTATCTTTGTTTGGCTAGTATAATACCTCATTTCGAAGATCTCCACGAGGAGGTGAAAAGAAAATTTGTGAAATAAATTTTGGCATTTTTTCAGTCCCTCTGTTTTCCCAGAAAACATATTTTAGGACCTCAAAATAACTTCAGAATTTTAAGACCAAAAAAACTGCCAAAAATAGAAAGTTGTGCTAGAATTAAGGAAATTGAAAGGAAACAATGGTGGGGGTCCAAGTGGAATAGGCAGGTGTCCACCAATATCGACCTGGATGTTAGGTCCCTATAATACTAGTGTATTCCCTCATTGTTATTGTCAGTGTAGCCCCATTATTGCTATTTTTGTTCCCATGTAGTCCCCATATTGTTATTATTGTGCCCCATAGAAGCCCACTATTGTTATTGTTGTGCCCTTACATTATTATTGTTATGTTGGCTATGATTATATTGTGACCCCTTAAACTCCTATATATAGAAAGGAGGTTTTGTCATTTGAATCATCGAAGAATTGTTCATTTATGTAATTTAAAGGAGCTTTCTCCCTCGAAGAGGATAGTTTTTAAGTTGTTGATCTATCTATTTGTGAGTTGGTTGCACAACATTTGGTATTAGAGATTTGGATTCTAGGGTTTCACTTCTTCAAATAGGTCATCTTGGAATTTTTGCTATAATTTTTTTTTTTTCTATGAAGCTTCAGAAGAAGAAATTGAAGCCACATGGAGCTGAAATATTCTTGAACCTTGTATACGCATTTCAGATCTTGGTTTTCTATATTTCGGAGATATGCTATGAGGAAGTTAGGGTTTTTGCAGGCTCTATAATTCCATCTCTAACAGGTGATATTGGGAAAATCATCATAACTTTCTCTCTAAGCATTGGATTTGAATTTCATAAAAAGTGACATAAATAGGACATACAATAGTTTTTTGGGTATCAATTTCAGGGCTGAAGGTCTAAATAATGACACATGGAACTCATCACAAGTTTGCTTTACTGAACAAGTCTATAATCAAGTCATTGTGGGAGACTGGGTCTTGAAGAATCCAAAATAGATCAGACTTGTGGGGTTGTAAAGAGGACTCAAAGGGATACTACATGATGAAATTTAGACCTTGGAGATCTGAAATTACAGAGATACAACAAATCCAATATTGAGTGCCTACAAAGTGAAAAAAAAAGGTGTGTAGTTTTTTAAAATTTGCATAAGTTTTGTTTGAAAAATTAGTTTGAACTGATTCAAAGGGAATAATGAAGCATATTATAATTAATTGATGCCCGGAAGAAAGAAAATGGAAACACCTAGTAAGAAACCCAAAAACTCTACCATGATAGATGAAGAAGAGGAATAAATGCAACGTGATATATCAAAATTATGAGACCAAGTGCAACAAATTTCGCTCTCACAAAAAGTAACAAAAGCTAAGATGGATGATTCGAAGAATGGAATCGAAGCTAAGATTAATGTTCTTAAGAATGGCATGGAAGCTAAGATTTATGGTATAGAAGCAAAATTGAAAGGCAACATGGAAGATTTGAAGAAATACATGGAAGGTTTGACAAAGTTGCTACAAGAAAGGCTTCCTAATGGAAAAAAGGTAGTAGAGGAAACTCATGATGAGAACAAAAGAAATTTTCATCATGATGTTATGAAACCAGCTCAAGAAAAGATAGAAAAGATAGATCAACGCCTTAGAATTCAGCCTCTTCGAGGGGGCAACCTCCTTTACATTACATAAACGAACAATTCTTTGATGATTCAAATGAAAAAACCTCCTTTCTATATATAGGAGTCTAAGGAGTCACAATATAATCCAGCCGACCTAACAATAATAATATAAAGCCACAAAAATAACAATAGAGGGATTCTATGGGGCACAGAAATAACAATATGGGGGTAATAGGGGCACAACAATGTAAATAAGGGGTATAACTATAATAGTAATGGGGTAATCACTAGTATTATAGGGACCCAACATGCCCCTCTCCTTCAAAAAAGTGTTGTCCTCAACGCTTGAGTAATTCTGGATACTTCTGCATAAAATTCTCATCCTCCCATGTGGAATCTTCAGCGGATAAGTTCTTCCACTTGATAAGATACTCTGAAATTGATCGATTTCGTAGCTGTCGAGTTCTTGTTTCTGTGACTGCTTCTGGTTCCAATATAATTTTTCCTTCCTCGTCAAGTTCTGGCAATATTGTTTGAATTGGGAGCTTGTCGCCTATAACCTTCTTTAAACATGAAACATGGAAAACTGGGTGCAATCGAGAAGCTGCAGGAAGCTCCAATTTGTATGCCATAGTACCAATCTTTTGCAACACCTTGTACGGACCATAATACTTTGGTGATAGTTTATTATCCTTCTTAGCTTGCTTTAGGGACATTTGCTTATATGGTTGTAGCCGTAGGAATACCCAATCACCTACATCAAAACTTCTTTCACTGCGATGTTGATCTGCCTGTTGTTTCATTCTATTTTGTGCCAACATGAGGTTATCCTTTAAGAGTTGGAGGACTTGTTGTTGATGTTCGATGTGATGTTCCACTGCCTGAACCTTAGAATTTTCTCTTAAATATGATGTGATGGATGGTGGTTGATACCCATAAAGTGCCATAAATGGGGTCATTTTTGTTGTTGTATGGAAGGAAGTGTTATACCACCATTTAGCCAGAGGTAACCATTTGACCCATTGTGTCTGTTTATCAGATACAAAGCAACAAAGATATCCTTCCAAACATTTGTTTACTATCTCATTTTGCCCATCAGATTGAGGATGATAAGATGAGCTATGAGCTAACTGAGTACCAAGACAAGAAAATAATTCTGTCCAAAAATTTCCAGTGAAAATGGGATCTCTGTCACTTACAATAATCTTTGGGTTTCCATGTAGCTTTTGAATTGTTTCCATAAATGCAGTAGAAATTGTACTGGCTTTAAATGGGTGTGATAATGCAAAAAAGTGTGCATACTTGGTAAGTCTGTTAACTACCACCATGATGACACTCTTTCCCTCAGACTTGGGTAAACCTGTGATAAAATCCATTGAAACCTCCTCCCAACGTTGGCTTGGAATGGATAAAGGTTGTAATAGACCTGGTGTCTTAATTGTTTCAACTTTATTTTGTTGGAAAACCAAACATTCCGCCACAAACTTTTGAATATCTGATTTAAGGCCATCCCAAAAAAATTCCTTCTTAACCCTGTGGTAAGTTTTAAAAAATCTTGAGTGCCCTCCTAAGGGAGAAGTGTGCAATTCCATAAGAATCTTTTGTTTTAGCTGGGAATTCTTACAGAGGTATAAGCGATCTTTGTACCATAACGAATAATTTTGCCAGCTAAATGTATCAGAAGTACTGGAATCTTGTTGTAGCTTTCGAATAATTGCCCACACTTCTTCGTCATTCTTCCATTCCTCCCTTGCTTCGTTTATCCAATCTGGTTGGATAATAGAAATGGCACACAACAATGCTTCCACATCCTCATCCTTTCTTGAGAGTGCATCTGCCACCACATTTTGCTTCCCTTTTTTGTAGATGATTTCAAAGTCATAACCCAACATCTTTGTGACCCACTTTTCTTGCTCTTCAGAGGATAATCTTTGTTCTAAAAAGTATTTAAGGCTATCATGATCCGTTTTTACCTTGAAGTGTCTTCCCATTAGGTAGGGTCGCCATTTCTTAAGTGCATGGAGTATTGCCAACATTTCCTTCTCATAAATAGCTTTGCTTAAAAACTTTCCCTTGATTGGATGACTTTCAGAAGCAATGGGTCTTTCATCTTGCATTATAACAGCACCAATTCCATTTCCTGAAGCATCACATTCCACAATAAAGGTTTTGTGAAGTCTGGTGTAGCTAAGACCAGTGCCTGGCACATTGCCTCTTTAAGATGTTCAAAGGCCTTTGTTGCTTCCAGAGTCCATGAAAATGAATCTTTCTTCAATAATGTTGTTAGAGGTGCTGCTATTCTCCCATAATTCTTAACAAACTTGCGATAATACCCTGTCAACCCAAGAAATCCTCGCAGATGCTTTATGGGTGTGGGGATTTTCCATTCCTTAATGGCTTTAATTTTGCTAGGGTCTACCTTAACTCCTTCATGAGATACAATATGACCCAAATATTCCACCTCCTGGACTCCAAAGAAACATTTGGATCTTTTTGCATATAATTGTTTCTCCTCCAATAGTTGTAGCACCCTGCCAACATGTTCAACATGATCTTTCCAAGACTTGCTGTAGATTAGTATATCATCAAAAAATACTAACACAAATTTTCTAAGGAATGGTTTGAAAATTGAATTCATCAAACCTTGAAATGTTGAAGGTGCATTGGTAAGGCCAAAAGGCATGACCAAAAATTCATAATGACCCTCATGAGTTCTAAATGCCGTTTTCGAAATGTCTTCAATCTTCATTCTGATTTGATGATATCCCGAACGAAGATCCAACTTGGTGAAGTAAATTGAGACATGCAATTCATCCAGTAATTCATCAATGACAAGAATGGGGAACTTATCTTTAATAGTGAGCTTGTTGAGCTCCCTATAATCCGGACACATGCGCCATGATCCATCCTTCTTGTGTACCAATACTACTGGAGCTGAGAAAGAACTTTGACTCTGTTGAATTATACCAGCCTCTAGCATTTCTGCAACCATACGTTCAATTTACATTACACAAATGAACAATTCTTAGATGATTCAAATGACAAAACCTCCTTTCTATATATAGGAGTCTAAGGGGTCACAATATAACCAAGCCGACCTAACAATAATAATATAAAGGCACAAAAATAACAATAGAGGGATTCTATGGGGCATAGTAATAACAATATGGGGACAATAGGGGCACAACAATATTAATAAGGGATACAACTACAATAGTAATGGGGGAATCACTAGTATTATAGGGACCTAACATGCCCCTCTCCTTCAAAAAAGTGTTGTCCTCAACGCTTGAGTAGTTCTGGATGCTTCTGTATAAAATTCTCATCCTCCCATGTGGAATCTTCAACGGATAAGTTCTTCCACTTGATGAGATACTCCGAAATGGATTGTTTTCGTAGCTGTCGATTCTTGTTTCTGTGACTGCTTCCGGTTCCAATATAATTTTTCTTTAAACATGAAACATGGAAAACTGGGTGCACTCAAGAAGCTGCAGGAAGCTCCAATTTGTATGCAACACCTTGTACAAACCATAATATTTGGTGATAATTTATTATCCTTCTTAGCTTGCTTGAGGGACATTTGTTTATATGGTTGTAGCCGTAGGAATACCCAATCACCTACATCAAAACTTCTTTCACTGTGATGTTGATCTGCCTGTTGTTTCATTCTATTATGTGCCAACACGAGGTTATCCTTTAAGAGTTGGAGGACTTGTTGTTGATGTTCGATGTGATGTTCCACTGCTTGAACCTTAGAATTTTCTCTTAAATATGATGTGATGGATGGTGGTTGATATCCATAAAGTGCCATAAATGGGGTCATTTTGTTGTAGTATGGAAGGAAGTGTTATACCACCATTCAGCCAGAGGCAACCATTTGACCCATTGTGTTTGTTTATCAGATACAAAGCAACGAAGATATCCTTCCAAACATTTGTTTACTATCTCAGTTTTCCCATCAGATTGAGGATGATAAGATGAGCTATGAGCTAACTGAGTACCAAGACAAGAAAATAATTATGTCCAAAAATTTCCAGTGAAAATGGGATCTCTGTCACTTACAATAATCTTTGGGTTTCCATGTAGCTTTTGAATTGTTTCCATAAATGCAGTAGAAACTGTACTGGCTTTAAATGGATGTGATAATGCACAAAAGTGTGCATACTTGGTAAGTCTGTCAACTACCACCATGATGACACTCTTTCCTTCAGACTTGGGTAAACCTGTGATAAAATCCATTGAAACCTCCTCCCAACGTTGGCTTGGAATGGATAAAGGTTGTAATAGACCTGGGGTCTTAATTGTTTCAACTTTATTTTGTTGGCAAACCAAACATTCTGCCACAAACTTTTGAATATCTGATTTAAGGCCATCCCAAAAAAATTCCTTCTTAACCCTGTGGTAAGTTTTTAAAAATCCTGAGTGCCCTCCTAAGGGAGAAGTGTGCAATTCCATAAGAATCTTTTGTTTGAGTTGGGAATTCTTACAGAGGTATAAGCGATCTTTGTACCATAAAGAATCATTTTTCCAGCTAAATGTATCAGATGTACTGGAATCTTGTTGTAACTTTTGAATAAGTGCCCACACTTCTTCGTCATTCTTCCATTCCTCCCTTGCTTCGTTTATCCAATCTGGTTGGATAATAGAAATGGTGCACAACAATGCTTCCACATCCTCATCCTTTCTTGAGAGTGCATCTGCCACCACATTTTGCTTCCCTTTTTTGTAGATGATTTCAAAGTCATAACCCAACATCTTTGTGACCCACTTTTGTTGCTCTTCAGAGGATAATCTTTGTTCTAAAAAGTATTTAAGGCTATCATGATCCATTTTTACCTTGAAGTGTCTTCCCATTAGGTAGGGTTTCCATTTCTTAAGTGCATGTAGTATTGCCAACATTTCCTTCTCATAAATAGCTTTGTGTAAAAACTTTCCCTTGATTGGACGACTTTCAAAAGCAATGGGTCTTTCATCTTGCATTAAAACAACACCAATTCCATTTCCTGAAGCATCACATTCCACAATAAAGGTTTTTGTGAAGTCCGGTGTAGCTAAGACCGGTGCTTGGCACATTGCCTCTTTAAGATGTTCAAAGGCCTTTGTTGCTTCTGGAGTCCATGAAAATGCATCTTTCTTCAATAATGTTGTTAGAGGTGCTGCTATTCTCCCATAATTCTTAACAAACTTGCGATAATACCCTGTCAACCCGAGAAATCCTCGCAGATGCTTTATGGATGTGGGGATTTTCCATTCCTTAATGGCTTTAATTTTGCTAGGGTTACCTTAACTCCTTCATGAGATACAATATGACCCAGATATTCCACCTCTTGGACTCCAAAGAAACATTTGGATCTTTTTGCATATAATTGTTTCTCCTCCAATAGTTGTAGCACCCCCTCAACATGTTCAACATGATCCTTCCAAGACTTGCTGTAGATTAGTATATCATCAAAAAATACTAACACAAATTTTCTAAGGAATGGTTTGAAAATGGAATTCATCAAACCTTGAAATGTTGAAGGTGCATTGGTAAGGCCAAAAGGCATGACCAAAAATTCATAATGACCCTCATGAGTTCTAAATGTTATTTTCGAAATGTCTTCAATCTTCATTCTGATTTGATGATATCCTGAACGAAGATCCAACTTGGTGAAGTAAATTGATCCATGCAATTCATCCAGTAATTCATCAATGACAGGAATGGGAAACTTATCTTTAATAGTGAGCTTGTTGAGCTCCCTATAATCTGGACACATGCGCCATGATCCATCCTTCTTGTGCACCAATACTACTGGAGCAGAGAAAGAACTTTGACTAGGTTGAATTATACCAGCCTCTAGCATTTCTGCAACCATACGTTCAATTTCACTCTTTTGGGCATAGGGATATCTGTACGGCCTGATGTTTGGAGGAACACTTCCTGGAATCAGATGAATAGCATGATCATGATCACGCATAGGTGGGAGACCTTTGGGAGTCTCAAATACCTTGGAATGATTGTCCAGGACTTTTTGGAGATCTGGAGAAATAGATGATTCCAATGTGGAAACATCTAGCGAACATAATTGTGCAATTACACCTCTTTGCTCCTTTTTTAGAAGCTTTGTCATGCCATTAGAGCTGATTATCTTTCCTGGTTTCCCTGCAATACCCCTTAATTCAACTTCCTTTCCTTCCGTAGAAAATTTGATGAAAAGTTCTTGAAAATTAAAAGCTATTGTACCCAAGGATTGTAGCCATTGGACTCCTAGTACAACATCGCACCTCCCATTGGAATGGAAAGCATTGGGCTAGTCAATACATATTCTCCCATGGATAGCTTGATATTATGGCACTTTCCAGAGAAATTTATTGTTCCTCCATTTGCAATCATCACTTGACACTCTGGTGCTGGATATAGGAAGCAATTCAATTCTTTTGCTACCTTACAATGAATAAAATTGTGGGTGCTTCCTGAATCAATCAACACTATTACCTTTTTCTTCTTGATTTGTCCTTCTATCTTGATGGTTTGAGGAGTGGTAATTCCCGCCAATGCATTACAAGATATGGTCGGATTTATTTGTTCTTCATCTAGGCTTTGTTCCTGGAATATATCCTCTTCTTTTGACCTTTCTTGCTCCTTTTCTTCTTCCTCTTCACAATCTATGTAGAATAATTTCTTCTCAGCACACTTATGACCTTTTGTGTATTTTCTATCACAATTGTAACAAAGCCCTTTTGCTCTTTTTTCTTCCAATTGTTGTGGTGTCAACCTTGTAGGTTGTGGAAGACTAGGGGCAACAACACTTTCGTCTTTATAGTTGTGAGTGGTATGCTTCCTAGTTGCCATAATTTTGCTTTCCATTTTTCTTGCTAACCTGAATGCCTTCTCTAATGAATCAGGTTCCCAAAGGCGAACATCATGTTGGATATTATCCTTTAAAGACCCTATGAACACATCAATCCTATGCTCCTCTGGAATATCTTTTACCCTTATGTTCAATTTTTGGAACTCCTCAATGTGCTCCATTATTGAACCCTTTTGTTTGAGACTTATCAATTGGCTAAAAAAAGTGTTTCTTTTTGTATCTCATAATGTGCTATCAATTCTTCCATAAAAATTGCCCAAGTGATAAATTTTTTACGAGAACAAAGCCATTGATACCATACAAACTGATTTGGTTCCAAATATATAGTTGCCATACGTACCTTTTGTGTGTTTTTCACATTATTGAGATCGAAGAATTGCTCCATCTGTAATATCCATGTGGCGGGATCCTTGCCATCAAACTTCCTCATATCGATTTTTGGAATATGGTGATTCTTCGATCCAACATTAGCGTCTATGGAATCATGATTAACATTTCTTTTGTTCTCATCATGAGTTTCCTTTACTACCTTTTCACCATTAGTAAGTATTTCTTGTAGAAAATTTGTCAAATCTGTCTTCAAATCTGCCATGCCTGTCTTCAAATTTGTGTTCAAATCTATCTTCAAATTGTCCATCTTAGCTTCCATGCCATTCATCTTAGCTTCCACGCCATTTATCTTAGCTTCCACGCCATTTATCTTAGCATCTGTTAACTTTTGTGAGCGTGACATTTGTTGCACTTGTTCTTGTAATTTTGATATATCATGTAGCATTTCTTCCTCTTCTTCATGAGTCATGCTAGAGCTTTCAGGTTCCTTACTAGGTGTTTGCATTTTCTTTCCTCGAGGCATCAGTTACCGATAATAATTCTCTACTATGCCCTTTGAATTCCTTCAAAATAAATTTTCAAACCAAGCTTAAGCAAAAATTTAAAAAAATCTACACACCTTTTTTCACTTTGGAGGAGCTCGATATTGCCTCTGATGTATCTCTGTACTTTCCAATCATCTAGTTTTGAATTTGTGACCTGTAGTAGCTCTCTGTGTCCTCTTTCCAATTCCACCAGTTTGATCCAAATTGGATTCTCCAAGAAATAGTTATGCACGATCTCCCAAGATGACCTGATTATAGACCTTTCCAGAAGAGCGACGTTGTATGAAGTGCCACGTGTACAATTTTCGAGATTTGGTTCTGAAAAAGATACACAAGAAACTACAGTCCGTCCTCTTTCTTTACCTTCTTACGAAATTTCAATCTGATTCCCAGAGAGAAAGTTATGACAATTTTCCCCAGGTCACCTGTTTTGAATGTAATTCAGGAGTCTGCAAAAAGACCAACTTCCTTAGATCATATCTCTGCAAATATCGCGTGAAAAGCTCTGAAACTCGGACCCAATGTTCAACACGATTTCTTCTCAAATGGGTTTTTTTGTGACTTCTAAAACGTCACAGAAAAGAAGTTATAGCGAAAAATCCACGATGACCTGTTTGGAGCAGCGAAACCCTAGAATCCAAAGCTCTGATACCAAATGTTATAAAACCAGCTCAAGAAAAGATAGAAAAGATAGATCAATGCCTTAGAATTCAGCCTCTTCGAGGGGGCAACCTCTTTTACATTACATAAATGAACAATTCTTTGATGATTCAAATGACAAAACCTCCTTTCTATATATAGGAGTCTAAGGAGTCACAATATAATCCAGCCAACCTAACAATAATAATATAAAGCCACAAAAATAATTGTTACACTAAAATTTGTCGCCATAACTATTTGCAGTCAGTATGGCTCCATCAATAACCATACTGTCCTCCTTGGCAAGTCTTATACCTCTGCTCCTCATGTCAAACTCCAAAAAGAGAGAAAGCCTTTAAAAAATCAATATAACTCTGGTTCCGCACTTTCTCTTACTCTTACCTGCGGGCCCGCACCTCAAGTACATAATACCTGCGTACTTGTACACTCTGTCTGTAAAGGGGTGGGTGCGTACCCCTGTAAAAGTCAAAAGGCGCAAGTTTTACTTCAAAAAACTTACTTGCGATCGATTCTAGAGCATTCTAGAAGATGGTTTGACGTGGATTGAGCGCCTCCAGATGGTTCATGCATCCCAATGAAAGAGGAACTTATCCCATGAAGAGGGGAGCTATCCCTTTGAAAGAGGGGCTTATCCCATTGATGGTAGACCTATTTAACTTCCTCCAAAGCATTATAAATACAGGCATTGGTCCAGAGGCAAGGGAGGTTGAAAGCTGAACATTCCTAAGGGTAGATGCTGCTGAAATTAGGACTCCCTTATAGAGTTTGAGAGGAGAGATCACATTCCTTTCTTAGCTTCATTTGGAAGTGGGTGAGCTGATCAAAGTAGAGGAGAACTCTTGCTGGACCCTGGGAGGGACCTGCACAACACCAAGGCATTGGTTGTAAGGTTTCTTTTGTTTCCAATTAATACAATTAAGTTTGTTTTTCTCAACAAGTTGTTATATATAATTTGTTTCATAAACTCCTTGGTCTTTATGATGAATATGTTTTATTATATGAGTTATTCAGGTGCTATGTAATCGTTTGCTTGTTTGTGTATGCAGGCTTCAAGGAGAGGAGCTCATCTAGATCGAAAAGGCTTGGCCGCTACAAACAGCGTTGGACTAAAGGTAAGCCTTAAACACCTGGTTGCTCTTATTTTAAATGCATATTTAGGGAAAGATAGTGCTTGATTGTTTTGTTTATCACTAGAAACGCCTTAGTTTCTAGGGAGGTCAGTTTTTTCCGCAAAATTGACTCTTTCCGCATGACAAAATGGCGACTCCGCTGGGGAATCCATGGATTTGATTGATTTCTCTTTTGATTGATACTTTGATTTGAGAAACGTTGATTTCTTTCTAGTTTTTGACTGATTGACTGTGAATTTGGGTAGAATAGCTTAGGATTGAGTTAGTTTTTTATTTTTCTTGTTTTTGAGAGAAGTACGCACCCTCTGAGTTAAGCACAGTGTGTACCTGTACGCACTTCTACTTTGCACACAGAGCGGGGCCGCGCCTGTGCAAACGGACTGCCTGCGCACCCTGTCAAAAGTTTAGAAAATTTCAATTTTTGTTTTCCTTTTTTACCTATTAGATCTTGTTTATAGCTTATTTATTGCTGCCCAAATCCACTGGTTACCTGTCAGAAGTTTTCATCTAGGCTTGTTTCATTAGCATCAAGGGTTTTAGTGAAGTTCATAGAAATTCTAGCCCTAGGTTTGATTTTTGAATCGGTCTTGTAGTGACTCTGGATTTAGAAGTTGTAGAAACCTTGGATATCCCTGGTCTTTTCAATCTTCTTAGGAGTTAGACCATTCGTATAATCCACCTTTGTTTGAGAAACCTACCGTTGTGTTGTCTCTTTGCGGAATTTCGAAAAGGCTTGTTTGTTACGTTGTGAATTTCATTCTTAAGAAAAAGAACAAGAGCTTTTTATTTTTGTTTTTGACTGATTTATGATTCTGCATGAATTAGTCCTTGGTTGAATTGTAACTGAGTAAAACAACCTGGAATTATATTTTGTAGGCTTTTACCTCATTGGATTTGCTTTTGCTTTTAGGTAAATTTCTCTTAGATTTTCATAGATCTTAAAATTGATTTTTGTTAAGTAGTTTTACATGCTTTGTTAAAATAGGAAAAATACAAAATCTCTTTTGAAGAAAGTTTGTTTTAGTAGCGTTTGAAGTCTTTGAAAAGAGAAAGGAAGTTTTCGTGAAATAATTAGTGGTCTTGCGTTGTGTGCTTTGGAAAAGATAAAGAGATTCTTTCTTTGATTTTCATTGCTAAGAAAATTGTCTTTATAAATTTTGCATTCTCCAACTCTCTTAGCTAGGGAATTCATTGAAAAGGAAAGATTGTTTTCATCCTAAGTGCATCTTTTTAGTGGATTTGAGTCGAGTCTACACATCATAAGTTTCATCTCCACTACCTTTTGTCCTAAAGAAAAGCCATAAAAAATAACGCTTAAAGTAAAATTAACTTAGTAACTTTTTATTTACTAGGGCTCTGATACACCAACATAGATCAAGCTAGTGTCTTGGAGTAGGAGAGTAATTAACTCTCCAAGACAGTAAAAACAAACAAGTAGCTTATCTTGCAGTAGGATAAATCCAATTGTTACATTTATGCTCTGGGAAAGCTCCTCTTAAAGGAGAAGCACGAGATCGTGTCCGAACCAGTGAGGGGATCAATCCTCCTTCATTGGGAACGATGCCAGATATGCACGTACTACAAACGGTAAACCTCGGATTAACCATTATCGAGGAGCCTGGGGTCACTTGTCGGTAAACCTTTGATTATTGTCAAGGAGATGGCAAGGGGATTGAGCTTGTTACTCTGCCCTTGCATGCGTATCGGATCGTAGACTGTACCCCTAGGTATATTTGTTGCTGTTGGTGACCTTAGTGACTATTATCTTTAGGATTCTTCCTAAGGTGACGGTGGAGGGAAGATCCCACTGTACCTGGAGCAGACGTCGGCTAGACTCACTTGGATTTTCTGGGGGGTTCACTTCACTCGAGACGGTTATTAGTGGAGGAACTTGTGCCAGTCTATTCATTAAGCAGGTTGCCGGGGTAACTGTTCCACCCGCCATTTCTGTATTGAACTCTGCGATGTTGGATTTCATCACCAACTAGCGTTTTCAGTACGGAAAGTTACTGTTTGTGTGTGGTTTGACGCCCTAGATTCTTTAGGCGTGTGATTCAAATTTGTTTGGTTCTTTAGAGACTTTAGGCGGTTTGCTTTGAGATTTTACTTTGTTTGCGTGTGTAGTAGTTAAAAGTTTTTAGCTGTGGCTGAATTACCAAGACAGTCCCGTAGACTTCGGGGCCAGTCTCCTGAGGTTGTAACCGTGGCTGATTTGTTGAGGAAGTCCCGTAGACTTCGGGGCCAACCTCCTAAAGAAGTCCCGAGCCATTACGAAGGTTTGAAAGTCCTCGTAACTCCTAGTGGCAGTAAAGTTGGGTCACCTGAAGAAGGAGAGTCTTTTGGTTGTTCATCCTGATTACCAAACTCTAGAAACAGGTTATAATCCTGAAGCTATTTCGGTTTCTGAACTTGCTGGTAGCTTTTCATCTACTAGTGATATAGGCGAAGAACCTGAGATATCTGAACCTGTTACTCCAACATCGGGGTTTGTCTCTCCAACTTCTAGTGCTCCTAATTCACCTAGGGTAGAAAGAGTAATCAACGAAAATCTTCCTTCTGGTTTGATAGCTATTGAAGAACTTGCTCCGAAAGAAGAAATAGGCATCCCTAACCCTGAAAATCAACCTGTTATTGATCTAAGGGAGCGTGAATCAAATTTTTACAGTCCACCTAGAAGTACTACTTGGTATCTTTCTTTAACTAATTATTTGGAAAACTCAATGTTAAGTTTTTCACCACCTCGTGCTCCTTATCAACCTAGGGGTTTTTATACTCCCGTAAATATGTCAGGTCAGTCGTCCATGTTTACTCAGTCTCCTGAATCTTTTTTGTACGGCGGTCCTTCTGTTCCCCTGGGTATCAGTCACTTTCTGGTACTTTTTCGGGAGCATCTCCTCAACCCATTGAACAAGGGTTATTCACTGGAAGCAATGGTGCAAAGCCGTTGAGCGTAGAAGACATTCTTATGATGTCCGGTTCTATTCCCAATTCTCAACCTCAAGGTGGCCAGTTACCGCCTGGGGGGCAGCCTCAATTAACGCCTCGGGGGCAACCTCAAGGTACACAATTTGCATCTAGGGGGCAACCTCAAGGACAGTATGTGCCTGCGGTGCATTACGTTCCTCAAGGTCAACCCCAGACTCAATATGTACCCCAAGGTCAACCCCAGTATCAATTTATATCTCAAGGTCAACCCCAGTATCAGTACATGCCTCAAGGGTATCTACCCCAAGGTCAGTACTCGAACCAAGGTTTCCAACCACCCCAAGGTCAATCTTATGTTCAAGGAACGGGAAATGTACCTTTCAATTATCAATCCTACCCTCAACCCGGTTTTGGATCTCAATATTCTCAACCTGTTATGGGTCAGTACCCCGGAATGAACATAGTGTGGGATCCATCGCAAACTCAACAGGTGTTGCAGCCAAATGTACAGTTGTCATCTCAAACTGGACAACCCTTAGTTTCTGGTTCACCCCAGCAACCAGTCCAGTCTAATATTCAAACTTTTGTACCTTCGGTAGTTTCTCAGTCTGGGCCTACTGCGCTTCGTACTCCATCTCAAACGACTGCTGCAACTTCCGCAACATCTGTTCAATCTACCCCACCTACTTCTGAAGTATCGACAGCTCCGGTTTCTACTGTTCCTGTATCTACTCCTTAGACATCTTTACCATCGTCTGGATCCACGATTCAAACTACGGTTCAGATGCCTGTCGGACAACCTGGTTTAAGTACGGTTGTCACAAGTCAACCACAATTCACTTATCAACCGTACCAGGGACAGTACCAATTCAGTCCTGCTGTCCAGCAGCCAGTTTATCAATATCAACCGTATCCTGGGTACACTTATCAACAACCACAACAACCCCAGTACGGTCCGGTTAATCCTGGTTTTCCAGGAGGATACAATATCCTGAACGCGATTCCTATTCCTAGTTATCCTGGATATCCTCCTCTTGGGGCTGGTCTCATGACGCAGAGTTTTAGGGATCCTAATCGGCAGCTACCGTTTATTGCAACTTTGGACTTACCAGACTTGTCGCGCCTAACGAACGATCCAATTAATTATCTTCTGTTTTGGCCGCCAATGCCGAATAAGTTGCCCAGTGACATTCCCAAGTTCGAACGTAAATCTGGAGAGGACCCGTCGAACCATGTGATGACTTACCACCTCTGGTGTGCCTCTAATTCCATCTCGGATGATTCGATCCGCTTACGTCTTTTCCAGCGCACTCTCATTGGTCTTGCGGCCAAGTGGTATATTGAGTTACCACGGGCCTCTTTTTATAATTTTAGCCGGTTAGCTACCTCGTTTTTAACTCAGTTTCAGTTGCCGGTCAGATATGATAATGGCACAGAGTTACTATCTTCATTAAAGCAATCGACATCCACTTATATTTCCGATCATATTCATGAATGGAGACGTCGAAGGCGGTTAGTGAAAGTTTTTATCCCGGACCAGATCTTAGCTGAATGGTTTGTTAAATCATTGTTACCGAAGATTACTGAAGACGTAGCTAAGGCCGGAGTAGTTACTGAGGAGCAAGTGATTGCTCAAGCACAGTACCTTGACTTAGTTTATACTCAGTCAGGTACGTTACATGAAAAAATCCCAGATCTTCCCAAGGGGAATCAAATAGCTGCTGCTCCGTCAGGGTCTCATGCTGCTGATGGCATGATTGGTACGGTGAACACTAAAAGTAAGAAGAAGTCTTCCAAGAATTCTTCTCCTATCATAACCTTGCCTGATTCCTCGACAGGAGATTCTTCTGCAGAGGTTTCTGCCGATGTTCACGTTGTAGAATCATTTACGACTAAATCAAAATCCGGTGGAAAGAAGAAAGGAAAGAAGAAGAATAAAACGGACAAAAGTTCAAAAGAGAAACCTGAAAAGGTGGAATATAATGATGAAAAACACAAACCTCGTTATCCATGTCTCATTTGTGACGAAGAACATTTTACAAGAGACTGCCCTCATCGAGCAGAGGTTGCGAAGATCATCAAAGGTTCCCAAACTCCTGCTGTTTTGAAGGATCCATTTCCAAATCAAGATAGCAAGATGATAGGTTCTTCCTCGAGTGCCAATGAAGAACCCATATTGATGATGTCCCATGTAAGGATTGCGACTCGATCGCAAGATTATGGTAGTAAAAGTCCTGTTGATGGCAAAGAAGCAAAATCTTCTCATTCTAATCCATCAACCTCAGCTCCCGGTTCCGATCTGCTACAGATCAAGAAGCCTAATCCAGACTTAGTAATCAAACCGCCCGCCAAGGGTATATTTTGAAAGTCTGCTTTCAATCCACATGCGAGAGCGGCCCAGAATTATAACATTGTTGAGGACTTAGCTGTTTCACCCTTAGCAATGTCGGCTTTGGAAGTGCTGCAATCATGCCCAGCACAGCGTAAATTACTTTTGTCGGCTATAGGAGCTGTTGATGTTCAGGACCCGAACCTAATAATCTTTGATCTAGAAAATAGTACACCACATTTGCCTCAAATGGCTTTCCAGATCCCAGTGATAGTCAAAAACATGCCTATTCATCGAACTGTAATTGATGAGGGAGCTTCAACGTGTATTATGTCGATACAATGTTGGAGATCGCTTGGTTCTCCTTCACTAAATCAATCCCCGACAATTCTTAAGGCCTTTGATGGCCGTGGGTTTCATCCTTTTGGCATTCTACAGGATTTGCCTATAGGGGTTGAAGGAAAAACCGTTAGTCTAGATGTGGAGGTGGTTGATGCCCCTCTAGACTACAACCTTCTCTTGGGTTGAAGTTGGTCTTACGCTATGACAGCGGTCGTTTTGTTGGTCTTCCGAGTAATAAAGTTCCCACATAATGGAAAGATCGTAACAATAGACCAGCTGGCTTACTTTTCATCCGACCCAGCCTCTTTAGAGAGTATTCAGCATGTCGGTAAAACGACTATCCCATATAAGGATGTTGGAGTAGGATTAGTTAAAGATGTCGGTTTACTGGGAACTTTTCCTTTTCCTCCAATCAATGCATCATCTTCATTTGCAACCATTCATATGATTACATCAGATACTATTTTTTATGACGATCCTTGGATCGTTCCTTCTGAATCTGAAATAGACTCATTTGGTAATTTTATGCCTTTGAGTCCATATGAAATTGCCTATGAAGCCGTGCAGTCTTTTATCGACCCGTGTTCAACCGAAAAAGACTTAATGAATGTGGTCTGTGAGGAATCACTTTTCACATCAACCTCGGATTTAACTACGTTTTCTGAACTTGTTCACTCTGATGAGAAAATTCGTGAAATCCTATGTGTAGATGATTTACCATGGGAAGATCTCCATCACAGATCTTCGTTTTTACCTGAGGATGATCGTTTTGAAAATGATTTCTCATCAATCTTTACGACTGAATATGTCAAGGAACCTCAGAATCCAATGAAACATCCCGATTCAGAGTTAAATTTGGGATACATCTCTCGAACTATTCCCATTGACATTTCGGTTAAGCCTGGAATTATTGAAAACATTCATATAGGTGCCTCGTGTACAGATGACGAAATTCAGACATACAAGGCCCTATTTCAAGAATTCCGCGACGTGTTTGCCTGGTCCTATGAGGGAATGCCAGGAATTTATCTCGCAATTGTTGTTCATGAGATCAAAACTTACTCGGATGCTAAACCTGTCCGGCAACGTTTGCGTCAGATTCACCCACGGAAAGCTGCTGCAATTAAAGCAGAAGTTGAAAAACTATTGAAAGCAGGTTTCATTTATCCGATCCCGTTAACGGATTGGGTATCGAATATTGTTCCAGTTAACAAAAAACAGGGAACAATAAGAATATGCATCGATTATAGGGACATTAATCGAGCTTGTCCAAAGGACAACTACCCAACTCCTTATATCGATCAAATCATTGATGATTGTGCCGGCAGCGAAATATTTTCCTTTATGGACGGTTTTTCCGGATACAATCAAATCAATATTCTACCTGCCGATCAACCGAAAACGGCTTTCATTTGTCCATGGGGTACATTTGCTTATTGTAAATTACCTTTTGGGCTCAAGAATGCCGGAGAAACTTTTCAAAGGGCGATGTCTTATGCGTTTCATGACATCAAACACATTGTGCAACCGTATCTCGATGATTTGCCCTCTCATTCATTACATCGAGCTGATCACCTCGTCCACTTACGTGCAATCTTCATGAGGTGTAGGCATTATCGTATTCGGTTGAACCCACACAAATGTGTCTTCTGTATAGAAACGGGTCGATTACTGGGACTTGTAGTTTCGAAAGCCGACATTCGCGTTGATCCCTCGAAGGTCGAAGCTATTATCAATTTGCCTCCTCCTTCGAGTCTTCGCCAACTCCAAAGTTTGCAGGGGAAAGCAAACTTTTTACGACGATTCATTCCTAACTATGCTGAGGTTACAAAGGGTTTTACACGGTTGTTGAAACAGAACGCTCAATTCTCTTGGGATGAGATAGCTCAGAAATCTTTTGATGCACTCAAGCACGCGTTGACCCATGCACCGTTGTTGCATCCTCCCAACTACAACCAGGATTACTTTTTGTATCTCGCCGCCTCCCATTCCACCATTGGAATGGTCTTAGTTCAGGAAGATGAATTTGGAACGGAACATGTGATATATTACCTTAGTCGAACATTAAATCCAACTGAGCTAAAATACTCACATGTGGAGAAATTGGCATTGGCAGCTGTTCAAGTTGTCCAACGTTTTCGTCACTACATTTTACTACGTAAAACTATAGTCATTTCGGATTGCAACCCTATGATCTACATTTTGACCAAACAATTGCTAGGGGGCAAGTACTCTAAATGGATTGTTATCCTGCAGGAGTTCGACTTGGAGTTTGAGAAATCTAAGTCTAAGAAATCTTTAGTTTTTGCCGAGTTAATGTGTGACTTCCCGCATGCTGACACGGAAACTGTGGCAGAGGAGCCCATTGCGGACGAATCTTTGTTTCTAATCAGCACTTTAGATCCGTGGTATGGGGATATCATCGTCTATCTCCAGACCCAATCCTTTCGGCCCGAAGTTTCAAAGTTGGAACGTCGGAAAATTCGATTCCAGTCCCAACAATACAAAATTATTGGAGATACTCTTTATCGCCGTGGGGCGGACTCTATTTTTCGGCGTTGCTTAACTCACGAAGAGGCTGAAAGGGTTCTAAATGACTGTCACTCTGGAGCATGTGGCGGTCATATGTCTGGGTATGCCACAGCCCAAAAGATATTTCGTGCTGGCTACTTTTGGTCGTCCTTGTTTAAAGATTGTATTACTGCGGTCCGAAAATGCCACAACTGTCAAGTGTTTGATCGAAAGATGCGCGCTCCACCTACTCCTCTCCACCCTATAATTGCCGTTGGTCCTTTTGCCAAATGGGGTATCGATTTTATTACATGTAACCCTCACTCGACCGGGGGGCATGCGTATATCATCCTTGCGGTAGATTATTTTACTAAGTGGGCCGAGGCGATGCCTACATTCGAGGCAGACGGCAAGACAGCTGCAATTTTCGTGTTCAATCATATAATTGCTAGGTTTGGTGTCCCACAAGTGATAATCACTGACCATGGGCGCCATTTTCGAAACGTTATGATGACAGAACTTACAGGCCAACTTGGTTTGTGTCACGATAGTTCAACTCCTTATTATCCACAAGCAAATGGTCTGGTTGAGTCCATCAACAAAGTTTTAGTTATCATGATCCGACGAATCATTGGTATTCATCGGTCGAATTGGCATAACATGTTATTTTCAGCGCTTTGGGCGTACCGAACCTCAGTGAAAACATCAACAGGGTTCACTCCTTTCCAACTAGTTTATGGTTTGGAAGCTGTGCTACCCATTGAATGCGAAATCCCGTCACTGCAAATGGCCATCGAGTTACTTCCAGATACTTCCGAAGAGGAAAAGCGTTTATTATACTTAGCTCAATTAGATGAGAATCAACGTGATGCTGCATTGGCGATCGAAACTCACGAAAAACGTATGAAAGCTCAGTATGATCGAAATGTGACCCCTCGAAATTTTTCGGAAGGAGACCTAGTGTTATTATATGATCAAGCTAATGATAAATTAGGTGCTGGAAAATTCGTTCCTATGTGGCATGGGCCCTATATTGTCAAGCGAAAGCTAGCAAAAGGGGCCTATGAGTTGGTAGACTTTGACGGGGACTCTTTAGGTAAACCCAGAAATGGTCTTTACTTGAAGAGGTATTATGCTTAAAAGAATGGGTATGGATATTTTTTAGGTTAGTTTTTCTTTCTAGCAAGTGTGTTTTGGTTTAAAAAGTGTGCTTAGCTTAGAGAGTGTTTTTCGTCATTATTCTGGCTTATCTTGGTTTTACTCTTGATATTGCAGATATCGATGCCTCTCCAAACATACATTGGATTTGCTGATGGTGCTTGTCGTAGTACACGGAACATTTCTTCCGCAGCTTGGGTTATCTATTCGCCCTCTGACGAGTTAGTTTCTATGCATGGGGTAAGCCTCGGTCAAACAACAAACAACATTTCCGAGTACAGTGCAGTGATTGAGTTATTATCTGAATCTATTTCATTTGGGATTCGGAGTTTGATAGTGAGGTTAGATTCTGAACTTGTTGTATTACAGCTTAATAGAGTGTATGCCATTAGAAATCCAGTGTTATTAAGGTTATTTTTGAGAGTGCGTCTCTTGGAATGTGAGTTTGATTACATTGAATATCAGCATATTCCAAGGTCTTTAAATACATTAGCAGATGCAATTGCTTCTCGAATGTTAAATAGACATTTGCAATAATCATACATGTAAATTTAAAACCATTCCATAACATGATAAGCCGGTAATAATGATATATATATATATAGGAGTGTGTCAAAAAATACATCGTCTTCGATCATAGGTTCAAAAACACCTTATGATCGGCAAAAATGATAAGTACAAAAAACCAAAATGTCACATGTGTCTACAAAACGACCATCCAATCACTGGTGATGATCTCTATATGACACCACTGTACGGGCCACCCTACACAAGAACCTCCTAAAAGGTCCTGGGACCCCGACTACATAGCGCTGAAGCCTGATTGGTATATCATCTATGGTAGTCTCTGGTATATCTACTGTAAGACGCTCCAGGTCACTTTCCAACTCAGCCAAAGTCTCTGTGGCCTCGTCTTGTGGGGCCGGTGCCGCTACAGCTGGTAGTCTCCTCTCGTAAGGCTGGAGATTGGCTGGACGTCGTGGGCCTACATCTGCATTTTGAAAATTATTACTATCAGTTTTGAGACGATATAAAACAAACAAAAATAATAGATAGTTTAAAAAACTTGTGAAAAATGAAGTTACCTGTATCATCCCATTGTTCTCCCGGTGGAAGAACCATGTCCGGATCTCCACGAAAATCAACTCTGGCATAAGGAAAATCCTGTATAGAAAAGACCTGGTTTTCTAACCAGCGAAAGTACTCCGGAGTAAATCGGACGACCTCCGTCCCCTCATCAAGATGACGGGCCATAACCGCAACCCATCGCATCAATTTGGGCTCTCGAGGAAGCCCAACCTCAATAGTGAGCTGCTGTGGGATCAGCATCGGAACCCTCTCTAAGCCAAAACTCACAACTAAAGCCCCATAACCAAAGGTCTTTAGCTGTCCATTTTTGGCTCTAGTCAGTTGGCCTTTTACATTGGCCAACACAGCATCACACCAGTTGAAAACGGTACCTCGATAGAAATCAATTGCCATCCGCATCTGGGATCCAGTGGCAATGTGTAAAGTGGCAGCCCGCAAAGTCTGGTAACTGTAAAGGCAATCACCATAAGTTCAGGACGGGATATAGTTTTGATCTCTATCCCCTTCTCCTGAGACTGAGTGTTACACCACTCTAGTCAGAGACTAGCGACAAACTGGCCACCTGGCCTAGTCCGGAACAGAGTCAAGTGTTCACCTCTCTTGGGAAAACCAGTGATAAAGTAGATATCTTCCGGCTCCATCTCAAGCTGGTGCCCCCCAATATAAAAACACTGGTCCTGAACGTTCCATCTTTCTACCAGCCACTCTAGAAAGCTCACTTGGGCCCTCATGCCAGGTATGGCCCAATATTTACAAAGGCCGCATGCCTTCAAAGCATCTATTGATGGTTGATGATTAATGACGGCCAAATCAACATCTTCGTGCTCTCTCTCGTGCCAATCGAGCATGGTGAACAATCTACATACCATAAAACATCCATTAGATTCCATGAAATAAAAAAAATTTGGTCCATTTTAGAGAATTTAGGTTTTAAAAACTCGTTGCGCGGGGTACGCACCCCGCCTTTAGGAACAGAGCATAGGTACGCAGGGTCCCTGAAGGCAGGGTGCGTACCCCTAACATTTTTCCAACTGAGAAAATGTCGGGGTCCGCGGGTGCCTAGTGTGGCGCCTGCGTACCCCGAGAGGCGGTTTTTGAAACCACAAAACCTCCCAAAAATGAAATCTGGGGCCTAAAAGAGAATTCTAAAGGGATGAAATTGAAGAGGAGGATGTTGTAGATTACCTGGAAGAGACGGCGTTCGATTTCGACAGTCGGATTCTCCGCAATGTCCACGGGAAGCTTCTTGCCAAAAGCCCTTTTTCTCTCCTCAAATAGTAAAATGGTAAAAATGAATTGGTAAAAGCCCTTTTTATTGGTTTTTTGGGTAAATAAATGGTAAATTTGTTTATTTTTCACCATGAAAAGGTATTTTTCAAAGTATTTTTATCTATCTTCAACAGGTATGAGTAATGTGTTGGTTTTTGTGCAGGATAAAGGATTTTCAGGGAAAATTGTCATTTTTTACAAACAAAAACATCAGAGTCATCTTTAAGCTCTTTTCTGACTCCTAAAATGTGAAAAGATTGCCGAGTTTTCTTTTTAGCTCGTTAAAATAGGATTAAAAAGACGGTCCTCTTACAACCCTTTTCTGACCGTAAAAACATGAAAAGATTGCCGGATTTTTGTCGTTTCAAATTCGATATTGGAAATAAAACGACGTGTCCTTGATCGCTTTCTACTTTTCAGATCAGAGACACTAATCATGAAAGTACTCCTTGGTCGTAAAGATCAAGCGGTTCTCTCAAGTATTATTTTATACTTTTTCGGGCTTGGGAGACACAAATTTACGAAAAAGGTCAACCCTGGAGTCTTCTTAAGTTTTTCAGACTCTCTAAAATTGAAAAACGCCGAGTTTCTCCTATACTGGACTCGTTAAAATTTCACAGTAAAGGACCTGTTCGATTACAAACAGGAATGGACCACTCCTTCTTAGGGTTCGAATCTAAACTAAGTTGGACTCATCCAAAGGATGAGCTTATAATCAAGCAAATGTTATCCTCCTCAATCTTGTAAAAAATAAAGAGGTACTTGCCAGAAATGATGGGGGAAAAGAGAGGAAAATGAGCCTATTTGTTATACTTTGTCTCAGAAAAACCTTATCACCCCTCTTGAACACGACACTTTTCATTCACCTGGGTTGGGAAATCCTTTGCCTAATAGTTGATCAAACCACATTGAAAGTTTTCATCCGATTTCCGGGTATTAATTTTGGGACAATTGTCACCAAACCATCTGTAGTGGCGTTATGTGTTCAAGAGGAGTCTTGCAAATAAACCATTCATCTGCAAAATATCTGTCATCCATCTTGACCATCCCTGAGTCAGTCCTTACAGCTACATTTCTTCAACTTGATCTATGATTTCGTGTTATGGGCTTGCCTGCAACGGATCGCTTTCTATCGACTTCAGTTCATTATCTAGAAAGATGATCTAGAAATCATCAGTACCTTGGGATCTGCATGCCTCAATGGCAGGTTTCTCGCCTTTGACGACAGGTTACATCAATGACCTTCGATCAAGGGATTCTGTGACATGTTCGACATCAACACATCCATTCACATCTCATGGATTGTACTGGGTACTTTGAGAGCCATTGACATCACTGGTGGTCTCTCTCACACTTGTTAACAGTTTACATCATTGACTGGTAATCAAGTGGTTTCTACCATGTTCGACATCAACTCATTTATTCGCATGGATAGAATCGTACTGTTTTGGGAAGCAGAAATGAAGACCCTGGATCTAGTTTCCGCCATCCAGGCTGCGAGGAGTTTTGTATTCATTATACAATAGAATAATTATAAACAGATGGCTGCGTCCATACTGTGTCTACATGTGTCTATGATTATGATGTATTGCGAAATCATTCCTATATCAGAGCAGTAGTTAGTTTGTTAGTTAAGTTTTTGATCTGAGTATGGGAATGCCTACCTCAGCGATGATATGATCTCATATATGTATTTTATGTTGAATATTTGTAGGTTCCAACTGGGCTCTCCACAAGATAATCCTTGAAATGATAAAGTGCTTCACCCTTCCTAGATGATATAAAACCCTGATCTACTACAGACCTCGCACTTTAGGGGGCAATTTGTTACACTAAAATTTGTTGCCATAACTATTTGCAGTCAGTATGGCTCCATCAATAACCATACTGTCCTCCTTGGCAAGTCTTATACCTCTGCTCCTCGTGTCAAACTCCAAAAAGAGAGAAAGCCTTTAAAAAATCAATATAACTCTGGTTCCGCACTTTCTCTTACTCTTACCTGCGGGCCCGCACCTCAAGTACATAATACCTGCGTACTTGTACACTCTGTCTGTAAAGGGGTGGGTGCGTACCCCTGTAAAAGTCAAAAGGCACAAGTTTTACTTCAAAAAACTTACTTGCGATCGATTCTAGAGCATTCTAGAAGATGGTTTGATGTGGATTGAGCGCCTCCAGATGGTTCATGCATCCCAATGAAAGAGGAACTTATCCCATGAAGAGGGGAGCTATCCCTTTGAAAGAGGGGCTTATCCCATTGATGGTGGACCTGTTTAACTTCCTCCAAAGCATTATAAATACAGGCATTGGGCCAAAGGCAAGGGAGGTTAAAAGCTGAACATTCCTAAGGGTAGATGCTGCTGAAATTAGGACTCCCTTATAGAGCTTGAGAGGAGAGATCACATTCCTTTATTAGCTTCATTTGGAAGTGGGTGAGCTGATCAAAGTAGAGGAGAACTCTTGCTGGACCCTGGGAGGGACCTGCACAACACCAAGGCATTGGTTGTAAGGATTCTTTTGTTTCCAATTAATACAATTAAGTTCGTTTTTCTCAACAAGTTGTTATATATAATTTGTTTCATAAACTCCTTGGTATTTATGATGAATATGTTTTATTATATTATTTATTCAGGTGCTATGTAATCGTTTGCTTGTTTGTGTATGCAGGCTTCAAGGAGAGGAGCTCATCTGGATCGAAGAGGCTTGGCCGCTACAAACAGCATTGGACTAAAGGTAAGCCTTAAACACCTGGTTTCTCTTATTTTAAATGCATATTTAGGGAAAGATAGTGCTTGATTGTTTTGTTTGTCACTAGAAACGCCTTAGTTTCTAGGGAGGTCGGTTTTGTCCGCAAAATTGACTCTTTCCGCATGACAATAACAATAGAGGGATTCTATGGGGCACAGAAATAACAATATGGGGGTAATAGGGGCACAACAATGTAAATAAGGGGTATAACTATAATAGTAATGGGGTAATCACTAGTATTATAGGGACCCAACACATGATTTCATAGAATCTAACATTGGATTGAATACCCACCATATTACAAAGATCAATATGAGGAAGTTTGATTGCAAGGATCACGTAACATGGATACTACAGATGGAGCAATATTTCGATCTCCATAATGTGCAACACACACAAAAGGTATGTATTGCAATTTTATATTTAGAACCCAATCAGTTTGTATGGTATCGACGGCTTTTTTCTCGTAAAAATATTGTACTTGCACAATTTTTACGAAGGAAACGATAACACATTATGAGGATACAAAGAGGAACACCTTCTTTAGCCAATTGATAAATCTTAAACAAAAGGGTTCAATGGCAGAGCACATTGAGGACTTCCAAAAATTAAATATTATAAGGGTAAATGATATTCTATAGAAGCATAGGATTGATTTCTTCATAGGGAATTTAAAGGATTACATCCAACATGAGGTTTGCCTTTGGGAACTTGATTCACTGGAGAAGGCATTCAGGTTGGCAAGAAAAATTAAAAGAAAAATTATGGCAACAAGGAAGCCTACCACTCATAACTATAAAGATGGAAGTGTTGTTTCTCCTAGCCTTCCACAACCTACAAGGTTGACACCACAACACTTGGAAGAAAATAAAGTAAAAGGAATTTATTACAGTTGTGATAGGAAATATACTAAAGGTCATAAGTGTGTTGAGAAGAAATTAATTTACATAGATTTGGAAAAGGAGGAATAAAAGGATCAAGAAACGTCAAAATAAGAGGATATACACCAAGAACCAACCCGAACTACCACTCCTCAAACTCTCAAGATAGAAGGACATATCAAGAAGAAAAATATAGTAATGTTGATTGATTCGGGTAGTACCCATAATTTTATTCATTGTTAGCCAAGGAATTGAATTTCTTCCTATATCCAGCACCTGAGGGTCAAGTGATAGTTGCAAATGGAGGAACCATAAATTGATCTAGAAAGTGCCATAATATCAAGCTATCTGTGGGAAAATATGTATTTAATAGTCCAATGCTTTCCATTCCAATGGGTGGTGCTAATGTTGTACTAGGAGTCCAATGGTTACAATCTTTGGGTACGATAGCTTTTAATTTTCAAAAGCTTTTCTTGAATTTTTTTTGGGAAGGAAAGGAAGTTGAATTAAGGGGTATCACAAGGAAACCAGGAAATATATTAAGCTCTAATGACATGACAAATCTTATAAAGAAATAACAATGGGGAAAAATTGCACAATTATGGTCACTAGAGGTTCAAACATCAAAATCATCTACTTCTCTAGATCTTCAAAAAGTCTTGGACAATCATTCTAAGGTTCAAATAGTGGAAGATCACATCGAGCATCAAAAACAAGTTCTCCAACTCTTAAAGGATAACCTCACTTTGGTGTAGAATAAAATGAAACAACAAGAATATTAGCATCACAATGAAAGAAGTTTTGACGTAGGTGACTGGGTATTTTACGGCTACAACGATACAAATAAATGTCCCTCAAGAAAGCTAAGAAGGATAATAAATTATCACCAAAGTATTATGGTCCTTACAAGGTGTTGCAAAAGATTGGTACTATGGAATACAAATTGGAGCTTCCTGCATCTTCCCAAGTGCACCTAGTTTTCCATGTTTCATGCTTAAAGAAGGTTATAGGTGACAAGCTGCCAACTCAAACAATATTGCCAGAACTTGACGAGGAAGGAAAAATCATATTGGAACTTGAAGCAATCACAGAAAAAATAACTCAACATATACGAAATCAATCAATTCCAAAGTATCTCATCAATTGGAAGGACTTACCCGCTAAAGATTCCACATGGGAGGATGAGAATTTTATACAGAAGCATCCAGAACTACTCAAGCATTGAGGACAACACTTTTTTGAAGGAGAAGGGCATGCTAGGTCCTTATAATACTAGTGTATTCCCTCATTGTTATTTTTAGTGTAGCCCCCTTATTGTTATTGTTGTGCCCATGTAGTCCCCATATTGTTATTATTGTGCCCCATATAAGCCCACTATTGTTATTGTTGTGCCCTTACATTATTATTGTTATGTCAGCTATGATTATATTGTGACCCCTTAGACCTCTATATATAGAAAGGAGGTTTTTTCATTTGAATAATCAAATAATTATTCATTTATGTAATGTAAAGGAGGTTTCACCCTCGAAGAGGATAATTTTTAAGTCGTTGATCTATCTATTTGTGAGTTGGTTGCATAACACTAGATCAGTGCTCCAACCTTAGGAAGCAATGGTCCCCATTGTGTTGAGAGGGGGAAGCTTCCACTAAACTTGGTCCCTAATGAGCCACTTGCCTTGGTGCAAGAGATAGCTGACTTTCACAACCCAATACAGTTGGATCCTCTGTTGTCGAGTGTATTTAATCTATGTGTCCATGATTTGGTTAGTTGTGGTTTGTTCAATGCAATTTGGGTTGAGATTTGTTGGTATCAACTTCTCAACAATGTTTGATTTGACCAACAATGGTGGAAAGTATAATAGAAGGTAGTCCACATTGGACACTATGTGTGAGCCAAGGAATGGGGGAATGTTGAGCTTGAAATCATTATCACCCACATCCTTGGTGATGATGTAAGGCCCATATCAGAGTGGTTGAAGTTTCCAATGGGATATACTAATGCATTCCTTATGAAAATGTAACCAAACTTTGTCACCCACTTGAAACTTATGTGGCACTTGATGCTGATCATGATGTTGTTTGTAATTGGCATTGAATTCATCCAGGATATCATAGACCTACTGGTAGATGTGTTAGGATGCATTCAATAAACCTACTTCCTTCATGAACTTTAGACTGAACATGTGAAGATTCTACCTGTGTAGTTGCAAGAGGCATTTCGACATAAATGGGACATAATGGTTGAAATCTTATGCCCAATTGAAAGGTTTTGTGTCCAATTGAGCTATGGAGAGCTATGTTATAGATGTGTTGGAAATAGGAAAGACTCTCATCCCTTGTTTATGGATGCTTGGAGTTGTACATGCATAGTATGTGCACTATCATCCTGTTGAAAACCTTTGCCTTGTCATTAGTATGTGGATGGAATGCAGTCGAATTGATAAGCTTAGTGTCCAATAACGACCAAAGGCTTGACTAAAATGTGCTCAGGAACTTGCTATCCTTATCTGATATAATGGTCTATGGGATCCCAAAATGAGCCCATACTCGTTTGAAGAAGAGTTTGGCATTGTCTTATGCTATGATGCTCTTCTTGTAAGCCATTAATATAGTTATTTGAGAAAATCTATCGATGACCACAAATACACAGTCATTCCCATGTTTGGAAAAAGGGAGGCCAGACATATAGTCCATGGAGATGGATTCCCATGGTCGGCTAGGAGTAGGAAGAGGAGTGTACATTCCTTGCTTCTTAATGGTTGGCTTAGCGATGGCACAAATAGTGCAAGATATGATATATTTTCCAACATCTTGTTAGAGTTTTGGACAATAAAAATATTTCTGCAGTATTGCCATTGTCTTCTCAACACTAAAGTGTCATATGACCCTGCTGTAATGCGCCTCCCAAATCAGCTTGGAATGCTCGCTTGAAGGAACACAAAGATGTCCCAGATAGCACAACAATCCATCCTAAAGGTGGAAGTATAGAATTGGATTTCCATCCATCAACATCTTGTAGGTGTAAACAAACTCTGAGTCACTTTCATATAGTTGTGGCCATCTAGAGGTCTCGTGCCCGCAAGAGTTGAGAACTATACTCAGTGCCACAATCGGGGGTTGACTGAGGTAGTCTACGACATGATTGGTGCTTCCCTTCTTGTACTTTATGTTCAAATGGAATTGTTGCAGGTATGTAGACCATTTTTTATGGTGATCATTCTGCAACTTCCCCTATGTTTGCATAAATTGAAGAGGTTGGTGATTTGTGTGGATGATCGTCTCATTCCCCAAAATATAATGCTTCCATTTCCAAGAAGCATGAACGATAAATTACATCTCCTTATCATAGGTGGGGTACCTACAAATAATATCATAGAGTATCTCACTGTGATATGCAACCTGGTGCCCTTGTTGAGTGAGGACTACACCAATAGCATATCTGAGGCATATGTCTCAATCTCAAATGGTTGTTGTAGGTATGGAAAGGTGAGGACTGGTGCAAAGCAAAGACGATGTTTTAGTTCAATGAATTCCTTTTGCTCTACCTTGGACCAAAAGGACTTTTCTTTTGCTCCCCTTGGTAACTTGACTCAATGGCCAAGTAATATGAGAGAACTCCAACATGAATCCCTTGTTGAAATTAGTAAGGCCCAAGAAGTTGTGAAGCTCTGTCATAGCTGTCAGTACTGGCCAATCCTAAATGAATTGGATCTTATCTAGATCCACATGCATGCCTTGCTTGTCGATTATGTAGCCCTGATATTGGACCTAGTCCATTCCAAAGGAACACTTGTCTTGGGTAGCACATAGCTTGTGCTATAGCAGGCCTGAAGGACTTGTTGAATATGTTTCAAGTGCTCTTCCCAAATCTTTCTGAAGATGAGGATGTCATCCAAATATACCACCACAAATGAGTTGGTGAAAGGTTGTAAGATGTCGTCCATCAACCTCATAAAAGTTGTAGGGGAATTTGTCAACCTGAAGGCCATGACCAACCACTCAAAAAGGACCTCCTTGGATTTGAAGGTGGTCATCCATACATATATGGTCTCTATTGGAACTTGGTGACATCCAAATTTCAAATCAATCTTATTGAAGTACTTGGCCCCCTTGCTCTTTTCAAGAAGGTCATCAATCCGTGGGATCAGGTTCTTTTTCCTGACAGTGATTTTATTCAGTGCCCAATAATCAATGAAATACCTTCTAGGTCCCATCCTTCTTCTGTACAAGTACAATTAGGCTCCCACAAGGTGAGGAGCTTGGATGGACGTGACCTTTTTGTAGCAACTCCTCGATCTACCACTTGATTTCCTCATTTTCCAAAAGAGACTAGTGACTTATTGGCCCATTCGATAGAGGAACTCCAAGAGTCATATTGATCAAGTGCTTAACCTAACAATATAAAGGTACTCCTATGGGTGAGAAAAAGATTTCCTTGTATTCTTCCATGACCTTATCAACTTTCTTTTGCTGCATGGAGAGACCATTTCTAGGGGCCATGGATGTGGAAACAATCTTCCCCTTGATTTGAGAAAGAACCAGAAATAAAACAAATTTCCCGGTCTGGGAGATGATCTTACCGAATTGCTTAGTAGAGATCAAAGAGATCGTGGTAGGCAGGATTACCTAGTATCCTGTATAGTTTCCTACCCAAAGTAATAATAATAATGTGAGGCCTGGACTCATACATAGCATAACACTTCCACAAATATGGTTGGCATAATAAAACATCACAAACTTCAAGAGGAGCAACATCACATATTACCTCGTATGTGAAGGGCTTGATGTTCTAGGGAAGGCGACACTTTTGGCTAGCACAAAGATCTTGCCCTTGGTGGATCTCCCCCTCCACTAGATCTTTGGGGTTAGTCTTCTAGACCTTGGTGGTGGAAATGGTGGCATTGGTTTCTGCGTCAATAATATGCTTCCCCTTGTCATCCCCCTTTTCAAGTTTTGGCTTAGAATCAGAACATGCATTGGACTCTGAAGCTTTTAGCTCGGCCAAAAATGACTACTTGACGTGACACTCATTTGTGTTGTGGATGGGGCTCTTGTGGAACTCACACCAGTTTCTCACGTCCTTCTTCATCTTCATGGTGCAAGTATTTTCTTGTGGCTTCAATGGATTGTGTTGGGTCTTGCCCTGCTTTGGATTCACAAATACAAATTCTCGCTTCTTTTGTTTAATTTTTTTTTCAATCTTGGCAGCTTATCAGTATGTTGCACCAAGAAAGGAGATGTTCAGGTACTCCATTTCTTCCTGAATGTATTCGTGCAAACAACTATGATACTTGAGCACTAGATGTCACTCAAAGTCTTTGACACCCATCTTTGTGCATAGAGTATGAAAAATATTTGTGATCTCATGCATATATTAGTCCCTTTGTTGTCGTAGTGTGGTCCATTGTATGTAATTGTCTTCACAACTCCCAAAAGGGTAATATTGTTCCTTGACAATGTCTCAGAAAGAGTTTCGAGAGGATGAAACTATAAACAGAGAGGGTTCCTCAGTCCTTTTCTCAAAATAAGTTTCTCACCAATCCTTGACATGGGGGGCGGCCTTAAGAAGTGCAAAATTAATCTTTTCCATATAAAACAAACTATGGACCAAAAATTAACCTTCCAACATAATTAAACTTTTATCTACAACAATTGCATTTATCTAACCTTTGAATATAGGGATATCAAAGTTAACTTGTACCTTGAAGGGGGTGATGCCTCTGAAGTGACTTCTAGATGTAGATGCATCATCTATTGGAATCCACTGAAGGAACTGGGCAAAGTTGTCCATCATCTCATTCTTTTGCCGCTCGAGGGGTTTTTCAAGCAATAATTTGATAGGATATCCTGCTCCCTCTTCTTTCTTTTTTTTCACCATTGGAGGTAGTCGGTGTCAACGGGGATGTTATTGCAAGGGCTCAACCAATTCAAGTCCTAACTCCTTATACCCCGACCTCGTTGGGGAAATGCAAAGAAAAACAAAGAAAGAGTAGACCGCTCGGATACTTCTAATTCATATTTATGAAGGACAAAATGAAATACAAATTTAAATAGAACACATAGATTCAACATAAGAAAAAAACTTCAATTAATTAATAACAAATACTGAAAATTATTTACATGTATAATGGAGCAAACTAGCTCGGGGGATGGTAGCTTATATTTGAGAATATATGTGACAAATAGATGCCTTCTAAACTATGTTCCAATGAGGCTCAAAGGCCTCTTTATCATAAAGAAGAAGTGTGAAATGCTAGCCCTATGAGACAAAGCGCTAATGGTTTTGGTCCTCGTTGGGGTCAGTTGGACCGCTAATTTCCCAGGGTTGTAACTTTGGCATACAATCTTTGTTTGGCTATCATAATACCTCATTTTGAAGATCTCCATGAGAAGGAAGAAAAAGAATCTATTTCAAATATTTTGGCACTTTTCTGGTCTCTCCTTTTTCCCGTAAAACATCTTTTAGGACCTCAAAGTGGCTCCAAAAGTTTAGGACCTGAAAAATTTCCAAAAATAGAAAGTTGTGCTAGAATTAAGGAAGCTGAAGGAAACAATGTTAGGGGTCCAAGTGGAATAGGAAGGTGGCCAACAATATCCACCTGGATCATTGAGACTTTTCAGCGCAAGGAAGAAGAAGTTAAGAAGCTACAGGAATTAAAAGAACATTTTGTCAAACATATTACATAATTTAAAGAAAAATAGAAGAAATATATCAACATGCTAGAAGAATGTAAAACCACTTTTGATAATGCCCTCCAATAGGATGCAGTAGGGAATGTCAATTCAGACAAAGTAAATTTCTTTGAGATTAAAGTTGTCGAACTTGAGGGAAAAATTAGAAAATGAACTTCAAGAAAGAAATCAATTGGAGTAGATGTGGAATAGTTTAATAAAGCACAAAGATGAAGTTATTGAGGGTGTGTAGTCAGTGCTAAAATAAAAGGATAGAGAAATACAGCCTCTGCAAGAATACATAAGAAATACCACACTTAGAAGGGTCAACCTTATTGAGGCTAAAAACAATGTTTGGAAAAATCCTCAAGATAAGACCTTATGTGAATCTCCTCCTTCATTATGATCTAGTGGCCATGGAAAATGCTAATATTGAAATAAATAACATAAATTCTTTAGTGCTAGAAAGGTTAAAGCAAGTTGATCAAATAATCAATTATCTAATTAATACACTAGATGAGGAAAATACTAAGGCCCTTTAGTTACTTGACAAATATGAGTGCTTACTATTAGTCTAATCAGTCAAACAAAAGCAAGGAACTATAGATGAAATGAATAGTGTTATCACTAGAGTTAAAAAGAACATTGTTGAGTTTAAAGAAGAGTGGGGCTATATCCAAAGGTTCAAATTCCCATCCTTATGGGTGAGTTCTTCTTGGTTGGTAGCAGAGGAATATTTTCATGATGCTTTGAAGAAAGCTCAGGAAAACCATAGTTCTCTTCCTTCTACTGATAATGAACTGGTTTTCAAACAGTTACTAGTAAACTCTCTCTTAAGAGACTTTAATATATTGTCTCTCCTAGACAATATGATAAAGCAACTTCCTTGTACCCCATATCACCTCCTATCTAAACTTAGAATGACTTATTTGAAACTTAAGAAGGTAAAATGGGTATCTCTAGCTGAATGGTACAAGTTTCCAAAGTTAAAAGGAGCCTCACTCAATAGAAAAATGTTTCTCCCACTACACAAGGTATTGAGACAATTCCACCTTTATAATTAGTGATCAAAGAAATTGAAGAATCATAGGATGAATAGGAAATTGTCACATTTATTTTTAAGCCAAAGAAGAAAAGTGTTGGAAGTCCTCAAGTTGTGATAATTGATGCTACGTCAAAGGGAAAGACTAATTTTTTTAAGAAATATTTGAAAAACAAAAATGTTTTTTGAAAGTAGTTTCTATTTTTCAATTATGTAATGTAACTTTATAGTTAAAAGACAATTATTCATTTTTCTTGTATAAATGGAACTTGTTGATGGTGCTAGATTTCGCCAACATGTAAGGGGATCTCCCCAATGTGAAGTCCCAATTATACCTCACACTATTTGTTGTAGGAGTCTCATCTAGCTATATGCCCTAGCCACCGTTGGAAAGGTTTCAAAGATATGCCTT
Source organism: Pinus tabuliformis (assembly GCA_031772625.1). Lineage (NCBI taxonomy): Eukaryota > Viridiplantae > Streptophyta > Pinopsida > Pinales > Pinaceae > Pinus > Pinus tabuliformis. The sequence continues at coordinate 700,192,604 of CM062807.1, forward strand.
GGTTACAATCACACACAAGAGATCACAACACATCTTTGGGTAGAAAATATGTAACCTCTGTGAAACATCCTATGTAAGGTGCACGGGGGAACTTCCATGACTGGTAAAGGAAAACAAGCCTCCAGCTAGAAAAATTATAGTACTATCCTAAAGGGGGACCTAGGAAGGAAGAGAAAGTCTTGTAGATTACCTATAGATTAGTCCACACAATAAATAACAATTGTGAAAGCATAAAAAAACTTAATCAAAACAAACTTTGCTAAGCAACGAATTAGTTCATTGGACTTAGTATGAAATTTAAGCAACATATGCTGCAAACGTAACAAGAATAGTCCTACTATATCTATGATACATGTATGAATAAGTGACAGCTCATATAGCTTCTGATTATGAATGAAATATCCCAAGTACATACTTAGATAGAAGAAACATTATATCCAGTAGTGGAACATGAAGCCACAACTTGCTTCTCCAAAGAATGATCTATCTCTTATGCACTATAAGAGAAGCCAAAAGAAGACTCCAAGAATCAAATCCCTTAGCTTAAGTTATGAGGAACTATCTATAACTAATGACAATGACCTTTCATCTTCCACATGACACTTCAACTCCTATAGTTTTTCATATTCTATACATGACTCTTTACATTCCATATATGGATATTCACATTCCACATGTGTCTCTTGGACTTCATTACATATAAATTATTAAAAAAAAAAAATTACATATGAGATAGGGGATATATAAGACAAAGCTGATAATAGGAAAAATTCTTATCAAATTGAAAAATAATTTTCTTCCTCATGGAGCTTATTAGTGATGTATGTGTGCCATGTTTTGAACTTCATTGAGATGAATTTGACCCAAACTGACAAGTCCCTTGCATAATGCGTCTTCATCTAGTGCCTCTGTCAATATGGTGTTGGAGCTTGACTGTACATTATTCCATAGCAATGAAAGTTTCATGTGAGATTTGACTGGTGCGATGACATATTTCAGAATAATGTCTTTGGTGATATCCAAGTCTTCCTGCTCTGATGCTTGCTTGATCTATTCTATGTATTTCCCGATCTCCTGGAAGATGATTTCCCTGCCTATGATTTCTTCAAGTGATCCTATTGAGGGAATCCCATGTTTTTGTGCTAGAGACTTGAAACCATTGTGCAAACAATTATAAGCAAACATAGTGCTAATCAACTATTCTTCAAGATGCATTTAGTTCTGATGGTGGAGTCTTAGCTGAATTATGTCCATTTTAGCAAAAATGTTATCTTTTATTTCTAAATGTTGTGGAGCATATGGATACCTGGAAACCCATTCTTGAAGTTGGTCAATTGCTCTGTTTTACACTTTCAAGAGTTTTACCACTTCTTGTGATTTCTTATGAATTCCAACGAGAGGAGCTACCACTTGTTTTAGAAATATCATCTCATCATATAATCGTGACACGGTGTCCTCCATTTGCCCCAGTTCCTCCAGCATGGATGAGTTCCATTCTGTGGTGTTGAAGTTGTGTGAAGATAATCGTTGTTTCTCTGTTACAAGGTGTTCTGCCTATTTCTTCACTGCAATGAGTTCTCTCCTTAATCTAGCATTATTATTAAACATATATTCATATTTATGTTCTGTCACTGTATAAAAAGCAATGTTTTCCTCCATGAATGTCCTAGGATTTCTTCTGGTATTGGAAGTTATCACCTTCTCTATATATACTAAGACTGACTAGATTCTGGGAATCATTTGGGAAGAATATGTGCCTCTGTTACACGATCCTCTTCTTGATCTGACCAAACGTGACACTGCACACATCCATGAATCTGTTTGCAAGTGGAGGTGTGATTCCCATTTCTCTAAATGGAAGATGACCACCCGTGAGCAGAGGTTCTTCTAGAGAACCTGGTTCATCATCCATGGGTTGGATGGTATCCTCTTCCTCCAACTCTTCTTCTATCTCTTGAGTCAATTGTTCTTCTTCCAATCTTTGTGCTGCTTCTTCCTCCTGGGACTACCTTTGTTTTTCCTCTTCTATTATTCTCCTTTCCTCTTCTTCTTCTTGTTTCTTCCTAAGAAACTCATCTTGCTTCCTCTTCTTCTACTTCTCTCATTTCTTGTTCTGCTTGAATAGCTTTTGTGTTTAAATGATTAGTTTTCCATTTCCTGCTGCTTTATCATGTCAAATCATACTTGATCCTCTTCCTAGGAGTAACACTCTTTTCTTGAGGGTTTATCTGCGCTACCTCTTGCACCTACATATCTTGAGTTGGTGGATCTTAGGGTGAACTAGTCTCCATCCATGGATGTGTCTTTCTAACTTCTTTTACCGGTTCTTCACTTTCTCATATTTTTAGGTAGACATTGATGAATATCCCCTCTTGAAACTGTTCCTTTCACAATGCTTCTTGCACACTCTCTTGGGATCATATCCATGAAAGTATTTAGTTGCAAAGTGAAAGCCATCCAACTCTTGTATTTATACAATTGTCACCTTATGGCTCTTTAGCTTATATAATCCAATCCTCAAAGGGAAGGTGGGCCAAGGGGATTTCTTCCTCCTATGAAGGACTGATGCAGGAGCATCCGGACTTAGCTAGCAATGTGATGGTTTGTTCACATGTTGTGGCTAAATGAGTTGAATTTCACTGACCTGAGTGGTCAAAAGTCAGTTTTGGTAGAGAGGGTTGGATCTCTCAAAAATGATCTTTACTTCATTATTGTAATAATTAGAAAATTGTCTTATTTTAGACTAAGGGATAAGTTGTTAGCATAGGTGTGTAATAGAGCTTAAAAATAGAGATTTGATTGTTAGATTGATTAAAATAGAGATCGAGTTGTTAGTGCAGTTAGAATAGGATTTGACTCATAAAAGAGAAGAAAATGTAATGGAAAGGGATTAGCTGAGATGATTGAGAATTGAGTGAGAGGCGAGAGTTGAGTGATAGATAGGGTTTTGAGATTGAGATAGAGGTCAGATAAATTGTTGTAATTGAGCCGAGAGGGCCAAGACTCTGTAACTACTATTATATTGAAGAAATTGATTCAGTGTGCAACTGTGTGTTAATCCTGGTGAAGACTCTCGTTTACCTCTGTGTATCTGCGTTTTGAAACTTAACCGGGTATTTTCTCTGTTTTCACACTTTAATTGTAAATATCAATGTTTATGTGTTAATCATGGTCATTTAGTATTAATGGCGGAAGAAGAATGGCGGAGGAATAGATCTGGATCATCAGATCGATAGATCTGTTAGATCGACAACGATCAGTAACTACAGGAGTAGGAGAGTATGGATTTTCTTGATCGTGGTTGAAGTCCCGCACTCGCTCCTAGCCGTCGATCTCATATTCAACCTCTTAGATCATAGTCAACTACGGGAGTTAAGGCCGTTTTAAACCGTGTGCTAGTTGAAGTCCCGCAAGCCATAGATTTGATGGCCTCTTATATCCAACAGATATTGGGTCATAAAGTGATCGAACTTTAACTTCAAAATCGGACCCGAACATTTATAGATCAAGGATTTATATTCCTTATCGGCTCCGTAAGGGCGGTTAAACATTGTGCAAGTAGCTCGTCTGATATCACTATTAACCGTTGGATCAAGTGCGCTTTGATCAATGATGGAGGATCACCGGATTGTTTTGTTGATCGGGGTGAGTGATGACCGTTAAATCTGGAGAGAGGAGATCAACGACGTATATTGAACCTTCTGTTTAAAAAGGGAAAGTCAACATGGGACCGATGTATTTAGGGGAAATGTGGGACCCTCGGGATAAAGTAAGCCACGTACAGAATTCGCTTGAACACATCTGATTGGTTATAAAGTAACCAATACTCTGTTTTTAAGACTACCACCTCATTTTGATCAACCTCCTGCGTCATTTTTGGTATTGAAGCACAGAGATTGAGTTGACTACAGTAAATATGCCATCGAGGAGGGGAGCTGGCATAAGTCGAGGAAGACCCGAAGTAAATGCAGTTCTGCTGGAGGAGATCCGGAGTCTGCATACAAGGATGGACACAATGGAGATTGCTCAGAGGAGAACACCTGATGAAGGACTTGCCAGTGCTGCAGAAGAATCTTCTGAGGAAGAAGAAGAGGAGGAAAATGAAACTACCAAAGTTATCAAGATGTTGGCTAAAGTAGGTGGAAAACCAAAGGTGGAAATTCCTGTGTATAAAGGGAGTCCCAATGCAAAAGAGTTAATGGATTGGATCAGTTCATTGGACAAATATTTTGACTATGAGGAGATTGATGACAAAAAGAAGGTGAAATTTGTAGTTACCAGATTGAAGTGTCATGCAACTATTTAGTGGGATGAACTACAAACATCCAGAACAAGAAAAGGAAAGTCCAAGATCAAGCAATGGGACGAAATGGTGAGTAAAATGAAAACTAAATTTATGCCAAAAGATTATTAGTTCAATCTTTTCAAACAGTTACAAAATTTAACGCAAAAAGGAATATCTGTTAAAGAATATACAAAAGAGTTTTATAGATTGAGTATTAGAGCAAGACATGCAAAGGATGACATGGAGAAGGTAGCTAGATATATCAATGGCTTAAGATATGACATACAGGATGAGATCATCTTGTTGAGTCTGAAGACCATTGAAGATGCCTATCAAGCAAGTTTGAATGCAGAAGAGAAAATGTTGAGAAAACAAAATGAGAGGAATAGAGGGAAAAGTTCAGTAAGAGGTAGAGGAACTACCAGACCAAGGTTTCAACAACATCAGAATGAAGTAGGAAGTTCAAGTAGTAGACCACCACAGAGGGGATATTTTAATAGAGGAAGATTTGCACCCAGAGGAAGAGGTTGAGGAAGAGATATTCAGTGTTACACATGTGGAGAATGGGGACATGGATCATGGGATTGTCCTCATAATAGAACAAAAAGTCAGAGGAATGTGAATGTGGTTGAGGCAAAGCAAGAAACACCTCAAATTATAGAAAAGGAAGAATCCCCTGAAGTAGGAGAATCCCTGTTGTTGAAAAGGGCATTTCTTAAGGCAGAGAAAGAGACTGGAGAACCAGCTCAGAGGAAGAGTTTATTCAGAACTACATGCAAATCCAAAGGTAAATGTTATAAAGTGATCATTGACAGTGGAAGCGTTGATAACCTTGTTTCTACAGAGATGGTGGACAAGCTAGGATTAGTGAAGATAGTACACCCTACTCCTTACAAAGTGTCATGGTTGCAGAATGGACATCAGTTTATTGTGACATAACAATGCAAGGTAGAGATACAGATTGGTACTTATAAAGATGTGATATTGTGTGATGTAATGCTAATGGATGTATGTCATGTAATGCTGGGAAGACCTTGGCAGTTTGATCAGAAAGATATTTATGATCGTAGGAAAAATACTTATACTATAGAGAAGGATGGAAATAAACATACACTGCTTCCATTGAAGGATGAAGCTGACAAAGGAGAACCTGGAAACAATGTTATGCTGATGAGTGGAAAGGCACTATTGCAAGAGGTTGGAAAAGGTGAAGAAATGCATTTTGTTGTCATAGGAGACCTAAGGTAATTTTGACTTCCACAAACTTAGATGATTTACCTGAAGAAATCAAAACTTTGTTAAATGATTTTGCTGATATTATTGTGGATGAGTTGCCAAATGCATTGCCACCAATCAGGAGTATTAGTCATCATATTGATCTAATACCAGAAGCAAGTTTTCCAAACAAAGTAGCATACAAATTAACTCCTCAAGAGAATGCAGAAGTTGGAAAACAAGTGCAAGAACTGATGGATAAGGGACTAATCAGAGAGAGTCTTAGTCCATGTGTTGTACCAACAGTACTCAATCCAAAGAAAGGAGGTGAATGGCATATGTGTACAGATTCCAGAGCCATAAACAAGATCACTATCAGGTATAGGTTTCCTTTACCATGCATGGATGATTTGATGGATTGTTTGAGTGGGTCAAAGTATTATGCTAAAAAAGATCTGAAGAGTGGATATCATCAAATAAGAATTAGAGAAGGAGATGAATGGAAGACTGCATTTAAAACAAACAGTGGGTTGTATGAGTGGTTAGTGATGCCTTTTGGACTCACTAATGCACCTATCACATTCATGAGATTGATGAATGAAGTCTTGAAGGAATATGCAGGCAAGTTTGTTATTGTTTATCTTGATGATATTCTAGTTTTTAGTAGAAGTAAAGAAGAACATCTAGAGCATCTTAAATTGGTTTTAAGAACTCTGCAGAAAGAGAAACTACTGATAAATCTGAAGAAATGTAGTTTCATGAAAGAAGAATTAATTTACTTGGGATTTGTAGTTTCTAAAGAAGGGTTGAAAATGGATCCAGAGAAAGTACAAGCAATTTGGAACTGGCCCATTCCAAGGAATATATTTGAGGTAAGAAGTTTTCATGGTCTTGCAAGTTTTTGTAGGAAATTCATCAGATGTTTTAGTTAGACTTGTGCACCAATTCTTGAAACAATCAAGGAGAATAATCAGCCATTCAAGTGGACAAAAGCAGAAGATAGGAATTTTAAGTTACTGAAGAGGAAAATCACAGAGAAACCAGTTTTAGCTTTACTTGATTTTGAAAAAGTATTTCAAGTTGAAACAGATGCTAGTGGAGTTGCAATTGGAGCAGTTTTGAGTCAGGAACAAAGACCAATAGCATACTTCAGTGAGAAATTAAATGAAGATAAGAAGAAATATTCTTCTTATGATAAAGAATTTTATGCTATTGTACAAGCCTTAAAAAAATGGAGACATTATTTGCTACCAAAGGAGTTTATATTGTATTCTGACAATCATGCATTACAGTTCATAAAAAACCAACCAAAATTGAACCAGAAACATGCCAAGTGGGTAGAGTTTTTGCAGAGCTTTACTTTTGTGATAAAACACACAAGTGGTAAGTTGAACAAAGTTGTTGATGCTTTAAGCAGGGTAAATTTCATTGTGCAAGAATTAAAAGTTGGTGTTGTAGGATTTGAAGAAATGGTTGAAATGTATAAAGATGATGCAAATTTCAAAGATATTTATACAACAGTACAAAATCCAATAGTTCATAACAGAAGTCAGTGGTTAGATTATCTTATCCAAGGAGGTTTATTGTTTAAAGGCAACAAGTTGTGCATTCCCAAATGTTCTATGAGGGAAAACATAATAAAGGAGAAACACAGTGGAGGATTATCTGGTCACTTTGGACAAGACAAAACCTTTTCTCAAGTAAATACTTTTTACTATTGGCCAAGGATGCAAACTGATGTGAAGAGATTTGTTGAGAAGTGCAGGATATGTTAGCATGCTAAAGGGAGAAGCCAGAATACAGTATTGTACCAGCCATTTCCAATACCAGACCGACCATGGGATGCAGTTAGCATGGATTTTGTTTTGGGGTTACCTAAAACTCAAAGGGGAATGATTCCATTTATGTTGTGGCAGATATATTTTCCAAGATGGCACATTTCATTGCATGTAGACTAGTGATGCAACACATATTGCTAATCTATTTTTTTCAGAAATTGTAAGATTACATGGATTGCCTGTAAGTATTGTGTCTGATAGAGATACAAAGTTTGTAGGGAATTTCTGGAGAACTCTTTGGAAGAAACTAGGTGCTAACCTCAGTTTCAGTTCAACATACCATCCTCAAATAGATGGATAGACTGAAGTGGTAAATAAAAGCTTGGGAAACATATTGAGAAGTTTAGTGTATCAAAATCCTAAGCAGTGGGATTTAGCACTAGCTCAGGCTAAATTTGCTTATAATGACACTCCAAACCGAAGTACTAGAATGAGTCCATTTCAGATTGTTTTTGGGATGAATCCAAGGGGTGTGTATGAGCTCAGAAATTTGGGTAAACATGAGACAAGAAGTGCAAAAGCTGCAGAGTTTGCAGAGCAGATGCAGAGACTACAAGAAGATGTCAAAGGTAGATTGCAGGAAAGCAGCAACAAATACAAATAGAGAGTAGATATGAAAATAAGAGAGAAAGAATTCCAAGTGGGAGATTTAGTGATGCTGTATTTGAGAAAAAAAATATTTCTTGCTAAGACTTACAATAAACTAAAAATGAAAAAGATAGGACCATGTAGAATTGAAAGAAAGTTTTCAACTAATGCTTATGAAATTGAATTGCCAGAAGGGATTGGAATATCACCTATCTTCAATATTGTATATTTGTATCCATACAAAGAGACAGAGACAAAGCTACAAGAGGAAACTACAAAAGATGAAGTTCAAACTTTGAACTGGGAAGAACAAATTCCAAAGACAGTTAAGAAAGAGGCGGAAGTTGTTTTGGAGAAAAGAGTATCCAAAAGAACTACAGGAAAAATTTGTTTTCAATATTTAGTCAAATGGAAAGGACAACCAATGGAGGATGCTAGTTGGTTGACAACAACAAAGTTGTAGAAGTATGGAGTAAACCCTGAAAGTCTGACGGATGATTCTTTTCTTCCCCGAGAGTCTGATGTAGAAGCATCTGGACTTAGCTAGCAATGTTATGGTTTGTTCACATATTGTGGCTAAATGAGTTGAATTTCACTGACCTGAATGGTCAAAAGTCAGTTTTGGTAGAAAGGGTTGGATCTCTCGAAAATGATATTTACTTCATTATTGTAATAATTAGAAAATTGTCTTATTTTAGACTAAGGGATAAGTTGTTAGCATAGGTGTGTAATAGAGCTTAAAAATAGAGATTTGATTGGTAGATTAATTAAAATAGAGATCAAGTTGTTAGTACAGTTAGAATAGGATTTGACTCATAAAAGAAAAGAAAATGTAATGGAAAGGGATTAGCTGAGATGACTGAGAATTGAGTGAGAGGCGAGAATTGAGTGATAGATAGGGTTTTGAGATTGAGACAGAGGTCAAATAAATTGTTGTAATTGAGCTAAGAGGGCCAAGACTCTGTAACTACTATTATATTGAAGAAATTGATTCAGTGTGAAACTGCGTGTTAATCCTGGTGAAGACTCTCGTTTACCTCTGTGTATCTGCATTCTAAAACTTAACCGGGTATTTTATCTATTTTCACACTTTAATTATAAATCTCATTGTTTAGGTGTTAATTGTGGTCATTTAGTATTAATGGCGGAGGAATAGATCTGGATCATCAGATCGACAGATCTGTTAGACCGACAGTGATCAACGACTGCGGGGTTAGGAAAGTACACATTTTCTTGATTGTGGCTGAAGTCCCACTCTTGATACTAGTCGTCAATCTCATATTAACCCTCTTAGATCACAGGCAACTGCAGGAGTTAAGGTCGTTTTAAACCATGTGCTAGTTGAAGTCCTGCAAGCTGTAGATTTGATGTTCTCTTATATCCAACAGATATCGGGTCATAAAGTGAATGAACTTTAACTTCAAAATCGGAGTTGAACATTTATAGATCAAGGATTTATATCCCTTATCAGCTTTGTAAGGGCGGTTAAACATTGCGCAAGTAGCTCGTCTGATATCACTATTAACTGTTGGATCAAGTGCGCTTTGATCAACGGTGGAGGATCATCGGATTGTTTTGTTGATCGGGGTGAGTGATGACCATTAGATCTGGAGAGAGGAGATCAACGACGTAGAGTGAAGGACCTATTTAAAAAGGGAAAGTCAACGTGGGACCGACGTGTTTAAGGGAAACGTGGGACCCTCAGGATAAAGTAAGCCACGTACAGAGTCCACTTGAACACATCTGGTTGGTTATAAAGTAACCAATAGTCTATTTTTAAGACTACCACCTTATTTTGATCAACCTCCTACATCAAGAACTCCTGACAACCCCTTTTCCAACTAATATGATACTTACTACATGATCACCTTATTGGTCACATATCGCAACTTGAGATTAGGGGATATCTAACATCCAAAATAACAAATGTATGTGCCCTCAGGCGCTGCAAACCAATCTGCAATATTGTGTAGTTACTCCTTCACCTGATCAGTCATGCAAGGAGGATTGAACTTGAAGATCATGTGAAATATAACTATAAATAAGTGATCAACCAATCTAACATATGCACCTCTGAAGCTTGATTTTGAAAACACTTTGCAGTGTAAGTAAATTGGAAACTAATTCTAAGGGTTCCAGTTCCAATACATTCCTGGGAAAGCATATTGTGCACATATTCCATCTAAAATAAATGCAAACATATAGAATTCCAGTGCCTGATTCACCCCAAAAGATGCCTTTGCCTACCCCACATGATGTCACAACTTAAATGACAATATATTTGCTTAATTGAATATCTTACCATGAGTAACCACCATATTGAGCATATATATCCATTTCTCCTCAAACACTTCAGCGGTCTTACGATAATCCGAATTGGATCCATAAAGAATGATCAACAGAACCATGGCTGTACCAGGTCGGGTAAAACTTCAAAGAATTTAGAATAACGATCAAAAAAACCTCTAAACCGGTGGCAATTGGCAGCCAGCATGGAACGACGAGGACCTCGGTCAAAGTGCGCTAACCGAGACCCATGGAGACTGCGCGGGAGGCAAAAATAGTCGTTGGGAGGCCCAGATCGGGAAACGGAGGGAGTTTTTGATGTGCGATTAGCGCTTAGAAAACCCTCAAAATGGGGAAGCCCCGAGCGCTTGGTCGCATGAGAGCCGGGAAAACCGTGGGGAAAAAGGATAAAGGCAAAGGCGAGACCTGCGCTCCAAAAAGAATGACGGTATTGATCGGGGGCACCTTTGGGCGGTAAGCAGTTTTGGCGAAAACGGAGTAATTCCACTCAGCGCTCGACGCGTGGCAGGCGGAGGAGAGAGAAAACCACCGCTCATCGCGCACTAACGGTCGAGTAAGTCATCCGCGCGAAATGAGTGGATGGCGTTGGATCTGGGGGCTCCAGATCTAACGACTGAGATCGCGCCTGATGGAGAAGACAGAATTGACGAGGGATTAAGCCGTGATATGAAAGGATTTGAAGTCTGCTTTGACTACCAAGGTGGCGGATGACTCATTCCATAACGTAACTAAAGAAACGAACCGACGATACAAGCTGGCACAGTTCGCAGGAGGACAAGTGGCTGCTCCCTATGAGTTTAATGATGACGCCGAGACAGGGAACTCCAAGCACAGCTGTAGTAGGTGATCCGACGGAGTGGGAAGAGGAATTGAACAGCCATGAGCTCGAATGGATTTAAAGCCATGCACAAACCAGTAGAAGGAAGAAAAACCGAGGGATCGGAAAGATGGGACACACCCACACACACGGAAGAACAGAGAAAGCAGACAGAGAAAGAAAAAAGTAGAAATAAGACAGAGGGCCGAGCTGACCAAAGGCAGCATTGAGCACCAAAGGGCTTGAGGAATTCGAGCCATCCCTGAAGGGGATCTATCAGGACCGAGCACCGCATTGGGCTCCTTCCATTGTAGACCCGAGAGGTCAGAAAGCTGGTAAGGCTGAGAGTCTATGTACTCCAGTGGCTTGGGGAATCCAAGAACCACCCTGCCAAGCTATCCTGTGACTAGAGACTCATATTGAGCTCTTTCTTTGTAAATCTCTGCTTTAAGACACAATAAAAGAAGGCCACCACTAAAAGCTGGACCGGAGATGTAGCCCTGGAGGATAGGGTGAACTCCTTGTTAATTTCTTGTGTTCTTATATTTGCGTACTGTATTTCTCTGCTGTCTTCCTTTTCAAGTGTCTATGTATATGCAATCTGATTGATCCGTTGCTTAAATAACCTAGAGTTTGTAATACCTCTATTTAATGATTCTTAACTGAGATCACTCATAGGGTGATTATCATATCAAGTGGTATCAGAGCTTTAGGTTGTAAGGTTAGAAAAGCTTGTGTTGGTTTAGCTGTTGAATGCTCACTAGATCAAAGCTCAAACTATGAGAAGGAGAGTTGGTCGAAACTAATCCTGAGATTGGGAGAGTCTATCCTCGGAAGACAAATGTCAGAGGAAGGTTCTGTGGGGTTAGACCCTCAATTCATAGAAAGTTTCCTAGCTATAAAATCTATGGTAGAAGAAATGTATAGGGACTTTAGAAAGCATAAGGATGAAGATTCATCAGGCTCTAAACAAGATAAAGAAGAAGATGAATCTCATACCCATGACCACTCAAAAGGAAAAGGGAAAGAGAAAAACTTTCTCACACCTCCTAATAGCCCTGTGCATAATAAGAAAGCATCCTTGATTAAGCTGGATGTTAAATTCGATTTGCCTATATATGATGGAGAGCTAAATGCTGAAAAGTTGGACAACTGGATTAGACAAATTGATGTGTATTGCAGAGTGCAGAACATCGACTCAAACAAGAGTAAAATTCAGCTGGCAAGCCTACGCCTAGGGCGCACTGCCTTGGTTTGGTGGGAAGGCAGAATCCAAGCTGACATGAAAAGACATGGTAAGACCATCTTTTTCTGGAGTGACCATCAAAAAGCAATTCTATCCATTGGCCTACATGCAGCAAGCCATGATGAGTTGGCAAACTCTTCAGCAGTTGAAAGGGAAAAGTGTGGAAGGGTACACTGAAGAATTTAGAAAGAAAGCATTGATTCTATGGATCTCATTAGACTCACCAGAGACTCTTTTGAAGTACATTGGTGGTCTACATAGATACATGAGGCATACCATCCTCATGTTTAATCCCACTAGTATAGATGAGGTATCTGTACAAGCTACGCATCTAGAGGCTAGAAGAAAGAATGGAAATCCAGAAGTTGGGGGACCATCCCAACCCACTGCAAGCAAGAGCAAGGAGAAAAGAAAGCAAAAATGGAAAGAAAGGAAGGCTAACATTGCATAGAAAAGCAAAGCCTCATGCACTCACTGTAAAAAGGATTGGCATGATGATGAGCACTGTTGGATTCTGCATCCAGAGCTGAGACCTAAGAAGTCCAAGGGAAAGAAGAAGAAGACTGTTGTAGCTATTCAGAAAGATTTGGGGTTAGACTCGGGAGATGAAACAATCATTGTAGCCACAGGTATAAAAGGTAAGAATTCTGAAGCATCTACTAGTAATTTTGCTCAATCTATTATTGATGAAGAACATGAGAGAAAAAGACATGAGCTTTTCCATATTCGAGTTGTTTCCAAACATCAAAAGATTGATACTTTGTTTGATAGTGGTTCACAAGTAAATTTGATTTCTGAAACAATTGTAAAGAAATTGGGATTAGCAACTACACCTCACAAGAAACCATACCCATTAGGATGGTTGAATGATAAAGCACAACTACAAGTGACTAGACAGTGCAAGCTCAAGTTTTCTTTTGGGTCAGCATTTGTAGATGAGGTTGAGTTAGACATAATTCCTTTGGATATATGTGGAATTGTTTTAGGGAGTCCTTACTTGTATGATAGAAAAGCTATTTTCTATAAAGCTGAGAACAAGTATCTACTTGTTACAGATGGAATAGAATACTTTGTAAAAGCTCATAAGCTCAAGAATAATTATACTCTCATAAACTCAGGGTAGATGAAAAGAATGATAAATTCGTGTAAACAATTCTTTCTAATGGTTGTAAAGGAAAAGAAACCTGATAAAGCCAATGTATTTGAGGGCTGTAATGCTAAGCAACAAGCTGATATAGAAAAGATTGTTTCAGAGTATGATGTTCTATTTCAAGAACCTAAAGGTCTGCCACCCAAAAAGGAAATAGTACATGATATTATTTTGCAGCAAGATGTTCCATTGCCTAACATTGGAATGTACAGGTTGTCTGCTTTAGAGAATGCTGAAATCAAGAAGCAGGTGCAGGAGTTTCTCAAGAAGGGGTTCATCAGGCCTAGCACATCACCATGTGGGTCACCAATCGTTTTGGTGAGAAAGAAAGATGGCTCGTGGAGAATGTGCATTGACTACCGAGTACTGAATAAGATAACAATTAAAAATCGTTATCCCCTTCCTCACATAGATGATCTTTTAGATCAATTAAAGGAAGCTGTTTATTTCACCAAGCTGGATTTGCACAGTGGATACCATCAGGTCAGAGTTGCAGAGCAAGATGCATGGAAGACTGCTTTCAAACAAAGCAGGGATTGTATGAGTCACTGGTTATGCCTTTTGTCTTGACCAATGCCCCTGCTACTTTCATGATATTAATGAATGATGTACTCAGACCTTTTCTTGATGACTTTGTTATTCTGTATCTGGATGACATTCTGATTTTTAGTAAAATGTGGGAGGAACACTTAAAGCATGTTAAGCAGACATTAGATGTTTTGAAAAGAGAAAAACTTTATGTTAAACTCTCCAAATGTGAATTTGGAAAAACCTCTCTAAATTATTTGGGTCATATAGTAGGGGGTGGTGAATTGAAAATAGATCCCTCTAAAGTGGCAGTCATTTTAAACTGGCCTAAACCCAAGTCTGCTACAGAAGTGAGAAGCTTCTTCGGAGCAACACAGTATTGGAGGAAGTTCATCTCTAACTTTTCCTCAATTGCAGCTCCCTTACATGCTTTGATAGGATTGAACAAGTTGTTTTAGTGGGGAGGCAAACATCAGAAAGCCTTCGACACCTTGAAAGAAAAGATTGGTACATCACCTGTACTAGCACTGCCTGATCTACAAAGACCATTTGAGATCCAAACAGATGCCATTGACTATGCCATGGGAGCAATGTTGACACAGCATGGTAAACCCATATGTTATCATTCTAAGACTTTTAATTCTGTAGTAGTTAACTATCCTACATATGATAAAGAATTGTATGCATTAGCTCAGAGTGTGAAAAAGTGGAAACATTATTTAATGGGAAAAGAGACAGTAATACATACTGATCATCAACCACTTCAATATCTACACTCCCAAAATAATTTGCAGCAATCAAGACATTATAGGTGGATGGGTTTTCTGCAATAGTTTCATTTGTTCATTAGATATAAAAAGGGCATACACAACAAAGTTGCATACATGTTATCTAGACCCATTATAAATGCATCTACTATACTTAAGCATAACTCTGTACTACATGAAAGCTACATTGAACAATATGCTCAAGATATAGACTTTAAAGATGCATATGCAACTTTGAGTCAAGGCAAAAAGGTAGAAGAATTGGATTATCATGTGAAGGACCGACTCTTATATCATTGTGGGAAACTCTGCATTCCACAAACAGAGAGAGTAAAGATAATTAGAGAGGCACACACTTCTCTGATATCAGGTCACTTTGGGGTAAGTAAAACAGTTGCATAGCTGCAAAGATTTTGTTATTGGCCAAAAATGAATGAGACAGTTTCTAGATATGTGAGAGGGTGTACCATGTGTGCCAAAAGCAAGCCCAGTAATAGAAAACTAGGCATGTACACTCCATTACCAGTTCCTTCTCACCCTTGGGAAAATGTTTCCATGGATTTTGTTGGGGGACTGCCTAAGTCTAGAAAGGGTCATGATTATCTGTATGTGGTTGTGGATAGGTTCAGCAAAATGTGTATTTTGATACCTTGTAATAAGTAGATTACAGTTGAACAAACTGTAAAATTATTCTTTGAACATGTATGGGTTCATTTTGGGTTACCCACTTCTATTGTATCTGACCAAGACACCAAATTTGTGGGGAAGTTTTGGTCAAGTCTGTGGGAGTTGATGGACACCCAACTGAAGAAAAGCACATCTTTTGATCCACAAACCGATGGCCAAACGGAAGTAGTTAACAAGACAGTGATCCAGCTACTCAGAGGATATTGCAGTAAACATCCTAAGCTTTGGGATGAACGTTATGTACAACATGCTTACAACAGAGTAAAACATTCTTCTACACATAGATCTCCTTTTGAAGCCTGTTTTGATTTCACACCAAGGTCTCCTTTGGATTTTGTCTTTGGTAAAGATACCACCGTTGATGGACACAGTGATGTGGACAAGGCAACTAGATTCATTGAATAGATCCAGGAGATCCACCAGGCAACACAAGAACAGTTGGAAAAGAGCCAAGCCAAATACAAGGAAAGGCATGACAAGCATCGGATGGAGCATAGTTTTCAAGTTGGTGACCAGGTTTGGCTGTATATCAGCAAGGACATGATGCAAGGTGAAGGTAAAAAGCTAAAGCCTATCAGGTATGGACCTTTTAGGATACTTGAGAAGATTGGTGAAAACGATTTTCGCCTTGATCTACCAGCTTACATGCAAATCTACTTAGTCGTAAATGCAGATTGCTTGAGATTGTTCGAACCTTCAATGATTGAGGATCCTGAAGAGCAAAGTCAATTTCCTTCTATTGATGACCTGCTACCTGAATATCTGAATGAATTGCAGGAAGACACAGTTTTGGACAGGAAGGTGAGGACAACGCGCAAGGGAAACGTTGACTACCTCAGAATCAGACTCAAAGGTTCAAAGCCGAGTAGTGCAAAGTGGATTGAGATTGGGCAAGTGAGATGGCAGTACCCTCACTTAGTCGATGCTTGAAAGAAAACCAACTTTTGGTGGTCCAAAAGCTTTTAAGTGGGAAGGTTGTGATCCAAATTGGATCCATAAAAAATGATCAATAGAACCATGGATGTACCAGGTCGGGACAAATTTCAAAGAATTTAGAACGATCAAAAACACCTCTAAACTGGTGGCAGTTGGCAGCCAGCATGGAACGACGAGGACCTCGGTCAAAGCGCGCTGACCAAGGCACATGGAGACTACGCAGGAGGTGAAATTAGCCCCTGGGAGGCCCAGATCAAGAAACTGAGGGAGTTTTTGATGCGCGATTAGCACTAAGTGCTAATTGCGCATCGCTGGGTGAAAACCCTCAAAATGGGGAAGCCTCGAGCGCTTGGTTGCATGAGAGCCAGGAAAACCATGGGGAAAAGGCTAAAGGCAAAGGCGGGACTCGCGCTCCAAAAAAAACTAGTGGTATTGATCAGGGGTACCTTTGGGCGGTAAGCAGTTTTGGCGAAAACGGAGCGATTCCACTTAGCGCCCGACGCGTGGCAGGCAAAGGAGAGAAAAAACCACCGCTCATCATGCACTAACGGTCGAGCAAGTCAACCGCGCGAAACGAGCGGATGGCGTTGGATCTAGGGGCTCCAGATCTAACGGCTGAGATCGCGCCTCATGGAGAAGACGGAATTGACGGGGGATTAAGCCGCGATATGAAAGGATTTGAAGTTCGCTTTGACCGCCAAGGTGGCGGATGACTCATTCCATAACGTAACTAAAGAAACGAACCGACGAGACAAGCTGGCATAGTTCACAGGAGGACAAGTGGCCGATCCCTGTGAGTCTGATGATGATGCCGAGACAGGGAACTCCAAGCACAATTATAGCAAGCGATCTGACGGAGTGGGAAGAGGAATCAAACATCCATGAGCTCGAATGGCTTTAAAGCCATGCACAGACCAGCAGAAGGAAGAACAACCGGGGGACCAGAAAGACGAGACACACCCACACACACGGAAGAACAGAGAAAGCAAAGAGAGAAAGAAAAAAGTAGAAAGAAGACAGAGGGCCGAGCTGACCAAAGGCAGCATCAAGCACCAAAGGGCTTGAGGAATTCGAGCCATCCTTGAAGGGGATCTGTCAGGACCAAACACCGCATTGGGCTCCTTCCATTGTAGACCTGAGAGGTCAGAAAGATGGTAAGGCTGAGAGTCTGTGTACTCCCATGGCTTGGGGAATCCAAGAACCACCCTATCAAGCTATCCTATGACAAGAGACTCATATTGAGCTCTTTTTTTGTAAATCTCTGCTTTAAGACACAATAAAATAAGGCCACCACTGGAAGCTGGACTGGAGATGTAGCCCTGGAGGATAGGGTGAACTCCTTGTTAATTTCTTGTGTTCTTATATTTGCTTACTGTATTTCTCTGTTGTCTTCCTTTTCAAGTGTCTATGTATATGCAATCTGATCGATCCGTTGCTTAAATAACCTAGACACACACACCAGCACATGAGTCTGTAATACCTCTATTTAATAATTCTTAATTGAGATCACTCATAGGGTGATTATCAGATCATACGATGATGCAACTGACAACACATGGCAATAATAATTGATATACATATCTAAGAATCTTATTCAGATACAATGCAGATGGGTGGTGGTGAAACTTAGGAGGCTCTTGACACCAAGATTTGATGATGTCACTTATGTCAAGATCAACCCATCTGATGTAGAAGTCATTATTTGCATATTATGTGGGCCTAAGCATCTTGTAGTAAGTCTGCATGTCTTCTCCATAATAGGTGGTGAGTTGATTGCCACTTTCACTACGAAGCACAAGATGAGAGTCATCCATATGTGTAATAATCCACTCAATCACTTCTGCACAGGGGATGAATGGTAATTTGTATGTGAACCTGTGTATCCTGGACTGCTTGATATTGATATATACTTCCAATTCCTCGAAGTTCTCAACAAACTCCTTCTACACAAATGTGTCATTTATTCCTGCCCATGTGACCTTAGTATACTTATCAATGAAGTACTGTGTGTCTGCATATATGGGAATGGTTGGCTTTGTCACTTCAACAACTTCCTCAATGCTTGCTTCTGAGGTTTCTTTGGAGGCCACTTTATGTGTAGAGGAATGAATGGATCCAACAAATGAAGAAAGAGTGACAATACTTGTAGCTCGAATACTTGTTTGTGGAAGTGCACTCATGGTGACAAGATTAGCTCTATGAAATATCCTAACTATCACAACAATATCTTAGAAAATCATATTCGAATAGCCATTAAATGTAATTGAGAATGTAAATTTATCACCAAAAACACATAGCTACATGCATGAGAATAAAATCTACATGCAAACAAGGATGGCTTACTTTCAAAGAATGAAGGGGGTTCAAGCGTCATTCGGGGATTTGTAGTGTGCTCACGCACTCAAGCAAGAGAAGGAAAACCTCAAGGGAACGAGGGCACACTCCAAAGAGATTAAGGAATGAGTCTTTGAGCCTTCAGGCCTTCAAGGTGCGCTCATGCACTCAAAGAGATAGAGAGGGTGCACTAGTGCACCCCGAAGAGAAGAAGGGATGAAGCTTTAGGCCTTCAAGCCTTCAGGCCTTTAGGGTGCTCTCATTTGCTCAAGGACAAGGAGGGTTCACTTGTGCATGTCAGAGTGATTGAATAGAAAATGACATCAACCTATGGTATTCATCCACCCATGGAATTTACCCATGGTATTGTAAGTGACATCTACCCATGGTATTCATTCACCCATGGATTGTGACATCCACCCATGGTATTCATTCACCCATGGAATTGACCCGTGGTATTGTGACATCCACCCATGGTATTCATTCACTCATGGAATTGACCCATGGTATTGTGACATCCACCCATGGTATTCATTCACCCATGGAATTGACCTATGGTATTGTAACTGAAAAAGACTATAAATAACAAGTCGCATTTTGTAAAAGGACAGTTTTTCCACCACAATGTAGCTTTTACAGTTATTCTCTGTTTAATAAAAAGCTTCTTTGTGGTTTTATTTACAATGTTCTCTCATTTTCTTTATGGCATTGAAATTTTTCAGATCTTGGGGGCCTCCCCCCAAGATCTGGATCAGTGGTATCAGAGCAGGTTATGATTCCATGGGAATGAGGGTTTGATGCATATTTCAGTTTCAAATTTTGCAGCAATATTCAACAAACTTCAAGCATGTGCTACATCCTCCACAGAGCATTTTCTTGGGCCAAGCAGGAAGAATTTTCTTTTTTCATTTTTTTGCAGGAAAGTTTTTGGGCGACGAGTTTGCAGATCAAATCTGAGATTTTTGGTGCAAAAATTTACAAAAAAAAATAATAGATATGGATTCCTTGCAAAAAAATACCCAATTTCAAAAAAAAAAATTGGCCGAATTGAAGTCCAGATGAGGGAGATATCATTGATTTAAAACCAGCT
Organism: Pinus tabuliformis; assembly: GCA_031772625.1. Classification (NCBI taxonomy): domain Eukaryota; kingdom Viridiplantae; phylum Streptophyta; class Pinopsida; order Pinales; family Pinaceae; genus Pinus; species Pinus tabuliformis. Next base: position 700,212,392 of record CM062807.1, read on the forward strand.
ATGTTGCAGAAATGTTGTTGACGACAATTCATGGACAACGACTCTCCTATTTTTTTTTTGCAATTTTGGTGCAGAATTTCAGAAAAATGATTGTAGATGTGAGCTCCTCTCAAAAAATTTCTCCATTTCAAAAAAACAATGTATCGAATTGGAGTTCGTATGTGGAAGATATCGTTGATTTAAAATCAGCTATTTTTTCAGAACTTTTGTGACAGTGGAAAATTTGCATCACGAATATGAGATTTTAGAGTGTCCAAATAAAGATTTCCAACACATTGGAAGATGCAAAATGGTCCTTATGTTTCCAAAAATAGGTTATAATAAATATTCTGAGTTATATTGACTGACTTATGTCCATTTTAATTATGGAGTAGCATTCGGAGCAGGTTCCCTTTGGAGACGTGCCCTTCCACCCCACTTTAGTAGGCACCTACTTCACATTCATCAGTTTCATCATAACAGAATTTGGCTTGGGTTCTTTGGAGACGTGCCCTCCCACCCCAAGCTATGTAGGCACCTGCTACTTCATCAACAACCAACATCACGGTTATGGGTCAACCGCACAAAATCCTTGTCATCGAAGTCCATTTGCTAGGCCGCACACTGTTAGCATCACAGTTGGTCATAAGCATTACAGGGTATCTCTATCCTTGGATCTTTGTTTGTCATGGTTATGGGTCATCCAAAAACCCACACTTCATCGAAGCCCATTTGCTAGGCCGCACACTGTCAATATCACAGTTGGTCACAAGCATTACAAGGTATCTCTATCCTCAGATCTTCGTTCATCATGGTTATGGGTTAACCACATAAAACCCTTCTCTTCAGTGGCTCTTCATATTCAAAAAAGGATTCGTAGGAGGGAAATTCACGCAATGGGGACCATTGCTTCTTAAGGAGGAAGGAATGATTAGAATAGAAAATGGCATCAACCCATGGTATTCATCCACCCATGTTATTCATCGACCCATGGAATTTACCCATGGTATTGTAAATGACATCCACCCGTGGTATTGTGACATCCACCCATGGTATTCATTCACCCATGGTAATGTGACATCCACCCATGGTATTGTAACTGAAAAAGACTATAAGTAACAAGTCACATTTTGTGAAATGATAGTTTGTCCGCCACAATGTAGATTTTACAGGTATTCTCTGTTTTAATAAAAAGCTTCTTTATGGTTTTATTTACAGTGTTCTCTCATTTTCTTTATGGCATTGTAATTTTTGAGATCTTGGGTGCCTCCCCCCAAGATCTGTATCACGAAGAGATGAAGGGAAAAAATTCAAGCCTTCGGGGTGCGCTCATGTGCTCAAGGAGGGTAGAGTTCTTCATGATGGAGTGCACTCAAGAGGTAAACTTGTCTTTTCTGGGCACAATTTTTTGATTTGATCGAACTTTAGGTTCCAAAAATGCACTCTGTGAGGGAAAAGATCAAGGTCAAGTCTAGAAGCAAGATTTCATGGTAGAAATGAGAAGAATAAATATCTACAAGATTTTATGGATGTTGTATCAATCATGATTAGAATATGAAGGGTCTAGGAACATGTAAAATTTTATCTTGCAACAACAGATTAACACATGTAGAGGCAAGATTGAACAAAAATGTGAGTAAATAAACTTAAAAACAAAGAAACACCAAAAAGGAAAGAAAGATCAATGTAACACCCTCCTCCCACATTTACCCAAGTTAATAGGTCTGTTGGGGTAAACATGTGACAATAGGCTACTAGGATTTAATTTAACTCCCCAGGTATAGTTAAGGAAGAGGAACTCACAAAACACAATAAATCTGACCTTCTACACATGTTACATAACCTTCAGGATCCAACCAACCCTTCTAGGTGACCAACCCCTGAGGTTACTTGACATTTTGTCAACCTAAAGCCTCAGTCGCTCCCATGACATGGGCATGCATGCGACTGGAACCCTCTAGTCACTCCCATAGCTAGGGCATCCATGTGTCTAGGGAATTTTTTAGCTAGTTCTGAGCCTATGACCCCAGATTTTGTGCAACTTTTTTAGGGCCAAGACTCAGGCCACTGCCCATAACTTCATGAAACTTCCAGAAATGAAAAGTAACATCAAAACAATGATATTAATGCAAATACTTGAACAAAGACTTGATTGGAACCCTACTAGCCATGACAAGAATTAAGTCAAACATGTCACAAATATGTAATCTACAGGGATAACAACAAATATGAGCATAGGGGTCTCATACTTATCTAAGAATCGCTAAGAATCATTGATGCCTTATCACATTAGCTGCATTATCATCTATTAATTCATATATTTATTATTCATTCATTTACAAATCAAAACATGATGAGAGCCATACATCATCATTGTCCTAAAACATACTCATAACCAACATATAAAAAAAAAAAAAATAAGGATACAACAACTATAAAATACACATATAAACTAGTACATTTACACAGGAAATACTAAGGATAAGGAACTCTTATTAATGAATGCATAAGCCAACCAGGTATGGGACTTCCACGAACCACCTTACCATAGATTGGTTGAACCAAATCGTTCTTTCAACCAATCACCCCCTTGGCATATTCCAAGCATGAATGTGGGACTCATGACCAAAATCAACCAGGGCCTCCCGAGGCTACACCACCTCACCCTCGTTAATAGAACCAGGCTTTATCGCAATCCCCACTAGATCACTAGGCCCTAAACAAGCATGGATGCCACCGGATTTCTCCACCTACACCATGAGGAATTTTCTTGATCAAATTTTGAAGTGCTCCAAGAATTCTCTAAGTGTACAAGAGTGAGAGAGAAAAAGATAGAATAGAGAGAGAGCTCCAAATCTGAACTGATAAAAGGTTACAAATTGATCCTCAAAATCCTTTTTATTAATGAGGCCTCTATTTTCTTCATTTTCCATTATTTTCCTTCATTTTCATCCTCACAAGCAACCTGTGGCCTTTCAACTTCCTTTTCTCCTAATTTCCATTCTTTTCATAAATACAATACCAATTTTCCTTTCCAAAGCCTTTGTCATTGCCTTTTCCAATTTCCTTAGCCATAATAAACCAAATGAACACCCACACTAGGATGTTTTTCCAAATATTCAACTTCGAATACATGTCCCATGACCTTGGTTATTATTTTTCCTTTATTAACTTTATTACATGAAATTTCGACCAGGGTTGTTACAAAACCCTCCCCCTTGGGGGAACACCATCCTCAATGTTCAATGATACCTACAACCAACAACACTTCTCTAAGCAAAACATACTGCCCATGGAGCTTTATAACTTAGCTCAATGTAATATTTACAATGATCAACCTACTGGGAAACAACCGACATGACATCATAACAACATAATAACCATAATGACATGACACCCATACCTCTTATTGGAGCTTTATAACATAGCTCATAGCGGTATTTACATCCATATACATATGTAAATATGCCAAAACATCACACCAAAACACATACCAAAAACATTCGCTCAACTAGAGAATATATAAGGATACATAGCCCGCATCTGACTCTGCCATCTGCCATGTAGCTTTATCAGGCCCAAAGTTCTTCCACTGTACTTTAACCTGCTTGATTACTCATTTCCAGAGCATGAGCATCTTTCTCTACAATATACAATGAGGTTCTGACATGAATTCTCCATCTGGCTCCACCTAAAATATAGACCAGTCAATCACATGATCAACATCTTTAACATACTTCTCAAGTAATGACACATGGAAAACATCATGGACTTTCACTATTGGAGGCAATGCAAGTCGTAAGCTATTGGTCCAGTCCTTCCAAAAAATATTGAAAGGTCCACAAAACTGAGGTGTCAACTTGACACACGATCCAATCCTCAATGAGCTCTTCTTTGAATTGATGCGCAAGTGCACATGTTCCCCATCCTGAAACTCCTTAAACAACTTGTTTTGTTATACATAAATTTTCTGCCTCTCTTGTGTTGCCTTTATATTCTTCTCGATAACTTGCATTTCTTGTTCCATATCTACAAATAAATATGGTCCAATCAACACCCTGTTCACTCGATTGCTCCAACTGATGGGAGTATTACAACTCTGCCTATATAGTGCCTCAAACAAACTCGTCCTCAAATATTTTGGGTATCCATTGTTGTAAGAAAACTCAACAAATGGAAGGTACTCCTCCCATCTCCTTTGTTGATGCATCACACACATCCTCAAATTATCCTCCACTACCATGTTTACCTTCTCTATCTATCGATCTGTCTGTGGATGATAAGGTGTGTTGAAGGCCAACTCTACCCCCAATCCTTCAAACAACTCCTTCCAAAAGTTGGAAGTGAACTTAGCATCCCTTTCTGACACAATCTTCATCGAAACACCATGTAATCTAACCACATCTCTAATGAATACGTGCTATATCATTAGTTGAATAAGTAGACTTCGCTGGAATGAAGTGTGCTACTTTTGTCAACCTTTCGACCACAACCATGAGGGAATCATGTTGTCTAGATGTCTTTGACAAACCTATGATGAAATCCACGAAAATGATCTCCCACTTCCACTACGGAATCAGAATCAGCTATAGTAGTCCACATCGATGCTTACACTCTACTATTTCCTACTGACAGTCCAATCATCTAGCCACAAACTCTGCCACGTCCTTTTTCATATTCGACCAATGATAAAACTTCTTCACTATTGTCAATGTCTTTTGATATCCTGGGTGACCTGAATACGGTTTCGCATGAAACTATCTCAATATAGTCTTCTTGATCTCACTATCATCTGGCACATATATCTTGTCCCTAAATCTGATCAAGGCATCTGCTGTGAGATGATAGTCCACATCCTGATCACCTATACCCTGCTTTAATTTGTGCATAAGCTCCATGTACCTGTCATCCTGCTGACTTGGCTGTAAGATCCAATCCTGTAAGTTTGTCCCATAAGAACTGATAGTTGTTATATGATTCAAATGTACTCTCATGCTAAAAGCATCTTCAACCCTATTCTCCTTACCCTTGATGTACCTAATCTCAAAGTTGAACTCACTGATCATGGCCAACCATCTAGCTTGTCTAGAAATCACAGTTGGTTGGTCAAATAGATACCTCAATCCATTGTGATCACTCATCAAGATGAACCGCCTACCAAGAAGATAACGTCTCCACATCTTCAAGGCATGGATGATCGTTGCCAACTCAAGATCATTTTTCGGATAATTAAGATCATGCTCATTCATTTTTCGTGACTCATAGAACACTACCTGTCCTTCCTGCATAAGGACTTCACCAAGTCCTCTCTTACAAGCATTTGTGCACACCACAAATTATTTGTTTGGATATGCAATCTTTAACACTGGAGAATTTGTCAACAATTGCTTCAACTGCTCAAAATTTGTTGTGCATTCCTCTGTCCATTCAATTTTCTTACCTTTCCTCTGCAATAACGTTATAGGATATGCAATGCGAGAGAAGTTCTTGATGAACCTCCTATATTACTTGTTAACCCCATGAATTATATCACCTCATCCACATTTCTAGGAGTTTCCCACTCCATGATAACTCTTATCTTCTTTGGATCCACTACTATGCCTTCCTTGGAAACAACATGTCCCAAGTAATGTACCTATGTTTGAAAGAAATTTCATTTGCTAAGCTTGGCATACAACTAATGCTCTCTCAGTAATCTCAACATTGTTACTAAGTGCTTGGCATGCTCTTCCTCATTTTTAGAATATATCAAGATGTCATCAATGAATACAATAACAAACTTGTCTAGATAAGGATGCAACACACTATTCATCAAGCACATGAAAGTAGCTGGAGCATTATTCAAACCAAATGGAACTACAACAAACTCATAATGCCCATACCTGGTCTAGAAAATTGTGTTGCAAATGTCCTCTTCTTTAATGCATACCCAATGATATCCAGAATCTCATATCAATCTTCAAGAACACTGCTTCTCCCTTTAGTTGATTGAACAAGTCATCAATCCTCGACAACGGGTATCTATTCTTGATGGTCACCTTGTTCAACTTCCTGTAATCAATGCATAACCTGAGAGTACCATCCTTCTTCTTCACAAACAATATCGGTGAACCCCAAGGTGATACACTTGGCCTAATATATCCCTTGTCAAGCATTTCCTTCAACTGTAACTTCAGCTCTACTAACTCTTGAGTGCTCATTCTGTACAATTCCTTTGATGCTTGTGCTTCCCTTAGTACCAACTCAATGGAAATTCCACTTCCTTGTGAAGCGGAAACTCTGAAATCGCTGCTAGAAACACATCCTAAAACTACTGCAATATCGAGTACCTGTTCAACACCTACGCATCCTCATCCTCCTTACCTTTATCGCTAGAAGTATGAACTGCAAATAACACACACCCTTTTTTGCGACTATGCTTTGCCTTCATAGCTATAACCATTATGAATGATGTTTCCTTCTTCTTACCTTGTAAGACTCTATGTTCTCCATTGTCATCCAAACACTCAATGGATTTTCATAACAATCCCCTTTGGTCCTATGAATATACAACAATTCCATACCCAACATACTATTGTATGATCCCAATGAAAATACATTCAAATGTGATGATGTAGGCATACCATTCAACTCAAAAGCACAAGCTCTTACTCAACGATACACTCTCTTCTTTGTACATGTAGCCAACTGCACTAACCAAGATTTTGCATGCACTTCTTTATTCAAACACACTTATCCAATAGGTCAAGGCTAACATAACTGTAATTAGATCCAAGGTCAATCAAAATGGAAACAACTTGATCACAAATCTTACCGTCCATCTCAATAACAGTTACCTGGTGCTCTTCCTGCTTGTTATCCAACGCTGCATAAATCTGTGGAATTCTCTTCCCAACATCCCCAATTGTATGCACCTCCTGTCTATTATAAATTTAAGGCCTACCACATTGATTCTACAAACAATCTCTCTTAAGATGTTCCTTACCACATGTCCAACACTCCAACTGTCTTGTACAATCACCTTTTTTTTGTTGTTGTGACCCATGTCCTTGTATAGTTACATTGAACTTCTTGTATGGTGCAACATTCTCTTTCTCTTCTGCATTCTGAGGCATTGTTCTTTTTGGCTGCCATTTACCTTTACCTTTATCTTTTAAAATATCCCAAATGGGATATTTTGCTAATTTTGCAGAAATCTAGCTTAACCAAAATTTCTCCATAAAATAACCATTCAATTAACAAAAGATTGCCATGTAAAATATAACAAATAGAGTGCATGCAATTCAATAGCATAATAAGAAGAAATAAACTCAAATTTTATTATAATATAAAATGGGGTTACACGTTGATACAATAAAATATATGAGATGGAAAACTGGCCTCAAGAATCTGCTTCAATGTTGTGCTGCCCCTCCAAAACTGAACTGAAATGTCACTGTTGAGATCTCCTCTGAATTCGGGATGAACTCACCAAGGGGAGATGGGTACTCGCCCAATCTCACTTAATCACCATAGGGTTTTTGTCCTGGGGCTACCAATGAAGTAGAGAACCCGGTTCTCAACCTCTCATACAAGAAGAAATATCAAATCCAAGATGTCCTGTAATGGCATCCTCCTCCTTTTTTTATAGATCTGATGGACCCTTGTAGAACCTCCTATTTTATTATTATTTTAATCATTGAGCACTTTTCCCTCTTTTTATTTAACTTAAAATATTATTTTTAATGTGGGAAAAGGGTAAATTGGCCACCGTGCCTCCTCAGGTCACTGAAAATCACTTCTAACCATCCCATCATGCAGATATTATTGTTTCGGTTCCAACAAGATATTACACTAAGGTGTCCCGTCAAGTATTCCTCTCATAATTCCACTTTAAGCATAATTAATTGAGTTAGGCCCAATAATAACCTTGTTTTTCGAAAGTTGTTGGAATGCAACAGAACGAAAGGAAAGTTGTTCATATGAGAATATGCCAAGAGAATCCCATTGGGTCCCATATAAACTCCTCAAAACCCCATGAAACATATCCAAAAGCCCCTGAACCTGTTGATGAAGTAAACCTACACATGTGACATGCCTGCCTCCAACCCTAAAAGTCCATCCTAACCATGCCATGAGGAACACTAGAAAAGGAACATCACAAATACTCCCACCCCAAGAATTCTTTCCCTTAAGAAATCTAAACCTATGGACCAGTATGGTGCCCTAATGCAACTGAGACCCAATTCCCGTATCCCATACAAACTATTGGGTGATGATATGCCTCAATGTCAACCCACTATGAATGGGGCCCTCAATTCCTGGATCCTAGACGAATATTTGACTGTCATCAAAAAATCCTCTTGGATCCCAATGCCACCAAGAACATGCATCAATTCACCATGGCTCCTGCTACATTATGATCCAAATTGAGAATATTGTTCCACCAACAAGATACCAACTCAAGATCTCCCGCCAATCCATCCTGTGGGAAGGATCAGATGCACATGCACCTATATATGGTATGAGTCCATTGAGCTACACCATGCTCAACTCATGCATCTCTTCCCGACCAATCAACTAGATATGTCTAGGAATCCCTATCTCTCTCCTAATAAGTGGGCAACCCATGCTACACACCCTATCTATGTACTCCTGGAGAGGGTTGCAGCCTGGAAATACTACAACTTTGCTAGCCGCCACTGCATCTACCTGCACCTCGTTAGTGGGTAGACCCAAATATGGATGCACTACTGTCTCTAAAAGAGCCTCCTTCATCTGACCTAAAATTCCATGCTCCACTGGTCCAATCATCACCTACAACATTGTCCTGTCAAGTCCCAATGCCTCCTAATGAAAAATATCTGCAAATACTACCTCCCTACTAGCTACCTACACATCTGTATTCCCGTCATCAATGGTTGGCCTCAAGGATTGCTTATCATCCTCCTCCACCATAGACTCAATATGAGCCACTAGATGACTCTCCAAAAATGGCCCATCACACCTAGTGTGCTCCACATGTGGACTCATCAAACATGGGTGTATATCTAGGTTGTCATCAGCATCTCTACAAGTCGGCTCAAGCTCCTCTATGTGCTCACCATGTTGGATCTCCACTAATAGATCACTTCCCTGGTCCCCTCCCTACATGGGAATAATATGTTGCTCATCAAACCTATCCACTAGATAGTTATGCATACCATAACTGTTGTCATCATCATCACATGCCTGTTGATGCTCTTATGAAGAATCCTAATCTAGATGGTCAGAATGAGTTCCCCCCTTATCTACCTCTATCATCCCCTCTGTGTCACTCAGGCATGATTGGTCAAGTCCCCAAGGTTCCTTGCAAATGAAGCGAAGACCCTTCTCCTTAATTCATTCCCGCTGAATGTCCCCCCATTCCCAGTTGCTCCTCCCTAGTCAACTGTCTCCTGAGAAAATTTATGTTCTTCTCAACCACCCTTTCAGCTAGCTCATAAGCAGGTAGTGAGACCAACTATTCTCTCGTCCAAACAGACAACAATCGAGACTACAACTCTCGACAAATGGCATCACAGCCTCTCATACATGACGACAAGATGGGTTGCATGTGTGTTTTGACAAAGTCAAGATGATGTCTCCTAATGCTAAAAAAAACATTGGAAAATTTGCAGATCCAAGCCATCACACTCAAGATCAAACATGATTTCATAAGTCCTGGTCATGGCCATAATTTCCAAAACTTGAAGCTTCTTCCCAAATGTAGGACCCATGGAGTTATCCAAGTCTTGTAAGGTTTCTACTATTAGCTTGAAGAGTTTCTTCATAACATCATCATTGTAAGGAGATATAGGGGTAGTTAGTCTCATGATGTTACTAAGACAAGATGCAACTAAATGTCTGACCCCTTCAAAAGGTTCTTCCAAGAACTTGAGTTGTATGAGAGCAATCATAGTTGGTTTTAGCACCCAGATTACTTTTCTCCCTTCTAGCTGGTTCATTTCAAAAAGGAGTGCATTCAGTTCATCTAGTTTGAAAAGGACTTTCCAGGAGACCCTCATGTGTTTCAAATATGTTCCAAGTGCAAGGATTTTGTGTCCAATCGTTGGCTTCTTCTGCAAATCTCTTGGCTTCTCATGGGTAAGAATGGCATGGATCTCTTTTGAGAAAAGTTTATTGGCCAATTTTGTCTTTTGATCTATATTGCATTACATGGAGGGATTGTTGTGTTGGTGCATGAGATGTTTTAAATACTCCATTGTTACAAAGCTTATGGAAATAGTGGCATACAAGGAAGCTACAATAATTTAAGACTATACATTAACAAGCTAAGGACCCACGAAATTATAAGTTTATAGAGACAAGAAGTTGGTTCACAAAGTGTTGTATGTATTTTCTCTAACATTTAACTTCAACAAGTGCACATAGTGGACAATAGGAATAAACTCCAGTGATTTCAATGATTCATAAAATACACAGAGCGATAGAAAATTCTACTATTCAGAAATTGGCAAGTTTATGGACATAATTATATAGGACTCGAGGGAACAACCAAAAGAAATTATTTGACACATTATGTCAAACAGTTAGCAGGAAATCATTTCTTCAAATTATTTAGAGAGAAAACAATAAATATTACTTGAGCAATGAAACTTAGAACCTAGAGCTCCTTTAAAAAGACAATACGACTCCTTTATTTTATGCTCTGGAAAATGATAAGAAGATTGTCCCCCCAAGCCTAGTACTCGGTCAATATGCCAAACTGCTACAACACCCTTCAAAACTAGGACTTGCTATAGATGTTATGTTTTTCCATTCTTGATGCAATGTGGTCTTCTTTTATAGATTACATTCCATATTTGGACGTAGGAAACTCAGTTAAAAATGGTGGAGAATTCAATCCTTACTCTGTCATAAAGTCCTTGTAAATATACGCCATGAACTAAATTCATAATTGCCTTCATACCCACTCATCCTCTTGGAAGGATTGGGGTGTTGGAGCCATACAAGGTTAGATTGCTACAGGTAGTAATAAACACCTCAAGTCAGTCGGTGGCTCCTTGAGTTCATCATGTAATTCAACCCTTCAATCAAATAAACAATGCGACTACCCTCTTTGGTGTTGGATCACAGTAATATTACAGAGATTCCACTTCAGTCCATGCCCAACTGGAGAAGGAATTTTCGGCCCTTCCAGAAAGACTTCTACAGGCATGACCATCAAGAGACAACTCTATTGACACTCTTCCCCTTCTCTACGTGAGCTTCTACAGGGGTAATAATTTACACCTTCAAATATAATTACCATTTGTGATTGAATTGATTGTTGCCTCTGTCAAGCTTAAATCCCTAAAGCTTGGCTTTTGAATGCCCAGGAGCTCGACATCCAAACCTTTGCAATCCATCCTTTGCTCTAATCAGGTGTTTGATGCATTCGCTCCTATATGCAAACTGATAATGGAGAAATTATGGCTCCAAGCAGACAAGCCAATTTTTTTTTGAAGGGTACCCAGGAAACGAGGAACCTATGAAGACAGAATTACGACTCATAGGTTAACTAGCTGGAATCTTGACAATTCAGTCTCCTTTAATAAATTCGTCCAAATCAATGCAACAAGTCGACCTTACGAGAGATGGGAAATTGGCCTTGGTTTCTGCAATCAAGTTGTTCACCAGCAGTTACATAGTGATCCTTAGTTGGAAAACGAATCTTGGCTGAGTAGTAATTTGGCTCGCTTATGATGATTTATACTTGCATAATTAATTCATTTCCCCCAGCAAATTCAGGACTGGTCTACTGAACCGAGGCTTCCACAAGTATGCATTTGCGCACTAAATTCAAGCCAAAGCCAGTGCATAGTCTATTCTTTGAAAACTCATGTGGAAATGTACTCAAGAATCTCGGCTCACGTGCACAACAAATAAATCTCGAACTTTATCAGTAAATCTCAGCAGGAATGGGGATTAATCAACTTCCCTTCCAAAGTTGGCGTTTGGCCCTCATAATCCAATTTTCCTTCCAAAAACTCTCAAAGATTAAGAGAGATTAAATCCCTTTAATATTCAATTCCCCGTATGGCGTTTCCACCCAAATATTAATTTCACACCTTCACAAAAATAACAGCCCCCACCAAGAAAATATTTACTCTTTAAAAATAAATTTGACTGAACAATTTTTTTGGCCAAATAATATACTCACCCTACAAAAAACTTGGCCTTTTAATTCCTTTATCGATTTGGTAGATGCTCAATAAATAGGAGACAATTTTACATGGCTTGCAGGAAAATGTTCCCAATAATTTGACCTAAACTCTCAATTACGAGCTTTTCTCGAAGTTGATCTGCAATAAACCCTAAAGCTGGTAGGATACACAACTCTTTTTTTTCATAGAGTAAAGAAAAAACCAATATAGCTTTATATTAAGAGTATATAAAGGTCATCATTACATAATCAAAAGTCGGATAAGGCATAGAAGTGCCCAGAATCACTTTCAGAGATAGGATGCAGATAGGGAATTAAGGCGAAAAAGGCCTAACAGTCTTTGCAAAAATAGATGACAGATTAAACAAATCCCAAAACAAAAAACTCGAATACCATTGTAATATCCCAAACGAGATATTTTGCTAATTTTGCAGAAATCTAGCTTAACCAAAATTTCTCCATAAAATAAACGTTCAATTAACAGAATATTGCCATGTAAAATAGAACAATTAGAGTGCGTGCAATTCAATAACACAATAAGCAAAAATAATCTCAACTTTTATTATAATAGAAACTGGGATTACATGCTGATAAAATAAAATAGCTGAGATGGAAAACTGGCCTCAAGAATCTGTTCCAATGTTGTGCTGGTCCTCCAAAATTGAACTGAAATGTCAATGTTGAGCTCTCCTTTGAATTGTGGATGAACTCACCAAGGGGAGATGGATACTCGCCCAATCTCACTGAATCACCCGAGGGTTTCCGTCCTGGGGCTACCAATGAAGTAGAGAACCATGTTCTCAACCTCTCATAGAAAAATCAAATCCAAGATGTCTTGTAATGGCCTCCTCCTCCTCTTTTTATAGATCCGATGGACCCCTCTAGAACCTCCTATTCTACTATTATTTTAATCATTGAGCACTTTTCCCTCTTTTTATTTCAATTAAAATATTCCTTTTAATGTGGGAAAAAGGTAAATTGGCCACCATGCCCCCTCAAGACACTAAAAATAACGATCCCATCTTGTAGAACTTCTCGTTTCAGTGCCAATGAGCTATTATGCTAAGGTGTTCCTTCAAGTATTCCTCTCGGAACGCCACCTTAAGCTTAATTAATTGAGTTAGGTCCAATAATTACCTTATTTTTCGAAATTTGTTGGAATGCAACAAAACAAAAAGAAAGTTGAGGAGATGATGGAATACACCAAGTGAATGCCATCGAGTCCCATAAAGACTCCTAAAAACCCCATAAAACATCTCCAAAAGCCCCTAGGCTCGCAAATGAAGTAAACCTGCATGTGTGACCTGTCTACATCCAACCCTGAAAGTCCATCCTAACCATACGAGTTCAAATGCAAGTTAGAAATTTTTGCATATCTTAGATCAAATCCTTGAGTGGGCGTAATAGTTAAGAGTATGTGTTTTCTTTTAATAAGTCATAAGTTCGAAACCAGAAAGATAAATTATATATACCTATTTTTTCACAACATCATGCCACATGAGGCAACCAACCTTCATTTTTTCGCACCATACTCAGACAACAAGCGTGCATTTTTCACGCCACGCCAGACAAGCAACCAACGTGCGTTTTCCAGGCCACGTCAAACAAGCAACCATCGTACGTTTTTCACGCCACCTCAAACCAGCGTGCATAGAATTTTTTCACGTTATATTAAGAGTATATAAAGGTATTTTTTCACGCCACCTCAAGCCAGCGTGCATAGCTTTATATTAAGAGTATATAAATGTCATCATTACATAATCAAAAGTCGGATAAGGCATAGAAGTGCCCAGAATCACTTTCAGAGATAGGATGCAAATAGGGAATTAAGCTTAATTAATTGAGTTAGGTCCAATAATTACCTTATTTTTCGAAATTTGTTGGAATGCAACAAAACAAAAAGAAAGTTGAGAAGATGATGGAATACACCAAGTGAATGCCATCGAGTCCCATAAAGACTCCTCAAAACCCCATAAAACATCTCCAAAAGCCCATAGGCTCGCAAATGAAGTAAACTTGCATGTGTGACCTGTCTACATCCAACCCTGAAAGTCCATCCTAACCATACCACGAGGAACACCAAAAAAAGGAACATCACATCTTTCCTTTTCCAAGCTTGCTAAGACTTTGTCTTGTGCTTTGACTCCTCATAGCAATGTTTCAATTTCCCAATAACTTCCTCAAGTGACTGAGGTTCATCATACTCAATTCGATCCCTAAATATTGATAGAAATCCATTGACAAATCTATGAACTTTGGCCTTTTCATCCTTAAGATATGGTACATATCTCAATAGCTCTAGGAACTTAGTCGTATATTCCTCATTTTTCATCGATCCCATTTTAACATCATAGAATTCCTTGGCTTTCCTATCAAAGTACCTTTCTGATAAGTATTTCTTACTGAACTTCTTTTGAATTCATGCCAACTCAAGTATTATATCCTGATGTCTCTCATCGGTTTTACATCTTCCCACGAGGTGTTTGCTTTCCCTTTTAGGCTGAAGATAACAATTTTGGCCTTCATATTCTTTGTGTACTCATGCAGTTCAAAGAACTTCTTCATCCATAACCAAGTCTTTGCATCCTTTGGATTCTTTAAATCTCCATCAAAGGTAGGTGGCTTAGATTTCTTAAGGATGATAACGATAACGATCATAGTGCTTATGAGAAATTTTTTGGCATAAATCACATGATATTTCATTTGTCGACGCGTTTCGAACCAACCAGTGTGGTTCATCGTCAGGACAAGTTGAAGAAACAGATCTAGTTTAGCATATTAAATAGTTAGAGCAGAGCATCCAACAACGATATTTCCTGACCAGGTAACGGCTATATTGTCTAACGGCTAAATTTGACCGGGAAACGGTTAGATGAATTGGATTAGGGGCAAAACCTATATTTAAATAAATAAGTTAATTATTTTAATAAAAATAAAAGTAAGAGGACCATTTTTATGAATTTATAGTTATAAATATATATTAAAATAAATTAATTAATATAAATTAATGGTTAATTATAAAAGTTATTACCTATATAAATATTAGAGTAATTATTAGTTATAAAAAATAAAAGTAAGGGGACCATTTTATAAACTTATAGTTATAATTATATATTAAATTATAAATTAATAGTTAATTATAAAAGTTATTACCTATATAAATAATAAAGTAATTAATAGTTAGTAATAAAAGTTGTTAAATATAAATATAGTTGGTTATATTCTTATTAAGATACGAGTTAAAGGGACTATTTAAAATAAATAAATAAAATAAAATGAATAAATAAATAGTTATTTATAAAAGTTATTAAATATGTAAGTATTAGAGAAACTTAAGGGTCAGAAAAAATATTTTAATATCTAAAAATTAGTTAATATTTTATTTAAGGGTTAAAAATAGCATCTTATCATAGATTAATTTCAAGATTATGGGGGTTCTCAACACCCTTGCTACTCTAGCCTTAAGGATCTCTAATGAAAAGAGCTTCGAGGAGGAGAAATCTCATCTCCTTAATGTCTTTGTTGAAAACGGTTATAGTAGATACCTGGGACAGAAGGCTTTCCTCAAAGCGGCCAAGAATTCATTAACTTAAAAAGAACAGAAGTTACGGATTCTAGGTGTTCATCTTCTGTTTGTTCAGGGGACCACTGATAGAATTGCGAGGATTCTTAGGAAACATAATGTCCCCTCGTCCTTTAGACCCCTTAACACCATTCATAAGTCCCTCAAATCTGTGAAGGATCCTATCAACCCGAAGGACATGAAAGGGGTTTATATTATTCCTTGTTCCTGTGGGACCCCCTATATTGGTGAGACGGGTTGCTCTATTAATCAAAGGATTAGTGAGCACACTGCTGACCTTAAGCATAGAAGAACCAAGTCTTCTGCTTTAGCAGAGCACGTGGAGAAAACCAATCATCATGTCTGTATTGAGGAGGCTAGTGTTATTGCTAAAGTTTCGCATTTCTATCATCGGAAATTTAGGGAGACCCTTGAGATTGAAAAAAGGTCGATCAATCTCAATAGAGAGGATGGCTGGAAGATCAGCAGTTGTTGGGTCCCAACCCTCTCCTCCTAGTCGTTTTCTTCCTCCCCTCCCTAGGTTTAGCTTGATTTTGTTGTCTTTTAAGTAAATTCCCCTTGTTTCCCGTTTCCTGTGGCCTTTATTCTTTAAGGTGTGGTTGTTAAGTTTTGAAGTATTTTAGTAGCAATTAATTTATGCTATTAGGTTTATTCTAATAATTTTAATTAACAATAAAAATAATCTTGAAATTAATCTATGATAAGGTGTTATTTTTAACCCTTAAATAAAATATTAACTAATTTTTAAATATTAAAATATTTTTTCTGACCCTTAAGTCTCTCTAATACTTACATATTTAATAACTTTTATAAATAACTATTTCTTCTTCTTCTTCTTCTTTTTTTAATAGTCCCTTTACCTCGTATCTTAATAAGAATATAACCAACTATATTTATATTTAACAACTTTTATAACTAACTATTAATTACTCTAATATTTATATAGGTAATAACTTTTATAATAAACTATTAATTTATATTTTAATACATAATTATAACTATAAGTTTATAAAATGGTCCCCTTACTTTTATTTTTTATAACTAAATAATTACTCTAATATTTATATAGGTAATAACTTTTATAATTAACTATTAATTTATTTCAAAATTTATTTATTTTAACATATATTTATAACTATAAATTCATAAAATGGTCCCCTTATTTTTATTTTTATTAAAATATATAACTAATTGAATTAACTTATTTATTTAAATATAGGTTTTGCCCCTAATCCAGTCCATCTAACCATTTCCCGATCAAATTTAGCCATTAGACAATATAGCTGTTACCTGGTCAGGAAATATAGATGTTGGATGTTCTACTCCAACTATTTAATATGCTAAGTTAGATATGTTTCATTAACTTGTCTGACGATGAACCACACTGGTTGGTTCGAAACGCGTCAACAAATGAAATATCATGTGATTTACGCCGAAAAAATTCTCATAAACTTGATATGGATCACAGAAGCCTCAATTCGATCATAGTGCTTGTCGGAACTAGAACTAGAATAGAACCTGTGTCCATCACTTCTCCTATCTGAAGTGTCTAAGAAACTTCCATCTCTAATCATGTCATCCCTATCTAACCAGTTCCCACCATGAGACTTACTTTCATATGCCCCATTTGTCTTGTCCTCCTGCCCATGGTTGATCCGAAGTGGTCCCTACCTCTGCAACTCTGACAAACTTTGATGGATTACGGCATTGACTTCTGCTTATTTCTCATGTACCTGAATGATCCTATCATTAACTGCCTTGCACCTCCTTATTTCTACCTTCAAACTTCTCAATGTGTTTGCTAAGTCATAAGAATGCCCAACACCACACTGCTCATCTGACCCATAGGGGGAATCTCGTGAACTGTAATCTACCATCTTTCTAGTCATCTTTGATATCTTTCCTGCAAGTATGTCTATAAGCTAAACTATAAAATAATATAATCAACATACCTCAGTATAGTTCTAGGGAGGATATCTCGTCTGCAACATCAATCAGATTAGAACAATACATGTATAAACATAATCATAACAATACATAAACATCATTTCAACCATTATCAATGCATGACCATACCGACCACATACCATGACCTCATGCACGACAACTATCACCATGTCAATGTGTGCATAATCAACATATGTACGACACACATTCATACCCATTACATACAAACACTGACATGCATAACCAATTCATAAATGACATATACTCATGATAAACACATCCAACATCAACACCATCAACTTTCACATGGTGACAAAAATGCAACCATGACCAACACCATGCATACACAACAAGCTCACAGACCCCAAGCATGAAGAACACATATGCAACCAATATGTATGCATGACCAATACAACACCCATCATATACAAGGGGTGAACCACGCTCTGATACCACTCTGTAACACCTTCCTCCCACATTTACCGAAGTTAGCCAGTCCGTTGGGGTAAACATCAAGAGGCTACTATGATATGATTTAATTCCCCATGTACAATTAAGGAAGTGGAATCGACAAAACACAACCAATCTGACCTTCTACACATGTTAAAAAACCTTCAGGAGCCAACCAACCCTTCCAGGTGACCAAACCATGAGGTAACTTGACATTTTACTGACCTAGAGCCAAAGTGGCTCCCATGACATGAGCATGCATGCAACTGGAACCCTCTAGTCACTCCCACAACAAGAGAATCCATGTGACTGGGGACGTTTTTAGCTAGTTCTAAGCCTGTGATGCCAAATTCTATGCCACGTTTTTAGGGTCAAGACTCAGGCCACTACCAAGAAATTCATGAAACTTCCAGAAATGAAAAATAACATCGAAACAATGATACTAATGCAAATACTTTAACAAATACTTGATTGGACCCTTACTAGCCATGACAGGGATTTTGTCAAACATGTCACAAATATGTAATCTATAGGTCATAACAACAAATATGAGCATAGAGGTCTCATACTTATCTAAGAATCGCTAAGAAGCATTGATGCCTTATCACATTAGCTACATTATCATCTATTAGGTCATATATTCATTTTTCATTCATTTACAAATCAAAACATGATGACATCCATACATCATCACTTTCATAAAACATACTTATAACCAACATATAAACAACAGAAATAATAAGGATACAACAACCATAAAATCCACATATAAACTAGTACATTTACACATGAAATACCAAGGAGAAGGAACTCTTATTAATGAATGCATAAGCCAACCAGGTATGGGACTTCCATGAATCAATCGACCATAGATTGGTTGAACCAAATCTTTCTTTCATCCAATCATCTATGTGCCATATTCCAAGCATGAATGTGGGACTCATAACCAAAATCAACCAGGGATTCTCGAGGCTACACCACCTCACCCTCATCAATAGAACCAGGATTTACCACAATCCCCACCAGATCACTAGGCCCTAAACAAGCATGGATGCCACCGGATTTCTCCACCTACGTCGTGAGGAATTTTCTTGTCTCCTAGTCTCTAGGATTTACCATACGTCCTTCCGTACAACGATTGAGGATACCTAGGCCTAATCAAGACTCCACCCTCTAGGTTGTACTGTATATCCTGTCATTCATCGGCCAAGGATTCCTAGGCTTAACCGAGGGCACCCACCTCTAGGATTTACCATATATCTCTCCATTCACAGGTCAATGATTCCTAGTCCCATCGAGATAACACAAAATTTTCCTTTACTACAACCCATAGTCTTGTTTAGGGGTTACCAAGCCAAGGATTTACCACAATCCACAGTTTGATTTAGGGATCACTATGCCATGTGTTCTTTCTTTCAAAGAACACCTCACTCAATTTCAAATCCATCCGGTAAACCATCTCTTCCAAAATAGGAGAACTCGATCAAACCATGGCTATCTGGAAATGGCAAGGAAAGGTTGAAGAACACTATCACATCTACCAAAACCCATGCCAATGACATAAAGAGAACCAAGAACACGCATGCATAACCATGCATGCCAAAACTAACAAGGAAATCATACATGCAACTCGATACCAGCAAATAATCCCGTTATAGCCACTTGATCCTGCTCTTCCTTGCTTGATATTTTCTTCCTCTTTCCTTCTTTTCTTTTCTTGATCCAATCCTGAAGTGCTCCAAGAATTCTCTAACTGTCCAAGAGTGTGTGAGAGAGAGAGAATAGAGAGAGAGCTCCAAAATTGAATTGAAAAAATGTTACACACTAATCCTCATGGGCCTTTTTATTAATGAGGCCTCTATTTTATTCATTTTCCATTATTTTCCTTCATTTTCCTCCTCACATGAAACCTATGACCTTTCACCTTCCTTTTCTCCTAATATCCATTATTTTCATAAATAAATGTCAATTAATGCCACTTTGCCTTTCTAAATCCTTTGCCAATTTCCTTAGCCATAATAAACCAAATGAACACCCACACCAGGATGTTTTACTGAACATTCAACTTGGAATACGTGTCCCATGATGTTGGCTATTAATTTTCCTTTATTGACTTTATTACATTAAATTTTGACCATGGCTATTACAATCGACAACGAAATCATGAAAGGCAATCAATAGATTCAACATGCAAAACTTACTTGTAACGTAGATCGGCAAAGAGTTTCTTAATCCAAAGACGTGCACGCAGCCCAGATGAGACTGATTATGAGAATGAATAATTAGCTAGGTTAATTTAAAAAAGATTACATGTAAAACTATCTCATGCATGATCAACACTTGTCGGCAAGTGAATGAGTTAGTGGAGGGAAGTTAAGTGGGCTACTATTTTGTAGGAGTGCACCCACATGCAACAAGGAAGCTCATGCATGCATTCAAGAAGGGCTTATGTCTTCATGTTTAAGGAATATGCTCAAGGAGGGAGCACTTACTAAGCATGAAGGAGTGCACACTTCTTTAGCCCAGAGGAGTTCACTCAAGACAAGACCAAGTCTTTGTCAACTTGAAGTGTGGTTTTAACTTAAAGGGCACTTTTCTTTCTTTTGTTTTCTTTTTGTGTGATTTTTGTGTTTGTGCATGGCGTAAATGCTAGCTTCTAAGTCAATAAAAGTCATGAGTTCACCTAACCATGGGCTAGAAAACACAAGTGATACTTAGGTAACATTGACTTAGGAGGATACAACACTAGGAGAAAACATAAGAATAACAAAACAAACAACATGATGACACTAAGGAGATTCAAGTGACAGTTCAAGTAGGCTCCAAAATTGACTTAGGAAATTTTTTGGAGGGTCTTTGTCACAATTACAATACTTGGCGACACACTGGGAGAACCCCATATTCTGTGAAATGGTTTCATTTAGGCATGAAGTCTCAATTTTCTAAGAAGTATTGATTCAACTAATGAGTTACCTTAACTCCCCACTCTTACTCTATTAAAGATATAGTCTTCCCAATTCCATTGCTCAGTGTAACACAACATAAGAAAAGCAAAATCATTATCTTATCGATGTAAGTATGGGTAATATAACACGTTGAGTTAAAACAATCACAGTATGAGTTTTACTTTTTTGGCATTGCTCTGCTACTAGCAGGTTTGGACAGTACCCCGACATAGTCGCTTCAGGAACAAAATCTTTGCTTCACTGTCAGCGAGCTTGAACAATACCCTAATGAAGTCACTTTCTTCACCTCCCTAGACAACAAGCCTTTCTCTTCTTTCACTCTTTATTTTTCTTTCTTTTTCATAGGACTGTGCATCGACACTTATTATTTTCAATGGACATAAGAGGGATCTCAACTTATTGAGAGAATAATAGGTTGCTCCTTTAGAGACATGTTTAAGACCTTTGATGATTTGTTTGCAAAAGGTTTTCCACTTATCTTACTCTACTAAGTTGGATAGGCAAGAAAACACTATATATAAACAGGATTGAGTGCAGGAATGAGAATACTAAACAGATATATGCATCATGATTTTATTACAACTTCCTAGCTGAAGGATCATATTTTCCATCGAAAAATCATCGAATTGAAAGATGTAAACCAAAACAAAGAAGAGGGTAACAAATAAGCCAAGCGTTTTGTGTTACCACAACTTTACTTTGACATAATATTAGCAACATCATATTGAAGATCAAAACCATCTTTATTCAAGGACTAATGAAATTGAAAAACAAAGTGAGGAAAAGAAAATCAAAACAAGAATGCAATGCTTCTACCTAAATGCAATCTATCCTATCCTAAACTAAATAGTACAAAGTCAGGTCATGTGAAATGGAACTTCCAATGTAGTCATAGAAGCTTCTCTTGACCTTTGGGTTGAAGGATGTGATCATGTAAAACCCAAATAAAATGCAGTGCAGTGAAAATGATAAACAATGCAAACATACACATTGACAAATAGAAACAGGAAATGAAATCACAATGGTGTAACACACTCGATCACTCTATCAAATGAAAGACTCCACAAGTAACTGTCAAATCCATGACCATAAAAGACTCGATTAAAATAATGTAAGAATAGCCCACGAGACATGGGTCCTGACTGATAAGGTTCTTCAAGGGACTTTGCAATAGGATCATGGAAATAATCTTTAAGGAAATTTTAACAAGAAAAAATGATCAAAGAAAAATCCACATTATAAGCAAAATCAACAAGTTGACCACAATCCGCGTTGTCATGCGAGTTAAATTCTTCGATGGATGATGTAGAAGGTAGGCCAGATGGAAAGATTTGACATTCATTAAAATCACTCTTTGTTTCCACATCACAGATTAAATATTTTCTTGAGGTGGGATGTATTGATTGAAGTTCAACAGTCATATTAAACTTCCTACCATAAGGGTTTAAAAATTTTATGTGAAGAAAACGAGAATCCTTCAAGAGAGAATTGACATCCCACAAGATGACATTAACAAAAATATCTTGGAAGAGAATCTTTAACTGACTGAAATCACAAATACCATCATGGTGATAGGATCCTGACATAACCATCAGCATAGGCTGAAGTGTCCTACTCACCTGACTTAAATTTGAATTCTGCGAAAATGGTGAGCACCAGTATTGCAACAATAATGCTGCAACTCCTGGGTTGCCTACTTTACTCTTATCAACCTGGTAGTTCGTAACAAACTTGGAAGCGACGATGCTGTATGCTAGTTCTTATTGTAGGCTTTCACTTGGTCAACTGGTGCAAGATCACTAGGAGCTCAAGCCAACTTCTATGGATTCCAGAAGAAGCTCTATAGGTGATGAAAGAAAGGAAAGCTTACTCTACAAAGATTACTCTACTTGCAGAAAGGAAAATAAGACTGAAATGTAAAGTAAACCTAGAAAACACTACTTAACCAACTAATCTTACTTTTGCAGAAAGAACTATGAAAACCATGAAATTAATGCCATTACCTACTCAAGGAAGTAAACAACATCTGCTCAAGCTGTTTCTAGAAGTAAATGAGAAAAAAACATCTTTTTGGATTTTTATGTATTTTTATGTGAAATTGTCATGCATGTAATTTATTTGTTTGTGAATGTGGCAGTGATTAGGTGGCGATGGAGGGCGGTTTTGGGACTTGAGAGGATGTAGGATGGTGTGGATGGGTCCTAGGAGGTCTTAGGTGGCCTTCTGGAGGCTTTTCCTGCAATCGGCCTTCAAAAGGAAGCCTACAGGAAAATCTACAGGAGGCTGCAGGGGATCTACAAGAGGTCTACAGGAGGATGCCGAGAGCAGTTTTGAAGGTTTTGAAGGTGTGAGAGTGGGTGGAAAGGGTAGCTGAAGGCTGGAATGATGTGTTAAGGTGCCTAGGGTTCACCAAGGATCACTAGGAGAGGGAAAGGTGGTTGGGAGAGAGGAAGAAATCCTATGGAAAAAACATAGAAAACTAAGGCAGATTTGAGGTGAACTTTGGGCGGCCTGTAGGGAATAAATCAGGGAGAGAATGTGATGGCTATTAGGCTGACCTGCTGTGAGAGGAAATCTGCTACAAAAGCACTGACATTCAAACAATGCAATCAAGCAAGCAAGGAAATTAAGTACAAAAAAAAAAACAAACTGAATTTTGCATCAAGCTAATCTAAATTATGAGCTATGGAAAGAAATGTTGAAAAATGCTATGATGAGAGGAAGCATGAAAAAAGACTTATTGCAAAGACAGAAATGAACATGGTGAAAGAGATCTAAAGCAAAGCATTAACCTTCTAACAAACTGCAACACTAGAAATCCTATGGAGAAGGAAAATCTGTGTTTTTGGGGTAGCCAGAGGGTCTTTGCCTCAGTTCATGGTCCCAAAGGGAGGAAAAGAGGCCAAGGCATTGTTGCTAGCCTTTTGAATATTTTTTCTATCACTGTCTAACCTGCTACAGAAAACACAACTGAAACAACCCTCTGAATCACCAAAAGCAACCTATTCTTAACCAAGAAAGAAATTTATCTAACAACAACTAATCCATAAACTGAAACAAAGCATATAAATACAAACAAGAGGAGATTGGATGCTTGGATTGGGCCCTAACCCAAGAGCTTTAGCCCTCTGAGGTAACTCAGTGCTAGCTCAAAAAAGATCTCATCTTTATTATCAAAATAGCAATAGGATTACATGAAATTGTCAACAAAAGTAAGCTCGAAGTTGAGCAGAGCAAAGCTGCAACAAAAGTTCAACAAAAATTCGACCCTAGTGAGGGCCTAGGCCTATCTACTTATACAATTGAAGCTCCCAACATCTTCCTTAAAATCAGGGAGGCTTGGCTCCCAAAACTCGAGATAAATATAAGTTATCCTCCACTTGCTCAGCTACCTCCTAGTGCATTGATTTGGCTGTTTGTACTCCGAGCTGCATGAAGGAGAATTCGAAGTGGGGAGTAATAAATGAGGGGGATTCCCTCCTATAAATCCTCTCCTTTGTCCACTTCGAATTATTGCTGCCAACTGTCCATTGAATCTTTGACTTTGTCTTCAAAATTCAACAAAAATATGCATTAAACACATATTAGACTCCATGGAATCATAACCAAGCCAACTCACTCCATAAGCATAAATATAATTAAAAAACATGCAATCAGCTAAGAGAATGGTTTATTTAACTATGTTAGGAGGCAAAATGAGCCCATATAATTACCCATTTATGGGGCTCATCAGAAAACACATCTAATTGTTTATCTAAATAAGAGTCATTATTTGAATCTTGAGATTCAAAAGAAAATTGAGGTTGATCATATAGAGTTTCAAGATTACCACAAAAATCCTCAGTGATAAGCATGTCATATTCTTGATAAAAAGGAGATATACATGAAATAAAATCTTGAATGATCTCATCAAACTCCATTTGAAACTTTCGAAAATCCTAATATTCTTGCAGGAACAAAAATTCATTTATGTTACTTGAACAATCATCACCATGAAGTTCAGAAAAAAGGAAATCATCAGGGTCATGGTTGTCCAAGGATTCCACTTGATTAATAGGTTGAGGATTGATAAGATAAATATTGATATTTGAAGATGATTGATTGATAGGACCAGATGAATCATCATCAAGGGAAAGATGTGAAAGAAAAATAATTTCTTCCTTAGCAAATTGATCTTTCGATTTAGTGATCAGTTCAGGTTGAAAACACAGAACATCAAAAGGAGGGGGACACAAAACAAAAGGCATATTCGGTTATTCCTTGGGATGCTAAAATTATTTTTTATCAGAACTTGATGAATCAGATTCAAAATTTTTCTTTAACATCCAGACTAATAAATGAAACTTTTCATCCAAGAAGTTCTAGTCCACATCCTCATCTGTAAATTCATAAAAAAATGAACGAAACAGTCAACAAAATGTTCAAGAGATTCATTTAATTCCATTCTAAGTTGATCAATTTCATTAAGAACATATTTATATTCATATTTTTAAAAAACACGATGAAGATCATTAACCAAATGCTTAAAATAGGAGATAGAAGTAGTGGCTAACGAATAACACCATTTCTCCGCATGACCATCTAATGTAAGGGTTAACAACCTCTGAGGATTTATTCAAAATAAACACCACTTGAAAATAAAAATTGAACAAACTCAATTATGTAATCAAGGACGGTTTTTGTACTCTTTCCATCGAATTTCAAATGTGACAAGTCATGCAAAAATTCCACGGGGATCGAAATATCTAAAGCATGGAAAAACTCCTTGGGATTATGATCTGGGATGAGGCCATTAAAGGTAATAGATTGAAACAAACTTCACAGGATTATCTTGTCATCTGGCCCTCCTTATAATGAAAAAAATGTTGACAGTGCTAGATGTCGTTGACATGTAAGGGGATCTCCCTGATATTAAGTCTCAATTAGACCTCACACTATTTGGTGTAGGAGTCCCATCCAGTTATAGGGTCCAGCCATCGTTGGAAAGGTTTCATTCCTTGGTTATAATCACACACAAGAGATCTCAACACCACTTTGGGCATAAAGTATGAAAGCTTTGTGAGACATCCAATGTAAGGTGCACTGGGGAACTTCCACAACTAGTAAAGGAAAATGAGCCTCTGGTTAGAAAAATAACAGTAATATCCCAAAGGGGGACCTGAGAAGGAAGATAAATGTTTTTTGATTACCTACATATTATTCCACACAATAAACAACAATCATGTAAGCATAACATCACTTATTCAACAATAACCATAACTAAGGAACAAATTAGTTCATTGGACTTAGTATGTAATTTAAGCAACACATACCACAAACATAACAAGAATAGTCCTACTATATCTACGATAAATGTATGAAGAAGTGTTGACTCATAGAGCTTCTGATTATGAATGAAAGATCCCAATTACATTGTTACATAGATGAAACACTATATCCAGTAGTGGAACATGAAGCCACAACTTGCTTCTCCAAATAATTATTTATATCCTATGCACTACAAGAGAATTCAAGCCAAGAATCCAAGAATCCAAGCCCTTAGCTTGAATTATGAGGAGATATTTATAACTAATGACAATGACCTTTGAGCTTCCCCATGAATCTTCAACTCCTCCAACTTTTCATATTCTATACATGACTCTTTACATTCCATATGTGGCTTATCACATTCCATGTGTGTCTCTTGGACTTCATCACATATAATTTATTAGAAAAGACAAATTACATATGAGATAGTGGCTATATAAGACAAAGTTTATAATAGGACAAAGTCTTATCAAATTGACAAATCATTTGCTTCCTCATGGAGCTCATTGGTGATGTATGTGTTCCATGCTTTGAACTCTATTGAGATGAATTTGACCCAAACTGGAAAGTCCCCTGCATAACACATCTTCACCTCCAATGCCTCCATCAATATGGTCTTGGAGCTTGACTGTACATTATTCCATAGCCATGAAATTTTTATGTGATCTTTGACTGGTGTAATGGCATATTGTGGAATCATGTCTTTGGTGATCTCCAAGCCTTCCTGCTTCGATGCTTACTTGATATCTTCTATGCATTTCCTGATCTCCTGGAAGATGATTTCCTTGGCTCTAATTTCTTCTAGTGATACTATTGAAGGAATCCCATGTTTTTGTGATAGAGACTCAAAACCATTGTGCAATACATTATAAGAATCAATAATGCTAATCAATTGTTCTCTAAGATGCATGTAGTTATGATGGTGGAGTCTCAGCTGAACTTTCTCTGTTTTAGTAGCAACCATGTCTTTTATTTCCAAATGTTGTGGAGCATATGGATACCTGGTAGCCAATTCCTAAAGTTGGCCAATCACTTTGATTTCCACTTTAAGTATTTTTACCACTTATTGTGCTTTCTTTTGAATTCCAACGAGAGGAGTTGTTAGTGTCCAATAGTTACAATGATCAAAAGTACTCTTTTCATATTGTGGATAGGGTCTTAGGGTCAAATTATTATACTTTAAAATAAAATTTGACATCTCTCTTGGTTGGAAAAGGGTCTTGATTCAATTTCTAATGTCTAATGTATATTCTACTCTCATCACAAGCCTATGGTCATGGTCATCAAAAAATCTCATGGGTCTTTTGAGGTCATTTGCTGCACACAGGGACAATTTTACTTCAAAATCAGTTTCTGAAGTAATGGACATGAATTGTACAAAAGTGAAAGAGGTTTTTGTCAATCACAAACCAAATAACAAAAACCTCTTTCAATTTAAGCACTAACTTTATGATTTGGGAGATATGCAATGAGATTTGAGGCTTATGTTCAAAAAATCAAATTTGGAATTTGTTTTATTGTTTTAGTCATTTTTTTTGGCGTGCTTTTCTAATAGCTGGAAAGGAATTTTGAGAAACCCAATGATTTTTTTTCAAGAATGAGCCAAATATAAAAACCTCTTTCAGTTTCTTCACAAGTGCCATGGATTGGAATATTTGACTGGATATTTACAGACTAGTTTTATAGATTTAAACATTAAATAATGATTTTCTGTTTTAGTCATGATTGTTCGGCACATATTCCGAGGATATGGAGATGAATCTACGAAAAATGAGAGAGGTTTCTCTTAAAAACAAGCTAATATATAAAATTGTCCTTAATTTTTGTAAAATATTTCATGATTCAAGAGATATGAGTTAATATTTGACCCCTATTTTCATAAATTCGGTCCCTATTCCTAGCAGGGAGTGCCAAATTTAATGCAATTGTTTCTATCTTTAGGGAGATGGTTGAGCTCGACTCCCTTAGTCCAGGGATGAGATAATTGTATATATTTCATGAATTTCAGAGTGCAAAAGGTTGGACATCAGTGAGTAGAACTCTTGGAGCTTGTACTTCATCACTTTTGCAGAAAATCAAAGGACAGTTGCAACTATTATTCAGGAATTCTTGTGTTGTGAGTTTGTGATAATTTTTTCTCTCTATTATAGTTTTATATGAATGATAAATCCATATTCTTTCCATATCTATTTTTTTCAGTGATTTTCCTAAGAGGTTTTAAACAAAATTCTTAAGTTTAAGCTATGTTTTGTTAGGAATTTCATGTTTATGTTACCTATCTTCTGATAAATGAATTCATGCTTTCCATGCTCATTTTGATATTTGCTTTCCACCCTACACTACATCGGAAAAAACCCCAAAGTATCACAAAGGCATACCTACCCTGCTCCTTTATATCTCTTGCAACTAAAACCTTTGATCTTTTGACCTAGTTCCCTGATTTTCACTCCTAATCCAGCAAAACCCTAAAATCTCCAAAACTCTAGAGCTGAACATATCTAGCCTAACATCTTTTCCCACTCTAGTCATCATTGGCTATGAGTTCATAGAGAGATCCCTCTCTAGTTTAGCAGGGCTAGCTGTTGAACCCTAAGTGGTTTGAGGTTACCTCCTTCGATCTCCTTTCTCAGCCTTGGGATATTGTGGAGGATAACAGGAGCCACCACTTATTGGAGAAGTATCATCTCACCATATAACCATGCCATGGTGTCATCCATTGGCCCCGGTTCCTCTTATATGGCTGACTACCATTCTACGGTGTTGAAGTTGTGTGAATATAACCGTTGATTCTTTGTCACAAGATGTTCTGCATGTTGCTTCACTATAGTGAATTCTCTGCTTAATATATCATTATCATTCAACATATATTCATAGTTAGCATGCATTCTTGTAGCGAAAGCAACGTTTTCCACCATGATTTCCCTGGGATTTATTTCCATATTGGAATTTGTCACTTTCTCTATAGATATTGAGACTGAATTCTAAGGATCATTTGGGAAGTATCTATGCCTTTGATGGACGATCCTCTTCTTTATTTGATCAAAAGTGACACTGCACAAATTCATGACTCTATCTGTAGTTTGAGGTATGATTCCCATTTCTCTAAATGGAAGATGACCACCCGTTAGAGGAGGTTCTTCTGGAGAACCTAATTCATCATCCATGGGTTGTATGGTATCCTCTTCCTCCAACTCTTGTTCTATCTCCTGAGTCAACTATTCTTCTTCCAATATATGTGCTACTTCTTCCTCCTGGGATTACCTTTGTTATTCCTCTTCTATTCTTCACATTTCCTCTTCTTCTTCCTATTGCTTCCTAAGAAACTAATCTTGCTTCATCTTCTCCTCTTCTCCTACTTCTCTTGTTTCTTCTTCTTCTTGAATAGCTCCTGCATTCAAAGGATCAAGTTTCCATTTCCTTCTACTTTCTCCTATGGAATCATACTTGATCCTCTTCTAAGAGCTACACTCTTTTCTTGAGGGGTTATCTATTCTGCCTCCTACACCTGCATATCTTGATTTGGTGGATCTTGGGGTGAACTGATCTCCACCCCTAGATGTGTGTTTCTAACTGAATTTTACCAATTATTCACATTCTCATCTTCTAAGATATACATTAATGAATATCCCAAATTGAAATGGTCCTTTCACAATGATGCTTGTACACTCTCTTTGGATCATATCGATGAAAGTATTTAGTTGTGAAGTGCAAGCGATCCAACTCTTGTATTTATGCAGATGCCGCCTTGTGGCTCTTTAGCTCATATAATATTACCCTCAAAGGGAAGGTGTGCCAATGGGATTTCTTTCTCCTATGAATAACTCCTGACAACCCCTTGTCCAACTGATATGCTACTTCCGGCATGACCACCTTATTAGTCACATATCGCGACATGAGATGAGGGGAGATATGACATCAAAAACAACGAATGTATGTTCCCTTAGGCACTGCAAACCAATCTGCGATATCCTGTAGTTACTCCTTCACCTGATCAGTTATGTAAGGAGGATCAAACTCGAATATCATGTAAAATATAACTGCAAGGAAGTTCTCAACCAATATGTCATATGCGCCTTTGAAGCTTGATTCTAAAAACACTATGCATTGGAAGTGAACTGGAAACTGTTCTGATGGGTCTAGTTCCAATACATTCCTGGGAAATCATATTGTGCACAAATTCCATCTAAAATAAATGAAAGAATATAGAATTTCAATGCTTGATTCACCCTCAAAGATTCCTTTACTTCCCCCACATGACGATGCAATTGTGATACCCTCCTCCCACATCTACCCAAGTAACTGGCCAACCAGGATAAACATGTGATGAAGAGTTAGTATGATATGATTGAACTCCCTATGTGTCAGTTAAGTGGAACCGATGGAACACAACAACATAGACCTTCCAGACCTATTGCAGAACCCCCAGGAGCCATCTAAACCTTCTAGGTGACTAGCCCCTGAGACAAACTAACTTTTTGATGCATTAATCCCCCAATTGCTCCCATGCCATGGGAATGAGTGCGACTGGGACCCTCCAATCGCTCCCACATCATGGGTATGCATGTGACTGGGGACTTTCCCAAGCAGTTATGTGACTACGACTCTAAATTCTGTGCCACCTTTTCAGTCCTAAGGCTCAGGTCACTGCCCAAAACTCCATGACACTTCCAGAAATAAAATATAACAGCGGAATAATGATACAAATGTAATTAATTGAACAAGTACTTGGCTGGACCCCTACTAACCATATTAGGCATTTCGTCAAGCATGTCACAAATATGCATTCTATAGGTTTAAACAACATATTTGAGCGTAGGGGTCTCATACTTATCTGAGAATCACTAAGAAGCCTTGGTGCCTCATCAAAATAAATGCATTACCATATATTAAGTCACATATTCATTGTACATTCAGTGATTAACCAAAAAATGATGAGAGTCATACATTTTCATTGTCGTAAAACTCATTCATAACCAACATATAACCAACAGAAATATCAAGGATATAATAGCCATATAAGCCACATAAAAAAAGTATATTTACCCATAAAATACAAGGATAAAGAGAGCTCTTATTGATGATTACATAATATGACCAGGTATGGGACTTCCATGAACCACCCAACCGTAGACTAGGCTAAGCCAAATATTTCTTTCATCAAGTTGCCTTGGTGCCATATTCCAAGCATGAATGTATTTCATAAAACAAATCAATCAAAACCATCTAGGGCTTCCAAAGGCCAAACCACCTCAACCCTCAACTAGTGATTCCACCTCACAGTCAAAAATCACTAACCATCAACAGATTGGTCTCTACCCAAGCTATCCAGGGCTCTAGAGTGTTTGTTCCAACCAAGGCTCCAAGAATAGTAACTCAACCCACCAAGGTATCTAGAGCGTTTTTCCAACCAAGGCTCTAGGACTAGTAACTCAACCCAAGCTATTACAGGGCTCCAGAGCGTTTGT
Organism: Pinus tabuliformis; assembly: GCA_031772625.1. Classification (NCBI taxonomy): domain Eukaryota; kingdom Viridiplantae; phylum Streptophyta; class Pinopsida; order Pinales; family Pinaceae; genus Pinus; species Pinus tabuliformis. The sequence continues at coordinate 700,244,255 of CM062807.1, forward strand.
CCAACCAAGGCTCCAAGAACTATTAACTCAACCCACAACTAAAGGAACATGAGAACCAACTAGAAAACAAAAGGAAATGAACCCAAAACACAATGCCTATCCAGGAAATGACAAGGCTAGGAAAATCCATTATCAATCTAGGCAATCTTCCACGCCAATGACATATCATAACCAAGAAACCAAATGCATATGCATGCATGCCAAAAATAGTGAGGAAAATATACATGCAACTGAATACCTACAATAAAAACCCATTTTAGTTGTTGATCCTGATGCCCTCTTGCACTTTCCTACTCTTCCTTTGCCTTCTTGCTCCAAAACTCCAAGTATGCCACACTACTCCAAGAGTGCTCCAATAAAACTCTAAGTGTCCAAGAGTATGAGAGAGAAAGAATAGAGAGAGCTTCAAAACTAAATGAAAAAAGGCTACAAACTGGTCCTCATAAGCATTTTTATCATTTAGGCCTCTATTTTCTTCATTTTCCATTATTTTCCTTCATTTTCCTCCTCACATGCAACTTGTGACCTTTCACCTTCCTTTTATCCTAATTTCCATTGTTTTCATAAATAAAATGCCAATAAATGCCTCATGTATTTCCAAAGCCTTAGCCATTGCCTTTGCCAATTTCGTTAGCCATTAATTAACCACAAGTTATCCCCATCACTATGTTTTTTTCCAACATTCAGCTTGGAATATGTGTCCCGTGACCAAGGTATTATTTTACCTTTATTAATTTTACATGGATTTTTAACCAAGGCTATTACAACAACTAAAATGAAAATATATTTGTGTAATTGAAGATCTTACCACGAGTGACGACCATATTGATCATATATATCTAGTTCTCCTCAAGCACTTCAATGTTATTCTACCCATGCAACCGAAAAAACATGGAAATAAGACATTGATATACATCTCTAATAATCCTAGTCATATACACTACAAATGGGTGGTGGCGAAACATAGCAGGATCTCAACACCAAGATTTGATGATGTCACTCATGTTGAGATCAGCCCGTTTGATGTAGAAGTCATTATTTTCATATTCTGTGGGCCTAAGCATCTTGTAATAAGTTTTTATGTCTTCTCCATAATAGGTGGTGAGTTGACCACCACTTTCACTATGAAGCACAAGATGAGAGTCATCCATGTGTGTAATAATCCACTCAATCACTTATGCATAGGAGATCACTAAGAATCTGCATGTGATCATGTCTATCCTGGACCGCTTGACATCGTTATATACTTCCAAGTCCTCCAAGTTCTTAGAAATTGCTTCTGCATGAATGTATCTTTTATGCTGCCCCATGTGACCTCATTAAACTTATCAATGAAGCACTGTGTGTCTGCATATATGCGAATGGTTGGCTTTGTCACTTCAAAAAATTCTTCATTGATTGCTTTTGAGGTTTCTTTGTGTTGAGATTGCAACAAGATGATGGAGCTTAGTGAAAAGAGTCGCCTTCACTAAGTGGACCCGCAGGCAAATTATGGTGCAAGTTCTATTTTTGATCACAGTGTGGATGACCACAGTATGAGTGATCACAGTGTGGGTGACCACAGTATGAGTGATCACAGTGTGGGTGACCACAGTATGGGTGATCACAGTATGAGTGATCAAAGTCTATTTTTAGACTGGCTGTCAAAATAGAAAAGTCAAATATTATTGTCTCATAATAATATTTGGACTATAAACTTGATCTTATTCTCTAGGAGCACTTCAGTTTGAGCTACAGATGTGGCCCATGCAGCTGTCAGGAGGAAGTACGCTTTTCTTATCAGTCAGTTGAGTTGTTGCATGCATGACTTCAGTTAGAACTCAATCAGTTGAGTTTGGTGGAGTTGATTGTGGAGTTGATGGAGTTGTGTTCAGTTTGACTTGATTAAACTAGTTGTAGTTAGTCTAACTGCAAATAGACTAATGATGAGTTGTTAAACTAATTATTAACTCATAATACAACTATAGAATACATCAGTTAACTGAGTTTCATGTCAGTGCATGTTCAGTTCAGCAGGGACAGGTGTTAGAGAATCAGATTGCTATCAGTTGTGACTATAGTTGTGCATCAGATCTTGCACAATCAAGGGATTGAGTATGCCAATGAGTTTGCTCATGTATTTTTCCCAGTATTATAGCCTCTGCTCACGTCTTACATAGTGTGAGTGATTCCTTGGAGGTGAAATACGAGTTTGGTAAACCATTCTCATTCATTCTTGAGCAGGTATTGAGCAGTGGAATAGATTTGGAGATCAGATCTTAGTTGTATTATGTGTAACAGGTGGAGCTGGTACTGGATTGCTTATGATAAGCATTGTACTTTGTAACGTTACATGGTCTCAATCATTAATATACAGATAGTTGGGGTTTTTAGCGAGATGCTTTCCCCGGGTTACATACTGTGTTAATGTGTGAATGCTCTTGATGTTTTATTGTTATTGATGCTGCTATATTGATGATCAACGTAGAGGAGCTTATGTATTGTGTATGTATTCCACAATAGTACATGATCAGGATAATCTCTGTTGAATATGTGTTAAATTATTCAAAATTTCTACATGGTATCAAACCGAGCTAGATAATTGTAGAAAAAGTTTCTAAATGGTATCGGAGCTGTTGATCATCAGATCTACTATTCAGGAAGTGTTTACATTCTATTTCTTCAGGCAGAGTCTTTAATCGGGCCAGGTAGCCTCTGGATTCATCCTTCCTTTGGAAGGTGAGATATCCGGTGAATGCCCATACAGTCAATCTATGTACGAGAAATATTGTGTTCTCACGAATCTTAGATCCGAGGCAGTTGAGTTGGTTGTTGGTGGAATTCGAATTTGTAGCAGTGTCTTCTTGGTGACAACGCAGCAATGTCTTTCAATGGATTGCGATTGGATTATGCTCTTGAGAGCAGCTCAAACTATATTGCATTTAAGGACAGGATGGAGGTAGTATTGGATGATAACGGGCTGAAGGAGTTCATAGAGACGGATGTCCCAAAGCCTACTGATGCTACTCAAGTTGATGCTTGGCAAAAGAAGACCGCAAAATATCGAAGGATTCTGTTGGAGGGCATGAAGGATCACATTGTGTCCAGCCTCCATGGAAAGGCTACTCCATATTTGATGTGGAAATCATTAACAGAATTATTCCAAAGCAAGAGAGATCAGAGGAAGCTGGCACTCAAAGATAAACTCAGAAACATCAAATGCGAGAAGGGTGACAGTATACCCAAGTATCTCACGAAGTTCACTCAGTGTCGAGATGAGCTGGGAAGTGTGGGGGTTACTGTCGATGATGAGGACTTGGTGAGCTTGGCTCTCCTTGGTCTTTCGAAGAGTTGGAATTCCTATCAGGACTCTGTCAATGGTCGGGAGAAATTGCCAGGATGGGAAAGACTATGGTCAGATCTTGTGCAGGAGGAGATCAGGCAGAGTACCAGGGACGGATCTTCATCAAAGGGAGCTAATGAAGAGAATTGTGCTTTGGCTGCCAAAGCAAAGAAACGGAAGAGCAAGAAATCTTCTCAGTCTGGTGCGAAAGGTAAGAAGCAGGATATGTCCAAGGTGAAGTGTTTTCACTGTCACCGGCACGGACACTATGCCACTAATTGTCCGCAGAAGAAGAAGAATAAGCAGGGTGTTGGATCTTCAGCAGGAGAGGCTCTAGCCTCACAGTTTGAGCTTGATTTTTCATTGATCGCATGCTTGGTTTCAAGTGTGATGGGATCGGTGTGGTTCTTGGACAGTGGTGCGTCTTTTCACATGACGGGAGATAGAGAATTGTTCTTTGATCTGAAGGACAAAGATCTTGGAGTGCACATCGAGATGGGCGATGATGGTAGATACAGTGCGACCAGTATCGGTACCATTTCCTTTGAGAGGGAGTCTGGTAAACCCTTCGTATTGAAGGAAGTCATGCATGTTCCAGGATTGAAGAAGAATCTTATCTCAGTGGCGATGTTAGAAGACAAGGGGTATGATGTTGTTTTCAGCGAGGGAAAGGCTTTCCTGCGCAGCAAGACAACTGGTGAGACCCGGAAGATAGGGGTTCGAGTGAGGAACTTTTATCAGTTGCATGTAGATGGATGCACAGCAATGGCGGGCAAGGCAGAAGGGTTGGTGAGCCGGGATGATGGCGAGTTGTGGCACAGGAGATTGGGTCACCTTCACCATGGAGCCTTGAAGATATTGCAGAAGATCACTACCGGGCTTCCTAAAGGCACACTTGCGCAGTCAGATCAGTGCAAGGGGTGTACTTTGGGGAAGTTTGTGAAAGCCACCTTTCACGAGAAGGATAGTCACACCACGACGATCCTTGAGAGAATTCACACAGACGTGTGTGGACCTTTCTCAGTTGCTTCGACAGCAAAACATAGGTATTATGTGATTTTTGTTGATGATTTCTCTCGTAAGTGTTGGATCTTCTTCATGTAGAAGAAGAGCAAGACATATTCAAAGTTTTGTGAATTCAAAGCACTGGTCGAGAAGGAGTCAGGGAAGAAGGTGAAGGCTCTTAGGAGCGATAATGGTGGTGAATACATCTCAGACGAGTTCAAGGATTTCTGCAAGGCAGAAGGGATTTGTAGAGAGCTCATAGCTCCCCATAACCCACAGCAGAACGGGGTAGCTTAGCGGAAGAACAGAACGATTGTGGGTGCTGAACGGGCAATGTTGCATGATCAGGGCCTACCCCTTCACTTGTGGGCGGAAGCATGCAATACAACAGTTTATGTGCAGAATCGTTGTCCTCATAGGATACTTGGCATGAGTACACCCGAGGAGACTTATTCTGGTAAGAAGCCTGATCTTTCTCATCTGAGGATTTTTGGTGTTAACGTTTACATGCATGTGACGAAGGATGCCAGGAAGAAGTTGGAACCGACCGCAGAGGTTGGGATATTTGTGGGGTACACTGATACGCCCCACAACTATCGTGTGTATTTGCCAGACAGTGGTAAAATTGTTGTGCGACGGGATATAAAATTTCAGGAGGAGAAAGCCATGAAGTGTTCGCTTGAGAGGGAGCTACACTTGCATGCAGATGAGGAGCTATTAGTTCCTAAGGATGAGCTTTAGGATGTCGATCAGCCACAGGATGAGGTTCATGGAGTGGAAGAGACCACTCATGCAGCGCCAACCATCAGAGGGCGAAAGTGCTTGACAGAAGCTGAGCGACTGGCTCAAGTTGTAGAGAAAGTTGTAGGACCACCTACAGCCCAACGCAGGCAGAGACAGTCACCTGATCGGTACACTGGATACATGGCTCTTATGAGCAAATGTGTTGTGACTGAGCCATCCTATTTCGAGGAAGCTGTGGACGATCCTGCATGGGTAGACGCCATGGTGGAAGAGTATGATTCTATTTTCAGAAACAGTGCATGGGAGATTGTTCCTAGACCGGAAGGGAAATCAGTGGTGGGTTCGAGATGGATCTACAAGGTCAAGAAGGTAGCTGACGGGAGTGTGGAGAAGTACAAGGCAAGATTTGTTGCCCGAGGCTTTTCACAGATAGAGGGGATCGATTATGAGGAGACCTTTGCACCTGTCTCAAGGTATTCTTCCATACGGACGATTCTTGCTCTCTCAGCGCAGATGGGATGGCATATTCATCAGATGGATGTGAAGACTGTGTTCCTCAACGGAGTCATTGAGGAGGAGGTGTACATTGAGCAGCCCGAAGGCTTTGAGGTCTTCAGCAGCGAGTCGCATGTGTGCAGGCTCAAGAGAGCGTTGTATGGGTTGAAGCAAGCACCACGTGCTTGGTACACATGGATAGACAGCTATTTCACAGGAGTTGGATTCTCCAAGAGCGAGGCGGATCCTAACCTATACCAGATTGTGGTGGAGGGTAAGTTGCTTATCATTGTACTGTATGTTGATGATTTGATTCTAACGGGTGATGAGATATTGATACTGTCATGCAAGAAGGATCTTGCTACAGAGTTTGAGATGAAGGACTTGGGCCTCCTTCACTATTTCCTAGGATTGGAAATATGGCAGTGCAGTGGTGGACTGTTTGTTTCTCAGGTCAAGTATGCTCGGGAGATACTGGAGAAGTTCAACATGCATGGCTGCAAGCGTGTTAATACTCCTCTTCCTGGAGGTTGGAGGAAGGAGGATGCCACTTCGGGAGAAGAAGTGGATGCCACTGTTTATCGACAGTTGGTGGGGTCACTGATGTATTTGGTCAATACACGACCCGATATATGCTATGCAGTTAACTAGCTTTCACAAGCTATGGTTAAGCCTACCAAGCTCTTCTGGAAGGCGGGAAAGCATGTATCGCGCTACTTGAGAGGCACATCGGGATATGGTTTGTGGTACAGATAGGAGGATGAGGTGAAGCTATGTGGCAGGGAGCTGAACGGACAGAAAGAGCACATCAGGAGGGGTCTTCAGTATTGGATCGACAGTAGTTTCTTGGTACAGCAGGAAGCAGAGATTCGTGGCACTCAGTTCAACGGAGGCCGAGTATATGGCAGCAAGTTTGGCTGCATGCGAGGCTATATGGATGAGGAAGATCCTGGTTGGTTTGTTCAGTTCTCATTTGGATCCTACTGTGATTTACTGTGATAACCAAAGTTGCATTAAACTCTCGGCTAATCCTGCATTTCATGATAGATCTAAGCATATTGACATCAGGTACCATCATATCAGAGATTGTGTGCAGCGGAGGATCAGGATGCTGATATTCTGACGAAGGCTCTCACCAGGAGCAAATTCGAGTACCACCGAGGCAGGATAGGGGTTGTTGATAATCCATATCTTGTCGAGAGGGAGTGTTGAGATTGCAACAAGATGATGGAGCTTAGTGAAAAGAGTCGCCTTCACTAAGTAGGCCCGCAAGCATATTATGGCGCAAGTTCTATTTTTTATCACAGTGTGGATGACCACAGTATGAGTGATCACAGTGTGGGTGACCACAGTATGAGTGATCACAGTGTGGGTGACCACAGTATGGGTGATCACAGTATGAGTGATCAAAGTCTATTTTTAGACTGGTTGTCAAAATAGAAAAGTCAAATATTATTGTCTCATAATAATATTTGGACTATAAACTTGATCTTATTCTCTTGGAGCACTTCAATTTGAGCTACAGATCTAGCCCATGCAGTTGTTAGAAGGAAGTACGCTTTTCTTATGAGTCAGTTGAGTTGTTGCATGCATGACTTCAGTTAGAACTCAATCAGTTGAGTTTGGTGGAGTTGATTGTGGAGTTGATGGAGTTGTGTTCAGTTTGACTTGGTTAAACTAGTTGTAGTTAGTCTAACTGCAAATAGACTAATGATGAGTTGTTAAACTAATTATTAACTCATAATACAACTATAGAATACATCAGTTAACTCAGTTGCATTTCAGTGCATGTTCAGTTCAGCAGGGACAGGTGTTAGAGAATCAGATTGCTATCAGTTGTGACTATAGTTGTGCATCAGATCTTGCACAATCAAGGGATTGAGTATGCCAATGAGTTTGCTCATGTATTTGCCCAGTATTATAGCCTCTGCTCACGTCTTACATAGTGTGAGTGATTCCTTGGAGGTGAAATACGAGTTTGGTAAACCATTCTCATTCATTCTTGAGTAGGTATTGAGCAGTGGAGGCAGGCAAGCAGTGGAATAGATTTGGAGATCAGATCTTAGCTGTATTGTGTGTAACAGGTGGAGATGGTACTGGATTGCTTGTGATAAGCATTGTACTTTGTAATGTTACATGGTCTCAATCATTAATATACAGATAGTTGGGGTTTTTAGCGAGATGACTTCCCTGGGTTACATACTGTGTTAATGTGTGAATGCTCTTGATGTTTTATTGTTATTGATGCTGCTATATTGATGATCAACGTAGAGGAGCTTATGTATTGTGTATGTATTCCACAATAGTACATGATCAGGATAATCTATGTTGAATATGTGTTAAATTATTCAAAATTTCTACACTTTGGAGGCCACTTTACATGTAGCAGGAGACATGGCTCCAAGAGAGGATGAAAGAGTGACAATACTTGTAGCTAGTACACCTATTTGTGGAAGGACTCCCATGGTGACAAGATTATCTTTGTGAAATGTCCTAACTATTGCAGCAATATCTTAGCAAATCATATTCGAAGAGCCATTAAATGTAACTGATAATATAAATCTATCACTAACAACACATAGCTACATTCATGGCCAGAAAATATACATGCAAACAAGGAGGGTGCACTTTCAAGCACGAAGGGGGTTCAAGGGCCATTCAAGGCTTTGTAGTGCACTCATGCGCTCAAGAAAGAGAATGAAAACCTTAAGAGTGCACTCCGAAGAGACGAAGGAATGAGTCTTCAGACCTTCATGCCTTCAAGGTGCACTCATGCACTAAAAGAAACAAAGAGGGCGCATTGGCGCTCTTCGAAGAGACGAAGGGATGAAGCTTCGAGTCTTCAGGGTGTGATCATGAACTCAAGGACAAGAAGGGTGCATTGGTGCATGTCAAACATCTAAGTGGAAAACATTCAACCCTTCAGGGTGCACTCACGCACTCAAGAAGGGTGCAGTTCTTCTTAGCAAAGGAGTGGTCTCAAGAGACAAACTTGTCATTTCTGGGTGCATTTTTTTTAGTTGATCGGGCTTCGGGTTCTAGAAGTGTGCTCTTCCAGGGAAAAGCTCAAGGACAACTATAGAAATAAGTATTTATGATAGAAATGAGAAGAAGAAAGATCTACAAGCTTTTATGGATGTTGTCACAATCATGATTAGAATATGAAGGGTCAAGGAACATGCATAGTTTCAGCATGCGACAATAGATTAACACTTGTAGAGGCAAGATTAAATAGAAACACTAGTAAATAAATTGAAAAACAAAGAAACACCAGCAAGGAAAGCAAGATCAACAATGAAATCATGAAAGGAAATCAATAGATTCAACATGCAAAACTTACTTGTAACGTAGATTGATGAAGATTTTCTTGATCCAAAGATGTGCACCCAACCTATATGAGAATTATTATGAGAATGAATGATTAGTTGGGTTAATTTAAAATAGATTACATGCAAAATTGTCTCATGCATGATTGCCACTTGTCGACAAGTGAATGAGTTAGTTGAGGGAAGTTAAGTGGGCTCCTATTTTCTAGGAGTGCACCCACATGCAACAAGGAAGCTCATGCATGCATTCAAGAAGGGTACATGTATTCATGCTAAAGGAATGTGCTCAAGAAGGGTGTACTTACTAAGCATTAAGGAGTATGATCAAGAATGGCATACTTCTTCATCCTGAAGGAGTGCGCTCAACACAAGAGCAAGTCTTTGTCAACTTCAAGTGTTATTTTTCCTTAAAGGGTGCATTTCTTGTTTCCCCATGTGACCTCAATAGACCTATCAATGACACATTGTGTGTATGCATATATGGGAATGGTTGGATTTGTCACTTCAACAACTTCTTCAATGCTTGCTTCAGAGGTTTCTTTGGAGACCACTTTACGTGTAGTGGGAGGCATGGATCCATCAGATGATGAAACAGTGACAATACTTGTAGCTCAAACACCTATTTGTGGAAGCACACTCATGGTGAAAAGATTAGCTTTATGAAATATCCTACCTATTGTAATAATATCTTAGTAGATCATATTCAAAGAGCCATTAAATATAACCAATAATGTAAATATATCACTGACAATACATAGTTATATGCATGGGAAAAAATCTACATGCAAATAAGGAGGGTGCACTTTCAAAGTATGAATGGGGTTCAAGGGTCATTCAAGGCTTTATAGTGTGCTCATGTGCTCAAGCAAGAGAAGTAAAACCTCAAGGGTGCACTCCGAAGAGACGAAGGAATGATTCCTCGGGACTTTATGCCTTCAAGGCACGCTCATGTGCTCGAAGAGACAGAGAGGGCACACTAGTGCACACTGAAGAGATGAAGGGATAAAGCTCCAAACCTTTAGGCCTTCAGGGTGCAATCATGCACTCAAGGACAAGGAGTGTGCACTTGCACATGCCAAAGGGATGAAGGGAAAACATTCAATCCTTCGGGGTGCGCTCAAGCACTCAAGGAAGGGGTAGTTCTTCGTGACGAAGGAGTGCTCTCAAGAGGCAAACTTGTATTTTTTGGGCGCCATTTTCTGAGTTAATCGAGCTTTGGGTTCTAGAAGTGTGCTTTGCTAGGGAAAATATCAAGGACAAGTCTAGCAACTATATTTTATGATAGAAATGAGAAGAAGAAATATCTATAAGATTTTATGGATGTTGTCGTAATAATGATTAAAATATGAAGGGTCAAGGAACATGCATATTTTCAGCCTACAACAACAGATTAACACTTGTAGAGGCAAGATTGAATATAAACGCTTGTATATAAACTAAAAAAAAAATTCTAACAAGCAAAGAAGATTGACAACGAAATCATGAAAGGAAATCAATATATTCAACGGGAAAAACTTACTTATAACGTAGATTGACGAAGAGTTTCTTAATCCAAATATGTGTACCCAACCCAGATGAGAATGATTATGAGAATGAATGATTAAATGGGTTAATTTAAAAGATATTACATGAAAAATTGTCTCATGCATTATCATAACTCGTCGGTAAGTGAATGAGTTACTTGAGGAAAGTTAAGTGTGCCCTTTTTTTCTAGGAGTACACCCACATGCAACAAGGAATATCATTGATGCATTCAAGAAGGGAACATGTCTTCATTTTGAAGGAATCTGCTCAAGGAGGGTGCACTTATTAAGCATGAAGGAGGGCGCACTTCTTCAACCTGAAGGAGTGCACTGAACACAAGAGCAAGTCTTTGTCAGCTTGAAGTGTGATTTTTCCTTAAAGGGAACTTTTCTTTCTTTTGTTTGTTTTTTGTGTGATTTTGTGTTCTTTCCGTGTGTGTGCATGGCATAAAGGATAGTTTCTAAGTCAAGAAAAGTCACGATTTCACCTGACCATGGGTTAGATAACACAAGCGACACTTCGGAAACATTGACCTAGGAGGATGAGGCACTAGGAGAAAGCATAAGAATTACAAAAAAGACAACATGATGACACTAAGGGGCTTGAAACAAAAGTTCATGTAGGCTCCAAAATAGACTTAGGCAAAAAATTTGGAGGGTCGTTGTTGTAGTGAATACAAAACCCAAATTCATTTAGGGTGCTGGATTTTTGGAGAGGTGAAACTTATGTTTAAATGATTTCAACGTACACACTGTGTTAACCGGATCATGATGATTTTGTGACTTTTTATATTTAATTTGATATATAGTGTTTTCACTCTTGTCTATCTTTTCTTAATTTTATTTCATCATATTCTAGTTTATGTTAATGATTTATGTGATTGACATGATCAATTGATAAAATGTTGCAGTATTACTTGATTCGTTTTATTTTAGATATACATTATCTAAAGTATTCGGGTCAGGATATTTAATTGATTTGTTGCAGGATGAACATACCAATACATGATGTTGGATGATTTTGTTTCTCTTTTCATGAGAAATATAATTATACATCAGTAATATGTGTTTTGCTATTTTATTTGTCTTATGTTTGTTTTCTTTATCTTTTATTTTCTTTCTCCATATTATAATTCATGTCCTTTGTTAATTTATGTACACATTGTTTATCATTCCATCCTTAATGTTTACATCTGATTCATTGATCATATGTTTATATATGTTTCTTTCCATATAAATATCAACTACTTATTGTTTTTAGCACTTATTTATAATATGGCTATATCTAGAAATTATCATATAATATATGAACATTTAAGGTCACAGGGAATGCCCCTAAGGTTAAGGAAGCCCAATCCTTCAACCTGAAGGAGGAGAATATTTTTTTTTCCTCATTGAATTTTCTTTTAGATTATTTTGTGTTGTTGGGACAATTTTAAAGACAGCAAATACCATGATCATTATTAAGCATTATCCATTATTCCAATCATTCAATTTATTTTTTTTTAAAGAGGCATGTACACTTCGCCCTTTATGGTATAGTTTATATAAGCGTATTTTATTTTAACGACAATTTGATTATTTTTTAAAGTCTCGTAGATTATAAATAATGTTAAAATAAATGCACATTTACGCCGAAAAACTTTTCTCGTAAACCTTATATGGATCACAGAAGCCTAAATTCAACATTTTATTGTATTAAAATTTTTATAAGATTGAGATTTCATAGTCCATATAATGAAAATATTTTATTAGTTTATCCTTAACTAAGATAGTGGTCAAGTATACTAATATAGTTTTTTTATGGATTGAATCATTTGTGTAACTTTCATTGTTGCATGTGATGTGTTATATTGTTGTGTGAGGTTTTCCTTTCTATGTTTTTTGCTCTAGGATTTTATAGATTGCCAATTTTCATTGTTCTATCTTGTTTTTGCATTGTTGGGTGCTATATCTCTCTTTCATTCTTGGGATTTTGAGCTTATGTTTTTATCTTTTGAATGTTTCTTTTCACCGTTGGGTTGTGTTTCTCATTAGAGTGCTTTGCAACCTTCTCCAAGTTTATTTTTCTTCCTTTTGGTGGTTAACATTGATGGGCACAAGTGGTTGTCTTTTTCATTTGTAACTCAAGTTTTAGGTATATTTTTGTTGATTCAAATGGTCATTGGAGGTACTCTAGTTTCACTTGGTTCATGGTCTTTTTGTCCACTTATTATTTTGTTAGGTGGTTGTTTCCCCATATTTTTCACATGATTTATTTTCACATTATCATGGTTCCCTTGATATAATAGTTGTTTCTCCTTTTTCTTCTAATCTTAACGCTTTTGAGCCTTTGTTGTAATCTATCCTTATGACACTAAAGATAATACAAATGCCTTTGTCTCTTCTCAAGGCTTAATAAATAATCCTTGAAAGTGTGAATATTAAGGTTTGATATTATCTTATATATGATCCAAACCTATAGTCTTATCTTTCTTTCTTTGTAGTTTCCTCAATATTGTTGATCGATAGCCTCACTCAAACACTCAATATCTTCATCATCACAGTATTCCTTGCATTCTTGTTCAATAAAATACCATTTTGATATCGATTATGGAGAAGGTGAAAACATTGGTGTACACTTATAGTTTTAGTGGTGACATATCTTTCTTTATCATAAACGTATCAAGCCTTTTTTGTTTCATCACTATTGTTAAGGTGAGTGATTTTAAACATGCTAGCAATAGAGGGATGTGTTCAATAGGAATTGTACATCCACAAAGGTCAAACACCTTAAGGAAACTTCTCACACAAACATATCAAATATCAATACGCAAATGTATTATCTTTTTAAAACCCAAAAAAATGAATGATCCACAACTCCATCCAATGCCACCACTTGAGTCAATATATTAATGCAAAAGGAAAATAGTTTATGAATATCTTGTAATAGATCATTGATAAATAACCCTCCAACCTCTTTAAATAGAAATCATTGATTGATTGGGTGTTAAGTCGTTAATATTGAGGAGAAGATTAACCATTTGTATCAATTTATATCTAAAACATAATCATGATTTTTTAATTGATTAGTTGCAAAAGAACACTAAAGAAACACACTTTACCTAATAACACAATAGGCCGAATTGATTTTAAGTAACTCCAAAGTATCTAAATTTCTAGCATCCCCTCCTTAAAATCAACCAGGGATAGGATTAAAGGTTTTACAAAGGTGACACAATAGGAGGAGGAAAGACGCATTAGAGCATATGCACCCATCATCACAATTTCTTGAACTCCTAACATAGATAAAATATTGGAAGACTTTGCATGGATAAGGGTCTTTATGAAAATGTCTACATCTTGATCATTTTCCCAAAAACATGATCTTGAAGAAGTTTTTTCATGAACAACATGTGTAGCTCAATATGTTTGTTGCGATGATGTTGAACATGATATTTGGCAAGTTAAATGACACAAATATTATCACATTAGAGTGTGGTTGGATTTGTTGTTGGAATCCAAACTTTGAAAGGATTTGTCAAAGAAAATAAACTTATTGGCTTGCATCAATTGCTTATCAATAATATATTTTAAGAAAGAAAGAGTAAGGGCATGTTGCTTTTACAAGAACAAGTGATAATTCCAAAACTGAGACTACAAACATCACTTGCAGTAGAATTTTGATCATGAAGGTTGCCAACCCAATCAAAATTAGTGAAACCAACTAACAAAGAGGCCCCCCTTAAACAATAATATATTTCAAATTGAACTAACCCCAAATATACTAAATTGTCATTTTTATTCCTCTCTAATCACTCTTGAGGGGTATTTGCATACAATAGGAAACAATACCAACAACAAAGGAAATATCAAGACTACTATTACTAAAATACAACTAATTGATGGTGCAAAGTGACATTTAGTTTAGGTGTATTGCCTGTGTAGAAAATTTGACTTTAGACTAGAAGGAAAACGTGGTTGGTTTACAATCTTCCATGTGAAAGAGACAAAGATGGTCACATGCATACCTAGACTAGGAAAGGGAAATTCCTTCCTTGGATTGCAAGATTTGGAGGCCAAGAAAATAATGTAAATGTTCCAAGTATGTCATTTCAAATTTCTTCTTAAGGTTGGATTTCACATGGGTTAAAATCTTTGGGTCACTACCAATGAGGATGAGATTATCAACATAAAGAACAAGTATTATTAGATCGTAGCCCTCTTTTTTGGTATAGACATTTGGGTAAAATAACATTTAGAAAATATGGTGTCAAGAATAAGGCTATCCATTTTAGTATACCAAGCCCAAGAAGCTTTCTTAAGGTCATAAAGAGCTTTATTAAGGTGGAAAATTCATTCTAGAAATAACTATGATGTTGTTCCATGTAAATTTATTCTTGCATTCCACATGCAAGACAACCAATATATCATCCATCTAATGGACCTCCTATTTATATGAAACTGCAAGAGCTATAACAAGGAGAATATAATTCATTTTGGTCACAAGGGGAAAGATTTCAATATGGTTAATTCGTTATACTTGAGAAAATCCTTTGGCACTAATTGGCACTTATGTCTTTCAACACTACCATTTGACTCATACTTACTTTTATACATCTATTTAAATTTAACAAGTTTTCTTCCTTTCAAAAGAGGTACAATATCCCAAGTTTTATTCACCTTTAAAGAATGATATTCTTAATTGATTATTGCATCTCAATTTCGATGGTCATTGACTTATGTAGGCATTTTTGGATTATATGTCTCTAAAAATTGAGCCAAAAGAGAGGAGGATAGATGAATTTATGAATATGTGAAACATTGATCAAAAGGAATTACAGAATTTTTTCTCCAAGAATGGGGCCTAAAAAGAAAAACCATGCTTGTTGATTGAAATTTCAATAACCAATAAAATTTCAAATAATTGAGTCAACAATAATCATTAATTTGGACATATGAAAGTCAAGGATCATTATGTGTCATGCTTTTATTTGGAAATATTTAACCATATGTACACCGCTCGATGACAATATTGGCCGATGTACCTAGGCATTCATCATTATCTAAATCAGAGGAGTCATTGGTTACAGGATGATGATTTCCAAAGCCCTTATCTTGGTAAAGTGCTTTGGTTTCATTTGACTGATTACCAAGATCAAAATATCCTTGATCAGTGAAGGATGTAGGAACATCATCTTGAAATAGAGGAATTTTAAAGAGGGAAGATAGATGGAATGTGTCTTCATCCTTATGCTCCTCTACTTGTGAAGTGTAACCACCTTATACATGATCACCACTTTGAACTAGAAAATTGAGAATCAAGAGTATCTAAAGAAATTGTTGATGAAGTGGATTGATCAAATTAATTGAGATACCAAGAGCCATGGGATGTAAAATATAGAGGATGACAAGTACCCCTTGAATAAACAATACTTTCAATCATATTAGATTCAAGATTTAGATCATGCAAATTAATGTCATCTCGAGCAATCAAGGGATCAATCTTCGCCTCAGGCTCCATGAATTTATTATAACATACACATATTTCCTATATGAAATATTAATCATGGAAAGGAGATGAAGGTGAAATTAATGGATCAATGAATTTATTTCCATATTTCCCAACTCCAACATCAACATAAGGGACCACTTTATTTGGTAATGAAAAAGGAGGAGGAGAAGGGAGAAAAGATGTAGTAGGTTCATCCTCTAAGAGTTAAGGGGACTCATGGCCAAGACACGGACAAGAGAGGTTGGCAAAACAAAATATGGGATAAGATTCGTTTGATTTGCAATTTGAAAATTATTATCATTATAAGAGGAACCTTTATCAATAGGGAATTTAGATTCAAATTGTTTCAAAGATACTTGAACCAAAATCTGAAACTTTTCACCCATGAAATCCCAATCCACATCTTCTTCGGAAAATTCATAACAAATGTGAAGAAATATATCAACAAAATCCTCTAATGATTCATCGGGTTTCATTATAAGCTGATTAATCCTTTTATATACATATCCATAATTGTACTTATTAAAAGCTTCAAGAAAATCCTTGATGAGTTTCTCAAACGAATGGATAGAAGTGGTTGGTAACATGTGGCACCAATGCTTGACATGACCTTCAAGCATGATGGTAAACAACCTAGAAATAACATCTTTACAATGTATTCCATTAGAATTACAAAATTGAAGAAATTGAAATATATGTCCAAGTACAGTTGTTCAACCCTCACCATCAAACTTCAAATGTGAAGAGTTATGAATTGTTTCCATAGGGATTGTAGGATTTCTCTTTTGGAAAAACATCTCAAGATTAATATTTTGGGATGATCCATTTCAATATGAAGATTCAAAATAGACTTGATGGGCTCATCTTGTCATCTGGTCCTCCTTATAGTGCCAAATCTATTGACAGTGCTGGATAATGCCAATAGTAGGGAGTATCCCTGATATGAAGTCCCAACTAGAACTCACACCATTTGAGATAGGAACCCCATCAAGAACAAAGGCCCAAATTCCATTTATTCTTATACATTTTCTTTGATTGTAATTAACACATAAGATAGAACACATATACTTTGAGATAAACAAGTAAATTATCGTTATGAAACAACAATTTTAATATATATAAGGTACTTCCACGGATAGGGAAAGAAAGAGTGATCCTTTAGAAGAAAATTAATAGTACTATCATAATAAAGACACACACACATACATCAAAATAATCGCTAATTAATATGTAAAATAGTTTGCAAGGTAACAACAATCATGAAATCAACTGAGGATGCACCATTCAAAAAGATGTGTACTAATGATAAAAAAATAATTATTTGTCCTTAATACATATGAACACAAACATACATCGTAAACATTAAAAGAATAGTCTTACAACATCCATGATACATGCATGAAAGTGCTCTAGCTCTAAGAGCTTAAAAACATTATGTGAAGTGCCAAGATACACAACTAAAATGATGCATCACTAGCCCCAATAGTGGAACATGAAGCCACCACTTGCTCCTCAAAAAAATGATCTTCTCTCCTAATCTAAGCTTGAGAATCCAAGGATAAAAAAGCCCTTTGCTTGAGTTATGAGAGTTTATTTATAACAAACGAGGTGACCTTTCACCTCCCATGTAACTCTTGATCTCTCTCAAGACTCTTGAGCTCCAATATGAATTTTGAGCCCTTACATGACCTTTGGACTTCCTAGTACTTTTCATATTCCATGTGTGATTTTTAAAAATGAAACAAGAAATTCTCGATTTGATTTTTCCTTGATTACATTGAGAAAATTCGAATTTCCACATCATAAGACAACTTGGATGATGTTAACTTGTGTGACATGGCTTGTGTCACCTAGTTTACTTAGTAAATTTGAGTTGGAGGAGTTAGAGTTTAGTTTTGCATGTGTGATTGCTAATGTTGGGTCCCCATAATACTAGTGATTACCCCATTACTATTGTAGTTATACCCCTTATTAATATTTTTGTGCCCCTATTGCCCCCATATTGTTATTACTGTGCCCCATAGAATCCCTCTATTGTTATTTTTGTGGTTTTACATTATTATTGTTAGGTCGGCTGGATTATATTGTGACTCCTTAGACTCCTATATATAGAAAGGAGGTTTTGTCATTTGAATCATCCAAGAATTTTTCATTTATGTAATGTAAAGGAGGTTGCCCCCTCGAAGAGGCTGAATTCTAAGGCGTTGATCTATCTTTTCTATCTTTTCTTGAGCTGGTTTCATAACATTTGGTATCAGAGCTTTGGATTCTAGGGTTTCGCTGCTCCAAACAGGTCATCGTGGAATTTTCACTATAACTTTTTTTCTACGATGTTTCAGAAGTCACAAAAAGAACCCATTTGATAAGAAATCGCGCTGAACCTCGGGTCCAAATTTTAGAGCTTTTCGCGCTATATTTTCGGAGATATGATCTGAGGAAGTTGGTCTTTTTGCAGTCTCCTGAATTACATTCCAAACAGGTGACCTGGGGAAATCGTCATAACTTTCTTTCTGAGCATCGGATTGAAATTTTGCAAGAAGGTACAGAAAGAGGACGGACTGTAGTTTTCTTGTATATATTTTTTAGAGTCAAAGGTCGAAACAGTGACACGTGGAACTTCATACAAGTTCGCTCTACTGAACTAGTCTACAATCAGGTCACTGCGGGAGATTGTGCATAACGCTTTCTTGGAGAATCCAATTTGGATCAGACTAGTGGCATTGGAAAGAGGACACAGAAGGCTACTACAGGTCACAATTTCAGAACTGGATGATTCGAAATTACAGAGATACATCAGATTCAATATCAGGCTTCTACAAGGTGAAAAAAGGTGTGTAGTTTTTTTTTAAATTTTTGCGTAAGCTTGGTTTGAAGGAATTCAAAGGGCATAGTAAAGCATTATTATCGGTAATTGATGCCCCGAGGAAAGAAAATGCAAACAAGTGTCACTTGCATGACTTATGAAGAAGAGGAAGAAATGCAACATGATATAGCAAAATTACGAGACCAAGTGCAACAAGTGTCACTTGCACAAAAAGGAACACAATCTGAGATGGATGGTTTAAAGAAAGATGTAGAAGCTAAGATGGATGGTTTAAAGAAAGGCGTAGAAGCTAAGATGGACGATTTGAAGATAGATTTGAAGACAGACATGGAAGAATTGAAGAAGTTGCTACAAGAAAGGGTCACTAATGGTGAAAGGGTAGTAAAGGAAACTCATGATGAGAACAAAAGAAATGTTAATCATGATTCCATAGACTCTAATGTTGGATCGAAGACCCACCATATTCCAAAAATCGATATGAGGAAGTTTGATGGCAAGGATCCCGCAACATGGATATTACAGATGGAGCAATTCTTCGATCTCAATAATGTGCAAAACGCACAAAAGGTATGTATGGCAACTTTATATTTGGAACCAAATCAGTTCGTATGGTATCAATGGCTTTGCTCTCGTAAACAATTTATCACTTGGGCAATTTTTACGGAAGAATTGATAGTACATTATGAGGATACAAAAAGCAAAACTTTTTTTAGCCAATTGATAAGTCTCAAACAAAAGGGTTCAATAATGGAGCACATTGAGGAGTTCCAAAAATTGAACATAAGGGTAAAAGATATTCCAGAGGAGCATAGGATTGATGTGTTCATAGGGTCTTTAAAGGATAATATCCAACATGACGTTCGCCTTTGGGAACCTGATTCATTAGAGAAGGCATTCAGGTTAGCAAGAAAAATGGAAAGCAAAATTATGGCAACCAGGAAGCATACCACTCACAACTATAAAGACGGAACTGTTGTTGCCCCTAGTCTTCCACAACCTATAAGGTTGACACCACAACAATTGGAAGAAAAAAGAGCAAAAGGGCTTTGTTACAGTTGTGATAGCAAATACACTAATGGTCATAAGTGTGCTGAGAAGAAATTATTCTACATAGATTGTGAAGAGGAAGAAGAAAAGGAGCAAGAAAGGTCAAAAGAAGAGGATATACTCCAGGAACAAAGCCTAGATGAAGAACAAATAAATCCGACCATATCTTGTAATGCGTTGGCGAGAATTACCACTCCTCAAACCATCAAGATAGAAGGACAAATCAAGAAGAAAAAGGTAATAGTGTTGATTGATTCAGGAAGCACCCACAATTTTATTCATTGTAAGGTAGCAAAAGAATTGAATTGCTTCCTATATCCAGCACCAGAGTGTCAAGTGATGATTGCAAATGGAGGAACAATAAATTTCTCTGGAAAGTGCCATAATATCAAGCTATCCATGGGAGAATATTTATTGAGTATCCCAATGCTTTCCATTCCAATGGGAGGTGCTGATGTTGTACTAGGAGTCCAATGGCTACATTCCTTGGGTACAATAGCTTTTAATTTTCAAGAACTTTTCATCAAATTTTCTACGGAAGGAAAGGAAGTTGAATTAAGGGGTATTGCAGGGAATCTAGGAAAGATAATTAGCTCTAATGGTATGATAAAGCTTCTAAAAAATGAGCAAAGAGGTGTAATTGCACAATTATGTTCGCTAGATGTTTCCACATCGGAATCATCTATTTCTCCAGATCTCCAAAAAGTCTTGGACAATCATTCCAAGGTATTTGAGACTCCCAAAGTTCTCCCACCTATGCGTGATCATGATCATGCTATTCATCTGATTCCAGGAAGTGTTCCTCCAAACATCAGGCCGTACAGATATCCCTATGTCCAAAAGAGTGAAATTGAACGTATGGTTGCAGAAATGCTAGAGGCTGGTATAATTCAACCGAGTCAAAGTTCTTTCTCTGCTCCAGTAGTATTGGTGCACAAGAAGGATGGATCATGGCGCATGTGTCCGAATTATAGGGAGCTCAACAAGCTCACTATTAAAGATAAGTTCCCCATTCCTGTCATTGATGAATTACTGGATGAATTGCATGGATCAATTTACTTCACCAAGTTGGATCTTCGTTCAGGATATCATCAAATCAGAATGTAGATTGAAGACATTTCGAAAACAGCATTTAGAACTCATGAGGGTCATTATGAATTTTTGGTCATGCCTTTTGGCCTTACCAATGCACCTTCAACATTTTAAGGTTTGATGAATTCAATTTTCAAACCATTCCTTAGAAAATTTGTGTTAGTATTTTTTGATGATATACTAATCTACAACAAGTCTTGGAAGGATCATGTTGAACATGTTGACAGGGTGCTGCAACTATTGGAGGAGAAACAATTATATGCAAAAAGATCCAAATGTTTCTTTGGAGTCCAGGAGGTGGAATATCTGGGTCATATTGTATCTCATGAAGGAGTTAAGGTAGACCCTAGCAAAATGAAAGCCATATAAGGAATGGAAAATCCCCACATCCATAGAGCATCTGCGAGGATTTCTTGGGTTGACAGGGTATTATCGCAAGTTTGTTAAGAATTATGGGAGAATAGCAGCACCTCTAACAACATTATTGAAGAAAGATGCATTTTCATGGACTCCGGAAGCAACAAAGGCCTTTGAACATCTTAAAGAGGCAATGTGCCAAGCACCGGTCTTAGCTACACCGGACTTCACAAAAACCTTTATTGTGGAATGTGATGCTTCAGGAAATGGAATTGGTCTTGTTCTAATGCAAGATGAAAGACCCATTGCTTTTGAAAGTCGTCCAAACAAGGGAAAGTTTTTAAGCAAAGCTATTTATGAGAAGGAAATGTTGGCAATACTCCATGCACTTAAGAAATGGCGACCCTACCTAATTGGAAGACACTTCAAGGTAAAAACGGATCATGATAGCCTTAAATACTTTTTAGAACAAAGATTATCCTCTGAAGAGCAACAAAAGTGGGTCACAAAGATGTTAGGTTATGACTTTGAAATCATCTACAAAAAAGGGAAGCAAAATGTGGTGGTAGATGCACTCTCAAGAAAGGATGAGGATGTGGAAGCATTGTTGTGCACCATTTCTATTATCCAACCAGATTGGATAAATGAAGCAAGGGAGGAATGGAAGAATGACGAAGAAGTGTGGGCACTTATTCGAAAGTTACAAAAAGATTCTAGTACGTCTGATACATTTAGCTGGAAAAATGATTCGTTATGGTACAAAGATCGCTTATACCTCTGTAAGAATTCCCAGCTAAAACAAAAGATTCTTATGGAATTGCACACTTCTCCCTTAGGAGGGCACTCAGGATTTTTAAAAACTTACCACAGGGTTAAGAAGGAATTTTTTTGGGATGGCCTTAAATCAGATATTCAAAAGTTTGTGGCGGAATGTTTGGTTTACCAACAAAATAAAGTTGAAACAATTAAGACACCGGGTCTATTACAACCTTTATCCAGTCCAAGCCAACATTGGGAGGAGGTTTCAATGGATTTTATCACATGTTTACCCAAGTCTGAGGGAAAGAGTGTCATCATGGTGGTAGTTGACATACTTACCATGTATGCACACTTTTGTGCATTATCACATCCATTTAAAGCCAGTACAGTTTCTACTGCATTTATGGAAACAATTCAAAAGCTACATGGAAACCCAAAGATTATTGTAAGTGACAAAGATCCCATTTTCACTGGAAATTTTTGGACATAATTATTTTCTTGTCTTGGTACTCAGTTAGCTCATAGCTCATCTTATCATCCTCAATCTGATGGGCAAACTGAGATAGTAAACAAATGTTTGGAAGGATATCTTCGTTGCTTTGTATCTGATAAACAGACACAATGGGTCAAATGGTTGCCTCTGGCTGAATGGTGGTATAACACTTCCTTCCATACAACAACAAAAATGACCCCATTTATGGCACTTTATGGGTATCAACCACCATCCATCACATCATATTTAAGAGAAAATTCTAAGGTTCAGGCAGTGGAACATCACATTGAACATCAGCAACAAGTCCTCCAACTCTTAAAGGATAACCTCGTGTTGGCACAAAATAGAATGAAACAACAGGCAGATCAACATCGCAGTGAAAGAAGTTTTGATGTAGGTGATTGGGTATTCCTACGGCTACAACCATATAAGAAAATGTCCCTCAAGCAAGCTAAGAAGGATAATAAATTATCACCAAAGTATTATGGTCTGTACAAGGTGTTGCAAAAGATTGGTACTATGGCATACAAATTGGAGCTTCCTGCAGCTTCTCGATTACACCCAGTTTTCCATGTTTCATGTTTAAAGAAGGTTATAGGCGACAAGCTCCCAGTTCAAACAATATTGCCAGAACTTGACAAGGAAGGAAAAATTATATTGGAACCAGAAGAAGTCACCAGAAACAAGAACTCGACAGCTACGAAATCGATCAATTTCAGAGTATCTTATCAAGTGGAAGAACTTATCTGCTGAATATTCCACATGGGAGGATGAGAATTTTATGCAGAAGTATCCAGAACTACTCAAACGTTGAGGACAACACGTTTTTGAAGGAGAGGGGCATGTTGGGTCCCCATAATACTAGTGATTACCCCATTACTATTGTAGTTATACCCCTTATTAATATTTTTGTGCCCCTATTGCCCCCATATTGTTATTATTGTGCCCCATAGAATCCCTCTATTGTTATTTTTGTGGATTTATATTATTATTGTTAGGTCGGCTAGATTATATTGTGACTCCTTAGACTCCTATATATAGAAAGGAAGTTTTGTCATTTGAATCATCCAAGAATTGTTCATTTATGTAATGTAAAGGAGGTTTCCCCCTTGAAGAGGCTGAATTCTAAGGCGTTGATTTATCTTTTCTATCTTTTCTTGAGCTGGTTTCATAACAGCTAATTTGTAGCAATCAAGTTTAGTTATCTCAAGTTGTTTTAGTTAAACTAGTTCCAAATTTTGGAGGAACTAGTAGAAGGTCAGTTAAGCAGTGGGAATTCAATCGAAATGAGTGATCATCCAGTTAACTAATCAATCAACCCAAAATAGCTAGTGCGTGTAGAGAATTCGATTTAACCAGTTGAGGTGGAGATTCCAAGGTAGTGTAACAACTATTGTAGACCAATATTGAGTGTACAAGTGTTGGATATAGTTACATGACCAACCTAAAGGAAGTGTGAAATTCAATTCAGGTAATTTCCTAAATAATACGGGCTAATTCCTCAAGGAACAACACAAGGAAATAAGAGCTCAATCTGAGGAAAAATTTGTCTAATTTTGGGTCAAAGGCCTTCAATGTGCAAAGAGATAGGTTGTGCACTTGCAAGGTGAGCTCAATTGAGCAAAGAAATTGTAATATATCTCTATTTCATTTTATTAATGCAAGAGGCATTGAGGTTTTTAGCAAATTGTTTTCCCCGGATAAAAATACTTGTTGCATGTGTGTTATTTCTTCTTACATGTATAATATTTTTGTTCTAAATTGTGAAATAATGTCCTCAAAGTAGTAGTGTAGATATATGTCTTGTGATTTTAATTAAAAATTCATGAGCAGTTGCAAATATACAACCTATTTTTTACATGGTATTAGAGTTGGATTCACATTAGAGCGACAAATTTGAAGTTGTTTCTCATAGGTTCGAATTTGAATATCAGTGTAGCAGGATTTCTTCAGAGCAGAGAAGATGGTCTTTAATGGACTAAGGCTAGAGCATGCCTTGGAAGGCACCTCTAATTTTGTTGCATGGAAGGACTTCATGGAGGCAGTATTGGATGACAATGGATTTCTATAATACATCAATACAAATTTTCCAAAACCTCAAGCATATGATGCGCAAAAAATTGCACAGTGGAATAAAGATGTAGTCAAGGCGGGGAGAACCATCTTGAAGGGACTACAAGATCATATTGTCTGGAATCTCCATGGAAAAAAACTTCATTCGCAATGTGGAAAGCACTGACAAAATTGTTCGAGAATAGCAGTGACTACAGGAAGCTAGTACTCAAGGATAAACTTCGAAGTATCAAGATGCAAAACAATGACACAATTTCGCAGTACCTGAGCAAGTTTACACAGTGTCGTGATGAACTTGGCAGGGTCAGTGTTAATGTCCATGAAGAAGACTTGGTAACCTTAGCGCTTCTGGGCCTTCCCAAGAGCTACCATAGCTATTAAGATTTGGTGAATGGGAGGGAGAAACTACCGAGTTAGTAGTGCTTATGGTACGACTTGGTACAACAAGACATAAGGTGGAATACTAGAGATGGGACTTCATCCAAGGGAAAGGATGACGAAAAATTTGCATTGGATGAAAAGGAAAAGAAGGGAAAAGGGAAGAAATCCCAATCCAAACCAAAATCTAGTCAAGGGGGCAAGAAGAAAGATCTGTCAAAAATTCAATGCTTCCATTATCATGAATTCAAGCACTATGCCACGAAGTTTCTACTCAAGAAGGCAAGCAAGAATACCTCAGGAGGAGAAGCAGGTGAATATTTGGCTTCCTATTTTGAGCTTGAATTTACCCTCATTGCATGCATGTCCAACACAGTAATGGGGAGCATGTGGTACTTGGAATTAGGTGCATTATTCCATATGATGGGGAATAGATCATTTTTTAGTGACCTAGAAGAAAATTTTTTGAAAATGCACATTGATATGGGCGATGAAGGAAGGTATAGTGCGAGAGAGATTGGTACAGTCACCTTTTAGAGGGAGTTAGGCTCCCCCCAGACTAAGGATGTCGTGTTCGTTTCAGGCCTAAAGAAAAATCTCATCACTATTTTAGTTTTGGAAGACCGTGGCTATGATGTGATCTTCAACAAAGGAAAGGAATTCCTAGGACGCAGCCACGAGACAGCTGAATCAGATCAGGATTCGTGTGAAGAACATGTACAAGCTAGTTGTGGAGGATTGTGTTGCATTGAGCACAAAGGAAGAGAAGGTGAAAAGTCATGATGACAGTGAAATTTGGCATAGAATACTTGACCATTTACATCATGGCACTTTGAATATCATGCAACAGATAACCACAAGCCTTCCCAAAGGAGCACTTTAGCAGCAAGATGTATGCAAAGGATTTACTTTGGGGACGTACACAAAAGAAACATTCCATGATCAGGACAATAAAGTACATGCAGCCCTTGAAAGGATCCACTATGATGTATGTGGACCTTTCTCAATAGCCTACATTGTCAGGCACAAATATTTTGTAATTTTTATTGATGACTTCTCACGGAAGTGCTAGATCTTCTTCATGCGGAAGAATGATGAGACATTCTCCAAGTTCATAGAATTCAAGGCATTGGTTGAGAAATAAATGGGCAAGAAGGTGAAGGCTCTTAGGATAGATAATGGAGATGAGTACGTGTCGAATGAATTTAAAAATTTATGTGTGAAAGAAGGCATTCGATGAGAGTTGACAACACCCTACAACTCATAGCATAATGGGATGGATAAGAGGAAGAACTGTAGCATTACGGGAGTAGTGAGGGAGATATTGCATGACCAAGGCATACCTCTGCATTTGTGGGTCGATGCATGCAACATAACAGTATATTTGCATAACTGGATGATGAGCCTCGGTATTGCAATAAGAATGTCGCAACTCCCAAGGCTACCAACTTTAATTATCAACCCAGGATCCGTACAAACTTAATAGGTATCAGCACTATATGTGCAGCATACAGTGTGTCCTTCCTTTGTTGTCACGATGTAATAGAGTGCATGTAATTAAATCAAATCCTAAGCTAATTGCAGAAAATGAAATGCTCGAAATGGAAACCTTAACCTATTGCAAGAAAAAAAATACAAGGAAATAAACTTATTCTAATTGCATAAATTAAAGATCATGAACTAAATGTCAACCATTATATTTCAAAGAGTTTATATACATTAACAAAGTTCATTGGATGTGGCAATCAAGAAAATCATCACTGGATTATCCAATTCATAAATTTGACCATTAACCCAAATTGCTAAGATGTTTTGCATGGGTAAAAAGGCAAGTCCTAAGTGGTGTTTATCTCTCCTCAACCATTGATTTAGAGTCAAGGGGTCATGATTCAACCCTAAGGGACCAAAACCATTCCTTTTGAGCAAATTTGGGCAAGTATATACACGTTGGAAGAGTACTACAGGAAACTACATGATGTTACAAATTTAATATAGGAAGTTATAACTCATCAAATGACCAAGAAAATCAAATCGAAATTTTATGGGACAAATTTTGTTATTGACTAAGATGTATTAGGTCTCCATTCCAAGTGGAATGACTCAAAAATACCTCTGTTAACCCATGCTAAAAAGTAGCAGAAAAGTACTAGTCTAAAATCTATAGTTTCGAGAACCAGTGAGCTAGTAAATCTATCAAATGCCTAACCTAATCAAGTGAAAATGAAATGGGAAAAATTTTGTTATTAAATAGAACGTTTTTATGATATAATGCAAGTGGAATCAACTAAATTGAAGCTCATTAGCATGTTCTAAAAAATAGTAGAAATTTATTGTTATTTTCCACAAGGGACTTCTAGAAATCTAAATTTGGGAATAAACAAACTAATCCAAGTACCTCAATGATTACTATTACCTTCCAAAGCTGTTACAATGATTGCTTGTGATCCCGAAAAATAACTTAATTCAACCATTTAACCCAATTCTACAACAATAAATCATTAATACTAAATGCAGAAATAGAAAAAAGACAAGAACAAGAGATGCATGTGAATAAGAAGTGAAAAGAAGAAACGTAAATGATACAAAAGAGATCTGAGGCTCCTGGGATGACCAAGCCCAAGGAATGATACAAAATGGATCTAAGGCTCCTCGGATGGCCAAGCCCAAGGAAACTTAGAGTCATATGAAGGAGACCAATATTTAGAAGTTGGACATGGCACCAATCTTCATTATTTCCATTAATACAATTACATCCCTGCAGAAAATGAAAGTGGAGCTACAAAAATACAAGTTCTCTCCACAAGAAGACTAATAAAAATCAACCCCTAGAGGAAAATTTTACTCAGTACTTACAAAAAATTATTAGGAAGAATTCCCCATGAAAGGAGGAACCTTTCCCCTCGAAAATCCCTCAATTAGTGGATATGGTTCCCAACACTAAGAATCTACGTTAAATGATAAGGAACACATCCCTAGATTTTCTCAAATCATTGGAGCTCCAGAATTTGTGCAGTAATTTCATAATATATTGTTGATTTGTTATTTAATATTGATCTTCTTGTAGTAGGGAGCAAGTCCCTAAATGATCTCCTCCTCCAAATCTTCATAATCTTCCCAATATCCTCACAATATTCCACAAAAATAAATAATATTAGGAACAAATATGAAATTATCCATAAACCTTCTTAATGAACATATTAAAGGTAAAAATATGTTATCTAATGCAAAAAGAGAGGTTTGATGTGCTTAAGGATGGTCAGATGGGCCTTAATTTATGTCTAATTTGGAGGCCCGTCATACCCCCTTGCTAACGAGATACTTTATATGTTTGCATGCAAAGTTGCAAACTCATGGAGACACATGTAGCGACCAACTGGAGGAAAGAGGATGCCACTTCATGTGAGGAAGTGGATGCTACTATTTACCAATAGTGGTTGGGTTAACTAATGTATCTTGTGAACACATGCTAGATATTTGCTATGCATTCAACTAGCTGAGCCAAGCTATGTTTAGGCCAACCAAATTATTTTGGAGGGAAACTAAGCATGTTCTAAGGTACCTCATAGGCACTACCCAATTTGGACTATGGTATAAATGAATAGAGGGAGTGAAGATAGGTGGATTCGCATATGCAGATTGGGCAGGGAGTCCATTATAATTAAAGAGTACATCAGGTGGAATTTTCAGTGTTGGGTCCACAACGATTTCTTAGTACAATAAGAAGCAAATATATGTGGCATTCATCTTGGCAGAAGCAAAATACATGGATTCTGGTCAAGAAACATGTGAGGCGATCTAGATGAGAAAGATACTTGTTTGATTGTTTAATCAGATGATGGTTCCAACTATGATCTACTGTGACAATCATAGTTGTATCAAGCTCTCTGAAAATCTTGTTTTTCATGATCGATCCAAGCATATAGATATTTGGTATCACCATTTACGAGACTGTGTGCAGAGGTGGATAATGTTATTGCACTACATTTTGATAGAGGAACAAGATGCTAATATTTTGATAAAGGCCATATCAAGATGGAGGTTTGAGTTCCACAGGTGCAGGATAGGGGTGGCTGATAATCTCTTTCTTACTGAGAGGGAGTGTTGAAAAATACAGAAAGAAATCCTTGATTTGATTTTGCCTTGATTAAATTGAGAAAATTTGAATTTCCACATCAATAGACAACTTGGATAACGTTAACATGTGTGACATGGCTTGTGTCACCTAGTTTACTCAGTAAATTCAAGTTGGAGGAGCTAGAGTTTAGTTTTTCATGTGTGATTGCTAATTTATAGCAATCAAAGTCAGTTATCTCTAGTTTTTTCGATTAAACTAGTTCCAACTTTTGGAGGAACTAATGGAAGGTTGGTTAAGCTGTCGGAATTCAGTCAAACTTAGTGATCATCCAGTTAACTAATCAATTAGCCCAAAATATCTAGTGCATGCATATAATTCGACTTACGAAGTTGATGTGGAGATTCCAAGGCATTGTAACATCAATTGTAGACTAGTCTTGAGTGTATATGTGTTTCATGCAGTCAAATGATCAACCTAAAGAAATTTCACAATTCAATTGAGGGAATCTCCTAAATAATAGGGGATAATTCCTCAAGGAACAACAAAAGGAAATAGGGGCTCAAGCCAAGGCAAAATTTGACTAAGTCTGGGTCAGAGGCCTTCAATGAGCAGAGAGATAGGTTGTGCACTTGTAGGGTGAGCTTAGTTGAGAAAATAAGTTGTAATACATCTCTATTTAATTTGATTAATGAAGGAGGCATTCAGGTTTTTAGCAAATTTCTTTCCTTAGATAAAAATACTTTTTGCACGTGTGTTATTTATTCATGCATGTCTGAGATTTTTGTTCTAAATTGTGAAATAATGTTTGTAGAACAGTAGTGTAGATCTGTGTCTTGTGATTTTAATTAAAAATTCATGAGAAGTTGTATATCTATAACCTAATTTCTACATGTGACCCTTGGGCTTCCACAAATTTCACATTTTCTTATTTTTGAAATTACAAAATCACATTCCACAAATTGTGGAAAAATACATGGGACAAAGTAACACTCTTGTATCCACACTTTCAAAAGCTATAATTTAGCGATTGTGGCGTGAAATTTCATTGTAGTGTGTCAATGCCAAGTCTTATTCTTTATTTCTATGTCTTCAACTCTTTATGATAGGTCTTAAATGTAATTCATATTGACCCTCCAAAGGGTTTGGATATAGTATTAGAGCCTTCCAAGTCATTTTTGGTTGCCACCTATCTGTCACGGTATATAATTCCTTTATCTCCTGCATGATGGTATCTTTGTATCTCATCTCAAAAAGTGTCTTCTTGAAATATCTCCTTGATGATTGTTATAGACATTTTTGGGCACTACAACCCCAATCATACATGTCCATAAACCAAGGGCTCCTAAGTCCCTAAAAGTGTTGTTCCATACCCTAAAAGAACAAGGTCAACTGATTACATCATCTCCCAAATGTTCTCCACAGGAAACTGCTCAAAACTGGTCAAAATTGGACCATATAGGTTGCTCAGTGCTAAGGGTGTGATGCATCCCACCTACCCAGTGTAAAGGGTGTGATGTATACTGAAAATCCCTTCTGTAGGGTGCGATGGGCAAGAGTGGACAAATGGCAGAGACATTTTGCGAGGTGGATGATCATAGAATCTTCCAGAAACTTCTCCTATGACACTTGCCTCTCTGAATTCGCCCAGGGATGAGTAGGAGATCATCAATCTCCAAGTGGAATCAAGAACTATCAGAGATAGGACACTAACCAAAATCCCAGAAGCTGACTCACCCACCTGCAATCATCTATATATGGATCCCTCATCCTAGAGATCCAGAGGTTGTAATTTTGTATCTTGTAAGGAAGTGTTGTTGGTTTCTCGGTGGAACATCATAGTGTTGGGTGATCTAAGCTTTTCATGAGGTGAAGAAGGGTTTTCATGCTAGGAGGATGACGTTGGGTCAGAACAATTGGTTGTAATCCTCTTTGATATTCTTGATATTAATAAATCTATTCAAGTTTTCCTCCACATTCTTGTATGTTTGATGATATATGCAGTTGTATGGTCAATATATATTTGGTCCTATATTGTTTATGATTGTAGATATCTGTTCTTCGATAGTATTATGTTGCTTCGATTCCACAGGTGCTCTTTGAAGCTGGGTAGACGAAGGCAAAGCGGCAAGGATCTATTAGAAGGGAGAGGAACCAAGCAAGGAACTAAGCGCAAGACTGAGGTTGGTGTCCTTTGTTCCCCTCTTATCTACTTCTCATAAAGGAAAGCGAAAGTAGTTTTAGTTTATTTGTTTCTAAGATAGCTACCAGTCTTAGTGGGACTAGCAGCTCCTCGATAACAATGATCTCCTTGAACATCATCTTCCATGTTAAGATGATAGTACCTGCAAATTAAAATCACTCATGGCAAGACAATATCAATCCCAAAATCACCTGCTCTACCTATTTTCTCATGGAAGATATTAACTATGATGGGACAATGTGTAAGGACTAAGAGAGAGGCTTTATTGGGTGTAGAGTGCAAACTCAGGAAGAAAG
Source organism: Pinus tabuliformis (assembly GCA_031772625.1). Taxonomy (NCBI): domain Eukaryota; kingdom Viridiplantae; phylum Streptophyta; class Pinopsida; order Pinales; family Pinaceae; genus Pinus; species Pinus tabuliformis. The sequence goes on from CM062807.1 coordinate 700,275,758, forward strand.
AGGTAGAGTTATGGGCACTGGAAGTGTGCACTACTCGAGGGAAAGAGAGAGGAACAAAGCACATATACAAGAGGCAGTGGCTAGAGACTTGAGGCCTAAAAATGCACAGTGCACAATGATTGAGAAGAAGTATCAAGGTGGAGTGCAGTTCACTATATCAAGGGTCAAGGGATGACCTTATTATCCACTCGGTGTGCACAATGTTCTCATGAAGGCAAGGCTCATCAAGGCTTTGCATAGAGGGAAAGAGGAAGAACCAAGGAGTTGGGTGGTTGTGCTTTATAGATTCACAATGCGCTTGTGAAGGGATGTGACCTCAGGATAGGTGCAGGTTTAGGAGACAAGAGCCTCACCACTGAGGCTTAGAAGTGCACAATGTTCTCATCACTTGGATAAAAGTTAAATGTGTTCATAGCTTGCACAAGATGTGAGGACAAAGAAGAACTCCAAAATTGACTAAGTGTGAGATCAGTGAATTGAGAGAGAGAGAAAGAGCATACAAATAGGTCCCAAACATGATCACACACACATACAAAATCAAACTTATGACAAGAATATGCAAAGTTCCCAAAAACAACATGCATACACTAAAATGACAACAAAATGACACTAATCCCAAGTGTGACAATTAGGGAGCTAGTCTATGTGAGACAAGTGTCGATTGCAATCAAAAAGTGTGTTAGGTCTAAGAATGTGAAGATATACTAAAAATGACACATAAAAGAGTGAAGCAACACATGCAAGTGAAAAAATAAACAAAAGTGACGCATGCAAAAGCAACAATGACACATGCGATAGCAAAAGCAAGCAAAAGAGGCAGTTGATAAAATTACCTGGAAGATGGCACACTTGCAACCAAGAATGAGAGAGTGATCCTTATGCTCCAGAAAAGCACAAAGCTCCAAGGTGAGAGATGCCATGAGATCTGGGCTAGACTCTTTATATAGGTATATCACACATACAATTAGGGTTAGGGTTTGTAAGTGTGCTCAATGCATGTCAAAAAATAAGGAGATGAAAGTGTGATGACTAACACTAAGATGTGCGATAATGATGAATTGGGAAAGTGTGATCCCTCTTCCAACAAGAAGTGTGCATTAACTGTCTACAAGGAGTGCACTGGCATTATCTCTGGTATGTGTGCTTTCACTTCCTTCAAAGAGTGCACTTATCCACAAGATGTGTGCTCATGCTATCAACAGAAGTGCCCTCCACTATCCCCAAGAAATGTGTGAGGCCTATCTTAGGAAAATGTGCTATGAAGGGAAAATGAGCTAAGCATGGGAAAGCAAGTAGATTTGCCACTTATATTTTTTAGAAAAGTACATGAACACTTTTTTGGGTGTGGAACCTGATTATCTTCCTTATTCAAAGGTATTTCCGCATTGGACCCTATTTCGTAATGTGGCGAAAACGTCGCCCGTAAAATGTATGCCACTAGGGGGGTCCAAGGGGGGGCAATAGCGATTATTTGGAGCCCCCCCGGCAGGGGATCAAGGGAAGCGCCGCCGAAGCTAAAAATAGATGTAAATTTGCCTTGTAAAATGTTGTAATTTCGTAGTCAATCTGGATCGTTCATTAGGCAGAGATCTGATGGTAGAAGTTATGTTTAATTTAAGATTTTTTTCCCTAGAAGGCAACCCCTCGCTATATATCAGGGAATTATATTGCATCTATGTAGATTTGTATTCTGAGTGAGAAAGAGAGAGGAGATTGTGTGAGAGCAAAGAGGGAACTACAGCAGATCTGCTTTAGGTTGTATCTCTTTAGTTTATTGGATAATATAAAGGGAAGGACTTACTATTTCTCTGTGACGTAGCCCAAATTGGGTGAACCACGTATATCTGTGTCTCTCTTGTTTTATGTGTTTTTTGTGTTTATATTTTTGCAATATATTTTATGTGTTCCATTGCTCAATAATATATAATTTTCTAACACACTTAGAGAAATGTGACCATACATGACTTTGGTGACTCAAAACGATAATTCACATGACATTATACAGGCTCCTAAAGTTAAATGAAAGAAATATTTTGGAGGGGGTTGTAGTAGCTACAACACTTATCAATTCACTGGAAGAACCCCAACTTCTCTATTTAGGTATAAATTTATGCAAAAGGTCAAGCCTTCAGGAAGTATTATCTCATCTTATAGATCACCCTAGCTTCCTTACTTAGACCAGTTATAGATGTAGTCTCTCCTATCAACTTGGTGGCTTAACACACTTAACAATTCTATTCAACCTTCAATTGTTTCGATTAGGGAGTAGGAATATGTAAATTTGTGAGTTTAATATATTTAGAGTTTTAGTGAAATCTTTGGTGTTGTTCCACTGATAATAGGCTTGTTCGGTACCCCGATGGAGTCACTTCAAAGAATCACAAACATTGTTTCACTGCCAGTAGGCCTGTTCAGTACCTTGGTAATTTTTTTTACTTCACCTCTCTGTGCAAGAGGACTTTCTCTTCTTTCACCCTTTATTTATTTTATTGATTTATGCTCATGTTCATTTTATCGGATTTTATTTTTCCAAGGGCGGAAGAAGGATCCCAACTTATTTTACAAGCAAGAGAGGTTGTTCCTTATTTTATAGAGACTCTTATACATTTTCCTTTGGGATTAGTTTTCTCGCTTGAGTTTTCTCCTTTAGCTTCTCTACTCAAATGAGTTGACACGTTAGAAACCAATCAATAAAATTTTGATTCAAGGGATGTAGGTCCTATAATGGATATGGGTAGCATAGATTTACTAAGGCTTTCCATTTGGAATGAGTTGTATTTTCCATCAGAGCATCATGGACTATTAATATATCTAGGCCCAAACAAAGATGGAGATCAAAATTTATCCAAGCATTTTCAGTCCTCAGAGTACCATTCCAAAGTTCCGTTGCATTATCTCAGCGTTAGGCGGGGCAACTTTCATACACAGTCTTATTAAGACAAAACACGAAAGAGAAAATGACATCACATAAAAGACAAATAAGAAAGCAAAGTAGTATGTAAAGACTGGTAAAGGGCATGCGGAGACCAAAACTCAAAAGAGAAGGGGAATGTAGTAAAAGTGTTGTGATGTAATGCAAAAGCAACTAAAATGCAAATAAGAAAAATAACATAACCAAACCTAAATCGTAATATATCTAAGGTAGAAGGTCAGGATTATGTGAAGTAAATTTTCTAATGAAACCATTTAAGTTGTTCTTGACCTACAAGTACAAAAAGATAATCATTTACTATCAATACAAAACAATGTGCAGAAATTAAAATGTTTACTTGAATAACCTGCACAAGAAAATGGAGGTCTTTCCTACGAAGGAAGAAATGTACCATTGAAACTTTCTTTATCCAAGCTACAATCCTACCTCGATAGACAGAACGATATGAATATCTTGAAGGCGTTTCATAAATAGGCATTCATCTACATTTTCACTTTTAGAATGCACCAAAAACTTGTTACTAACAACAAAGCTCACCAGATAATATTGCTCTAACCAATCAAAGATCCAATCATGATATCCAAAACAACCAATTTGAAAACCATGAAATTCTAGGAAAGATGAAATTTCAATCAGCGCAATCACAATATTAAGAGATTCTTGCGAGGGAAACATAACCTGATCTTGTTTGGAAACCTTTTCAAGGTTGTGAGGACCTGACATAACTACCAGGAAAATTTGAAGTACCTCAACTTCTTGGCAAGCATTTCAATAGTGGGATGGTGAATCATAAAAAATTATGTGCTTCATGAGATCAATAGATGCAAGTAAGAAACCATCATCTGATATAGCGGTGGGAAAATGATTAACTGGATGAAAACTATTGAAGCGAGTAAATTAATCAGATTTTTTAGTTATCACATAATATCCTCCACTGTTTGAAGGTAGCGATAAAGTGATTTGAGAGATATCTCTAATGATTCGGGTGAGAAAATCTTCCTCCTCACATGATGATGATTAGAAATCACTGGTCCCTACTCTCAAGTACAAGAAAACATTACCTTGTACCTGATTACAAATTGAATCAGTAATAAGATATCTTGGAGAATTAAAGATGATTGTTGGCATAGTAAATCTGGAAACCTAATTAGGACACAAATAATAATGAAACCAAGTTGGAAAATGATTAGAAACATGTGTGAAATCAAATCAATTACACATATCAGCATGGGAAATCAATTTTCCAGCACAAGGATTCTTCTTTGCTAAAATATTCAACCAATCATTAATACTTAAGAGGATAGATTATGCGAAAATGAAAAATGATTAGCTTCATAGCATACACAAGAAATATGAGAAGTTGATCATTCATGGAGGAATTCAACAGGAATAAGTATTTCATCTGATGATAATTGTTGTCTTGATAATCAAAATGGTCATTTTTAAATCTAGGTATATTCATGAAATATATGCACTTCAAACTTGGATTTGACATACGAGGCTTTTATGGAGATGAATTAATCGAACAAGAATCTTCCACCCAATCATGAGCCCAATCTTTAAAGCTAAAAAGACTAACTTGAAAATTCTCAAAATACTTCAGGAGTGATATCACATCCAATGGGACAATGCTAAGAAAGGAATCATACGAGAAAATCCAGATGTGACCTAGCTCGGGAATCTCTTCAGGCTCGTGAGAACCTAGCATAACCATCAATGAAAGTTGAAGTTCCTCTACTCCTTGACGAGCCCCTAAACTTTTGAATGTTGAATAATTGTATTTTGAGAGTTGGGTAAGATCATGAATTATATGTGGATAGCTACTATAAGTTATTTCAACAGGATCACTCTTAATTAGATGGAAGTTGTGTTAATGTCTCATAGGAAGACAATGTTCTTTGCTTTGATAATTGCATTTCATCATTAATACATAAGTTCACCCCATATCATCATTACATTGTTCATATCTACACCATTATACATTAGCATATGCAACTACATAGAAAGAAACAACATCACTGTCATCACCAATGCAGTGGAACATAAAAGGAACACTAGAAGAAAGCATGCACACACATAGAGACACCAGGATTGGTCTAAGACCAGGGAAAATCCCACTATGGGGAAAACCCTTGCAAATTTTATTCTTCTTAGATTGTCATCAAATGATGCAGCAAAAGAGAGTACAATGATCCATAAGTTTACCTATCAAGTAAAACAATAATAATATCTATGAAAAAGATCTAATCATGGTAGGAAATCAAAACCCTCATACTGATGGTTGTAATGTGTTGTCACAAACTGATTTCAACTACTTATATTTTTGTCACTATGTTGAACACTATTGAGCATTGTTGTCACTATCAATGACCCCAATACATATGTTTGCAACAGATACTAACAAATCAGATCTACAGATCTGTATAATAGCAGAGAGAAACCTAGATCTACCAGATCATTGAAGTCAACTAAAGCCAAGATGTCAAACCCTAGATCTGAACTCTGGTCGCTTTCATCAAAATTATCTGTGTGTGACTGAAACTCCCTGGTCGCTCTCTCGGATATTGTGTGAGGGCGACTGTGATTGATTGGTCACTCTCTAGATGACTCTTTCCATGTGACCGAGGTGCAACACACCTAAACCCTTGGTCACTCCCTTGAAGTTATTGTGCATGCATCCAAGACAACCTGGTCTCACTCAGGACCATTTTGTGTGAACGACCGGGGACTGATACCTCCAGACCTTCCTTTCAAGCCATAGTTGCTCCCATAAGCCTATGTTCCAGCATCCAAGGGTCTCTAGTCACTCTCATAGGCTTATGTGCCAATCTCTAGGTATCAAAATGCCCTATTTTGTGCCATCATCTGAGATTCAGAAAACCCTAACCCAGAGCGAACCTTTCCCCTGTGATTTCAGACCCTTGATCAAACTCCTTTCGTTGAACCTATGCGAACCAAGACAAAAGAGAAGAGAAGATGTGTCCAAATTATCTTGAGGTCTCTTCTATTTATAGGTTTTCCTGAGGGTTCACTTGGGCTTAAGACTGACCCAAGAAGTAACTCATTTGGCTAGGGTTGACCCATTCCATAATACATGTATGAATAAAATAATTCATAACTCAACTTTCACTTGACCAAATTGGGTGATCTTTAGGTTGATTTTGGTCCTCTCGAAAAGAGGAATCTAATGAAATCATTATCTCGATCATTTGAGATTTCCAAGTTGGGATACCACAATTGCAAAAATTAACAAGTTGTATACATCATTGATTTAATCATATTTTTCAACCTCAAAAAATAGAGTAATAAAGTCATAAGATTATTCTAGATGTGTATCTAAGGATGTGTAGATTAGAAAGATTTCATGAATAACATGAACCGAAGGGTTAATTCCGTCCAAGGCTGGATATCGCAAGTCAATAATAACATTTATTTCTTCCTCATCATGGATGACCTTACCACTTTGGGTCACTTCGAAATTTGGCTCATCAGATTGTGAAATCAAAGAGCATGGCTTATTTTTTTCATCATGTATTTCATTACATGTGGTAGGTCACAAGGGGCAGTCGGCTAAGGAAGGAATTTCCATGAGAATTTCTTCTTTCATCATATCAGATACCATATCTAAGCCTGACATATCCAAGTATTCTTGAGATGTTAGTGTGAAGTATTTATGAAAGTGAGAGAAAATCCTTTCACTTAAGTTATATGTGACTTACAACCCTAACAACAAAATATGGCTATGTCTATGCTTCATATCTGCAACAAAATGTTAGAAAAACCCTGTAGCAAAAGATAATATGCAAATAGAAACATATAACAACAAAAATAAAAGTGTAGCAACCCAATGGATAATATGAATAATCAATTTTATTAATAATGAAAATATAACACCTGTGAGGGGAACTTATAGACTTGGGTCTATATATTCCCCTTCATGGGATGGTTCCTTCTTGACCTTGTGCTTCAACAATGTGTTTCTCTCTCTAAATATGTGGTAAACATAAGATGTTTCAATTCAAGTGGAAGCTCAATTACTATGAGACAATAATGGGGACAATGAAAATGCTCATTGTGAAGAATGGAGAGAAAACCCTCTATTTATAACAAAATATTGGAATAGATTGAGAATTAGGAAATAATAAAATATTATTGACTAAGTCAAAATCTAGCCATTATGAATATTTTTATATATTTTTTTAGAGGGAAAAGATATTCGAAATGTTCAAATATATTTATTTAAAAAGTGGTTGAAGTGTAACAAATAAGACATAAGAATTTGAAATAATTATTAAATAATGGTTTAACAATTATCTCAAAAGGAAAATAGGGAATAGATAAGGAATAATAAATAAATAATGATTTATTTAATTATTCAGGGTTATTAAGTCAAAAGTGATAAGAAAAAATCATCAAATAATTATTTAATAATTATTTCTAGAGAATATTCAATAAATAATGATATATTTAATTATTCTCACGGGGGGTTTAGATTTTAATGAGAAATAATTTAGGAAAAATGGTTTACTAAATTATTTCCTATGGTGAAAGTGGGTTTACCATGGTAAAAAATATATTACATGATGTATTTCGATCAACTTAATAAGAAATGGTTAGGTGATCATATTTTGGGTGATAATAGATTTCCCCTCAATGTAAGAGTGTCAGGAGCAAATTGTATGACCGAAATGTGTTGTAGTTTGCACTTTCACGAGACATTGAAGGGGATTCAGAGAGAGAGAGAGAGAGTTTAAGAAAGGTAAGGAAGGATTGAGAATGGAGGGGACGAGACCTACTTGTCTGATAGAAGTCTCCTTTGATTGGTAATGATCTGATAATCACCCTTGAGTGACCTCAGTTAAAGAATTAATGAATTAAGGTATTACAAACTCATGTGTTGGTGTGTGTCTATGTCATTTTAGGCAACAGATCGATCAGATTACAAAATACACAGACACTTGGAAAAATGGAAAACAGCAAAGAAACACAGTAAGAAAATATAAGAACACAAAAAATTAATAAGGAGTTCACCCTATCCTCCAGGGCTACGTCTCCAATCCAACTTTCAATGGTTGCCTTCTTTTATTGTGTCTTTAAAGCAGAGAATTACAATGAGGAGCTCAATCTGAGTCTCCTGAAATAGAATTTCTTGGCAGGGTGGTTCTTGGATTCCCCAAGCCACTAGAGTGCACAGACTCTTTGCCTTGCCAGCTCTTGACCTCTCTAGTCTTTAATGGAAGGAGCCCAATATGGTGCTCGATTCCCGACAGATCCTCTCAAGGATTGCTTCATGCTGCCTTATGCTGCAAGTCAGCTCAGCTCTCTATCTTTTTGCTCTTTGCTTCACTGTTTCTTCCTTTCTCTATCTTTGTCTTCTTCTCTCTGGTTCTTCCTCTCAGAGTCCTCTCTCTCTCTCTGTCTTTTTTGTTCTCTATTCATGGCTTTAAAGCCAGTTGATCTCATGACCGCTCGTTTCCTCTTCCGCCCCTTTCAGATCACCTGTTGCTGCTCACTTGGAGTTCCCTGTCTCGGTTTAATCATCAATGGCTCACAGGGAGTGGCCACTTGTCCTCCTACGAACTACGCCAGCTTTTCCTTGTTGGTTCAGTTCTTTGGTTACATCGGGAAATGACTCATCTGCCACCTCAGCGATCAAATCGGACCCCAAATCCTTATAGATCACGGCTTAATCCCCTGTCAAATCCGGTCTTTCATGGAGCATTTTCCTAGCCATTAGATCTGGAGCCCCCAGATCCAACGTCATTCGCTCATTTCGCACGGTCGACTTGCTCGACCATTAGTGTGCAATGAGCGGCGGTTTTTTCTCTCCTTCGCTTGCCACGCGTCGAGTGCTGAATGGAATCACTAGGTTCCAGCAAAATCCGCTTACCGCCCAAGGGTGCCCTCGATATATAGCCGGTTTTGGAGCGCGGGTCCCACCTTTAGCCTTTAACACTTTTCCCCACGGTCTCCCCGGCTTCCATGCGACCGAGCACGCGGGGCCTCTCCTTCTCGAGGGGATTTTCCCAGTGATGAAAATGCCTCCTTTTCTCGATCCAAGCTTCCCAGGTGCTAGTTTCGCCTCCTGCGCAGTCTCCATGGGCCTCACTCAGCACGCTTTGACCTAGGTCCTCATCGTTCCACGCTGGTTGCCAACTGCCACTGTTCAGAGGTCTTTCTGATCGCTCTGTGCTCTTGAATTCGAAGTTTGTCCCGCTCTGATATAGTCATGGTGATTTGATTTTTCTTCATGGATCCAATTCGGATCACGACCTTCCCACTAAAAAAGCTTTTGGACCACCAGAAGTTGGTTTTCAAGCTTCGACTAAGTGAGGGTACAATTTTCTCACTTGTCCAATCTCTATCCACTTTGCACTACTCGGCTCTGAACCCTTGAGTCCAATTCTGAGGTAATCAACATCTCCCCTATGCGTCGTCCTCACCTTCCTGTCCAGAACTGTGTCTTCCTGCAATTCATTAAGATATTCAGGTAGCAGGTCATCAATAGAAGGAAATTGACTCTGCTCTTCAGGATCCTCAATCATTGAAGGTTCAAACAATCTCAAGCAATCTGCATTTACGACTAAGTAGATGTGCATGTAAGCTGGTAGATCAAGGCGAAAATCATTCTCACCAATCTTCTCAAGTATCCTGAACGGGCCTTACCTGATAAGATTTAGCTTTTTACCTTCACCTTGCATCCTGTCCTTGCTGATATACAGCCAGACCTGGTCACCAACTTGGAAACTATGCTCCATTCGATGATTGTCATACCTTGCCTTCTATTTAGCTTGGCTCTTTTCCAGTTGTTCCTGTACTTCCTAGTGGATCTCCTGGATTTGTTCAATGAACCTAGTTGCCATGTCCACATCACTGTGTCCCTAAACTGTGGTATCTTTACCAAAGATAAAATCCAAAGGAGACCTTGGTGTGAAACCAAAGTAGGTCTCAAAAGGAGATCTCTTTGTAGAAGAATGTTTTGTTCTATTGTAAGCATGCTGCACATAACACAAATGTTCATCCCAAATCTTAGGATGTTTGCTGCAATATCATTTGAGTAATTAGATCACTGTCCTGTTAACTACTTCTGTCTGGCCATCAGTTTGTGGATGAAAAATTGTACTTGTCTTTAGTTTGGTGTCCATCAGTTCCCACAGACTTGACCAAAACTTTCCCACAAATCGGGTGTCTCGACCAGATATAATGGAAGTGGGTAGTCCAAAATGAACCCATACATGTTCAAAGAACAGTTTTGCAGTTTGTTCAGCTGTAATCTGCTTATTACAAGGCATCAAAATACACATTTGTTGAACCTATCCACAACAACATATAGATAATCATGACCTTTCCTAGATTTAGGCAGTCCTCCAACAAAATCCATGGAAACACTTTCCCAAGGGTGAGAAGGAACTGGTAATGGAGTGTACAAGCCTAGTTTTCTATTGCTGGGCTTGCTTTTAGCACACATAGTACACCCTCTTACATATCTAGAAAATGTCTCATTCTTTTTTGGCCAATAACAAAATCTTTGCAGCTGTGCAACTGTTTTACTTACCCCAAAGTGACCTGATACCAGAGAAGTGTGTGCTTCTCTAATTATCTTTACTCTCTCAGTTTGTGGAATGCAGAGTTTCCCACAATGGTATAAGAGTCGGTCCTTCACGTGATAATCCAATTCTTCTACTCGTTTGTCTTGACTCAAAGTTGCATATACATCTTTGAAGTCTATATCTTGAGCATATTGTTCAATGTAGCTTTCATGTAGCACAGAATTATGCTTAAGTATAGTAGATGCATTTCTAATAGGTCTAGATAGCATGTTTACAACTTTATTATGTATGCCCTTTTTATATCTGATGACTAAATGAAATTGTTGTAGAAAACCCATCCATTTGTAGTGCCTTGATTGTTGCAACTTAGTTTAGGAGTGTAGATATTGTAGTGGTTGATGATCAGTATGTATTACTGTCTCTTTGCCCATTAAGTAATGTTTCCACTTTTTCACACTCTGTACTAATGCATACAATTCTTTATCATATGTAGGATAGTTAACTACTGCAAGATTAAAAGTTTCAGAATGATAACATATGGGTTTACCATGATGTGTCAACACTGCTCCCATGGCATAGTCACTGGCATCCGTTTCGATCTCAAATGGTCTTTGCAGATTAGGTAGTGCTAGTACAGGTGTTGTACTAATCTTTTCTTTCAAGGTGTCGAAGGATTTCTGATGTTTGCCTCCCCACTGAAACACCTTGTTCAATCCTGTTAAAGCATGTAAGAGAGCTGCAATTGAGGAAAAGTTAGAAATGAACTTCCTCCAATATTGTGCTGCCCTTAAGAAGCTTCTCACTTCTGTAGCAGACTTGGGTTTAGGCCAGTTTACAATGACTGCCACTTTAGAGGGATCTATTTTCAATTCACCACCCCCTACTATATGACCCAAATAATTTAGAGATGTTTTGCCAAATTAACATTTTGAGAGTTTAACATGAAGTTTTTCTCTTTTCAAAACATCTAGTGTCTGCTTAACATGTTTTAAGTGTTCTTCCCACGCTTTGCTAAAAATCAGAATGTCATTCAGATACACAATAACAAAATCATTGAGAAAAGGTCTGAGTACATCATTCATTAATCTCATGAAAGTAGCAGGAGCATTAGTTAAGCCAAAAGGCATAACCAACCACTCATACAATCCCTGCTTTGTTTTGAAAGCAGTATTCCATGCATCTTGTTCTGCAACTCTGACTTGATGGTATCCATTGTGCAAGTCTAGCTTGGTTAAATAAATAGCTTCTTTCAATTGATCTAAAAGATCATCTATGTGAGGAAGGGGATAACAATTTTTGATAGTTATCTTATTCAATGCTCGGTAATCAATGCACATTCTCCACGAGCCATCTTTCTTTCTCACCAAAACAATTGGTGACCCACATGGTGATGTGTTAGGCCTGATGAACCCCTTCTCGAGCAACTCCTGCACCTGCTTCTTGATTTCAGCATTCTCTAAAGCAGACAACCTGTACATTCCAATGTTTGGAAAAGGAACATTTTGTTGCAAAATAATATCATGTACTATTTCCTTTTTGGGTGGCAGACCTTTAGGTTCTTGAAACAAGATATCATACTCTGAAACAACCTTTTCTAAATCAGCTTGTTTTTTAGCATTATAGCCCTCAAATACATTGGGTTTATCAGGTTTCTTTTCCTTTACAACCATCAGTAAGAATTGTTTGCATGAATTTATCATTCTTTTCATCCGCCCTGAGTTTATAAGAGTATAATTATTCTTGAGCTTATGAGCTCTTACAAAGTATTCGATTCCATCTTTAACAAGCAGATACTTATTCTCAGCTCTATAGAAAATAGCTTTCGTATCATACAAGTAAGGACTTCCTAAAACAATTCCACATATATCCAAAGGAATTATGTCTAACTCAACTCGAATATGGAAAAGCTCATGTCTTTTTCTCTCATTTTCTTCATCAATAATAGAGTGAGCAGAATTACTAGTAGATGCTTCGGAATTCTTACCTTTTATACCTGTGGTTGCAATGGTTGTTTCATCTCCTGAGTCTGACCCCAAATCTTTCTGAATAATTGTAGCAGTCTTCTTCTTCTTGCCCTCGAACTTCTTAGGTCTCGGCTCCGGATGCAGAATCCGGCAATGCTCATCATCATGCCCATCCTTTTTATAGTGAGTGCATGAAGCTTTGCTTTTCTGTGCAGTATTAGCCTTCCTTTCTTTCCACTTCTTCTTTTTTTTCTCCTTGCTCTTGCTTGAAGTGGGTTGGGATGGTCCCCCAACTTCTAGATTTCCATTCTTTCCTCTAGCTTCTAGATGAGTAGCTTGTACAGATACCTCATCTATACTAGTGGGATTAAACATGAGGATGGTATGCCTCATGTAGCTGTGTAGACCACCAATGTACTTCAAAAGAGTCTCTGGTGAGTCTAATGAGATTCCTAGAATCAATGCTCTCTTTCAAAATTCTTGAGTGTACCCTTACACACTTTTCCCTTTCAACTACTGAAGAGTTTTCCAACTCATCATGGCTTGTTGCATGTAGGCCAATGGATAGAACTGCTTTTTGATTGCAAAAACAAATTCACTCTAGACAGAGATAGTCTTACCATGTCTTTTCATTTCAGCTTGATTTTGCCTTCCCACCAAACCAAGGCAGTGCCTCCTAGGCGTAGGCTTACCAGCTGAATCTTGCTCTTGTCTGAGTCGATGTTCTGCACTCTGCAATACACATCGATTTGTCTAATCCAATTGTCCAACTTTTCTGCATTTAAATCTCCATCATATATAGGTAAATCAAATTTAACATCTAGTTTGATCAAAGATGCTTTCTTGTTATGTACAGGGCTATTAGGAGGTGTGAGAAAGCTTTCCTCTTTCCCTTTTCCTTTAGAGTGGTCATGGAAGTGAGACGCATCTTCTCCTTTGTCTTGTTTAGAGCCTGATGAATCTTCATCCTTGTACTTTCTAAAGTCCCTATACATTTCTTCTACCGTGGACTTTATGGCTAGGAAACTTTCTATGAATTGAGGGTCTAGACCCATAGGACCTCCCTCTGACATTGTCTTCCAAGGAGAGACTCTCCCAATTTCAGGATTAGTTTCGACCAACACTCCTCCTAATTTGAGCTTTGATCTAGTGAGCATTCAACAGCTAAACCAACACAAGCTTGTCTAACCTTACAACCTAGAGCTCTGATACCACTTGATCTAATAATCACCCTTGAGTGACCTTAGTTAAAGAATTAATGAATAAAGGTATTACAGACTCATGTGTTGGTGTGTGTCTATGTCATTTTAGGAAACGGATCGATCAGATTGCAAAATACACAAACACTTGGAAAAATGGAAAACAGCAGAGAAACACAGTAAGCAAATATAAGAACACAACAAATTAATAAGGAGTTCACCCTATCCTCCAGGGCTACGTCTCCAATCTAGCCTTCAATGGTGGCCTTCTTTTATTGTGTCTTTAAAGCAGAGAATTACAATGAGGAGCTCAATCTGAGTCTCCTAAAACAGAATTGCTTGGCAGGGTGGTTCTTCGATTCCCCAAGCCACTAGAGTGCACAGACTCTTTGCCTTGCCAGCTCTTGACCTCTCTGGTCTTTAATGGAAGGAGCCCAATATGGTGCTTGATTCCCTACAGATCCTATTAGGGATTGCTCGATGTTGCCTTATGCTGCAGGTCAGCTCGACTCTCTGTCTTTCTGCTCTTTGCTTCACTGTTTCTTCCTTTTTCTGTCTTTGTCTTCTTCTCTCTGGTTCTTCCTCTTAAAGTCCTCTCTCTCTGTCTTTTCTGTTCTCTGTTCATGGCTTTAAAGCCAGTCGATCTCATGACTACTCATTTCCTCTTCTGCCCTCGTCGGATCGCCTGCTACTGCTCGCTTAGAGTTCCCTATCTCAGCGTCATCATCAATGGCTCACAAGGAGTGGCCACTTGTCCTCCTACGAACTGCACCAGCTTTTCCTCGTCGGTTCGATTCTTTGGTTACGTCGGGAAATGACTCATCTGCCACCTCAATGGTCAAATCGGACCTCAAATCCTTATAGATCGTGGCTTAATCCTCTGTCAAATCCGGTCTTTCATCGGGCGTGTTCTCAGTCATTAGATCTGGAGCCCCCACATCCAACGTCATTCGCTCATTTCGCACGGTTGACTTGCTCGACTGTTAGCGTGCGATGAGCGGCGGTTTTCTCTCTCCTCCGCTTACCATGCGTCGGGCGCTGAATGGAATCACTAGGTTTCAACCAAATCCGCTTACCACCCAAGGGTGCCCCCGGTATACCGCCGGTTTTGGAGCGCGGGTCCCACCTTTAGCCTTTAGCGATTTTCCCCACGGTTTCCCCGACTTCCATGCGACCGAGCACTCGGGGCCTCTCCTTCTTGAGGGGTTTTTCCCAACGATGCGCGATTAGCGCTAATCGCGCATCAAAAACTGCCTCCTTTTCCCGATCCGGGCTTCCCAGGTGCTAGTTTCACCTCCTACACAGTCTCCATGGGCCTCGGTCAGTGCACTTTGACCGAGGTCCTCGTCGTTCCATGCTGGCTACCAACTGCCATTGTTCAGAGGTCTTTCTGATCGCTCTGTGCTCTTGAATTCGAAGTTTGTCCCGATCTGATACAATCACGGTGCTTTGATTTTTCTTCATGGATCCAATTTGGATCAAGTAAGTACATAACCTCAAATGAGGTGGGAGAAGCATACCTATACCCACCAAGACAACAAAACAAATTACATGATACTGATACGATGGTTGCATCAATGGGATAGATAGAATGAGACAACAAGTCCCATATACCTAATGTGCCTGGAAAACAGAGGGTAGGATTGGGTACAATAACATCTGTGGATCTAAGTACATGAGACATAAAGCCCCCCAAACTGAGAGGAAGGGGAGATCACAACCAAAGAAGTTTTGTTGAACATGAAAGGACTCTAAAGATTAGAATTGGACTATCTGAAGGAGACAAGCATGTTGTGGTCTCTGCGGACGACGAAAACCAATCTAGTCAAATCAACGAAACAACACCTGAGGCTCAATCATAATCTGTTGACATTTGGGCATGTGGGGGGATACCTAACGGGCCACCCCCTCATGAGGTCTGAAACATCTCACACACACCTGGGAAATGATGGTACAATATGTTGGATCACTAAACCATCAAGTGTATGATTCTTGATCATGCAATAATGTGTTGGAGTTGAGAATGTAAGAAACAATGAAACCAAAGGGAAATAATGATTCCATTTGCTTGATCCAAGGTACTAAAAATAGTTGAAATTTGGGACCAACGTACACTTCCCTCTAGACCTCTCAACTGGAAAAGGTGTGCTGATGTCAACAAAAGAGGTCCCACTAGAGTTGAGGAAATGAGGATCCCTCAATAAATACACGAGTGATATAGTAATGTGGCTGATAGACTGACACCAGGGAAGATGATGGAGGAATAATATGAGTGGTGGACTGATGATTTCCCTTGTCAGAGCATAATATGCATGGTTGACCTAGCAATTATTGACTCGATTCCAGAGGGGATGGTCAATTACTTAGACGAAGGCTTTTCAGAGACAAGTCAGAATAACTGGAGGCCAAATGTGAGCAAAATGGGATGAATGCGACACAAATATGGATAATTTACTATAACAGGACTCGGTGGGAATCAAAACAGACTCCATGGATGCAAGGGTGACTCATACCGAATGCTATGAAAAAGGGTGACTCTATGATGCTGCCACATGTGGAAGGCCCAAAAGGGACCATAAAAGCATGAGCAAATGATGTTTACTCATGACAAAACTTGACCCATAAGTCAACAAGTGAAAAGCCAAAGTGGTACCAGAGTACATGTGACTCATATAAAGATATTTGGTTTGTATAGGCGAAAACGTGAGACTTCATGGAAAAAATGGCTTCATGGTGAAGTTTCAAATTACCAGAAACAAAGAGAGACACATTATAGAGCTCGGTGAGAGCTTTGCAACGATGTTGATGGTTCATCAAACCGAGCTACATACGTCTCGTAATAGTCAATAGAAAAACTAGGGGTTTTCCTATAAAAGGGCTTCTTGCCCACAAATTCAATTCATTTTCACATTGAGCTATTGGAGAATTTGGATAGGAGGAGAAGACCCTTAATCTTGGCAATCTCATAGCAGAAAAACCGACTGGTGGATTTCAGGATCGAGACTTTTAGGTAGGTGGCCTTACTTGTATAAAAATGGCCTTAATGCTTCTTGGAAGGATAGTTCTTTGTAAAGAATTAAGGAAAAAAGAATACAAGAATGAACTAGGAGAGGAGGTCTAGAAACATCCCCACACACTAAGTTAAACATGGGGATCGAGTGGTAAATGGGGCATCATAAAGAGTATAATGTTTGAAGATATGTTATCAATCATCTACAATATGTGATGTGTATATGGCTCGTCGGAGAGGCCAGTAGGATAAAATATCCAAGGAATGAGAGGATAATCAACCATACCTAGATGATTGGGGTCTAGGCCGAGACTGATATTGATCTATTGAGAAGGTGGCCATGGGTGCCATCATGCTCCCAAGCATGAGATACTAACCCCTGATATATAATGATGGAGGGGATTAATCGGGTATGCAAAGGTGGGAATGATGCCCCTAGTTAGATGTGTTTGTGGAGCACCATTATGTTCTAAGTGCTCAAATAAGGGATTCAAGCATTCAACCCTATTGGCATGAGATCCTCCAGATGATGATGAGTAGATGTGGGGGCATATTGGCCCCTTAATTGTCTATATATGGTTATAGCATGCTATGGACATGCCAAATGTATTTAGAATAATGGATTCCAAACACTTCTTATGGATATTTGGACACCTAATATGATTATGCGTGTTATTTTGTTGTCTTCGCCATTTGTTGTTATGGTTTTTTTTGTGGGAAGAATAGATAGACACACTTGAAGAAAGGAAAAGGTGGATTGTCAATATCATTTGATACTGCATATATGAGTCAAAGGGACTAAATTTCTTGGTTCGCATACATGCTGTCACCATACCAAAGAGTGGCTTCAGATATAATGAGCAAATTCTCACTTAGATAACACTATGGATGGACAACAACTATGTCTAAGGGGATGGGTTATTAAGGGAAGATGTGGGATTGATTAAGTGGATCATCCCCAGGGTAACATGGAGTGATCGGACTCTAGAGGCTTTTTAAAATGGGGAATAATACTGGGACTAGAATCAACAATACCATATACAATAGGAGGGTTGTGGAGAATTACTTCTTCTGGACCCTTATGAATGGATGCTCCCTTACCTAAACATTGTGTGGCAATGTAATGGCCACAAGGTGGATGTGGTTCAAATTCATGGATTCAAAGTAAGGGGTTATTGAATGAAGCATCATCATGGGAGATATGGTTCACATACGCATCATTAGACTAGTTGGTCAGATGACCAATGGATGTGAAATCCACTAATGTTGAGACCAAAGTATCTTTTGAAGATGGTTCGAAAGAAGAACAATAGGAAACTCCTAAGGAGTTTGAATATATCGATCCCATGGATGACGAAAGGTATATAATAGGGGTTCGAATTTCCATCATCTCAACATTAGGAGGTGGAATCACGATGTTGGGTTGAGAAACCTTTTATCCTGGCGAAGTAGTGGGGCCAGAACCCGCAAGCAGAGGGGAAGTGGAATCACTATGAATGAAATATTAGTCGCGAAGCACTTGAAGTGTATCATGAAATTTTTCGAGATGGGGACAGTGATGGGAATAATGTCCATACTTACCACACAAGGCACAAGTGTGATTTGTGCATACAGTTTCATTCTTTTAAGCGGACTCGAGTAAGGTAACATGGACCTCATGAATGTTAGGGTCGGTAAAAGTATCAGAGACCACATTCTTAATGTAGGGGAGTTCGGGAAAATTATTGGTGGAATTCCCAACAACATCACACAAATCACATAAAGGAGAAGGCTTTGGTGGTTTAGGAGGAGTGGGATTTGTTTAGGTTACCTTGTATTTGTTTCCCTTTCCTGGGCTTTTCCCCCCTCACGAAATGATTTCGTAACATGAGTGGCTTCCTGCTAAGGTTGTTGTGGAACTGAAGTAAAGGAAGGGGTGGTAGGAACCAGTTGTACCAAGGTCAAAGTTGTATAAGGTTTGAGTTAATGGGAGGAGTGTTTGCAGGAGGATCAATGTACTATACTAGGATCCCCAAGGTGATATTAGGGAGATTCAACATAGCCATTACGGGAGTAGAAAAGATTCCTGGCGACGAGAATAAGAAAGGTATCTGATCAAAGGGGTAATGATTTGGAGGAACTTCTCCTAGGTAGGAAAGACTTGGAGGAATTGTTCCTGGTTGAAAAAGACTCGGACAGACACCAACTGAAGAGAACTGGGCTAGAGGAATTGTTCCAGAAGGATGATTTGAATCTTGAGAAGGGGTTTGTGGAGGAGATGGTTGTTTGGAAGATTTACCAGACTGCTTGGCAATGGCCTATGATGCTTGAAGCATGAAAAATCTTAAAGAACTAGGCTCAGAAGGAGTATGCAGAGGGCTATAATAAGCCCCAAGTAGCGTGGAATCCTTATAGAATCCTGGGGAAACATTGGTTAGGGTAGAGGTGGTCTTGAGACTGAGGGTCATAGTAAGTCAACTGATCGATAGTGAAAATATTTCAATTATTATGAAACACATCTTGTGAAAGACATATGATGCGAAAATCGACATGGAATATGTATAACTATGACCCAACAAGATGTTATAACCTAAAGGAGCATCAATGACTTTGATATCAATCAAGACCATCTTGCCAACAACAGTAATGGGGAAATTCCTATATAAATCGAGGGGTTGCGATGGGTGATCGTCCCAAGCATGAAAAGTGATAGTGGATGGTGAAAAGTTAGGGGAACCAAGTTGCTTCAAGACACTAGTGGCCATCACATAGATGGAGGTGCCTTCGTCTATTATACATCGTTGAATAGTGGCATTTTTTATGGAGGATGGTTTTTGAAAGGCAACAGAAAAAGGTAGGGGAATTTTCCACTTTATCGACATCAAAGACAATCAAACGATCATCAAAGGGATCCGCAACACTTAGAGAATATATTAGAGATTTCCATTGGGAGGGGAACATCTAGAGGACTTCTGGTGCTACCATAGTATTAAGAGACTACGCCAAGTCATTTACTATACTATATGTATGGGTGGCTTTAGAAGAAGCAACATTTCGACGTACCTTTGGTGATATTAGGGTGAACCTATACCTTAGGCTGA
Source organism: Pinus tabuliformis (assembly GCA_031772625.1). NCBI lineage: Eukaryota > Viridiplantae > Streptophyta > Pinopsida > Pinales > Pinaceae > Pinus > Pinus tabuliformis. The sequence continues at coordinate 700,295,493 of CM062807.1, forward strand.
GGGATATGTAAGGTACTATTTCGTGAAAATAAGGGTTAAGTGGTACTTTTGGGTCCAAAATCAATAACTGAATTATTAGGAGGATCTTCATACTAGTGCGACCAGTCTAGAGGTTGATGTCTTCAGAATTCATCATGAGAATACAATAATTATTATTGTCATATTGTAAAGTTTGAGGGGTTGCAATACTCTTTGCAGGTTGGGCAACCACATATCCTTGATGATGGAATGGGTTGGTAAGCATTATCGACTGCAAAGAAGAGGTAGGAGGAGGTGAAGCCATAGGATGAGGTCCTCTAGAAGAAAATATTTGAGTTTCCCATGCCTAATGCATCTGAGGTAAAAGGGGACATTCATGAGTATAATGGCCATAAGTCCTAGAAAAAGCACAATGTTTATTAGTTCTAAGAGCCTTATTCTAGTTGGGTTGGCCACCTTATTGTTGGGTTGTGAAGATGGACTGGTCACCCTTCTTGGCATTAGGTTGTCTACCTTAGTTTCCTTTTTTACCCTGAGGTTGCTGGTTCTGGTTACCCTTCCCCTTATTCCTCCTCTTAGGGTTAGTGGGATTGGTAGCACTCTACTAAGCATAAACTTGATTATGTGGAGGTGGTTGTTGTTGTGGCAGAGGGGGTGGAGGCATCAAAGATTGAGGCACTAGTGCTGGTGGGACTGGAGCATTAGGTGGTGCATAAGGACAATAAGGATTCGTGATAACATTTGGATAACAAGATTGAGCATTAGTTGGACCTGGCATCGACTGATGCATATTGGTAATTCATATGAAGTGCTTTTACCTTGGTAAGAGTCAAAACACGAAGGATCAGCAAGGGGATAGGTGCCCCCCCTGGGATTGATCATAAAAAATAGGAGGTTGAGGATATGGTGATGGGAGAGGTTGGGAAAGGGATCCAATGATATTGTCAGCAATATGAGATTCCCATAGTGCAGAAGCAACACCAGGGCAAGCAAGATTGGGTAGGACAATATAAATATAACATGATTGTGCGTATATTAGATCATATTTCATGGCTATCTAAAGGGATTCTTCCTCATACTGAGGGAAGTGAGAGGTGACATATTTACCTATGGGGGCCAACAGGGTTCTCAAAAAACAATCGATATACACACGGTCTTTAAACTCATGGGCTTTACAAATGCTCCTCCTTCTATGCCATTCTTGTAAATGGTTAAAAAGGAGGGTGATTTAAGTTTGACGAAAAGAGGTTAATAGTTCGATACGAGTGTCATATTAAAGATGTAATTGGAAATATGAAAGGAAGGTGTTGGCGAAAGTCACAAAGGTGGAATGAGAGGCATGCAATTAGTCCACATACCATTTGGCAACAAATCTAGTTAGAGTGTATTGGAAGAGACGAAGACGAATGGAGTCTTCGGTAATGGAATTTGATGAACACCACATGTGGAAAGAGTGAACATGGTTGGTGGGGTCTTCTCTAGGATTACCTTCAAACTTGGGAATGTTCGAGGGAAGTTTGGTGGGCATGGGAGGCCAATTCTGGTTATGGAGAAGAGGATCACTAATGAGCTGTATTAAATTAGGGAGGCTCAAACCAAACATATAGGGAAGAAAGGGAGGATTAGTGGTCATACCTTTTGGGGTTAACTTGGTTACCACCTGGGTTTCCCACGCCTAAATTAGTGCCTAACATGGTTGTGATTTGAGGTTAGAAAAATGCGGAATGAGAGGAAGAACTAGAAGAATTAGAAGAACTAGAGTTTGTATGAAGACTCAATGGAGGAATGGGTACATGGACCCTTACTCATTGAAATATTAATTGACAAAATATGATCCCCGTAAGGATATTTTTCTAGAGAAAGGTGAGGTAGAGGACCAATTGCTTGCCTACAACCAGTCCTATAGGGTGTTTTCCTAAGATTGGCCACTAAGGTAACCTTCATCCCATGGGGGCAGTTGAGTCTTGAGCTTCTCGAGGATCAGCGACAGCTCAAAATTCCCTGCCATGAGTTGGGTAGCATCGAGGAGAATCGCTTGCACCATGACCTAGCCTACCCCACTTTGAATCATTTTTCTAACGTGCTCTAGTTCTACACCATGGGATGGTGAAGGATTTTAAGCTCCCTAAAATGTGAACTTTATATGTCTCAATGTAAGTGATCAATGAGTGTTATTGGAACCATATCACATTGGTCCTACACCGAACTACAAATATCGTTTTGGCCATGGTGCCTAAGTGGGCTTAATCTATGTGAGTTTAGTTATTACTTATAGTGAAGTGTTTCAAGTATTGGCTTGGAAGTTGTAACCAAGCTCACATTCAATTAGGGTGTGTGTGTCTGAAAAAAAAAATGTGTCAAGTGAATGAGTTAATTAAGCATTTTTTGATGATGCCAATGTTGTTGAATATAAAGTGCATAAACTAGTAAATAGTACTAAAAATGAACAACCCACCCAAGAAGGCAATCAAGTAGCAAGAAAAACGGTGGAAAGAAAGAAACTCGAAGACATCAAAATTGCCAAAAGATCTATTGTGATTGGGATCTAAAGGAAAAATTATGCAAAAAGTGGTGCATAAAACCAGCAAAAAACATTGGTGAAAATTTTGGAAAATGGCAGAAAACAAGTTGCAAATTGGGAGGATACTTAAGGGGATCCTAAAGAGAAGACACAACAAAATATTCTAAAAGGAATCAAGTGTTGTAAAAACCTGTCAAAAAAGACAGCAAAAGGTTGGAAAAGTGTTGAAAAATAGTGGCTGAAAATGCTACACACTAGACTCCTCAACTTAGCAATTCTCTTCCAAAATGATAGAGGTATACTCTAAACCCTAAGGGGATTTTTCCTTCCTCAATGAGAAAAATACTAAGTGGATCCAGGCCTAAAGGTGACTCAGAAAAGAACATAAGCCCTTCCTAACACGCAGGGAACAGTCTTGCCAAAAACAAAAATAAAATTGAAAAAAAATTCTGGAAAAAATGCATGGCACAATTTCTGACCTGAAACGTGCTTCTGGAAGCATATTATGGCTTGAAAAGTGCACCTAGAAGCATATTATGGCCTAGAAAGTGCGCTTTGTTCCCCACTATTCCACTCGGCATATCTGACCCATATTGTGTTGTCTCCTTCTCTGCTAGTTCCCGTGACCTGCGGAAAGATGCGAAACCCCAACATAAATAGAAAAATTTCTAGAAAAGAAAAGAAATCTAAAAACAGGAATTGACAAAAACTAAGAAAATGTTGAAAATAGTTGAAACAAAAGCCACCAAGGTTCTGAATCACTACACCAGTGGAGTCACCATTTGTTACTATGAAGTATTTTTTCAAGTGAGTGAAAATCCCTTCACTTAAGTTATAGGTGACATACAACTCTAACAACAGGAGATGGTCATGTCTATGTTTCAGATCTGCAACGAAGTCTTAGAAAAAACCTACAGTAAAAGATAGTATGCAAATAGAAACATATAACAATAGAAATAAAAGTGTATAAACCCAATGGATAATATGAATAATCAATTTTTATTAATAATGAAAATAAAACACCTGTGAGGAGAACTTATAAACATGGGTTTATAGATCCCCCTTTGTGGAATGGTTCCTTCTTGACCTTGTGCTTCAACAATGTGTTTCTCTCTCTCAATATGTAGTATGCAATCGACAAAAAAGAAAACAAAAGATGATTAAACTCAAGTGGGAGCTCAAATGCTATGAGATGATAATGGGGATGATGAAAATAGTCATGGTGAAGAATGGAGAGAAAATCCTCTATTTTTAACAAAATATTGGAATATATTAAGAATTAGGAAATAGTAAAATATTATTACCTATATCAAATCCTAGCCATTATGAATAATTTATTATACTTTTTGAGAGGGAAAAGGTATTCAAAATTGTCAAATATCTTTATTTAGAAAGTGGTTCAAGTGATTAACAAAAAGAAATGATTTATTAATCACTTTGTGAGAATTGAGACAAATATGAATTTGAAATAATTATTAAATAATGATTTAAGTATTATCTCAAAATGAAAATAAGGAATGATAAATAAATAATGATTTATTTAATTATTCGCATGGGGGTTTTTGGATTTTAATGAGAAATAATGTAGGAAAAATGGTTTACTAAATTATTTCCTATGGTGAAAGTAGGTTTACCATGGTCAAAATTATCCTACATGAGGTAATTCGATAAACATAGTAAGAAATCGCTAGGTGATCATTTTTTGAGTGATAACATGAGAAATCGAGAGATCAGTTGATGTACCTAGGCATTCATCATTATCTAAATCAGAAGAGTAATTGGTGACAAGATGACGATTTCCGAGCCTTTATCTTGGTTAAGATTTTTGGTTTCATTTGACTGATTACCAAGATCAAAAGATCCTTAATCGACAAAGATAGTAGGAAAATCATATTGAAAAAGAGGAATTTGAAAGAGGGAAGAGGGATGGAATGTGTATTGATCCTTATGCACCTCTACTTCCGAATTGTAACCACCTTGTACATGATCACCACTTGAACCAACAAATTGAGAATCAAGAGTATCTAAAGTAACTGTTGATGGAGTTGATTGATCAAATGAATCGAGTTACTTAGAGACATGGGATGTAAATGATAGAGGATGAAATGTATCCCTTGAAGAAACAATACTTGCGAACATTATCAGATTCAAGATTTAGATCAGCACATTATTGTCATCTCAAGGAATCAAGGGATCAGTCTTCGCTCCACGAATTTATTAGGAGATACAAAGTTTTCCTCGATGAAATCTTAATCATGGAAAGGAGATGAAGGTGAAATGAATGGATCGACAATTTTATTTCTAGGTTTCCCATCTCCAACATTGGCATAAGAGACCACTTTATTTGGTAGTGAAAAAGGAGGAGGAGGAGGGACAAAAGAGATATTAGATTCCTCCTCTAAGCGTTTAGGGGTCTCATGACCAAGAGAGGTTCGAAAAATGAAATATGGGATAAAATTCATTTGATTTGTAATTTAAAAATTTCTATCATTATAATATGATGTGTTATAACCAAGGAATTCATATTCAAACTGTTTCAAAGAGATTCGAACTGAAACTTTCACCCATGAAATCCCAATCCATATTTTCTCTGGAAAATTCATAGTAAAGGTGAAGAAATATATCAATAAAATCCTTTAATGACTCATCCGGTTTCATCCTAAGATGATTAATCCTTTTATATACATCTTGTTAATTGTACCTATCAAAAGCTTTATGAAGTTCCATGAGGAGTTTCTCAAACGAATGGATAGAAGTAGTTGGTAACGTGTGGCATCGATGCTTGACTCGGCCTTCAAATGTGAGGTTAAACAACCTAGAAATAACATATTTACAATGTATTCCATTAGAATTATATAATTGAAGAAATTAAAACATATGTCTAAGTACATTTGTTTGACCCTCGCCATCAAAATTCAAATGTGACAAGTTATGAATTATTTTCATAGGGATTGTAAGATTTACTATTTTGGAAAAACATCTTGGCATTAATATTTTGGGATGACCCGTTTCGAGATAAGATTCAAAACAGACTCAATGGACTCATCTTGTCATATGGCCCTCCTTCTAGTCCCAATTTTTTTGACGGTGTTGGATACCTCCAACAACAGGGGGTATTTGTGGTAAGAAGTCCCAATTTGACCTCACACTATTTGGTATAGGAGCCCCATCTGGAACAGAGGCCCATATTCCAGTTATTCTTAGATATTTTCCTTGACTATAATTAACACATAATAGCACACACATATACTTTGAGATAAGGATATAAGTTAGCCCTGTGAAAAAACAATTGCAATGTATATAAGGTACTTCCACGGACAGGTAAATAAAGAGTGAGCCTCTAGAAGAAAAGTAATGGTACTATCCTAATAAAGACATAAGCACACACATCGAAAGAATTGTTAATTAATCTATAAAATAGTTTGCAAGGTGACAACGATCATGAAATCAAGTGAGGCACACCATTCAACAAGATGTGTACTAACAATAACAAAATAGTTCATTGTCCTTAATACATATGAACATAAACATACATTGTGAACATTAAAAGAATAGTCTTACAACATCCACGATACATGTCTGGAAGTGTGCCGACTTTGAGAGCTTCAAAACATTAAGTGAAAGTGAAAAGATACACAATTACAATGATGCATCACTAGCCCCGATAGTGGAACATGAAGCCACCACTTGCTCCTCGAAATAATGATATTATATCCTATGCTAGGTTGAGAAAACAAGGCTAAAAAATCCCTTTGCTTGAATTATGATGGTTTATTTATAACAAATGAGGTGACCTTTCACCTCCCATGTGAATCTTGACCTCGCTCATGACTCTTGAGCTCCCATATAGCTTTTGAACCCCTACGTGAGCTTTGGACTTCCTAGTAGCTTTTCATATTCCATGTGTGACCCTTGGGATTCCACACATTTTACATTTTCTTATTTTTGAAATTACAAAATTACATTCCCCAAATTGTTGCAAAATACATGGGACAAAATAACACTCTTGTATCCACACTTTAATAAGCTATAATTTGGTGACTATGGCATGAAATTTCTTTGTAGTGTGTTGATGTCAAGTCTTATTCTTTACTACTATGTCTTCAACTCTTTATGATTGGTCTGAAATGTACTTCATATTCACCCTCCAAAGGGTTTGGATATAGTATTAGAGCCTTCCAATTCATCCTGGTTTGCCACCTATCTATCGCAGTTCTAAACTCCTTTATCTCTTGCATGATGATATCTTTGTATCTCATCTCCAAAATTTTCTTCTTGAAATATCTCCTTGATGCCCTCCTTGAACATCAACATGTTAAGTTGATAGTACCTGCAAATGAGATTCACCCATGGAAGGACAATATCAATCCAAAAATCACCTATTCTACCTTGTTTGCTCATGGATAATGTTGACTATGATGGGACAATGTGCAAGGACTAAGAGAGAGGAATTCTTGGGCATAGAGCACATCTTCAAGGGGTAATAGGTGGAGGTATGGGCACTATAAGTGCACACTATACAAGGGAAAGAAAGAGGGACAAGGTCCGGCACAGAACATAGGTCCTGGAGGTAGTGGCTAAAGACTTGAGGCCTGAGAATGCACATTGCACAATGACTAAGAAGAAATCTCAAGGTTGATCGCACGTCATTGTTGCAAGGGTCAAGTGATGACCTTACTATCCACTAGGAGTGTACATTGTGCTCATAAAGGCAAGGCTCATCAAGGCTTTGCATAGAGGGAAAGTGTAAGTAGCAAGGAGTTGGGTGATTGTGCTCTAGAGATGTGCATTGCACTTGTGAAGGGAGGTGACATCAGGATGGGCATATGTTTAGGATACAAAATCCTCACCACTGAGGCTTAGAGGTGTGCAATGCACTAATAACTTGGCTAAAGGTTTAATGTTTTCACAGCTTGCGCAATATGTGAGGACAAAGAAGAACCCCAAAGTTGACTAAGTGTGAGATCAGTGGAACAAGGGATAAAGCAAGAGCATACAAACAGGTGTCGAACATGATCACACACATATACACATTCAACCTTATGACAAGAATATGCACAGTTCCCAAAAACATCATGCATAAAATCAAATGAAAACAAAACAACACTAATCTCTAAGTGCAATAGTTAGGGTGAAAGTCTATGGACACAAGAGTCGACTACAATAAGAAAGTGTTCTAGGTCTAAGAATGTGAAGAGACACTAAAAGAAACACATGCAAGAGAAAAAAACACAAGGAAGAGGAAAAATAAACAAAAGCAACACATATGAAAGAAAAAATGACACATGTGACATCGAAAGCAACCAAAAGAGACAGTTGAGAAACTGACCCGAAAGATAGTGCACTTGCAACCAAGAATGAGAGAGTGTTCCTTGTGCTCCAAAAAAGTGTAGACCTTCAATGTGAAAGATGAATGAGCTCTAAGCTAGACTCTTTATATAGGGAGAGAGTGCATGCAATTAGGGTTAGGGTTTGTAAGTGTGCTTAACGCATGTCAGAAAACTAGGAGATGAAAGTGTGATGACTGCCACTAAGAAGTGTGACAACACTGACTTGGAAAAGTGCATTCCCTCTTCCAATAAAGTGTGCATTAATTGTCAATAAGGAATGCATTGGTACTGTCTTTGGGATATTTTATTTCACTAGCTTCAAAGAGTACGCTCATGCTACCAACAAGAAGTGTGCTCCACTATCCCCAAGAAGTGTGTTTGGCCTATCTTGGAAGAATGCACTATGAATACAAAATGAGCTAAGAATTTGAAATCAAGTAGCTTTGAAACTTAGTTTTTTTAGAAAAATACTTCAAAATTTAGATAAATGTGGCCACACATGACTTTGGTGACTATAAATGACAATACACATGACATTACAGGGTCTCCGAAATTTAAATGAACGTAAATTTTTGTAAGGATTGTAGCAACTACAAAACTTGGTGGTTTACTAGAAAAACCCTAGCTTCTCTGCTTAGGTCTAACTTTATGTAAAATGTCTAGCCTTTGGGAAGTATTGTCTCATCTTATAAATCATCCTAGATTCCTTACTTAGCCCAATTATAGATGTAGTCTCTCCTATTCCCTTGTCGACTTAACACGCTTAACGAAACTAGTCAAGCTTCAATTGTTTCGGTCAGGGAGTAGGAGTATGTAAATTTGTGAGTTTAACATATTTATAGTTTTAGTGTCATCTCTGGTGTTGCTCCACTAGTATCAGGTATGTTTAGTAACCCGACGGAGTCACTTCAAGGAATCACAAACATTACTTCATTGCCAGCAAGCCTGCTCAGTATCCCGACAAAGTTACTTTCTTCACCTCTTTGCATAGGAAGCCTTTATCTTCTTTCACCCTTTATTTATTTTATTACTTTATGTGCATTGGCATTTTTTTGGTTTTTATTTTTCCAAGGGAACAAGAGGGATCCTCACTTATTTTATTAGCAAGAGAGGTTGTTCCTTGTTTTAAACAACCTCATATATATATGTGTACCTCTGAGATTACTTTTCTCACTTAATTTTTCTCCTTTCCCTTCGCTACTTGACTGAGTTAAAACGTTAGAAACCAATCAATACAAATGTCGATTCACGAGGTAGAGGTCCTATAATGGATATGGGTATCATAGATATACTAAGGATTTCCATTTGGAATGATTCGTATTTTCCATCAAAGCGTCATGGATTCTTAATATATTTAGGCCCAAACAAAGAAGGACATCAAAATTTATCCAAGTGTTCCCAGTCATCAAAATGCCCTTTCAAAGTTCTGCCACATTATCTCAGAGTCAGATGAGACAGTTGTCATACACGATCTTATTAAAATAAAATACGAGTAAAGACACGAAAGAAAAAATGACAAGACCGAAAAGGCAGAAAATAAGAAAGAAAGGTAGTATGTAAATACTGGTAAATCGAAATGTAGAGAACAAAACTCAAATAAGAAGGGGAATGCAGGAAAATTTTTGTGATGCAATGCAAAAGAAACTAGAATGAAAAAAATCAAAAGTAAAAAACGAAAACTAAATCCATATATCTAAGCTAGAAGGTCAGGATTATGTGCAGTCAAATTTCCAATGTAGGAATTTAATTTGTTCCCGACCTGAAAGTAAAATAAGATAATTAGCTAATGTCAATACGAAACAATGTGCAGAAACAAGTGTTTACTTGCATGAAATGCACAAGAAATTGAAGGTATTTCCTACAGACATAAAAGTGTACCATTGAGACTTTCTCTATCCAAGCTACAATCCTACCTCGATAAATAGAACGATGGATATGAATACATTGGAGGTATTTCATAAATATACATTCCTATGTATTTTCACATTTAGCAAGCACCATAAACTTATTACTAATAATAGAGCTCACCAGATAACATTTCTCTAACAAATCAAAGATTCAGGCATGATATCCAAAACAACTAATTTGAAAACCCTAAAATTATGGGAAAGATGAACTCTCATCAGTGCATCACGATATTGAGAGAATCTTGCGAGAGAAACATAACTTGATCTTGTTTAGAAACCTCGTCAAGGTTGTGAGGACCTAACATAACCGTCAGCAAAAGTTGAAGTGCCTCAATTTATTGGCAAGTATCTAAATAGTGAGATGGTGAATCGTAAAAACTTATGTGCTTAATGAGATCAATAGATGCAAGAAAGAAACCATCATTTGATATACTAGTGGGAAAATGATTAACTGTATGACCAATATTGAAGCTAGTGAATCAATCAAATTTCTAAATTATCACATAAGATCCCAAATTGTTCGAAGGTAGGGATGAATTGATTTGAGAGATATCTTTGATGATTCATATGAGACAGTATTCCTCCTCACATGTTGATGATCATAAAACATTGGTTCCTATTCTCAAGTACAAGAAATCATTACCTTGTACCTGATTACAAACTAGACCAACAACATGAAGGATTGAAGAATTAAAGATGATTTCTTGCATAGTAAATTCAAAAACCCATTTAGGATACAAATAACAATGAAACCAAGCTAGAAAAAGATTACAAACATGTGTGAAATTATCTCCAATATACATATCAGCATAGGAAATCAATTTGTTAGCACAAGGATTTTGCTTTGCCAAAATATTCAAGCACTCATTAATACTCAAGAGGATAGATTGTGCCAAAACGAAAATGATTAGCTTCATAGCATGCACAAGAAAGATGAGATGTGAAATCAGAATGGTCAGTTTTAAAGCTAGGTACATTCATGAAATATTTGCACTCCAAACATGTGTTTAACACACGAGGCTTGTATGGAGATGAATTAATCGAACGAGAATCTTCATCCGATTAGGAACCCAATATTAAAAGCTAAAAAGTATAAAATCAAAGCGTTTAAAATCCTTCAAGAGTGAGTTGACATCCACTGTGACAATGCTCGGAAAGGAATCATGTGAGAAAATCCAGATCTGACTTAGTTCAAGGATCACATTAGGCTTACAAGAACCTGACATAACTATTAGCAAAAGTTGATGTGCCTCGACTCCCTGACAAGCCCCTAAACTTTCAAATGTTGAATGACTACATTTTGAGACTTGGGTCTAAACATGAATTGTATGTAGACAACTACTATAAGTTATTTCAGTAAGACCACTATTGATTGGATGATATTTTTATACATCACTGATTTGATCATGTTTTTCTGCCTCAACGACAGATTATTTGGGTCATAATATTCTTCTATATGTGTATCTAAGGATGTGTAGATCATAAAGATTTTGTGAAGACTAGGGCTTCACTCAATGAACCTCTGACATATCATGTGCATTCTTGGCATACTAAAAAATACCCCTAATTTGAATACATATTGGAAAATACCTCTAAATATCATATTATTTAAACCCCTACCAATACAAATCCAATACACCTTTCCACTTTGAAAACCCCTACTTTCACTAGATATTGTAGGTATCCATTTTTTCATTAGCATTTTTTATACCCCTTAATATTTTTTCATTAACTTTGAGCTCCAACTTTTATACCTGCCAATATAAAAACCTTTTACCCCCTAATATATCTTTAATATATTATGTCATTTTTTCCTCAATATATATCCCCCAAAATGAACGTGTTATGGTATTTCTCCCCCAGTTAAGCCCTCATGTTCGTGAATAACCTGCACTTAAGGGTTAATTCCATCCAAGTTTGGAGATTGCAAGTCAATAATTAAATTTATTTCTTCCTCGTCACGGATGACCTTACCAATTAGTGTCACTTCGAAATTAGGTTCATCATATTGTGAACTTGAAGAGCATGGCATATTTTCATCATCATTTATTTCATTACATGTAGTATGACACAAGGGGTAGTGGGTTGAGGAAGGAATTTCAGTGAGAAATTATTCTTTGAGAAAATAAGATCCTAGATCTAAGCCTTGGATATCCAAGTATTGTTGATAAATTGAGAGATCGGCCAATGTACTTGGGTATTCATCATTATCTAAATCAAAGGAGTCACTAGTGATAGGATGATGATTGCTTGAGCCTTTATCTTAGTTAAGATATTTGGTTTCATTCGACTCAGTGTCAAGATCAAAAGATTCTTGAGAAGCAAAGAATGTAGGAACATCATCTTGAAACAAATGAATTTGAAAGAGGTAAGAGAGATGGACTGTTTCTTCATCCTTATGTTCCTCTAAGTGTGAAGTTTAACCAACTTATACCTAATCACCACTTGAACCAACAAATTGAGAATCAAGAGTATCTAATGCTACTGTTGATGGAGTGGACTAATCAAATGAATAAAGGTACCGAGAGCCATGGGATGTAAATGATAGAGGATTACATGTACCCCTTGAAGAAACAATACTTTTGATGATAATAGGTTAAAGATTTAGATCATGCACATCGATTCCATATTAAGGAATCAAGGGATCAGTCTTCACCTCAAGCTCCATGAATTTATTAGAACATACAAATTTTTCTTAGATGGAATCTTGATCATGGAAACGAGATGAAGGTGAAGTAAATGGATCATCAATTTTATTTCTAGATTTCCCAACTCCAACATCAACACAAGAGACCACTTTAATTGGTAGTTAAAAAGAAGGAGGACAAGGGACAAAAGAAGCAGAATACTACTCTAAGAGTTGAGGGGTTTCATGGCCAAGAGAGGTTGGGAAAGGGAAATTTGGGATAAGATTCGTTTGATTTGTAATTTGAATATTATTATTGTTGTAAGTTGACACATTATCAATAGGGAATCCAGATTCAAATTGTTTCAAAAATATGTAAACCAAATTCTAAAACTTTTCACCCATGAAATCCAAATCCACATCTTCTTCAGAAAATTTATAGCAAAGGTGAAGAAATATATCAACAAAATCCTTTAATGATTCATCAGGTTTCATTTAAATTTTATTAATTCTTTTATACACAGCTTGATAATTGTACCTATCAAAAGCTTCAAGCTCCTTGATGATTTTCCCAAACGAATGGATAGAAGCGGTTGGTAATGTGTGGCACCAATGCTTGACACGAAATTCAAAACTGAGGGTAAACAACTAGGAAATAACATTTTTACAATGTATTCCATTAGAATTATAGAATTGAAGAAATTGAAACATATGCCCAAGTATAGTTTTTTGACCCTCACCATCAAACTTCAAATGTGACAAGTTATGAATTGTTTCTGTGGGGATTGTAAGATTTTCTCTTTTGGAAAAAACATTATGGGATTAAGATATTGGGATGATACATTTCAATATGAATATTTAAAACATACTTGGCGGGATCATCTTATCATCTGACCCTCCTTCTAGTGCCAAATGTCTTGATGGTGCTTGATACTGCCAATAGTAGGGGGTCTCCCCGATATGAGGTCCCAAATAGACCTCACATAATTTTGGAAAGGAGCCCCATCTTGAACAAAGGCCTGACTGTCATTTATTCTTAGAGATTTTCCTTGACTTTAATTAACACATAAGAGAGCACACATATACTTTTAGATAACAAGTAAGTTAGCCCTGTGAAACAACAATTGCAATGTATATAAGGTACTTCCACATACGGGGAAAGAAAGAGTGGGCCTTTAGAAGAAAAGTAATAATATTATCCTAAAAAATACACACACACATACATCGTAAGAATCATTAATTAATATGCAAAATAATTCACAAGGTAACAAAGATCATGAAAGCAAGTGAGAACACGCCATTCAATAGGATGTGTACTAAATATAACAAAATAGTTCATTTTCCTTAATACATATGAACGCAAACATACATTGTAAACATTAAAAGAATAGTCTTACAACATCCATCATACATGCATGAAAGTGCGATGACTCTGAGAGCTTCAAAAGATTAAGTTAAAGTGCCATGATACACAATTACAATAATGCATCACTAGCTCCAATAGTGGAACATGGAGCCACCACTTGCTTCCTAAAAGAATGATCTTCTCTCCTATGCTAAGCTTGAGAATCCAAGGATAAAAACTCCTTTACTTGAGTTATGAGAGTTTATTTATAACAAATGAAGTGACCTTTCACCTCCCATGTGACTCTTAACCTCCCTCATGACTCTTGAGATCCCATATGACTTTTGATCCCCTACATGACCGTTGGACTTCCTAGTGACTTTTCATATTCCATGTGTGACCCTTGGGTCTCCATACATTTTACATTTTCTTATTTTTGAAATTACAAAATTACATCCCACAAATCATGGCAAAATAAGTGGGACAAAATAACACTCTTGTATCCACACTTTAAAAAGCTACAATTTGGCGACTGTGGCATGAAATTTCAATGTAGTGTGTTGATGCCAAGTCTTATTCTTTGTTGCTATGTCTTCAAATATTTATGATAGATATGAAATGTACTTCATCATCACCCTCCAAAGGGTTTGGGTATAGTATTAGAGCCTTCCAAGTCATCTTGGGTTGCGACCTATCTGTCCCAGTTCAGAATTCCTTTATCTCCTACATCATGGTATCTTTGTATCTCATATCCACAAGTTTATTCTTGAAATATATCCTTTATGACCTCCTTGAACATCATTTGCATGTTAATATGCTAGTATCTACAAATGAATTTCACTCGTGGCGAGACAATATCATTCCCAAAATCACCTATTCCATTTTGTATGCTCATGGAAGATGTTGACTGTGATGGGATAGTGCACAAGGAATGAGAGAGAGGCTTTCTTGGGAGTGGGACACAGGTTCAAGAGGCAAGAGGTGGAGGTCTAGAAAGTGGAAGTGTGCACTGCGCAAGGGAAAGAAAGAGGGACAAGCTTGGGCACAGAGTTCAATTCCTGGAGGCAGTGACTAGAGACTTGAGGCCTAAGAACTCACAATGCACAAAGAATAAGAATAATTCGCAAGGTTGAGTGTAGGTCATTACTACAAGGGTCAAGGGATGACCTTACTATCCATTAGGAGCATGCAATGCACTCATGAAGGAAAGGATCATCAAGGATTTACAGAAAGGGAAAGTTTAAGCAACAAGGAGTTGGGTGATTTCGCTCTAGAGATGCGCAATGCGCTTGTGAAGTGAGGTGATCTCAGTGTAGGCATAGGTTTAGGAGACAAGAGCCTCACCACTGAGGCTCATAAGTACATAATTCACTCATCACTTGGATAAAAGCCTGAATGTGTTCATATTTTGTGCAAGATGTCAGGAAAAAGAAGAACTCCAAAGTTGTCTAAGTGTGAGATCAGTGGAACAAGAGAGAGAGAGAGAGAGAGAGAGGGCATATAAACAGGTCCCGAACATGATCACATACACATACACAATTAGAATTATGACAAGAATATCCACAATTCCCAAAATCAACATGCATACACTAAATAAATAAAAATAAAATATAAATTAATTAATTAAAAATTAAAAATTAAAAATTAAAATAAATAAAAATAAAAATAAAAAATGACACTAATCTCCAAGTGCGACAATTAGGGTGAAAGTTTATGCGACATAAGTGTCGACTGCAATAAGAAAGTATGCTAGGTATAAGAATGTGAAGAGACACTAAAAACGACACATCAAAGAGCGAATCGACACATGCAAGAATAAAAATAAAATAAAATTGACACATACGGAAGCAAAAACGACACATGTGACAATGAAAGTAAGCAAAAGTGACAGTTGAGAAACTTACTCTAAAGATGGTGCACTTGCAACCAATAATGAGAGAGTGATCCTTATGCTCCAGAAATTTGCAGAGCTCCAAGGTGAAAGATGAATAAGCTCTAGGCTAGACTCTCTATATAGGGAGAGCACACATGAAATTATGGTTAGTGTTTATAAGTGCACTCAACACATGCCAGAAAACTAGGAGATAAAAGTGTAATGGCTGCCACTAAGAAGTGTGATAACACTGACTTGGGAAAGTGTGCTCCCTCTACCAACAAGATGTGTGCATTGAATGTCAACAAGGAGTGTGTTGGAATTGTCTCTAGGAGATTTTCTTTCATTCCCTTCAAAGAATGTGGTTATCCACAAGATGTGTGCTCATGCTACCAATAGGAAATGCACTCCACTATCCCTAAGAAGTGCGATAGGCCTATCTTGGGAGAATGCACTATGGAGGAAAAATGAGCTAAGCATGTGAAAGCAAGTAACTTTGACACTTAATTTTTTTATAAAAATACTTGAATACTTAGATAAATGTGAACGCACAAGACTTTGATGTCTCAAAATGACAGTTCACATGACATTATGAGGGCTCCTAAATTTAAAAGAAAGCAAAATTTTGGAGGGGGTTGTATCAACTAAAATACACAATAAACTCTAGGTGAAACTACACATTCCCCAACACATGGATCATGGGCTAAATCAATTGGATTTGAACCTTGGATCACATAATTTACATAATACTTCTTAACATGGCCATCATTAATTGATTTTCCCCCTGAGGGAAATATTATTATTATTAATTTTAAGGTCATGACTAAGCTAGACACCAAATTGATGTATGAGAGACACATTTTGTTTGGGACAAGGAACCCATATTCGTGCAATAATTTGACTTCTAAAGTCGGCAATGGTGTACTTACTATACCCCCTTTGGATTTGAACCTATGACCTCTTACAAGGAAGTACATGTTCTTAACCGTAAGGCCCACCCAAGTTGTACAATATAGTTACTATTTTGTAATATATATTTATTATATAATATTTAGTTATTAATTATAAATATTTAATGCACTTGTTAAATTAATATTATATAGTTTTTATATAATATTTAATTCATTATATGCATTGATATTTTTATCTTTAATTCATACCATAAATATCCTCTAATACATTTTCCACATTCATTTTTTATTTTTATTTTTATTTTTTTTATTTTTTTATTTTTTTATTTTTTTAATATGGTTCACGAACACCCTGGTCAGTGAGTGGTCACTACATCCACGGGAAAATCTGGGCTAATCACCCCTCGGCCTACTAGCAAGACCTAACCCCAAGGGCTTCGGGTAGAATCGACCCTATGACCTCCCGATGGCGAGGCACAGTCTTTGACCAACTAAGCTAACCCTTGGGGCTACATTTTCCACATTCATATTTGTATAATAATAATAATAATAATAATCTAATTTTAAAGTCACAACCAATCTGATACCAAATTGGTGTATGAGACCACCATATTTGTGAGAATAGGGATCACCCTCAGCATAGTGATTTGACTGTTAATTTCTAGGGAGGTGTACATACTCTATGCCCCTTTACATTTTAATCTACGATCTCTTAGGAGGAAACACTTGTTCTTAATTATATAATTTATAATAAATATTGTTTCGCAATCAAAAATCCCTACACTAGATGGTAGTTCGCTTTCTACATCCCCTCTTAATAAGGGCGTAATATAATCGATGTCTATACGCCCCAAGCTTATTATGAAAAATCAAGATTTTGGAAATCTCTCTATGATTTAGGAGGAACTATTTATGGAACAAGTAGCATTTTTTGGAGGTGACTTTAATACTACAATTCACTCATGGAAGAAAAAAGGAGGCCCTCATGTTAGGGACCTGTTCAAGGAACATATGGAGGATTTTATCTCTCTACTAGGCCTAATAGATATCAAAGCTTCCAAAAACAAATATACTTATAATATTAGAATAATAAGGTTGAGGCACATATCGATAATATTGAACAAGTTCTTAGTCAACGAAATTTTTTTGGAAAAAATATTCTCCTTTTTATCCTATGGATTAGCCTAGATCGGATTGAATCATAGGTTGGTTCTTTTAGAGTTGTCTTCTCAAGAAAATTATGGGGCCCTTACCTTTAGATTAATTCCCCATTGGATTAAATCCAATTTTATTTGGAAACTGTCTCCAAGGCATGGAGTCAATGGGTGAAGGGTTCCATTGTTTATATTTTGGAACAAAATATTAAAGAAACTAAAATGGCTCTCAAGAAATGGGCTAAAGAAGAGTTAAAAAAATGCGAGAAGGACATGATTATACACAAATCCATATTAGAGGAGATTCATAAAAGTATGGAACAAGAACCAATTACCCAAGAGATAATTGATGAGGAAATGTGGGAATTCAACTTACTCCATAAAGTTTTAAGGGTTGAGGAAGAGGTATGGAAATTAAAATCATGTATTCTATAGCTCAAACCAAGTGATAAAAACACTAAGTTCTTCCATAATCAAGCTAAGATGAAATTTTGGAAGAACGATGCTAAATCCATTTTGGTAAATGGGGAACCAATCTCCACTTTGGGGGAAATTAAGTAGGTATCTCTTAACCATTTTAGAAATATATGCATGGATCAAGGGACAACACAGACCATTGAGGTTGAAATGATGCTTGAACACATTATGCATTTGGTTACAGAGGAAGAAAATTATCTATTACTATACCCAATTTCAGAGGAGGAAGTATGGAGAATTTTTAGCTCCTTCATTATTGATAAAGCACGAGGATTAGATGGTTTTTCAATCCACTTTTATAAAAAAATTGGCTCATAATTAAATTTGACCTTTAAATAATGGTGGATTATGTGCACCATTTCTTGAAGAATGGAGATATTAATTCTACAATTTTTCCCTCATTCCCAGGGAGGTAAACCCATCCTCATTTTCTATATTTCACCCAATTTATTTGTGCAATGTATCTTAAAAAAAATCAAAGATCATAGATTTTCATTTATTTTTTTCTACAAAAGTTGATCTCAAAAAACCAGGGTGCTTTTGTTGGGAAGAGGCAAATTGTAGATAATTGTGCTAGTCCAATAAGTCATTCAATCCAAAAAAATAGTAAAGGAGAAGGGACCGATTATAAAGTTATATATGGAAAATGCATTCAATATAGTGAGGAATTATTTCCTATTTGTTCTTAAAAAGTTTATATTTAACCAAGCATTCATTAATTGGATAGTTGTATGCATTGAGGCCCCTTGGATTTCTCCCTTGGTAAGTGGAATGTCTTCAGGATTTTTCAGAGAATTGAGGGGATTAAGATAGGGTTTCCCTCTCTCCCCTATTATTTACATAATTATGGCATAATATTTGAGTAGGAAGTTGGAATATGACAGAAGAGTGGAATTTCTTCCTTGCATCAGATTCATGAGATGGATTAAAGTATAAAACAATCTCAATTTTTCAATGATACCTTGTTATTGGAGGGAGCTTCAACCCTTATTGCAAAAATATTTAAATCAACTCTAGATCTATTTGTTTCTTCTTTAGGTGGGTTATAAATACATTAATACATTGACTGAAGGAGTGCTTCTTCGATTTCTCGGTTTCCAATTATTGAATCTTTGGTCATAATCTAAATATTTGGGCATGTCAATTAGTTTAATATCCTTTCCACACCCATCTTAGTTCCACATTATATATAAATTTATCACCATATTTACTCAATGGAGAGAAAATTGGCTTAATTTGCCTAGGTGGATGGTTCTAATCTAATCAGTTTTATTAACTCTCCGCTTATTTCAATTTTTAGCATTTCTAACTTTGAAAGGGATTCAGATGGAAATGGCTCAATAAATTAGGAAATTCTTGTGGCAAGGTGGCAAATCAAACTCCAAATGGTTCAATTTGGTTAATTGGGTGGTATTATGGTGATGGATTGGATTATTATATTACTTTTCATTCATTTGTATGCTTTCATAGAGGAAAAAGTAAAGGAATCGGCTTATAGGACCATTTTTACCAATGGCTTCAAATTTGGAAAATTGGGGTTTGAAACATTCTTGAATAAGTTTGATCTTGGTCATACAAGGAATGAAATGAAATGAATCACACACGTAGAAATATATATATAAAAAAAAAAAAAAAAAAGCATAGCAACATGGTGAAAACCCAACTTCTATTAAGCAATGAAATACCATAATACTATAGAACACAAATTCCTAGAATGGTGGTAGCTATCTCTAAACTGAGGGAGATGGAAGCTATGTGCATTCGCAAAATCTATTACAAGAGGTCAAAAGAATGACCTTTTAACATAAATAAATAATCCTAAAGTTCTAAAACCTAACCATAGGAGATAAAATTCCAAAATGTTTGTAAGCCCTAAGGTGGTTAGTTGGTACATTATCTTCCTGTGGGTGCAACGTTTGCCATACAACATCCATTTGGAATGAACAGTAACTCATTAAGGACTACAACTTTTGATCAATGTCAGGGAAATTTCATTGTGACCCATACCCCCCAACTCCCTACCCCCTCCCTTGAATTTAAAAAAGAAAAAAACATCATTTAGGGTCTCAAAATGGCCTTGAAAGTTTGGAACCCAAAAATCATAGAAAACTACCAAGAAGATAGAGAGTCGTTGAGATAGTAGAAGAGGTGGGTGGCCATCAATATCCACCTAGATCATAGTTTGAGGTATCAAACAACATTTTTCCTGGGGTAAAATTGTTTTGTTTAAGTGCAACACCCCCTAGCACTATTTTTCACATAGATACCATTCCAATGATGGAAGAATCTCCTCTATCAAAATCCATACAAAAACGTTATGCCACCTAGAAGTTGATCTTTTTATTTTGACCACCATGATTCAAGAGAAGCCACATTAGACTCCATTATTCATGGAAAAGGGGTTAGACACGTGATTATGATGAGTAATACTCTAAAAGAGTCAATATTGTAACTCTAGATAAGAGTTTAAGGAGTCAAACTTAACCATTAGTAGGCTATCAGGTTGCATTATATTTGGGTCATTACAATGAAAAGGGGTTCCATTCTACTTGAGTGGTATTTTTTCAATATATTAATAGAGCAGTTGAGAGTGGATAGAGAGAGAGAGAGAGAGAGAGAATACAGATAGTTTGTGCACTATAGTACCCCACATGTCACATGTCTCACTCCTTTATACTTGCATCCATTTCCATTCAAGGAAAGAGAGAGTAGAGCAACCTCACCTTCCAACCAGATTTTCTCTCATAAAGGTTTCCTAGATCATATATTATGTTCATTGTGGTTTGTGATTTTTATTTTGTTTTCTATATTTTCCATATTTTAGAAATCACATGCATAAGCATAACACACTAATTAATAGATGCATAAATCTAAGGAAATATTAACCCTTATAGTGTAGATTTTGGATTTTCAAATATATTTTAGTAGATATGGTGTGACGAACTATCTAGTTGAATATTCATGATAGTTTACAAATCATATTGGTATCAAAGCCAATTTTCTTTGAGTATTTTTGGGAACTTGTAGGAGATCTAGATCAGTTTAAGCATAAAGTCATAAAATCCCATCCATGGTCGAATAATCAATTAATATCCCTTGAAATCTAGTAAAGGATAGGTTCTCGAGATTGTAAGAATAGGTCACAAACATTATCCATAAGAGAAATCTCCTTAAGGAAGCTCTGGAAAACAAATTGGGAGTCATAGAAGATGAAGTTTCCAACTCGAAGGTCAAAATAGAGGGAAAACTAGGGGATTGGAAGAATTAGAGAGGGAATCAAATAAAGAACATAAAAAGGAATAATTTACTTTGACTGTCATGAACCATTCACTATCATTGTTCAAAATGAAAGCAAAAGTCAACATCAAGCCATATCAAGGTGATATTATGATTTGAAGCTAAATCATTGGTTATAGTATTTAGTGATTTATTCTAGTCTTGACCACATAGAGGAAGAACATAAAATTTTGTTTGCTCAACTAGAATTAGATGGAAATGCCTTAACTTAGAAAGAAAGCTACACATAAACCATCAGGTTGGAGGGAGATCCTCCAATGACTAAGTGGGGGGATTTTAAACTCTCATAAAGTCATAGTTTTACCCTATTGGGTATGTAGAGGACAAGTGGATCCATTGGAATTACTTTAATCAGAGATAAGGGCATAATGTATAGGAGTTCATCACCAAAATTTAGAAATATATCCCTAATGCTAGGTGTCTCATCAAAGAACATAGATGTACTCCTCAAATATTTGGAGGGTCTACATAGCCGTCCATACAGGCAAGTGGTGTTATTCAAACCCATAAAGGTGGACAAGGCTTGTGTGCAGGCGCAATACATGGAAAACATAGGCTAAAAGAAAGGGAAATCAAGTGGATTAATGAAGAAGGAGCACAAGGAATCTTACAAGAAGGGGAAGAATCAGTGGAAAAGGGCAAAGACAAAAATATAACAACCACAACACACTAATGAAAATATATAAACAACCACTATAACCACTTCAACTTTGATGATCATATAGGGAGAAGAGTTGGAAGTTGTATTTAGAGCTCAACCCAAAGAACTAAAAGAAAGATGCTAAGAAAAAAATATTGTGGCTACATATATGAGTAATTAGGTGGAAAGTAGCTCAGACATAGATGAGAATATTTTTTGTACATCGGTGTAGAAGGAGGTGAATATGAGTAGCCTTTAGCAACAAGAAGAGAAGAAAATTACCACACTCTTCCATATAAAGATACAAGTCAAGAAGACAAAAATTGATGTTCTATTCAACTCAGGATCCTAGGCAAAATTCATAACAACATATCTATTCAAGAAATTGGGATTGAAGACTCATGACCATCCTAGCCCATATCCATTGGGGTGGGTCAACATAGAGGTAGAGATAAAGGTGACCAAATAGTGTAGAATCAAATTTTATATGAATTAGAGTTGGATGTAGTTCCACTTGACGTATGTGAAATTGTGTTTGGGAGTACCTATATGTATGTGCATGATACAAACTTCATGTGGAGGGATAACTAGTACTACCTCATCAAGGATGGAAAATCCTTCATCATCAATGCACACAAGGGAAAGTTAAAAATCTTGTTGATAAGTGCCAAACAAGCCAAAAAGTGGATCTGTTCTAGCAAGAGGTATGTTTTTTTTTTAAGAGAAAATTAGTTTGTAAAAGACTCTATGAGAGCTAAATCATCCCTAGAGGGGTACATTAAGGAGAAAAAACAACAAATATATTTTTTTTAATAGGCATATAGGGGTGTGTTACAAGAAACTAAAGGGCTACAAGAAACATTAGGATATACAAGCAATCCGTTATAGAGGAAAATGAGGTGAAGAAGAAGTTGCAACAACTACTAGAATAGGATCTCATTCGACCAAGTACCTCACCATGTGAGTTACCCATTCATCATTGTGCCAAAGAAGGATGGGACTTGGAAGATGTGTATTAATTACAGGGCGTTAAACAAAATTACACTCAATTGAACAGGTGCCCCATGCCTGTGCTATCCAATCTATTGGATCAGATGCAAAAAGAAAAACACTTCACCAAGATAGAATTAAATTCAGGACATCACCAAGTTAGGATCAGAGAATAAGGCATCTAGAACATCACCTTCAACACCAATCAAGGTTTGTATGAGTGGTTAGTCATGTCATTTGACTTATGTAATGCACCAGCTATGTTTATGAGGCTAATGAATGAAATATTTTTCCCTTTTATACACTCAATTGTTATTGCCTATTAGGATGATATATTAGTATAAGGAATACCACACTGCACATTTGATGCAGGTTGTAACATCCCCCAGTAAACCTCATGGAAAAGTGCATAAGGTTAGAATTTTTTTACAGAATTTACCAACATGTAACTTTCTGAATTACTATTCCATATTCCTTCATTGACCATTTAGATAAAATCTTCATTGTTACATAGAGTAACTTAGTGAAGGAATAGTAAGTTACATAGCGTAACATCCATTGTTATCACATTAACATAAACTTCATGTTGTGACCTTGCATCAATTCCATGATTCTTTTAAATTGGTTAGTTAATCACATATTTGATAACATAAATGTCACATCATGCAAGTAATCAACATCATAAGAATGGAATAATAGGAAATCACATCATTAGACACCGATATACCCTGGAAAGCCCGTAGAGTGAAAACCAACAAGTGTTTATTTTTTATCAAATGCTCGTGAGGGTGTTCACCTTGTTACCACTTCGTAATTCCTCCAAGTTGAGGAGAGGAACCCAAAGGTAACCTCAAACCACTTAGAACTTGGAAGATAGCTCTTACAACTTTAGAGAGGGCTCTCTCTATCCAAATGTTTAGTCACTTAGATCTTAGGATAGGTATGATTCTCAGAGGGAAATAGATTTTAACAATTTGCTGGTAGGGTAGAGGGAAAACCCAATGGGCAATACGGCCATTTAAAGTTGATTCCTTTTCCAGTGAGAGGATGAAGGGATGAGGGATCTTTTGATAGGGGCAAGGTAGGTAGTCATGCTAGTGTTTTCAATTTAATTCGATGTATAAAGGTGAGTAGAATAATGGTGGATGTGACATATAGAGAATCAAACTATGGGATGAATTTTAAATGTCATTTAAGAAGAACACATACATTGTCTAGCAAACTTTATCAGAGCACTTTTAAAGAGAATTCTGAGATAAATCCTTGTTTACCCAAACATGAAGACATAAATTCAAAGCATTTAAATGACAAGATACAAACTTACAACATAAGAAAACAAATCACCATCAGGAGCTGACATAGGTATCCATGTAAAGTCACACGTTTGTCTTTTTCATTCACTAGAAAATATTAGAAAAATACAATGCACACATTGGTTCTTATTCTAAACCCTGAAAACCCTTTGCTTCATCAATATTACATCATAAATAGATAAAAATCCATCATTTCCCACCTCTAGGAACCGAATTCCCTAAAAGGATTTTTGTTTCTACCTAATGCAGTGAATATAGAACCTTTTTTTTTGAAAACTCAGAACTGTTTGACCAATGATTTTTCAAGCAAATTTAAATTAAATAGAAAGTATAAATTTAGTTTCAAAGTCCTTAGATGCCTCAAAATGTTAACCATGATCATAATAATAAATTACATAAATTTTTGACATAGAACCCATGGTCAAAAGGTTGAATGTGTGGAAGCACAGCACCGACACTGCGCAACCTCCTAGTCCAACATAAATGCAGCACAAAAGCACAGCGAATTGATGGTTCATATAGCTCTGGTCACTCCGTGAATTGATAAATGACTAATGCACGTGTGAAATGGCCTGGACATCATCAAATTCCCCTTTAGAAACCTTCTTTCATTATGCAAAGCTTCCAACTCTCAAAACTCCACCTACAACAAAAGTGCAACACCTGTATGAAAGCGCAGGGAAACCTGTTCTTCATGTTTTTGACCAGTAATGAGATCTCTGAACAAGATACATAACCTATTGATGATGTTGACAATCCTGATAACCCTTGTCAAGTCCCCACTCACCAAAAAGATGAAAAATTTTCTTATTTTCTTCAAAACCCTAATGCTCTGCCATAATGCAAAATTATTGTGTGAGTTGCTCCTTTTTGAAAAAATTTCATAGTTTCTAGAGTCTGACTAATTGTGCTCCCAAAAAAACATGAAATGGAACATAACCTCTTTATCCAACCCTATTGAAACAACATACTTGGAAAAAAACCAAGAAACCAAAACTACTTTGTTTTACATGTTCCAATACTCAGACTTTGGTTGCTTCAACCAGCAAATCTAGCTTACCTTTGTCCTTATATTGTATTTCATGCAACTATTTCTTGGCAGCCCTTAGCCCCCTCCTCAAAGTGAGGTTATGTTTGCAGATGTTTTTGAGCTGCTTATGCAAAGGAAGAGTCATTTTTAGCATATACTTGGCATTTGACATCGATGGCTCACACATGTTCAAATGATCATAAATATTTTTCCTGACCCTTTCGTCCTACTTCTTAAGTTCCACAATTTCACTATGGGATTTCTTCAAATGCATCATCAACCTGTTAAAAGTATGCTTCCCTCATCTATCTCAACCTTCTTCTCTTCTTGTATTGATTTTTCCTCATGTATCTACAATTTTCTTGCCGAAGACCTAGTGACTCTAGTTGATGGAGCTTCTACCTCTTGAATGTCTTCTATCACTATCTTCTTCTTACCTTTAGACTTGGTGACAAATAGATTTTCTTTTGTTACTAGTTATGTTTTACCAATCTTAGGTGCCCTTTCTAAAATAGTCTTCTTCAGTTCCCTTTTATCATGTTGTAGTTGAGAAATAACCAAATGTGCCTTCTTTAGCTGCTCTTGTAGTTCGGAAATCTTATTGTATTTATCATCATGAATGTTATCCTCTCATATGGTCTCTAAAGCTTAAAATGGTTGCTCAAGTGTTTGTTCTAAGGGCAGTTTCTTTACAGTAGCTCTAGTGAGTGGCTTCTTAGGAATCTCCACTACTTCAGGAGAAATTGCAACCTTTTACGCTTCTTGTTCTCTGGTGGATTAACTGAAACTAATGTCCTTTTCACTAAACTTTCAACTAGTGATTGTATATCCCTTGCCACAGATGATGGTGTGTCCTTCTTACTACAAGAGCTATTTGGTAGGTCAGTTATCAACATTGATGAGTCTAAAAATTCTTTCCATTTTTGATTAATCTTATTCAGTTCTTCCACCACCAAGAAATTGGTCAAAGAAAAATGGAAAAGACTAGGTTCCCCTTGGATTTTGGGTTCCCCTTGGATTTTCTTACCTTGCACTTTTTCTACCATCTTACTAAGGCTTCAGAACAAATAGAAGGGTAGATATAAAGGGGTATTTCCTGTGAAGTACATCAAAATCCTGAAATGATACTTATAGATCCTCTCAAATATTCCCTCACCAGTAAAGTATCTTTGGATTACCTTCAAAAGTTTATTGTAGGGTTCAAGCGGGTATTCTCTTGGTATAATGGCTCCATACCACTTTTTCTATACTTTGGTTTCAAGAAATAATTATAGTTGTCTATGTCAAGAGGCATGCCTTTGAACCACTACTCTCCTTGTAGAGTAATCTCTGTTGTAGCTAAGATGGTGACATTTGACACCAGAAAATTGAGCTCTCCAATCTTAACATCCAACCCAGTGAAATTCAAAGCAAACTCCTTGGTGAGTTGTACAATATATCCCTGAATCTTCTCATAAATCTAATGCAACCAACTTGTTCAAATGCAACTCTGATTTTCAGGTCTGAGTTGATCAAGGTGAGTTCTTGGGTTTCAAACCTAACAATGTCTCCTCCCTTGTGTTTCTTTCTATATGGGGTTGTCATGATTTGACAATAGAGATGAACTCTTGGGTTTCTTGAATGTTATTTCAGTGTATGCCAATTGAGTGCAGTAAATAGAATAGAAATTACGAAAATAGAGCTTTAGATGAGAGTTTTATGGCAATTTAGAATGAAAACCCTACATCGTAGACTCAGACAAAAAAATTGATCTCTCAAACCAAAACAACAACCTTAAATGTTCTTTGCTCATAGTGGGAAAATTAAAAACACAGGCGCAACGAAAAGTGCAATGCATGGAAGAAAAAGTGTTTCTTAATCTTTGAGAGAAGTAACAACAAGATATGAGGTTTCAAACCACTTGAAAGGAATGTATGGATTTTAGAATATGAGTGGAAAACTAGGTTTGATGTTTAATGGAACTGACAACACAAAACACAACGACTAAGGTGAAGCGCAGCGTATTCTCGAGGAAACGCGGCGAGATTAAAAATTTGAATTTTGCAGGGTCTTTAATACATTTAACTCAACATATAGGGGAAATTTTAACAACATGCAAGACAAATGATTCAAGGAAATAAGGAAATGACACCTCGAATACGTGATTAATCACTAGCTTGAAAAACGTAGCAACCGTATGTGATCACAACAATTCCCCTGCAAACTTTGCGCAACGAACCCCAAGTAATTCCCAACAAGCTCTCAATGGAAAAATGAATGGATATGTGGTATTTTTGGAATTTAAACAAGCCTTTGAACTCCCAATATGGCTAAATCTGTGTTTCAAGGGTGATGATTACAAATTTGAACCTTAATCATGAAAGTGAAGCTAATGTCAGAAGTGAAACACATCTCCTAACTGTTGTACCAGTGTGATGTCATGGCACAATGTGATTTGACACTCTAACTGACCATACTGACCCTACAAATTTGTGCCAATGATAATAAGATAAGACACTATGACCTCACTCATGAATTTTTGTGAGACATGACCCTAGACTCACTTAACTCAACTTCATAGGGAATTAATAACTATTTACATGATCTTTCACACACTCTGACATAATTACATCAATAATGAAATTTGTATTCTACACTAAGACCAATAGCTTGATATTTACAAGATCATAGGAAAACCTTTACAGATTTGCCAAAATAATTTGAAAATACAAAACTTGTTTTTCTTACTACTATCAATGACTTGTAAGGGAGTCCATCCCTTAACCATTGTCATAAAATATTACAAATAAATATCATTTAAATACAACATATCTAGCTAGAAGCTATTACAATTATCATGATATCATTTACCCACAAATCCTCAATCTCGATGTCTTTTAGGCCTGGTTGTTTGCATCAGTGGATCATCCTGCAGTTGACATTCCTCAATCTACTTGGATCATTAATTCTTTACCTGCCACAATGTTAAGCATAATCTAGCCTTTGCATCAGTCATCATTCTTCCATTCCATTGCCATAAAAAAAACTTTAATATCATGATTAGATAATCATCCAATAATCAATCTTTATTAGTGTTTCTTCGACATCTACTCTTTTGTACATTTAAAACTTAAACAAAATATCATGGCATGCCTTCTTTAACAACATTGTATATTCATTAATTAAAAGCATATAAGTGTTAAGCATGTCTATAGATAAATACCACATTAACTATTATTCCCCTTGTGCAAGCACACATTCCTTTCCAAAGGAAAAACACTACAACTGCCCATATTCTTTAAAACAATACTAACATCTTAACTTGATCTTCGTGCATATATAAACGTTTTCAAAAGAAACTAGCCCTCAGTTATTTCTTTGTATATGAAAATATGTATTCTCTTCCAAAAGGACAAATACAATAGATAATATTCTTATGCATGTGAATGCATGTTCTTTTCCAAAAGAGAATTAATGTAATAGATACTATTCTTGTGCATGCAACTGCATGTTCTTTCCAACATCCTCTTTTCCAAAGGAGAGTTATTCGCAATAGCTATTGTACATGAAAAACACATGCTCTAATGTAAAATAAAGCTAGCATAATAGTTATTATTTATTGCATGCAAATACTTGTTCTTTCCAAAATAAATTAACATGATAGTTATTCTACTTGCATGCAAAACACATCTTTCTTTCCAAAGGAAGCTAACTAAATCTTGCATGCTAAAACACATTTCTTTTTCAAGGAATCAAGTGCATAGAAACCACTCTTTCATGAATGCAAACACACTTCTCTCTTTTCAAGATAGTAGCAAAATAAACACATATTCCTTCTAAGAGAAATTAATAGGATCGTTATTATTTTGTGTATCTCACACATTGTTTTCCCAAAACTTATCTATATAATTGTTATTTTTGTGCATTTAAGCACACGTTCTTCCTTCCAAGAAAATAATAAAAATAATCATATATTCTTTTTCAGAAATCTACCTCAATAATTGTTCTATCCATGCAAATACATAAACTTTTTCCAAATAAAGCTAAAACAATAGTTATTCATTCTCAGCATGCAAATATATATTTCCTTTTCCAAGAAATTATACTTTCACTGCATGCAGAGATATATATGTTCTTTCTAAGAAATTATTCTTTTACTATATATATATATATATATATATATATATATATATTCTTTTCAAGAAAATTAGCATAATAACATTCTTTATTTGCACGCAAAAACATATTTTCTTTTCCAAGAAAGCTAATATGGGTTCTTATCACTATATGCACAAAATTTCATGAATTATTTTTGAAGAGGAACTCATTACCTTACCTTCAAACCCATGAAAAATTTGCAAGAATTAAACTACTTCACATTTCTTCGTTCCGAAGAACTCATGACAATATTTTTAAGAATTAAATTAATTAAGCCACCTACCTCTAGTACATCATGACATCTTATTTTGCATACCATGGATGAACGAAGGATGATTTCCTCTATCTCTAAGCCGCGAAGATGTAGCAGCATGGAGCCCTTTCATCTGTGACCGCATTCAAATCTAGGTCAGCCATGGGTATGATCTTAATTCCATTCTTCAGGGAGGAATTTGTTCCACACATTGTCCAATATGCCACATATTTGAAAACCTTCGAGACAAGTGCTAGTTTGCAACGATGCGTGAAACATGTGGAGGAAAATGGAAGAGTTACATCTCTTTGGCAACTCTTCGAGACTTGGAAACCTTAGGTTTGCATTCAGATAAGGAGCATAAGAGACTATGTCAAACACTTACCAGAGTTGATAATTTTAAGAATCGCTTGCTCTGGTGCATTCCATCATCATTTTTGGAATAGGTGAGTGCTCAACAAAACTTCCCCACTAGAATCTAAATTGTCTTCACTCATTAATAACTTTAGTTCCATAAAATCCAACTCATTCTATATTGATTTTATATTTTCATCATGTTGTTGCATGAAACTATGAGTTGCTCGCAATTCGTGACATCCATGGAGAACATTACATTGTTGATACCTAAAAAAAACTCCTCAAATTTCTTGGTTAGTGACCTTTAAAATGGATAGAAACATTCAGTGAAAAAAACCATACTCTCATGATTCCCAAAGCCAATCAAATGGAAGGAGCCCCCATCGAATTTCCAAACCCTCTGTCTTTGACAAGATTCGAATGGAATATTCTTAAGTGGTTTCATAACGACTTCTTGATTTGTAACGATCTGAAGTAAATTTAAGATAAATCTTATTATTTTTATTAACGCCAAAGGGTTCCCCAACTTATGACAATCACATCCCTCATTCCCAGAACATAGATCCATGGAAATTAAGATGTGGTTACCAAAAATCCATTTATCTTTTAACCGATTCTTGATGGAAATGGTTACATTAATAATAAACAAATAATATTTATTTTATGAATACCACGTGTAATTACGTGGTTCTAGGTATGTTACATACTCCCCCCCTTAAAGTGAACATCACCCTTGGTGTTCATCTCTCGATGGAATTTTAACTTTTACTCATGATATAATAATCTAAACAACCAAAAGATAATCCTTATCCTTCAAAAGGAAGGATTTTATTTCTAGGAATTACCATTAAACAAAACAATAATATTTTATCAATAGTCATAAGAATTTATATCCACAAAAATATGCAATTTCTACTTTTCCATCGCTTAGCCATTAGTCAATTTCATAGAAAACAAAGTATTTATACTGACTTACTATCACTTACCAATTACTATTGGAAATCATGGTCACTTTGAGCAAAAAAAATTAATTATAAGTGGTTTCACAGCCTCCATGGCAAGCACCATGTAATGTGTGATCATCAAATCCAACATAATCACATTGGTCACAAAATTTTCAATCAAATGAAATAATTTTAACTATTTTTTAATGCAATGTTAGGTTATATTTTATTCTTTTGAATTAGAAGCCAGAGAACCCACAGTATTAACCATTTCTTTTATTCACAGTACTTCCATAAGTACTCATAGAGAACCTAGCTCTCTAATCATCGAATTGATCAAAAACTGCAACAAGTGCATACAGTCACTTAGCCCCTGCTAAGACATTCACCATATTAGTAATACAATAAAGGAAATTACACTTCCAGTAATTCCTTTCCAAGCACTAGGTTCCTTTCCTATCAATATGTACATAAAATTCT
The DNA here is from genome assembly GCA_031772625.1 of Pinus tabuliformis. Lineage (NCBI taxonomy): Eukaryota > Viridiplantae > Streptophyta > Pinopsida > Pinales > Pinaceae > Pinus > Pinus tabuliformis. Next base: position 700,327,057 of record CM062807.1, read on the forward strand.
TACACAATCATATAGAAAATTATTTTTTAACACAACACATAATTGATTAGTTAATTTGTTCTGCTATGAGAACCACAGTGGAAAAAGAATGCTCCTCCCAACCAATGGGAATTGGTTTCCACAACTAAATTGAGCCATTTTCACATCCAGATAGTTCTCTGACATAGACCATACCAGTTCCAACATAGGATTCCCCTTAGCATCGTCTTTCCTATTCCTTCGACAACGTCTTGTCCTGAAGAATTTAGAGCTCAACAACACTCTTTGGGCCTCCTCCAACAAGCTCCAAACTCAGAGTTTCCTCATGTTTTTTCCCCTGTTCACCATCTTGGCCAACACTTTTCCCTTACTTATATCATCTACCTCTAGGGAGAGGAAATTTAGGCAGGAAACCACCATCATCCTAAGGCCTCCTATCCTTTCACAATTGTCCCATAACTGTCTGGCAGGTGAAATCCTCTTTTAACACATTTTTCCCACTGTAATTTACATATTAACATTAAAGAAAAATCAAAATTTATGTACATCATGCATTCATACTTGACCCTCAACATGGATCCCACAGTCTTTAAAAGTAAATTTGATAGGAAAACATAACAAACATTTCATATCATACATGTGGTATTCATTTCAACATAACCATCATGTAATTTAGAAAAACATTACCATATTTGTATATCATAACATTATACTTTCTCATTTGCAGTTGCAAATCACATTGCAACGTTTTACCTTTCACATGTCCTTATGTACCATGTTGTCATTTTTATTAAGCTACCCCTACCTAATCACATCAGCAACATTAATCACATTTTTTTTGAATATAACCATACGTTCTACAAAATATTTTTATGCAAAAAACATTTTTCAAATACATTCAAGATGCATTTCACTTTCACATGCATCCATGCTCTCAATATTTCAACATGTATAAAGGTATTGATTCTGTTTTTTCATAAATCACTTTCATGCATTAAACGTAAGCATAACAAATGTAATACATTTTCTGGATGCTACATCCAAGGAACTTTAAAACAATGTTTTTCATAAAGTTATTTTTCCAAAACATCAATTAATGGAATAAAAATTTACTCGTTTACATTCCCGTAGTTCTAATTCATGACATTTTCATTTATGCCTATGAATTTAATCAAGAGTCATTAAATAATACTAGCTAACATTACCATCGAAGCATCAATTCGTAGAGTTGTGAACTTTTGAACAAACAATGTAATCAATCACATATGATGACCACTAGTTCTATCATTGATAGAACCATCAAATCAATTACTTGAATGACATTATTATATCATGATCTGAGTTCTTTGTAATCTTCAAGAACTTACAATCATAGCTATGCATTTCTAAACAAGTATCTACTTTCACAATGCAGTATTGTTATGCATAAAAGCCTATGCAAGACCTTTTCATATAAAACAGTCGTTTATCATTAATGTATATATGTTAATAAAAATTAGGGTAACAATCCAAACAACCCCCAAATTCCACGATGTATTGTTACCAACAAACCGACAACATAAAGTAAACTACCACAATCACTTGTTTACTACTTGCAATAAGATTTAATAAAAAATTATTTATGCATACAAGTTTAATAGTTAGCCATGCAAAATAATCAATGTTTCCAACCATCTTAATTAAATCAGAATCCATGACAAGACTCAATAAGCTACTAGTCATTACAATCATTGTTTATCTTTATCATCTAAAGGGGTTCTTTCAATGTCTTTTAAAACATTCTGTTGTCCTCTTCAAGGACAACCCCTACCTTTTCTACATTCATTCATTCACACAAAACATTATATGCATTCATTCTTTATAATTAGTGCATTGTAACTTTAGTCGTGTTCTTTAAGTGCACGTTAATCATTATAGTAATAGTATGCATGTAAAGGTCAGTAGTTAATCCTCACTATCATTAGTGAGTGCTCAAGATTTTTTTATTTTCTTTTATCCACATAAAGATTGAAATATCATGAGCACGGTTTTAAAGAAGACTTTACTATGTACTACTCTTCAATGAGGTTATAAACATGCATCATGTATCTCATGTCAAATGTAATCTACTACAAATTCAGTTAGAATCACACATGAGATGATGTCCACTAACATCATAACACTACTTCCTTTCTGCTTATCGATTCCCAAAAGGTGCCAATGTTGCAACCTTTTCCTTTGACACCACTTGTAATATCCCCCGATAAACCTCGAGGAAAAGTACATAAGATTAGAAAAAAATTACAGAATTTACTAACATGTAAATTTCTAAATTACTATTCCATATTCCTTCTTTAACTATTTGATAAAATCTTCATTATTACATAGCGTGACTTTACTAAAGGAATAGTAAGTAACATATTGTAACTTCATTGTTAGCACATTAACATAAACTTCATGTTGTAACCTTGCATCAATTCCATGATTATTTTAACTCAGTTAGTTAATCACATACTTGATAACATAAATGTCGCATCAGACAAGGAATCAACATCATAAGAATGCCACAACAAGCAACCACATCATTAGAAACTGATATACTCTGGAAACCACGTATGTCTTTGTGGCATGACTATTCCCATCAATGGATCATCCTGTAGCTGACATTCCTCAATCTGCGTAGACCATTAGTTCTTTACCTACCACAATGTTAAGCATAATCTAGCCTTTTCATAAGTCACCATCCTTCCCTGCCATTATTTTCATCAACAAACTTTGATATCATAATTAGATACTCATCCAATACTCAATTTTTATTAGTGTTGGTTCAACATATATTCTTGTGCACATATAAAACATAAACAAAATATCATAACATGCCTTCTTTAACAACACTGCACATGCATTAATTAAAAGCATATAATTGTCAAGCATGTCTATAGATAAATACCACATTAAATAGTATTCCCCTCACACAAGCACACATTATTTTCCAAAGGCAAAAAACTACAATTATCCATATTATTTTAAAGAATACTAACATCTTAACTTGATCATTGTGCATATATAAACCTATTCAAAATAAACTAACCCTCACCTATTTCGTTGTATATGCAAATATGTATTCTCTTCCAAAAGAACTAATACAATATATAATATTCTTATGCATGTGAATGTATGTTATATTCCAAAAGAGAACTAATGTAATAGATACTAGTCTTGTGCATGCAACCGCACATTATTTCCAACATTCTCTTTTCCAAAGGAGAGCTATTCACAATAGCTATTGTACATGAAAAACACTTGCTCTAATCCAAAATAAAGCTAGTATAATAGTTATTATTTCTTGCATGCGACTACTTGTCCTTTACAAAATAAATTAACATGGTAGCTATTCTACTTGCATGCAAAACACATCTTCTTTCCAAAGCAAACTAACTAAATATTTCATCCTAAAACGTATTTCATTTTCAAGGAATCAAGTGCATAGCATCCACTCTTTCATGCATGAAAACACACTTCTCCCTTTTCAAGATAGTAGCAAAATAAACACATATTCCTTCTAAGAGAAATTAACATGGTGGATATTGTTTTGTGCATCTCACACATATTATTTTCCCATAACTTAGCCATATAACTGTTATTTATGTGCATTTAAGCATATGTTCTTCTTTTCAAGAAACTAATAAAAATAATCATATATTCTTTTCAATAAATCTAGCTCAATAATTGTTCTATCCATGCAAATACATAGACTTTTCCCAAAGAAAGCTAACACAATAGTTGTTCATTCTCTGCATGCAAATATATATTTCCTTTTCCAAGAAATTATTATTTTACTACATGCAAATATATATATATATATATATATATATTCTTTCCAAGAAATTATTCTTTAACTGCATGCAAATATATATATTTCACTTTCCCATAAACTATTATTTTACTGCATGCTATATATATATCTATATATATATATATATATATATATATATATATATATATATATATATATATATATATATATTCTTTTCAATAAAATTAATATAATAACATTATTTATCCACACGCAAAAACATATTTTCTTTTCCAAGAAAATTAACATGGGTTCTTAGCTCTATTTGCACAAAATTTTATGAATTCTTTTACAAGAGGAACTTATTAAGTTACCTCCAAACCCATTTAAAATTTGCAAGAATTAAACTACTTAACATTTTTTCATTCCCAAGAACTCATGAAAATCTTTTCAAGAATTAAATTAATTAAGTCACATACCTCTAGTACGCAATGACATCTTATTATGTATACCATGGATGAATGGAGGATGATTTCCTCTATCTCTAAGCCACAAAGATGTAGCAGCATGGTGCCCTTCCGTCTGTGACTTCATCCAAATCTAGGCCATCCATGGGTATGATCTTATCACATTCTTCAAGAAGGAATTTGTTCCACGCATCGTCCAATATGCCATTGATTTGACAACCTTTGTGACAAGTTCTAGTTTGGAATGTTGTGTTGAATAGTGTGGAGGAAAAAGGCAGAGTTACATCTCTCTAGAAACTCCATCAGACCTGCAAACCCTAGGTTTGCATTCAAAGAAGGAGCACAGGAGATTGTGTCACACTGACCAGAGTTGATAATTTTAAGAATCACTTGCTCTGATATGTTCCATCGTCATTTCTGCAATAGCTTATCACTCAACAGAAATTCCCCACTGGAATGAAATATCTTCACTCGTTGAGAACTTTAGTTCCATAACAACCAACTCATTCTATATCAATTTGATATTCACATCATTTTGTTGTAGGGAACTTTGAGTTGCTTGCAATACGTGATATCCATGGTGAGAATTATGTTGCTATTGACTAAAAAAAACCCTCAAATTTTTTGGTTAGTGACTTTTAAAATGGAGAGAAACCTTAAGTGAAAAAAACCATACTCTCATGATTCCCAAATCCAATCAAATGGAAGGAGATCATGTCGAATTTACAAACCCTTTGTCTTTGAAAAGATCCGAAAGGAATATTTTTAAGTGGTTACATAACGACTTCTTGATTTGTAACCATCTGAAGTAAATTTCTTATTATTTTTACTAACGCTAAAGGGCTCCCCAATTTATGACAATCGCATCCCTCATTCTCAAAACATAGATCCATGGCAATGAAGAGGTGGTTACCAAAAATCCATTTATATTTTAACTAATTCTTGATGGAAATGGTTACATTAATAATAAACTAATAATATATCTTTTATGAATATCACGTGTAACTACGTGGTTCTAGGGATGTTGCACAAGTGCTAGAGACATTGAAGAAGAACCAAGTGTAGACAAATCCCAAGAAACGTGAATTTGCACAACAATATTTTGTGTATTTTGTATGTGTGATAGGTGGAGGAGAGCTTAAGATAGATCCTACCAAGATGGAGGCCATCATGAAGTGGATAGTGTCTACTAATGTTTCTTAGGTTAAGAGTTTCGTCGGGGCAGCACAATGCCTAAGGAAATTCTTAAACTAATTTTTAAATGTAGCGGCACCACTCCATGCCATAACAATGAGTGGCAAGATTTCTAGTGGAGAAAGGGTGAGGCAATGACCTTTGAGGAGTTAAATAAAAACATCATTCAAGCACTAGTTTTGGCATGACCAAACTTGCAACAACCCTTCAAAGTCAAGACAATACAAGTGGGTAGGCTATGGGAGAAATCTTGATGTAGGGAGGAAGACATGTATACTACCATTCTAAAGTCTTTCATGGGGAAATTTTCCACTACACTACATATGAAAAGGAGTTGTATGCCCTATTTAAAGCTATGAATATGTGGAAACACCATATGATGGTAAAGGATACAATAATCCACATAGATCCCTAGCCACTATCAGTACCCACAATTCTAGAGTAAGCTACAACAAACCAACGATTACAAGAGGATGGAGTTTTTATAGCAATTTCATTTAGTGATCAAGTTCAAGAAGGGAAACACAAACAAGTTGGTCTACATGCTTTCAATCCCACCCACATCAAAGGTCACAACTTTGGGAACTCTTATGCACATGGATCATTTTCCCCCATGATTCATACAAAAAGGCATATACAAATGATGAGGACTTCAAGGAGGTGTTTCAGTAGTTGCAAATCCAAACTCATGTGTATGATGGTGACAACACAATGGACTACCATCTCCAGAATGGGTTACTCTATAGGTTAGATAAGTTTTATGTTATAAGGTGAGTGACTGTAGTTGGTCAGAGAGGCTCACACCTCCAAGGTTACAGGGCATTTTTGGGTAGGGCATATAGTGTCCAACTTGCAAAGGTATGTACACTGGCCCAATATGTAAGAAGATGTATTTAGGTTCATATTGACAAGCCTAGTAACAATAGATAGGGTCTATATCATCCCTTTCTTGTACCAACTCATCCTTGGGAAATCATTCCCATGGAATTTGTGGGAGGTTTACCAACAACTAGGAAGGGACATGACTAGTTGTTTAAGGTAGTTGATAGGTTCAACAAGATGTGTGTTCTAATTCCCTATAAAAGATCGTTAGTGGGCAAGAAGCAACAAACTTGTTCTTTGGAAAGATATAGGTGCACTTTGGATACCAAAGAGCATAATTCCATACATGAATACAATATTTCTTAGTGCATTTGGACTACATTGTGGGAGAATATGGACACAAAGTTGAAGAGGTCTACATAATTCCATTCAAAGATAGATGAGAAAATATAAGTGGTCAACATAAATTTGGTACATATTTTCAGGGGTTGCAATCATAAGCATCTGAAGACTTGGGATGAAAATCTAGTATATATACAACACTCTTATAATATATTAGTCAACACTTTAATGTTAAGTCCCCATTTGAAGCTTATTTTGGATATTTTCCACCTTGAGCTTTGGATATTACATATATGCAACAAGGACGAGTGAGGAAATATCTTATAGGTGATGCCTTAAGGGCAGGGAACTTTTTTGAGAATATCAAGAAAATATGTTTTATAGATACAAGAGACATTGCAAAAGTCATATGAAAAATACAAGGTTAGGAATGCTCAGAAAGAATAGAGAATTCATTTTGTTAGGTTCCAATAAAAATAGGAGTCATAATTTTGAATGTCTGAGATTAAACCTGTAATATGTACATACCTTTTCTTTCTGCAAATGTTTTCCATATTCAAAAAAATAAAAAAATGTAAAGAGTGTATGTCCTAAAAGAATAATCAAAGGACAAAAAGAACAAAAAGGTCAAAAAAGATGAAAAATATGAACCCCAAGAAAAGAAAAAGACCATGAAAGTGAGCAAGCCAAAATGCCTCTACTATTTACTTTTTGTGCATAATAAATGATTGTATACGATTTGTAATCCTAGCCACAATCCGTGATAGCCAAAATGTTTAAACTTGGCTATTTCATGTTTTAAATTTCATGTCTATAGATAGAGAAGAAAAATTTGACCAAACTGTTTAATCTTGGCAGATAATTAGATAGGTAGAGTAAATAAAAGGAGCTCAACTATTTAATCTGAGCCCTTGGATGTAATAAGGATATATTTAGTTAGTTTACTATTGTAAAGAGAAAGAAAAATATTTGATAAAGATTTGCTAGCTCAAATGCACCCTAATAAAGACAAGAAAAAATAGTAAGATGAGTAGATGGGTAAGTAGAAGAAAGGTTGCAAAAGTATGATGAGTGATTAGACAAAAGCACATTTACCATCTTTCAACATGTATTCCAAATGTGAATGGGCAATTAATCGGGCATAAGGTTTACAAAGTCAATTAATTAACTTCCCCCATCCATTTCATCCTTTCACTTTACTAATTTCCCACAAATAAAGTTCAAAGTACCAAAACTTTTAAGTCAAAGAGGCTCGGAGAATTTCTCTAACTTTTGGAGGGACCAAACCCTCGGCTCAATGACTTATAGGCAATAAGTACTAAAACACCCTCATATAAATTCATCCCCCCCCTTCAGTTCATTCATCCCCCTTCATTTCCCTTCATTTCCCTAATAAAACCCCTTTTTCTAAGGTTAAACACTATTTACCTAGGAAAAGCAATCGCCCCCATGTAAAACCCCTTTTTCCCAAAAAACCCACAAAAACACCTTATCCTAAGTATTTATGTTAATATGGAAAAGCATTAAAACGTGAAAAATCATTTAGTTAGTGTGTGGTGTCCCCTTTCCGCCAATTTTTTAAGTACTAATTTTATTTATTAAATCCCAATAAAAACCCATTTCCATGTATATATTTAACTCCTACATATAAATTAACCCTACCCTTAGTTTAAATATAAACTATAATTTCACCCAAACCCCGAAAACCCACTAACTAATCGATCTGCGATTAAGTTAGGCCAAAAATCCAATTAATCCCTCCGCTAATGACCCCGACGCCTTAACCCCGCCTTAATCTGTCATTAAACCAAATATCGCCTCACTTAATCACTCACTGGGCCCCCCCCCCGTTAACCTCCGTGCAACTTCCTCACCCGATCACCGTGCAATCATCTTCCTTCACATCTCATGGCCCTTATCCATATTAGGCGGACCTGACATCCAAATAATACCCGCCCGATAAAGTTGTTTTCCGTCGGGCCCCCGATGCTACATGTTGTTCAACGTATGGAATCAGGCGGCCTCCCCCAATACCACCGAGCGACCAAAAGTGGTGTGATGGAAACCATTTACCACTCACCCGCTACATAACAAAATGGTTACTATTCACCCATACCCGCCAAAATTGACTTTCACGCATAAAGCCAAAAAGCCCCCAATCATTTGTTTTTATTGTTTTTCCAACTGTAAACCTTCATGCATGCACCTGTGAATGTCGAAGTTGTCAACCTACATCCAATTGTACCCTAAAGATGCCACAAAGCACCCATTTCACTTTCCAGCTTACAAAAAGCCTTTTCAACTGTTCGCAAATGCCAGCCGCCCTGTTTAGAGTTAGTTTTCCTTAAATTCCAGGTATTTAAGCCATAATTCACTGGAAAACCTATCAATTTCATAACTAGCACTGAGTTTTCTTAGTTAAAGTAAAAATTAATTAAAGAAACTCAAGCAAATTAAGCCTACTCAATACTGAACCACCATTGCCCTAAAAGACTTAAAATCACCTCCTCCATACTCAAATCCACAAGAACTGAGAATGGCCACCCCAATTGCCATGGATGTTAGACCTATTTCCACTCCTCATCTGGACCTAGACCACCTCCCACTAGCCGATAAGGATTTTCAGATAAAGGACACCTTTGTCCAAGAATCCCCGCTCAAACTATAATGACAATACAGAGACCAATACCTGAACCATGCTGATAAAATTGGTCTTCGGGAGTCCAATTTACCCAAGTACCAATTCCCTGAAGTTCACATTTTCCCAGAAATTGTCCACTACTGCCATGCAAATTATATCCCCAGTCAAAGAGTAGTGATGTCCCCTAACCAGACCATACTTTTCACCATCACTGTTGAATCTATCAATGAGATGCTTCAAATTCAACCAGGGCAAAACCTAACCCCTCTTTCTATTGGAAACCTATTAGACCAATTCCCCAAGCTTACCACTGCAAAATTTGTTGAGATGTTCCAAACCTTCTTTGGGGAGGAAAAGCATATCCCAAGAGATCCTCCTCCATATGTGGCTACCATATTTTCCCCATTTGGTTAGGACATTGTAACAATGATATCTAGTGTCCTAGGTTATACCACGAGTGAGTATATAGATGAAATAATCATGGCTTTCATGTCCATCTTCACTCCAGGACAGCCTCCTGCTGTCATCTATGATTATGCCAAGTTTGTAGCTGATAGGATGCATGACTAGTTCCTTCCAATGAGTAATGAGAGAGTTTTGAAGTATTCCTCTGTTTTGTATCACCTTTTTCTAGACTACCAAGCAAATAAGTTCCCCTTTACTCTCCAGAAGCTTGACACAAAAGGTCACCCTGGATCAGTAATTCTCTGGACTCCATTGATCCATAAATATCACTCCCCATATTCATATGCAGACTTCATAGACCTATTTGTACATCCAATAGTGACAATGCTGATAGGAAGCCCTCCTCCAAGAATCAGTTTAGACATAAAGAGGATCCTGCAACTCTCAAAATAGTGCAAAGTAGGTGATTGGTACTTGTACCAAAACCATACCGAAATCAAAAACTATGGTTGCATGCGAGCACCATACAAGCTCCCCAAATACCTCCCAATGAGGTTATTTGATCTAGAGTATTACAGGTAGATTATAAGTGCAGATGACACAAATTTTGTCAATGCCAAGAAGAAGGCCAACTTCAAAATCAAAGACCAATTAGGCCCCTTCATATGTAACTCAAGGGAAGCAGGCCATGAAGCTGACATGATATTACAAAGCATGAAATTCCAAAGAAGTTTTACCTGGAGATGACCCTTTGGAATTCATAACCAAGAGGAGACAAAAGGTCAAGCTAGGACCTTTCATTCATCACCCCATTCCTGAAATTGAAGCCTTTGCAAACCAATCAGAATGGGTAGAAGGGACCTTACTAGATTAGGACAGCACCAAAGTAGACATTGAGAATGCACTCATTGACCTAGAGAAACATATTGATGAGGGTTCTTTCCTGCAGGTGCCAGAAGAATCACAGGTACCAGAAGAAGCATCACAGGTGCTAGAGGGGTCAGAAGTACCAGACCTGTCAGAGGTGCCAAATCAAGCAGAAATACCAGAGAAATCAGATAAACCAAAAACCATCATGAGTACCCCTCTAGTTCTACAAAATCCTCTAAATGAGGAGAAAAGCCTTAAGAGAAACAGGGAAGGGGCCACTACTTCAGAAAAAGGAACATCACAAGCCCATGCAGAGACAAGCCAGGCTAAGAGACAAAGAGTGAATCATGTCTCAGGAATATACAGAGGAGACAACCGAGGTTACAAGTACAGAAAGAGATGGGAGAAGGCTTGCCACTCCATCTAAAGGTATCCTAGAACCTTCCACATCACACACTCAGATGTTGGAAAGACAGCAAAGTGTTGAGGTATCTTCTTTCAGAATGCCAGCAAATAAAGGCCAAGATATTAAGGAGAGATACAAACAAATAAAGGCTAGAAATGAGAGGCTGAAAGCCCAAACCTATGCACAGTATCTGAAAATGACCCCTACCAATCAAAAAAGGCTTATGTCAGCCTTTGATGTCAAAGAGGGGAAAATGCAGATGACCTTCATCAAGCCAACCACTCAGTAGCCAAGGACAACAACAAATTTTAAAAGGGTAGATTTTGAAGTACTGGAAAGGGATATTCATCCCATTGACTAGATTGAGCTACACAAGCAAACAGGGGAGATGATATACTCCACCTTAACAGGGAAAGCCATTGCTGCCCACCAACTGCAAAAATCTCTTAACAATATATCAGCACAGTTCCAGTTGGAGAAGGCCTCCTCACAGGCCAAAGATACTAGAATCAAGTCCTTAAAGGACTTATTCATAGAGTTGGGACACGATCCCAAAGATGTAAAAACTATAGAACAGCTAATTAAGAAGAAAAATGATGACATTGTTGCACTCAATAAGCAACTAAAGATACCCCAGTTGCATCACCCACAGACACAGGAAGTCCTAGAAGCACAGTAAGGACATGAAGAGCTCATGGACTTGGTCTTGAAGCTAAACGATCAACTCAAGGAGACAGCGAAGGAGTTGGACACTTTAATTCAGTTGAAGCAAAGTGACCTAGCCACAACTTCTAGAACTATCATCCCCATAGTATCTATAGCAGTTCCTTCCACAGTGGCAGCATCATTGGCACCCACAGCTCCACCTGCCACAGGATTGCCAGTAACTGTAGAATCTATAACAGCAACAGGTACATCAACAAACAAAGCAGCAGAACTTGTGAAAGCCATGGAGGAGATGTCCATCTGGGATACAAAGCTCAAAATATTAAAGGAGAAAGTGGCAAGTTTGGAAACTAATTGCAAAGTTTACCAAATTCAGCAAAGAGAAGAAACACAGAAAGCCCAAATAATGGGTGAGAAAATCAAAGTCCTGGAGAAAGAATTGACACTGCAGAAGCCACTAGGACAGACTAAAGAGATGCTCTAGGCCAATATCATTGACTCTATCAATGATATTTGGCCATCAACCCAAGTTATATTTGAGCAAACAGAATTGGTGAAGATAGCGACTAAAGCCATTTAGAAAGTAAGGGAAGAATTAGGAGACAAAACTGAGGATGAAAATCGACTCATCCACTTCCTAAACAGCAAGAATAGATATGAGCTCCAATAGCTTAACATATAAGACAGGACTCAAGCCATTCTAGAGATTAGAAAGGTTCTTTCCAAAATAAACCTCATGCACAACTTAGAAGAGAAGTGCCACAACATGCAAGTAGCCATTGACAAGTTCATGGCTAAGTTTCAGATTTTAAGGGACAAAGGTATTCCCAGTCCCATGGTCATCAATGACAAACTCGTGACCCAAATGGACTATAGTGATCGACTCAAGAAGTTGGCCAAGGAACAAGCTAGCACATCAGCTATTAAAGCTTTGCCAACAGGCAAAGTGAGCATGAAGTGAAACATTTGTTTCTCACCAAACCAAATTTTGCAAAATACACAGAGGCAAATGAAATCTACAGAAGAATGGTAAAAATAAAATTACCTGATGCAGAATGGTGGGAAAAAATGACATATTTACTATGACAAATTTACATGAGAAAGTTACTGCACAGTAAATCTGAAGGTAGCCAGTGAAACAGGTAAAAACAAAGCAACAGGGTCAAAAAGTAATAGAGTCAAAGAGTATTAGTGAATAAAGAAGATTCCAGCGTAGAAATACCACAACTATCAGCCAATTTAAAGGGCTCAAATGTTAGGCCCCTATACTACTAGTGTAACCCCTTATTGTTATTAGTATAACCCACTTATTATATTGATGTACCCATGTAGTGCCCATATTGTTACTATTGTGCCCCATAGAAGCCCACTATTGTTATTATTGTGCCCTTACATTATTATAGTTATGTCGGCTCTGATTATGTTATAACCCCTTAGACTCCTATATATAGAAAGGAGGTATTTTCATTTGTATCGTCGAAGAATTGTTCATTTATGTAATGTAAAGGAGGTTGCCCCCTCGAAGAGGCTGAATTCTAAGGCGTTGATCTATCTTTTCTATCTTTTCTTGAGCTGGTTTCATAACATTTGGTATCAGAGCCTTGGATTCTAGGGTTTCGTTGCTCCAAACAGGTCATCGTGGCATTTCCACTATAACTTTTTTTCTGTGACGTTTCAGAAGTCACAAAAAAACCCATTTGAGAAGAAATCGCGCTGAATCTTGGATCCGAATTTCAGATCTTTTCGCGCAATATTTTCGTAGATATGATCTGAGGAAGTTGGTCTTTTTGCAGACTCCTGAATTACACTCAAAACAGGTGACCTGGGGAAAATCATCATAACTTTCTTTCTGAGCATCGGATTGAAATTTAGTAAGAAGGTACAGAAAGAGGACGGACTGTAGTTTGCTTTTATATATTTTTCAGAGTCAAAGGTTGAAACAGTGACACGTGGCACTTCATACAAGTTCGCTCTATTGAACTAGTCTATAATCAGGTCACTGCGGGAGATTATGCATAACTCTTTCTTGGAGAATCCAATTTGGATCAGACTAGTGGCATTGGAAAGAGGACACAGAAGGATACTATAGGTTGCAATTTTAGAACTTAAAGATCGAAAAGTACAGAGTTACAGTCGTTTCAAGGTCGAGCTCCTAAAATCAAGAAAAAGCAAGATGAGGAAGTTTGATGGCAAGGATCCGGTAAATTGGATACTTCAGATGGAGCAATATTTTGATCTACATGGTGTACAGCTGTTACAAAAGGTAGGTATTGCATCTTCATATTTAGAACCAGATCAATTTTTATGGTACGAAGGGCTTTGTTCTCGTAAAAAACTTGTTACGTGGTCAATTTTCACGGAGGAAATGATAGCACATTATGAGGATACAAAGAGCAACACCTTCTTTCGAGCAACACCACAACAATTGGAAAGAGTAAAAGGGCTTTGTGACATAATGGAAAGAAAAATTATGGAAACCAGGAAGCATACCCCTCACAACTATAAAGATGGAAGTGTTGTTTCTCCCAGCCTTCCACAACCTACAAGGGTTACACCACAACAATTGGAAGAAAAAAGAGAAAAAGGGCTTTGTTACAATTGTGATAGCAAATGCACTAAAGGTCATAGGTGTGCTGAGAAGAAATTATTTTACATAGAATATGAAGAGGAGGAAGAAAAGGATCAAGAAATATCAAAAGAAGAGGATATACGTCAGGACACCACCCTAGAGAAAGAAGAAATGAATCAGACTATATCTTGTAAAGCATTGGCAAGAATTACCACTCCTGAAACTATCAAGATAGAAGGACACATCAAGAAGAAAAATGTTCAAGAAGTGAAAGATCACATCGAGCATCAAGAAATGAATCCGACCATATCTTGTAAAGGACTGGAAGAAATTACCACTCCTCAAAAGATAGAAGGACATATCAAGAAGAAAAAGGTTCAAGCAGAGAAAGATCACATCGAGCATCAACAGCAAGTTCCCCAACTTTTAAAGGATAACGCCACTTCGGTGCAAAATCAAACGAAACAACAGGTAGATCAACATCGTAGTGAAAACTGTTTTGATGTAGGTGATTGGGTATTTTTACTGCTACATCTCAAGCAAGCTATTTATGAGAAGGAAATGTTGGCAATACTACATGCACTTAAAAAATGGCGACCTTACCGAATGGGAAGACTCTTCAAGGATGAGGATGTGGAAGAATTGTTTTGTGCTATTTATATTATCCAACCAGATTGGATAAACGAAGCAAGGGATGAATTGAAGAAGGACGAAGAAGTATGGCCACTTATTCAAAAGTTGCAAAAGATCCAAATTCAAGCAATATTGCAAGAAATTGAAGAGGAAGGAAAAATCATATTGGAACCTGGAGCAGTCACAGAAACAAGAACCCGACAGCTACGAAATCGATCAATTTCAGAGTATCTCATCAAGTGGAAGAACTTACCCGCTGAATATTCCACATGCGAGGACAAGAATTTTATAAAGAAGCATCAAGAACTACTCAAGCGTTGAGGACAACGCTTTTTGAAGGAGAGGGGCATGTTAGGCCCCTATACTACTAGTGTAACCCCTTATTGTTATTAGTATAACCCACTTATTATATTGATGTACCCATGTAGTGCCCATATTGTTACTATTGTGCCCCATAGAAGCCCACTATTGTTATTATTGTGCCCTTACATTATTATAGTTATGTCGGCTCTGATTATGTTATAACCCCTTAGACTCCTATATATAGAAAGGAGGTATTTTCATTTGTATCATCGAAGAATTGTTCATTTATGTAATGTAAAGGAGGTTGCCCCCTCGAAGAGGCTGAATTCTAAGGCGTTGATCTATCTTTTCTATCTTTTCTTGAGCTGGTCTCATAACATATGTACACCCGTGTATGATGTAAATACCATAATCAGTTGTGTTATAAAACTCCACTATGCAGTATGGGTGTCATGTTATTATGATTATGTTGTTAGGATATTATGCTATCATGTGGTTATGTTATCATGATGTTATGATGTCATATGGATTGGCGCTCATCAGGATGATCATTATAAATACCATAATGGGTTGTGTTATAAAGCTCCACTATGTGGTATGTTGTCATGTTGTCATGATGTTCTTCTCTTGAGCATATATTTCATTGTAAATAATGCATCGAGTTGTGTTATAAAGATCCATAAGCAGTATGTCTTCTTTCAGCAGGTTGCTGAGGTATATGAGTGATTGAACACCGAGGACGATGTCCCCCAAGGGGGAGAGTTCTGTAACAACCCTGGTGAAAATTCCATGTAATAAAAGTTAAAAACAATAACCGCAGATGACTAGGACACTTATTACAAGCTAAATGTTTGGAAAGACATCCTAGGGGGTGTTCATTTGGTTTTTTATGGCTAAGGAAATTGGAAAAGACAAAGGCAAAGGCATTAAAGGGAATTTTGGCACATTTATTTATGAAAATAATGAAAATTAGGAGAAAAAGGAAGTGAAAGGTCACAAGTTTCATGTGAGGAAGAAAATGAAGGAAAATAATGGAAAATGAAGAAAATAGAGGCCTCATTCATAAAAAGGATTCTAAGGATTAGTTTGTAACCTTTTCTCAATTTAGCTTTGGATTTCTTTCATTTTTCTCTCTCTTTTTTTTTTGGTAGGTAAGCACCCACGGGGATTTGAACCAGTGACCTATCGCAAGGAGTGCCTTAACAGTGCACCAATTCACCGTCAATCCAAAGCCCCATGGGCCATTATTCTCTCTCTTACTCTTTAACACTTAGAGTTTTCTTGGAGCACTTTGGCATTGGAGCAAGAAAGGAAAACAAGGCAAGGGGAAGCAAAGATCAAGTAGGGAAAGGCAAGATAAAGCAGCTACAACATGAATCATTGCAGGTATCAACTTGCATGTGTATTTTCCTTGCTATATTTGGCATGTGTTGGGAGCGGGATCCCCCAAGGGCAGTTTTGGGGCTAAAAGCCCATGTTTAAGTCAATTTTTGTAATATAATTGTAAAGACTCCACATTTTATGGTCGCGAAGTGAAGGTATTATGGGTCAAAAAGGGTAGTCCGCCCTTAGTTTTATAAATTAAATTCGACTGTAAGATACCTACCCATGGTCCGCGGACCATGGAATTGTATAAAAAAGAGCTAAGCTCTAAGTAGTTTAAAGAGAGAAGACAATGACAGATCGTGTAATAAAGTGATAGCTCCGAAGAAGAAGTCTAAGTCTTGGGTCGTAGCGTAGGTAGAGGCTCTGCAGCTAAGTGCATAGAGGCCTTGGGTAGAAGTCCGTAGTTGAGTGCGCAGGGTGGAGAGGGTCTGTAAACACTTGGAAGATATTAATAAAGATAGATATTCTGCAATTTCTTTGTCTTTGTTCTGTTGATACATCTGAATATTTTATGTATGAATTTCCTTTATTGTGCTTATATGATGCACGAAAGACCGCAATTACATTAATTAATTGGATGCATTTACGAATATTTGGTTACGCGGTGTTAACTATAACTATTTGATAAGATAAGCGAATCACTTAGATTAATTGGGGAATTTGTACGGCATGCTGCTCTAGTAGTGCGAAAGTACCTGAGTAGCAGGTTAGGGCTACACGAAGGTTGATTGTACCCTTTCGCGGAGGTATTGAAGGCTGGAATAGAGGGCTAGTCTTGCAAGCCCTAGAGCGAAGCGACCTGCATGAAGGCAGGGATAGAAGGAATCAAATGACATCACAACCATCTCAGGGTGCAAAAACTTGGTTCCAGCATCCCTCCATACTGCTTCGGGTGAGACTTCAGTCCACGCTCCGTGGGATGATGCTGAAAGGGCCAATAGTGTAGGGATTTGTTTGGTTAATTAACGTTGAACCTGGGTCAAGCCCCCTCAAGCCAAAAACATGCATGGGATTTCATGTGTTTCTCTTCTACCATGGCATGGGTTTTTCCAAGTGTGACAGTATTTTCATCCTAGCCTTGCCATTCCCTAATAGCTTCGATGAGATGGGTTCTCTTATGCGGTTTGTGTGGGATGGACGGATTGGATTCAAAGCTAAGTGGGGTGTATCTCTGAATTGATAAACACATGGTGGTAGTGGTCCCTGAATCAGACTAAGGATGCATGAAGCCACTGGCCTAGTAACCCTTGAACTAGACTGTGGGTTGCAATAAACCCAGATTGTGTGCCTCGGTGGGCCTAGGAATCCTTTCCAGTGGATGGCGGGATATATGGTAAAGCCAAGAGGTTGATTTTCTCTCCGTTGGGCCTAGTGATTCCAGGATGGAATGCACGGTAAAGCCTGGAGAGTATTTCTCAGTGTAGGGAATGATAAAAATGGATAATGTCTATTAATTAAGTGGATCTCCAGGTGAAATACCTGGAGAGTGCCCAAGCACTACACACATACACACTGTATACAATCAGGAGAACAACCTAGTATATATAGGCTTTCTCACAGTCAGGTGGTTTAAACCATTTCCTGAATATTAGGATATGAGATCTAAAGTTAGACTCTCAATCCTATCCTCACCACAACAATAAATTAAGTTTGGCTTTCTCTATTATCTCCAACACTCCCCCTTAATGGAGAAAGGGTACTGAACAATAACATACGCCTGTTGGTCTAGTCTCAACTAGGCTTATAATTAAAAACATGAAAAAAACTTGGCAACATGCTTTTCATTTTAGTCTTCTTGCTTGAGAGTCCATGCTTGTTCCTATTGAGTCGAGGCTTCATCTTCACTTTCCTCACCATGAGATAGTGATGTATCTTCGCCTCATTTCTTCCCCTGTGAAGGAAAACTTGAATTCTTGTTCTCATCCTTCTCAGAATTATGGCAGGCTGGATAGGAGAATTTTCCTTCTCACTATTTCTGGTGTCAACTATCTGAACGCCAGTGGTGATGTCTTCACCATTTATTATTTCAACTTCTATGTTGATTTCATAAATGCATGGTGTTTCAAGCCATGCTTCAAGAAACTTCAATTCTTCTTCAAACTTCGTTTCTTTTTCCTTGTTGTTGTTGGTAACATCTGCACACACAGAAATATTAATGAGATCATCACAATTTAAATTTTCTTCAGTTTTGTTTTATTCTGCCACATCTTTGAAATCATCTTCATCTGGCTCGTCCCTTTGATCTTCAACACTTTGTTCCTCTTCACACCCTTCTTGAAAATCAGTTTGTGAGTCTTGCACAACAGGCTGTGCCTCTTGATTCTCGTGGTCATCAATAGAACCACATTGTTTTTCTGAAATTTCTTCTGACTCGAATATACTGCCCATGTTAATTCCAAATGCCCACATGAGAAAAAGATCATCATCAGAATTAAAAATATCTTCAAATAAAGACATGTTGTTAAAGTTCGGCTTATCTCGCTTCGAGATTTCTTTTCGACTCCACACGGTCCTCTAATGAGCTCCAACAACCCCATTACCACACAGGCGGGAAACTTCTCCCTTTGGTAGCTCTTCAACTGTAGAACCTTGTAGACTATGGCTTCTGTGCCACGCAAGTCTTAGTGCCCTCGGCTCTGGCGATGAGCAACTAAACAACCTCTCACAAGCTGGAAACGCTGTCAGTAAGTAATTCTCATGCACATATTTCTAAAGATGGGTTCAAATCAGCCAAAAAAAATTCACATTTTCTGTGACATATAATAATTTACAAGAAAATTTACCCAATTGGTTTTGGGATTTCCACAACCTGTTTGGCATACACACCAACGATCTGCAATCGACTGCCCTCCTCTTATCTTGCAGAAATTTTCACTCTTTTACGCTGCACCCAAAAGCAGATCTACTGATCCACGACACCACGCATCTACAATGATCGAAGGCACCAACAATTGAATCCACGCAACACTACCAATTCTTGATCAACGCAGTGCTGGCCTCAGACTGTTTGGCCTCCAGGGAAGTCTCCTGTTCTCTTTCACCACTATTCCAAACCACTGATCTACACAAGTAATGAACTGGTGCCCAGATCACGCCTTAAATACAATGTGCAGCCAGGATTTACTTTACTGCAACAACATATGGCCTTGTGGTCCTTAAGAAGCTCTGAGTTGCGAATTGCAACCACAAGTTAAACCCTCACTACCATAACAACTCCAAACGTCCATGCTGCTACATGAAAATGACCTCAGAGGCTCTTGTTGCCATTCACCATAACGCGTCGGCTATACTGAGTCGTTGGTTGAAAAAACCACCGGTTCCTATCAAAGAAACAAAGTCGTGGGAAATAGTGCCACTGGTGCCTGTGATACCTAATCCGAGTTTATGAGTGATGTGATCAGAGTTAAATTCAAGAATACAACATATTCATAGTGTAATGCATCCAAAGTAGAAGCCAATGTGCCCAAGCTAGATTCCAAGCGGAACAAAGCGTAGACAAAAAAAATCTAAGGTGCATGAGATAGTTCTAAAAGAAAATGTATGAAATCTTGGGAAATCGATGCAGGAGTTGCGCAATTAGGATTAAAAGTAATTTAATACGAGATAATTGTGATGACCAGAATATTATTTAACAGTCCCCTTTACAGATCACTTCTTCCCAGCAGCCCACGGCATCACACTCCACCAAATCTGCTGCACAAATTTTTGTAGCTTCAATCACCACGCAGCCGCACTTAGCTCCGATACCATGATAAAAATGGATAATGTCTATTAATTAAGTGGCTCTCCAGGTGAAATACCTAGAGAGTGCCCAAGCACTACACACATACACACCATATACAATCAGGAGAACAACCTCATATATATAGGCTTTCTCACAGTCAGCTGGTTTGAACCTTTTCCTGAATATTAGGATCTGAGATCTAAAGTTAGACTCTCAATCCTATCCTCACCACAACAGTAAACTAAGTTTGGCTTTCTCCATTATCTCCAACATAGTGATCTCTGGATCAGTTGCGGATGCACAGTAAAGCCTGAGAGACTAGGAGGCACTCAAATTCCTCACGGTGTAGGTAGAGAGCTCCAGTGGCATCCACATTGATTGGTGTTTTTGATGTGTTCTATGAGTCCCACATTCATGCTTGGAATATGGCACGGGGTGATTGGTTGAAGAGAGACTTAGCTTAGCCAATCTATGGTCAGGTGGAATGTGGTAGTCCCATCTCCAGTCGATTCATTGCATTGATTAATGAGAAATTCATTCCATTGATTTTCATGTGTAAATGTACTGGTGTATATATGGATTTTGATGGTTGATATGTTTATTGTAATTATGTTCCTATTATGCTGGTTATATGTTCATTTTATGGCAGCAACTATGTTTGGCTCTCAACATGTTTTTACTTGTATTTGAATGGATATTGTATCTATGACTTAATAAGTGATAAGGTATCAAATGACATGTGGAAACAATGGTTCATAGCGATTCTTAGATAAGTAAGAGATCCCTACACTTAACTCTATTATTTACACATGTAGGTTACATGTTGATGATATGTTTGATAATTCCTATCATAGATATTAGGGGTATGGCTAAGGCCTTGACCAACTATTTACTTTTGCATCATTGTTTTCTTGTACTTTACTTAATTCTGAGCTTTCATTCCATTTTGGGCAGTAGCCTGGGCTCTAGGCCTGAAAATGTGGATCAAATCCTAGAGTCGCTGGCACATAAATAGAAAGTTTCGTCCACAGTCACTGGCATGCAGGCCTATGATAGTGAATTTAGGTCTCTGGTCACTGCCTTACCCATAGCATGAGAGTGACTGAGCCTTAAATTGTCCATAACATTAGTAGGACCCAAAGACAAGATGTCTAAGTAGATGAATTGTCTTTTGAGGATTATGTCGATAGTGTTGGATGGTTGTGTGTGATGTTCCATCGATTCCACTTCTTTAAGGTCACCTAGGAGGTCGAATATGATAAAAGTAGCCTCTCGTCTCATGTTTACCTCGGTTGGCACAGTTACTTGGGTGGATGTGTGAGGAGGGTGTTACAATATTTCATCAAAGTATAAGGTGAATCTAAAGGAATGCCAAATGCTAATGCTTGCTTCCTAAATTCTTCCATGAAACTTTTAAAACTATGATCTTTGCCTTGTCTTAGATATTTCCATTTCATCATGGCTTTTTGCCGGTATCCCAAAGGATAAAATTTCCTTTTTAATGAAGAAACAAATTCATACCAAGAAGAAAGGAGTTTACCAATATACTTGCTACCTTTCTGAAGTTTTCTTTCCCACTATACAAGAGCGGTGCCTACTAGTCGAAGAAATGATGAATGGATATTTGCTCATCCTCTTCAATCTGTTGTATTTGGAAATATACTTCAATATGTTTGATCCAATTTTTTAACTTTGAATTAGATTATCCATTATCCATTAAACACGGGAAAATAAAATTTTACATCCAACTTAAAAAAAAATCTTTTTAAAATCATCTCTATGTTGCCTATTTGAATGATGGGAAGAAGATGAAGAAGTAGAACATTCACTTGAATATGGAGATGCATGTTCAGGAGGCTCTCCTACATTTCCTTGATTTACTGAAGCATTATCCTATGCTTTCTCTTTCTTTTTATTTTCCTTATTTAATAGTTTATTCTCATAATATGCAAACAATTTATCTACCTTATTTTCCATGTAAAAATATATACAAAAATCTTGCTCATTCTTTGTATGAACATATTCATCCTCCATCTTCCTTATTTGTTTTGCACGTCCAAGCTTTGGGTCAAAAGACTTGAGTTTTCCTTCACCCTCTTTGAGTTTGGCCCTAGTTATCATCCACACTCACAATTCACATCAGCAAGAAGACTACTTTGATACCAACATGATTGGGGATCTTTACTTCATTGATGTTTTTAGAATTGCATGGAAGAACATGTAAAAACCATATATGCAAACACTTAAAGAAGAAGAAACATAAAGGAGACCATAAAGATCAGGAGTCTGGACTTAGGTTGGCTAGAGCCTAAGCCTAAAAGATTGGTTTGTGGTTACCTCAGATGCTTCCTTATTTTGATAACTTCTAGGTATAATTCTGAGTGATAACACATTCAAGGTGAGAGATAGATTATGGTTGTAGTTGAACATGAAGAGGCTACATGGTCCGAGTAATAAAATCAAGGCTTTGTGATATTTTCCCTTTGAGATACTAGATAGGGTAGGAGATAACATCTATAAACTTAGTATACCCTCATACATGTGCATTTACTCAATGGTGAATGTAGAAAATTTGAAACCATATGAGCCTTCTATGTTTGGATTAGGAAGAGGGACAATTCCTCCCTTCTATAGAGGAAGTAGTACCAGATGCTCAAGTTAAGTTGATGGAGGATAAAATTTTGCATACGAGGTCCAAATGTACAAGACAAGGGCAGCATGACCTTTGGAAAATTGTATTGAAAGGAAAACTTCCAGGAAAGGTTAAATGGTGCACCTCAGATAAGGTGAAGGAAAAATTTCGTCACCTCATTTAATAGAAGATTTTGGGTACCAAAATATTCACAAAATGGGGAGGTATGATCTAGACTGGATAATTATATCATTTTTCATTCATATTGATGCTTTCAAAAGTGGGAAAATTGGATCAATTAGCTCATAGAACCAATTTTCACTAGCGGGTTTGTGTTTGGAAAATTGGGGTCTGAATCATTTCAAAAATAGTTTTAGGGATCAAATGGTGTTTTCTAGGGGTAATTATTTTCACTTAATTTATTCACCCGCTAGTGCTATTATGCACATATATACCTTTCCAAAATGCAAGAGTTGCCTCATTCAGATTCTGTATGCAAAATTGATGCCACCCAAAAGTTGACCTTCATATTTTGATCGCCATGATTTGAGAGGATGCCACGTCAACCCCCATTATTCATGGAAAGTGGGAAATCCACATGATCACGATGATGAATACTTTAGAAGAGTCAATATTTTAATTTTAGTTAATGGTTGAAGGACTCAAACTTAGCCACTAGTAGGCTATATGGTTGTGTTATAACCAGGCCACTAGGAGGAAAAGGGGTTCCATTTTATTCGAATGCATTTTGTTCCATAGATGAATAGAGTAGTTGATAATGGATGGAGATAGAGAAAAAAGAGATGGTTTTTGTATTGTAGCAATGCATGGGCCACAGGACTTACTCCTTTGTACTTGCCTCCATTTCCATTCAGAGAACAAGAGAGAAGAGCAACCTCACATTCCAACTGGGTTTTCTCATGCAAGGGTTTCCTAGATCATATCTTGTGTTCATTTTGATTTGTGATTTTTATTTAACTATTGTCTATTTTCCATATTTTATCTATCGCATGAATAAGCATAACTCAATAATTAATGGATCCAATCTAAGGAAAAATTCACCCTCACAATGTAGATTTCAAATTTTCAAATATGTTTTAGTAAATATGTTGTGAGGAACTATAGGATGGAATATTCACAGTAGTGTATGTATCATAACGACCCCAAAAAGTCATTGGGGCCTAGGAATAAGAGATCCTTCTCTTATAATCCTACTCTTGGTGCAAAGTTTTTGTGGAGGTTAATTTATGATCATAATGACTGGTGGAAACAGGTCATACATAGTGAATATTTTGAAGGTGAAAGGAAATTATGCCTAGAAATATTTTCAATCATTAGAGGGTTCCCCAAATCTGGAAACTCCTCTCATCTACAATTCCCTTGATCAAATCAAAATTGACTTGTATACCAAGAAACAGGAGGTTGATTAATATATGGACAAGCGAAATAATGTGGTACTCTCCACTAGCAAATCACCCCCTCATTTCTCCCTTTGCATGAATGGTTAACAAGAGAAGGTAAATATAATTTGTTTGACATCTATACATGGTAAACTGAGGGTAATTAGAAGTGATGGTCTTAGGGCTCATTACCCCTTTCTTTGCAATCAACAACTCACAAGTTGGAATATCAACTCTTGGTTTGTGTGCCTATCACTAGATGGATAAGGATATTAGAGGATGGAGAGTGTCTTAATATATTGTTAAATAGGGGTATAATTTCCTATTCTTCTTAGATGGTGTTCCAACTAAAGAAGATATTTGGGCCAAAATATGGGACACAAGTAGGATCGATAAGGTAAATATCTTTTGGTGGGACCTTGCTCATAAGAAAATTCTAACAACTAAAAATAGTAGGAAGAGAGGATATTGTGCTCCATCAAGATCTTCTCTATGTATGGAAAATTGGGAGATAGTTAAATATCTTTTCTTGGATTGTAAGTTCTCAAAATCTATGTGAGAATTTCTCCTTTAGGTGATATCTCATAAACTTTCATGGTCTCATTCGCTAGCCCATTCCTTTGACCCATGGTAAAAATTATATATTGGTTCATTCAAGGGAATTTATATCTTTAAAAGATTTCTGTAGGGCTTACCAAAGTTCCTTTGCTAGAAAGTTTGAATGGAAAGAAGCATTCTAGTTCCTAGGAAGTAGCATCCAGAGCAGTCTCTTGGATTTTTGAGCACTTAAATGCTAGTCCTATTTCTCTTCCATCCTCATTGTAGCTTGAAAAATAGGAATAAAAATGGTTGGAACCTGGTGGGCTCCAGTATTGCAGCAATAATGCTGCAACTCCTGGGACTCCCTTCTCTAATTTTATCAACCCGGTAGTTCGTAACAAACTTGGAAGCGACGGTGCTGTATGCACAAGTACTAAATCTTACCGCGGCTGTCACTTGGTCAGCTGGCACAAGTCCGCTAGGAGCTTAAGCCAACTTCTGTGAGCTCTTAGAAGAAGCTTTTTAACTGATGGATGAAAACTAACTCAAAGAAGGCTAATCTACTTGCAGAAAGAAACTGGAAAGCTGAAATGAAACGTAAACCCTAGCAAACCCTAATTTTACCAGCTAGCCCTGTTGATGCAAGAAAGAGGATGCAAGCTACTAAAAGAGATGCCATTGACTTCTAGGAAGGTAAAATGAATGTGTCTAAGCTACTTCTACAGTAACATCTTTTTGTATTTTTGAATAAGTTGTCAGAATTATCATGCATGTGCTTTGACTGTGCAGAGGTGGATTGGCGAGAGGAAATGCTTGCAGAAGGTTGGGAAGGTTCGAAGAAGGCCTAAGGGGTCCCTAGCACCCTTCTAGAGAGTTTCACAAAGTTTGGCTCTCAAGAAACCGCTTTCGTGAGCTTCTACAGGAAGTCTGCACGGGTTCTACAGGATGTTCTGTATTTTCTACAGGATGTTCAGAAATGGGATTTTGGAGGGTGGATGGAGATAGAAAGGTGGAGAAGTGAGTATGGAGGTAGGATAAGGGTGTGAGGAGGTCCAGGACTTGGTGGATGGAGCTGAGGAGAGATGAGGATGGCTGGATTTGTTCAAGGAGGAGTGGAGCAATGTTGCACAAAAATATGGAAACTAGGGCAAAGTGTAGCAAATGTGAGGCAAGAATAAGAGTTAGGGGATGGAGCAGATGGGATTGATGGAGTATGGGTAGATGGAGAGGTGTTAAAGGTGCTCTGCAAGTTGCTATCATTATCTCAGCTCATTTTTGCAGCTACTGTTGTATAACTTTCTTGTGACATGATTATTTTTTAGGAATGAAGAGCAGCTTTACTTGGCATCAGTTCTGAGTTTTCTTTAGAAGCTTGTAGCTCTTGGGGTTGGGCCCATCCCAAGTGCCAAGGCTTCCTTTATGTACTGTTATTTTCTTTTCATGTCTTTGCAAAATAATTTCTGTTAAGTAGATTAAAATCTTGCTAGTCACCTAAGTTATTGTTGATGATTAGAAAAGCTTTTTATGTTCAGATTGATTTGATAGGTTATTAACAGGGAAAATCTTCAGAAAAAGGCCATCAAGGACCTCTTATCTCACCTCTCCCTCAATGGGATCATCAGCTGGGACAAAGGTGACCTTGCTACCAACAAAAACATTGTCATTGCCTCACCATGCAATCATTAGTGTTAGATTCTCATTTTCAGAAGTTGATACCAGTTGTGGTTAAGCGTTCAGATTCATGATTGCTCAGTTTGCATAACTATTTCACATGATTTCATTGCAAATAAATTTCTGTTCATTTCCTTTGCTGTTACTTAGGCCAGATTAGAATAAAGTAGCTAGGTCATCGGTTTTCCAAGTCATTGTTTGTTCAATTTGAGAAGTAACTTGCAGAGCACCTGTAACACCTCTCCATCTACCCGTACTCCATCAATCCCATCTGCTCCATCCCTTAACTTTGATTCTTGCCTCATATTTTCCACACCTTGACCTAGTTTCCACATTTTTGTGCAACATTGCTCCACTCCTCCTTGAACAAATCCAGCCATCCTCATCTCTCCTCAGCTCCATCCACCAAGTCTTGGACCTCCTCACACCCACTATCTGCCTTGAGCACCTCATGGAGGTTTTCACCCAAGAATCTTTTTTTTATTCCATTTCTTTATTTTCTGAGAGACAACTGGGGCGCCTCCATGAGGTTTTCACCCTCACTGTCTGCCCTGGGTGCCTCAAAGAGGTTTTCACCCAAAGATCTTTTTATTCCCTTTTTTTTTATGATCAAGGTGTGGGTGGAATAGACGCAAAGCCCTGCTCTACTACCAGCACTGATTTTTCCAAAGTTTCAATGAACTCCTGCCTCGAAAGGGTTTTCTTGTATATTTTCAATCGATACACATTGACAAGCATGGGGATGGCTTCTTCATCAATGGTCCTGATAAGGACTGAACCATTGTCATTGCATTTTTCCACTGTGTATGGTCCTAACCATCTTGTCCTTAGCTTCCCTTTGAAATCCTTGTATCTTAAATCATACAGCAGCGCCCAATCTCCTTGCTGGAATTGCTTTTCACTAAGGTGTCGGTCATGCCATATCTTCCTCTGGAGTTGAACTACCTCTGAGTGGAGGAGGGCCTGCATTCTGTGTTCATCTAATCCATTCATCCACAGTAATATTTCATGTTGAGCATGGCTGAGATCTAAGTCCAGCTGAGCTGCCACCCTCAATGTGTTGTACTCGAACTCTATGGACAGCAAAGCTTTCTTCCCGTAGACCAGCTCATAAGGTGTGAACCCTGTTGTAGTCTTCCAAGTGGTGTTGTAGGCCCAGGTGGCCTCAACCAGGTGATCTCCCAATCCTTTCTGTTGTTGCTCACCACCTTAGTCAAAATCCCTTCCAATGCTCTATTAGTGACTTCCACCTGCCCATTTTCTTGTGGATGATATGGGGTGGAAGTCATGTGCTTGATCTTGTGATGAGCGAGCAAGTCTTCAATCAGGTTAGAGGTGAATTGGCTTCCTTGATCGGTGACTAACTCTCTTGGGTAGCCAAACTTGTAGAAGATATTTTCCCTTAAAAACTCAGCCACCTTTTCTTCTGTCGCTGCTTTGATTGCCTTTGTTTCTGCCCACTTTGTCAAATAGTCGGTGCACACAATGATGTAAGACCTTTGCTTTGAAGGAGGGTCGATAGGACCCACAAAATCCATGCCCCACTTCTCAAATGGCTCAAAGGTCACTTGAGGTTAGAGAGGCATTTCATCCCTTGGAGTCAGTTTCCCCATCCTCTAACATCGGTCACACTGGCTGATGTATCTTTTGACATCTTGGTGAAGAGTAGGCCAATATTAGCCTGCCTGTAGAATTTTGAAGGCAGTCCTTTTTGTTGCAAAGTGGCCTCCACAGGGCCCATCGTGACAGGTTAGGAGGATGTCAAAGACTTCCTCCTCCCTAACACAACGCCTCAAGATTTGATCTGGGCCAAGTTTGAACAAGTTGCCCCCGATCCAAGTGAACGGGGCACTCTTCCTCACAATTCTTCTCTTCTCCTTTGAGGATATATGCGGAGGGAACTGTGCTGAGACCAAGTAATTTGCTATATCAGCAAACCATGGAGAGAGTACTGAGATAGCAAACAGATGTTCATCTGGCATCTGGTCGTCCATTGTCCCTTCTTCACCTGCAGGCAAATCCAATCTAGACAAGAATTCAGCAACAACATTTTCCTTACCTAGCTTGTCGACAATAGTCAAATCAAATTGTTGCAACAAAAGTAACCATCTAATGATACGAGCATTGACATCAGGATTATTCATTAAATATCTAATCGCAGCATGATCAGTGTGTACAAATGTTTGATAACCATTGATGTAGTGTCTGAACTTGTTTAGGGAATGGAGTACAGCCAGGAATTCTTTCTCGGTTACAGTATAGTTCATTTCTACCTTGGACAGGTTTTTGCTGACGAAGTATATGGCATATGGTAATTTCTCCTCAACTTGTCCTAAGGCTACCCCTATGGCTTTGTTCGAGGCATCAATGTGGATGTGGAAAGGTAGGGCCCAGTTTCGACCTCTTAAGATCGGGGCGGACACCAGCTTATCTTTCAACTCTTCTAGAGCCCCCTGACAGTCGTCAGTCCATTTGAACTCAACATCTTTTCCTAAGAGGCCAAACAATGGCGAGGCTAGCTTACTGAAATATTTAATGAATCTTCTATAATATCCTGCTAAGCCTAGGAAACTCCGAACATCTCTCACCTTTTGAGGAGGTGGGACCTTCTGGATGATAGTAATCTTGTTAGGATCCACCTGTAATCCTTGCTGGGAAATTGTATGACCTAGCACAGTCCCTTCGGTCATCAGGAATTCACATTTTTTGGGACTGAGGGACAGGTTCATCTCAATACACTTGGTTAAGACTTTTCCCAGGTTAGTCAATGCTTCTCGGAAGTTGGACCCATAAGGAGTAAAGTCATCCATATAGATTTCTACCGAATCGTGGACCAACTCAGAAAATATGCTCAATACTGCTCTCTGGAAAGTAGCAGGAGTGTTGCATAGCCCAAAGGGAAGGACTCGGTAGGCAAAGGTACCCCATGGACAAGTGAAGGTGGTTTTATCTTGGTCCTCTGGGCTGATTTGGATCTGATTATACCCGTTGAACCCATCTAGGAAAGAGAAGAACTTCTTCCCTGCCAGTCCATCCAACACTTGATCTATGAAAGGCAAAGGGAAATGGTCTTTCTTGGTGGCTTTGTTAAGTTCTCGGTAATCTACACAAATTCTCCACTTCCTGTTCTTCTTGGGCACAAGCACTAGAGGTGAGACTCACTCACTGTCGGAGATGGGGTAGATGAATCTTGCATCCAACAATTTTTGCAATTCTTCTTTGACAATGTCTTTAAGGGCTGGATTCATTCTCCTCTGAGGCTGCCTGACTGGTTTACAATCTTCTTTAATGTAAATGTGATGGTTGCAGACCGAATATGGACTCCTTTCATCTCCTTATAGCTCCAGGCGAAAGCATCCAGATGATTGTTCAGTAAGCTACACAGCTCCTTCTCCTGGGAGGGAGATAGGGAGGAGCTTATCTTTAAGGTTCTTTCGGGGCCAAATTCCACATTCTTAACTCTGGGAGAGGTCGGATTAGTCACACCAACTCCTCTAAGTACAGTGCACTAGGAGGTGGATTTTGAATCAAATTCTCAATCAAGTCATCCTCGGTTTGAGGGCCTCCCCTGGTGGTTTCTACTGTGCACAATGGTGCAAAGTAGACCTCATCCTCATCTCCCTCTTCCAACCAGAGTGGTAAGTCATGTTCTAGCAGAGGTTGGGCAGGAGGGTATAGGACTAGCTAATTAGACATAGGCCCATTCTTGATGGTCATGCTTCCAGCTCGACAACTGATGTAAGCATCTGCAATGGCTAACCAAGGCCTTCCCAAAATGAGGGGGTATCTAGTGAGCTTTGCCTTTGGCTGAAGGACCAAGAAGTCCGCAGGGTACTCCCAAGAGTCAACAGAGACCAAGACATCTTCCACAATCCCTTCGAGAGTCACGGTGGAGCGATCTGCTAACTGCAGGACTGTCGAGGTCTTCCTTAAGGAACTATGAAGGTTGAGTTTGAGCATGGTGTCCCTGGTCACCACATTAATGGCAGCCCTTAGATCAATCAAGGTATGGGGGATTATGGTGCCATTGATGTGGACATCAACTACAGGACTCCCAGGGTCCAAATACTTTGGACAGATTACTTGCCCCAACATTAGATCGGACAGTTGTCCTATGACATTGATAGTCGAGGCATCTCTCTTTCGCCTACCTGGGTGCCTGAAACACTTCTCCTTAATCAATTTGTTGTATATTGGTACATCTTTTATGGCCTGGAGAAGTGGTATTTTCACACACAACTGTTTAAGTTCTCCCAGAAGTTCAGTCTCCTCTGGGTTTGGTTGTGTGGTTACTGTTAGTCGCTCAAGAAAGGGTGGAATGGCTTTGGGTTCACTTTCCTGTTTCTCTTCCTCATCCTCCGGGGGAGGAGGTTGGCGATCTGGAAGGACCTTCCCAGATTGCAGGTTGATCTCCTGGATCTCCACAGCATAGGTAGGGCATGTTGTCTCCCCAGTGTATACCTGTTGGGCCTGTCTGTTGTTGGGGTTTGGGTTCGGTTGAGCAGGCATCTGGGGTTGTCTTGGAGGAGCAGGAGGTAATGGTTGTGGTTGAGCCGATGGTGGAGGCAGAATGGCGGGAGGAGAGTTGTATTGGGGCCTCCACCCCGGTTGAGGTGCATTCCACTGAGGTTGTGGCTAGACATGTGAGTGAAACGAATGAGCAGTGGGTTGAGTATGGTATTGAGATGGATAAGACCACGGAGGAGGTGCGGGCTAGGAAGGATGAGCAAGGGGACCTCAAGAAGGTAGGTGAGCAGATTGGTTGGGGCTATAATAAGCTTGGGATGTCCCTTGCATCCCCTACTAGTAAGGTCTGGGCCCATGCGGCCTCCTTTGGTTGAGGAGGTAGAGAGGTTCAATGGTTGCCTTAGTCCCTTGGTACATGGCTTTAAATCTGGGTAAGGTTGGGCATTGGTTTGTGGGGTGGTCTTCCTCACGAACGAAACATACCTCTACTGAGTGTAATGGACACTCGTTCTTAGGGTTCTTCCTCGTACATCTGGGACAGAAAATGGCCAAAGCCCTCTCAGCTTCCTCTTTCTTTTGTTGGATTCAGAAAGTGTCAAGTTTCATGGCAATAGTCTGTCTCACCTCACTTTTGAGGTCTTCCATCTGATTAGCAAACTCATGTTTGGAGAAGGAGGTACTAGCTGAAAGTGAATTCCCCCTACCTCTTTTCCGGGCTGCCCTAGAATGGTTTCTAAACACAGTCTTTATGTCTTCATAAGGTAGTTGGTAGATGTCCCCTCCAGCTAGCAAATAGAGGGTAACTAGAAGGTCTTCAGGGACTCCTCGGAGCATAACCAACTTTAGAGATTTAGGGTCAAGTGTGCACCTGGCCTGTTTGTAGCTAAGTTGGAACCTTTCCTCATAGTCTTCTAAGGACTCATCATTTCCCATGGTCATCCGGAAGATTTCTCCCTTTGTTTCCTTGGACCTACAGTAGTCCCGATATTTGTTGTTAAAGGCTTGCTGCATCTGAGCCCAAGTGGTGATATTGTTTCCAGGTAACCCCATGAACCAGCGTAATGCTGCATCCTTGAGGGTAGAGGGAAAGAGTTTCAACTTTTGCTCGTCTTCTGCATAGTCATAAGTTCGAAAAGTACGGCAAACTCAAACAGGAAGGTATCAGGGTCTTCAGTGGTCAATCCATGGAAATGAGGTAAGGCTGAGGGACTTATGTTTTTCATCTTCATGTCCCCGTTGGTCTCTCGGATGGGGAAGGTACCTTCTATTCTCTCATCATCTTCTCTATCGTTTCTATTTTCAGCCATGGTCTCAAAAGGAATGTTTTCTTGCTCTTCTTCTATTATAGGATCTTTGTATATCTCAGGAGGTTCACCTATAGGTTCTTCTGGGTCACTGCCACCAAAGAAGAGAGAAGGGTGACTCAGTGAAGTGGTGGGGGTGTTGGGTAGGAATTTTCCACTATTATCTCTGTTCCTACGAGGCATGAAAAGATTTTTGGTTGCTTTTGCTTTTTTCCGCTTGTACCTGCAAAACTAAAACAGATGGAATTGCAACTAACTAAAATCTATCTTGCGGAAGTGAAAATGTGGAATTGAAATGAAAGTAGGAAAGGACTAATCTATTTTGCTGAAATCAAATTGTAGGAATGAAATGCTAGACTACACTTACGGAATTGAAATGCTATTCTACGCTTGCAGAATTTAAATTGCGGAATTGAAAGGCTAATCTATGAAAGCAGGAAATGTCTAATTTACTTTTGCAGAAATGAAATTGCAGAATGGAACTGAAATAAACTACTTAGGAGAAATTTGGAGTAGAAAAATAGAACAAAAGCAGCAATCACAAATACTCTGATGCTTCCCTGACAACGACGCCAAAAATATGGTGGGCTCCAGTATTGCAGCAATAATGATGCAACTCCTGGGACTCCCTTCTTTACTTTTATCAACCCGGTAGTTCGTAACAAACTTGGAAGCGACGGTGTTGTATGCACAAGTACTAGCTCTTGTCGCAGCTGTCACTTGGTCAACTGGCACAAGTCTGCTAGGAGCTTAATCCAACTTCTATGAGCTCTTAGAAGAAGCTTTTTAACTGATGGATGAAAGCTAACTCAAAGAAGGCTAATCTACTTACAGAAAGAAACTGGAAAGCTGAAAGGAAATGTAAACCCTAGCAAACCCTAATTTTACCAGCTAGCCCTATTGATGCAAGAAAGAGGATGCAAGCTACTGAAAGAGATGCCATTGACTTCTAGGAAGGTAAAATGCATGTGTCTAAGCTACTTCTACAGTAACATCTGAAAAAAAAAAAAAAAAAACAAAACATCTTTTTGTATTTTTGAATAAGTTGTCAGAATTATCATGCATGTTCTTTGACTGTTTTGACTGTGAAGAGGTGGATTGGTGAGAGGAAATGCTTGCAGAAGGTTGGGAAGGTTCGAAGAGGGCCTAAGGGGTCCCTAGCACCCTTCCAAAGAGTTTCACAAAGTTTGGCTATCAAGAAACCACTTTCGTGAGCTTCTACAGGAAGTCTGCAGGGGTTCTACAGGATGTTCTGTATTTTCTATAAGATGTTCAGAAATGGGATTTTGGAGGGTGGATGGAGAGAGAAAGGTGGAGAAGTGAGTATGGAGGTAGGATAAGGGTGTGAGGAGGTCCAGGACTTGGTGGATGGAGCTAAGGAGAGATGAGGATGGCTGGATTTGTTCAAGGAGGAGTGGAGCAATGTTGCACAAAAATATGGAAACTAGGGCAAAGTGTAGCAAATGTGAGGCAAGAATAAGAGTTAGGGGATGGAGCAGATGGGATTGATGGAGTATGGGTATATGGAGAGGTGTTACAGGTGCTCTGCAAGTTGCTTCTCTAACTGAACAAACAATGACTTGGAAAAATCGATGACCTCGCTACTTTATTCTAATTTGGCCTAAGTAACAGCAAAGGAAATGAACAGAAGTTTATTTGAGATGAAATCACATGAAATAATTATGCAAACTGAGCAATCATGAATCTGAACACTTAACCACAACTGGTACCAACTTCGGAAAATGAGAATCTAACACTAATGATTGCATGGTGAGGCAATGACAGTGTTTTTGCTGGCAGCAAGGTCACCTTTGTCCCAGCTCATGATCCCACTCAGGGAGAGGTGAGACAAGAGGTCCTTGATGGCCTTTTTCTGAGGATCTTCTGTGTTAATAACCTATCAACTCAATCTGAACATAAAAATCCTTTTCGATCATCAACAATGACCTAGATAATCAGCAAGATTTTAATCTACTTAACAGAAATTATTTTGCAAAGACATAAAAAGCAAATAACGGTACATAAAGGAAGCCTTGGCACTTGGGTTGGGCCCAACCCCAAGAACTACAGGCTCCTAAAGAAAACTCAGAACTGATGCCAAGTAAAGCTGCTCTTCATTCCTCAAAAATAATCATGTCACAAGAAAGTTATACAACAGTAGCTACAAAAATGAGCTGAGATAATGATAGCACTATAGTGCAAAACCCAACAGTTCCAAAAGTAAACTACGAAGGCTGAAGCCTTCCTATTTATGCCCTACGAGGGTCCTAGCAGCCCTCCTTAACTCAAGGGGCTCGGCTGTTCAAACTGCCAGCAAACAGTCACTTTTCACAAAGCTGCTCGACTACCTTTAGGATTCATTTTAGTGGCCTGTTGAGCTCCGAGTTGAGGGTGGAGATTACGAGGAAGGGCCATTTAATGCAAGAGACAACCTTCCTACGAATCCTCACCCTTGCTCCCTCATGATTGGCTGTCACCTAGCTCATAATTTCTTGGCTTTGTTCCAAAATTTGTCCAAAAAACCTGAAATAACCATGTATTAGCCTCCTTGGTAAAGTGACCACCCTTATTCGTTCAAATAACATAAACATACTCAAGAAACATGCATAATCTATCAAAAATGGTGGATTGATGAAGAACAGTAGGCAAAATGAGCCCAATAAGTTATCCATTTTTGGGGCTCATCAAAACCCATTAACATCCAAGGAATTTCCTCTCATTCCTTCCCCAAAGCCACTAGCTAGCAGTTGAGATTATCTCTTGAGGAGTTTTCATAGTGGATCTCTTCATAAAGAGATTATATTTTATGGTTTGACGAATCCTCTAATAATAATACACTGGTGCTAAGCATTGGCCCGGGGGGTTGGGGGAGGGGGTGAGTGGGTGGCAGGGGTGATAATTCACCCTGGTGGAAATATAGAAACAAAATTTGCATGGGGTATAGGACATGTGTCTAATAATCAAGTTGAACCATACACATTTTTTCAAGGGTTGCTTCAATTCCTTTCTCTAAACCTCAATCATTTCATAATTATCAAATATTCACAAATCATGATTAGTTATTTGAAGAGGAATTGTTCATTAATCGACATAAAGCTCAAAAAAAAATCTTAAAAAGGATAAGGTGTTTATTGTAAGAAGTATGAGGATATGTGGCCTTCCATGTTTTATGACAGAAAAACAAGGAGGTTAGCCTCCTAGCCAACTAGGGAGAAAATTTGGAGATGGCTACTATTGTTATAAATGATAGAATTTCCCAATCCTCTAAAGTCCTGAATACATGACTTACTAATTTCAAAGGTAGTTTATTCAAGGGGAAAGAAGACCACATGTCTATGACACATGAGATATGGCATGCAGCATCCCTGATTTGTGAATGGGTATATGCAATAGAGAAGCCACTTGTAATAGTCATCTTAGTGATGCTAGTGTTGGTTCAAAATACCCTATTCTTGAGGGCACTGAAGGGATTAAATTACATAATGACGTTTACAAGTGGTAAATAAGGGTGGCATGAGGAGCTTTGGTTCTTGGTGTGCAAGGATGATGCTAAACTTGTGTGGCCAATCCAGTCCCCCATGTGGAATGAGGTTGTGGTTTCCAATTATGATCTCATGATTAGAGGATTATTTCAAATTCTAGGTGGGTAAGGTAGTTGGGTAATATGAAGTCATCTCTAGCAAAGGAAAATAAAATTTGGTGGTTTGGATGTGAAGGGTACATAGTGATAAATTGTGGGAAGTTGATATGGAAATTGATTTGGAGTCTTCAAGTGACATAGACCTCGTCCTTGATTCCACAAATTCTAGATTTTGCATTATGGGATTTTTTAGATTGGTATCTTGGTGTAAGGAAGTTTATGGATTATGTTATAGGTGTATTTTGGATTTAGGCTTGGCCATCAATCCTGTTGTAGAGAGAGATTAGTGTCAAGCCTAGTTTTGGGACTATATTTAGGAAAAGGAATAGAAGATATATATAGAATATCGAGAACCATGACATACAAGTCCTTTAAGAGGAGATTCTGCAAATCCAATTATGTTATAAACAATTGGAATGAGATCCCAATACACTAATGATCGGTGCTCCATAGAATGGAAGATGAACTTCATAGTTTGCAAGTGTATTTGAAGGAGATTTAGAGTGAAATGGATTTAACTCAGTAGTGTAGTCTCCCTTCGGGAATTTTTATTTGTGAAGTTAACTTTTTAGTTCTAGATTTAAGCATTGCACTCTCTTTAAATGCACTTGATGAGGCCCGTAATTAGGAAGGTTTATTCATGTAGCAATAATTGATAATGTAGGTTAAAAAATGTTTGAATGGGTTTATTGGTGGGTATATGCAATGAAAATATGTAATTTAGTATGTTTGCATCTTAATCTTGAGGAGAAGAAGAAATTTTATCTTTTGGACTCAAAACTTTTTCTAACTTTTTGTAGTGTTGTGATCCCAATCACAGATTTGACTATAATACAAAACCGTTACTTATTATTGCTAATCTCTCTCTCTCTCTCTCTTTCTCTCTCTCTCTAAAGTATTGTTCTTTTCTCATGTATGGATTCATAGTATTATTTTATTATAGTTATGTTTTTTTTTCTAATTTATGTGAGTGTTGATATGATTGGCATGATTAAATTATGGCTTGAGTAGCCACAACCTCGGGTCATCTAATCCATCAAAATCACCTGGGAATCACCTGGCGTAGGCCACTCTAGCTCTTAACATGGCTGGATTTTTTCCCATGAAGTTTCAAATTAGTGACCTTTACACTATGGAGTTCCTTAAGAGAATACCCTGTCAACATTTGCTATACACCCCATGGGCTATCTTATTATATTTATTAATGAGTGTATTACTATTATAATATATTGTTATATCATATTATACATTTGTTTTAAATTTTCCACATTCACTTTCATTCATAGTATTATATAATAAAATTATTAACTCATATTATATTATGACGGACATAATGGCTAAGAGCACATGGTTCCTCATAAAAGGTTAGAGGCTAAAATCAAGAGGAGGATAGAGCATGTATGCCTCCATAGATATTAGCAATCAAATCATTGCATAGAGGTGGGTACCTTGTCCCACAAACAAGGGAGGTTCATACACCAATTTGGTGTTTGGCTTGGTTGTAACCTTAAAATTATATTATTACTATTATTTATTCCATGTAATAAATAATGACTATATTTAATTATTATTATTTATTATTATCATATTAATAATATATTATTCTACTTTCATATTATATATCAATATTAATTATTTATTGCCTATTTACAAGAATCTAAATTTCTCGTTATTATTTTTAACTCATTTTGTAATTTTAATTTAGCATTGCTTATATGGTAGCATAATGTGGCATACATTGCTTTGATGTGGCACACATGGCTAATTATTTTATAATTTCCTTAGAGGGCCCATTTTTGGAGATTTTTCTCTAGTGGATCACCGAGAAGATCACCACTCACTTCTCATGTTGTATCAATCCATGTAGGAAGTTGTGTTTTTGGTGCATGTTCATGTCCAGTGGACTGAATTAGAGGATGAGTAGGTGGAGGCGAATTTTCATCCTCATTCCTATCATCTAAAGAAGGAATCATACAAGAAGCACTGGTATAAAATTCAGAAATGGAAGATGGTACATTCATTAAGGATGTTTCATAGGCGGAAAATGGAACAAATGTTGAATTTGACATGCATCATGAGGGAACTTTGTTAAACTTGGTATCTCTCTTGAATATTTTCGTGGGAATCATGATGTTTAAGAAGTATTTAACATTTGATATCTTCATAATATCCAACAAAAATGCGCTTCCCACTCTTAGGTCATAATGCTTTCCTTTTTTCATCATGAATGTAAGCACATGCTTCACTACCAAGCACACAGAAGTGGTTGTCATCCAAGTAATTTGACTCCATGTTTCTTTCAGTATTATCTTTTAAAGCCTTTGTGGGAATGTGATTAGCTATGTAATTTGCACAATTAATTGCCTCCACCAAAAAATGAGTACTTAATTTCTTAGATTGGATCCTACAATTCGTCATCTTTTATAATGTGCAATTCTTTCTCTCAACAACATCATATTGTTGTGGTCTATATGGAACAATATGTTGCATGTAAATTCCATATATGATGCAACAAGTTTAATTTTTTTGTTAACACTTTATGCTCCACTATGTTTTCTTAACTTTTGAAGTTGATGTCCATATTGCTTTTCTAAAAGGGCTTTGTAGGCCACAAACATGTCAAAAACTTCACTCTCAAGTTTCAAGAAATCAATGCAATTACATTTGGAAAAGTCATAAATTAAAGTTAACAAGTACTTAAACCTAGAGAAGAAGTAGAAGGAAGTAGATCACGAAAATCACTATGAATAAGTTGCAATGGAATCAAAGTGTGCAAAAAGGAAGGTTTGTTAAAACTATCTCAACGATGTTTATCGAGAACATAGGTGTAACAGACACCATATTTGCAAGAAAGAAGAAGAAGACCAATCAACATATTTTAATTGCATATTTGTTGCAATGGGTGATAGTTTCACTGACTAAATCCAAGCTCATATCATCACTATGAACAATTAAAACTAGTGGAAGAAATGATGATCCAAATTGCCAAATTTTCACAAACTACTAATATCATTGACAATTCTAGTTGCCAATACATGTTAAGGGTCATTTAAATCCTTGACTAGAACTTGGTGAGGTGAAAGTACTACTATTTTATCTTCACTTGAATAAGTTATTTGATACATTAATAGAAAGCTATAGGGATGGCTTGGAACACAAAATGTCCATTATTTAGTTGAATTGTTCTAGACCCTATAACGGTGAGAGATCTATCATCACCAACATATATCTATTTGGTGTTACATTCATTAAGAGAAGAAAATATGTCCCTATTCATAACCATATGATAAGATGTTAATGATAGATTTTTCGGCAAAAATCACATGAGAAACCATTTGTCATGGTTTCTCATGTGATTTTCGCCGAAAAATCTATCATTAACTTGTTATGGATCACAGAAGCCTCAACTCTACATATGATAAGATGTTCAATAATCAATAAGCCACTCATTAGAAGAAGTATAAGTTGAGTTGAAGGAAAAATTAGTAGCAAAAGGTGCATGTGTTTAAGAGAAGAAGAGCTAAAAGGAGGATCAAGGTTTATGTTTCTCTTATTCATTCCTACTTCTAGGAATTCCATATCTTTTAAACATTTAGACTCCAGAAGACCATTTTTCCCACAAAAATTACAATGTCTCTTAGTCTTCTTAATTTTTAATTTAGCTTTGCTAGACAAAGGTGTAACTCCTAACTTGGATGATTCCACATTAATGAGCAATAGATATATAAAAAAATTAATGCTACCTATGGTTACATATTCCAAGGTCAAGTGACTCTTCCTATCCACATATGACTCTTTATTTTCCACTATTTACAATTAACACAAAATATAAAATGCTTATGTGTCCAACATTCTCCCCCTTAAGCTAAAGGTGTGTTAGTCAGTCTCTCTTCCAAGTTCTTTGGTGAAGATGTCCATAACTTTCTTAGTTGTGGATGAATGTCTCAAATGAGTGGTCTTGGCCTTTACATGATATTGAATCAAGTGATACATTGTGTTGATGTGATTGGTTCAAACTTGGAATATGGGATTCTTAGCCAAATTGATTGCAAAGTATTGTTAACTAGAAGAGGAGTTGAATATACTAGTTTCTCCTACAAATATTCAAGTATTTTTGTAATTGATGGGGAAGAAACGATAGTGTCGAGGGTTTTAGGAGCTTCTGCGATTCGAACTCGCAACATGTCAAGCCCAGCTGAGAAGGAGCAGAAGCATGTTGAGAAGGAACCTGAGATGGAAGCACAACTAGACTCCGTTGAAGCTATTTTCGTCAAGCTTCCAGCTCCCCCGGGATGGAAGAAACAGAATGAGCCGAGGTAGGTGCAAGGTCACCTCTCTGAATTTTTAGGGTTTATTGAGATGGGTTCTAGAATTAGTTCTCCCTACTGGTGCCATGCTTGCAATCGTATGTCAAGATTAACAGCCAGAGACCCTACCCTTTGTCCCACCTGTGGCGAAGGGTTTATAAAGGAAGTAAGAGATGGAGTTTCGATCTCTCGAACAAACCCCTTTGAGGGTTTCTTAATAGAGGACAGAGAGAGACCTCTTGGGGCTAACATGGCCGCCTTGCTCAATCGGCTAAATAGCCGAGGAATCAATGAAGGCCATGACCAGATGTTCTACAGTCCCCTTCTGATTCTCATACGGGGCCCGATGTGGGCTAAGGACCACATGGAGTTAATTTTGGGTGGCGATACAGAAAAATAACCCAGGGCCTTACCTACAAACTTTGGGTATTATTTCATGGGCTCGATATTAGAACAGATCATAGAACAACTGTCTCAGAATGATAGATGCGGCCCTCCTCCTACCACAAGTGCAGTTGTGGATGCAATGCCCACGATTAAGATCAATACTTGACATCTAATTAACAATTCGCACTGCCCTGTCTGCAAGGATCGGTTCGAGGTCAGCGGCGAAGCCAAGGAGATGCCCTGCAAGCACATTTATCATTCAGATTGCATACTTCCCTGGCTGGCCCAACACAATATGTGTTTTGTTTATCGCCATGCATTGTTGGGCGGCATTCCTGATGGCACATGGGCTAGATCTTCATTCAAGCCCAGCAATGTTGCCTCATACCCCTCTGCACCTTCAGCAGCCGACAGCCAAGGAAGCACATCCGACAATTATTTCCCTGAACCCTCTACAACCATCAGCTACCGATGTTGCTCAACAGTCTAGCGATTCATGAACAAGTGCATGGACGAGCAACGACGAGTCCCACTATATGGACTGCCT
The DNA here is from genome assembly GCA_031772625.1 of Pinus tabuliformis. Taxonomy (NCBI): domain Eukaryota; kingdom Viridiplantae; phylum Streptophyta; class Pinopsida; order Pinales; family Pinaceae; genus Pinus; species Pinus tabuliformis. The sequence continues at coordinate 700,368,134 of CM062807.1, forward strand.
ACGGAGACACCCAGAGCACGGTCTAGAACCTCGAAACCGAAGCAGAACCCCTGGTAAGCCCTCAGTGATATCAAATTTTTATTAAAACCCCTTTAGGGATATCTATTTTGGTTTGGGTTCTTGCAACAGACTCTGTTTTACATTTGAAGAATAGCATTTTCCACCATATTGGATATCCTGTCGGATCTCAACATCTGATATATGGGGGTAGAGCTCTCCAAGACACCAGACCTCTCATGGACTATAATATTATATCTGCATCTACAATAATACTCAATATGAGACTGAGAGGTGGTGCAGCAGCAGACTACAGTAAATCAAAACAAACAGGAGGTGACATAGAGAGCAGTTCAAAAAAAAATATAGGAACACAACGGAAGCAAAAAAACGTAGGGCTTTCCTTCAAGAACATCCTCCAAGTGAAAAATAATCCTATAACGACACCAAAGCAAGCTAAAACTGCACCTAGCCCATATATTGTGGAGCAATTGAATTATACCCTAGAATTAAATATATATATACCAGAAACAGATGAACATTGTAATATTTTTGAAAAACAAGCTATTATCTGTAGATTCCACTATTTTTGGCCAAAACTTGTCGAGCTCTTCCATTGGATTTTCACAAACTGGACTACACACTGTGAAATTCATCTCTGTTCCAAGGGTTTCTTCATTGTAAATTTCCCTTCAATAGAGGCCAGAGACATTATATTACAGGAAGGACCATGGTTCTGGGGATCCACAAGCCTCTTCATCACACCATGGTTTCCAGAATTTGAAGCAAATACTATGGTTGTATCCAGGATGCCTGTATGGGTCCGTTTACACAATCTCACATTACATCTTTGGAACCAACAAGTCCTTGCAAGTATTGGCAACACCATTGGGAGATACATTAAAATGGACTCACAAAGACTTGAGGAAAGAATTTTCACTTTCGCACGAATCTATGTGGAAGTAGATCTTATCAAAGGGCTGCCAGACCGCATACAATTGAAACACAAACAGAGGTGTTGGACAAAGATACTAGATTATGAAAATACAACATTTAGATGCAAAATCTTCCGGCAAACAGGACACCTACAAAATATGTGCCCCGAAGCCAAAAAAGATACCCAAAGAAAGAAAAAACAGGGAAGCAATTCAAGGGATGGCAATTTCCCCCACCATTGTCAGATGAGGAGGAGGAAGCTGATGTGGAACATCCCATATCCAATGAGAACAATTAGATGGACAAAGACCTAGAAGTACAGGTAACAAATCCACAAGATCTGATGGACTCACAACCGGCAAAAATACCAGATACAATGGATACCAGTGGCTCAAAGAGACTACATACATCAGACAATTTTGATTCTGATAAGGACAACCCTCAACCTGTGGCTGACACTTCGCTTGCACTTGTATCTTCGATGCCGACTCAAGGGGAGTGGCGAAAGGTTGAGAAGAAAAAAGGGAGAAAAGCATGACCTTTCTCCCCATCTGTACAATATTTTTTTGCTTTCTATGAACATCTGATCAGCAGTCTTTGACTTGCTGACGAATGTGTCTCGCATCTACAACATGTAATTTTGTTTTCATTAATAAAATTATGATTTTTCTTTCGAAAAAATAAATAAATAAATATTCAAGTATTTTCTTGAGCCACACAAATTATTTTGTTGCTTCTATTATTGCCACATATTCATCCCTCATTGTGGAATCTATTGGAAATGATTGTTTGCATGACCTCTTGGAGACAATTTCTTATCTAAGCTCATGATATAACTTGAAGTTGATACTCCATTTTATTTGTCCCTATCAAAGCTTGAAATAAAATATCTAGTTAAGTTGTATGTATCCACCTTAGAGTACTTAAATCCAAAATCTTAAGTTTCCTTTATGTACTTGAACACTCCTTCTACATGGATTTCCATTTGTCACATGAAGTAACTTCTTCAAAGGAATTTGGCTCAAATTTAGTAAATAAATTCAATTCAAAATTGTATGAAACATCTATATAATCTACACCACTTGACTTTGAATTATCTACCTCACCTCCATCTTGTCTTATAGAATATTTGGTTCTAGTATTTCCCACCTCATCAAGATGTACACTTTCAAGTGTCGTGATGAGCCATTTTGGATGTTTTTGAGAAGTTCTATATTGATTTTTTGGTGGTAATACATTATCATTAGTAATAAACCTCTCAATCCTCTTATTGACATTATCCAACTAGACTTCCTATTCCGATGAAGTTTCATGTTCAGGAGGGGGATATGGTGTTGCAAAGAGAGATTCCAAAGATTGACTCAAGATAGAAATTCCCTTTCAATATTTCTAATATCATTGTCCAAATCATGATATGTATTTACATGAGTAAACCTTTCTAGATGATCAATTTGTCACCTAATAGTTTCATCACTCTTGGTGGATTCAAAGAATATAAAATCTCTAGAAAGTATGAAATTCTCATTTTCTTCGTCATAGAGATGATATGCCTTGGTTGTATATGAATATGCCAAGAAAATGCACTTGTGACTCCTTGTATCAATCTTGTTTCTTTGTTGCTTTGGAGTCAAGGAATTATAGGTGGAACCAAAGACCTTGAGATGCCTTACCAATTGAATGTGGCCATACCACATTTCATGAGGATTCTTGTTACCAAGAGCATGAGATAGGCACGTATTCTTTACATACATTGCACAAATAACTACATTATTCCAAAACATCAATTTCATATTTTTGAAGAACGTCATGGAAGGAACCATATTTGAAAGAGCCATGCTCATATTTTCATCTACACTATTCTATTGAGGATTGTATTGAACTATATTTTGATGTTGAATCCCATGTTTGTGAATATAATCCTCAATTTCATTAGATTTCTATTATTTTCCATTATCAGTACGAAGATACATTATAGGTGATTGTGTTTCATTTTGAATCCATACATGAATTTTTTGGAATGTTTGAAAACCTTGAGATTTATCTTTCAATAAGTACACCTAACACACCCTATTGTAATCATCAATACAACATGATATATTTATTGATATTTTCAAAAGCAATATGAATGGTGCCACATGGATTAGAATGTATCAGTCCAAGTTTTCTACATGCTTTGGAATTGGAATCATGGAATGGATGTTTTCTATGTTTTCCAAGGATACAATCATGACATTGTTTCAAAGTCCTAGAGATAGTAGGAAAACCAAAAATGCCATTATTTTTCCACAAACAAAGGCTTCAATAATTAATGTGTTCAAATGTTGCATGCCACAAAATGTTAGATGACATTGTACCTCCATTGTGATGAGAAAGGTATGTAGAATTTTGTGCATGTGCAAAGGTCCCCTTCAAGTTAAAAAATATTTCATATATCACTCATGTCATCACAATAGATATAGAAGACGGAGAACACCATGCAAAATAAAATTAAGATAGATGAAGGAAGATAGATGAAATATTTACATGGTGTTCTCTATGGTTTTATATATAAGAGTTGGAGTAATAAATGAAAGATAGAGAACGCCATGCAAAATAAAATAGAGAACACCATTAAAAATCTTGAAGGGTACAAAGAGTTGTAGAGGAATATTTTGAATAAATAGAAGGAAGATATAAATCACCATGCAAAATAAAATCAAAGAGTCTACGAAACTTGAGTTTGATTTCCAATTCTTGAAGGTTTGAGACTAGATTTGTCTGCAAAATACACTGTCATTTATATTTTCATTGGATATTTCAAAGAAGTCTCTTTGAAAAGTCATGTGTCATGCTTTCCCTATGTCAAGCAACCAAACATCTCTCCAAGAAGCACATGCAGTATTAAATTAATACGCATTTACTCCAATATTGCAGTGAGAAACAAATGAGAAAATTTAGGTGCATTACCTTTTTCCGAATCCAAAATTTTGCCCTTATCTTCTTTCTTTTATTGATTTTATTTGATCCTCTCCCATGGGACTTTGAATGTTCTTGAATCATGTCAATTTCTTCCACCACAGACACAATGCAAATATGATCTCTTGCTTTGGTGATGTCTACCCTCTTGCATCTAAATTTCATTCTTCCACCTCCTATTTTACTACTTTCTCCTCTAGAAGAATCATGTGACTAATTCTTCCCTTTTTTAGCATGGAATATGGTTTCTTCAAGGAGCTAAGCTGTTATTTTCCTCTTCCTAAAGGCTTTCTCAAATTCTACAACTTTCTCCAGTAAAGGGTCAAATGTAATGGAATTCATTTGACCACTATCTTGCAAGGACTCGAGATAGTGAGAGTATGTAGGGTAGAGGGATTTGATGAATGTTGTGAGAGGAATATATATATTTACCCAATGTAATATATTTCATGCATGATGGATTTGATCTCTAATGATACAACCATGGATATTCATCCTTCAACTCGAGGTTGAAGAGTTTTACTAGTAATTGTATGAGCTCAAGTTCTTAGTGAGAATAATACAAATATTTCAACTTATTCAAAGCACTATAAGCATCATTAATTGAAAAAAATGTGATAACTCACCTCTTCACTTACAGTAGTAGTATTGAGGACATATCTTTTCTTTTGTTTGTTCTTCTATATGGGAATTTCTTTCGAAAATGTGGGCTTGGCATATCCTGCTGGCTTCTATTTTACCTCTAATCTAGAATAATATTCTACTTCTTCAATGGCCTCTCCTTCACAAATTCCATCCTACATATCATTGGAGATTGGTGTGCTCTTGATCTTCCTGAACCATCCAGAATAGTTCCCCTTGTTGATTAGCACCACACCAACTATGGAATCGATAAAATGCATCTTCAACAATATGTATAAGGTGAGTTCTAAATAAGTAATATCTCTACAATAACAATTATCTATATGGGGGAAAAAATATAAAATAACTATGAAAATCTTTTCAACAATTTTCAACTAGATTGCAAGATTATCTTTTGCTTGATTTTTTTTTTGTTTTTTTTAAATTATAGGTTCTTTACTAAATTCCAAACCCTCAATACAAATAAGATAAGGTATGTTTTCGTAATTGTCTCCACATTTGGAGATTGAAGTCACATTTCATGATGGAATAACCATTAATGGAGATACACGATGAATAACACATTACTTGAGAAACCCTAGCATCAACTTCTTTGTTCCATTGGTCTTGATTTCTTGCTTGTTTCTTCAAGTGGTTATTGTTTCCAAGAAAACTAGTGTATTTTTGATTTGCTAGCCCTCTAGGATTGGAAACTATCCTAGAAACAAACAACTAAAGCAATTTGGGATTTCCTCTATGTATGATAGATAAGATAGTGGTAAAGGAACCAAACTGGATCTTTCGCTTGACTCCTTGCTTGATCTCTCTCCCCCTTGACAGAGCTTGCAACTCCTCTTCTACTTATCCTGCTTAGAGAATATCTGTAGAAACACAATAACAAAACACAATCAAAGCATCTTGATTTATCATATCATAAGCATTGCAAAATCAGAAATACAATGAACATACAATGGCATTCACAAATACACATTGTATGGAAGAAAACTTAAAGAACTTTATTAAAATAGAAGGGAGACTAGCTGTCTGATCCAACATCATCCTCCCAGCATCAAAGCCCTCTTCACCTCATGAAAAGCAAGATCACCCAACAATACAATGCTCTTTCTCAAAGACAAACTATCAGCACTTCCTTGCAAATTACAAAATTCCAGCGTCTAGATCTCTCAGATGAGGGATCCATTTATAGATGTGTGCAAGGGTGTGAGTCATCTCTGGATTTTTTATTAATGTCATTCCACTTGTTGTTCTTGGTTCCACTTGGAGATTTCTTGGATCTCTTACTCATACTTGGGCGAATTCAAAGAGGCAAGTGTCATAGGAGAAGTTTCTAGAAGATTCCATGAGCATCCACTTAGCAAACTGTCTAGGACATTTGTCCATCCTCACTCATCGCACCCTACAGAAGGCATCTTCAGTATGCATCGCACCTAGCTAGTGTAGGAGTCAGTATGCATCACACCTTGACAGTGGAGCAGTTAGTATGGTCCTGTTTTGGCCAATTCTGAGTGGGTTTTCTGGTGGAACTTTTGGGGAATGATGTAATCAGTTGACCATGATCCTTTAGGGTATGAAACAACACTTTTAGGGTTTAATGAGCCCTAGTTTATCGACATATGAGATTTGGGTTGAAGTGCCCAAATATGTCTATAACAGTTGCCCCCTAAAGCATGAAGTCGTAAATCTTTGATGTCGTGTGAAATGCTTTATCATGAGGATCCAAGGTATTCGAACTGGAAGGTGACCTATATAAGATACAACACAATACATCATCATCATATTATTTTCATGATCTAGATGAAGCGGGCATTCCCATGCTCAGCTTTATAAATTCATTTTCATGTACATAGGACAGATAATCGTCTGCAGTGGCAGACTGGTGATTATTTATATGTAGAGTCAACATCCCTAGCTTGGATGACCATCTGTGCAGCTACTGTGTACATTTGATGTCTTTATATTCCTTAATATATCGCATCCCGGATGGATGAAACTAGATCCAAGGTCTTCAAACTCGTTCAATCTTCACCCGATGTACTAGTCGATCCATGTGAAAAGATGTTCTGAAGTCGAACATGGAAAGGCATTGCCTGATTACCAGCTAATAATGTAAGTTGTTAACAGATGCGAGAGGAATCACCAATAATGATAATGACCCTCAAGGTACTACAGTACAATTCACGTTGTGTGAATATATGATCTGATGTCGAACACCATGCAAAATCTTTCGGTCGAAGGCCATTGATGTCAACCTGTCGTCGGAAGTGAGAAACTTGCCATTGAGGCATGCAAGCTTCAAAGTACTGAAAGGGGTGTTTCTAAGTCAACTTCTTGGATAATGAGCTGAAGTTGACAAGAAGTGACCCGTCGTAGGATGGCCTTAATGTATCCCATATCTACGACACCAAACGAAGCAAATGATGTTCTGGAGGTGAAAACAATCTGACGACACAAGGTTCAGGAATGACAGTTATGAAAAATGGAGGGTGAAGGTATTCCAGTGGATAAGGCATTAACTGGATGGCGAATTCTCAACTGAATGACTTCTCTTGAACATATTGGTGACACTGAGATGGATTTTTAGCTTTAACCCGAACAAATGGATGGTGTGGAAGACCAATGGCGAAATGACTGGAGAATGGAATAACCCAACCCGTTTCAATCAAGGTGACAGAGTGAAAGTGTCATGTTCAAGACTAACCTGCTACCATAAAATTCTTCAAGTTTTCTTCCCTTTTTCCCCAGTCATTGCTGACCAGTACCTCTTTATTTTTGTCAAGCTTGATGAGGATAACATATGCTTGTTCTATAATTCGCCCTTCGGGCAAACCTGTCGCTATGTTTTAACGAACCTAGCGACAGTGAAACTCGTTCTTATATAGGGGACAAGTTTGTCGCTATTTTTTTAATGAGTTTAACGACAAGGATAACTCGGTCCTTTTCATGTTTAGAGAGTTTGAAAAGGGACAAAAAGGAAACTCCAATAGTTCTTTTTCGTAGCATAATCCCTTAAGTCTGAAAAAGGATAAAATAATACGAAAGGGATGATTTTTCGATAACTTTAGCGAGCTAAAAAGACAAGCGCTCGAACTTTTTCATGAGATAATCTCTCAGGTTTGAAAAAGATTAAAATATACAAGAGGGATGGCACTTCCCATTACTTTAACGAGCTAGAAAGGCCAATAGCTTGACAATCTTTTCATATTTAACAAATCTGAAAAGAGTTTAAAGGAGACTCGTCTTTGAGGAATGAGTGGCGTTTAGGGTAGCAATTGGCTCCGGGTAAGCTTGAAACTTCTCAAAACATGGTGATGTGAAAAGGATCGCTAACAGGACCACTCATCGCAGCTGTTCCTCAACAAGGTAAACAATCAAGTGGAATCGTATGATCAGCCAAAAGAATGGAGGTGATGGTAGGAACACAACCAAGGCTCAAAAGGTTGATACCAGGGCAATCACAAAGGTTATTTACCGAAGGTGGATTCATTTTTTAATGAGCTCGAACTGGGAGAAACTATGCTCAGTGGTAGGTTTATTTTGTAACGAGCTTGAACCACGCGACAACATATGCTCAGGTGGTAGGTTCATTTTTTAATGATCTTGAACCATACGATAACATATGCTCAGTTTTTAGTTTTCTTTTTATGTAAACTAGAAACGACAAAACTAAAAAGCTAAGGAACTACTAAGGTTAGGTAGGATAGTTTCATCAGCGTTTAGACAAAATACTTCCTTTGATACGTTCGCAGAGCAGGCAAAGATGAATGGTGTGTTAGACCAATCACCAAAGCTAAGAAGTTAAAAAAGCTAAAAAAATGAAATTTGTCGTTTTTAGCTTGCATAAAAAGGTTTGCATGACCCCAGGCATTGAGAAAAGGAGAGTCTCTAGTAACCATATGGAAATCACTGTGGTTACGCAGGATGGTTTTTGTCAACGATTAAACAAAATCACTTCCTGGGCTTCATCCACATAGTGGACAAAGGTGAATGGTGTGGGACGACACTTCCAATCACATAACCTACAGGGAAACCTATCTTTTTAGCTGGGTTCATCTAAAAATAGACAAGGGTGCATGCCCCCTCATCTTAGTTACATTCACTGGACTACTCCCGGCAATCAGGTGGATGGAATGAAGGTTCGATGTAGGAATTTATAGGGTAAGTTCCTCAAACAGAACACCAAAGGACACCGCTCACAAACAGATCGCAGATCAATACACCAGTACTTTTGACGTGGTTAAAACCCTCAAAGAGGGAAACAGTCCACGGCCTGAGCCAACGCGGCCACTTCAGGGAATTTATTAATAAAAGAATGAAAATTTACATAAGCTTCTCTCATGCACGGTTAACCTACAAATGACCCTCCATGCTCTTTAAATAGAGATCATGGACTAATCGGGTGTTAAGCCACGGATCAAGTGTCGGTAATACCGAGGAGAGAATGAACCGTCGGATCACTACATATCGTGACCGTCGGATTGTAAGTTACAAAATGTACATAGTAAAGAAACACACTTTACCTAACTCTATACTAGACCAAGTTGTACTTAACTATTTCCTATGTGTCGGAATATCCTAACATCCCCCCTTAAGAACAACTTGGGATAGGATTGAAGGATTTACAAATATGACACAATAGGAGAAGGAAGGAGGCACTAGAGCCTATCCCCCCTTAGTGAAAACTTCCTGAACTCCAACCATAAATTGAAGTTTAGTGAACTTCGCCTCTGTGAGAGCCTTTGTCAAGATGTTTGCAACTTGATCATCTGTTGAACAATATTGAACTTAGAGAACATGGTCATGAATGAGCTTTCTGATGAAGTGCATGTGCAGTTCAATGTGTTTGCTGCACTAATGTTGGACTGGACCTTTGCATAGTTGAATGGCACTTTGATTATCACACCAAAGTGTAGTCTGATGCTGCTGCTGAAAGCCAAACTCTGACAGGATATGACGAAGCCACAAGGCTTCCTTACTAGCTTCTACGGCACCACGATACTCTGCTTCTGCTGAAGAAAGAGAAATGGCACCTTGTTTCTTGCAAGCCCATGTAATAGGTCCTGAACCGAGAGTGAACACATAACCTGCAGTAGACTTCTAATCATCAGGGTCACCAACCCAATCGGAATCAGTGAAACCAACCAATAGAGGAGATGCTTCGGCACTGTAATGAATCCCAAACTGAACTGTACCTCGAACATAACGAAGTATTCTTTTAGCTGCTTTCCAATGACTTTCACGTGGGTTTTGCATAAACCGAGCAACAAGGCCAACAGCAAAGGAAAGGTCAGGACGAGTATGGGTTAGATACAAAAGTTTTCCTACAAGTTGACGGTATAAGGTAGCATCAACTTCAGGAGAAGTACAAGTGACTGAAAGTTTGACTCCAGACTGAAAGGGAGAAGGGGCTGGCTTACAGTCTTCCATGTGAAAATGGCGTAGAATATCACAAGCATACTTGGACTGAGAAAGGGAAATACCTTCCTTGGATTGCAAGACTTGAAGACCTAGAAAATAATGTAAGTGTCCATAATCTGTCATTTCAAACTTCCTTTTAAGGCTAGACTTCACATGGTTTAAAAGGTTGGGATCACTACCAGTCAGGATAAGATCATCAACATAAAGAACAAGAATGATAAGAGACTTGCCCACTTTCTTGGTGTAGACAGTATTGTCAGAATGACACCTAGAGAAGCCAGATTCTGAAAGAAAGTTATCCATTCTGGCATACCAAGCTCGAGGAGCTTGCTTGAGACCATAAAGGGATTTCTTAAGCTGACATACAAGGCTGGAGTCTATTTATCTAAAGCCAATAGGTTGTTCCATATAGATTTCTTCATGCAAGTCCCCATGCAAGAAGGCAGATTTAACATCCATCTGATGGACTTCCCATTTGAAAGAAGCAACAAGGGAAAGAACAAGGTTTTGGCAACAGGGGAGAAGGTTTCAGTGTAATCAATGCCTTCAACTTGTGAAAATCCCTTAGCAACAAGATGAGCTTTATGTTTATCAACTTTCCCATCTGGTCCATACTTGGTTCTGTAAACCCATTTGCATCTAACAAGTTTTCGTCCCTTTGGTAGAGGAACAAGATCCCATGTATCATTTGCCAATAATGAATGATATTCTTCATTCATAGCTGCTTCCAAATCTGGATGGCCTGAAGCTTCTGCAAAGGTGTCAGGATCATAATTCACTGAAGCTTGAGCCAGTAAAGAAGAGGCTCTCTCGAACTGAGAACGTGTACGTCGCTGATCTGTAGGATCACCGGCAAGATCACCTGCTGCATCCCGAGTAGCACGGACCCATTTTGGAATATGAGGAGCTGAAGGAGGATCCTGAGAAGGTGGGGGAGGATTTTCATCCTCACTTTCATCATCTGAAGAAGAAATATTTTCAAAAGTAGAAGAGATAGGGAGAGGTGGCACATCCACCGAACTAGGCTCGCAGGCCGATATATTTTCATCAAACTTTACATCTCTTCTAATGATAACATTTTTGGACTTAAGTGGAATAAGTCTATATCCTTTGACATCTTCAGAATATCCAACAAAAATACATTTTTCATTCTTAGGTTCTAAAGCTTTATGTTTCTCATCTGGAATATGGGCCCATGCTTCACTTCCAAAAACACGAAAGTGACTTACATCTGGTTTGATTGAGCTCCATGCTTCTTCTGGAGTGATATTCTTTAAAACCTTAGTAGGAGTGCAGTTTATTATGTAATTTGCACAGTTAATTGCTTCTGCCCAATAATTAAGACTAAGTCCTTTAGATTGAAGCATACAATTAGCCATTTCCTTTAAGGTGCGATTCTTTCTTTCAGCTACACCATTTTGTTGTGAAGTATATGGAACATTATGTTGCATTTGAATTCCATTCTCAGTGAAAAAGTTGATGAATGTGTTTTTAACATATTCTCCGCCATTATCAGATCTTAGCTTAAGAATTTGATGTCCATATTGTTTTTCAACAAAGGCCTTAAAGGCCAAGAACATGTTAAATACTTCACTCTTGAGTTTTAAGAAGTATACCCAAGTGCGTCTGGAGAAATCATCAATGAAAGTTAAGAAATACTTGTAGCCAGAGAATGAAGCAACTGGAAGTGGACGACATAAATCACTATGCACGAGCTGTAAAGGGGCCGAGGCGTGCCAAGAGGCACGTTTTTCAAAACTGTCCCAATGATGTTTTCCGAGTACACATCCGGAACAAACACCATCTTGACAAGATACTATTGGAAGACCTGTCACCATATTTTCTTCACATAGATTCTGAAGAGAGCGATAGTTTAAGTGATCAAATGCTCATGCCAAAGTTTGCTCACTTCATCATTATGAGCAACAAATACTGAGGGAAGATTTGATGTCCCAAAGTTGTGAAACTTATACAACCTTGTAGAATCATCAGCAATGTCAATAGCTAAAATCTGTCTAGGATCTCTTAGGTCCTTAATTACAACATCGTGAGGTCAAAATTCAAAGATTTTACCTTCACCTGAATGGGTTATCTGATATACAGATAGAAGGTTGCAGGATAAGGTTGGAACACATAATACATCATTAAACTGACCATTGTCTAGATGAACAGTTCCAGTCCCTACAACACTAAGAGATCTATCATCACCAACATATATATTTTTGGTGCTACAATCATTTAAAGAAGAAAACATGGCTTTGTTTTTGGCCATGTGATAAGAAGCTCCAGAATCAATGAGCCACTCATGAGAATGAGAAGAAGAAGATACATTTAGTGCATAGCCAGACCGAGATGCTTGACAACCACATGCAGAAAGTGCCATTCCTGAAGATGAAGTTGAAGTTGAAGAGTGCTCCAAATGGATGTTATGCTTCTTCATTGTTGCTTCCAAGGCTTCCATCTTCTTAAAGCATTTGGATTCTAAGTGGCCATCTCGATTACAAAAGTTGCAATGTCTATCAGTCTTCTTCCCTTTGTTTTTATTTGTCTTATCATTTTGTTGAAATGATTTTTCATTTTGAGGCTGAAATTGCTTAGGACCCTTGTTTGGTTTAGGAACATTCTTTTTAGGATACAACTTCTTAGAATTCTTTGGATTTGGTGGCTGCTGGGCGGCTAACGCTTTCTTAGAAGAGTTTCCAAGATGAAGAAGACCAAGGTGTAAGATTTTTTCTTGTTCTCTTATTAAAGAATCACAAAAGGAATCAAAGGAAGGGGACTTGTAGGTTTGTCCTTGAGAAATGAAGGTTTCTCTTGTAGAATGGAAGGTGGAAACAAACACAGAATAGGCTAGTCCCAACTTAGTAAGAATGGAGTAGATAAGGCTACTATCTTCTTTCTTAACCTTAACACCTTCCAAGAGAAGTCTAAGGGTCTTGAACTTGGACAAAAAATCTTCAATGCAAGAAAAATTATTGGGGTCCAATGTAAGCAATTCATTTTCAAGTTGATGGGCTTTAAGTTCATTTTTAATTCCAAAGACTTTAGTAATCTGTTTCATTGCTTCATCAGGAGTATCAAGTTCTGCAATATGGAATCTAAGATCTGGAGAAATAGACATCCCTATCAACCCACGTGCTTGGTCTTGTCTATTTTCCCATTTAGCTGCCTTGTCTTCATCTTTTGGTTTGGTCTCTTGGCCTGTGGCTATTCTGTAAAGACCTTTACTTCTAAGTAAATCCACAATGTAGGACCACCATTGGAAGTAGTTGGTGCTGTCAAGAATAACTTGGCATGGAATTTCCATTTTAAAAAAAAACTGAAGCCACAGATGCTGAAACTAAGTGTTGTAATGGAAAGATCTCGAAAAATTAGGCTGTTTCAAAAAAAACGGTTCTGAAAACGGCTTCCGGATGAAGAAGTTATGGCTTTTTGAAGAAAATTTGATGAAGTCGCCGATGAAGTGCGGGAATGTGCGGAAATGAAAAATCCGCCCCCACAAAATGGAGACTTGAACCCAAGACCTCTACTCTCATAAATTATCTTTGCACCAAGTGAGCTATACAAAAAGTTTGAGAGAGAGAGAGAGAGGGGGGTTGATGCTTTGGGTTGCGTGCTTGCTTTGAGAAAGCTCTTTTTCCCTACAAAACAAAAAACACAAAACCCAACACGGACATAAAAAAAAAACGAACCTTACGACTCAAAGTTAGCTTTAGCCAGAAACTAAATATTTTCAAAAACGAACCTTGCGGCTCGAAGTTAGCTTTAGCTGGAAACTAAATATTTTCCTCAATGTTTCTGATTTTCCGAGATCACACTAAGGCGCAGCGGAAAAGAGCATACGCATGAGAAAAATCCTTCCTTTCTGTTTCTGATTTGCCCAAATCGCACAGAGTTGCAGGGCAAAGAGCATACGTAGAAATGAAAGGTATAGATCCGGTAATAAAAAAAGCTAAATAAACCGAAAACCGAAATAAACAGAGAGAAAATAACTGTAAACTGCAAATAAACACTGTATACCTCCAGATCTTAAAAATGATGCAGCTAGGGCTACCGGAAACCTTTTTGCGTGAAACGAAAGGGGTTCCTCACTGGAACAGATGCTCCCAACACAACAGAGCAGTCCTCTCATCCCGAAAGCAGTCAGAAACAGTAGATCTAGGAAACGGTAGTTGGATGCAGTTCTAACGGCTTTAGATTTGGATCACCAACGGACGCGGCCCTCAAATAGCTCTGATACCATGTAGGAATTTACAGGGTAAGTTCCTCAGATAGAACACCAAAGGAAACCGCTCACAAACAGATCACAGATCAATACACCAGTACTTTTGACGTGGTTAAAACCCTTAAAGAGGGAAAGAGTCCACGACCTGAGCCAACGCGACCACTTCAGGAAATTTATTAATAAAAGAATGAAAATTTACATAAGCTTCTCTCATGCACGATTAACCTACAAATGACCCTCCATGCTCTTTAAATAGAGATCATGGACCAATCAGGTGTTAAGCCACGGATCAAGTGTCGGTAATACCGAGGAGAGAATGAACCGTCAGATCACTACATATCGTGACCGTCGGATTGTAAGTTACAAAATGTACATAGTAAAGAAACACACTTTACCTATCTCTATACCTAACTCTATACTAGACCAAGTTGTACTTAACTATTTCCTGTGTCGGAATATCTTAACATCCGAGAGACACTCTTGATGCAAAAGGACAATTTAGGGATGATGATCGACTTGGAGCTATGCTTGAACCGGGAAATGAAAGCTGGTCAATAGTGACAATATTGTCTTCATGTGGGAAACACATCACTCGAAAGAGTGTTAAAGCAATAGCCTCCATGTTGTAAACATAGTCACGCCCAAGGAGCATATTGTAATCTAACGGCCCTTGGACTACCATCACGTTCAAGTGAATGGTTTTCCCTCCCAAAGTTATCAATAACTTAGGGGGGATCCCTAACGGTCAAATGGTTCCTTTGTTAAATCCTGAAAAATTCTGTGTAACAGGCATAAGCAATGGCGAACCATGTGCTTTGCAAGCAGTTGAGGAAAGGATACTCACTGAAGCCCCTTCATCTATGATAGTGCTAGAAACGATCATTTTGTAAGCTTGTACTATGATCCAGAATGGTACATTAGAAGGAAGGTGGGATTTCACTAGTCGATTCCAATCAAAGGAAGTAACTAGACTTCTTGGAGGGGGTACCGAATAAACGGTTGAATTAACCCTTTAAGTAGTGGGAACTGGGGGATTCTCTTCCTGTTGTGAAGGAATGGGTGGATTGCCCCCAAGTTCGTTGGACTCTGAAGTAATAAAAAGAATTTGAACAGTATCGTTCTCACTCTTTTCGAGAAGTGTATGATCTTCTGAAGGTAAAACTGGGTCAACTGCCATCTCGACCTGTTGAATTTGGTCCAGTACGGACTTAGAAGATTCACTTTCAACGATAGGTGTTTCGACCGATGGTTAAGTTAAGTTAGTCAGATTTTCAACTAGTAAAGGACTTGGGGAGAGTTTCCTGTATCCAGGTGGAAGTCTCTGCAATGAAGCAGGACAGTTATGCAACATTGTTTTGGCTTCATCCAAAAAAGGACAACAGGGAAGGGTATGGTCCCCTTCACATAAGCTACATGGAATTTTGACTCTTCCTTTCTGTCCACTATTACTAGTTGATGGTGTGCTGTCAACATGATCACCAGAGGTTGATGACACCGGTTGGTGCGAATGGGGGGACCATTCTCTCAAGATCTGAGGAATGCATGGACATTCTCGATGAAAATGGTCTCCTTTGCAAATTATGCATGGATGTCTGGGTTTGGAAAGTTCAGTGTGTGGATTTTCACCAGATGCTGCATGGTTGCCCCCTTGCTTAACTGACTTCTTCTTCTTCTCCTTCCCTTTCTTCTTCTTCTTAGTCACTCGGTTACTAGCATCGCTATTTTCACCAAGCGAAGAGGAAGAAGGGGAGGGAGACACAAACGAAGAAGAAGGCAAAGGGTCAACTTCAGTATTAACTGGTTGCTGATTCGATTACTGAGGAATCATGGTATTTTAAACGACAGAGGTTGAGAATACCCATACTGGCAGACCAATTGTAATTCCTGGAAGGGACAATGTGGCCATATACAGAGCACCAATATTTCCCCAAGAGGAAAAAGGACTAGGATTCCCCTCGAAAGGGATTCCTTGATTTGGGGGCTCCATTATCTCAACCTAAGATCAACGAAGGAATAGGGATGTTATTCTGAATTTAATCAATTTTAAAGAAGCTTTGACACAACTTTCTGTTTTCAAGTTTTAAGAGTCGAGAAAAGGCTAAAGATGACTCTAGTCCACTTCAATTTTTAATGATCCTAAAGTGACAAGTGCTCAGATGGACCTTTTCTTTTAAGGAGTCGAAAAGGAATGAAAGTGACTACTCTGGAAATCTAGACAAAGGGATTACCAAACTAATCGCAAAACTGCAATATACGCCTTGGTGGTAAATTAAAGAGAAATTACCAAGGACTTATGTATGGCAGTCAATCTTCCCGAATGCTGTGTTCAGTGCATTGCGATCGATAGGGCGGCAGACACGGCTTCCTATGGATAAATCATATAAGCCTATTGTGGTCTCCCAATATATACACGACGATACGGGGAGCACAAGTCCGTGCTAGCACTTGTCGTATCAAAGAGGAGGAATCACCCAACCTTCGATGAAAACGATAGTTACTAGATTTTACGACACCGGAACACGTCTCTAGCCTAGACCTCTAGATGTGTTGCGTTAGGTTCCAAAGCGTTGTTAAGTTCATTGAAATTTATTTTAGAGTTGATCTTGTTTAGAATTTTTCCTTTCAATGGTTCACCGCGTGATGTAGATGTAAAATTCCTAAATATGCAATCTACAATGATAAACAATCATTGTTTATTTTTAGCAATGAAAATCCTAGCTACTAAGGAAAGAAGATTATGATTCTTTCAAACAAAGAGCAAAGAGCACACACTAAATGCACTTTTCCTAAATTATTTTTCGCACACAGTCTAAATGCAAATGCAAATGCATGTATTGGTTTTTCGTTCCCTTAATGTGAGAAATGCCAAAAAGGAAAACTAAGCATAGCAAAGATCTGAAATATTTCATTCAAAGCGACATTTCGATTTATTTTCAAAATGGAAAGGAAGACTAAACGACACTTTTCAATTTCGAATATAAAATTCTTTCGACACTTCGAATAACAACAAATCAAATCAAATATATGAAAAAAAGTTCAACGACTATTCAGGGAAGGAAGACTTCATGACACTTCTCTTTTTTGACACAAAACGACAGTTACGACACTCTTTGTACCAAAACAACAGATCGATTTAAGCAACTTTTCGACAAAGGATTGTAAATGATCGAAAAATACATAAAAACATTTACTAATCCTAATCAATGGAGTTTAATCTATGAAATGCAGGCAGGCTTCAGCAATGAGGACAAAAAACAAAGCTGAAAACAAGGACAAAAAACCCCAAATTTCAAGAAGAGAAACAGGATCACTCAGTCATCGCACCTATGCTTCACAAAAAAAAGTATGAATCGCACCTACTACACTCGGGAAGTGCGATGCATACTGGTTGACA
This sequence comes from Pinus tabuliformis, assembly GCA_031772625.1. NCBI lineage: Eukaryota > Viridiplantae > Streptophyta > Pinopsida > Pinales > Pinaceae > Pinus > Pinus tabuliformis. The sequence goes on from CM062807.1 coordinate 700,385,698, forward strand.
GTGACAGACAGTGCGATGGGCCAGGGAGTGCAACTGAGATGGGTTTTAGCTCAAATTTGCAGTTGATTTCAGTGAGTTGAGCTGAGCTATGATGGACAGTAAAGAGCAAAGTACAGAGGAATCATCTTGGGAGGTTACTGAGCTACCAAGAGGACATCTAGAATGCTTGTAAGTCAAATGTTCAATTCATAAACCAAACGGGAGATTGACTGAAGTAGCATTCATCTATTATGCAATTACAAAGCAAGAGTAATTCGAAGGCTATCTGGCTAACTTCAGGTTCTGTCTATAGTTTATAAAGAAAACAATCAATAACAAACAAACATCTATTCGATCCCCAGCGAAGTCGCCATTTTGTTTCCGGGAAAACTAGTGTCTTTTCGATCTACTAGCCCTCTAGGATTGGCAGCTATCCTAGAAACAAACAATCAAAGCAATTTGGGATTTCCTCTATGTATGATAGATAAGGGAGAGGTAAAAGAACCAACCTAGATCTTCCGCTTGACTCCTTGCTTGATCTCTCTCCCCCTTGACAGAGCTTGCAACTCCTCTCCTACTTATCCCGCTTAGAGAATATCTGTAGAAACACAGTAACAAAACACAGTCAAATCATCTTGATCTATCATATCATAAGCATTGCAGAATCATAAATACAATGAACATACAATGGCATTCACAAATGACAACATTCACAAATACACGATTGTATGGAAGACAAACTATTGTTCTTTCTCAAAGACAAACTATCAGCACTTCCTTGCAAATTACAAAATTCCAACCTCTAGATCTCTCAGATGAGGGATCCATTTATAGATGTGTGCAAGGGTGTGAGTCATCTCTGGGTTTTTGATTAGTGTTGTTCCACTTGTTGTTCTTGGTTCCACTTGGAGATTTCTTGGATCTCTTACTCATCCCTGGGCGAATTCAAAGAGGCAAGTGTCATAGGAGAAGTTTCTAAAATATTCCATGAGCATCCACTTAGCAATAGCAAATTGTCTCAGAGATTTGTCCATCCTCGCTCATCACACCCTACAGAAGGCCTCTTCAGTATGCATCGCACTTGGCTAGTGTAGGAGTCAGTATGCATCGCACCTTGACAGTGGAGCAGTCAATATGGTCTTGTTTTGGCCAGTTCTGAGTGGTTTTTCAGGTGGAACTTTTGGGGAATGATGTAATCAGTTGACCATGATCCTTTAGGGTATGAAACAACACTTTTAGGGGTTAATCAGCCCTAGTTTATTGACATATAAGATTGGGGTTGATGTGCCCAAATATGTCTATAATAGTTATAGCTTCCTTTGTGTGCCATGTAGAATCCCAACACACCTGGGTATGGGGGTAGGCTTGATAAATTGATCTTGAGACGTCTCGATCTATAAATAGTTCCTCTCCCTACTAAGAAGATCGTCGTAGCAAACCCTACTACTAAGAAGGAGAAAGATGGAGGTGTTAAGTTGAAGTAGACAATGCCAAAGGCCAAGTAAGTGTCGATTATTACTATTGAATATGAAGAGTTATGAACATTGAGAAACTAGACATGAATCAACTTGCATACTATTGTGAGCCCATGATGTAAGTGTTATATACAAATACTTGTAGGCATGAGGTTTTGCAAGTCACAGGAGTAAAGGAGAAGCATTAGGGTTCAAGGAGAGAGTGCAAGCGTTGAGCATTACATTCCATGTGAGAGTGTTAATGCCAATCATTAGAATTATTAGAGAGAGTGCAAGTGCCAATCATTAGAATTCATGGAGAGAGTGCACATGAAAAGAATCTAAACATATGCTTGGACGTATAACAAAGTAATCAAGTGCCCAACAATTTGCAGGCCTAAGAAACTATTGATCAACAACCCTTGATCAAATTCAAGGTCAATTTTTCCACTTTTGAATCTTCCAAATGATCCTCATGGAGACCCAAAATGTTTAAGAGCTTAAAATCAGTTCGATATGTGGTACCTCATTACAAAAGGATAATCAATATGGTTTCTCCTCCCAAAAATTATAGGGTTGTTAAAATGAAATAAATTGGTTGTATTCATCCTTTCATTTGATAGCTCTATCTCTCAACTACACCTAGCACTTTTACATAATTTAAAATGAAGATCATTCACCTAAGATACAACCAATATTCATTTTACCTTCCTAAATTTATCCATTGTATCCTTTCAACATTCACCTTTTACATTTACCATTAATTATTTTACTTTTCTATTTACCATAAACTATTATCCAATTTCATTATTTTTTTCTTTCCATCAATTTTATCCACCCCTTATTATTTTGGAATTTTCCATACATCCACGTGTTTGTACTTAGCCTTTCCACTTTCCATATTCCTACTATTTACCATTTCTATAATTTTCATTTCCATTTCTAACTAGTTTTTATATTTTTGCCTTTCCATTCTCCATACTTCTAGACAAATCTATTCTATTTTCCATATCATTTCCTAGTCTATACTTGGAAATATTTCCATATTATTTCCCCAACATCTAATATATTCATAACCTCTCTGCACTATCCACATATATGTTATAACACTTAGTTTATTTTTTAGGTTGAGCATTCCTTTGCGAGGAATTTTGTATGCACACACCTCTGTGCACCCTTTCCTCCACACACCTCCGCACATTACTTTCCACATATATGTTATAGCACACCTCTATACTAACCACATATATGTTATAACACTTAGTTTATTTTTTAGGTTGAGCATTCCTTTGCCATGAATTTTTTGTGCATAAACCTCTGCACACTCTTTCCTCCACACACTCCTGCACATTACTTTCACCTTCTCATACCACTTAACCTCCACATAAACCTTTTCTCCCCACACCTCACACTCCATACTAGAAGTATGTTTTATTACTTAGTTAATTTTAACTTTATTTACTTTTATTTTCCAAATTCTCACATTCCATCTCTGCATTATTATTATTTCTTAAATTATTTTATCCAAACTTCATTTTTCATATGTCCCTATAACATGTGGTAGCTAGTTAGACATACCCCAGACGAAATTGCAAAACATTGATTGCACAATGTTGACTAAGGGATGAGTTGGAAAACAAAGGAAAACATGTAATGCTCTCCACAAATTGTGTAAAGTTTCATGACTCACTATGCTTAATACATGAGCAATGTAAGGGAGGTTTACTTTATAAATACATTGAGGCATATTAACACCATGAATGAAGAATTAAAAGGTATATTTATCGATCAAAAGGCAAAAATTCATGAGGAGAAAATCAACGACTACTAAGTCACTTCGTGCATATCGATAACTTTTGAGTCACGAACTTCTAGAGGCCATAACTTGAGTTCCCAATATCCAATTTGCGAATATGAGAGCTTACTAGAAAGTTTTAAATGTGAAGAACACATTAGAAGTGGTTTCCATGTTTAAAATTATATATATAAATTTTAGAAGTTAAAATAATAGTCATGACCATTTTGGTCGTATCACTAAATTAATTTTGAAAATTATTTATAGAAATTAAAAATCAAGAATATCTAAAATGGGGCCAGATTGGAGGAAGAATCCTTAACTTCATATTTTCAAAATGGATCTTCATTCAATTAACACAAAGAGGAAAAACTTAATCATCATGTAGTTATAAGATGAAGAAAATATTATAAAGGGAGAAAATCACATTCGGAAGCGAGATTATTTTTGGGGTTCTTGTTGAAGATGGGTTATCCTTTCCAAAATATTTTTTTAATCAACTTGCTTAACTTCCCCTCTCATATATTCTTCCACGTGTCTTTCCATTATATTTTACTTGTGTTCTCAATTACATGAAGATTTAGGTTTGATTATGTCTTCTCATCTCATCTCATCAAAGCACTTCATATTGTATTTCTTGTCCAAGGGAGCAAGATCCCTCCTTGTATTAAAGCAAATGTAGTTTAAATACAATTTACCTATTTGTCATATAGGAGGTTGTTTTAGTTTTTAGACAATGTCAAACTTGTCATATTGAGATACCATCATTAAATTTTCCCGCAAAGAGTTATTCAAGTTTCATGTTGCGGACATGAATATGTATAATAATGTACCATTGGATTCTTGTGCAATTGAAGCTTTACAAACTCATTTGATTTTAACATATGCGGTATTTTAAATCTATTTGAAGACATGTTCATATGCATCCAAAATGTATGATATAAATCTATCTTTTCTATCTTTTCTATGCATTCAACATGTCTTCAAATGTTTTCATGTTGAATGCCCCCAATTCGACCAACTGGCAGATGCATCCAACATTCGATGGATATGGTCCAACATATATTCTGGAGGTTTAATATATGTTATATATATAAACATATAACAGTTATATGTTAATCGTTACAACGATGGTTTCGTTATGTTATATATATATATATATATATAACAATGGTCAGGGCTTCGCAAGGTTGGAACCTGGGACCCCCACCCAACCAACCACTTAACATAATACGGTAACCAATGAGCCAATCGATTGTTCATTGATTTGCGTACCAATCAGACAAACTTAAACCCAAGCAAATCCAAGAGTCGGGAGGAGGATACTAGTGAGCTGCAAGCAGAGGAACTAGAACGCAAGGAACCTCGCGTATGTAGAACTAGGAGAGCACACTATTCCAAGAGGAATATTTAGGGGAATATTCCTAGAATATTCTCACAAAATCTGTCATGGAATCTAAAAGATTCTTTGAGGGACCATACTTGATTTTGGCAAAATATAGTCAAGTTTATACTCAAATTACTTAAGAATTTTCGAGAGGATTTTACTACTGCAGTCTATTTTTGGATCTGAGTGGCCCATTTTCAGGTCACTCCCATGATTAGAGGCATAATGATGTATTTTTCCATGTACTCATTTTCATTTTTGTTGAGATAAATGAAGCCTCCACACTATGGAATCGGGGGCCAAAGACGTAGTCCACATTAGACAAACTCTATTATCAAACATTGTGTGCATCGTCTTTATGGTCTCCTTTATGTTTCTTCTTCTTTAAGTGTTTGCATATATGGTTTTTACATGTTCTTCCATGCAATTCTAAAAACATCAATGAAGTAAAGATCCCCAATCATGTTGGTATCAAAGTAGTCTTCTTTCTGATGTGAATTGTGAGTGTGGATGATAACCAGGGCCAAACTCAAAGAGGGTGAAGGAAAACTCAAGTCTTTTGACCCAAATCTTGGACGTGCAAAACAAATAAGGAAGATGGAGGATGAATATGTTCATACAAAGAATGAGCAAGATTTTTGTATATATTTTTACATGGAAAATAAGGTAGATAAATTGTTTGCATATTATGAGAATAAACTATTAAATAAGGAAAATAAAAAGAAAGAGAAAGCATAGGATAATGCTTCAGTAAATCAAGGAAATGTAGGAGAGCCTCCTGAACATCCATCTCCATATTCAAGTGAATGTTCTACTTCTTCATCTTCTTCCCATCATTCAAATAGGCAACATAGAGATGATTTTAAAAAGATTTTTTTTTAAGTTGGATGTAAAATTTTGTTTTCCCGTGTTTAATGGATAATGGATAATCTAATTCAAAGTTAAACAATTGGATCAAACATATTGAAGTATATTTCCAAATACAACAGATTGAAGAGGATGAGCAAATATCCATTCATCATTTCTTCGACTAGTAGGTACCGCTCTTGTATAGTGGGAAAGAAAACTTCAGAAAGGTAGCAAGTATATTGGTATACTCCTTTCTTCTTGGTATGAATTTGTTTCTTCATTAAAAAGGAAATTTTATCCTTTGGGATACCGGCAAAAAGCCATGATGAAATGGAAATATCTAAGACAAGGCAAAGGTCATAGTTTTAAAAGTTTCATGGAAGAATTTAGGAAGCAAGCATTGGCATTTGGCATTCCTTTAGATTCACCTTATACTTTGATGAAATATTGTAACACCCTCCTCACACATCCACCCAAGTAACTGTGCCAACCGAGGTAAACATGAGACGAGAGGCTACTTTGATCAGATTCGACCTCCTAGGTGACCTTAAAGAAGTGGAATCGATGGAACATCACACACAACCATCCAACACTATTGACATAATCCTCAAAAGACAATTCATCTACTTACACATCTTGTCTTTGGGTCCTACTAATGTTATGGACAATTTAAGGCTCAGTCACTCTCATGCTATGGGTAAGGCAGTGACCAGAGACCTAAATTCACTATCATAGGCCTGCATGCCAGTGACTGTGGATGAAACTTTCTATTTATGTGCCAGCGACACTAGGATTTCATCCACATTTTCAGGCCTAGAGCCCAGGCTACTGCCCAAAATGGAATGAAAGCTCAGAATTAAGTAAAGTACAAGAAAACAATGATGCAAAAGTAAATAGTTGGTCAAGGCCTTAGCCATACCCCTAATATCTATCATAGGAATTATCAAACATATCATCAACATGTAACCTACATGTGTAAATAATAGAGTTAAGTGTAGGGATCTCTTACTTATCTAAGAATCGCCATGAACCATTGTTTCCACATGTCATTTGATACCTTATCACTTATTAAGTCATAGATACAATATCCATTCAAATACAAGTAAAATTGAGAGCCAAACATAGTTGCTGCCATAAAATGAACATATAACCAACATGATAAGAACATAATTACATTAAACATATCAACCATCAAAATCCATATATACACCAGTACATTTACACATGAAAATCAATGAAATGAATTTCTCATTAATCAATGCAATGAATCGACTGGAGATGGGACTACCACATTCCACCTGACCATAGATTGGCTAAGCTAAGTCTCTTTTCAACCAATCACCCCGTGCCATATTCCAAGCATGAATGTGGGACTCATAGAACACATCAAAAACACCAATCAATGTGGATGCCACTGGAGCTCTCTATCTACACCGTGAGGAATTTGAGTGCCTCCTAGTCTCTCAGGCTTTACTGTGCATCCGCAGTCTGATCCAGAGATCACTATGTTGGAGATAATGGAGAAAGCCAAACTTAGTTTACTGTTGTGGTGAGGATAGGATTGAGAGTCTAACTTTAGATCTCACATCCTAATATTCAGGAAATGGTTCAAACCAGCTGACTGTGAGAAAGCCTATATATATGAGGTTGTTCTCCTGATTGTATATGGTGTGTATGTGTGTAGTGCTTGGGCACTCTCTAGGTATTTCACTTGGAGAGCCACTTAATTAATAGACATTATCCATTTTTATCATGGTATCGGAGCTAAGTGCGGTTGCGTGGTGATTGAAGCTACGAAAATTTGTGCAGCAGATTTGGTGGAGCGTGATGCCGTGGGCTGCTGAGAAGAAGTGATCTGTAAAGGGGACTGTTAAATAATATTCTGGGCATCACAATTATCTCGTATTAAATTACTTTTGATCCTAATTGCGCAACTCCTGCACCGATTTCCCAAGATTTTGTACATTTTCTTTTAGAACTATCTCATGCACCTTAGCTTTTTTTTGTCTACGCTTTGTTCCACTTGGAATCTAGCTTGGGCACATTGGCTTCTACTTTGGTCTGACTTTAACTCTGATCACATCACTCATAAACTCGGATTAGGTATCACAGGCACCGGTGGCACTAGTTCCCACGACTTTGTTTCTTTGATAGGAACCGGTGGTTTTTTCAACCAACGACTCAGTATAGCCGGCACGTTATGGTGAATGGCAACAAGAGCCTCTAAGGCCGTTTTCATGTAGCAGCATGGACGTTTGGAGTTGTTATGGTAGTGAGGGTTTAACTTGTGGTTGCAGTTCACAACTCAGAGCTTCTTAAGGACCATAAGGCCATATGTTGTTGCAGTAAAGTAAATCCTGGCTGCACATTGTATTTAAGGCGTGATCTGGGCACCAGTTCATTACTTGTGTAGATCAGTGGTTTGGAATAGTGGTGAAAGAGAACGGGAGACTTCCTTGGAGGCCAAACAGTCTGAGTCCGGCACTGCGTTGATCAAGAATTGGTAGTGTTGCGTGGATTCAATTGTTGGTGCCTTCGATCATTGTAGATGCGTGGTGTCGTGGATCAGTAGATCTGCTTTTGGGTGCAGCGTAAAAGAGTGAAAATTTCTGCAAGATAAGAGGAGGGCAGTCGATTGCAGATCGTTGGTGTGTATGCCAAACAGGTTGTGGAAATCCCAAAACCAATTGGGTAAATTTTCTTGTAAATTATTATATGTCACAGAAAATGTGAATTTTTTTTGCTGATTTGAACCCATCTTTAGAAATATGTGCATCATAATTACTTACTGATAGCGTTTCCAGCTTGTGAGAGGTTGTTTAGTTGCTCATCGCCAGAGCCGAGGGCACTAAGACCTGCGTGGCACGGAAACCATTGTCTACAAGGTTCTACAGTTGAAGAGCTACCAAAGGGAGAAGTTTCCCGCCCTTGTGGTAATGGGGTTGTTGGAGCTCATTAGAGGACCGTGTGGAGTCGAAAAGAAATCTCGAAGCGAGATAAGCTGAACTTTAACAACATGTCTTTATTTGAAGATATTTTTAATTCTGATGATGATCTTTTTCTCATGTGGGCATTTGGCATTAACATGGGTAGTATATTCGAGTCAGAAGAAATTTCAGAAAAACAATGTGGTTCTATTGATGACCACGAGAATCAAGAGGCACAGTCTGTTGTGCAAGACTCACAAACTGATTTTCAAGAAGGGTGTGAAGAGGAACAAAGTGTTGAAGATCAAAGGGACGAGCCAGATGAAGATGATTTCAAAGATGTGGCAGAAGAAAACAAAACTGAAGAAAATTTAAATTGTGATGATCTCATTAATATTTCTGTGTGTGCAGATGTTACCAACAACAACAAGGAAAAAGTAACGAAGTTTGAAGAAGAATTGAAGTTTCTTGAAGCATGGCTTGAAACACCATGTCTTTATGAAATCAACATAGAAGTTGAAATAATAAATGGTGAAGACATCACCACTGGCGTTCAGATAGTTGACACCAGAAATAGTGAGAAGGAAAATTCTCCTATCCAGCCTGCCATAATCCTGAGAAGGATGAGAACAAGAATTCAAGTTTTCCTTCACAGGGAAAGAAATGAGGTGAAGATACATCACTATCTCATGTCGAGGAAAGTGAAGATGAAGCCTCGACTCAAGAGGAACAAGCATGGACTCTCAAGCAAGAAGACGAAAATGAAAGTATGTTGCCAAGTTTTTTTCATGTTTTTAATTATAAGCCTAGCTGAGACTAGACCAACAGGCATATGTTATTGTTCAGTACCCTTTCTCCATTAAGGGGGAGTGTTGGAGATAATAGAGAAAGCCAAACTTAATTTACTGTTGTGGTGAGGATAGGATTGAGAGTCTAACTTTAGATCTCATATCCTAATATTCAGGAAATGGTTTAAACCACCTGACTGTGAGAAAGCCTATATACTAGGTTGTTCTCCTGATTGTATACAGTGTGTATGTGTGTAGTGCTTGGGCACTCTCCAGGTATTTCACTTGGAGATCCACTTAATTAATAGACATTATCCATTTTTATCATTCCCTACACTGAGAAATACTCTCCAGGCTTTGTCGTGCATTCCATCCTGGAATCACTAGGCCCAACGGAGAGAAAATCAACCTCTTGGCTTTACCATATATCCCGCCATCCACTGGAAAGGATTCCTAGGCCCACCGAGGCACACAATCTGGGTTTATTGCAACCCACAGTCTAGTTCAAGGGTTACTAGGCCAGTGGCTTCATGCATCCTTAGTCTGATTCAGGGACCACTACCACCATGTGTTTATCAATTCAGAGATACACCCCACTTAGCTTTGAATCCAATCCGTCCATCCCACACAAACCGCATAAGAGAACCCATCTCATCGAAGCTATTAGGGAATGGCAAGGCTAGGATGAAAATACTGTCACACCTAGAAAAACCCATGCCATGGTAGAAGAGAAACACATGAAATCCCATGCATGTTTTTGGCTTCAGGGGGCTTGACCCAGGTTCAACGTTAATTAACCAAACAAATCCCTACACTATTGGCCCTTTCAGCATCATCCCACGGAGCGTGGACTGAAGTCTCACCCGAAGTAGTATGGGGGGATGCTGGAACCAAGTTTTTGCACCCTGAGATGGTTGTGATGCCATTTGATTCCTTCTATCCCTGCCTCCTTGCAAGTCGCTTCGCTCTAGGGCTTGCAAGACTAGCCCTCTATTCCCGCCTTCAATACCTCTGCGAAAGGGTACAATCAACATTCGTGTAGCCCTAACCTGCCACTCAGGTACTTTCGCACTACTAGAGCAGCATGCCGTACAAATTCCCCAATTAATCTAAGTGATTCGCTTATCTTATCAAATAGTTATAGTTAACACCGGGTAACCAAATATTCGTAAATGCGTCCAATTAATAATGTAATTGCGGTCTTTCGTGCATCATATAAGCACAATAAATGAAATTCATACATAAAATATTCAGATGTATCAACAGAACAAAGACAAAGAAATTGCAGAATATCTATCTTTATTAATATCTTCCAAGTGTTTACAGACCCTGTCCACCCTGCGCACTCAACTACGGACTTCTACCCAAGGCCTCTATGCACTTAGCTGCTGAGCCTCTACCTACGCTACGACCCAAGACTTAGACTTCTTCTTCAGAGCTATCACTTTATTACACGATCTGTCATTGTCTTCTCTCTTTAAACTACTTAGAGCTTAGCTCTTTTTTATACAATTCCATGGTCCGCGGACCATGGGTAGGTATCTTACAGTCGAATTTAATTTATAAAACTAAGGGCGGACTACCCTTTTTGAACCATAATACCTTCACTTCGCGACCACAAAATGTGGAGTCTTTACAATTATATTACAAAAATTGACTTAAACATGGGCTTTTAGCCCCAAAACTGCCCTTGGGGGATCCCGCTCCCAACACATGCCAAATATAGCAAGGAAAATACACATGCAAGTTGATACCTGCAATGATTCATGTTGTAGCTGCTTTATCTTGCCTTTCCCTACTTGATCTTTGCTTCCTCTTGCCTTGTTTTCCTTTCTTGCTCCAATGCCAAAGTGCTCCAAGAAAACTCTAAGTGTTAAAGAGTAAGAGAGAGAATAATGGCCCATGGGGCTTTGGATTGACGGTGAATTGGTGCACTGTTAAGGCACTCCTTGCGATAGGTCACTGGTTCAAATCCCCGTGGGTGCTTACCTACCAAAAAAAAAAGAGAGAGAATAATTAAAGAAATCCAAAGCTAAATTGAGAAAAGGTTACAAACTAATCCTCAGAATCCTTTTTATGAATGAGGCCTCTATTTTCTTCATTTTCCATTATTTTCCTTCATTTTCTTCCTCACATGAAACTTGTGACCTTTCACTTCCTTTTTCTCCTAATTTTCATTATTTTCATAAATAAATGTGCCAAAATTCCCTTTAATGCCTTTGCCTTTGTCTTTTCCAATTTCCTTAGCCATAAAAAACCAAATGAACACCCCCTAGGATGTCTTTCCAAACATTTAGCTTGTAATAAGTGTCCTAGTCATCTGCGGTTATTGTTTTTAACTTTTATTACATGGAATTTTCACCGGGGTTGTTACAGAACTCTCCCCCTTGGGGGACATCGTCTTCGGTGTTCAATCACTCTATACCTCAGCAACCTGCTGAAAGAAGACATACTGCTTATGGATCTTTATAACACAACTCGATGCATTATTTACAATGAAATATATGCTCAAGAGAAGAACATAATGACAACATGACAACATACCACATAGTGGAGCTTTATAACACAACCCATTATGGTATTTACAATGATCATCCTGATGAGCGCCAATCCATATGACATCATAACATCGTGATAACATAACCACATGATAGCATAATATCCTAACAACATAATCATAATAACATGACACCCATACTGCATAGTGGAGTTTTATAACACAGCTGATTATGGTATTTACGTCATACACGGGTGTACATATGTTATGAGACCAGCTCAAGAAAAAGATAGAAAAGATAGATCAACGCCTTATAATTCAGCCTCTTCGAGGGGCCAACCTCCTTTACATTACATAAATGAACAATTCTTGAATGATTCAAATGACAAAACCTCCTTTCTATATATAGGAGCCTAAGGAGTCACAATATAACCCAGCCGACCTAACAATAATAATATAAAGCCACAAAAATAACAATAGAGGGATTCTATGGGGCACAGTAATAAAAATATGGGGACAATAGGGGCACAACAATATTAATAAGGGATACAACTACAATAGTAATGGGGTAATCACTAGTATTCTAGGGACCCAACATGCCCCTCTCCTTCAAAAAAGTGTTTTCCTCAACGCTTGAGTAGTTCTGGATGCTTCTGTATAAAATTCTCATCCTCCCATGTGGAATCTTCAGCGGATAAGAAATTCCACTTGATAAGATACTCCAAAATTGATCGATTTCGTAGCTGTTGAGTTCTTGTTTCTGTGACTGCTTCCAGTTCCAATATAATTTTTCCTTCCTCATCAAGTTCTGGCAATATTGTTTGAACTGGGAGCTTGTCGCCTATAACCTTCTTTAAACATGAAACATGGAAAACTGGGTGCAATCGAGAAGCTGCAGGAAGCTCCAATTTGTATGCCATAGTACCAATATTTTGCAACACCTTGTACAGACCATAATACTTTGGTGATAATTTATTATCCTTCTTAGCTTGCTTGAGGGACATTTGCTTATATGGTTGTAGTCGTATGAATACCCAATCACCTACATCAAAACTTCTTTCGCTATGATGTTGATCTGCCTGTTGTTTAATACTATTATGTGCCAACACGAGGTTATCGTTTAAGAGTTGGAGGACTTGTTGTTGATGTTCGATGTGATGTTCCACTGCTTTAACCTTAGAACTTTCTCTTAAATATGATGTGATGGATGGTGGCTGATATCCATAAAGTGCCATAAATGGGGTCATTTTTGTTGTTGTATGGAAGGAAGTCTTATACCACCATTCAGCCAGAGGAAACCATTTGACCCATTGTGTCTGTTTAACAAATACAAAGCAACGAAGATATCCTTCCAAACATTTGTTTACTATCTCAGTTTGCCCATCAGATTGAGGATGATAAAATGTCAGCTATGAGCTAACTGAGTACCAAGACAAGAAAATAATTCTGTCCAAAAATTTCCAGTGAAAATGGGATCTCTTTCACTTACAATAATCTTTGGGTTTCCATGTAGCTTTTGAATTGTTTCCATAAATGCAGTAGAAAGTGTACTGGATTTAAATGGATGTGATAATGCACAAAAGTGTGCATACTTGGTAAGTCTGTCAACTACCACCATGATGACACTCTTTCCCTCAGACTTGGGTAAACCTGTGATAAAATCCATTGAAACCTCCTCCCAACGTTGGCTTGGAAAGGATAAAGGTTGTAATAGACCTGGTGTCTTAATTGTTCAACTTTATTTTGTTGGCAAACCAAACATTCCGCCACAAACTTTTGACTATCTGATTTAAGGCCATCCCAAAAAAATTCCTTCTTAACCCTGTGGTAAGTTTTTAAGAATCCTGAGTGCCCTCCTAAGGGACAAGTGTGTAATTTCATAAGAATCTTTTGTTTTAGCTGGGAATTCTTATAGAGGTATAAGCGATCTTTGTACCATAACGAATCATTTTGCCAGCTAAATGTATCAGACGTACTGGAATCTTGTTGTAATTTTCGAATAAGTGCCCACACTTCTTCGTCATTCTTCCATTCCTCCCTTGCTTCGTTTATCCAATCTGGCTGGGTAATAGAAATGGCGCACAACAATGCTTCTACATCCTCATCCTTTCTTGAGAGTGCATCTGCCACCACATTTTTCTTCCCTTTTCTGTAGATGATTTCAAAGTCATAACCCAACATCTTTATGACCCACTTTTGTTGTTCTTCAGAGGATAGTCTTTGTTCTAAAAAGTATTTAAGGCTACCATGATCCGTTTTTACCTTGAAGTGTCTTCCCATTAGGTAGGGTCGCCATTTCTTAAGTGCATGGAGTATTGCCAACATTTCCTTCTCATAAATAGCTTTATGTAAAAGCTTTCCCTTGATTGGACGACTTTCAAAAGCAATGGGTCTTTCATCTTGCATTAAAACAACACCAATTCCATTTCCTAAAGCATCACATTCCACAATAAAGGATTTTGTGAAGTACGGTGTAGCTAAGACCGGTGCTTGGCACATTGCCTCTTTACGATGTTCGAAGGCCTTTGTTGCTTCTGGAGTCCATGAAAATGCATATTTCTTCAATAATGTTGTTAGAGGTGCCACTATTCTCCCATAATTCTTAACAAACTTGCGATAATACCCTGTCAACCCAAAAAATCCTCGCAGATGCTTTATGGATGTGGGGATTTTCCATTCCTTAATGGATTTAATTTTGCTAGGGTCTACCTTAACTCCTTCATGAGATACAATATGACCCAGATATTCCACCTCCTGTACTCCAAAGAAAAATTTGGATCTTCTTGCATATAATTGTTTCTCCTCCAATAGTTGTAGCACCCTATCAACATGTTCAACATGATCCTTCCAAGACTTGCTGTAGATTAGTATATCATCAAAAAATACTAACACAAAGTTTCTAAGGAATGGTTTGAAAATGGAATTCATCAAACCTTGAAATGTTGAAGGTGCATTGGTAAGGCCAAAAGGCATGACCAAAAATTCATAATGACCCTCATGAGTTCTAAATGTTGTTTTTGGAATGACTTCAGTCTTCATTCTGATTTGATGATATCTTGAACGAAGATCCAACTTAGTGAAGTAAATTGATCCATGCAATTCATCCAGTAATTCATCAATGACAGGAATTGGAAACTTATCTTTAATAGTGAGCTTGTTGAGCTCCATATATTCTGAACACATGCGCCATGATCGATCCTTCTTGTGAACCAATACTATTGGAGCATAGAAAGAACTTTGACTCGATTGAATTATACCAGCCTCTAGCATTTCTGCAAACATACGTTCAATTTCACTCTTTTGGGCATAGGGATATCTATACGGCCTGATGTTTGGAGGAACACTTCCTGGAATCAGATGAATAGCATGATCATGATGACGAATAGGTGGGAGACCTTTGGGAGTCTCAAATACCTTGGAATGATTGTCCAAGACTTTTTGGAGATCCGGAGAAATAGATGATTCCAATGTGGAATTGGAATCATCTAGCGAACATAATTGTGCAATTACACCTCTTTCTTCCTTTTTTAGAAGCTTTTTCATACCGTTAGAGCTTATTATCTTTCCCGGTTTCCCTGCAATAACCCTTAATTCAACTTCCTTTCTTTCCACAAAAAAATTCATGAAAAGTTCTTGAAAATTAAAAGCTATTGTACCCAAGGATTGTAGCCATTGGACTCCTAATACAACATCAGCACCTCCCATTGGAATGGAAAGCATTGGGCTAGTCAATACATATTCTCCCATGAATAGCTTGATATTATGGCACTTTCCAGAGCAATTTATTGTTCCTCCATTTGCAACCATCACTTAGCACTCTGGTGCTGGATATAATAAGTAGTTAAATTCTTTTGCTACCTTACAATGAATAAAATTGTGGGTACTTCCTGAATCAATCAACACTATTACCTTTTTCTTCTTGATTTGTCCTTCTATCTTAATTGTTTGAGGAGTGGTAATTCCCGCCAATGCATTACAAGATATGGTCGGATTCATTTCTTCTTTGTCTAGGCTTTATTTCTGGAGTATATCCTCTTATTTTGACCTTTCTTTCTCTTTTTCTTCTTCCTCTTCACAATCTATGTAGAATAATTTCTTCTCAGCACACTTATGACCTTTAGTGTATTTGCTATCACAACTGTAACAAAGCCTTTTTGCTCTTTTTTCTTCCAATTGTTGTGGTGTCAACCTTATAGGTTGTGGAAGACTAGGGGCAACAACACTTCCATATTTATAGTTGTGAGTGGTATGCTTCTTGGTTGCCATAATTTTGCTTTCCATTTTTCTTGCTAACCTGAATGCCTTCTCAATGAATCAGGTTCCCAAAGGCGAACATCATGTTGGATATTATCCTTTAAAGTCCCTATGAACACATCAATCCTATGCTCCTCTGGAATATTTTTTACCCTTATGTTCAATTTTTGGAACTCCTCAATGTGCTCCATTATTGAACCCTTTTGTTTGAGACTTATCAATTGGCTAAAAAAAGTGTTGCTTTTTGTATCCTCATAATGTGTTGTCAATTCTTCCGTAAAAATTGCCCAAGTGATAATTTGTTTACGAGAGCAAAGCCATTGATACCATACAAACTGATTTGGTTCCAAATATAAAGTTGCAATACGTACCTTTTGTGTGTTTTGCACATTATTGAGATCGAAAAATTGCTCCATCTGTAATATCCATGTTGCGGGATCCTTGCCATCAAACTTCCTCATATCGATTTTTGGAATATGGTGGGTCTTCGATCCCACATTAGAATCTATGAAATCATGATTAACATTTATTTTGTTTGCATCATGAGTTTCCTTTACTACCTTTTCACCATTAGTAAGTATTTCTTGTAGAAAATTTGTCAAATTTGTCTTCAAATCTGCCATGTCTCTCTTCAAATCTATCTTCAAATCGTCCATCTTAGCTTCCACGCCATTTATCTTAGCTTATATTAGCTTTTGTGCAAGTGACACTTGTTGCACTTGGTCTTCTAATTTTGATATATCATGTAGCGTTTCTTCCTCTTCTTCACGAGTCATGCTAGAGCTTTCAGGTTGCTTACTAGGTGTTTGCATTTTCTTTCCTAGGGGCATCAGTTACCGATAATAATGCTCTACTATGCCCTTTGAATTCCTTCAAAATAAATTTTCAAACCAAGCTTAAGCAAAAATTTAAAAAAATCTACACACCTTTTCACTTTGTAGGAGCTTGATATTGCCTCTGATACATCTCTGTACTTTCCAATCATCCAGTTTTGAAACTGCGACCTGTAGTAGCCCTCTGTGTCCTCTTTCCAATGCCATTAGTCTGATCCAAATTTGATTCTCCAAGAAAGGTTTATGTGAAATCTCCCACAGTGACCTGATTATAGACTAGTTCAGTAGAGCGAACTTGTACGACGTGCCACGAGTCACTGTTTCGACCTTTGGCTCTAAAAAATATATACAAGAAACTACAGTCCGTCCTCTTTCTGTACCTTCTTACGAAATTTCAATCTGATGCTTAGAGAGAAAGTTATGACGATTTTCCCCAGGTCACCTGTTTGGAATGTAATTCAGGAGTCTGCAAAAACACCAACTTCCTCGGATCATATCTCCGCAAATATAGCGCGAAAAGCTCTGAAATTTGGGCCCAAGGTTCAACGCGATTTCTTCTCAAATGGGCTTTTTTTTTAGCTTCTGAAATGTCGCAGAAAAAATTTATAGCGAAAATGCCACAATGACCTATTTAGAGCAGCAAAACCCTAGAATCCAAAGCTCTGATACGAAATGTTATGAAACCAACTCAAGAAAAAGATAGAAAAGATAGATCAACGCCTTAGAATTCAGCCTCTTTGAGGGGGAAACCTCCTTTACATTACATAAATGAACAATTCTTGGATGATTCAAATGAAAAAACCTCCTTTCTATATATAGGAGTCTAAGGAGTCACAAAATAACCCAGCCGACCTAACAATAATAACATAAAGCCACAAAAATAACAATAGAGGGATTCTATGGGGCACAGTAATAACAATATGGGGACAATAGGGGCACAACAATATTAATAAGGGATACAACTACAATAGTAATGGGGTAATCACTAGTATTATAGGAACCCAACAACATATAGCAACATCATCAAAATTATATATACCAAAACATATGCTAAATCGTATACCAAAACATATATCAAACATATACTAGCATCATATAGCATATATCAAAACATCATAAAGCATATACCAAAACATCATATAGCATATATCAACCATCATAAATCATATATCGATCACCATAAATGATACACTAAACCAACATAAAGCAAATACTAAACCACCATGAAGCATATACCAAGCCATCATAAGCAAATAGTAGACCACCATAAAGCTACTACCAAACCACCATATCAAGGCTACTTTTCCTGAACCAGCAAACAAGGAAGGATACATAGCCCACATCTGATCTTCCATCTCCCATGTACCTTCATTGGGCCCAAAGTGCTTCCATTGCACTTTAACTTGCTCAATTGCTCGGTTCCGGAGCATGAGCACCTTTTTCTATAATAAACACTGAGGCTCCAACTAGAATTCTCCATCTGGTTCCACCTGCAATAAAGACCTGTCAATCACATGATCAACATCTTTAACATACTTCTTAAGCAATGAGACATGGAGAACATCATGGACTTTTATTGTCGAAGGCAGTGCAAGTCGATAGGCTATTGGCCCAATCCTCTCAATGATATTGAAGGGTCCACAAAATCGTGGTGCCAGCTTGGCACGTGATCTAATCCACAAGGAGCTCTTCTTTGGTTTGATTCGCAAGTACTCATGTTCCCCAACCTGGAACTCCTTGAACAACTTGTTCTTGTTTGCATAACTTGTCTACCTATCCTATGCTACTTTGAGATTCTTCTTGATCACCTGCATCTCATGTTCCATGTTTTCCAACATATTTGGTCCAATCAATACTTTTCTAACCGGATCACTCCAACTGATGGGAGTGTTACAACTCTACCCATATAATGCCTCAAAAGGACTCATCCTCAATGACTCCTGACAACCGTTACTGTACGCGAACTCTACCAAAGGGAGATACTCTTCCCACTTCCTCTTTTGATACATCACATGCATCCTCAACATGTCCTCCAATATCCTCCAATATGATGGTGGTGATGTCTTCTTAGGGGATGACAGGAAGGCTAGAATCGTTGGTCACGGAAAAGTCAAGTTGAAGTTGCAAGGTGGAAGGATTTGAACACTTCCGGGTGTTTTACATATTCTTGCATTGGCTAGAAATCTGATTTATGTAAGCAAGTTGGATGATGCAGGTGTAAAAACAGTGTTCGAGAAAGATACTTGCAAGATGATTCGAGGAGCACTGGTATTGATGCAGGGAGTTCAGATTGGAACTCTATACAAGCTTCAAGGTAGCATTGTTATTGATGTGTGCAACAGCTTTGTGGTTCCTAAAAGTGGAGCAGAAAATCTAGTGGTCTCTAGAGAAAAGACCATGCTATGGCATCAAAGGCTTGGACATATTGGAGAGAAAGGCCTTCAAATACTTCATGGTAATGGTATGGTAGAAGGTATGTCTAATAGCTCTGTAGATCTTGATTTCTGTGAAAATTGTGTATATGGGAAACATAATCGGGTGAGTTTCCCCTCTGGTGTTAAGAGGGCAAAACGGATATTAGAGCTTGTGCACAGTGATTTGTTTAGACCTGTGTCCGTTCCATCACTGGGTAAGTATGTGTACTATGTATCATTTATAAATGACTTCTCAAGGAATACATGGATATATTTCCTCATGAAGAAATCTGAAGTCTTTGACAGGTTCAAAGAATTTAAGGCTTTGGTGGAAAACCAGATAGAGATGATAAAGGTGTTGAGGACAGATAATGGTGGAGAGTTTTGCAATAAGGAATTTGAAGAGTTCTGTAAGAAGTGTGGTATAACACAGTGGAAGACTACTCCATACACACCTCAGCAAAATGGAGTTACAGAAAGAATGAAAAAGACGTTGATGGAAAAGGAAAGAAGCATGCTCAGCGGTGCGTGGTTAGGAAAGTTATTCTAGGCAGAGGCAGTGGAGACTGCATGTTACATGTTCAATAGATCACCTTCATCAGTGTTGGAGGATAAGACTCCACAAGAGGTATGAACTGGTAAGAAACCTTGTCTTTCACGTCTTAGGGTATTTGGATGTCATGCATATGTACATGTTCCAAAGAAGAAAAGAACAAAGTTGGATAGTAAATCTGAAAAGTGCATCTTTATTGGGTATAAGGATGGTTTAAAACGTTATAAGATTTGCAACCCAGAAACAAGGAAGGTTGTGTATAGTCGAGATGTGGTGTTTAGAGAGGTGAATGATGTTATTAAACGTGAATGCTACCAAAGGACCCTGAGAATACAAAGTTTGAGCTAAAGGAGGAAGAATCATACTCTACAGCAGAAGAGGAATCAGAAGCCAAAGAGCTAGAAACTCTGATTGTGAGAAGATCAGTTCGAGAAAGAAGGCAACAAGAAGGGTAGAGTCCATATACTTTATGTTCAAATTTTTCTTTATCTATTATTGATTATAATCCCAGAACTGTAAGGGAAGCAGTAGATTCAGAGGATGGTAAACTCTGGAAAGAGGCCATGGTTGATGAAATGGCATCTTTGCACAAAAATGAGGCCTAGGGTCTGGTGGAGTTGTCGGCTGGAAGGAAACCCATTGGCAGCAAATGGGTGTTCAAGAAGAATATGAATGCATAAGGAAAGGTGGAGAAATACAAATCTCGGTTGGTAGCAAAAGGTCATTCCTAGGTACCGGGAATTGATTTTGGTGATATTTTTTCTCCTATTGCCAAGTTAGCTTCTATTAGATTACTTTTATCTGTTGCTACTACTTTTGATTTTGAGGTAGAGAA
Source organism: Pinus tabuliformis (assembly GCA_031772625.1). NCBI lineage: Eukaryota > Viridiplantae > Streptophyta > Pinopsida > Pinales > Pinaceae > Pinus > Pinus tabuliformis. The sequence continues at coordinate 700,406,263 of CM062807.1, forward strand.
GATGGATGTGAAGACATCATTTCTTCACGGGGATCTAGAAGAAGAGATCTACATGAAGAAACGCGAAGGCTTTGTGGTGAAGGGTAAGAAATAACTAGTATGCAAGTCAAAAAAGTCTTTGTATGGGTTAAAACAGTCACCAAGGATGTGGTATCATAAATTTGATACAGTTATACGGGGACTTGGCTTCACTAGAAGCAAAGAAGATCACTGTGTGTATTTTAAATTAAATGGTGACCGTGTTATTTATCTAGTCTTGTATGTGGATGATATGTTGTTGGTTGGAAATGACAAAGAAATTATCCAGGATTTGAAGACCCAGCTTTCCTCCAAATTCGACATGAAAGATCTTGGTGTTGCAAACTATATTTTGGGCATGGAAATTAAATGAGATCGATCAAAGAGGAAGCTCTGGTTAAACAAGAGGAAGTATGTCGAGACAATACTGCAGAGGTTTAATATGCAGGATATTAAACTGGTGAAGGTTCCTATTACTGTAGGTGTAAAGTTATCTGTTGAACAGTGTCCCAAGACACAAGAAGGGGAAGAGGACATGTCCAGTGTTCCATATGCAAGTGCAGTCGATTGCATGATGTAGGCAATGGTCTGTACTAGACCAGACATTGCATATGTAGTGGGAGTATTGAGCAGATTTATGTCAAAACCAAGGAAGGAGCGTTGGACAATTGTGAAGCGAGTTTTCAGGTATTTGCGTGGCACTAGTGATTATGGTTTGTGCTACCAAGGAAGACCAGGATTGGACAAAGTTTTGGACATTCATGGCTTTGTTGATGCAGACTAGGTTGGAGATATGGATCAAAGAAGATCTACAAGTGGGTATGTTTTTAACCTATTTGGAGGTGCAGTCAGTTGGATGAGTAAGAGACAGTCTGTAGTGGCACTTTCAACTACAGAGGCAGAATACATGGCAGCCACTCATGCAAGCAAGGAAGAAGTTTGGTTGTAGAGATTGTGTTCATGTATGGGGTTAGTAATCGAGCTATAAGAATAGACTGTGACAGCTAAAGTGCAATTTTCTTGGAAAAGAACCTTGCTTATCATTCAAAGACTAACCACATTGATATTCAGTATCACTTTGTGAGGGATATGTTTGAGGACAAAAAGATGTTGTTGGTAAAGGTGGACACTTTGAAAAATACTGTAGATGCATTGACAAATTCTATGAGCACTGATAAGTTCTCTTGGTGTAGATAAACAATGGTTGTTGTAGGGCTAGATCAATGACTAAGCTCTATGTTTCGCCCCCTATGGAAAGAAAACAACAAGTGGGAGAATGTTAAGTTGTGTTATATTCTTTCCACGACTTTCCATGTGCGGGGGGTCACAGGGGGGTCAATACACCTCCTGTACGTTGCGTGGGGCATTTCTGGGGGCTCACAGGGGGGGGCGGGTGCCCTCCCTGTCGGGGGTTATGAAGGGGTGCAGTAGCCATCCTGTATGGTGTATGGGGCAGCGCCTTGGGAAAAAAAAAATGGACCCTATATTAGGTGGGCGAACCTACCTATGGTTTTGTGCATGGATTTCACACATGGTTTTCGGCATGATGGTTTTCTGTCCATGGTATTTTGTAGTTCCGGTCAAGGGAACTAAGATTATGTTCTAATCCAAGGTTAATGGATTGGGGTTTATGGATGCTTCGGCACGTATATATATGTATTGTAACATTAAAAGGAACATAACGAAAAATCAATTTGGTAGTCCCGGTTTTGGGATCTAGGGGAAAATCTATGTGTATATATGTTTATGTTTTATGCTCTCGCCATTGTTTATTTTCTGTTTTTAGAATTTGTATGTAGGTAATTAATGTGCAGGGTTAAAACTACACCTGTGAGGTGTCAACTCTATAATGTCCTCTAGAAATACATCCCTGAACTTCTACAAAACTCGATACATGTTCAACACATCCGCATCCTCAACCTCCTTACCCGTATCACTAGACATGTGTACTGCAAATAACTTGCAATATTTTCTGCAGCTACATTTTTCTTGCATAACTGTCACCATCCTAAATGATGTGGCTTTCTTATTATCTCGCAATACTCTTGGTTCTCCATTGTCATCAACACACTCAATAGCTTTGCCATAGCAGTCAACATTGGATCTATGTAGATACAACCAATCCATTCCCAATAACATACTGTATGAACCCAATGGTAAAACATTGAAATGTGTTACAGTAGGCAAACCATTTAAGTCAAATGTGCAAGCTCTTACCCAATGATAAACTCGCTTCTTTATACCTGTAGCCCACTGAACTAACGAAGACTCTGCATGCAACTCCTTATTTAACCCACACTTATCCACCAAGTTAGGACTAACATAGCTATAATTAGACCCAAGGTCAATTAAAATAGAAATAACTTAATCACAGAGCTTACCGTCCATCTCAATGATAGATGCCTAGTGTTTTTCTTGCCCGTTGTCCATTGTTGCATAGATACGTGGAATACTCTAATCAACATCCCCAACACTTTGTGCCTCCTGTGCACTGTATATATTAGGACTTCCACCCTGATTCTACAGACAATCTCTCCTAAAGTGCTCCTCACCACATGTCCAACACTCTAACTGACCAGTGCCCTCACCTCCATGTTGTTGATGTTGTTGTGGCCCATGTCCCTGTCTAGCTACATTAAATCTCTTTTGTGGTGCCACATTTTCTTTCTCATCTGCATGTTGAGGCCTTGTCCTCTTAGGCTACCATTTACCTCTACCTTTGTATTTTCCTTTCCATCCATGCTGAGATTCATTCTTACACTTTTGATTTCTCATTGTTTCAGTTTCCCAATGACTTCCTCAAGTGACCAAGGCTCATCATACTCAATCCGATCTCTAAATGCTAATGGAAAACCATTGAAAAATCTCTAAACTTTATCCTTCTCATTTGTAAGATACAGTACAAACCTCAATAGCTCAAGAAAATTGGTCGTATACTCTACGTCTGTCATTGACCCCATCTTTAAGTCATAGAATTCTTTAGCCTTGCTGTCATAGTACCTTTCTGACAAGTACTTCTTCCTGAAAATCCTCTTGAATTCCTGCCAACTCAAGTCATCTCTCCTGATGTCTCTAACCCACTTAACATCTTCCCACCAGATGTTTGCCTTACCTTTCAAGCTAAAGATATCTATCTAGGCCCTCATGTTATGTTTGTACTCATGAAACTCAAAGAATTTGTTCATGCCAAGTATCCAAGCCTCTACATCTTCTGGCTTCTTCACATCTCCATCAAAATTAGGTGGTTTTTCTTTCTTGAATTCATCTGGGAAGTACCCCCTATCATTCCTCATGTAAGGATGATAGCGACGATAATCATGATGTCTATCAGAACTAGAATAATACCTATACTCATCATCCCTCCTGTCTGGAGTGTCCAATAACCTACCATCTCTCACTATGTCATACCTATCTGACTTGTGTCCATATGCTCCATTAGTTCCATCCACACGTGCATGGTTGATTTGAAGAAGCCCTTGTTGTTGCAAGTCCGACAAAATCTGAAGAAGTATAGCATTAACCTTTGCTTGCTTCTCTTGTGCCTGTATGATCTGGTCATTATTTTCCTTACAACTCCTTATCTCTTCCTTCAAGATCCTCAGTGTATCGGCCAAAATAGAAGTATGCACCACACCACGTTGCTCATCTAATGCATAGGGAGATTCTAAGTAGTCTACCACCTTGATATCCATTTGATTTCTTTCTTCCTCCAATGCATAATATGTCAAATAAACCAAATCACAATAAATTGACTTACCTTAGTATAGCTTGGGAAGGATACCTTGTTTGCAAGATCACCAAATCAGCATGTGTTATGCAACCAGCTCTCAAAATAGAAGAAAATATAGATCAACGACTTCAAAATAAGCCTCTTCGAGGGGGAAACCTCCTTTACATTACACAAATGAACAATTCTTTGATGATACAAATGAAAAGACCTCCTTTCTATATATAGGAGTCTAAGGGGTCCCAATATAATCAAAGCCTACATAACAATAATATTGTAGGGGCACAAGAATAACAATAGTGGGCTTCTATGGGGCACAATAATAACAACATGGGGACTACATGGGCACAACAATACAATAGGGGGGTTTCACTAGTGACAATAAGGAGTTACACTAGTAGTATAGGGACCTAACATGCCCCTCCCCTTCAAAAATTGTTGTCCTCAATGCTTGAGTAGTTATGGATGCTTCTGTATAAAAAAATTGTCCTCCCATGTGGAATCTTCAGCGGGTAAGTTCTTCCACTTGATGAGATACTCTGAAACTGATCGATTTCGTAGCTTTTGGGTTCTTGTTTCAGTGACTGCTTTAGGTTCCAATATGATTTTTCCTTCCTCGTCAAGTTCCAACAATATTGTTTGAAATGGGATCTTGTCACCTATAACCTTGTTTAAGCATGAAACATGGAAACTGGGGGCACTTGGGAAGATGCAAGAAACTCCAATTTGTATTCCATAGTACCAATATTTTGCAGCACCTTGTAAGGACCATAGTACTTTGGTGATAATTTATTATCCTTATTAGCTTGCTTGAGGGACATTTGTTTATATGGTTGTAGTCGTAAAAATACCCAATCACCTACATCAAAACTTCTTTCGCTACGATGTTGATTTGCATGTTGTTTCATTCGATTTTGTGCCAAAGTGAGGTTATTATTTAAGAGTTGGAGAACTTGTTGTTGATGCTCGATGTGATCTTCCGTTGCTTGAACCTTAGAATTTTCTCTTAAAGATGATGTGATGGATGGTGGATGATATCCATAAAGTGTCAATGCATTACAATATATGGTCGGATTCATTTCTTCTTTCTCTGGGGTTGATTCCTGGTGTATATCCTCTTCTTTTGACGTTTCCTATTCCTTTTCTTCCTCCTCTTCACAATCTATGCAAAATAATTTCTTCTCAGCACACTTATGAACTTTAGTGTATTTGTTATCGCAACTGTAACAAATCCCTTTTTCCCTTTTTCTTCCAATTGTTGTAGTGTCAACTTTGTAGGTTGTGGAAGACTAGGGGCATCAACACTTCCATATTTATAGTTGTGAGTGTTAGGCTTCCTTGTTGCCATAATTTTTCTTTCAATTTTTCTTACCAACCTGAATGCCTTCTCTCCAATGAAACAGGTTTCCAAAGGAGAACCTCATATTGGATGTTATCCTTTAAATTCCCTATGAACACTGCAATCCTATGCTCCTCTGGATTATCATTTACCCTTATATTCAATTTTTGGAAGTCCTCAATGTGCTCGACCATTGAACCCTTTTGTTTGAGACTTATCAATTTGCTAAAGAAGGTGTTGCTCTTTGTATCCACATAATTTTCTATCATTTCCTCCGTAAAAATTGACCAAGTGATAATTTGTTTATGAGAGAAAAGCCATCAATACCATACAAATAGATTGGGTTCCAAATATAAAGTTGCAATACGTACCGTTTGTGTGTTTTGAACATTATGGAGATCGAAATATCGTTCCATCTGTAGTATCCATGTTACGTGATCCTTGTCATCAAACTTCCTCATATCGATCTTTAGAATGTGGTGGGTCTTCATTCCAACATTAAAATCTATGAAATTCTGATTAACATTTCTTTTGTTCTCATCATGAGTTTCCTCTACTACCTTTTTTCCATTAGGAAGCTTTTTCTTGTTGCAACTTTGTCAAACCTTCCACGTACTTCTTCATTTCTTCAATGTTGTTATTATTCAAATCATGATTAACATTTCTTTTGTTCTCATCATGAGTTTCCTCTACTACTTTTTCGCCATTATGAAGCCTTTCTTGTAGCGACTTTGTCAAACCTTCCTTCCAACCTTCCATGTCTTTCTTAAAATCTTCAATGTTGCCTTTCATACCATTGATGTCCTTCCTCAAACCATCCATCTAAGCTTTTGTCACTTTTTTCGAGAGCGAAATTTGTTGCACTTGGTCTCATAATTTTGATATATCATGTTGCATTTCTTCCTCTTCTTCATGTGTTATAGTAGAGCTTTCGGGTTTCTTACTAGGTGTTGCCATTTTATTTCTATGGGGCATCAACTAATGATAATTTTCTTCACTATGCCCTTTTCATCACTTTAAACTATTTTTTCAAACAAAACTTATGCAAATTTTTAAAAATACTACAGATCTTTTCTCGCTTTGTAGGAGCTCGATATTGAATCTATTATATCTCTGTAATTTCGGATTTCTAGGGTCTGAAATTTCACCCTGCGGTAGCCCTCTGAGTCCTCTTTCCAATGCCAAAAGTATAATCAAGATTTGCTTTTCCAAGAAAGAGTTATGCCCAATATCCCACAATGACCCGATTATAGATTGATTCAGTCGAACAAACTTGTACGAAGTGCCACGTGTCACTGTTTCAACCTTAGGCCTTGAAAACGATACCCAAAGAACTACAACTATCCTCTTTTTGTCACTTTTTACAAAATTTGAATATGATGCTCAGAGAGAAAGTTATGATGATTTTTTATCTGAAATGGAGAAGATTATTAATGTTGTGCTAATTCCCCATTCATTATATAAAAATGTGCTTGAGGCTTGTACTACAAAATAGCAAGTAAAACATGAAACTTATGTGTGTTTACTTAAGTTAGTTTCATGAAGAAAACTTAAAACATGAAACAAAAACATTGAATGGAAACATGCATCCAACAGTAATACACCATCCATTGTTAAAGGTGTTCACCCCTCCTGGGTTACATCTCCTTGGATCAGCTCTAAAGGCATGGCCCCTTCTCATTATGCTCAAAATTCTTCAGTCTTAAAGAGTACATTAGTGTGCTGAGAAAAAGAGTGGCTAGTTTCCCCTTCAAGGAAACATTCTTCTGCAAAGAACTCTCACTCTAAACACATGACAACCTACAATTAGTCATGAAACAATCAGCAAGCTAAGGGTTCTCAAATCAAGACCCCGTTGATGATGCTAGACCCGCCAACATCCGAGGATCGCCCCAGTATGAAGTCCCAACTAGACCTCACATCGTTCGCTGTGGGAGTCCCATTTGGTACGATGGCTCGATTTCCATTATATTAAATATTTGCCTCAACTCTTGCTTGTCAGCACAGGAGAGTGGTCTGCTTTGTCTTGTGAGAAGTGAGGTTCATGTGCCTGGTGATTGCTAGTGTCACTTGTGTCAATGGTTCTTTCACTATAGAGGGGGAAGGTGGGAGTGAGTCCCAAGTTGGTTGGGAGGAAGGCCCAACTCTATTAGGAACACACAACACAACAGGATGGGCACATCTTCCAGAAGAATAGTCCACATAGATGCGATAGTCACAACACACAAGGGAAGATAACACATACAACACTCAACAGATGAGTCCGCGCGAGTGCAATGGTTGTTATAGCAAGTTTTATGTGAAAGGTTTGTCTGATGTCCGGGAGTGTAGCCAACATGGGCGAGACAACGCTAATAGCATATACAACACAATTTCATTAACATATATGTATTTCAAGTGTTAAACACAGGTTAAAGAAACGTGCATTACAAGTGTTCAATATTAGTCTTACAACAGTTACAATACATGTGTGAAAACATGTTGGCATGTTAGCAGGCTTCTGAATTACGCGAAAGTTCCAAGACGCATCATTACACCATACATCACTAAGCTCGTGGGTGGGGCGTTGGAGCCACTACTTACTCCTCAAAGAAATATTACAGACCCTCGAGGCTATGTGAGAGGAGTTGAGGTGAAAATTCCTTTGCATGTATAAATGAGGGGGGTATTCATAGCCAAGGGTGAACTTGACCCTTGTGGTTGTTCGACTACCCTCATGACTATTTGACTTCCATGACTTTTCCACTTTACATGACTCTTCATACAACAAGTGGGTCTCTTTGACATCCATGTTACATTACATTGATTGATAGTATGGCCCACAATATATATGTGGACGACATGAATCATGACATGACTCGACATGACAATGTTGGTACATTCGTGCTGCTGCTGGTGTGCATGTTGAGCTGCAGTGCTGCTGGGTGATGGATGTCCTCATGGTGTGTCACAACTTCACCTCCGCATGGAAAGTGCACGGAGTCTTCGATGTTCGTTGGTTCGCTTGATGTTTCATTCACACATTGCTCCTTGCTTGTATGTTGGTAAGCTTGACATGTTCGTCCGTTCGCGAAAAGTGCATGTTTTCTCGTTTGTCCGTCCACGAACACATCTTTGCATGATCATCCGTTCGTGAGCACATCTCTTTGCATACATCATCTATTCATCTATTGGTGAACCTATCCTTTTGCATGTGCTCCCTTTGTTCATCCCATCCGTCGTCGCGCCATGTTTGTTTGTGTACCTATGTCTGCAGTCACTCATGACGAGATGACATCAAATCCATAAACCTCCTAGTATACCATGATGCATGATCATTTCGGATGCAGGTGACCATGAGAGGTGACAAGGTTGCAAGGCGGGATGGAGGCTCCGGGGCACTGTTAATGAAAACTGTGCAGGATTCACTGGGTGATGAAGATGGGTGATTTGAATCAACAGTAACTATCTGCGAGGTCTAGCTTAGCTGAAGGACAAAAGTATGCAATTTTTTGGAGGAACAGTCCGGTTGCGGGATGGCTGGACAGGAAAGATTTGTGTAGTTTCCGGAACGAGCGGGCAGTTGGAGCTTGGCAACAAAAACTATGCAATTCTTGAGGGGAACTAGCAGTCAGCTAACAGGATCTTGGCAGCAAAAACTATGCAATTCCTTAGGGGAACTGGAAATCGGTTGCTGGGTCACTGGCAGCAAAAACTACACAATTCCTGAGGGGAACTAGCCATCAACTGTCAGGAGCTTGGCAGCAAAAAATGCGCAATTTCTGGAGGGAACTGGAAGTTAGCTACTGGAGCTTGGCAGCAAAAACTACGCAATTACTGAGGGGAACTGTCAGTGGGCTGCCGGGAGCTGATGGTGGGAAAAACTGCACTAAAGTTGGGAGGCTGGCCTGCTAGTCACCTATGCGCAGTTTCTGAGCTGAGCGGACTGTTGGGCAGCAGAGGACTTGCTCATGAAAACTGCGCAATTTTCTTGGTGAGAAGTCGGTCGACTGTCAGGAGGGCTGGCTGGAAAAACTACGCAATTTTCTAAGGGAGATAGGGACGGGCACTGGGTGTCTGTCCAACCTATTTGCGCAACTTTCTCAATCAATGGAGTGGGCAAGGTCTACAGCCACTGCACAGTTTTTGAGGGGAGTCAGTCCCTCGGTGGCTACCGGGTCGAACTCTCCTATTGACCGGCATGAAGGTTGATCGATTTGCTTACGGGTAGCGCAACTTGAAATGGCTTGCTTAGTGCTTCTACATTGTTCTAGGTGACAACTGATCGATTCGATGGCGGAGTGATGGTCCGGCTGTCAAAGGGGAATCTGATCGTCAGACCTTCAACAAAGCAACTAAGTGTGTGAATGAGTGAAAGATGCATATGTGATCTTGCAAACACACACTTACATGACTTGATGATGAGATGACTCAAACCATCTAGACACACATATTCAACATGACTAACCGATGGTGTAAGCGACAAGCGCAACACTTGTGATTGATCATTGGTCAACCATGATGACACTTGTGCAACAGTGAATTTGACTCTTTGTGTGAGTGCGACATATGTTTTCATAGTGAACATAACAAGTACACACGAAGCGAAGACTTTGAGTATAACCAGAACATGGTCACAAGCATGAATTTGACATCAACATGCAAAAATCTGGGTGAAATGATCAAGAAAGGTGGGTGTGAAGAGTCACAAAAGCTCACAGGGTGAACCTGAGTGTGTGCATTCATCAAGTGAAACTCTCAAGGGAGGCTTTGAAATTGTGTGCAGGACAAAATTTTGGAGGGTGGTTGTAGCCGCTACAACACTTGGTGACACACTGGTAGAACTCCATCTTCTTTGTTTTGGTTCATTGATAGCACAGGGCCTTTGTCTTTCGGGGAGTAGTGAATCACTGTGCAGGTTACTACGGCTTCCCCACTTACCCCATGGACATACATGGTTCATCTTTTTCCAACTCAGTCAAACACAATCAAAATATTAGCTTAATCACCGTGTTTCGAATTCCGGAAGGGTAGTTTAGCTTGCGAGTTGAATATTTTCAGATTATAAGTTTTCATCTCTGGTGTTGCTCCGCTTCCAACAGGGCTGGACAGTACCCCGACAGAGTCACGCAGGAACACACACATTGCTCTACTGCCAGTGAGCCTGGTCAGTACCACGATGGAGTTGTATGCTTCGCCTCTCTGTGCAGGAAGCCTTTCTATTCTTTCGCCTTTGTATTTTCAAGAGAAATGTGCATAGGCACTTATTTATTTTTATGGCGGAAGAGGGATCCCGACTTATTAAGAGTAGAAGAGGTCGTTCCTTCAAAGAAGAATATAAGACCTCTGACATAGGTTTGCTCGTTTAGATTTTCCCCTTCTCCATTTCTACTGGTTGGATGAGCTTGAACACACACAGCAAAAGGCTGAGTACAGGCATGGAGCTTCCTAGTGTGGACACGGGATCATGGTTGGACCAAAACTTCCCTCGCAGACGGCTCATATTTTCCATCAATACTTCATCGGCTGAAGGCTATAACCAAGCACGGAGAAGACAAACACAAGACTGGCCAAGTGCTACAGTGTCACAAGTTTCTTCATATCTCAGCGACATACTCTATTCAAAATACAGAACGCAGTAGTTGACAACAATTATTTCCGAAAACAAAAAATAGTAAGAAAATCAAACAAAATGAAAACAACAAGAAGCAAGCAAAGCAACCAAGTCAGCAAGCAAACAAACATGCAAACCAGAAAGCAAAGACAAGCGAAAAAGCAAACACTACTCCTACTCCTACGTTAAACGGTCGAGGTTACGTGAAATGAAATTTCCAGTGAAGCCACCGTAGGCATACCTGACCTATAGTCACAAAGATACAAGCGATTAAAATAGATAAAAAATAGTGTGCAATCGTAAATGAAAAAACTTCGAAAACTTGCACACGAGAGAGAAGATCTCACCTGCAAGCAGAAGAATGTGTCACAACCACCCAACACACATGCTTACCTCTTCCGTGACTACCATTTTTCAACAAACCTCAGAGGCCTCTTGCGAGTGTGTGTTGTTCTGCACCAAGTTTCTTAGCGAGTGCGAGGAAGGACTGAAGCTTGTTACCTACGACTCACCAAGTAAGATTGTTCCAACCATTCAACGATTGGATCATAAAATTCATGATGGTTGTTTTGAAAGATTTGTGATCTTTGAGAAGATGGATTCTTGATTCGAGAGAGGGGATCACGATGGGAATCTGATACGGATAGATAGATCTGGTCATTCTCATCAGTCATGTCAAGATAGTGAGGGCCTGCCATAGCCATTAGCGTAGGTCGAGGTGCCTCACTTTCTTGACAAAAATATAAGAATAAAGATGTTACACAGTGAAAATCATAGTGTGCGAAGCAACTATCATTGGATGTAATGTTGGGAAAATGATAAACTACATGACAACCACCCAAGGTAGAAGAAAAATTAGACTAGTCAATCGAGATGGAAAATTCCCAGTTTGACACGAACAAAGAAAATTTTTGAAAAATCGTGTGAATGCTTTGAATGAGGGAACCAAGTTCGTTGTTTACTAGACATGATAGAACACCCACCTGCAACTGGTGAAAAAGTGCACAGGCATCATGGTAATCACAGAAATGTAGAAAGGATGCTAGCACTATGAATGTGTGAAACCAGTTGGGGTGTGGTGAAATGAGAGTAACTTGATTCGCGTGATAGGTTGTGCGCTCGTCATCACACAAGGAGATTGCTAGTGTGATGAGTGGGCATATTTGACGTGCGAAATTTGCAAAAAGACCAAGGAGTTGATTATGAGAGAGAACATCCGATAAGTATGATTCCAGATAAAGATAGTCTTTGAGATGATCAACTTCGTTGTCCCATGATTGAATGAGGGACAGACACTCCCAACCTGAATTAGATGTAAGAGAGGTGCATGAAGACGAACATGTTGTAACAGACTCATGGATTCGATCATTAGTGAAAATCTAAAATTTTGAAATATCACACCCAGAATAGTAAATATTCTTTACACAGGGATCCACGTCGAGTGCAACCATGCAGATATATGGATTGTGTGTGAGAAATGAGATCTGATTTGGTTTGGTGGGCTTACCAAAGTTGCGAGGTCCTAACATAACCATCAATGGATGTTGAAGTGCCTCGACTCCCTGGCACGTCCTGAAACTTTCCAGAATTGAAAAATTGCATTTTGAGATGTGAACCAGATCATGCATGGCTTGAGGATGGTTGTTGTTACTGATTTCAAAAATGCTTTCAGGATGACAGCCATCTCTGTCACAGGCTTCATCAAAATTTTCAGCAAGCTGACTTGACGAGTTTTCTTCATGCAACACACAAGATGGTAATGATTGGGAAGATTCCTATGTGTTGAGACTATTTTCATCATGGGCAACCTCATTTCCTTGTGTCAATCGAGGAGATAACTCATGGGATGAAGAAGTAAGAGAACATGGAATATGTCTTACGCATGTTGATGCACTGTGGATGTCTGCTTTGATTGGTGCACATTCCATATTTGAGTTAGAGTGTACATGAGATGACCATAGATCATATGATGTGCTTGGGTGTTCATCACAACATATGGAAGCGTGGGAGTGATGACAACCCAAGGCTGGAGGTTGATCGAAAGAATTGATTGTGCATGATGTTTCACCAAGATTCGTGGATCGAGAATCGATCAAGAATGGAGGCTCAATGTTTTGAGAGGAATTGATTATGTCCTCAGTGTCCTGCTCCTCCATTTACGTGATGACAATGCCTTGCACATGACTGCAACTTGAGCCAGTAGCTCGAGAATCAAGAGAGTGCGCGCAACTAGCTTGTGAAGTAGATCGCTCAAGTGAGTCATGGTGCAAGGAGTCATGGCTTGTAGATGATGGAGGATGGCAGAGATGAAGATTAGACTCAAGACTTGGGTTATGAATGGTCATGTCCTCTTACATAATGGAGGGATGAGTTTTCACCATAGGATTTTTGAACCATTTTAGAATTTCCTTCATTGGGGCGGGAGACAACCGAGCAGATGGGTTGGGAACATGTTGCACAAATTTATCAGCTTTGCAACCATTGCGAGGGGGTACCCGCTGTGTAGATTTCTTAGATTTGCGGTTGCTACGAGGGGGCACCCTCTTCAAGACATGAGGTGTCTCGTGATCTACAAGAGTTGAGGAAGAAGGAAAATCAGGAGGTTCACCGTTTCGAGAGACATGAACCAAGCGTTTCATCTCTTGGCTCATGAAGTCAAGGTCCACAAACCGTTCAGGAATTTCGTGACATAGGTGAAGGAAGCAGGTAGCAAAGTCCTCAACTGATTCACCAAGCTTCATTCTTAAACGAGAGATTCTTTCATAGACATCTTGGTGGTCACACTCATCGAAGGCTTGATGGAGCTCCTTGAGGAAAGTGAGAAGGGAATGGACGGAAGCAGGTGGCAAGGTATGACACCACCAATTAGAACAACCTTCAAGAGTGAGGAAGAAGAGTACACAAACAAGCTCATCACTATCAATTTCATGAGATTCACATAAATGAAGAAAATCATAAATGTGCTTGGTTAAGGACGTTCTGTTCTCAACATCAAACTTTAACAAGGACAAGTGATTGAGAAGCTCATCAGGGACTGATAACTAATTGAGGGAGAAATTAGACAAACACCCTGGGATCACAAATTGTGTATTATTCATTGGGTAAGAGATTCAACCCAGATGTACGGGCTCAACTTGTCATCTAGCCCTCCTTTTAGCGCCAAAATGTTGACGGTGTTGGACCTGCCAACGTTAGGGGGATTACCCCGGTATGAAATCCAAACTAGACCTCACACCGTTTGATGTGGGAGTCCCATTCGGTACAATGGCCCAGTTGCCATTATCTTAAATATTTGCCTCAACTCTTGCTTGTCAACACAGGAGAGTGGTATGCTTTGTCTTGCAAGAAGTGAGGTCCATGTGCCTGGTGATTGCTAGTGTCACTTGTGTCAATGGTTCTTTCACTGTAGAGGGAGAGGGTGCGAGTGAGTCCCAAGTTGGTTGGGAGGAAGCCCCAACTCTGTTAGGAATGCACAACATAATAGGATGTGCACATCTTCTGAAAGAACAATCCACATGGATGCGACAGTCATAACGCAGAAGGAAAGATAACACGTACAACACTCAATGGATGACTCCGCGCGAGCGAAACGGTTGTTATAGCAAGTTTTATGTGAAAGGTCCGTTTGATGTCTAGGAGGGTAGCCAACACAGGCAAGACAACGTTAACAACATATACAATACATTTTCATTAACATGTATGTATTACAACAAGTGAATGAGTTCAAGTGTTAAACACGGGTTAAAGCAGCACGCATTACAAGTGTTCGAGATTAGTATTACAATAGTTACAATGCATGTGTGAAAACGTGATGGCCTATTAGCAAGATTCTGAATTAAGCGAAAGTTCCAAGACACATCATTACCCCATACATCACTAACCCCATGGGCAGGGCGTTGGAGCCATTGCTTACTCCTTAAAGAAAAGATTACAGACTCTCAAGGCTATGTGGGAGGAGTTGAGGTGAAAAGTCCTTTGCGTGTACAAATGAGGGGGTATTTATAGCCAAGGGTGAACCTGACCCTTGTGGTTTTTCGACTACCCTCATGATTGTTTGACTTCCATGACTTTTCCACTTTACGTGACTCTTCATACAACAAGTGGGTCTCTTGGACCTCCACATTACATTACATTGATTGACAGTATGGCCCACAGTAGAGATGTGGATGACATGACTCAACATGATAGTGTTGGTACATTCGTGTTGCTGCTAGTGTGCATGTCGAGTTGTAGTGCTGCTAGGTGATGGATGTCCTCATGGTGTGTCACAGCTTCACCTCCACATGGAAAAGTGTGTGGAGTCTTTGATGGTCGTTGGTTTGCTTGATGTTGCATTCACACATTGATCCTTGCTTATATGTTGGTAAGCTTGACAGGTTCGTTCATTCGTGAAAAGTGCATGTTTGCTCGTTCGTCCGTCCACGAACACATCTTTGCATGATCATCCATTCACGAGCACATCTCTTTGCATACATCGTCTGTTCATCCATTGGTGAACCTATCCTTCTACATGTGCTCCCTTTGTTCATCCCATTCGTCGTCGCGCCATGTTTGTTTGTGTACTTGTGTCTGCAGTCACTCATGATGAGACGACATCAAATCCATAAACCTCCTAGTCTACCATGATGCATGATCATTTCAGATGCAGGTGACCGGGAGAGGTGACAAGGTTGTGAGGCGGGATGGAGGCTCTAGGCACTACTGATGAAAAATGCATAGGAGTCACTGGGTGATGAAGATGGGCGATCCGGATCGACAGTGATTGTCCGCGGGGTTTGGCTCAGTTGGAGGAAAAAACTGCGTAGCTTTTAGGGGAACAGTCTGGGCTGTGGGAAGGCTGCACAGGAAAAATCTACGTAGTTTCCCAAACGAGTGGGTAGTGGGAACTTGGCAGAAAAAACTGCACAATTCTTGAGGGGAACTGGCAATCAGCTACCGGGAGCTTGGAAGAAAAAATTGCACAATTCCTTAGGGGAACTGGCAGTCAACTACTAGGTCACTGGCAGAAAAATTGCCCAATTCCTGAGGGGAACTGGCAGTCAGTTGCCAGGAGCTTGGTAGCAAAAACTATGCAATTCCTAGAGGGAATTGGCAGTCAATTGCTGGAACTTGGTAGAAAAAACTGTGCAATTCCTTAGGGGAACTATTAATCAGCTGTCGGGAGTTGTTGTTGGTAAAAACTGCGTTGAAGCTGGGAGGCTAGCCTGTTGGTCACGTCTGCACAGTTTCTGAGTTGAGCAGACTGTTGGGCAACAGAGGACTTGATCATCAAAACTGTGCAATTTTCTTGGTGAGCAGTCAGTCAATTGTTGGGAGGGTTGGCCGGAAAAACTGTGCAATTTTCTGAGGGAGACAAGGATGGGCACTTGGTGTCTATTCGGCCTATCTGCGCAACTTTCTCAGTCAGCAAAGCAGGCAAGTTCTGCAGCCTCTGTGCAATGTTTGAGGTGAGTCAATCCCGAGGTGGCTATCGAGTCGAATTCTCTGGTTGACTAGCATGAAGGTTTATCGATTTGCTTGCGGGCAGTGCAGCTTGAAATGGCTTGCTTGGTGCTTCTAAGCTGTTCTGGGTGACAGTCGATCAGGTCGATGGCAGGGTGATGGTCTGACTGTCAGAGGGGAATTCAGTCGTCAGAACTTCAACAAAGCGACTAAGTGTGTGAACAAGCGAAAGATGCATACGTGATCTTGCAAACACACACTTACATGACTTGACGACTAGACAACTCAAACCATCTAGACACACATACTCAACATGACTGACTGACAGTGTAAGTGACAAGCGCGACACTTCTAATTTATCCTTGGTCAACCGTGACGACGCTTGCGCGACAGTGAATTTGACTCCATGTGTGAGTGTGACAAATGTTTTCATAGTGAACAAAACAAGTACACACAAAGTGAAGACTTTGAGTATAACCAGAACATGGTCGCAAGCATGACTTTGACATCAACATGCAAAAACTTAGGTGAAATTATCAAGAAAGGTGGGTGCGAAGACTCACACGAGCTCACGGAGTGAACCTGAGTGTGTGCAATCATCAAGTGAAACTCTCAAGGGATGCTCCAAAATTGGGTGCAAGCCAAAATTTTGGAGGGTGGTTGTAGCCGCTACAACGGACCCCCTACTCTAACTTCCAAGAGCATAAATAGTACTACAATCCTCTTGAAGTAATTAAACAAGTCTCTTTCTCCAAATACATATAGAGAAAAGAAGAAATAAAGCTACAACATTGTTGTAATGGTTGGTGCAGAAAACACATGGAGGCTGGAAGACCCTTGCAAGGTCATCTCCATCTTCATACTCCTCCATAAACTGAATCAACACTCTGGTTGACCAGAGCACCCATAGGCTTCACTTTGCAAAATGCCTATCTAGAAGTGCTCATTTCATCTTGAAACCTATTCCAATCAATTCAGAATGTCCAAAAATGGCTATCTAGCCTCTTTTTTCCTCCCCTTTGGTCGAAAATTGCCTTAGTTATGACTTATGTCAGTCTTTCCACAATTTTCTCCTCCAAATTTGGCTCACTGCCAGTTAAATTCATTATCCGCAATTAAAATTGGCAGTTCCGCCAAAATTGGTGATCCCTCCATCTTTCCAGCCTATCTCGCGGTTAAGGCTGAGTGTTCACATGCAAAGTGGTGGTTCGGCGAAAAAGGCTATGGTTCTGTAGCTCTATTAGATATCGCAATCGCAATTGGTAGAAAACCCAAGCCCAAACAATAACCACTCTGCGATTCACGGATTTGTTGGGATTATGAAACACAACATATAACATATCATCGCATGTGGCATTCCTATCGCAATCGGAACTTTACCTCGGCGGATATCAAATTCCATACACTGCGATAGCAGCAGACCCAGCTAGGTTATAAAATACAGTGTATAACAATATCGGGTCCGAAAGTCCCCCCATCGCAAATCGCAATTGGCGGCGGTTGGGGTGTTACTTCATGCTCCCGCTGCGATCTGCGATTGTGATTTTGTCGCATCACAACCGGGCTTCGCCGAGGGCTGATTCTCATTCCTCCTCCATCTTATGATATCACAATCACAACCGGAATCCTGCCGGGGGCCGATTCTTAACACTTTCCCTTTGTGCAATTGCAGTATGAGATTATCGCATCACCACTTGCCTAGGGTCAATTCTCCTTAGGTCACTCCTTTGTTTTTCTCCAATATGTGATATGCGGGACCCAATGGAAACTTTCCATGTCATCCAATCCTGCCACGTGTCCAAGTCAAACCTTAACTTTGACTTGCTCTAACTTCTGCATGCGAGCTCAAATTTGAGTGTTGTTTGCACCGTTGGATTCAAAATGATGAGCTCTTCGATCTGAAGCTAAGCTTATCAAGATTATGACACTATTATTTTATTGGCAAATTTTGAGCTCCTAATCACTCTTCCCCACTGAAAAAATTTTGGTCTCCAAAAGTTTACTTTCAATTGTTCAGCATTTGAAGGTACAGTTCCTTCATTTTTCCAAACTCGATCCAATTGATGTTTGAAGTGCCCTAACTTGTACTTGTCTTGGATTTTTCTCAAGCTGAACTTAAAATATAACTTGACCAAAGAATTCAAGTTTGATGTTCTTCTCAGCTTGTCCATGTCACTATGGCCATCCACAACAACATCCTTCCCAAGAAGAATTCCAAGGTGCTCATCTGCAAAATCCTTATCGAGGATAAGATCCTAAAAATACTTTGCCAAATGAACCAAAACAAGCCTCACATAGTGAATACTTGTATAACTTGAGTGCTAAACACATTTGGAACATACTAAATGCGCTGCAAGTACTAATATAATCATTTCAAAATGCTTTCTCAAACTACAAATAGAAATGCATTTTACAAAATGGAATAAACTTGACTCCCAAATTTTTCCATTCAAATTGACTATCAACAAGCCAAACTAGCATTGTAATGCTTAAAGAAAACATTGTTGCATATAAGTGATTTATTTATGAACATCACTTTTACAAGTTCCCCAACTAGGGGATATGCAACTAGTGCAAAACAAAACTTTACAAACTTCAACTGGACAAATAGTCCGCCCATTTCTTACCTAACCAGGTAAATGAACCCTTTATTTGAACTTTCTCTTCTTTTGAAGTTGCGTCAGGGATGGTCGCATCTTGCGCCACTTTTTCTTTTGTCACTTCCTCTCCTGGTGCTTGCATGATTTTCTTGCCCTTACTCGGATGAAGTTGTGGAAACAATTTCCAACACTTCTCGACCCAATTCCCACTGATATTGTAGTGAGTACATAAGTTATTTTGAGCTCCTCTTGGCTCACTTTCCTTTAACCTTGGATGATATTTTCTCTTTTCAGTCTCAATTCCAGTAGACATAAAAATATTCTTGGTGATTGCTTTCCTTTTATCGCACTTATCTATGCAATGGTTATTTGAAAGGCAAAATGTGCATGGAAACATATTCCTCGACATGTTATTCAAATCTGCATGTTGTTTTCCATCATGAAAAGCATTCAAATTAACATAATGGTTATACCTTTGTCTATTGTCCTTTGGCTTACGTTGCTTGTGTGAGGAACTTGCAGGGCAAGAATAATTTAGCTTCCCTTCTTCTTCAACATCTTCATCTCTCTTTGAGGAACCAAGCGGGAACCAATTATGGATGCAACTCCCAACATCTTGCCTCCTCGTGTCCTTTCTTACGGAAAAAGGAACATGATACCCATGTGTTGTCGCTAGAAGACCATTCTTCTTTTGCAACATAGCCTAAGCCTTCATATTTAGGCCTCTTCTCTGCCTCAATTGGATTTTTAATGCCTTGTTGATTTACTCCAAGGCCTCCTCCCTTGTAACCCATCTTGGTCAAGAGCTTGGATCTAATGCCTTTACTATGTTCTTCAAAGGCTACAAATGAATTTACGTCAACACTTTCGCATGAGGAAGAAGCATGTAAATTCTTACCATCCGCTGCATCTTTTAACTGACATATAAAAATGTTTTCAAACTCCCTTTTGATTTTGGATGTGTCCTCTTGGAATCTTTGGCTCTCTTCTTTTAGCTCGTCAAATTTAGGTGCTGATAGAACCTCATCTTCCACATCATGTGGACAAAAGGTACAAACTTTTCCATCTATCTTCTCTGAAGGACTTTTTACACTAGCATCTTGCATAAGAGTTGTAGAAAAACATGAAGATTGTGGAAAAGATGGTGGTTTATCACCATTCTTGTTACCTTCTTCCCTTGGAGAACATTCTCCTCTTAGAGGTTTATAGATTTCACCTTGCAATTTGGTATTCCTCTCTTCATAGAGGATTTGACCATTTCTGCCATGTCTAAGAAATCCTTTCTAAAAGCCTTCACATCCTCTTACTTTGTTGCAGGCTCTCCTCCTTGGGACATTCTTTACTTGAAGCTTCTATTGCAATTTGAGGTAGAACTTGGTGGTAGATATTGTAACAATCTTGCTCTCCTTTCCAAAACCTTCTCCTCAGTGAGCTTCAAAACACATTCACTTGTAAACAACAGTAAATTCCTTCTTGCACAAATCAAACCTATGATCTGATACCAAATTGATCTAAAATGCAACAGATTAGTAATGTTGTGCTAATTCCCCAATTAGAATATAAAAATGTGCTTGAGGTTTGTACTCCAAAATAGCAAGTAAAAACATGAATTTTATGTGTGTTTACTTAAGTTAGTTTCATGAAGAAAATTTAAAACATGAAACAAAAACACTGAATGGGAACATGCATCCAACAGTAATACACCAGCCATTGTTAAAGGAGTTCACCCCTCCTGGGTTATATCTTTTTGGATCAGCGCTAAAGGCATGACCCCTTCTCATTATGCTCAAAATTCTTCAGTAATAAAGAGTACCTAAGTGTGCTGACAAAAAGAGTGGCTAGTTTCCCTTTCAAGGAAACATTCTTCTGCAATGAACTCTCACTCTAAACACATGACAACCTACAACTAGTCATGAAAAAATCAGCAAGCTAAGGACTCTCAAATCAAGGCCCCGTACTCCAACTTCCAAGAGCATAAACAGTACTACAATCCACTTGAAGTACTTAAACAAGTCTCTTTCTTAAAACACATATAGAGAAAAGAAAAAATAAAGCTACAACATTGTTTTAATGGCTACTAGAGAAAACACATGGAGGTTGGAAGACCCTTGCAAGGTCATCTCCATCTTCGCACTCCTCCATAAACTGAATCAACACTCTGGTTGACCAGAGCACCCATAGGTTTCACTTTGCAAAAATCATATCTAGAAGTGCTCCTTTGATCCTAAATCATGTTCCAATCAGTTCAAAATGTCCAAAAATGGCTATCTAGCCTCTTTTTGCCTCCCATTTGGTCGAAAATTTCCTTAGTTATGACTTATGTCAGTATTTCCACAATTTTCTCCTCCAAATATGGCTTACTGCCAGTGAAATTCATTATCCACAGTTAAAACTGGTAGTTCCGCTGAAATCGGCGATCCCACCGTCTCTCCCACCTATCTCGCAGTTCACGTCGAGTGTTCACATGCAAAGTGGTGGTTTGGAAAAAAAAGGTTATGGTTTTGCAGCTTTGTCGGATATCGCAATCGTAATCGGAGGAAAACATCAAGCTCAAACAACAGGCACTCTGCGATACACGGATCTGTTGGGATTATGAAACACAACATATAACATATCGCATCCAACAGTCCTATCGTAATCGGCACTTTCCCTCAGCGGATATCAAAGTCCACACACTGTGATAGAAGTGGACCCATCGGGGTTATAGAATACAACGTATAACAATATATGGTCCGAAAGTCCCCCCATTACAAATCGCAATCGGCGGCAGCCAAGGTGTTACTTCATGCTCCCTCTGCGATCTGTGTTTGCGATTTTGTTGCATCGCAACCAGGCTTCGCCAAGGGCTGATTCTCGTTCCTCCTCCATCTTGCGATATTGCAATCATAACTGAGATCCTGTTGGGGGCCGATTCTTATCACTTTCCCTTTATGTGATTGCGATATGCGATTATGACATCGCCACTTGCCTAGGGTCAATTCCCCTTACGCCGCTCCTCTGTTTTTCTCCCATATGCAATATGGGGGACCCAATGGCAACCTACCACTTGGCTCTTCTCCATTCGCTGGGACCTTTTCCATGTCATCCAATCCTGCCACGTGTCCAAGTCAAACCTGAACTTTGACTTACTCTAACTTCTGCATGCGAGCTCAGATTTGAGCGTCGTTCACACCGTTGGATTCATAATGATGAGCTATTGGATTTGAATCTAAGATTATAAATATTATGACACTTTACTTTTATTGGCAAATTTTGAGCTCTTGATCGATTTTCCTAAGGCCACCTGTTTGAGATGTAATTCGAGATCCTGAAAAAAAACCTAACTTCCTCGGTTCATATCTCCGAATATATAGCACGAAATGGTCTGAAATTTCAACCACGACGTTCACAACGATTTCGTCTCAAATGGGTTGTTGTTTCAACTTCTGAAGCTTCGTATAAAAAATGTTATAGTGAAAATTCCACGATTTCCTATTTGAAGCAACGAAACCCTAGAATCCAAAGCTCTGATACCAAATGTTATGCAACCATCTCACAAAATAGAAGAAAAGATAGATCAATGACTTAAAAGTAAGCTTCTTCGAGGGGGAAACCTCCTTTACATTACACAAATGAACAATTTTTGGATGATACAAATAACAAGACCTCCTTTCTATATATAGGAGTCTAAGGGGTCCTAATATAATGACAGCCTACATAACAATAATATTGTAGGGGCACAACAACAACAATAGTGGGCTTCTATGGGGCACAATAATAACAACATGGGGACTACATGGGCACAACAATACAATAAGGGGGTTGCACTAATAACAATTAGGGGCTACACTAGTAGTATAGGGACCTAACAACAGGATACATGTATAACATAATCATAATAGGGTATAAACATGCACATATAAATGAATCAACACATAAACATCACTCTAACCAGTCATCAATGCAAGGCCATATCAATAGTTCGTACTATGACCCCATGCATGACAACAACCATTACTCCATTGTACACATTGCTACATGCAACCAACAATATGCATAATTAATGCCTAACCAACTACAAATACCATAACCACATGTAGTTGAACATAATAGATCAGTTCTTGTAATCAACCTATAAGAGTGATGCATGATATCAAAATATTCAAAATGTAACCTAACATACAAGGATGTAAGTAGGCGACATAAAATCATGTAAGCGACAAATAACGATAAACAATTAGTCACATACTCATGTCTAATACTCTCCACGAAATCAACATCAAATTCTCCATGATAACCATACTACAACCCTAATTCATCATCAAGCAAATGCAACAAGTATATAAGTGTAAGAGACACACATGCAACTGACATGCATGCATGACCAACACACATTCAACCCATTTAGTCTGAGATTTGAACCATTCTCTGATACCACTCTGTAACACCCTCCTCCCACATCCACCCTATTAACTATTCCAACTGGGGTAAACATGAGACGGGAGGCTACTATGATCAGATTCAACCTCCTAGGTGACCTTAAGGAAGTGGAATCGATGGAACATCACACACAGCCATCCAACACCATCAACAGAACCCTCAGGAGACAAGTCAGCCACTCAGACAACTTGTCCTTGGGTCCCACTACTGTTCTGGACAATTTAAGGCTCAGTCACTCTCATGCTATGGGCAAGGGAGTGACCAGAGACCTAAATTCGCTCTCATAGGCCTTCATGCCAGTGCATGTGGACTAAACTTGCCAGTTTTGTGCCAGCGACTCTGGTATTTGTTATGAAACCAGCTCAAGAAAAGATAGAAAAGATAGATCAACGCCTTAGAATTCAGCCTCTTCGAGGGGGCAACCTCCTTTACATTACATAAATGAACAATTCTTGGATGCTACAAATGACAAAACCTCCTTTCTATATATAGGAGTCTAAGGAGTCACAATATAATTCAGCCGACCTAACAATAATAATATAAAGCCACAAAAATAACAATAGAGGGATTCTATGGGGCACAGAAATAACAATATGGGGGTAATAGGGGCACAACAATATAAATAAGGGGTATAACTACAATAGTAATGGGGTAATCACTAGTATTATAGGGACCCAACATGCCCCTCTCCTTCAAAAAAGTGTTGTCCTCAACGCTTGAGTAGTTCTGGATACTTCTGCATAAAATTCTCATCCTCCCATGTGGAATCTTCAGCGGATAAGTTCTTCCACTTGATAAGATACTCTGAAATTGATCGATTTCGTAGCTGTCGAGTTCTTGTTTCTGTGACTGCTTCCGGTTCCAATATAATTTTTCCTTCCTCGTCAAGTTCTGGCAATATTGTTTGAACTGGGAGCTTGTCGCCTATAACCTTCTTTAAACATGAAACATGGAAAACTGGGTGCAATCGAGAAGCTGCAGGAAGCTCCAATTTGTATGCCATAGTACCAATCTTTTGCAACACCTTGTACGGACCATAATACTTTGGTGATAATTTATTATCCTTCTTAGCTTGCTTTAGGGACATTTGCTTATATGGTTGTAGCCGTAGGAATACCCAATCACCTACATCAAAACTTCTTTCACTGCGATGTTGATCTGCCTGTTGTTTCATTCTATTTTGTGCCAACACGAGGTTATCCTTTAAGAGTTGGAGGACTTGTTGTTGATGTTCGATGTGATGTTCCACTGCCTGAACCTTAGAATTTTCTCTTAAATATGATGTGATGGATGGTGGTTGATACCCATAAAGTGCCATAAATGGGGTCATTTTTGTTGCTGTATGGAAGGAAGTGTTATACCACCATTCAGCCAGAGGCAACCATTTGACCCATTGTGTCTGTTTATCAGATACAAAGCAACGAAGATATCCTTCCAAACATTTGTTTACTATCTCAGTTTGCCCATCAGATTGAGGATGATAAGATGAGCTATGAGCTAACTGAGTACCAAGACAAGAAAATAATTCTGTCCAAAAATTTCCAGTGAAAATGGGATCTCTGTCACTTACAATAATCTTTGGGTTTCCATGTAGCTTTTGAACTGTTTCCATAAATGCAGTAGAAACTGTACTGGCTTTAAATGGATGTGATAATGCACAAAAGTGTGCATACTTGGTAAGTCTGTCAACTACCACCATGATGACACTCTTTCCCTCAGACTTGGGTAAACCTGTGATAAAATCCATTGAAACCTCCTCCCAACGTTGGCTTGGAATGGATAAAGGTTGTAATAGACCCGGTGTCTTAATTGTTTCAACTTTATTTTGTTGGCAAACCAAACATTCCGCCACAAACTTTTGAATATCTGATTTAAGGCCATCCCAAAAAAATTCCTTCTTAACCCTGTGGTAAGTTTTTAAAAATCCTGAGTGCCCTCCTAAGGGAGAAGTGTGCAATTCCATAAGAATCTTTTGTTTTAGCTGGGAATTCTTACAGAGGTATAAGCGATCTTTGTACCATAACGAATCATTTTGCCAGCTAAATGTATCAGAAGTACTGGAATCTTGTTGTAGCTTTCGAATAAGTGCCCACACTTCTTCGTCATTCTTCCATTCCTCCTTTGCTTCGTTTATCCAATCTGGTTGGATAATAGAAATGGCACACAACAATGCTTCCACATCCTCATCCTTTCTTGAGAGTGCATCTGCCACCACATTTTGCTTCCCTTTTTTGTAGATGATTTCAAAGTCATAACCCAACATCTTTGTGACCCACTTTTGTTGCTCTTCAGAGGATAATCTTTGTTCTAAAAAGTATTTAAGGCTATCATGATCCGTTTTTACCTTGAAGTGTCTTCCCATTAGGTAGGGTCGCCATTTCTTAAGTGCATGGAGTATTGCCAACATTTCCTTCTCATAAATAGCTTTGCTTAAAAACTTTCCCTTGATTGGACGACTTTCAAAAGCAATGGGTCTTTCATCTTGCATTAGAACAACACCAATTCCATTTCCTGAAGCATCACATTCCACAATAAAGGTTTTTGTGAAGTCCGGTGTAGCTAAGACCGGTGCTTGGCACATTGCCT
Organism: Pinus tabuliformis; assembly: GCA_031772625.1. Classification (NCBI taxonomy): domain Eukaryota; kingdom Viridiplantae; phylum Streptophyta; class Pinopsida; order Pinales; family Pinaceae; genus Pinus; species Pinus tabuliformis. The sequence goes on from CM062807.1 coordinate 700,431,987, forward strand.
CTTTAAGATGTTCAAAGGCCTTTGTTGCTTCCGGAGTCCATGAAAATGAATCTTTCTTCAATAATGTTGTTAGAGGTGCTGCTATTCTCCCATAATTCTTAACAAACTTGCGATAATACCCTGTCAACCCAAGAAATCCTCGCAGATGCTTTATGGATGTGGGGATTTTCCATTCCTTAATGGCTTTAATTTTGCTAGGGTCTACCTTAACTCCTTCATGAGATACAATATGACCCAAATATTCCACCTCCTGGACTCCAAAGAAACATTTGGATCTTTTTGCATATAATTGTTTCTCCTCCAATAGTTGTAGCACCTTGTCAACATGTTCAACATGATCCTTCCAAGACTTGCTGTAGATTAGTATATCATCAAAAAATACTAACACAAATTTTCTAAGGAATGGTTTGAAAATTGAATTCATCAAACCTTGAAATGTTGAAGGTGCATTGGTAAGGCCAAAAGGCATGACCAAAAATTCATAATGACCCTCATGAGTTCTAAATGCCGTTTTCGGAATGTCTTCAATCTTCATTCTGATTTGATGATATCCCGAACGAAGATCCAACTTGGTGAAGTAAATTGATCCATGCAATTCATCCAGTAATTCATCAATGACAGGAATGGGAAACTTATCTTTAATAGTGAGCTTGTTGAGCTCCCTATAATCTGGACACATGCGCCATGATCCATCCTTCTTGTGCACCAATACTACTGGAGCTGAGAAAGAACTTTGACTCGGTTGAATTATACCAGCCTCTAGCATTTCTGCAACCATACGTTCAATTTCACTTTTTTGGACATAGGGATATCTGTACGGCCTGATGTTTGGAGGAACACTTCCTGGAATCAGATGAATAGCATGATCATGATCACGCATAGGTGGGAGACCTTTGGGAGTCTCAAATACCTTGGAATGATTGTCCAGGACTTTTTGGAGATCTGGAGAAATAGATGATTCCAATGTGGAAACATCTAGCGAACATAATTGTGCAATTACACCTCTTTGCTCCTTTTTTAGAAGCTTTGTCATGCCATTAGAGCTGATTATCTTTCCTGGTTTCCCTGCAATACCCCTTAATTCAACTTCCTTTCCTTCCACAGAAAATTTCA